>OW964824.1:16105024-17417524 GCA_943142095.1 Ophonus ardosiacus
TTACCTAATCACTATCCAATATTCCTTTGTCTGCATCGTCATGCCGCCATGTCCTTCAATATCTATTCGCAATCCTGCCCTTGATATGAGGATCAGAGCTTGCATGCTAGTTTAACATTACAGCGCATTGTTCGATGTGCATTTGCATGTAACACTAAGGTAAGCTTAAGCTCGCTGGGACGCTGAACTGGAAGGTGCAATTAACGCGTCTGGAGTTGGGCAGCAGGATTGAAACCGTACCAGCAGGAAGGACGGACATGTTGGATATGGTTGTCAACCACGCTCGTGTTTGAGGTCGAAACGTGACAAATGAGAAGGGGATTAAGTGGCGAAGTGACGAAAACTGGGAAAGAAATAAGATAGGAAAAGAAAATGGATAGAAGGATTTAGAAAAAAATCCTCTACTTTTCGATGAATAAAGACAGATTTATAGATTCACGCAACGCTAACGTCTGAACATCTCCACTAACTCAAAAGATACTTATTTAAAAAAAAAATCTGTTGTGGCCTGCACAACACCTTCCGTCAATTCGATGTATTTTGTACAAATCCCATATCAAAAGTTCCTTGACAAAGAATCAATATATTATGTACATTTGTAACACGAACACATACTAAAAGTTCTTTTAAAAAGATTCTATAAATCCAATAAAATTATAACATGAACATACACTATGTAAATTGCTTTCATCTTTAGCTTTTCCCGATTTTATTAAGGGTCGCTGTTTCTTACTCTTCCACTCATTCCTGTCCAATGCATCTTCCCCGTACTCGCGGCATTGAAAGTTCCAATCCTGAGGCGAGTCTACAAATGCATGTCACTTTCCAACTTTGGTTTTGAACTTGAGCCTGACATCTCTCAATTAGAATTTTTTTAATATATTAGCTGTTTCCATGATAAATAGCAAAGCTGACTGATTTTTGAAAGTTAATCTCTTTATAATTCTCTAATTTTATATCTATTGAATATGAAGGAAAATGTATAATCAAATCGTATAGAGAAGAGTATTTTCTTTAATATTATTAACATTATGTTCCTTTGCATTAGTAATATAAATATTGTTTTATTTACTATTACAATTTTCTTTTTAAAACGTTACCATTAATAATATGAAATGATAGGTTCTTTGACATTGACATTTATCTGTCAGTTATATAGATTTGAAATCTGATGCATACCTGTAGAAAATTTAATAATCTTTAACACATCTAAAACATAAATCGCAAAAAAATACATTTAAAGGTATTTTTCGAATAAAAACTTTTTTGAGCTTCAAGTAAAGTGCCATTTCCGGTTACCTGATTTACCCCAAAATCTAATGGCTTCTTTCCATATTAGAATGTGGTCGAAGTACAAAGTTTCAGAATTTTTTTTAATGGTAGTATTTGAGTTAGAGCAATGACAAAATCCATACACAAACACACACACTCACACACACATATATACATACATACATACATACATACATACAATCATCAAGAAAATTTTAAAATTGGATTTTAGGGACCTTAAAACGTAGCCATTTACTAAAATCTCAATAAGTGATTTTTAGCACGATCCCTATACTTCCCTTACCAAGGGTAGCGAGAGGTAAAAACATAATATTACAAATATTTTAAACACAGCGTCTTCATTTTCATAATTCTTTATTATCAAGTCAAGTACTCAAAGCAAAAGCTCCAAAAGTAAACAAAAATTACAAAAAGAGATACGAATATCCTTGACCCGTCAAATTTTAATTTAAATCCCCTACCCCATATTTTCTGTCCGCTGATTACGAGAATAATATGCAAAATGGCGTCAGAGCCTCAGTGTTCAAGATATTAGCATTTCAAGTGTCTAAAACACGAACCACTGCATACAAGTAAAGTGTTTCTGAGAAATTGTTCTAGAAAAAATACCAAAACTAATTAAAAATAAATTACTCATTTACGATAATGTCAAGTAATAACCCAATTTCCTTAAACTGTTCGTATAACCAAATTGGAATATGCAACAAGTTAGTGCAAGAAAAAATTAATATAAATCTGATACTATAGCAAGCAGTAGTAAATCAGAGGTTATTTATGAGTGGACAGGTGTCATAACGCATTAATTACAAATTAAACTTGTAAAAATTACTTGCATATATGAATATTAATAGAAAACTTAGTCATGCATTCGTATTTCTCATAGTAAAAGAGATTCGAAATGTCAAATTTATATTTTTATCTATTACGTAATATTACTCTTTAATATTTACCGTTGAAAATAAATGAAACACAAAGTAAACAATCAGGTAAGAAAAACAAAATAACATAAAAAATCGGTCAAAAATCTTCAAGTAATTATGTAATTGTTTACAAACATTTCTTACTGAGCGAACAGAATTAACTAGAACAATCTTCTTTTTCACAACAAAATGATGAATGGAATTTGTTTTTCACTTGTTGATCCAGATCAATTTTGTTTTCAACACAAGCTGATGACATGAAAAGTAATCAAGTATTTTGTTTGCAAACTAAACAAATTATTATTGATTGCAATCATATTCGACAGATTATAATCATAACTTTGGAAATTTTAATCAATGAAGTATGTATATATTTATATAAAATTTATCTAATATTTTGACTTTTAGAAGAATCATACCATATGGGATATTATCTGACAGTTTTTGTTTATAAACTATGTAAATCATTTTTGATTGCTATCATATCAGATAGATTATAATATTATTGTTACAAATTTTAATTAATGAATTGTAAAACATTTTGTTGTAATCTCAATTATTTGTTGTACATAAAAATTAAAATTACGATATAAAAAATTGCAAAAATAAATATTTTACACAAAAATAAGCACTGTGTGAAGAAGATGCATTGGACGGAATGAGTGAAAGAGAAGAATAAGAAACAGTGACCCCTAATAAAATTGGAGAAAGCTGAAGAAGAAAGAAGGAATTGTCGAGTGCAATTTACATAGTGTATGTTCATGTTATAATTTTATTGGATTTATAGAATCTTTTTAAAGGAACTTTTGGTATGGAATTTGTGAAAAATAGTATGTGTTCGTGTTATAATTTTATTGGATATATAGAATCTTTTCCAAGGAACTTTTTTATAGCATTTATCCATTTTTATTTCAATACTTTTCTTTTTAAAAATTCACACAGATGTTCAAATAATCTAAAAATGCTCTCACGTACCATTCTCTTTACAATTAAATAATATTACTACCAAGTTTACATCTGTATCCTTTTTTGAATTATTGCCCAAAAACTCAATATACCCCACATTTAGATAAAAATATAAAAATTTTCAAAAATCTAATTTTCTATATATTTAGATAATTCTGATTCCAAATTTTGAATCGCAGGTCAATATCTCATTTCGTTCTCGAGATATTTAGATTTAAAGTTGTGCTCAAAACTCCCCATTTTTGGGTATTAACCCGAAAATGGTGTTATCGCCAAATTCATATCTCGACCTATTTTTCGGTTGAATCAGCGCATCGAGAAGTATCTAGATACATAAAAATTAGAGTTTTGAAAATTTTCATGTTTTTATCTAAATGTGGATGTCATTGACTTTTGGGGCAATAATTCAAAAATGGGTAGAGATATAAACTTGGTAGTAATATTATTTGATTGTAAAGAGAATGTTACGTAAGTGTGCGCATTTTTAGAATATTTATTATGAGTATACATAATGTATTAATGTATATTCATGGGATAATTTTATTGGATTTATAGAATATTTTCCAAGGAAGTTTCTGTATGGAATTTGCAAAAAATTTTAAACATATAGGTAAGTATTAAAATAGATCAATTTATGTTACTCCAATTATTAGCAAAGGCAAAAAATGTAGAACCACATTTTGGAAATTTTAATCATTTATACAAAAGTATATGTAACTCGATAAATTATTACTGACTGCTTTCAAATTTGAAAGATTTATAACATAGATAGTTGCATTTTTAAATTTTTTTGTAATCTCATTATTTATTTCATTTCAAGTACTTAAACAATGGTATTTGTTTGCTTGTCTTATTATAAAAGTAGCGTTAAATGCAAATTCCGTTTGGCTAGACGCTAGACTATTATGAAATGTGGTGCAATTTTCAAGTGGATTATTAATGCATATTTATTACATTTAATGTAAGGTTCTATTACACAAAGTAATACAAAATTCTTGTACATTTTCATAACCTAAATGATTCCTACGTTATTTGCAGATGTATTACAAGTGAAATTGCAATAAATTGCTTTTAATTATAACGATAAATTAATTTTACATAATCACTTTTATTATCAGATTTCTATATTTGTATGTGACCTACTAAACTTTGTTTAGTATTTTAGTTTGTTGTGGTATTAAAATTTAAGTTCTAGTGAAGTGAACAAGTACAAATTTAGTTCGCTAACTACGGTTCTAGGACTGTTATAGTAACCTATTTAAGTCGGGAAGACTTGGCTACTAACTTTGTAAGAACAGTGGACTAGTTTACTGATAATTGAGTTGATAAAAGAAAACAACGAAAAACGATAATAGCATTAAGCTATATTATTTTCTAAAAATACAGCCAAGAATACAGGCCAAGAATACTGTTGAGATATTTATACAGCAAGTGAGTTAAAATAATGGGTGGTAGTATGAACAAATGATTAAGTGTGATTAGCTAGGAGATGACTAGCAGTGTTTTAGCGCTGTCAATCGTTTATGGATTATTTTAGAGAAAAATACTTCAAAAAGCAGTTATAGAAAAATTAATTGTACACAACTTTCATTTGAATTATTTTGTCTAAATATCCATAAACAATTGACAGCGCTAAAACACTGCTAGTCATCTCATCTCCTAGCTAATCACCCTTAATCACTTGTTCATACTACTCACGTGGTTTTACAATATTTTATTCAGTTTTGACGAAATAATAATAAAAACCATTATAATATTTAAATTTGACAAAATATAAAACTAATCAGTTAGTAGGCTGTGCCTGATAATCGTCGATGATAGACGTCAAGTCATCTATTTACAAAGCATTATTGTCTGTCATTTGTGTCGTGAAAAATAATGAAAATGGCTGATAATATCTACTAAAGACTGTGGTGAGTGCTATTTTCGTGCCTGATATTATTTAAAAGCATTATTTGTTGCAAAGTTAGTTAAAAAACATTGTGAGAGTGATTTATAAATTTTTAATGCACTTGTGAATAAAATTTTACTTATAGTTGTTGCTATGGAGTTAATAATGACAGTTTAAAACGTCAAAATTGAATAATAGATATTTACACACCAAGTGAGCTAATGTAATGTTTAGTCATGAGAACAAAGTTTAGCTCACCAGCCCGTAAGGGCGAATGAGTTAATTTCTTCGAGTGAATAAACATTCTTAGCTCACGTGGTTTGTACAATATTGTATTCAATTTTGACGAAATACTAATAAAAAACCATTATAATATTTAATTTTGACAAAATAAAAAACTGATCAGTTAGTAAGCTGAGCATGACAATCGTCGCTGATAGACGTCAAGTCATGTATTTCAAATGCTTTATTGTCTATCATTTGTGCCGTGAAAAATAATGAAAATGGCTGAAAATGTCTGATAAATATTATGGTAAGTGTTATTTTCGTACCTGATGTTATTTTAAATGCATTATTTGTTGCTGAGTGAGTTAAAATTTGTGAGAGTGATTTAAAAATTTTTTTTAATTCACCATGTGAAAAAAGTGTTACTTATAGTTGTTGCTATGGAGTTATGACAGTTTAAAACGTCAAAATGGAATAAAAATTTTGAATTCAATTGTGAATTAGTATATTATACGCCAAGGTTGAGAAGATAATCATTATTGACCCAGCGCCGTTTTGTAACCTGAGGGCGCAGCACGAGGGATACAAGGCGCCTGGTCCATAATGATCTTCTCAACCGTGGTTTATATACTATTTTTTTCACTACTAGCACATAAATCCTATTTTTTTTATTGATAATAACAATCATTTTGGCATGAATAATTGCTTTACTTATTTGTTAATATTCACAAAAACAAAGTAGGCTGCCTTTGTTTTTATCTGACGTTTCGCTCATTTCGCTGGTTTGATAAGCTCCCTTATGGGCCTTGATTTGAATTTGATTTAATTATTTAATAAAAATACTTTGTACTGTTACAGTCAGGAGCCTTATTAGTTTATTATTATTTTTAAATAAATCTATTGAAATGTATTTACCTACAAATACAAAAAAAATAGTGATTTATTCATTTATACATCTACACATGTTTCACATGCACACAAGAGCAGTGGCCGGGCGAGGCGCCAATATATACTCTTTTTTCTATGGCGGCAGCGTAGGTTTATTTAAAATTAAGCGGCAAATTTAAATTATATACTTAACACCTTTCTTGAGTTTAATGAGTTAAATAATATTTGGATTTGGAGGCTTGAGTTTGATTGAAAAGCGACAGTTTGCATTATAGACCTTGGTTAATAATAAATTATTATTGACCTAGGTTATCAAATAGTTACAAGCAAGCGGTAGCGAAAAACAATTTCTCATGTCAAATAAAAGTAAATAATAGTGGGTTCCTAGGCTAGTAATGAAAAAAAAATGTTACCTACTTATAGTTGTTGCTATGGAGTTAATAATGACAGTTTAAAACGTCAAAATTGAATAAAATAATTAAAACTTTTGTTTTATAAATATTATTTTTTAATTCTTTATATATTTTATTTTACCTACATGAAATAGATTTTTAATAAAACAGAATTTGTTTGTGATGTTTATAAGTTATGCGTCGTAATAGTGGTATTGACAGGAAGTCGATTTCAATTTCTATTTGGTTGGATATGATTACATACAGGCGGTCAGTAATTTCCATGGCCGGGCTGCCAGGGACAGTCACAAGGGTTAGGGAGCGCGCGACGCCGACGTCGGTCTGGCCCTGGCGCCGTGACGCAACAAGCGACGCCGATGTGGCGCCAGCCGAGTCAAGGGGGAAGCTGCACAGCAGATTTATATGTGGGTGGATGAACTCAAGTTAATAGGGGAAGAAGGAGGATACTGTTCACACATACATATGGCAAGGAATACATCCGAGATTATATCATTAGCGTTCTTATTACAAAACTAATAACATATAAAATACACATGTTTGTGCGTAAGTGATGTTTTGTACCAATTACAGAAAATGATTTTAGTAATTATTTGTTACTGTTTCGTCTAGTGCTCTGTATATATTATCTAGAGATAAACCTACTCGTATAATTTTGAACTTAAAATATGTTTGAAGAATTAAAAATAAAAATCTGATGTGGTCAGCACATGACCTCCCGCCAATTCTATGTTTAAAATAACAGTGAGCTTTAAGTAAAAAGCCCCTTTCGGTTGATCGTTTGTAAATAAAATCTAATTTGTTGTCCAATAAATAGAAAAGTCTATAATACGAAATTTTGGATTATGTTTCATTGTTTTTCCTCAAAAATCTGTTAGAGCTCCAAATTAAGTACAACATCCGATTTATCATATATGGTTAGAATCTAATATGTTGTTTCAAATTATAAGGAAAAATCGTCACACACACACTCTTATAAAAATCAGCATCAACTTCCAGGTGTTCTAAAACGCAATCCATGTAAATTCTTCACCGTACATGATCCATTTCGTAAATGTGTAGTTGTAAATTAATATTAATTTATAGTGCTGCAAAAATAGCAAATTTAAATCAGGTCATCCTGTATATCTAACATTTTTTATGTATGATGGAATATATGTATTTATATTCCCCTTAACATGGTTTCATTGTTAATTTTAATGTAATCGCTTCCTGACAGTGACATTTGTTTAAATATGTCAAAATTGTTATTAAAATTATTTTTTTGTTTGACGCATAGGCAAGACGATATATGAAAATAAATTATATTATAAATACACATTTAAAGTTATTTAGTGTTATTTACTAAATGTTATTATCGGAGAATTGAAGATTGTACCATTACAGTGGAAATCAAATAAGTTCTCTAATAAAAATTTTCTAAAAGAAGCATTTTGAAAATATTGAAATGATTTATATTTAAAATTAATTTTGAATAGTTTGTTATCTCAAATTAAATAACATATCTTAACACAAAATACAATTTTGAAAGCTATATATTTTCAAATATTGCTTAACGTATCAGTATTAAAATAAAACTGTAATATTTTTTTTCTTTAAAAAGATTAGGAATAAAAAGACAAGTAAATTTTCAGTTAGCTTATCTGAAATTATTAACCTATTTCTTTAATGAATATCATAATTTCAACAGGATAAGTAAGTACCTACTATGATAACAAAATAGTTGTTATGTCAAATGGCTAGTCGAATACGGAATATATTGCATTGTTATTTACATTCAATGTAGTTCAAGGTACAAAAAATAGTTTGCATATTTGTTATATAAATTATGAGGTACAATTGAACATAAATATTTATTATCTATTTTGGATTAGTTAAAATGTTAAAGTAAGATTTGTAAATTATAATAAATTATTAGACATATTGCCTAATAAAATAATATCTAAATATTATTAGACAGAATTTCAAGTTTTTTTTTTCTGTCTAACATATTTATAAAACAAATGAATCATTTATAATTAGTACATAAGTCTATTTCAGTATAAAATTTGAACAAAATTTAATCCCCAGATAAAACTCTGTAATAATTTTTTTACAAAAATGAAATTATGTAACAAGTGGTTTTACATTTCAACTTTTCGTCTGCTGTAAATCGGAAAAAAAGTTAAACAAAATTTATCCTCTATATATTTTGTTTGTTCAGTATACATAAAACAGATAACAAATCTTTAACAATTTACATTATATATTAATTTTTTAATTAGTTTGCTTTTGATAAATATAAAAAAATATTGTGTACCTACACATCGTGTACCGTTCACAGATACCACACTCAAATACGTTTTTCCAAGAATAAAAACGCCGCAAACAATAATTAAAGTGAATTACTCTGCAAAAAGTCCAGTAATAAAAAATTCTTTGTACCTTTTAATTATTTTATAAATCAAAATAAGAACATAAAATAATAAACTAATTCAGCTAGTTCAAAAGAATTCTACGTATGGCTTCCTACAAGTATTAATCATAACTAAATAAAAATAAAAAATTCTTAAGTGTCGAATGCATTTTTTTTTATGTATCTGCAATAAAAACATATTTTGTTCAAAAACAATAAAAATTTATATTTTGTAACACGTAGGTATTCTGTAAATATTGTTGCTATGTAAGTAATAATGCTGATATATAATTTTTTTTTATAGTTTATGAGCTGGTTTTTCAATCTTTGGTTGAAATTTTAACTTCTAGTTAAGTAAACAATATTGCATCGTTTTGTTGACAGCAATGATAAATCTGTCATTTGACAGTTCATTTCGTTTCGATTTTGTTTATTTAACTCTTAGTTAAACTTTTAACTAAATATTGAAAAACCGGCCCTATGACGAAAATAAAAATCCATAACTATGGGCCTTCCAGCGAATCAAGCGGTTTACGTCATAAATACAATATCACTAGAAACAATGACGTCATATGTTAAAAAGTTTACATGAGCATGTAAAACGGATTAAAATATGATCTGTGGGTTGTCTTCGTAAATCCAAATCTTTCTTAAAAAGGTAACACGTCTGGTATAATTATTTTCCAGCGAAATCCAATTTTATTTAAAATATTCTGAACGATACTGCTTACGCCGTTATAAATAGTTCATTCTTGTAGTATATGCAACAAACTATCTAGTATTATGTGAGGTCCTTAAAAAAATACGGAATACTGCATACCATACCATTTCTCACTGTTTCTGTACATTGCGTATAGCGTTTGCCACATGCTGTATATATAGATTTAATTTTCAAATTATTACTGACAAATAGAACGAAATATTACCTCAATATTACAATTCAGTGAAAGTAAGAGCCCCCCAATCTATGTTTCATTTTCAAAATAAGTCAATAAATTAACTACAAGCTCTTGAATTTAACATGACAGAGCATTTGACATTTTGTCCATGAACAACGAAACCAAAAACAAAATGAAATCACAATACAGGTTGAAAAGTATAATATAGACATATAATATTTAGTAATATACATGTTCAGAATTACCAATATTAAAATAATATAATCAAACATCATTTTGCAAAAATTTACAAAATTTTACTTAATAATAATATATCGAAATATAATTATTTCTATTAAAGGTGTCAAATACATAATAATAATAAAAATAATATAAATATATTTAAAATAATAAAGAATATTTCATAAATCCCTAAACGATGACGTAAACCGCTTGATTCGCTGGATAGCCCATACAAATTTTTATTATTATACGAGGATTGTACATAGTAAGCTTTGAAATATTGTCTTAATAACAACAGCAATTGTTTATCTGTCAAACGAAGTGCCAAATTTGATTATTCTAGTGATAATAATTTACAAGGCTTCATAAGATGTCTTTATTATATATAACACGTCTTATGCACACACAATTCTAATTATATCTATTTTTCATTGTATGAGGAAGTTTCTAAATGTCAGGGATTCTATCCAATTCATTAACTACATTAGCGGTATAACTGATGGATATATGCATTTTACCTATAATTTCAAATATTTAATTAATAATACAATAAGAAAGATTAAATATACTTACTAGAAAAAGCTGTCAGAATGTCACTAAAACTGTTGATTTTTGACACTGACATGTGACATTTATAAAATATGTTATAATTTGTCAACTGGTTTCCTTAGTGCCTCAGCCTCTGCGATAAGATTACTCTATGTATTATAGTGCCTTTATCTCTAAATCTATATAAGATATAATAAAATTTTTAAGTGTATTAGATGGAGAATTTTATGTTCTTGAATATTAAATAACAAAAATTTCCAAAAAATTATATTTAGAAGAATTTTTCTAAGAAACTACTACTTCCGGTTATTCAATTGTTACCAAAACCTTTTCAGCTCTTCCCAGGAATGTCAGATTGAGGAATCCATAGTTAAACAGTTCTTAAGTCTTATAGTTTTTGAGGAATCGTGTCTACAACATCCAGACATATACACACACACACACACACACACACACACACACACACACACACACACACACACACACACACACACACACAGACATCATTTTAAAAATGTTATAATCGGATTCTAGGGACCTTAAATCATGCTTATTGACTAAAATCTGGATATGCGAATTTTAGCATGAATCCAATACCTCTCTTAGCGAGAGGTAAGAAGAATTTTTTTGCCTGGAATTCTGTTTCAAGTTCATAAAAGTCTTGTTTCCATGAACGCAATTCACGATGTCGGTTTCAGACTGATGTTACATTCCCCGTATTCACCTTATTTATTTCTCAAGCTAAAGGAAAGTAAACGAGGAAGAAATTTTAAAACCGACGAAACTTTTATGGCAGCAGTTCAGAACTTCACCTGCGATAAAGATTCCGAGTTTTTTTAAATAAGGTGTTACTTTATCAGAACATAGGTGAAATAAGTGTCTTCAAGTACACGGTGATTATTTTGAAAAATAAATTTGTTTTATATACTAGAGACAATAAATACTGTACAACCCTCGTATTTTACCTCCCACCACCCCTGGTAAGGGAGGTATAGGGAGCGTGCTAAAAATCGCATGTCGAGATTTTGGTAATTGACCACGTTGTAAGGGCCCTAGAATCCAATTTTAACATTTTCACCATGCAAAAAAAATGTAAAACCACTTACAAGAATATTTTCAAATACTCAATACTTCTTGCAGAAATACAAACATAAAGTTTCATATTTTTCTTTTTTGTCTGGTTTTGTCAAAAACGGAATCGAACGATATGGCATCACAAAGTAAAAACTTCAATAAAAGGACGTTTGTATGAAACCTTTCAATGATACCACAAGAAAGAAAAATAAATGATCTAATTGTAGAAAGTATATAGAAGATTCCTTTCCATTTATATAAAATATATGTTTTATACGGTAAATAACCGTTATATTCAAAGAAATTTGTATTTTAACATCACTCGATAAGATGCACTAACGACTATGATGCAAAATTATAATGCACAATATATTTATTAAGTATGAGTTGCGAAATTTAATCCACGATGTACTGAGTCAATTTATTAAGTAATAGAGATCATCTATTAAATATTACAACATGTTAACAAATATATAACTACTTTGTACTAAATTCTGTCTTATGGTATCAAGCGAATTTGTTTTATTTTTACCTCTCGCTAAGAGCGGTACTGGAATCATGCTATAAATTATATATCCAGATTTTAGTGAATAAGCACGTTTTAAGGTCACTAGAATCCGATTTTAATATTTTTACAATGATGTGCGTGTGTGTATGTGTATGTGTGTGAGTGTGTGTGTGGATGTTGGAGCCACGGTTTTTCAAATACTATACTTTAAGACATGTTTAACTGCGGTTTTCTCAACCTGACATTACTGACAACAGCTGATTAGATTTTGGTAACAATTGGACAACCGGAAGTACTAGTTTCTTAAAAAAAATTCTAAATATTATTTTTTTTAAATTTATGTTATTACAAATATTAAAGAATATAAAAATCTCTAGCTGATACAATTAAAATTTTCTATTAATTTTGTATAGAGTTAGAGATAGAGAAATATAAATATATAAAATAATATGTTGTAAATGAATCTCGCAGCCCATAGAAAACAAGTGGGAAAATTAAAATGCTAGTAAATAACAAAAAAATATTAGTGTCCTAAAACCAAAAACATTACTTAAGGCTTTTTCTGGGACATACATTTAATATTTCTTATTAAATATTTATAATTATAGGTATATTACATACCCTTCAGAAATACGGTCAACTTCATCAATGAATTGGAAGAATCTCGAACATTAGAAGAATAAGAAGAAACTTGTTCAATGAATGAATTTAAAAATAAATAATAAAATAAAGATATGTGTTTTTGTGTGTACCACAAATGTTAAATATGTATAATATTTATATAGTCTAATATGGAAATGGCGAGAGGTATTGTGCAGACACAACAGATTTTTATGATTTATATTTCACATTGTGGTTATTCTATTTTACTTTTCTAAAAGTTTAGTTTTTTTTTATGAAAATAAAGAAACTTTTTGTCAAGTGCAATATAACCGGTATATTAAAAAACAATTCTAGAGAAACTAGTATGAAATGAGATAACTTTTAAGGTACATCGTACAAATTACAGAACATATATCCTCAAGATGAAGAAATTTATCAGAGTGATGTAGTTGTGTGTCAAGAGATCCATCGCCATGACAACAAAACTTGTTTGAAACTTTTATAAAACATTTTTCTCCACCTAGAATCAAAAATGGCGGCAGATAATCCATCGGTAATAGCAGAAAATCATAAAGAAGTAGAACTCTCAAGTGTATGATCGGAGTTCGTAAGTAGGCCAAGCAAAATGGGCCGGATACAAATACTAGTCCACAGCATGGAAAGTAACAGCTGTTTTCTAAACGCGAAGTAGACACATAACCATACTATACGCGTGTGACGTCACAACTCGACATGATTGAGGCGAACAACTGATACGAGCTCGGCTTTTAAATCGCTCGGAAAATAAATGGCAACGTCAAACCACGCGTAAAATGACGTATTTGGAACCCACGTTTGTGTAGTCACTTGTTAGCTTCGCTATTTGTTATCTCCTTCAACATACACATATTTTTATGTGGTGCTAAAATGCAGGAATCATTATACTCCCACCTGCTGACGTAACGCAAATTAAATACTGCTTTGCCTTTCTTTCATCAGAAATCATTTTTATTTTAGTTCATATGTACAAATCGATAACAAAAATATGAACTTTTGTAATTATTTCTGACGCAAGTGATTTTCAAAGTAGGCCTGTAATTGATGATACATTTCCAAATAAAAAAATCTAATGTGGTCAACATACCTACATATTCACTAATCCTGCAAACTATATTAAGTTCCTTTGCATATATCTATTGCTTTACATGATCCATTTCTTTAATGTGTAGTTGTAAACTAATTTTTAACACACAACAAACTTAAATCGGATCATCCTATACATGCACAGAATCCACACACGCATACATACTTACACACACATACATACATACATACCCACAGACATTATTGTAAAAATGTTAAAATTAGATTCTGGGGCTTATTCACTAAAATCTCTATATGCGATTTTTAGCACGATCCGTATACCTCCCTTACCTAGGGTATCGGGTGGTAAAAATAACTCTTCCATTTTTCATTATCATCATCGACAATCCACATTTACAAATATTAAGGTCATATAGCATTTATAATGGAATCACTTCATTACTAATTTATGTACTTACAGTTCGTACAGTTGAATTAAATATAAGGTATAAACAGATGTTTAATATAGCAATTCATTACTTAAGCAGAATTCTGTTGACGATATACATATTTACCAAACAATATTTTATTATAATAATTACATTGTTTCTTTTTATAAATGAATGTCTACTTTTTACCTTCATCACCTATAGATAAAGAAGTTATTGTCTTTCGTAAAAAAAACAGTGGTGAGTTTTTAATGAATAAACACGTTTTAGGGTCACTACTATTATGAATTTACTATTTTTAAGATGATGTCTGTATGTGTGTCATTGTGTGTGCGTGTATCATTGTGTGTGTGTGTGTGTGTGTGTGTGTGTGTGACAAATTTTTCTCCGATGATAACTCCAATACTACAATTCTTTCGTATTCCTCTTCTTTACATCCATATGAAGGGCCGATTGGATTTTAGTTTATAATTGATCCACCGGAAGTACCCTTACTTGAAGATCTTAACAGTTTTTCTTGAAAAAACGCAGTTAAACATAATTTCTTGACATTTTATGTCATTAATATGTAACAATATCTTATTATCTATCCGATTTGAGTATATATTTTCCTTCATATTCAATAGATATAGAGATAAAGAATTATAAAAAGGTCAATTTTCAAAAATCAATCAGCTTTGCTAAAATCATGGAAACAGCTGATATTTTCAAAAAATTCTAAGAGAAACTTAAAGAATTGACGTCATATGCAAGAGAGAGAGATAGAAGATCATGCTTCCAAACAAATCTCCCGTCGTTGTCTCGCTCCCTGATTCTATCTGTCATTATGTTTGCATCTGCCGTTCAGTGTTAACCGAATTCTTTGTGATTTGTTCGTTATGTTCAATAAAAATGAGTTTAAAACCACAAGATGTGCGTGGGGCATTTTTTTCTTATTTCATAATATCAAAGATCATCCGATTATTCAATTAAAACGATGGCTGAAGTGTGGAGGTCTGTGGCTGATGACAGGTCTTTGTTTGGACGTGGTAACCATAGCAACCTTTAGTTCTATGCTTTCCCGCTAGAAGCACTCTTGCAAATTGCAATTGTGTAAGTGTCTATTGACAGATGTCAGTGTCAAGTGCAAAACCAAAGATGGAAAGTATAGGATCAGAAAGTGGTATGTCATAGTGTTCCTCCCAAGTGACATGCAGTTGCAGCCTCGCCTCATGATTGGAACTTTCAATGTCGGGAGTACGAGCTAGGCCAAAAAGAAGATGGAAGGACTGTATCGCAGAAGACTTGAGAGAGTAAGATCTGTGTGAAGAAGATGCGTTGGACAGGAATGAGTGGAAGAGAAGAGTAAGAAACAGCGACCCCTAATAAAATAGGGAAAAGCTGAAGAAGAAAGAAGTGTCAAGTGCAATTTACATAATGCATGGTCATGATATAATTTTATTGGATTTATAGAATCTTTTCCAAGGAACTTTTGGTTATGGAATTTGTACAAAATAAATTGAATTGACGGAAGGTCTTGTGCTGGTCACAACAGATTTTTCCTCTATAAAATGAATAATAACTATTTTGGAATCTCTAAATAAGAAAATAAATACTGAAATTAAAAAAACCCGATCTTCTACAAAGTAAAACGTCTCTTTTACTGGACTAATAAGTTATTATTTACTTTCATTAACTTTAAAGTAGTCGGTAATGTGCTGGCCACATCAAAGTGTTAGGACTTCAATTTTGAATACTATTTCTATTTGCTTAAGACGACAAACTAAATAGAATTTAACTTTTAACAAACATTTGCTTAACTGTATATTTACTTCTACTTGTATAAAATAAGTTACCTTAAGTACAATATTTAAAATAAAGCTTGTTGATTTAATTCTCTGCCCAATTTAAGTGAAATAATAGGTTCATTGTGTTCTTAATTAGTTGATGGCTTAATTTTCATCATAGAAACAGACCAGTAATTTGCTGGGATAATTGTATGCAAATTCCACAATTCACTGTACCACACATAAAATTTACATTTCATTATTTTTCGGAAATTATAAATTTCGTTGAAATCAATAATTTGCTGATGCATTTAATTATAAAATAAATTTATTCATAGATTTGCGTCAAAATGTCAGTCACATTCATACTGATTTGAATTTTTAGATCTACAAATAAAAAGTTTTTTGGAGCCGAATACAATGAACTACGAAACCAAATTTATCAAAAGCAGACAGAGATTTTTCATGAATGATATCAATTATTCAAATATGTGTTATATAATAATTAATACTGTTCTATAAATTTCCTACTATTATGGAAATATTTTATGAATAAAAATTATTTTTAACTTCCGTCATCTTTAGCTAAGGAAGGTATTGTCTTTGGTCGAAAAAGCTGATATATTCACAAAATTCTAATTGACAGATGTCAATCTCAAGTGCAAAACCAAAGATGGAAAGTATAGGATGAGAAAGTGATATGTCATAGTGGTCCTCGCAAAGTGACATGTAGTTGCAGCCTCGCCTCAGGATTAGAACTTTCAATGCCAGGAGTACAGGAAGGCTAAAGAGAAGATGGACGGACGTATCGCTAAAGACTTAGAGAGGAAATACTGTTTGAAGAAGATGCGTTGGACAGGAATGAGTGGAAGAGAAGAGTAAGAAACAGAGACTCCTAATAAAATAGGGAAAAGCTGAAGAAGAAATAAGAAAGTTTGAAGTGCAATTTACATAGTGTATGTTCGTGTTATAATTTTATTGGATTTATAGAATCTTTTCAAATGAACTTTTGGTATGGTATTTGTTAAAAATACTAAAAATAGTATGTGTTCCATGTTACAATTTTACATGATACACAGGATGTCTCACAACCGCGCCCCAGAGCGAATGAGGAAACACGAGACTGCACTCGGATGTGTAATTTCGAAGAAAAAAAATCTAGCTTAAAAGATATTAGAGAAAAGACGTCTTAAAATTGACCAATCAGAGACCTACATCTTTAACGTGTATTTGCCATAATTTTACGTTACTGGGGTTTTATACAAATCAAATCTTCTTTAAAATGTGAGGGCGACTGTAGTTTTCGAAAAAGGTCAATGTCAAATTAAATTTGACAAGGTGAATAAAAAAAAAGGGCAAATTCTTACCATGTATTCAGCCGCTGATTACTTCGAAATGAGTATAATATTTTCGTTTAACACATTTTACACAGCTGCTACAACACGTTGCACTGTACGATATAAATGATGATCTCGGATGACACCTTCGCTAACCTAAATTTGTTGACAGTGAAAAGTCAACTCTAAAGTGTCAAAATTACAGTAAGTCAAACAAATTTTGTAACTCACTAGTAGTATTTTTAAACCTAGCACGAAGAAAATATTAATAAACTCAAACATTGTAAATAAATTGTTATCCATATAAAATATAATATAATGTAAATGTTAAATAATACCTTCAGAACAGTACCATGTATAATACTTAGTGTATTGAGCTGGTAAAATATAAATGTTAAAAAAAATAAACCTAGCAACCAGTTTTATTTTGTAATAATATCATCACACCTCAAGATATCCTTCCGGGATTGGTGGATTAAAAAGTCTTGTAACTCCGTTATGCAAGCAGCCGCAAATTATTTTCTTCTATTTCTTGGCAACCTATTGTCGTCGGCAAGTGTCAGTTTCGTCTGGGGTGCGAGTTGTGAGACACCCTATATAGATTCTTTTCCAAGGAACTTTTGGTATGAGATTTGTACAAAATACATCGAATTGACGGAAGGGCTTGTGTTGGCCACAACAGTTTTTTTTTTTTTTTTTTGAGAAAAATGCATGTAAAGTTTTAATTTCAATCATAACACTCTTATTTTATGTAAAAAATGTAGTTATTCAGTTACTCCATTCATATTATTTTTATAATAAGGATATGTACCTATTTAAATTAAATTAATATTTTTTTCAAAAATCATTATTTAGCGCTATGGAATTATCGAAATTTACAAATAAAATCAAATTAAACACCCTAAAAAGTGTAACAAACCGTGGTAATATATTTTTTATATTATTTGACATAGAACTATAGTCACTCTGCCTTCAATTTTGTAAAATAGTAACAACAACATTACAGAAACATCACCATAATTGCAAAATTATTCTCTGGAAGCAGTAGCGTCCGTAAATTATATAGTCTAGTCTCAATAACCCATAATGATGAGATAAAAACCGCTGCTTTAACGACTACTTAGGGAGTAATTAATCGGGTGAATGTGAAATGAGGCTGCGGCGCTAACAAGGGCCCCAAATCACGCACGTCAATTACAAATTGCTCGCAGCGCCACGTGCGGCTGCGAACACAAACATGTACACACAAAAGCATGCATGAATTATGAATGGTAGTAGTGCTAAAGCAGAGGGACCAGACACTTTTGTTATGTGTGTGGACACAAAAAGTTATTGCAATGAGGGATTCCAGCTCAATCGAATTAAAGGAAAATAGTAAAAAAATACGAATGTATATGCTGAATAACGAATATTAATAAAAAAAAATGAAATGGTATCATTGAGATATTTCGGAAATAAGGGGATTTTTGTTATAGCGCTTCGACACGTATATGAAATCTATATATAATATTTTGATTGGCGACCGAAAGACCGCCGATACATGCATAACATATAGCGTGTTAGGAGGTGGGGGTTACTACCAATGGAAGTTAAGAAATTCTAATTCGAAAGGAGGGGCTAACATTCCTGTACAGCAGTTTTCAAACAGTTTTTTTTTACATAAATTTCTTGCATTAAACTTAATAATTTAAATACACCTGTAATTATAAAGTATGTAGACTTATACAATGTTATAATATTCATTTATTTTTATGTAAATATAACTTAATATAGCATATATTTCAAGAACATTTAGGTTCATGATGAAAACAGTTTGATATAAAAACACATAAATGTGACGTCACGTCAATCTTTTCAAAATTCGGGAGACCATAACTCGCTTATTAATAGGAATTTTTTCAGCGGATTTTCATCAATAGTCTTAGTTTTCCTAATATTTTCAGATGAAATTATAAAAAAAATGATGGAATCCCCCAGTGTTGAATTCACGGGGGGTGACCGGGGTGAAGTTGTATAAGTTTCAGTTTTTCCTATGAAAATATACAAATTCTAAAATATTTTAATAGCTATTTATGGACCTTTTCAAATATGTAAATAAACAAAATAATGAAAATGCTCACAAGTCGTACATCACTTTTTCAATATTTTCAGTAATTTCAAATATATTCTGCGAACTGAAATAACATTACTCAAAAAAGAAATATAAAGTTACTGTTCACATTCTAAATATTTTTTTACACTTGCTACTAATTTATAAACTTTCTGTAATTATTATGTATTAAAATTATTAATGGTCATTCATTATTTTTCATTTCTTTTTGTAATAAATACTCTGGATGTAATTAATGGAACAGTTATATACAATTAATAGTTTATTAAAATTATAGTAAATGTAACAATTTGTAATTAAATACATCCAATACTTACTATTACATTTTCATACATATTTCCTTGAAATTAATCGTACCGTTAATAATTTACACGTGTTAGTAATGAATACGAAAGTATAGGAAACATTTTTTCCGACGACCACTACGAAAAGTACATAAATTCACACGCTAAACTATTACTGAAAGTTGGTCATTGCACATCACTCCAAAGCTGTGTGAAATGAAAGCTCGTTAGCCAATCAGATGCGTCCGCAACTGTGTGATATGATTTTATCACACGCTGTGATAACTGAGCGAACTAACATAAAAATTTGTATGTAAAACTTTGACAAATAATTTGCTGAATTTACACGGATTAAGAAGGCTGGACCCTGATTTATCAGACTTTAATATAATTTTTGATGAATTCTGATAGCAATGATGTAAACATAATCTGTTTTAATATTTTTATGAAAATTTTATATTGTTTTATTTTTTGTGGTCGTCGGAAAACTATCGTGTACAACACGTGCTGAAAGGGTATTTCACACTCACGTGATTAAACCACTCACCTTCGGCTCGTGGCTCAAACTTCAAGTTCGTGTGAAATATCCAACTTTCAGCACTAGTTATACAATGTACTATATAAGTTTTGAATCCCATGATAATGTGTTTAAAATTAAAAAAGTAATCCGGGCAAAATCGATAAGTGAATAATCGAAGATAGTATTAAAAATTAGCCAATTAAATTTAACAGTTCTTTAGATGTTCATTAAAAGGAAACGTTCAGCTATCCTCCAACGAAATGATATTTTTTGAGTGATTCTACTATGAATTGTGAGTGTTGCACAGTTTTTATTGTCCCTAACATAGTGGGCTTTGAAATCTTGTCTTCATAACAACAGCAATTGTTTATTGTTTCTCTGATAAACAAAGTGCCAAGTTTCATTATTCTAGTGTTAATAATTTACAAGGCTTCATAAGATATCAGCAAGATGGGTACCCCGAAGATTGACGCCCGAACAAACGTCACCTCCTCAGAAGCCAATTTGACTTTGTTTAATCAGAATCCAAACAGCTTTTTTGCTCGCTTTGTTACAGTTGACAAAACGTAGATTTACCACTTCGATCACGAGTCGAATTTCAAAGTATGGAATGACAAAATAGAGGATCTTCTCCACCTCGCAAATTTAGGGTCCAATTAGATTATGGCTACTGCACTTTGAGATGCTGAGGGAATTTTAATGATTGACTATCTGGAATGTGGCCACACAATCACTGGTCAGTATTAGGCAACATTAATTGCTAAAATTCATGGTCGCATTACAGAAAAGAGAAAAGAAAAATTCCACTTGGAATTCTGTCTCATCAGGACAACGCCCAAGTTCATAAAAGTATTGTTTCCATGAACATAATTCATGATGTCGGTTTCAAACTGATGTCACATCCTTCATATTCATCCGACCTAACGCCTTGTCATTTTTATTTATTGCCCAAGCTAAAAGAAAGTATATGTGGAAAAAATTTTAAAACCGACAAAGCTGTTATGGCAGCAGTTCAGAACTTCATCTGCGATAAAGACTCCGAGTTTTTTACCTCCCGCTACCCTTAGTAAGGGAGGTATAGGGATCGTGCTAAAAATCACATATCGAGATTTTAGCAAATGACCACGTTTTAAGGTCTCTAGAATCCAATTTTAACATTTTCACAATGATGTCGGTATGTGTGTATGTGTGTGTGTGTGTGTGTATGTATGTGTGTGTGTATGTATGTGTGTGTGTATGTGTAGGGATTTTGTCTTCGCTCTAACTCAAATACTATCATTCAGAAAATTCTGAAACCTTGTATTTCTATCCTATTCTAATATGAAAAGAAGCCATTAGATTTTGGTGTAAAGCGGATAACCGGAAATGGCACTTTACCTGAAGCTCATAATGGTTTTTCTTCAAAAAATATCATTAAATGCCATGTTTCGCATTTTATGTCTTATGAAAATTAAAGATTAGTGAATTTTCTACAGGAATACATTAATACTTTTTCTATATATTTTGCAGAAAAATTTAAAAATAATTTTATTTATTAGTCGCGAAGCCTAAGATAAACACAATTCCTTTGTTCATATTTCAAATGAATGTAACTGACAGTAAATGTCACCGTCAAAAAACTAATCACTTCAAATTAATAATAGTGACATTTTAAAAAGAAAATAGTAAATAAATCAATAGTTTTATGCCATGGAACAGTTTGCAGCGTTAGTAAATACGTAAGTATGTATTTAAATTAATAAAAATGGGTAGGAATGTGTGGCGAAGGATGATTGTTGCGTAACTATTATTGTGGTCCGGATGCGGTTATTCGCTACCGAAAATCGGCCACTTTAATATGTTCTTATGTATGAATGCTATGATGATTGTGGGCAAGGCGAAAGAAGAATGTTGTTAAAGAGTGAAGTGAGTAAGCTGAACTCTTACTCTTATCCCTTTTCTTATTGTTACTATACTTCCGGGTTTTTTCTAACCCACTCAGTGGGTAACGCGTGATTTTATGTATGTATGTATGTAAAAATTAAATAGCGGGAGGTTTTGTGTTGGCCACATCAGATTTTTTAAAAAGGTGTTACTATGTTAGAATATAGGCGAAATTAGTGTGTTCAAGTGCACGGTGATTATGTTGAACAATAAATTTATTTTATGTTCCAGGGACAATAAATACTGAACAACCCTCGTAATATTAAATGTGATTCCAGCGACATTTATTGAAGGTTAAATTAAATGAAGTGGCACAAATTGGATGCATAATTCACAAGCATGTTTCGTGTTTCGGTCTAGAAACTAAAACTTTCTGGTCGGCGAATTTAAAGAGAATACGGACCTTGGACATAACAAATTTAAAATCGTTTCATGAGTATATAGAACATAATTAACACGCTAGTTGTCAGCTAATGAAATAAAGATCAAGCGAACAGTTCTGAACAAATAATTCAGAAAGCAAATGTAAATACAAGTTGAAAGAGAAGAGCAAATAGTTATTTCACTGTATTCATAAAGCAATTCACGATAAATATTCGTCGTTAAAGCAATTCACGGTAAATATTCGTCGTTAGACGTAATTTATGTTATAAATATTTAAATATATTTACATTTAGCCTGTCACATTTTTTCAAGCGCCTTCCAAATTTCTATTAATAAACTACTTGCTCGTTTCGCGAAACACGAAAACACTTAAGATTAAGTTCTTCAAATAATTCATTTGCAGCCGTGCAACCGTTTGATACGTCCACTTTAAAATTATTGCTTATAGCGCCGTTAATAAAGAGGCTGATAAGAAATAAAATGTATAATCATTACTATTTTTCAGTTTTATTTTAAGATGAACTTGAAATTCTTATCAAACAGCAAAAATTAGCAAAATTGCATTTTGTTATTTTGCTGATAAGTTTTATATTCAGCATTATAAATTTTAATGACAGACTGACTGACTACGCTTAAAATAAATCTAAAATAATTGCATACGACTACAGTACCTACATATAAATAAAATAACTTTTTTATTCCCGAGGTTTTTTTTATAGCATTTATCCATTTTTCTTTTAATATTTTTATTTCAAAAAATTCACTCAGTTGTTTAAATACTCTAAAAATGCGTACACTTACGTAACATTGTCTTTACAACCAAATAATCTTACAACCAAGTTTATATATCTACCTATTTTTGAATTATTGCCCTAAAATTCGATATACCCCATATTTAGATAAAAACCTCAAAATTTTCAAAAATCTAATTGTACCTCGATACTTCTTAATGCGCTGATTCCAAATTTTGAAACCGCAGGTCAATATCTCTTTTCGTTCTCGAGATATTTAGATTTAAAGTTTTGCTCAAAACTGCCCATTTTTGGGTAGTAACCCAAAATGGGTCAAAATTAGAATTTGGCGACATGACTATTCGATTCTATGGACAAAAATACACATGTATACCAATTTTCATAATTTTTGTCCAACCGGTTAATGTTTTATGAATAAACTCTGAAAACATCTGAAAATGTCCAAATTCTTAGCTTAGATTTTTGCGATTTTTAACCATTTTCAGTTATTTTGCTTTAGAGATTGTATGCGGCATTCAAAAATTCTGAAAACTGGTATACTTATGTATTTTTGTCCGTAGAATTGAATGGTGTTATCGCCAAATACATATCTCGGCCCATTTTTGGGTTTCTACCAAAAAATGGGCTGTTTTGAGCAAAACTTTGAATCTAAATATCTCGAGAACGAAAAGAGATATCGACCTGCGGTTTCAAAACTTGGAATCAGCGCGTTAAGAAGTATCTAGATACATAAAAATTAGATTTTTGAAAATTTTTATCTAAATGTGGGGTATATTGACTTTTGGTGCTATAATTCAAAAATGGGTGGAGATATAAACTTGGTTGTAAGATTATTTGATTGTAAAGACAATGTTACGTAAGTATACGCATTTTTAGAGTATTTGAACGAGCCGGGTCGGTAAATTTTTTGTCGAGTCGATCTTCGAGTCGGGCCGGCAATATTTATTTTCGGGCCGAGTCGATCCAAACTTCAAAGCCCGGCCTGGCCCGGCCCGAATGCATCCCTAGAGAAAAAGAATTATGAAAGGCTGAAGAGAGAGCTGAAGACTAAAGGTAGAATTCAATAATGATGATACGCACGAAGGGGAAACTTTAACGTAGTAATCCTGCGCGTCCATACATTTTGTAGTTTGGCATTGGATATAATTGGTTTAGATTTAGCAGACCTCGGTTTTCACGCTTCTAAAATATTCTCAGTTGAGCGATTTATCTTGGAGAACCCACCTGTGCATTAGTTTAATTACAGCGTCAGTCATTAAATATTAAAGCAAAGATTAACTGAGCAGATAAAATTTATTGCGCAAGATTGTATTACTTCTAGAGATATAATATTTTCAACTATGGAACACTAACCTAAAAAATTGCCGTCATCAGTTTCCTGTGATACATTTCACAATATAAATTTTTACTCGCTGTTGTTCATTCATCGTTTGGCTTCCTATCTTTTTCGCTACGCTCTTTCAACACTCTTGGTCAATGTAATTTTGTAACGTGAAATCCCAAAATAAAAACTTTTTATTTACTGGCTACTCTCTTTAGAATATTTCCTAGTTTAAAATAAACGACACAATATTTTACCATTATTTTTACCTTCCGTCAACTTTAGGTAAGGAAGGTATTGTCTTTGGTCAAAAAATTCGGTGGTGAGTTTTTAATGAATAAGCACGTTTTATATTCCCTACTATACGAATTTACTCTTTTTAAGATGATATGTGTATGTGTGTCCGCGTGTAACAAATTTTTCTCCGACGATAACTTAAATACTACAATTCTAAAAATAATAATTCAAGCGAATTCCTCTTCTTTACATCCATATG
This sequence comes from Ophonus ardosiacus, assembly GCA_943142095.1. Lineage (NCBI taxonomy): Eukaryota > Metazoa > Arthropoda > Insecta > Coleoptera > Carabidae > Ophonus > Ophonus ardosiacus. The sequence continues at coordinate 16,130,272 of OW964824.1, forward strand.
AAGAGCTGATTAGATTTTGATTGAACCACCGGAAGTACCTTTATTTGAAGTTTTGAACAGTTTTTCTTTAAAAAAACGTAATTTATGTTATTATAAATATTAAAGAAAATGCTCTTCTCTATACGGTTTGATTATACATTTTCCTTCATACTCAATAGATGTAGAGTTAAAGAATTGTAAAGAGATTAACTTTCAAAAATCAGTCAGCTTTGCTATTTATCATGGAAACAGCTGATATAGTCAAAGAATTCTAATTGATAAATGTCAGTGTCATAGGGTTACTCACAAGTGACATGCAGTTGCAGCCTCGCCTCATGATTGGAACTTTCAATGCCAGGGGTACGAGGAAGGCCAATGAAAAGATGGAAGGACTGTATCGCACACGACGTGAGAGAGAGAGAGAGAGAGAGAGAGATCTTTGTGAAGAAGATGCGTTGGACAGGAATGAACGGAAGAGAAGAGTAAGAAACAGCGACCCGCAATAAAATAGGGAAAAGCTGAAGAAGAAAGAAGTGTCAAGTTATTAAATATTATAATTATAATTTTAAAATTATTATAAAAAGATTAAATTTCTTATACAAGCCAGCTTTGCTAAAATCATGGAACCAGCTGATGTATTCAAATAACTCTAATTGACAGATGTTAGTGTCAACAATTTACATAGTGTATGTTCGTGTTATAATTTTATTGGATTTATAGAATCTTTTCAATGGAACTTTTGGTATAGAATTTTTAAAAAATAGTACGTGTTTGTGTTATAATTTTACATGATATATAGAATCTTTTCCAAGGAACTTTTAGTATGGGATTTGTACAAAATACATTGAATTGACGGAAGGTCTTGTGCTGGTCACAACAGTTTTTTTTAATAAAATGTTACAATTTCTTGTGATTAAAATCTTGTATTAATTTAGAGATTTATTAATAAAAATATAGAACATAAACTAAAAAGGTATTATTTAACCTTATTGTCAAATTGTATCCTACCTTACAACCTCTAAATGCAAATTTATATTTGTTAAACCCCAAAGTACACTTCAAAGTAATATTGGAAATTCTATTGGAAGGAGCTAAGAGGATCGCTAAATATTTGACGTGTTCTAAAATTATTTGCTTCAAAGCTTATGACTTTGAGCATTTAATATTGAAATCATTAAATGTACAGCCAATATAATCGTGAACGTGAATGAGTGCATGACTATATGTAATGCGAACGCCCATTCTATTAAAATCATGAGAAAAAAAAAAACTTACTTTCTATGAAATGTATAAAAAGTGTATAATGTGTACCAGAAATGTCAAAGGCATTTCATTTTCAGTTTCACGAATAATTTGCATGACGACGTGTTATTATCTTAATAAAAATAGTAAACGTTAGGAAACCGGATATTGTTAATTTCAAATCAATTTAAACTCACTAGGAAGTGAAGAAATCCTTTCTACAAAAAAAGCAGAAAACATGAATGGACAAATCAGTCCAATTCTAATTTTATTTATCTTTACGGGGTGAGCAATTTTCGATGATGTGTGGATCAATATAGGTTGTCCCCCCCCCCCCCCCATGGGCGGCTGCAATGTATTTCAAAGGGTGCAAATGACATTTCCGCTCCATAAAACATTAGCAGGAAATGAGCCTATTGTGCAACAAGTTCAGGAATCATTCTACACGAGCATTATTCTTCACTACTTTTTGATAAGAATTTATCAAATGTAACTAATTCATTTTTAACTACATAACAAGAAATGCCATTTAAGAAACTATTTGACAATATGATACTACAGGCATAAACACTGTGATAGTAAATATGTTAGAAATAATATTTAACACTAAAGCTGGAAAATAGTTTACTTTTGTTCCAAAGTACAAAGGCGTGCTTTTCCGCTATGGAAAAGTACAAAAAGTAGTAACATTGGGTGGAATTCAGTGAGTTGTATTAAGGTATTAAGGTCTGTTTATGTAACAAAAGGTTAGTTTAGGTTACATTGACACAAAAATACGTAGCAGTAGGTATACGATAATAGTTTAACACATTCGCTGCTGCTGTCGCCCTAAGGCGACGCGCTAGGTACTTTACGTTTGCCGCCGTCGCCATTAAGCGACACAGCTAAGCTACTATTTCAAGGCACACTAGTGTGGCTGGCTCTGTGGGAGAGTGTTGTTGTGTTCGTAGGCACTTCAGAAAAGAATTTTCTACACGTTTGCACACGCGATTACCGTTTTGGCCCCTGGCCTGGTGTTAATGAATGTTTGAAGAGTCTATAATATATTTTGCTTTAATTCAGAATTAAATGCATTATTTGGTATATTAAACATAAAAAATAGACAAACATAGAATTATTTTATTTACTTGTAGAGTAAATTATTGAAAGTATTCATAATTTTATTACAACAAAATTCCGAACGATAATAAAAACATTGGGTGGAATTCAGTGGGTTGTATTAAGGTCTGGCAACATTGTAATATTTTCCACATGTATCAATGAGATTCAATTGTGATTTAGATATTTTACCACATGGAAAAGTAATACAGATATCCTTTAGTCAAATGAAGAAGTATTATTGTAAATGGAAGGTGTAAAAGGAAACTCATTATTGCAAAATTAGGTTAGAAATGTGAGAAATTTTATGTGTCAAATATTTCATACCTGAATGTTAATGAATTTTAAAATATCTCAACCCCCGTTTTGATCAGTTTTGACATTTGTCCTTTTTTCTTCTGTTAATAATATTTTTTTCTTTATTTGATCCTTTGGTCTCTCACTTTTTTCTGACAGGTATTACAAAGTTGCCAAAATATTTTTGACAAAGGACTGTTTTAGCTTAAAACACGCTAATACAACCCACTGAATCTCACCCAATATTTCTCAAATTTTAATTCCTCATTTCCTTATTTTATTTCGATAGATTTGACTTTGTAGTGGCAATATTTATGAATGTATTTGTTTATAAATCCCACCATAATTTGTACATTGTAATGAACAATAAAACATTCTTCAAAAAAATAAAGTTAGTTTTTTTTTACCTCCTGCTACCCTTGGTAAAGCAGGTATAGGGATAGTGCTAAAAATCGGATATCGAGATTTTAGTAAATGATCAGGCTTTAAGATCCCTAGAATCCCATTTTAAAATTTTCACGATGATGTCTGGATGTATATATGTACAGGGAATTTATTTTAAAATGCAACATTATGGCTCATCGCTTCCATGGTCACTCACTATTGTCAAAAAATATTTGTCCATTTTAAAATGCAACATTATAAATAGTATTGCAGCACAGGAAATACCTCCAAAACACATCACAAATGGTGTCAATTCTTATTACGATCGACTAGAGAATTGCCAGAGTGTGAATGGGGATATTTTTTAACATTTATTACATGAAAGTTATGAATTTTTGTAGGCTGAAGTTTGTTAAGATGTGCAACATTCATGTTTTGATTTTTTGTTAATCGTATGTAGGCTAATTTATTGAAAATTAGTTTTGATAATACAAAACTATACATTTTGTATGTTGCATTTTAAAATGGACAAATATTACATTGCTGTCATTTTTGACAGAAGTGAGTAACCATGGAAGTGACTGACCATATGTTGCATGTGTGTGTGTGTGTGTGTGTGTGCGTGTGTGTGTGTGTGTGTATGAATTTTGTATGCGCTCTAACTCAAATACCATCATTCAGAAAATTCTGATTTTAATGTCAATCTCATTGATTTTTACTCTTTTATAAAATTTTGAACTATGTCATGATTGGTCAATTTTAATGCATCCAGTTCTTGTAGAAAGCATGTTAAACAAAAATTATTGCCAGATTTACTATCTATGGAGTTAGTTTTACCTTGGGTTAAGCGTTGTACACTTACTTACATAACAACGTGTACAATGATAATATTTTGAAAAATATCATTTCTACGTCAACATAAAAGTTAAGTTGAGAAAAGTCATGTTTTTTAATTAGAACACTCCATTTTTATTATTTAAATGAATTCTTCGAAGCATAAAATGTAAATTTATCTAATAATATAAAATACAATGTGTTTTAAATACTGCGCACCTCTGGAAAACTGAAAAGTAAAATAAGCAAAAATTGTGAGATGACATTATAAAATGCATCAATCTTTATTTATAATTTGACGTTTTCGATATTTACAACTCTAGAACCGTTTGTAATATGACACTTATAAACGAGCTACAAAATTTTACATTTATATGATTGATGAAACACAAAACCTAACCTATTTTTATCAGATTTCATATACGCTACAAACTTTGTGCTTGATTTAAAATTTCTCATATTTATATTTAGTAAGAATTTCCCTATCACTTTATTCTTTATTATACTAGAAGTCATTTTCTATTGAACATCTCCTAAAAGTAGTAAAAGTAACTAACTTTTGTGTACGCCCATGGTGCAATGTGTGACACTAGAGGTTACCGTTCGTTGCCAGGAGACTTGAGATGTCGCGCTGACCTACTTGGGGAACAGACGCGCCCCTAAAGGGGCCAGATTCGAACCCACAACCCCAAGAAGAAAACGCATTACGGAAAATGTGCCGCAACAAATTAGTCTGAGCATGCGTTCAAGAAAAACGTAAATTAGTCCGAGCATGCGTTCAAGAAAAACGTCTTAGGACGCACAATAAGATAGGGAACATTATTAAGACATAAACTTATGTAAATAATGTATATTACTGTACATTTATAGTGACACTATGAATAAATAATTTTATTTTAATTGCAAGAAGTAAGTAATGAAAGTGATTTATGTATGTTTTGCAATAAGGAAAATTAATACCAATTACTTTTTTTCTGGAGGTTTTTCCATTTGTAATTATATTTTTCTAGGTTTATTTGAAAATATTCTTACTGATAAACTATTATAAAGTTTAATAATATTTACATAAGAAAGTTGTTTAATGATTAACTGATTAAGGAATCAAGTTATATAAACATTTTTGTTCTAATTAACCAACTTGATTTCCGAATAAAGTAATTTTGATTAACAGATTAGCTTTCTTTTGGTTTTACATAGTTAATGTCCTTTTACTCGGGTGAATTGTACTTTTCGTTAAAAAAGTTTTTCCATGTCATAGGGTAAAAGTTAAAAATGATTACAGCCAAATTAGGATCAAAATATGCAATCAGTTCTTGAATCATACAACGTGTTCAAGAAAAACCCAATTCGGAGTAGGATATGAACATTTTTTTAATTTAATTTAATTAAATGTCAATTTGTCAAAGATTTGCATGACATATTGTCAAATATATTTGTGCCTTGAGAATAAAGCTCTGTTCGATGAGAAGTGCTTGACGTGTAGAGCAGAATAGTGCAGTGCAATGTAGTGTACACTAGTACAGTCTAATTCTTGTGGTTTCATAAAACACACTAGTGTATATTTGGGCAAGTTTGCTCAGCTGTGAGTAATCAAGCCAAGCATAGCCAAAGGTGTAAAAGGTTAGGTTGTTTATAAACACAGTCATATCATAAAGCTGCAAAAAAGTGACTGCAGAAATGTCTGTTTTAAAGAGCATAGTGAACTAATAAACGATTCTGACGAAGATCAATCATCACTTGATTCTTCATCAGATTCAGAGACAGATATATTAATTAATTCTTTATATAGCAAAACAAAATTTTAGGTTAAATAAACAGATGTGTAGATAGGATAGAATTAAAATGTCTACCGGACAACATTTAGTTACCCACACTCCTAGTCTACACTTTCTACACTACCTCGCGAGTCAGGTCAGAAAAGTGAGCACTAGTTCTTAAAATTTTTGTCATCGAACAGCCTGCCAGAAGCTGCCCGTTTCTCATAAAACATGTTAGTGCAAGAAAGTTAACACTAGGGCGGCCTAGTACATGTCATCGAACAAAGCTATAGAACAACATTTTCAACATCTTTAAATAAAATATCTGTTTCCCTCTTTATTATCTATTACATTTCAATTTTGACAACTTGACTTTTGAATTGAACAACGATCAGACATACGTTTCTCTGTTCATAGCCTATTCCGAATTGGGGTTTTTTTGAACATGCTGTATAACAAATCATTGATTTTGATTATTAGGTTAGCTTGATTTTTAATGAATTGATCTGTGGATCAACTCTTACGTAAAACTAATAAAATTACCCCTTAACCTTAAAATTAATTTTAATAAAAACTGAGTCTGGTTGCGAATCTGAGAACGCGGGTTCGATCCCGACCGACGCCAAATATTTCAAATTTTGAATAGCACAAAAGTGATGCACTCTCTACGCCAGCAATGGGTACCCGTGAGGTGACGCCTGGCAAGCAATATCTGTGTACAAAGCAGATTGGCAGAGTGTGCGTATATTGTCTGGTTGCCAATCTGGAGACCAGGGTTCGATCCCGGCCAGTGCAGACTTTTAATCGCGCAAAAGTGATCCCTGTGGTGCACTCTCCACACCAGCTATGAGTGCCCGTGAGGTGACGACTGGTAAGCGTCCACAAGGTAAAATATATCATCATTACCGATGTCGACATGTGTTGTAGATACTGGCACACCCAGTAATAGGTAATATGCCGTGATGATATATTTATTTATCCTCCATCTATTATTAATTATTAAGCATCAACTCTTGATTAATAAATGGTGAATATGTTGGTTAATTAATCAAGTATTTTTAAATTTTATGAAAAAGAAAATATCAAACAAGTAAATAGTTATCACTCTCACTTAAACACTTTCATCTATGAAGAATTTCATAAAAGATATTTAAATTCCAAAGATAATACAATGTATTAAAATTATCTTCGTATTTCCTGTAAAAGGATTATTTTACGAGACACGCGTTAAAACTAAAATGTTAATAATTCCTCCTTTCTCATTAATTTTATAACTCAAGTGAAAACTAGTAAAAAGAAAGTAGTGAAACTTTCTTAGTTCGGCCCTGGAAAAAGGACGTAATTTCATTGCAGTCCTTCCAGACTTCTCGTTCTCAGTTCCGCATTTTAACTACATCTGCTGCTTAGGTTTCGGGTCAGGGATGTGACAGGGTCGTACTTACCGCAAACTCAAACACGCATTTTTATAGATTTTTTCCTGTTCTCGTAGACATATGTAGGCGTGAATTGAATTTCAAAAGCGCCATTTTCATAACAATCACGAGATAACACATGGCGAACACGATATTCGAAAGAGAATTTCTTTTTACCTTCCGTCACCTTTAGGTAAGGTATTGTCATTGGTCAAAAAAATCAGTGGTGAGTTTTTAATGAATAAGTACAGTTTAGGGTCCCTACTATACAAATTTACTATTTTTAAGATTATGTCTGTATGTATGTGTGTGTATGTGTGCGTGCGTGTTTGTCCGTATGTGACAAATTTTTCTCCGACGATAACTCCCGTACTACAATAATTCTAAAAATTATAATTCTTTCGTATTAATCTTCTTTACATCCATATGAAGAGGTGATTAGGTTTAGTTTATAATTGATCCATTATTGATATTATTTTTTGACATTATATGTTACTATAAATATTAAAGAAAATACGTATTATAATTTTACAGGATAAATAGAATCTTTTTCAAGGGGTATGGGATTTGTACAAAATACATCGAATTGACGGAAAATTTTGTGTTGGTCACAACAGATTTTTTACATAAGAATCTGTTGTATTTGTATGTTTATTTAACAATATTTTATTTTTTGTTTAGGAAATATTTTCCAAAAGAAATTTTAAGTCCTTCTCTGAAACGATTGTCCGTGTGATGAAGAAGGCTTACATCTGGATTTTGGGTTACGTTTTCCATATTTATGCCCAAATGTTGAATTTTATTCAGGAGATTACTGTAATGTGTTTCATTCGTACCTCCATAAAAATGAAATCTGCTTACATAAAATACAGATTGCCCTATTTTTTGCTTTACAAATACGATACAGGTCAAGTGTATTTAACCCTCCAGAAAATGGTGGTTTTAGAGATTGCAGCTTTCAATCAAAACTTTTTGTTTGTGGTATTACAAGCCAAACTTTATTACCGCTATATTATATACCTATATATTAAGTAAATACTTGTAAAATGTATTTAATAAAATAAAAGTTCGGTCCTGCAAAACAAGACAAGAAATTTAAATAACTCTTGTCTTGTGTTACTCTTGCAAGCAAAAATCTTGTCTTGCTTGCAAGACTCTTGCATATTTCTTGTCTTGAAATTTCATATCAATAGGAACAACATATTTAAATCGGAAGTGATATTTTACTTGAAGCTGTGAAGAGATTTTCGTGAAAAAATGTATTATGCTATAATTGAAAACTTTACAAATCTTGTATTTAACACTTTTATATTAATGAGACCGACATATTAGATTCTTGTTAATATTAGTAAACCTAAAGTGGTACTTTACTTGAAGCTCTGAACTGATTTCCTTGAAAAAATATATTAAAATATGATAAAAAAAAACTTCTCAAATTTGGTTTTAAAACTCGTATATGATTGAAAACAACATTAGATTTTGAGTATATATGATAAGTCGGATGTGGTTCTTAACTAAGAGCTCTTAGCAGATTTTCAGAAAAAAAAAACTTGATAAAATATAAAAATTTCTTATTAAAGACTTTTCTATTTATTGGAACAACAAATTAGATTTTGTTTACAAACGATAAAGTGATATTTAACTCCAAGCTCATTGCAATTTTAAACATCGAATTAGCGGGAGGTCATGTGCTAGCCATATCAGATTTTTTATCTCTAATGCCCGTATTCATAAACACTCGTAAAATTTTAAACGGTTCGTTATAATTTTTATCCAATAAAAACAGTCGACATTAAAAGAAAAATCGAAATTTTATTTGTCAAGTGTGATTCTATTTGTCAAAAATTATAATTAGCCGTTTTGAAACTTTACGAGTGTTTATGAATATGGGCATAAATCTATAAAAGATATAATAAGAAAATTTAAATCAGATTGAGTAGGTACTTAATGCTCTTTATTATTTTTTATACTATAAATTTTCAAAATATAATATTTAGAAGATTTTTTAACAATCTACTACTTCCGGTTATCAATTGTTACCAAAACCTTTTTAGCTTTTCTGATTAATGTCAGCTTAGCTAGAGGTAAAACCTATAATAAAATGTTGATATATTGAATTATAATATAATATTGCAAGGGTGCAAGAATGCAAGAAAATACTAAAAAATCTTGCTATTCTTGCACTTTTCTTGCAACGCAGATTCTTGTCTTGTCTTGCAACGAACTATATAACTCTTGTCTTGTTCTTGTCTTGCATTTTATGCAAGAAGAAGACAAGAACAAGAAAAATGCAAGACTCTTGTGAAATACTAGGCGTAATGTTTAACTTTCCGCCACGGTAACTAATTTCAAACGAACACTTTTGACACAGTTGTACGTAAAATAATTTTTTTTTGTGTGAATGTTTTTACTCACTTGTACGATACATTAATCGATAGCCGCGCGAAAGATATTTACACAGAATTGATATTGTTGGGATACATAAATTGCAATCATAAATGGAAGCTATAGCTCAAATAACACTCAATTTATTTTTGAAATTTGTTTGTAAACGGCTGAAAATTTCACCACATAGCCAGTATCCAATTAAAAAGCAAAACCTCCCAGAGGTAAACGTTTCAAAACGAGATAAATGAACACGAACACATATATCAAAATTAAACCTTTTAAAAGATCTTTTCGCATTTCGTGTTTGATAAAACCTCTCCGCAATGCGTTACGTAAGCCACCAACACACTCTGAAACAAATGTCACGACCTCTTATCGACATAATTTAGCAACAGTCCCTGACCACGAAAAAATCGTCGAAGATGTCTCCGAATATAATCGCGAATTGGCTACGAGTGGCCACAGTCAGTTCTCGGTTTCCTTGACCTTACGATGTATCAAGGTCGCGTTGTCGTAAAAATACTTGACGACAACGCAACAGGTACCGGGAAAGTTCAAAGCACGAAATGTATGCGTCTGCTTTTGAATAAGCGTCTAGGGATGGAAGATATCACACAAGATAATTTCCACGAATCCGCATATAAATACAGCAAACTTCAGGGAATTTTAAAAGCATGAAAACGATTTTTTTTGCCTAAACTAATGATTGATTAGTTTTAGTCAAATAAACTTGACTGAAAACTATGACTAAATTAAAAATATTAGTTGATTGTGTCAATACTGCGTCCGTGATATTTATTATATTTTTTGCATGATCGGACATTTTGTAGCACTTTTACACAATCGAATAAAATAAAAAAATATCGTCAAAATTTGTCCACCGAAAAAAAAAAAAACAAGTATATGCTATTTTACTTAAATTGTACAGGCAATATTAAAAGATTTCTTGTAAATTTATTCCTCCATATATTAAATTTAAATTTGCGAGAACTATAAACATATTTTTAAATAATGAAATTTACCTATTTTTTATTTTATCAGTAGAAAACATTAAATGTTATATTAATCTATGTTTACGATATAGACGTCAAAATTTTCCTTATTTGCACATGTTTACTACTATACATACAAGGAACAGAGGAAAAGTTCAAAATACATTATTTGAACAGATATGATTTTATAACCAGTAATAATTCTGATATGAGACAACATAAACAACATCAAGATTTGATGATCAAATTCTGTTAACAGTTAATAAAATTCATGTCATTACTATCCAAAAGGTTCTAACAACGAGATAAAAAAATCTGTTGTGGCCAGCACAAGACCTTCCGTTAATGTGATGTATTTTGTACAAATCCCATACGAAAAGTTCATTGGAAAAGATTCTATATAATCCAATAAAATTGAAACACGAACATAATACAATTTTTTACAAATTCCATACTGAAAGTTCCTTGGAAAATATTCTATAAATCCAATAAAATTATCACATGAATATACGTTATGCACATACACTCTTTACAATCAAATAATATTACTACCAAGTTTATATCTCTACCCATTTTTGAATTCGTGCCCCAAAAGTCAATATACCCCACATTTAGATAAAAACTTCAAAATTTTCAATAATCTAATTTTTATGTATCTAGATACTTCTTAATGCGCTGATTGCAAGTTTTGAAACCGCAGGTCGGTATCTCTTTTCGTTCTCCAGATATTTAGATTCAAAGTTTTGCTCAAAACTGCCCATTTTAGGGTAATAGCCCAAAAATGGATCGAGATATGAATTTGGCGACAACGCCATTCGACTCTACGTGCAAAATTACATAAGTACACCAATTTTCAAAATTTTTGTAAACCGCATATAATCTCTAAACCAAAATAACTGAAAATGGCTAAAACTCGCAATAATCAGATTTTGGCCGTTTTCAGGGGTTTTCAAACTTTTATTCGTAAAAAATGAACCCGTTAGTCAAAAATTGTGAAAATTGGTATACTTATATATTTTTATCCGTAGAATCGAATGGTGTTGTCGCCAAATTCATATCTCGGCCCATTTTTGGGTTATTATCAAAAAATGGGCAGTTTTGTGCAAAACTTTGAATCTAAATATCTCAAGAACGAAAAGAGATATCGATCTGCGGTTTCAAAATTTGGAATCAGCGAATTGAGAAATATCCAGATACATAAAAATTAGATTTTTGAAAATTTTGAAGTTTTTATCAAAATGTTGGGTATATTGACTTTTGGGGCAATAATTCAAAAATGGGTAGAGATATAAACTTGTTAGTAATATTATTTGATTGTAAAGAGAATGTTACGTAAGTGTACGCATTTTTAGAGACATCAGAACGCCATGTCTACGTAATGTATATTCATGTGATAATTTTATTGGATTTATAAAATATTTTGCAAGGAACTTTCTGTATGGAATTTGTATAAAACTGTATTATGTCCGTGTTACAATTTTACTGGATATATAGAATCTTTTCCAATGAACTTTTGGTATGGGATTTGTACAAAATACATCAAATTAACGGAAGGACTTGTACCACAGATTTTTTTATATATATATATTTTACACATAAATTTAAAACTATTCCTAGAGCCTACGATTTAAAGATTCCTTTGTTACGCAGTTCATATTTCAAATGTCTTGAACTGACAAATAAATGTCACTGTCAATAAACACATCATTTCAAATTAATAATGGTGACATTTTAAACAGAAAATAATAAATAAAGCAGTAGTTATATGCAAAGAAACTTAATATAGTTTGCAGCGTTAGTAAATATGTATATATTTAAATTAATAAAAATTAAATAGCAGGAGGTCTTGTGTTGGCCACATCGGATTTTTTTTAAAAGAATTAATTTTGTATGATGCACTATTTTGTTTTAAATTTTCAGTGTCATTAAATAAAATACTTTATAAAAATAAAATTTAAGTAAACTTTATAGATTTTCTTGATGGAAAAGTGTCATGATCTCTCTGGCGTCGCGACGAATAATTCACATTCTAGCGTAGGTACTTTACAAATCAATATCTTAAAAATACTCAAAAGAAAATATCCTTAGGGTGTTATAATGAAGAGATAATCTTCGTTTTCGCGATTTCTGTTACATAATCTTCTTTCCGATTATGTGGTAGATTAAATTTCCGTATAAATTAGATTAGTCGGCTTTTATTTACGGATTCTCAGATTTTTTACAATTTATTATTATATTTATTCTGAAGTAAAAAGTTCTCGGTTGTATTTTAATCGCAAATTAATTTAAATTTCAAATTCAAATTCTATAAATAACAACTGACGACTCACGACATTTGACTTATGGAAATTATGTTCCATGACATAGAAATTGTTCAGTATTACATAAAAATTTTATAGCAAAAGTTACAAGAATCCTGTTGATATTTTAAAAATAGTAATACGTTATATTTTATATCTTATTGTTATTTTCTTCTTATATGTTATATAAATGTCACGTATGCTTAGAATATTAGCAGATTCAAACATAAAATATATAAAAAGAATAATACAAAAAAAAATCAAATCTTCTTTTATTCTCAGCAGTACACCATAATGTTTTAAAGCTGAACTAACTTTTAATATAAAAAGATTTTCATGTCAACAGAAAATTTACCCTAATAAATAAATTAATGTATCATTCTTTATTATTATTATTATTAACCATTGCCGGATATACCAAAAAAAATTCACAAATTTCTAAAGTATAATTATATTTATATCGTAGTGGCCGGTTTATATCTCTGTGAATATAGACCAATATCTCTGCCATATTAAAAGATAATGAAGTACATATGAAATTATAAAAATTACTATTTTATTCACTATAATTAACTACGAAAATTTTCTCAAAACCGATAAGAAATGTAGGTACTCCGCAATACTACCTTTTCCGAAGCCCTGCAGAAGACAATTTTTGTCAAGAAAATAAATAGATCTTTTTCCGGAATTAAATTAAAATCAACAAGAAACAATACAATAGCACATCCATTGCACTACCAATTAAACTTTCATTTGTACAAAAAGAAAAAGTAGTAAATCGATTGGAGTATTATAAAAACTAAAACCCAGAGTATAACTATTGTGTTCGATACTTAAATTATTTTCAAGGATAAATATAATGTAATTGGAATATTACTACCTTTTTGGTTTAAGTTCTGTATTTAATTATTTATTTATTTATTTATTTATAATTAAAATCCAACGTTTCGGCACCATAAACTGGTGCCTTCTCATTTTTATGTCAATTTCCCCTGAAGAAGGCACCAGTTTATGGTGCCGAAACGGTGAGTTTTAATAATAAATAAATACAGAACTTAAACCAAAAAAATAGTATTATTCCAATTATTAATATGAGTTCTGAAATATAATGTCTTTGAATTTTCAATAGAGATTTCTCGGTTTCTGATATTATTTTTTTTTTACTGTCAGGTGCCAAAATATTCACTATAGTTTGCAGTTTCATTATGCAGCGTTTGACTCTTCCGGAACATTTAGAAATTATTAAAAAATATTACCAAAGTTCGAACTCAGTTGTGAGTGCTCAACGTTTGTTCACCAGAGAATTGTGTCGCAATTACCGTTATTCTGCGCAGGGTATACGCCGCACTGGAAAAGTTTGAGCGTAAGTTCACTTTACATGACAATAAGTCACCAACAAGACAACGAAATGTGCGAAATGAGGAGAATATCACAGCTGCAGCGGCTAGTGCCGATGAGCCAAATTTGTCGATTTCAAGACGATCTCAACATTTGGGGTTTTCTCAGACGTCAATTTGGAAAATTTTGTGTAAGAATTTGGGCCTATATCCTTACAAAGTCATATTGACTCAAGAATTGAAGCCAAACCATCACAGATTGCGTCGGAAGTTTGCTGATTGGACCCTTGAGCACTTGAAAGATAATCATGATTTTGTCCAAAAAATCATCTTCTCAGACGAGGCGCATTTTTGGATGAATGACTTTGTTTATAAACTAAATTGCCGTTATTGATGCGAGAACAACCCACAAGTGTTACATGAAATGCCATTGCATCCTGAAAAACTCAATGTGGTGCGATTTATGGCATGGCGGCGACATTGGACCTTATTTTTTCTAAAAATTGGAGCGGTTGTTTGCGTCAGTGTAAATAAAGCCGTGGTTTATATTTGAACGATATATTGTTCTACACATAATTGCATTGTCCAAGCTTCAAAATAAAGCAAAAACTGAATTGATACGTCAAACCGTTTTTGTTTTATTTAAAATTAAAATCCTATCACTCTTAATGAAAGACTCTTTACACATTAATAAAAAAAAAAAAATTTAGAATATATGTTAATTTATAATTCAGTTATGAATTACTGAAAAAGAATGACGCACAAAGTGTATAAAATTCTATAACATTATAATGTATTGAAAAATAGACTCACAAAGTGAATTAAATTCTTTAACATTATAATATATTGAAAACATGATAACTTTTAACTTGGTTACGAAGCTTTTGCGGAATATGAAATGTTGAATAAGTAATAGCAATAAATATGAAGGTTACACAAAACGGTTGACACAGAAATATCTGGTGTAGGTATGTTCAGTTCGGTACATAAATAAGTTATGCAAATCCAGACTAACGAACAGAATTATTAATGAGTAAGCGACGTTTGCATCGCCTCGTGCATCCTTGTCAGCTAATACTAATAATTCATGAACTCTGTAATTTGCTAAAAACTGCATATTACAAACTTTTTATCAAAATTGTGCAATACTAAATTACTCTAAATATAACGCTTCCATTCATAATCACAAAAAAAAACTCCAAGCGCACGTTTTTATTGTAACAATTCATCATTTCGCTGTCAATCAGAATAAAACTTTTATCTCATGCAGCTATTTTAATAAAAATCGAATAATCATTATCTAAATAATTATTTTATGCAAAATTTCAGGAAAAAAATGATGTTTTAAACTGGTCAAATGTCAAATGATTACGTAGATTTTAAACGGGTTTCACATTAAATTTGAAATTGAAATGAGATTGTAGTTTAAAACAATGTAGTTTAGTAACACACTCACAAAAATTGTGAATTTCATTAAAGCCGGAGTAGGTTTTATAGCCATCCATAATGGAAATAAAATGATCATTAAACGAATTCCTTCTCACTCAGAATTTTAAAAACCTGCACCATCTGTCGTGTGAAACATTACCAATTACTATTTTCAAGGATTTAAGATCAAGTAGTACATTTTTTTACCTCTCGCTTGGTATTGGAATGATGCTAAAAATTGCATATCCAGATTTTAGTGAATAAGCACGATTTAAGGTCACTAGAATCCAATATTAACATTTTTACAATTACATCTCTCTCTTCCTGTGTGTTTGTGTGTGTGTGTGTGTGTGTGTGTGTTTGTGTGTGTGTGTGTGTGTGTATGTGTGTGCGTGTATGTATGTATGGATGTTGTAGACATGGTTTCTCAAATTCTGTAAGACTAAAGCCCAATTAAACTACGTATTCCTTAATCTGATATTAATGTGAAGAGCTGAAAAGGTTTTGGTATAGGTAACAGTTGGACAACCGGAAGTAGTAGCTTCTTAAAAATAACTGGGAAGTACTTTTAATGTTTCTTATTTTATCATTAATTAAATATTTAAAATTATAGATATATCTGGCGCAAGTTCGCACTGTCCTTGAATGCGGAAAACCTAAAATTCGTACATGAACAAGTCGAAATGTTCTAGTAATATAATATGCTATTGTTATAACAAGGAAAAGACTCCGGCAACATCTAGAATTGGTATAAAAAGAAAGGGGATTCATTTATAAGCCAAAGTATGTACAGCATCAGTGTCAACTAAACACGCACTTGCTAAACATATAATTCATCATATACCCTTCAGGAATACAGCCAATCTTGTCAATTAATTGGAAGAATCTCGAACATTGAGAAGAGTAGGAGAAAACTTGTTCATAGAATGAAATGAAAAATAAATAATACATGCAATTCGATTTTTTTGTGTGCACCAAAAATGTTAAATACAATACTTATATAGCCTAATACAAAAATGGCGAGAGGTATTGTGCTGGCCACAAAAGATTTTTATACATAAAACATTCGAGAAAATACAGAGCAAATAAAAATCTCAATTTTTCTCTGCTCTCTGCAAATTGAAACAAACTGAGAATCCATTTATTCCGAAGAAAGATATAAAGCATACGATTTGTTCCGCACAGTATTTTGTCGACTTAAAAAATCGATATAGCGTCGTAACCCAATACGAAAAAGCAGATATATTCCTAAATGTCTTGTTCCATATTCACTGCGTCGCTGTTTTAAATTTCAGTTCGATGCAAGCAGACGAACCCTGAAATAAGAACCGTTTCATTCCAGGATACATTTAAAGATACATTTTGCAGAAACTCGAGACGAACGAATACTATTCATTTGGGAAGTTTGCAGATTTTTATTTCAACATTTTTCGCTTGTAACATTTGCGTCACGTTGACGTATATAATTTAATTAGTTTACTGTGCATTTGTTTTGTGAGATACTGTCTGTGTTTGTGATATGGGAGCGTGTGAAGAGTTAGTCATAATTTTCTTGCTTTTTTGCTCTCGCCAATCATTAGAATTGGCGGTTTGCCATTTTTTTATACATTCTTCCGTGTCTCAGCAGCTTTTTTTAGATCTTCAAACGGTACATGCTACAAGACGCCAATGCAATTACTGTCAAATTCTTTAAAGTTTTTTCTGTGCTCCTGTTTCTTTAATTTTATCTGTTGTCGTCATCAGAAGATAAACCCTAATAGCGAAATTTTTATACACACGAAAGTATATCAATACTTCAATTATATATATTTTTTTAAATAATATAAATATTGAATGTAGTAAGCTCGTGCTTCTTTTTGTATTGTACTCATTAGAAATGCATTCGGACTGGGCCGGGCCGGGCTTTGAGGTTTGGATCGACTCGGCCCGAAAATAAAAATTGCCGGCCCGACTCGAAGATCAACTCGACAAAAAAATTAACTAGCCCGGCTTGAAAATTGACTCGAAATCGGGCCAGGCTTCTGGCCGGTCCGAGCCAAAGCTCGAAATTGGGTGCATCCGGCATTCCTAATGTTGATTTTTATGTTAAGGCGAAATATTTAACTTTTTTTCTTGTCAAACTTATAAAAAAACCTGTACATTTTTATAACTTTCAACATTAGTTAACATAAGTAGTTAAAAAAGAGACCCTTCTAGTGTAAGTTTGTTATAAAAATTACAGACCTACGAGTATTTAACACTTTGTTTACCAAAGACGTTCGAAAATTTAAACAACTTTTTCACAAATCTTATATAAAAAATATAATTTACATAAAGATTTTTTATCTAACTTCGTTTCTGCTCAAAAATAGGACAAGAAATCATTATGGTAGGAACAAAAATCACTTTTATTTAGGTATACGAGTAATAACAATAATAATAGCAACATCACAATATAATTATTATGCTTTAATGAATAATCTTGAATTCTTGAAGTAAAATAATACATTTTTATTTGTTAATATGTGAAGTATATTGTTATTAAATCATTTTGATCCTTTTTAACTTCATCCATTTTCATTAAAATATTAAGGAAATAGTGCATTTGATTGAACTATAAGATTTTTCGGGCCGGCCCGAAAAGCTCGAATTTTCGGGCCGGGCCAAAATCAAAAGTCCGACTCGCCTCGATTTCTGAAAATGATTAGCTCGATTCGGCCCGATAAAAAATATCTTCGGTCCGGCTCGATGATCGACTCCAAATCGAGTGCATCTCTAGACTACAGTCAAAATTTTCTGGTTTGTTAATAGACGCAATTTTGGCATCTGTCAATAGTCTCAAGTTCACGTGCGCATACTATATCTAACCGTTAATGATCACTAATTTTTGTCGTCTCTCTCGGGTATTAGTTACTGAAATACGTATCTAGTTTTAGCGATTCTAGTTAAGGTTTAGGGATTATTTAGGGAACTATTATCTATTTAACCTTAGATTCCAATAAAGTTTTATTAGTTTTACTTGAAATTATTAAAAGAATATTCAGTTTAAGTATTGGCATTCTTTCGTGGGACGCCTTGTATAAAATAAATGGAATAATTATTAAATATGTGTAAGTGTTAGTAAACAATAAAATGAAAAACAAATAAAAGTAATGTAAATTATTATGCAAGGGAAAAACCAGTAATAAATACGATCTTTAAATTCGATGAAATCACTATACTCGTAAATGAAGCGAAAGCCTGTAACTCCTGAATGGTTTTTGAATCAATTGTGCCTTCATGAATATTTCATTAAGCATTCAACTCTTATCTAAAGGCGTATGCAGGTCCGCAGGTGGATCTATAAAAAACATTAAAAATGGAAATCAATTCCGGAATATTTTGCGCACTTTTTACACTTTGCTGAAGTCGCAACCTTGTAGAAATATTTGACGATGGTGGAAAAGATTTCCATGGTGACACACTGACCCATTTCCTTAGCCAAATCATAAAATTCTTACTTTGTTACATTATTTACTACACCTTTGTTTTCTTTGCAATGAAAATCTGAGAGAAAAGATTTCCTTGTTAAACTTTCATACATTACTATCCTACTTTGGTTGGACCTCTGATATTTATTTATTTGTAGAACGAGCAGTATATATTTCATTACTTGTTACATAAACATTGTGAGGATTTAATATAAATATTATTTTATAAATATCACTGTTTATTTATACATAATTTGTTTTCTCAGTGCGCATAAACAATTCATTTGTAATATTTTATCTTCAACCTACATATTTGTTTTTTCTAAAAATACATTTTAATATATGTATTTTTACCTTCCGCTACCCTAAGTAAGGGAGGTATAGGGATCGTGCTAAAAATCGCATATAGAGATTTTAATGAATAAGCTCGTTTTGATGTCCCCAGAATCAGATTATAACATTTTTACAATGATATCTGTGGGTATCGTGTGGACACGATTACTCAAATACTATCAATCAGAAAAATTTTAAATGTCGTATACCCATTCTATACTAACTTGTGAAGAGCTCATTAGTTTTTAGTGTATATCGGATAACCGGAAGTATCACTTATACAAGCTTTTAACAGTTTTTCTTGTAAAAAAAAAATCATTGAATATAATTTTTCAGTAACTTTTACTAATAAAAATTGAATATAATGGTACAATTTTCAATTCTATGATAATAACATTTAGTAAATAACTTTAAGTATAAAATTAAAATAATTTATTGTTGTACATCATCTTGCCTATGCGTCAAACAAAAACTTAATATTGCAATAACAATATTGACATATTTAAACAAATGTCACTGTCAGGAAGCAATTATATTATAGTTTCTTTCATTAGGCCGATATGAGGCAAATAACGGACGCGGCTGAGGTTTATAGTCAACCGAGTTGGTTATTTGCATATCGGCCGCGTGCCGTTCAAGATTTTTCGTAATAACATAAGATTTAACCATTTACGTAT
The DNA here is from genome assembly GCA_943142095.1 of Ophonus ardosiacus. Lineage (NCBI taxonomy): Eukaryota > Metazoa > Arthropoda > Insecta > Coleoptera > Carabidae > Ophonus > Ophonus ardosiacus. The sequence goes on from OW964824.1 coordinate 16,150,179, forward strand.
AATAATATAATAATACTAATAAAAATTGAATATAATGGTACAATTTTCAATTCTACGATAATAACATTTAGTAAATAACTTTAAGTATAAAATTAAAATAATTTATTGTTGTACATCATCTTGTCTATGCGTCAAACAAAAACTTAATACTGCAATAACAATATTGACATATTTAAACAAATGTCACTGTCAGGAAGCAATTATATTACAGTTTCTTTCATTAGGCCGATATGAGGCAAATAACGGACGCGGCTGAGGTTTATAGTCAACCGAGTTGGTTATTTGCATATCGGCCGCGTGCCGTTCAAGATTTTTCGTAATAACATAAGATTTAACCATTTACGTATAATATAATTGTACTCTTCCTGTCATACTGAACAATTTTTATGTTGATTTATAAATTCTCCTTGACAACGGTCCATCAAGATGATGTTATATTCCTCGGAACACTTCATTTTTAATTGTAGGAGACAAAAAATAACGGCCGGCGTCCGTTAATTTTATCATTTCACTTTTGTTGTTATTCCTGTTATATGTATATACAGTATGGTATTACGAAAAAATTTATAATAAAACCGTGTTAAGGAGAACATAGTAGTAGTAAATTTAATTCTAATGAAAAAGGTTTGTAAAAATAATATATTTTCCATCATACATAAATATTAGAAATACTATTGATTTGATTCATAGCCTTCCAGGGTACTGCTCTGAAAAGACTTTTTGTAAAAACGCGAGTACTATTTTGATTTTTGTTGTTACCTTCCGTCACCTTTAGGTAAGGGAGGTATTGTCTTTGGTCAAAAAATTCGGTGGTGAGTTTTTAATGAATAAGTACGTTTTAAGATCCCTAGAATACGATTTTACTAATTTTACATTGATGTCTGTATGTGTGTGTGTGTGTGTCTGTGTGTGTGTGTGTGTGTGTGTGTGTGTGTGTGTGTGTGTGTGTGTGTGTGTGTGTGTGTGTGTGTGTGTGTGACAAATTTTTCTCCGACGATAACTCCAAAACTACAATTCTAAAAATTATGATTCTTTCATATTTCTCTTCTTTACAACCGTATGAAGAGCTGATTAGATTTTGGTTATAATTGGTCAACTGGAAGTACCCTTATTTGAAGTTCTTAACAGTTTTTCTGGCAAAAACGTAGTGAAATATCAATTTTCGACATTTTATGATCATTAATATGAAAGAAAATCTTATTCTCTATACGATTTGATTATACATTTTCCTTCATATTCAATAGATATAGAGTTATAGAGAGATTAAGAGAGGTTAACTTTCAAAAATCAGTCAGCTTTGTAAAAATTATGGAAACAGCAAAAAATTGTAATTGACAGATGTCAGTGTCAAGTGCAAAACCAAAGTGGAAAATATAGGATCTGAAAGTAACAAAAGTGACAGAGTGTCCCAAAGTGCCAAAGAGAAGATGGAAGGACCGTGTAGCAGAAGATTAGAGAAAGGAATAACTGTGTGAAGAAGATGCGTTGGATAGGAATGAGGAAATGTCAAGTGCAATTTACTTAATGGTCGTCCGTGTTATAATTGTATTGGATTTGTAGAATCTTTTCAAAGGAACATGCAATATGGAATTTGTAAAAAAAAACGTGTTTATATTATAATTTTACAGGATATATAAAATCTTTTTCAAGAAACTTTTGGTATCTGATTTGTACAAAATACATCGAATTGACGGAAGGTTTTGTGCTGGCCACAACAGATTTTTTTTTGCTATTAGTTTTGTCAATATTTGTGAAATATATTTTGTGCATGATATATATGTTAAATGTCAAATAAAGATTGTTATGAGTGAATGTAAAAATATTTGAACATAATGATTGCTTTATTTATACTGCGTGGTTAAATACTCAGCGGGATGTTATGGGATGGCCACATCAGATTTTTTTCTGTAATATCATGAGACAAAATATATTCTCTTTCACTTATTTGTCGTTTGTTTCTCATGCTCCACATTCCATTTCATTTCGTTTTCATTATTGTGACGTCATTTCACAGGCGGTAACAAATTTTTCAATTATAGCTTACAGCTGTAGTTTACCGCATGAATGAGTCCCGTAGGTGTGTTAAGAGTATTATGGATATAGTAATTCTCGGGTTGAGTAATGTTTGACTAAGTCATATTTACTGCGACCTGTTCTACTTGAGGTTCGTTCTAATTTAAACGTGGGTAGCCTGACCTAGCCAAGACGCTAAGCTATATTTAGCTCAGTTACGGTTAGTTGCCAAGTATAAAAAAACTGAATATTATATCGCATTTTGTAAATTCGACCTTGGGAGATACATACATTTTAATTAATTGATCTAATGAAAGACGAAAAAATTTTCAGAATTGAATTAAATGTTATTAACACAGTCAGGTGTATAATGAAATTCAAATGTTAATAATTGTACGTGATACGTTATCAATATTTATTTTATAGTGCTTATGCATAAAAATAATAAATTTTAAATATTGTCAAAATGTAAATTTAGGTTGATTTAGTTTTACGAGTTTCAGTGAATTTATGGTAAAAAAAAACTTAATATATCTTTCTACATATTTATCTTTATTACTGAAATCGATAAATCTAACGTACATAACGATAAACAAAAAAATGCAAATATATAAAAATAATTATTAACAGTTAAAAATTGCGACAAATAATTTGGCTGCAGTAATATCCCGGTATTTTTTCAAGAAATAACAAAAACTGTGTCTGGAAATTTTCGGCAAGTTACATGGTTAATCTGTTGCGGTTTACAAGAAATAATCTATTGTAGGGTTAATCAATTAATCTGATTTCGTGTTGCCGGATATTTGGATTAATCGGTTAGCTTGTTGTTGAGAATAATCGGTTAGTTGACTAGATGTCATGTAATCTGTAAGTAGTAGAGTTACTGGTTTTTCCAATAATATCCTTATTATTTTAAAGAAATTGGAAAAATATTCATCCGTATAACCCAAATAAATACTTCTTTTTAACAAAGTATATTTACCCGATTATTTATAGTTATATGAGTTTAGTCAGTAAACCTCATTGTAATTTGGACATAAAATAAATATTTAAAAAAACTTTTCCAGTATACCAGAAAAAAATAGTCAAGCATTTTTAAAACATCTCATGAAATTATGTCTCCAGTTCATCTGACTCTTCTCATCTTTTGTTACCAATGGTCTCAATATAAAACCAGATTTTGCAAAATTTATTTTAAGCATTCTACTGGGCTAATTTATTGCCCGAAATATCCACTTATTACACTTGTATGTTAAAAAAAAACGGAAAATTTAAGCATGCCCTTTTTTCTACGTAAAATTGATTTTGCTTTTTGTCCTAGTGGCCATTCGGAGATACCACCATTTTTTTGAAAATCCTTTGGGCCTTCTGTTTTAAGTTTATAAAGTAAATATAACTTTATTTTATTAATAGAATTATTATTTGGGGCTGAGAGGGTTATACAGCTCTTAGTCCAGAATAAAATACAGAGGTCAATATTTATAAATTACATAAATCCGGGCCTCATATTCATATAGGATAATAACCAATTTATTTTTAACGTACAAAAATAGAAACGAATGAATAGGTACGGTATTAAACAGAAATATAAATAGAAGCTATCATAAATTTATATAATTTTCATTAAAAACTTTGGAATAAAGAATAAACAAATATAGGTACAGTTTGAAAATCAATTTACAGAAATATAAACCTTCGTAAATACGTACATATTTTAATTAAAATAATAATAATTAATATTGCCCATGGCCATGCCATACATACTTTGATATAAAATTACCGGGAATTTTAAAGGTGGATTTTTACTGACACAGAATACAGAACATAATTAAATAAAAAATAAATAAATGTATCATCACGGCATATTACCCATTTCTGGGTGTGCCAGTATCTACAACACATGTAGACATCGGCAATGATGACGATATATAACATAATTTAGCATAGAAAACATAGAATTTGTCATAGGAATAGGTGTTTCCACCTTATAGTATATTATAGTGAAGCATTTTCTATATTTTATAGACTTTTGTATCTCGTCCATCTAGTGAGCGTTAGCTGAAAATCGGCGGGAGCGTACGCAATCATTATGGCGGTAAAAATTAGCCGTTTAAACAAGATATGAAAAATACTGTTTTCAAAAATTTTTTACACAAAACCTGTTGTAATAAAAATGTTTTCTTTATTCTAATACATATAACTTTTCATGAAGAATAACATATAAAAAAATTGAAAATTTGTGGAAACCCGTATTGGCCAATTTTCTATGTCTGTGCCGTGCGCCCTATGTTTTCCGTGCATCTTCGTAACATTTCGTAGTAGTTCGACTATACAGAATGTCTCTAAAATAGAGGGACATGGCTTAACCACAGATTCCTGAGGTTAAAATAAGACGATTTAACAAACTTGCTTCTACCGGAAAGTGTACCATTTAGCCAGAATTCTGCTTCAAAGTTGTTTGAAATAAAATTAATTTTGCACATAATAACAGAATGTATCTTTCTAAAAAAATAATTTCACGTTATCGGCGTGGCCATTAAAAAGTTACGGTCTAATCAATGTTCGAAGAACTTTGAAGCAGAATTCTGACTAAATGGTAGGTACACTTTCCGGTAGAAGCAAGTTTAGTTAAATCGTCTTATATTAGCCTCGGGAATCTGTGGTTAAGCCATGTCCCTTATTTTAGTGACACCCTGTATATTTGTAAATACCGCTACGAGGTTGAAACACGTGTCAGTCATTTGTTGGTTAAAATGGACGACATCAAATAATAACACGAACTCGAAATCAAATATGACAAAATTTATAAAAAATTTCACAAAGGAAAACATGTTTTTCTTCTTATTACTATTTGAAAATGACAGGTACTTTTTCTTTTATTTCTTACTTTCTCTATGTTTTGTGTAACATAAAACCCCCTAACAAAATTATATGTTTTTTATGCTAAATTAATCTGTGCTAAATTATGTTGTATGTGTTACTTATAAATCCACCTTAAATCAAAATAACTTTACCAAAAATGATCGGAAGGTAATAAATATTATAACTTAAAATTTCATCCTACTTTTAATGTTCGATAATTTTTTTTGTCGTCTGAGCCATTTTATCTAATGAATACTTCATTTGTTAATGACGAATAAAGAATTCCTCAAACAAACAAAACATCCATTTGGATAATTGTGAAAAATATCTACTTGCGATATTTCTGCTTCCCAAAACTCATATTGTGTAATGGATTACCAGCAAAATCCATTAATTTTATTATCATGCCTACAGTAATATCTGTGACACTCTTCATCATGCTTTTGACATGACACTTCCTTACAGCTAAAAGATAAAATTTTGGTTGGAGCATTACTGGGAAAATTTTCATCTACATTCTTCTTTTTCGATACGGATTTTCTCTGAGCAGGCTTTGATTGTGCGACTGAACAGATGAGATAAAAAGATGACGACAAATAAACGAAAGTTATAACCTTTATAAAAATGTTCAGATGAACGAGAAAATGTTACGTAAGGAGATAATATTCTATAGAAAATGATTTTATGAAATAATTGGAGTTACATATACTGAAGTGTGATAATAATATATAATTATTGTTAAGGTGACTTTCACAGCATCACACCAGGCGATTCTTTCAGATTATAATTTGTAATCTTTAGGAAATGGTTTTGTTTAATATTAATAATTTATTGTATTATGTGAGTGGTTGTCATAACAACCAGTTCATATGCCAATCTTGCAGCTACTTAGAAAAAGTAGGTGATATCTAAATATTTATTAATCCTACTCTGATTGATCGATAACAGAAAATTCCGCTACACAGAAAAAAAGATTTGAAATTTTGTCTAATTATAATTAGATATTATTTTATTAGGCAATATGTCTAATAATTTAGTATAATTTACAAATCTTAATTTAGCATTTTAACTAACCCGAAATAGATAATAAATATTTTGTAAAAAAATCGTTAATTTAAATATGTAAATAGTTATTTTAATTACTTATTTTATTTAATTTTACTATATTTTGGCTTCATTATTTTTGTCTTTCAATTTTCGGTGTTTTATCTAATGAATTAGGTAAGTAAATAGAAAAATTAAATATATATTTAGTTAATTTATTTACTTATGTTTAGTTCAATACTAAATGTAATCATTTAATCTAATTTTGTATTTAATTTTACTATAATTTGTTATTACAACTTTAGAAAATTTAAATAAATCAACTTAAATAATTCAATGAAAACATATTAGAAGGCTGAAAATCACAGATTTATTTAGTTAATTTAACTACAATTTAGAAGGTTTGTTTTTTCTGTGTAAACGCAACAAATTATTGAAGTTACTTCAGTTTCCTATATCTTGATATATACGTACACTGATCTTCCTTTTACATGATATACAGGGTGTTCAAAAAATAGAAGTCACAGATTTAAGGGTGGATAATACATCTCAAAATAAATAAAAAAAAGTTCATATAAACAAATATCTAGTTTCAGAGCTATAGAGATTTTCATATTTTATTTCTGTCACACACACATACACACACACACGTATATCATCGTAAAAATGTTATAATCGGATTGTAGGGACCTTAAAACGTGCTTATCCACTAAAACCAGGATATGCAGTTTTTAGCATGATTCCAATATTTCTCTTCGCGAGAGGTAAAAATGTAATGTGTTCATAATATTTTAGTAGAAAATTGCTATAGGTATCAGTATTCTACAAAAACACCAAATAATTAAAAAGAAATTAGCAAATAATAATAATAAATCAATAATTTACTAGGTAACAAATTTCTACATAAGAAATGAACTTATCATAAATACCTGGTTTATAAAAGAAAAATAAATACCAAGGTGAACAAGAATGTAATTTTTTGATAATAAATTATAAATGTACAGTTCCTTTCGATAAAATATGAAATGTGAATGTACTATAACATTTTATCAAACAACAAATAGCATTGCTTTAATAAATAAACACCGATAAAAATATGATTAAAGGAGAATTTAAATTTGATAGAGTAAACCCCACTTAGCAACAAATGGTAATAAAGAAAGTGACGTAGAGTAGACGTAGATGATAAGGTGAACGAACGTATTTACTAATAAATGCATTGGCGTGTGCATGATTGTATGTTCAAAAGCATGAACAGTGAACACCTTCCGTCCGTCTACGCTACGTGGAGAATTGGGCACACGAGGTCTTTAGATCGTAAAATATTCTAAATAACTGTTTTTTATAATCGACCAGCTACAAGGAAACTTATTACAATTAAAATCCCAAATTTCATCGCATCATTATTTTTCAAACTTCCATAATTAAGTTGTAAGCACAGAATATAAATTAGGAAGAACTTCTGAAACGTCTTGGCCTTTTCAATTACAATATTAATATCTTTAATACAGAACAAAATGACGCACCCGTCAAGTATAACTGATATGTAAATTTATATTATCAAACCAGTAATAATTAAAATTTATTATATATGGAAACACCTATGGCCGGTTGCACCAACGAAATTTTAAGGTGTTCCTTAAATAGACAATATAGCATCGAAATGAAATGTCAAATGAATTATTGCTGTCAATATATCGATTTGCATTTATTTGTTTAAGGGTCGTTTAAAATTTAAGCTTTGTTGGTGCAACTGAGTGCTAATCTGTTTTAAATAATAAAAATCTGATGAGGCCAAAACAATACCTCCTGCAATTTAATTTTTATTAATTTAAATACATTCCTACGCAGTGCCGGATTAACCATGAGGCGCATGAAGCACGCGCCTCAGGGTCCGGCTACGGCACTATTTTGTAGAGTTTTTATTTTTTTAGAGCTGTATTTTATTTACTTTATAAGTTTATTTCTGTTGTAATTATTTTTCTGTTTAATTTATAAAATAAATTATGTTTTTGGGGTCGTATGTTTTATTCTAGGGGCCCGATAATTGTTAGCGCCTCAGGCCCGAAAATACCTTAATCCGGCCCTGTTCCTACGTATTCACTAATAGTGCAAACTATATTATGTTCCTTTCCATATAACTATTGCTTTATTTACTATTTTCTTTTTAAAATGTCATTATTATTAATTTGAAGTGATTAGTTTTTTGACAGTGACATTAATTTGTCAGTTACATACATTTGAAATATGAACTGTGTAAGAAATGAATCAAAGGTTCTTGGATTTATAAAATTATTTTTTAAATTTATAGAAAAAATATTAATGCAGTCCTGTAGAAAATTCAATAATTTTTACAATGACATAAAATGCGAAAAAGTGGCATTTAATGGCATTTTTTGAAGAAAAACCATTACGAGCTTTAAGTAAAATGCCATTTCCGGTTATCCGGTTTACACCAAAATCTAATGGTTTCTTTTCATTTCATGGGGTCGAAATACAAAGTTTTATAATTTCCTCAATGATAGTATTTGAGTTAAAGCGGAGACAAAACCCGTACACACACATACACACATTTACACACACATACACACCTACAGACATCATTGTGAAAATGTTAAAATTGGATTCTAAGGACCTTAAAACGTGGCTATAACACTAAATTTTGTAAAATTTACTATTGTACATAATAAAATGTAGTAAAGTTTTCTACACTATTTATAGAAATAATTTAAACAAATCTTTGATCAGTACCGTCACGTTCCTTATGAAACAAGTTAAAAATCGCAGTGTAGTTAGTATGTTGTGATATTTCAAAGTGTTCGGATGTATATTTCTGTGTTTTGTGTATTAAATGACAATCTATAAACTAACATTTAAAGTGAAATATAAAAATTTGTGTAAATGTGTTTTCTTAAACGAAGGCATCAGGTATGAAGATTTCCCATTACCTGGTAAGTAGGTACTATATCTTCATTTAATCTGTATATGTAAAATGCGTTCTATAAATGAGATCTTTAAACATATTGGGTCGAATTCAGAATTCAGCACTCTTCACTAGTGTAGTGATCGTCTCTAGTAACCATGGAAACAACTTGCATCTTTCTCTTATTAATACATCAATGCATATGTCTTTCTTTATTTTGTTATGTTTAAATAAGCTTCTTTAGTTAGAGAAGAGTGCTGAATTCAACTCATTGTTTTTATTTATTTATAATACATACATTCATACATACATACACAGAAAAAAAAAGAATTGAAATTTTGTCTAATTATAATTAGATATTATTTTATTAGGCAATATGTCTAATAATTTAGTATAATTTACAAATCTTAATTTAGCATTTTAACTAATCCGAAATATATATATATATTTTGTAAAAAATCGTTAAATTAAATATGCAAATAGTTATTTTATTTAATTTTACTATATTTTGGGTTCATTATTTTTGTCCTACAATTTTTGGTAATTTATCTAATGAATTAGGTAAGTAAATAGAAAATTTAAATTTAGTTAATTTCTTTATTTATGTTTAGTTCAATACTAAATGTAGTAATTTAATCTAATTTAGTATTTAATTTTACTACAATTTGTTATTACAAATTTAGAAAATTTAACTAAATCAATTTAGATAGTTTAATGAAAACATATTAGTAGGCTGAAAATTAAACATTTGTTTAGTTAATTTAACTAAAATTTAGATGGTTATTTTTTTCTGTGTATATGTATGTATCTCGTAACATCATTGCACAGTTAAAATATATTAGTTAGTGCTATATTACGAAATATTCGTATCAAATTTTGAACACTTCAATGTGTACTTTTATACCAAATTTGTAAGTGGTTAAATTCACACAACTTGGTGTAGACCTATATAAACCAATTTTAGTGTTTATTTTAAACAGAAATTCTTGGAGTGTATACCTATAGATATAAATTACTTATAGGTGTTAACATTAACAATTAATCAAAATTTCAGTCATACAGCATTTATTTTTACAAAATCGATATTTTGACACTTATATTTTCCTCAAGATATGTAAGTAAAATCATACAGTTTTATAAAAATAAATTCACGTAGATACACAAAAGAATGTACCAGTAAGATCTCATCCTGATGAAAGTAGAAGTATGTAATAACGTAACATCGGTTTTGTAAGAATAAATGCTGTAATTGTTAACACTTACTCGTACTAATATTGTGATGAATATATTCCATCTTTTAGAAGCAACAATGGAAAAAGAGAAAATTTGTTAATAAATTTTCGCATTTGCATTTATTACAGAAAAAATCCATGAATGGATTTTTTAAATAAATAGTTATTTGTATAAGGACTCACTCCATATGTAATAAAATATTTTTAATTACGGTGTATCCCACCAGTTATATATTACCAGAGTAGTTAAAGGATATAGTGGTTTTTATATAAGTATGTAAATGAATGATAACAATTAACCGAGCAATTAATTTATTTATTAAGAAATAAATCAACATTAATCACCATTCGTGTTGTTCTATCATTTTGATAAAAATATGACACCTTCAAGTAATTAATTATTCATATTCACGATATGTATTATATTAAAAGTATTTTAAAAAAAACCCCAAGATAAATGGTTTAACTTAGTTTGCTGAATTCATTTTTTAAATTTTTGTATGAAAAAATCATGTAATTTAAAATGCGTCTTTTGACGTTAAAGAATCAGTCAATACAGTACGAAAAATCTGGTGTGGCCAGCACAATACCTCTTGCCATTATCATATTAGCTATATAAGTATTGTATATTTAACATTTCTGGTACACACAAAAAATTCTAATTATGTACATCTATTCTTTATTTTTAAATTCATTCTATGAACAAGTTTTCTCCTACTTTTCTAAATGGTCGAGATTCTTCCAATTCATTGACGAGATTGGCGGTATGTCTGAAGAGTATATGATGAATTATATGTATAGCAAGCGCGTGTTTAGTTGATATTGCACATACTTTGGCCTATAAATGAATCCCCTTTCATTTTATACCAACTTTAGATGTTGACGAAGTTTTTTTCTCGTTATAATAATATAATTACTATTACATCTCGACTTCTCCAAGTACGAATTTTAGGTTTTTCGCATTAAAGGATAGTGTCAACTTAACGTGCGGCAACTATATCCATAAATTTAAATATTTAATTAATGATAAAATAAGAAATATTAAATGTATTTCCCAGAAAAAGCCTTCAGTAATGTCTGGATTTTTGACACTGACATTTATGTCAATTACTAACATTTTAATTTTTCAACTGGTTTCCATGATTCCATGGGCTGATTGAATTATACAATGGATTATTTTATATATTTATAATTCTCTATTTCTAAATCTATAGAAGATATAATAAAAATGTTCAAAGTATTGGATAGAGAATTTTATATTCTTTAATATTTGTAATGACATAAATTTTCAGAAAATAATATTTAGAAGATTTTTTTTAAGAAACTACTACTTTCGTTTGTCCAACTGTTAAGAAAACCTTTTCAGCTCTTCCCTTTAATGTCAGATTAAATATTACGTTGTTAAATTGATCTTAAGTGTTATTGTTTTGGAGGAATCTTCTCTTCAACATCTCACATACACACACATCATTGCAAAAAAGTTAAAATCGGATTTTAGTGACCTTAAATCGTGCTTATTCACTAAAATCTGGCTGTGCATGAATCCAAAAAAGGATAGTTTCCTGTCTCATTATATTCTTCAAAGCAACAAAAAAGTTACAGGAACTTATAACTATCATAAAAAATCTGTTGTGGCCAGCACAAGACCTTCCGTCAATTCGATGTATTTTGTACAAATCCCATACCAGAAAGTCCTTGGAACAGATTCTATATAATATCATGTAAAATCGATCACGAACACATACTATTTTTTAAAAATTCTATACCAAAAGTTGATTCGAAAAGGTTCTATAAATCCAATAAAATTTTAACATAAATATACACTAGGTAAAATGCACTAGACACTTCCTTCATTTCTTCTTTCCCCTATTTTATTAGGGGTTGCTGTTTCCTCTTCTCTTCCACTCATTCTTGTCCAACGCATCACACAGTCCTTTCTTTCTCAAGTCTTTTGCGATACAGTCCTTCCGTCTTCTCTTTGGCCTTTCTCTGCATGTCACTTGCGAGGAACACTATGCCATATCAATTTTAGATCCTATACGCTCCATATTTGGATTTGCACTTCCAACTGACATCTGTCAATTAGAATTTTTTAATATATCATCTGTTTCCATGATAAATTGCAAAGCAGACTAATTTTTCAAAATTAATTTCTTTATAACGCTTTAAATCTACATCTATTGATTATGAAGGAAAATGTATAATAAAACCATATAGAGAAGAGTATTTTCTTTAATATGTATAATAACAAAATGTCAAAAAATAATATTTAACTGCGTTTTTTTAGGAAAAACTGTTAAAATCTTCAAATAAGGGTACTTCCGGTGGAGTAATTATAACCAAAATCTAATCAACTCTTCATATGGTCGTACAGAAGAGGAATACGAAAGAATTATAATTTTTAGAATTGTAGTATTGGAGTTATCGTCGGAGAAAAATTTGTCACACACGGACACACACACACACGGACACACACACACACACACACACACACACGGACACACACACGGACACACACACACACACACATACAGACATCATCTTAAAAATGGTATATTCGTATTGTAGGGACCCTAAAACGTGCTTATTCATTAAAAACTCACCACCGAATTTTTTGACCAAAGACAATACCTTCCTTACCTAAAGGTGACGGAAGGTAAAAACAGCAAAAACTGATACCGATTATTTCGCTAAAGGATACAATTTCACGTTTCATATAAGTCGAAGCATGTAGATGGAATGCTATGAAAGTAGCTGATTCATACAAGAAAATAAAAATTACTTTTCACATCCAATGAAATAAGTAGATGCAACTTACGTAAGAGTTTGTGTCACGAGTGAGAATCTATTTGGAATATCTTAAGAAGTAGGAAGCAGTATGAAAAAAGACAAATGATGGCAGCTCTTACTTTCAATTTATATGTTTGTACTCCATTAAATTTTACATAAACCAACAGAAAGTATCACAATGCAAGTTACTCGCGACTCGCTGATTTTATGGCCGTACATAACCTTAAATAAAATAGGGTATTAATATTCTATCTGCAAAGAACGCATCAACATAGAAAGTATTGAACGGTGGTTGCACGTTTTCCTGGAAATTCAAAATTGTTCTAGAACAAAGAACATATGTCTATTCTTTTAGATTTTCTAGTCGCAAAACCCAACAGAAAGTTGCTAAGGGCCGTTTATATAATTTAATGTTTATTTATGAATACAATAACTAGTGATGGAACGAAAATCCGGCTATGATACCGAATCCGGCCGATCCGGCCCGTTGGCCGGAATTCCGGTTCCGGCCGGATCGAATAGAACATTCGGCCGAATCATGTTATTAAATATTATCTATATTTGGATATTATTTATTCATTTTATTTTATTATATGTATGTAACAAAAACATATTTATTATATTAATTAAGATAAAACATAAACACAAAAAACTTTTGTTTCGTCGCTAATATTTATTTTTAAGTATTGCCATACTTTGCTATTTTTTGTACACATTTTGAAATAATACGAAGTAATCTTTATCAGCCCGATTCACAAAAAAGTATAAGCTAATCCTAATTTTTGGATTAGCGAATTCAACTCTAATTTTAACAATTTATTTCGTAAAATATAGTCTAATATTCCTAGTATGTACCTTTATTGATAATATCATGAAAATTAAATTGTAAAGACCGGAATAGAATAGAACTCACTAATCCAAAAATGAGGATTAGCTTAAACTTTTTTGTGAATCGGGCTGTATATGCACAAGTCTCAACGTGAATTGTTTATTCTATTGTTATGTTTACTTATACCAACCACTTTTCATTGGGGGTAGATGCCGAACAAGATACGATTTTTACCGAAAAATTACGAACGATCCGGCCGCCGGAATTCCGGTGATCCGGCTAAATAAAAGGCCGGAATTCCGGGATCCGGTAATCCGGCCAAAGGTCGATCCGTTCCATCACTAACAATAACCCAAATTATTAATGAGTATAATAAAACAAATTTTACTTTTTAAACAAAAAATAAAAAATCGAACATTGGATAGCAGGAAGTTTCTTGGGAAACGGTATGATTAGAACCGCAAACTCAGTCAAAATATTCAAACCGAGTAAAATTTCAAACTGAATAAAATATTACTGACTGTTTCTCGATAAAATGAGGTCATGCAAAAAAAAATTGTACGGATACCTTCTTTCTGTTTAAATCGAAAAAGGACAGTCTAATTTATAGTTCAGTATGATTAAATTATTTTTTATTTACATTTCTTGTTGTATAAAATCATTTGAAGGTATAATATTTTTAAAAATTTGCAAAAACCAGCCATGTTGTGACATCACAAGTTCCGAACCTAAGTTCAGATTCATTTCAAGCAGACATTTTATATGGACACAAAATTTCTACAAGAAAAACATAGACTATATATTGAGGTTTATATATCTAAATATGCTATATTATATAACATCGTTCTTTTTATTTTTATAAACATAATTTTCATTTGGCGTGAACTTATCTACACGTTACATATCAGCTGTTTCACTTTTGATTTGGGATTAGACTCTAGAAGATTATCAACACACGTGAGACAACGAATATATTGCAGAATATTATTTTAGTTTTTAATTTGGTGTGAAAATCAAAATGGTCGTAGCTCCGAACCTGTGACGTCACTTGGCAAGAGACGAAGCGGGGGTTTAGTAGCCGCATTTTAAAGAATGTCATTTTCAATTACAATTTTTTCAGGATTAAAGATCGATATGAGGAAAAATAAAAAATACGGGACTATCATATTTTACTACAGGGTGTCCCAATAAGCTTGCTCACTATTGGTAACTTTTTTACTTGAAGAGATACGAGGTTGGTTAAATGAGCAAAATTATGCCATTTTATATTAGAAAATTGGTCATGTAGACAAAATAAAATTTGTGTCAGCGGTTCTCAAAATTTGGGACAAAATATATATTTTTTAAATGGAACCATATATTTTTTATTATCTTATAGAAAGCGTATTTTTTCTCTTTCCAATAAGGTAAGTAGTTTATGTACATTTTTTTCAAATAAACGAGTTATTTACGTTTAAAGATAAAAATTATCTTTTATTAGTTTATTTAGTTAAGTAAACCATGGCAACATTTGTCTTTTATAAAATTATTATTTTATTAACTTCTTTTACAGTAATAACAAAAAAATTAAAGAAAATATTCAAATTGAAAGCCATTATTTCTTTCGCACATTTCAGCTCTTTTGGAAAGAGAGCCGACCGTTCTACGTAACTGATGTCTAGATAAAACTTTCCATATAGCATGATCATATCTAACTTTTCTTCATTTGTAAAGTTATTAAACATTATAAAACACAGAGAACTGAGAACTTTACGGGAGAAATTATTAAACGTCAAAAAACAAAGAATCAATTGTTTCCATGGCTTACTTGGCTAAATAAACTAATAAACAGTTAACAAAATTTTAATTTTTAACCGTAAATAACTCGTTTATTTGAAAAAAATGTACATAAACTACTTACCTTATTGGAAAGAGAAAAAAATACGCTTTCTAATAAGATAATAAAAAATATATGGTTCCATTTAAAAAATATATATTTTGTCCCAAATTTTGAGAACCGCTGACACAATTTTTATTTTGTCTACATGACCAATTTTCTAATATAAAATGGCATAATTTTGCTCATTTAACCAACCTCGTATCTCTTCAAATAAAAAAGGTACCAATAGTGAGCAAGCTTATTGAGACATTCTGTATACTCTATCGATTAAAGTTAATTCATTCTTCACATTTTACATCCTGCTATCTTTGGTAAGGGAGGTATAGGGATCGTGCCAAAAATCGCATATCGAGATTTTAGTAAATGTGTGTATGTGTGTGTGTGTTCTATATGTTATACAGATTTAAAAAATAATCTTTTTAATAAATCTCAAAGACTACGATTTAAATATTCCTTTGTTACACAGTTCATGTTTCAAATGTATGTAACTCACAGGGAAATGTTACTGTCAAAAAACTAACCACTTCAAATTAATAATGGTGACATTTTAAAAAGAAAATAGTAAATAAAGTAATAGTTTTATGCAAAGGAACTTAATATAGTTTGCAGCTTTAGTAAATACGTAGGTATGTATTTAAATTAATAAAAAATAAATAGCGGTAGGTTTTGTGTTCGCCACATCAGATTTTTAGATTGCGAACAAACGTTGATCTTAAACGAAACAATTACAATTTGACAGGAAAAACAAAGAAACAATTCGAGAAAAAAACAGTTGTACAATGATACGTTATCAACATTTTTCAGGTAAAAAAACTAATATATTTTATCGCTTCTAATTTTAGAACATATTAAAAATTTAAAAAGAATTCAATATCCCCATTGTTAGGAAAAGTAAATTACACAAAAACGCAAAAAGAGACCACAAAAGTTATCACAAATACGAAATCTTAAGTTGCGTGACTTGTTTTTTTTGAACACAAATAAAAAAAATTGATAAGACGCGAAAACGTGCATATCTTCCTTAGAAACAAGCCACTCTAAAAACAAATAACTAACAATTTTTATCAAAAGGCTTTATAATTGGTTACATTATTTATAATTGAAGCCCATTCATACATAATAATAACATTGCAATAACAAATAAAAACAGATAAGCAATGGGTTATCATTTCACTTTTTCTGTTCTTGTGGTACTCCTACAAACAGTATTCTGACCCATAAAAGCAAAATAACACATTTCGATTATCTTTATTTACGCACAGTTGAACTAGTTTTGCATAGCGACAGTCAGTTGCATTTTACACTCGCATTCACATAAAAAAAATAGTTTTATGCTTTCAACTTAAAAATCAATTATCCATTTATTATTAATTTATAGGTTTCATTACTGTATACAAAATCTTTTATTAATGACACCTATGCAAATCGTCAAATTGAGGAATTCATAGTTAAACAGGTCTTAAGTCTTATAGTTTTTGAGGAATTGTCCCTCCAACATCCAGACATACACAGACACATACATCATTGTAAAAATGTGAAAATCGGATTCTAGTGATCTTGAAACGTGTTTATTCATTAAAATCTGGATATGTGTTTTTTAGCATGATTCCAATACATCTCTTAGCGAGAGGTAATAATATTATAAAACGAAAAAAGTTGCAGCACGTACTAAAAGTATATTCGGAATAAACATTTTCAAACTTCTTGCGAAAATCTCCGAACAATCTATTTACATACTTTACATAACAATAGTATAAGCATAGCATCTCTTATCGTTCAACAATTCTTGCCCGCCCTATTTCCGCAGCATATGGTGGTATCAAATCTCCTCTTGGAAGAGAGCGCAAACAGTAGTACAACCAGGTAACCTAACCTTCTTCACAATGGATAAATCTGGCCTCACGTGAACCAAATGCACGTGCACTGGGTTCTGTTCCGGTGGCACGAATAATAATTAGATAAGCGTAAGCATAAAGTGGGCCTTGTAATACAATCAGACGTCACCGCGACGTCGCCAGGAGGAATTCCGACGCTCGAAATAACACGCACCTCGTGGTCAATTACATGTGAGCCTTTGGCAACGTGGACAACACGGAGTAGGGATCCTAGATTTTCAAAACGTAAAAGTGGGACCCTACAATGTTTAGTTAGGTTACGTTAGGTTCAATGATTAAAATATAAACCCAGCACTTATTGATTTGGCCGGTTAACATTTTCAATAAACAATTATACAACCTACGCAAAAAGTTAGAAATTTTTACAAATTTCTTTCAACTAGCATATGCGGTTTTCGCTATTGTAGTTGAAATTGTAGGGATTATAAAAGTCAAAGGAATGATCTTGAATTAAACTATACACTTTTTACAAGGTTGCTTTTCATTGTGCCAAAATTAAAGTCTCAGTTAGAAGCTAAATCTGGACAAGAAAATGATCCTTAAAATACAGGTCGAACTATTATCACCAATCATTCGGCCCACAGTTTTTTAAAGTTTTAATTCAATATTGAAAGGAGCCGAAAGAATTTTATACAAATTTCTAACCATTTGTGCAGATATAATTTATTGAAAATGTAAACCGGCCGAATTATTATGAGTTTAGGCTCGTAAGTACCTTTACAAATATTTTAATACATATTATGAATATTAAACATAGGCAATAATAAAAAAATAAACACTAGATAGAACAAAAAAATGACAATCCTAATGTTATTAATATGAATTAATCTATCCATAAAACAGAAGGTCCTACAGTATTTGCGAAAAATTCCATAATTTACTCGAAACATATTGTGTATTGGAATGATTTTTTCCAATTTCTTTTTATAATCATATAAAATCCTTCACATGTAATATTGTAGAATTGAGATTTTTCAACTAGGATTGATTTCACTGAGTCGACTGTGAGATTTCAGGAATTGAACTGATTGATTCTCTAATATAAGATTTTCTGAAAAGCGGGACATTTTGATGTCCCCCTGTTACTCTTGGGGACAACGGGACAGCCTTCTTAAAAACGGGACTGTCCCGCCTAAATCAGGACGGATGGCAACGTGGACATCACAGAGACAATCACACCCACAAAAAAAATATTAGAAAATCTACTGCAATATGCAAATATGAGATGATTATTCCGCATAATTAACTGTTCTATGATTCTCATATGGACATATGTGCAGGATTACATCACATGTTAATAACTACCATTCGATTCAAGGTCATCTGTGTACAACCAAAACCAGACCAACCAAAATTAGAGTGAAAAATTGTGAGATACGCGCCGGTTGTCTATCTGCAGCCCACACTCGGCCGATTTCGGCAGCAACAGGCATGATATGGCAAAGATAGAACACTATAAGGTTAGAGAACGAAAGTAATGCTGACCTGCATAAATGGCAGAATTTCGTCGTCTTCGGAGTTAAGTCCAGGGTCCGCATCGGCATCAAGAAAGTTGTCCAGAGGCTCCGGCAGCTCGGACACGCTGCTACTGCAGCTGCTGCCCACTCCGGAATCTTCCAGTCCCAAATCTGCATCTTTGTACTCTGTATTCATGCTCACTAAACTAGTTTTTACAACTTTTTACTGATAGACAACAAGGAAGAAGTAATTAGACTAACACGAAAAATTGGAATGATGAATATACAAACAAGCGTGTGAAAATGGTAACGGAACACGTCTAGCTAGGTTTTGAAATCACTGTCACTACTAGCTATTGGTGCTAGCTGCGGTAAATCCACGGTCGCTCCGCTGTATTGTTGCGTCGATTGTTGCACGAAGTAGTTGAAGTTTTTGGAACAACCGGCCCGACTAGACGCGCCTGTATCACACGCCGCACTGGGAGCGAACCGAGGAATGAAAAGCCGCAAGCGCACCACTCGCGAGTATGTTTGTGCGCGCGCACCAACAATACGTCACATACGATACGATACGACGTTCTCTGCGACCGCCAAAAGGAAAGTTCCAGCGCGAGCCAAGGCTTCCTTAGTTTTTTGCACTGCACGACACTCAATGCACTAATATCTGAAAGCAAACCACTGGCTGGCTAGGCTGTCTCAACAATGCAACACACGCGCCAACATTTGAACACGAGTGACTCCGTTGCTTGCTGCTTGCCTTCTGCGTAGCAGGACTCCGTGGACTGAGGTCCGCACCCCCCGCACCGGCAACTGTGCTTCTAGATCCTTTCCGGAACTGGTCGCGAACACTACTAGAACAAAACATAACGCAACATCTGATCAGCAAAAGAACTATTTTTACTCTCTACAGTATAATTATAAAATTGAATTAACTTCTTTCTTATACAATGACAGTAAAATTAATGAAAATTGTTTAATTCAGTGATTCTCAACCATTAGTGTTCTGCAAAATGTGCCACCAAATTTTGTAGTAGTACGAGGGTTGCCTTTTAAGTTTTTACAAAAAGTGAAACAGAAACGAACAAATTCGAAACAATGTGTTTTATTGCTTTTCGAAATATTCGCCTTTAAGGTCTATATATTTTTGCATACGCTCAAACCAATTCTGAAAACATTTTCTCCACTCTGAAGCTGATATCTTAGAAACGTGGTTTTGAAGTCTTTAACAGCTTCTTGAGGTAATGAAAATCGCTGTCCACGCATCTTTTGTTTTACAGTGGGGAACAAGAAAAGTCATTAGGCGATAAAACCGGTGAATACGGGCAATGAGACATTAATTCGATGTTTTACTCCCTCAAATATTCAGTTGTGTGACGTGCTTTATGGGAGCTGGCATTGTCGCGATGAAGAATGATGCGACGTCTTTTGTTTTTCCTTATTTCATCGAAGACCGTTGGCAAACAAATTATTGTATACCATTCAGCATTAACAGTTCTTCGATCCTCTAAAGGAATGTGTGTGTCCAGTACAACCGAAGAAACAAGCGATAATTTTCTTGGAAGTGCTCCGTGAACTAAACATCTTTATTGGGATTGGGTTCATCGTCAAACACCCAAATAGTAAACTGTTGTTTGCTTTCAGATTCATACGAATATATCCAAGTTTCGTCTCCTGTAACAATGTTGTATACGGATTTTGAATGTCCTCGGTCGAATTTTTTCAACATTTCATGACTTCAATCAACACGAGCTTTTTTTGTTCTTCGGTCAAATTATGCGAAATCCATCTGGAACAAATCTTTCTCACACCTAAATGTTCATGCAAAATCGATTGTATTGCAGTCTGCGATATGCTAAGAGACGCCTCTATCTGTCTGTAAGTCACATGCCGATCTTCTTTAATCATATTGCGCACAGCATCGATGTTTTTGGCAGAAATTTTGCAAACCAGTTGTAAACAGTCTTCTCTGATGGTGCTTCATTACCAAAAGTTGCAGGAAACGATTCTATGTATTGTTGTTGAGTAAGACCTTTTTAAAAATCATCCAACGCAAACCTTCACGAGTGATTTCCATTTTTGCACATACATGCTTCTTTTAAACGTTCACTATTAACAACCTACTCGGTCAATTTCTAAGTTGCCACTGGCTTCGCAATAACAAACGTCAATGTTCACAAATACAGTGATGCCACAACTCACTAACGCCATCTATTGTTCGATTTTAAAAACTTAAAAGACAACCCTCGCAGTAGTAGTAGTAGTAGTAGTAGTAGTAGTAGGAGTAGTAGTAGGCTTCTATGGTGAAAGAGAAGGCATCGGAAAAACTGTATGAAGAACTGGAAACGCCGGAAGGATTTAAAAGATTGTAGCTAAATCCAGAGATAAAGTTCCGAAGGATTTTACACATGTACGACAAGTGAAGGATGTAGAAGGAAGAGTACTTAGAAGCAACGAAGAGATAAAAGAAAGATGGGGTGAATACTTCAGTAAGTTGCTTAACACGTTCACTGCCTATGACACATACGTTGTGACATCTGGTACTTTGCGTACTATGCCGATGACACAACGTCTGTGTCATCATTATATACATTCTTCTATGCTTCAGTATCTCACATGCATTAGAACGTACAGTTGCGCTCATAGGCACCTTAGGTACACTTTATACAGGTACATAGTTGGTTTTGGGTTTTGGGCACTCTGAGTTCTACAATGGACAATCAATTGCCGGGACCATCGGTGCAAAAGAAAGTATGTTCTTGTCGTGACAAAAAGCTTATATCAGATGTAGAATTACAGAACAAAAAATTTGGAGAAGTATTAGAAAACCAAAAGCGATAATATAATGTAATCAGTATATGTCGGGAGTAAATTGCCAGGACTAAATGCTGACGTGCCAGTGAAAGGAAAACCATGACCTGGTATAAAAAACTCATAATACATCTCACATCACTAATTTCTAGAATCCCATTACCAAAAATGTAATGACATAAGTGTTCTGTCATATGGCGTAGTAAAAATAATTGTGATATAGTTAGTTTCCACAACTAAGACCCGGCATAACAGGCAGTAACAGGGCAGATGATCGGCAGTGAACGTGTTAATAAAGAGCGGCCAAAGAAATATATGGGTTGCGGGTCTCCGAACGAGAATATAATCCTTGGAATAAGCAAAGAGGAAGTTTCCGAGGCGATTAAGAAAATGAAGAATGGAAAGGCGGTAGGACCAGATGGTGTTCCAGTAGAAGCGTGGAAAGTTCTAGATGAAGAAGGAGTTGACCTGTTGTAGTTCAGTATAATGGTACCAATATATAAAGGGAAAAGTGACATTCAGGATTGTAAAAATTATAGAGGAATTAAATTAACATCGCACACAATGAAAGTATGGGAGAAAATTATAGAAAAGAGATTACGAGAAGATACTATAATAGCAAGCAGTTTGGTTTCATGCCTGGAAGAGGAACAACTGATGCTCTGTTTGCCCTGAGGCAGTTGTTGGAAAAATATGGTGAAAAACAAAAAGATCTACATCTGATCTTCATAGATCTTGAAAAGGCATACGACACAGAGTAAGAAGCAGTGTAGGTATGACGGAAAGATTCTCTGTAGCAGTCGGATTACATCAATATTCAGCTCTAAGTCCCTACCTATTTAACGACATATTGTTAGTGGGCATGGTTAAGGAAACTGCAAATGAAAAACTAGAACGATGGAAAAGGGCTATCGAAGATGCAGGGCTCAAGATAAGCAGGACGAAGACTGAGTATATGTGATTTGGAGGATATGACAAGATAGGAGAGATGGAGGTCAATGGGGAGAAAATATCTAGAATATATACCTCGAATCATATATACATCAGAATGGCGGACTAGAGAGAGAAATAAACCACAGGATTCAGGCAGGATGACCGAAAACTTGGAGGAGCAAACAAAGGGACAGTTTTTAAAACAGTGGTGAGACCGGCTATGATCTATGGCAGTGTAACCTAGCCAGTGAAGAAAATAGAAAAGAAAATGAATGTGGCAGAGATGAGGATGTTGAGGTGGATGATATGAAAGACAAGAAAAGGTAGTATAAGGAATGAGAGTATAAGAGAAATGGCACGAGCGATAGAAGTTTCAAGAAAGATACAGGAGGGGCGTTTGCATTGGTATGGGCATGTCATGAAGAAAGATGAAGAATATATTGAAAGAAGAATGAGCAACTTAGTAGTAGAGGAACTTGAGCGATAATCGACTGAGGAATGGATGAGGGTTCCTGAAGGAAAAATAATCGGACCAGCAATCTATAGTAAAAGTATTTATTTCAAGCCGACGTTTCGACTAATACATTAGTCTTCTTCAGGACAAGAAATAGTCTAATAACATGAGTTTTAGCAACCATCCATGAGAAACAATTAAAATAATCACAGAGTTGACTGTCGTAATTGATAAAAACATAAATAAATAAATAACAGTTAAAAACGATAAAAAGTCAGTAATGATAAAAAATAAATAAATAAGAAATAATGTAAAATTTTGTCGTCAGGAGAATAAAATAAAAATGTTTAACAAAATTGGTGTACAATTTTGTGTAATATAAAATTATATTCTTTTCCCTATATTACTAAGAAAAAAAGTAAATTGAAGTGATGTCAGACGGTTATAGCGCGAATTATAATTAAAAGTTTTATATTTTATAGATTCTTAGGAGTATACAATAAAATATTATCATTTAATCTCTGCCTCAAGCCTCAGTAGTTATATTATTAATTAACTTCTATATTTAACCAACAACAAATTACAAATAAATGCTTAATCAAAAGGTGAGTGTAAATAAATGTTACTCCAAGTTAAAATAAGTAATAACACTCGAGAAATCAATAATTAAAACATCTTTTTCACATTCTTGAGCTGACGTAACTAATGATGATTGCCGCGTATCCAACTGTATTGGTAAAGTCACTAGTTTATCTAGCAAAGTAGGTAATAACAGTGTTTTTATAATAAATTAAAAGACATACATATGCGTTATGTAATACATATACAGTTGATATAAAAATAGCATAGACTTTCTTAACGCCTTGTCTGCATGTTTCTTGTTTTATGTCATTGGTCAGCTGGTGCTCCAGTACAGAAATGAAAAGCGAAGGGAATAGAAGGTACGTGTGGTTGTTTCATGTAATGTAAACAATATAGATATGTAGCCGAAATATATTTATAGAAATGACTATACTCGCCGTCAAATGATTATGGACTGATGTTCAACTTTTATCCCTTTCCGCACTCTGTCTCTTGCCCAGCGGTGTTGCCGCTTGTAATTTGAGATGACCAAGAATGAATGCAAATGTCATATAATACATTTAAAACTAATTAAAATTTTTAATACATCGTAAATGAAGAAAATATTATAACAAATAAGTAAGGTAAGACATTAATACGTAATATAAAATATAAAAATTGTCTTGTTTCCACACATCAAGCTAAGGTCGCGTTTGCGTTAAAATACGATAACCAGTAAAATCTAAATAAAAAGTAAGAATAATTTATTATTAGGTGAACTGTAGATCTCCCAACTCAACATGCTTCTGCAGTCAAATCCCAAGTTTTCTTGTTATTTAATAAATTATAATTTTTTTCAGGATGTAACGCCAATTTTTTGAAAAAATTGTGTACATTCGCAATAATAGTTTTTGCCTGCCCTTTTAAATCATATTTTCCTAAACGTTTTTTATAAGAACCATTACTATTTAATTCATGAGTTTCAATAATTTTCTTTTCAAAAGTCTAAATATAATGCAATTTATAGGATTGGGAATAAAAAGCGCACGTAAGTACTAACGAAAATGTTAGAATACAAAATTACATTGACAGATTACAGATATTTGTACAGGTAGACACTTAAAAATTTGGCATCAGGGTAGAAATCTCCAGTCCATAATTATTTGACGGCAAGTATAACCATTTGAGAAGATTTTATAATTTGTTGATAGTCTAAATCGGCCGAATTACGACGTTTGTACAGTATTTATTATCCCTAATATATAAAATAAATTTATTTTTCAACATAATCACCATGTACTTGAAGACACTTATTTCACCTATGTTCTAACAGAGTAAAACCTTTTTTAAAAAACTCAGAGTCTTTATCGCACTCACAGTTCTGAACTGCTGCCATAACAGCTTCGTCGGTTTTAAAATTTCTTCCTCGTGTACTTTCCTTTAGCTTGAGAAATAAATAAAAATTACTAGGCGTTAGGTTAGATGAATAGGGTAGATGTAACATCAGTCTGAAACCGACATCTTGAATTGCGTTCATGGAAATAAGACTTTTATGAACTTAGGCGTTGTCTTGATGAGACAGAATTCCCAGCAAGAATTTTAGCAATTACTGACTAGTAATTGTGTGACCACATTCCAGATAGTCAATCATTAAAATTTCCTCGGCAACTCAAAGTGCAGTAGCCATAATCTAACTGGACCCTAAATTTGGGAGGTGGAGAAAATCCTCGATGTCGCCATTCCTTTCAAATTTCGACCCGTGATCGAAGTGCTAAATTCACGTTTCATCAACTGTAACAAAGCGAGCCAAAAAGCTGTTTGGATTCTGATTAAACAACGCCAATCTGGCTTCTGAGGTGACTATCTCTCTCTTATGTTCGGACCATAGACAAGGAAAGATATATACTAGACCGAGTTTACAATGTTAGGAGCACGGTTAGGAGTTTGTGACAAATAGAATTGATGGGCGCCATAACGAGACGCTAATAGAAAGGCGGGAAACTTAAAAATAGCAAAAATATGTTTTCTGAAACTAACAAAATATACACATATGTATACCGTAAAGGCTGAAAACAATCAAATTCAATAATAAAATATATTTGTACATGAAACAAATAGCGAAACAAGGTTTGTAAACAAATACTAACCAAAGAAATAAACTTGAAAAACCCTTAATAACAGAAATGACAGATTGCTGGGCTGCCAACATAAATAAATAAAATTCACTACAACTGAAGAAAATACGTAATTATAATTATTGTAAAATAATGTAAATTATATATTGTTCGTACTTTTTATTGGGTGTCTGAGCTTTATTATTTTGAAATGATGTAAAATACGTATTTTAAATTACTTTTTACCTCTCGCTAAGAGAGGTATTGGATTCATGCTAAAATTCGCATATCCAGATTTTATTGAATAAGCACAATTTAAGGTCCCTAGAATCCGATTATAACATTTTTAAAATGATGTCTGTGTGTGTGTATGTGTGGATGTGTGTATGTGTGTATGTCTGGATGTTGTAGACACGATTCCTCAAAAACTATAATACTTAAAATATATTTAACTGCTGTTTTCTCAATCTGACATTCCTGGGAAGAGCTGAAAAGGTTTTGGTAACAATTAAACAACCGGAAATAGTAGTTTCTTAGAAAAATTCTTCTAAAGATAATTTTTTGGGAGTTTTTTTCTTAAATATTGAAGAACATAAAATTCTCCATCTAATACACTTAAAATTTTTATTATATCTTGTATAGATTTAGAGATGAAGACACTATAAATTTATAGACTAATCTAATCGCAGAGGCTAAGGTACTAAGGAAACCAGTTGACAAATTCCAATGTTTATAATATAGTTTGTAAATGACACATGTCAGTGTCAAAAATTAACAGTTTTAGTGACATTCTGATAACTTTTTCTGGGAAGTATATTTAATCTTTCTTATTGTTTTATTAATTAAATATTTGAAATTATAGGTAAAATTGTGGTAAAATGCATATATCCATCAGAAATACCGCCAATCTGGTTAATGAATAGGAAGAATCTCTGGCATTTAGAAACTTCCTCATACAATGAAAAATAGATATAATTAGAATTATATGTGTGCAGAAGACATGTTAAATCCAATAAAAAACAATATTTGAGTAGAGTTCTGTAATTTTGTGTAATAAAACGACGGTTCGAAAGCGAAGTGCAATACAATACTTATATAGCCTAATATGGAAATGGCGAGAGGTCTTGTGCTGGCCACAACAGATTTTTTATTTATTATGTTGTAGAATTAACACTAGAATTAGTGTCTCATATTATTCAATTCGGCACAAAGCTGGATATTGCCGCCATGATGGAAGCTCGGTCTAGTGTATATCATGGAGGTAGGAATAAATATGGAGGGAACAAGTGGCTGCAAAAGTGAAGCCATTTCCCCCACTCCAGGCCGGGCCTATCTGTCAACCTTCTTTGACCTTAAAGCCATATTGTTTAGCTTGTTTACGTTTGTATGCGAAGAGTGCATTTCAATACGTTTTATTAATTAAATAAAAATATTTGATTAAAACACGTGCTTTTTGAATCTTAAAAAATTTAATTAAGTAAATTCAATAAGTAAAATGTATATAAAAACACATTAATATCATATTTCAATAAATAATATATGTGCAACACATTTCTTTCAGTATTTAAAGTTTTATAAAATTTTACTTGAACGAATAAAGTAATTTTGTTTAAAAATTGCTGCACTTATCCCCTCTCTAGGACGGTCCAACAGCTGTGTTCGTCCGTCCCCACTAGGCTTCATTCCCCTGGCCAATAATATAACCTCATGCTCTCTCCTTTGTATTCCTACCTCCATGGTGTATATCTTTCTTTGTCTATGGTTCTGACATCAATATTCGGGGTACCCGTCTTGCTGACATTTTATGAAGCATTGTAAATTATTATCACTAGAATAATTAATTAAATATGGCACTTCATTTGACAGATAAACAATAAACAATTGCTGTTGTTATGAAGACAATATTTCAAAGCCTACTATGTTAGGAACAATAAATATTGTACAACCCTCGTATTATGAGTTTGGGCTCGTATATTTACACCGAAAGTATTGCATATGTAAATGCGCTTAATTGCTTGAGAACTATAACTAACAGTGAACAGACTCGGGACTTCCTGAACTTTGTAATAATGACAATATGTTAAGAGTGTGAACATGCACTGTGTTGTGAGAGGTTTAGATGCAAACCACCAATCGTATTAGAGGTGAACAAACCATGTTTTAAATGTAATGTATTACGTTATAATTTTTATAAAAATAAGCCTAGAGATTATTTAATTTTTTTAGAAAAAATCTATAAAATCCTTTACGTTTAATAAAATTTTATTTGTTGAATTTGAAATGTTAGATTTTTAATTTTTGGTTATTTTTTTATTTATTTTTTGTGAGGGTATTTCACATAAATCACAATTTTGTTATTGAAATTTATATGAACTAGTAACAAAAAAATCTGTTGTGGCTAGCACAAGACCTCTCGCCATTTCCTTATTAGGCTATACCGTGAGTATTTTTTAACGTGAAACATTGGGTTTGTCATATCCATGGTTACTTGAGATTTGATTGACAGCAATGTATTTGCCCGTTCCATTTAAAATGAAACATAGGGAACGAATTTGACATTTAATAAGACGTCAATAGAGGTTAATTTTGTTTAAATAATTATACCTGCATTCTAAAATAAAATTAGTTGTAGAAAACATATAATGTGTACCTTGTGCCCCAGTGGTTTTCTGACTCGGCTAAATTTCTTACAATATTTAAATATAATACTTCTAACAAATTCATTCCCCATGTGTCAATTTAAATGAGACAGACAAATATATTGCTGTCAATTAAATGTCAAATCATAACTTATAGGGAAATTCAAGGGTTGTCTGTCATATTGACAAGATGTCATTAGAGGTTAATATTATTTAAATAATTATACCTGTTTTCTAAAAATTAAATTTAGATGTAAAAAAATACTGTGTGTACCTTGTGCCCGAAATATGTTTAGTACCCTCGAGTGGTTTTCTGACTCCGCTAAATTTCTTACATTATTTAAATATAATACTTTTGTCAGATTCGTTCCCTATGTTTCATTTTAAATGGAACGGGCAAATACATTGCTGTCAATCAAATATGACGTCGTAACTATGGATATGACAATCTCAATGTTTCACGTTAAAAAATACTCACGGTATAAGTATTGTACATATTTAATATTTCTGGCACACACAAAAACCCATATCTTCTTTATATATTTTTATATTTTTTTTTAATTCATTCTGTGAACAAGTTTCCTCTTATTCTTCTAATGTTCGAGATTCTTCCAATTCATTGATGAGATTGGTGGTATTTCTGAAGAGTATATGTTTATGTAATATATGTATCTAAAATTACAAATATTTAATTAGTAATAAATATTCAATGTACTTTCCAGAAAAGGTCTTCAGAAATGTCAATTACAAGCATTTTAATTTATTCACGTGTTTTCCATGAAGTACGAGATTCATTATAGCATATTATTTTATATATTTATATTTCTCTATCTCTAACTCAATAGAAGATATAATAAAAAAATTAAATGTGTCGGTTAGAGGTTTTTATATTCTTTAATATTTGCAATAGGTTCGATCCCGACCAATTTTAAATGGCACAAAAGTGACCCCGGTGGGTGCACTCTCCACTCCAGCTATGAGTGCCCGTGAAGTGACGCCTGGTAAGCGCCCACACGGTAAAATATATCATCATTACCGATATCTACATGTGTTGTAGATACTGGCACACCCAGAAATGGGTAATATGCCGTGATGATATATATTTTTTTTAATAGATAACAAATTTTCAAAAAATAATATTCAGAATTTTTTTGTTAAGTAACTAATACATGTCTTAAGTCTTATAGTATTTGAGAAACCGTGGTTCCAACATCCATACACACACACGTGCACAACCACACACACACACACACACACACACACACACACACACACACACACACAAACACGAACATCTTCGTAAAAATGTTATAATCGGATTCTAGGGACCTTAAAACGTGCATATCCACTAAATGAACAAACAAAAACTATTTTTTATAAAGAATAAATTGCCCGTAAAAAAAGTAAAAATTAGTTAAATATTATATTCAAATTATTCAACAAACATGCAGTGTCCTTCGAAAATTATAATTTAGCTTTGTGGCAATTATCACTCGATGTTTTCAGGACATTTTATTATGAAAATGGCGAATTCACCACAACAGACCTGTTGTTTTGATATTCTGTTTAAAGGAACATGTGATTGTGGATTATAACAATTATATCTAGTGGGGCTCCATCTAGGTGATACTGCATAAAACTCGCTAATTTTCTTTATTGTATTTTCATTATACCTTTTTGTACATAATTTATAGTTTGATAAAGAGCCACATCCAAAATGAGATTTAAATTGCTCGATGGAAATAAAGATAATAGCGTACTTAACTACTGAATTATAATATTATTATAAGTATCTTACTAGTTTTTATGTCGGGTTTAAAGTAATAAAAATAGTTTTTTATGTTCTATTGAAATTGATATTAAATAAAATAAATTGCGTGGTTAATTAACGATAATAACACTTATAATAATAAAAAGAAAAGTTAACTAAAGTTATAATAATGTGAAACTAATCTATTATCCAAAAATAAGTAGTTAAAAATAACTATTATTTTATGACAATGAAATATCATAAAACAAAATAAACAAAGTTACTAAAGAAACATACACAATAACAGTTTTTGTAAAAAAACATATTCTTTTATCATATTTTTATAACGGACATCGTAACTACGAAATGCGTATTAAATATTGATATTTGTAATATTTATCTTTTATTCATTGTTCTTTCTATTAATTAAAGCAAAAAAAATTACAGCAGATTATGTCATAATCAAAGATGACATAAATTTATGAATGTGTAAATTTCGTCAAATATACAGGCTGAATTCTATTTCCGGTTTCGCCGGAAACAATATTCGGTACGCAACATATTATCTACAAGTTGATTTAAAACATTCTTGTTTAAAATTAATAGGTAAGTGGTAACTACAGTAAAATAAAAAATCTGTTGTGGGTAGCACAAGACCTTCCGTTAATTTGATGTATTTTGTACAAATCCCATAGAAAAGTTCATTGGAAAAGATTCTATATACCCAGTAAAATTGTAACGCGAAGGTAATACAATTTTTTACAAAGTTCCTTGGAAAATATTCTACAAATCCAATAAAATTATCACATGAATATACATTATGTATACTCATATATAAATACTCTAAAAATGCTTACACTTACGTAACATTGTCTTTACAATCAAATAATATTATTACCAAGTTTATGAAATATTGTTCCAAAAGTCAATATACCCCACATTTTGATAAAAACTTCAAAATTTTCAAAAATCTAATTTTTATGTATCTAGATACATCTCAATTTTGAAACCGCAGGTCGATATCTCTTTTCGTTCTCGAGATATTTAGATTCAAAGTTTAGCTCAAAAATGGGTCGAGATATGAATTTGGCGACATCATTCGATTCTATGGGCAAAATTACATAAGTACAACAATTTTCAGAATTTTTGAACACCGCATACAATCTTTAAAGCAAAATAAGTGAAAATGGCCAAAAATCGCAAAAATCTAAGGTGTACCCCTTACGATTTTTTCAGATTTTGGTTATTTTCATGGGTTTTCAAGCTTTTATTCATAAAAAATGAACCGGTTGGACAAAAAATATGGAAATTGCTATACTTATGTATTTTTGTCCATAGAATCGAATGGTGATGTCGCCAAATTCATATCTCTACCCATTTTTGGGTAGATATTAGATTACCCAAAAATGGGCAGTTTTGAACAAAATTTTGAATTTAAATATCTCGAGAACGAAACGAGATATCGACCTGCGGTTTCAAAGTTTGGGATCAGCGCATTGAGAAGTATCTAGATTTTTGAAATTTTTGATGTTTTTATCTAAATGTGGAGTATATTGACTTTTGGAACAATAATTCAAAAATGAGTAGAGATATAAACTTGGTAGTAATATTATTTGATTGTAAAGAGAATGTTGCGTAAATGTACGCATTTTTAGAGACATAAGAACGCCATGTCTACGTAGTGAAATATCCCAAAAGGACTTTATCCAGAAAATGTGTCATGTACCCCAGTAATTATTAAAGGATTATAAATTAACTATTATTTTTTTGAGTGTTTATAAATCATCAATACGTAGATAGATATTTTAACTATCATTGGTTCCTGAGTCCGAGTGCGTGTGCTGACGGGTTAAGTAAGAAAAAATAAAAAAGAAAACGCAAAATAAAGATTTATCCTGTGACATCAGAAAGTAAGTTACATTCTAAAACGAATAAACTTCCAGATAAAACGAAACGCAGAAAAGAATAAGTTCCGTGACGTCACATTTAAATCCCATCCCTGCATAGTAGGTCATCGCTCTGACGTCACAAACCATCTGCCAAGGCAATATACCGCTCGCAAGAGATGGTGGCCCAGATTGTTTCTCTCGTTCCAAAAAGATCGAGAGGTTTCCAAGACTTTTCTGGGCCAACGTTTCAATAATTACATCACATAAATATGAACGCTGCAATACTAATACAGATTTATGAGCATGTGTTTCTCGGAACGTATGTTTTCAATTCGAATTTTTATGGTTTTTGATCGTCAATAAATTTATAATTTTTTCGTTTAAACGAACCAATTTTTATTGTAAATCAATAAACTGGAATTAGTGCTGACAAATTTATTCTTGATTTTTTCGTGTTTATTTAAACAAACGAGTAGTAGAACTAATAAATTTAGGTTCAATACAGGTCGAAATTGATTTCCTATAATCAGCCTGTCGCACTAACTCACTATAATAACATAACATATGTTTGAATAAATATATCTACAGGAAATACATCACAATATTTTTAATCCATAAAAATATTTTTAATGTACATATAACAATTAAGATAGAATTTATGTCTCCTTCAATTACTTTAAATATTTTTATATTATCTTCTTTAGCGGCACAATTTATGTAATGGGCTACTTGCGTACCTTTTTTTATTTAATATTTTTGAAGAGCAGGTACAAACTTGCTACCCATATTTTTTTTTTGCAAAATATTTATTAATTAGCCAGAAAAAAAATAATGAAATTTGATTATTTGAATTCCCGCCATGTATGACGTAGAATTACGCCTCACCAACGAATGGTCGTAAAGCCATAGCGTTTGTTTGTACGGATAATGTAGATCTCATGTTTGACGTTTCAACAATAGTTTGGAGGTTAGTATTTTGGTTTGTCTTTTTTGTATCGATATTTTAAATTTCATGTAACTACCTATGTGTTTATTTGTGAAGTAATTAATATATTGGAGAGCCCAGAGAGAGAAAAAAATGAACTAATGTCAAATTCAAATTAAAATTTTCTCGCACGCATGCCATCTATAAGTTACATTTTTAAATATATGGTTTCCTTTTCCATTTTAATATAATGACCACAGAAAATTTTCTTTCTTAATTTACTAAAATACAAATAATTTTTTTAAAATAAAATTTATATTTTTACATATGTTTTCAACATAACATTACGTATATAGTGATAGAAATCGGATTTTCAGTACCACGCAAGTAGCCCATTAATACCCATTTGCACCAACAAGGCTTAAATTTTAAGCTAGGCTTAAAAAAAAAATGAAAATCGAAATTTTGACTGCAATATATGTATTATAATTTATTTGACATTTCACTTGGATGCAATATTGTCAATTTAAGCCGAGTTTAATATTTAAGTTACGTTGGTGCAAACGGCCATAAGTAATAGACAATATCGTATCGAAAGAAAACGTCAATTGAGTAATTGAATATTGCTGCGAAAATTTCGATTTGCATTTTTTTGTTTAAGCCTAGTTTAAAATTTAAGGGTTAGCGCATCAACTGGGCATAAAAGCTCTAAAATCATTTATGAAAGTGCAGTATTAATAATTTGTTTTGAGGAAGATGTAGGTCCAAGATGATAAAGTTTAAATAATAACATATTGTAAATTGTAAACTTCTGTTAAAATTATTTGATCGTGATGATGGTGGTGTTATAATACAGAAACGTCGAATTAAACGAAAAAAAATATATTAAATAAATAAATATAAATATATCATCACGGCATATTACCCATTTCTGGGTGTGCCAGTATCTACAACACATGTAGATGTCGGTAATGATGACGATATATTTTACGGTGTGGGCGCTTACCAGGCGTCACCTCACGGGCACTCATAGCTGGTGTGGAGAGTGCACCACAGGGGTCACTTTTGTGCCATTTAAAATTGGGAATATTTGGCGTCTGTCGGGATCGAACCCGGTTCCCCCAGGTTCGCGACCAGACACTCAGGCACGCGGCCACGGGAAATCTACATTACCAAGTCGTATTATTTATTTAATAATAATTTACGTCAGAAAAGAACGCAGCAAGAAATTTAGTGTTATTCATACTCTAAAAATGTGTAATTTGTAAGTTATAAAAAACTTATTTGGAAGTCTAAATTATTTGTTCCGGCTCTTAACGATCAATATTACTACACCATTAATAAATTATTGCATTTTTATGTATCAAACAAACATATATGATATGAAATTCTCTTTAGCGCAAATACCTCGGTTCCTCGACTTTCATTCATAAATATTCTATAACCTTTATCGTCCTGACTCTTCCTTTTCTACCCCTAAATCAATTTACTCTTTTGACACCTAAGTAATTTTCTCTCGCTCAATTTCACGCTCATATAGGATAGCGAACTGTAATCTATATTAAATTTATAATTTACAAGATAAACAATACAGAATTAAAATTTTGATAACCGTTTTACAAATGAGTAAACTAATTGAAGATAACAAGGTTATGTTCCATTTGAAGTAATGCTTAAGTTTTTAGTAAAGAATAATCAGGGTTACGTTATTTTTAAAATAACTGCTAAGGATTCTAATGTACTTTTCTACCCACACCTGTTGCGAAATACACTTAACTGGTCTCAATAAAATTACATTAGTAAATACTTCAGTTCGTATAATTAAAGTAGTTTATTTTTCTCTTCGTAGAACAACTTAATTAAAATCTATTAATAATACTCTATACACAATTTAATTTATCATTGCAAGTACTTAGACGGTATTAAAACAGTTTTAAAAAGAAATAAAAATATTTCTTTGGCAAATGCGATATTTTAAAAGGATCAAATAAAAATACTGATTGCCTACTTTTTAATATTTCTTAATGTAGCATTTTCTGTACGTACTGATATCTTTAACGATGTGGATGGATAAAAGTTTCTTTAGTTACTAGTATCTTAATTAGGTACACATTTATAGTAAGCAGTAAAATTTGCATTAATAACTACAAAAATATCAAATTTACGAAAATAGGAAATATAAATAAAATTAAAAACAAGACTTTATGGCTAGTGTTCACAAAACATACTATTTTATTCTCAATTATCTTTTTTTTTAATCAATAATTATCAAAATAATTCATTGGGTTATGATCTTTAATTATACTCGTATTAATACTTTTTGACAGCTCTATTAATAACTAAAGAAAAACCCCTTCACCTTAATAATTTTAAAAACTATATACGTATTTCTCTGTTTTTACTTTGTAGTTTCAACTGATGATGAGAACGTAGTTCTCGAAATACGTATATAGTTTATAAAATTATTGTTAGGGTTAAGAGGATTTTTCTTTAGTTATAACTTTACCTTAAGACTCCATTTTAGTTTTTAAATAGTTCTATTAATATTTATTTATCTAAATCCGTTTTAAAAAGTTGAATTTTACATAATCTTATGAAGTTTTAAAATGTCTCTTTTTACGTAATTGATACAAAGTGAGTTTTGTAAAAATCTTTTTCTATTTTGCATCTGTAACAAAGCTGTTACAGCACCCAAAGGGGTTCGTTAATGGCCAATTCAAGTGTTGCAATAGACTAGTATAATTTATTTTTATAAGGTTGGTTGCTAAGAATTTCAAAAATATGAAATGTCAAATCTCGTTAAATAATAAACAAACGATTGTTAAGAATTTTATTTTTACATAATTTTGAACTTAAAACAAAGAATAAGAAGAAGAGAAGACATAAAGTAGTAACTTTAGCATGAAATAGAAAATATCGTATGGTGTTACGAAAATAAAGTTAGAGTTGTCAAATGAATTATCAAACGTTATATAAATACTGCCAACTGACAAAATTCTCTAAATTTTGACATTACTATTTTTCATTTAAAAAAGGCATAGTTGGGTTGGATAACTCCGCTGCGCGTCGTGATCCAAACTTTCATCTCACAAAATAAAATGACAATTATGACATTCGTTCTTTAATAAACTATTTTTAATTTGAACCATAAATTGCAATAAATAAAATGAATAAATATATCATCACGGCATATTACCCATTTCTGAGTGTGCCACAATCTGCTTTATCGCAGATATCGGTAATGAATATGACATATTTGTACCGTGCGGGCGCTTACCAGGCGTCACCTCACGGGCACTCATTGATGACATGGAGAGTGCACCCACCATAAGGGGTCACTTTTATGCCATTTAAAATTGGAAATATTTGGCGTCGGACAATAAATTTGAACACTATACTAAAATTTAAAGTAATATCAGTTTTAAGAAAACTTATTTTTTAGAGACCTTTTTTATTTAGTTCAAACAGAATAATTTCTAATGTAGCACTTTAAAAATGTTATTTCCGTTATTGGTCTTGTTCAACTGTTGAATTTTAAAATAGCAATTTTTAATATATTTCACTCATCTTCAAACATCAACTACCATTAAAATTCAAGACCCGTATTTCGTCATTGAAATCGAAGGAAATTCTGCTTCGTATTTCACGGAGTTACGGAAACTCATTAATATATGTATCGTTATGTATATTACCGAAAATAACTTATCAGGAACATCTCAGTAAATGTCAAATTTTATGTTGATTATGATAATTTGCATAAGCGAGCACTGAGTATACTTTAAATCATTTCATTTCAATTTTTAATGTATCATATAAATTTCCAAATATCAATTTAGCTGAAAACAATATAATATAAATAAAAATATGACTAACAATTATTATCTTAATTAGAAATAAACTATTCCCCGTTGTTTTTTGATGAAATTAATTAAAATTTCGAATAATATCTTTGATTAATAGTTTGCAATTATTAGTACATCATAAATTTTCAAAACCAGTATTATTATCAAGATATCACCAAATACATATCTTTAGCATAATTACAAGCGTTATTAATTTCCAATTCCAAACAAGTCATTTAAAATAAAAATTCCTGATCTGTTCTGAGAAAAAAATAATGACTATTATTAATCAAAAACGAGATATAAGTATGAATCATTTAATTGTATCTTCTACTATTTTTTTAAACTTGCTTTATGTAACTTCTTATAAATTAAAAACAATCTGTCGCTCTAGAAATTCTTTATTGTTATTCGTTAAGTTTGTTCATTTTGTTCTCAACCATTGGAGTTCTGTATATATAATCTGTAACCATTTTTGTACCTTTCGATGTAAGGGTGCCAGGCGCACCGAGCTGCAGTGTGATGAATTTTTGTTGCTGAGCGTTCACCCATCCAACTAATCTTGCCGATCACAAAGCTGACACTCTAATCACACTGCCGTTCTGCCGACGGAGTTCTCTAATAATTGAATTAAATAAATTATTTTTCTTCAGCACTTATAAAAATATACAGGATGTCTCAATAAGCTTGCTCACTATTGGTAACTTTTTTATTTGAAGAGATAGGGGGTTGGTTAAATTAGCAAAATTGTGCCATTTTATATTAGAAAATTAGTCATGTAGACAAAATAAAAATTGTGTCAGCGGTTCCCAAAATTTGGGACAGAATATATATTTTTTAAATGGCACTATATATTTTTTATTATCTTATTGGAAACAGTATTTTTTTCTCTTTCCAATAAGGTAATATTGTTTATGTACAATTTTTTCAAATAAACGAGTAATTTACGTTTAAAGATAAAAATTATCTATTATTAGTTTAGGTCAAGTAAACTATAGAAACAATTGTCTTTTATAAAATTATTATTTTATTAATTTATTTTACAGTAATAACAAAACAAAGAAAATATTCAAATTGAAAGCCATTATTTCTTTCGCACATTTAAACTCTTTTGGAAAGAGAGCCGACAGTTCTACGTAACTGGTGTCTAGATATAATTTTCCATATAGCACGATCATATCTAACTTTTCTTCATTTGTAAAGTTATTAAACATTATTAAACACAGAGAACTTTACGGAAGAAATTATTAAACGTCAAACAAACAAAGAATCAATTGTTTCCATGGCTTACTTGACTAAAAAACTAATAAAATAGTTAACAAAATTTAAATTTTTACCGTAAATAACTCGTTTATTTGAAAAAATTGTACATAAACAACATTACCTTAATGGAAAGAGAAAAAAATACTTTTTCCAATAAGATAATAAAAAAGTTACCAATAGTGAGCAAGCTTATTGAGACACCCTGTAAAAAAATTTTCTCCGACGATACCATAATTCTAAAATTATGATACTTCTTTGCATCCATATGAACAGCTGATTCGATTATGGTTATAATCGGTTAACCGGAATTTGCCTTATTTGAAGTTCTTAACAGTTTTTCAGTTTTTCTTGAAAGAACGCAGTTAAATATCATTTTTTGACATTTTATGTGATTATCAATATGAAAGAATATCTTATTCTCTATACGGTTTGATTATACATTTTCTTTTATATTAAATTTTGCTTTGCTATAATCATGAAAGCCGTTGATATATTCAAAAAATTCTAAATGACTGATGTCAGTGTCAAGTGCAATTTACATAATGTGTTTATGTTTATGTTATAATTTTATTGGATTTATAGAATCTTTTCCAATGAACTTTCGGTATGAAATTTGTAAAAAATATTATGTATTCGTGTTACAATTTGTCTTGATTTATATTGAATCCTTTCTAAGGATCTTTGGATTTGTACAAAATACATCAAATTGACGGAAGGTCTTATGCTGGTCACAACAGATTCTTTTAATAACTACTTTAATTGTGCAATTAATATTACGAGAAGATCTATTCTTAATAGAACTATAACATATTAAATTAAATAGAAATTCGAAAATCAATAAAAACTCATATCTTTAAACTATTCATAAGACCATTTATAACTTACGCGTGTCCCCTGTGGAGTAATACAAGTGAAACTAATAACAATAAACTATAAGTGATTAAAAATAAATGTCTCGGAATAATAACCAACTCCCCTAGATGGACTAAAATTAGTAAACTGCACAGAATTACAAATCTTGCCACTATAAAAGAACATGTTAAGAAAATAACTGTTAAATTTTTTAACAAGTGCGAAACTCACGATAATGAACTAATTACTGTAATAGGTAATTACACTATAAATACATTGAATTATAAAAAATATAGACACAAAAGGACTAAACACCTATTATTATAATAATATGTTGTCAAATGGGATCTGTTGCAAACTAAAGTAAATTGAAGCTAGTGAGTTTTTTTTGTCTTTTTTTTCTCGCAATAAGAACATAGGTAAGAAAGGTAAAAACGCAGATAAATAACAAACTTGCTTTATATTATGAAGAGTTATCAACTCGAAACATTAAATGCAAAATAAAAGATTGTAAAACTATATGTATATTACATTGTTGACAATAAACTTTTATATATAAAAACACATTAAATTTTAAAATTGAGCTTAAATAATAATTTGAATCGCTCGTGAATGGGGGATTTCACCATTTTTTTTTATAATTTCATCTGAAAACATTAGGAAAACTAAGACTATTGATGAAAATCCGATGAAAAAATTCCTATTAATAAGCGAGTTATGGTCGTCACGTCACGCTTATGTGTTTTTTTATCAAACTGTTTTCATCATGGACCTAAATGTTCTTGAAATATATGCTATTTTAAGTTATATTTACATAAAATAAATGAATATTATAACACTGCATAAGTCTACATTTTTTATAATTACAGGTGTATTTAAATTATTAAGTTTAATGCAAGAAATTTATGTTAAAATAAAAACTGTTTGAAAGCTGTAGTACAGGAATGTTAGCCTCTCCTTTTGAATTTGAATTTCTTAACTTCCATTGGTAGTAACCCCCACCTCCTAACACGCTATTTGTTATGTATGTATAGGCGGTCTTTCGATCGCCAATCAAAATATTATATATATATTTCATATCCGTGTCACAGCGCTATAACAAAAAACCCCTTATTTCCTAAATATCTCAATTATACCATTTCATTTTTTTATTAATATTCGATATTCAGCATATACATTCGTATTTTTTTTTTACTATTTTCCTTTAATTAGATTGAGCTGGAATCCCCCATTTTTCGTTGATAAAATAGAATTTTATCGTTTTGTATAAAAAATAATTATTTATAAAATAATAGCCCCTATCATACAGATTTATTGTTTATTTTAAATATAAATGTTTGTTGTTTCAATTTGTTACTATGATGGAGGAATCACCACAGTAACATAAAGAAGGTATGAAGAAATTTTATCAACTTCATGAAAGAGAAGTAGAAAATTTTCCATTCATTCAAAATATGTCAGTCATTCAATAAGCAAATATTTAACAAACATGTTAATAAACATAACAAATAATATTTTAAAATATGTTATTGTAGTAAAGAAATTATCAATGAAACATCTTTTAAAAAATCAGAAGAAAATTATATTTTCTGGAAAATTCTAGGTAATATAAAATAAACATGTATATGTTTATGTTTTATAATTAATAGAATTGTTAAATGATGCTACGTTGCATGTTATTTTAAGAATTAATGCACGTAAGCAAATGTAAGTACAAAGTTCATCTCGAATGACAATGGAAAGATGTGTTTATCTCATACAACTATAGTTGTTATTTTATTTTACACGTATTACATAAATAAACCGTATCACGGTATTAAAAACATATATAAATAGTTTCTTCACTGTTTTTCAAATTTATTGATGATCTATTTTAGTACTGACACCGATATCAAATAAAATTTTATAGTCAAATGTCAAATGAATGAATCTTTCAAAATAGTATTTTCCTTGTTGTGTAATATTAATATACTCGTATTAATAATATGAAAAACATTTAAATTAAAACATTTATTTTTAAAATAAATTTTAAAATGGCTTTCCTTGGGCAATATTAAATCAACTTATTAAAATCAGGAATCTAAATAGTTATTTTTTGTACATTAATGAAAATATAGTTATTTAATTATTACTTTTTTATTACCGGGAGTAGAAATGGGGTCATTTCAAATTATCTGATTTATTTTTTTCTTGAAAAAATATGTTAAATTAAATATGTAGGTGTATGTTTTACACCTGACAAGTCTTTAGAAGCAGAGTTATGATTTTTTAAAGTTGCGCTTAATTTCAAATATTTTAACGGCTGACGACGCAGTTTTACGAATACGACAGTCGAGTTCTACCGGTTTAATTTGGAACTATGATGTTTGGTTTGATAAATAAATAGATTATTTACGTACGTTACACTGTACTAGTACTTTTAAAGAAATAGAAAGTAATAATAATCATCTCTCTTGCATACTTTGCTGTCAGCTGTCATAATTTTAGGTTAAATTACTTTTTCATTTTGTGAAACGTATGTGTATATATATATGTGTGAGAGAGAGAGAGAGAGAGAGAGAATTGTCTTTGTGTGAGAATAAAATTGTGTCGTCACAAATTGAGTCCGTGTTTAAAAGCGCGAAAGTTTATTACCAAATTTATGAATGAAAAGTCTCATATTTCAAATTATTTTCTATTACCATATTTTTTAAATGAGATGGATTTCATGATTCCTGCTCTTGACGAAAAAAATATACACACTTTAGGAGAGCATGTTATTTATATTAAACAATCATCTATCTACATAGTTAGATAATAATTATTATTTTGTTAATTCAATTGTAATTTTTTAAAACATATATCGTTAAAACCTTTATATTGTAACTATTTGTGTATAGAATACAATACAATGAATGTATAGCACAATTTTAACTTTTATTTTCGGAAATTCGACGTTAATTTATATTTTCCAATAACAGAAAATTGCCAATATTTGGCACCATTATTTAAAAAATATTAAACGTTTTATACGATAATGCCAACAAAATTTAAAATTATTATATTAAGTTATAATTTGGAAAGTTATTAAATTTATAATCAACATTTAAAAAAATACTTTTTCTCTTCAATTATCCACAATCTTGTCATTTAAAATAATTTATTATAATACAAACAAGTGACACAGATTGTTAAACAAGTTTTGAAATAATCAACATGTTTACAATATTCAAACAAAGTTGAATAATAATAATAAAAATAATAATAATTTTCCATCATAAATATAAATAAATTTTTAAATTATTTGTGATTACATAATATGGTTAACTACAGTTATAAATAAATTGGAGAAAATGATAACACCAACTCATAAGTGACCTGTAAAGTATACAAATTCTGATATTCTGATAATTATTAATTATACGATGTTTTACTAAATGTGGGGCCTAGGCGTTTAATATGGGAATACTGCTTTTATTTTATTGTTGCTTGTTGTTTCCTAAATGATTTCAAAGAACTACTTCAACTAAAAGTATTCATTTTTAATCTTTTATAATTACAGGAATAGCGCTAACCATGGAATGAAAACAAAAAGGCAATCAAATGTGTAATATTATATCTGTCAAAAATTGTAATTGTTTGTCAGTAAATTTATAGAATTAAATTTTTTACTTAATAAACAATCTTCATTTTCTCATGAAAAACGCATATGGCCCGCTTTTAGTGATATATGATTGTATAAGCATAACATTATTTATTACTCAAAGAAAATAATGTACATTTGAAATAATATAATGTTGAATGTTTATAAAATCCTTTGTTTATCCAATTATTCCCATAAGTCCCACGTAGGTACTTTTCAACAAATAAAGTGTAAATATTATTATATTTTTAGAGACATATACTCAAAGAAATATGAGTTTTATTTACAACAAAAGTTACTTTTGTTTCCAAAAACCGTGAAAATAAAAAGTATTACTTTCAAATTAAACAAAGTGTAGGTAGAAATAAAAAAAAAACATACTTTTAATTTTAAAACTATTAGAATTTTATTTTAAAAATAATTTACTTTTGGAGAACTATTTTTATTCAATTTTGACGTTTTAAACTGTCATTATTAACTCCATAGCAACAACTATAAGTAACGTTTTATTCACAAGTGAATTAAAATCAGGTGCGAAAATAACACGCACCACAGTATATTATTATTATTAGATATTATCAGCCATTTTCATTATTTTTCACGACACAAATGACAGACAATAATGCCTTGACTTCTACCATCGACGATTGTCATGCACAGCCTACCAACTGGTTAGATTATTATTTTGCCAAAATTAAATATTATAATGGTCATATTATTGTTTCGTCAAAATTGAATAAAATATTGTATAAACCACGTGAGCGAAGAATGTTTATTCACTCTTATTAATAAACATTATCTCAGCTCAGTTGGTGTATGAATATCTATTATTCAATTTTGACGAAATGATAATAAAAACCATTATAATATTTAATAATTTAGTTAGTAGGCTGTGCAAGACAATCGTCGATGACAGACGTCAAGTCATCTATTTAAAAAGCTTTATTGTCTGCAATTTGTGTCGTGAAAAATTATGAAAATGGCTGATAATATCTAAAAAATACTGTGGTGATTGTTATTTTTTGCCTGATGTTATTTTAAATGCATTATTTGTTGCAGTGAGTAAAAATTTTGTGAGTGATTTAATAGATATTTACACACCGCATGAGCTAAGGTAATGTTTATTGATGAGAAGAAAGTTTAGCTCACGAGCCCGTAAGGGCGAGTGAGTTAATTTCTTCGAGTGAATAAACATTTTATTCAATTTTGACGAAATACTAATAAAAACATTACAATATTTAATTTTGACAAAATAAAAACTGATCAGTTAGTAGGCTGAGCATGACAATCGTCACTGATAGACGTCAAGTCATATATTTAAAATGCTTTATTGTCTGTCATTTGTGCCGTGAAAAATAATGAAAATGGCTGTTAATGTCTGATAAATATTATGGAAAGTGTTATTTTCGTACCTGATGTTATTTTAAATGCATTATTTGTTGCAGAGTGAGTTAAAATTTTGTGAGAGTAATTTTAAAAATATTTTAATTCACATGTGAAAAAAGTGTTACTTATAGTTGTTGCTATGGAGTTAAT
Source organism: Ophonus ardosiacus (assembly GCA_943142095.1). NCBI lineage: Eukaryota > Metazoa > Arthropoda > Insecta > Coleoptera > Carabidae > Ophonus > Ophonus ardosiacus. The sequence continues at coordinate 16,194,291 of OW964824.1, forward strand.
AATGACAGTTTAAAACGTCAAAATTGAATAAAATTATTTAATTCACTTTGTGAATAGAATGTTAGGTTAGGTTAATAAAATGTTACTTATAGTTGTTGCTATGGAGTTAATAATGCCAGTTTAAAACGTCAAAATTGAATTAAAAAATTAAAGTCGTAGGTTGTCGGTAGGAGAAAACATTTTTAAATGTTCACACTAAAAAATGTGAATGCACATTTGCATTCTTTGTAAATTCCAACAAAATGATCCTATTCTTTGATCTTACTTCATCTTCTTGCAACGTACATAAAAATATATTTGCATAAAAATTTATGCAAAGTATATCATGAAGCAAGAACATTGTAGAAAATATTCATTTTTAATATGAAATTGTGTTGCAATGCGGAAAAATAATAATAAAGCACATCCACTGAAATATCCTATTACAAATCTATGTGTTCTCAGTATTGAAAACTTTTTGTAAAATATTGGATATTCTTGTGTAACTTGATCACGTTATTTTGATTTATACCCTGTTTCTTGTAGCTATGGAAACCACCGTCTTTCAGTCGTTCTTTAGACAAATAAATATAAATATTCATGTTTGTTTCTGCCAAGTAGAATAAATAGATGTAGGTTTGCACCGAAAAACATATTTCATGCATTTAAGTAATTGTAATCATAAATAAATCACTTAATAACAACATATTCATGCAATTAATACATGGTAATTGGGACTTAATTACAAACAAGTTTGATTACTACTTCATTACGTTGCTTTTAATCTACACGTACTAGATTGTAGTTGTAGAGTCTCTCAATGCGTGCAATTTAATTGACTAATAATTGTGAAATGTTTGTTATAGATCTTTTGTGTTAGTTCAATTTAATTTACTACAAATTATCTGTGATAATCAAAAAGCTCGGTCAAAAAGAACCACGTCAAATTTTAATAATTTTAACAAAAATAGTTTTTATTATTTATATTTATAACGGCCTAAAAAAAGAGTCTTTCATTAAGAGTGATAGGATTTTAATTTTAAATAAAACAAAAACGGTTTAACGTATTAATTTAGTTTTCGCTTTATATTAAAGCTTGGACAATGCAATTATATGTGGAATAATATATCGTTCAAATATCCACTACGGCTTTGTTTAGACTGACGCAAAAGATCGCTCAAATTTTTGGAAGTTATATGGCCCGATGACGTCGCCATGCCATAAACTGCACCATACAGTGAGTTTTTTCGGGATGTAACACTTGTAACACTTGTGGGTTGTTTTCGCACCAATAACGGCAGTTTTGTTTATTAACAAAGCCATTTATTCAAAAATGCGACTCTTCCAAGCGCTCAAGGGCCCAATCAGCAAACTCAGTTTCAGTTCTTTAGTTAATACGGCTTTGTAAGAATGTAGGCCCAAATCCTTACGCAATATTCTTCAAGCTGACGTCTGAGAAAGCCCCAGATGCAGTGGCGTACCCAGAGGGGGGGCGATGGGGGCGATGGGGGCGATCGCCCCCCCTAGACCCTAGACCTGCATATTTTTTTATATACACACACAAACACAATTAGGGAAACGCCAAAAAAGCTTTGTATTTAAAAAAGTATTTATTCTCTATATTTTGTATTTGTGTTGGAAATTCTTGATCTACAAGAAATAAAAAATGACAATATGACATCCAAATATAGCCACATAATAAAGATTGATTATCATTTATGGAGATCTTAAATATTGCTTGATCTTTAGTTTTATTAAACATGGGTGTTTAATTCGTATTCACTGTAGATCAAGAGTTAAAAATCATTAAATATAATCTCTTGTCATCTTTATGTGATATAATAATATACAGGGTGTTAAAAAATAAGTATTGACCAAAATGAGTAAAGAATTTTAATTAACATGGGTCTGATTATCAACTATTTCTGAGAAAGAGGCCATTTTGTATTAGCATAGAAAAAAAAAAACTGACAAAGATAATGATTTAACAAAATTTTGTCTATGTCAGTAAATAGACCATAAAAAACAATAAAATTTAATATGAAACATTTTTTTCACTTTCCAATAGATACGAAGTTATTTGAAAATTAAATATTAGCCAACATTATTCAATTTTTTCTTAAGAAAACAAAGATCACCTCTGAAAGGTAAACAAAAAGTCTCATTTAATCAAAGTTGTAACAACTCCTACATTTTTCTAGATAGCAGGGGTATACCCCGAAAAAACTCATTTTTCACTGCCTTATATGTCGGAAACTATTGAAGATGACCCATGTTGATGAAGCTTTTTATACTCATTTTGGTCAATACTATATTCCGTCATAATTTGTTACACTTATTTTTTAACAACCTATACAATATTTTTTTTGTTCATGGTTTTTAAAATATCTTCTTTTCTTGTTTAACGTTTCTTATATTTTTAATGTTAACCTTCCTATCTTAATATCTTAAAATATCTTTATATTTTAAAATATAAATATAAGAAAATAAGTACTTGAAATTATTTAGTCGCCCCCCCTATAGACCAAAATCCTGGGAACGCCACTGCCCAGATGTTGAGATCGTCTTGACATCGACAAATTTGATTCATCGGCAACACTAGCCGCTGCAGTTGTTAACTCTTTAAGATGCTATGGTAGAAAAAATGAACCACCTTTTTAGTTGGTATTATGCGGCGGTGGTACATGAAAGGTACCACTAACAAAATATTTTTTCTGCTGTCGGTTTTGCTGTATATTTCATAGAGCACCATTCCAGCACCATCTATAAGACTTATAAATACTTGTAAAATTTTATCGTTGGTGTCTGCTGGTAAAACAGTTCACAGTGATGAATTAATATATTCAGAGGTTGTTTTTCGGCTATGCGACTTGATAAACATTGAAATTGCATCTTGTTTAGAAATTAAATTTTATGTATTTGTGAAATTAAAAACATTATTGGCTCCAGTTGGACTTTTTTTTCTTTAATAGTTGGCTCCTCAAAGAGTTAAGAATAAAAAGTATAATGCGGGACACCAATCTTGACCTGAGGGGTAAGGGAAAGAAATGCTCATATCGTGATATTCTATACACGACGTCAAGTAATAATTATTACAGTAATTTTGTGCTTCTATCTCATTTGTATACGCTTATGATCCGGCGAGTATAAACAATACAGGAACTGATACGAACACCAATTGTCTGCCATTTGCACAGATTAACTGCCAATATAAGAAGGCTGCGTAGCTTTAAAACTTATTTGGGAAACTGTTATATGTTATATAACGGGAAGTAAATTCATTGTATTTCGTGTGGATTTAAACGGAGCGCATATATTAGACAGTGATTTGTTATAACATATTTTCCACAGTTCATCCAAAACATAATCTAACCTAATATAGTGAATATGCAAATAAAATATCTCATATTATTAAATTATTCCTAGAAAGATGGATATGAGTTTATATTTATTGATTTAATAATCAGAAGAAAACTCGCATTCCAAGTTCAAAATTTCAACGTTACAATCTACAAACATAAAATCTTTAGCTATTTATGTCAAATGTCGAAAGTATGTATGTATTTATGTTGAAACTAAGAAATACCAGCAAAATGCAAATAAACCTATACTCATAGTCAATGAAATGAAATGTCTGAACGTTGTGTCCTCGTGAGTTTTTTCCTGCAACGCTTTGCGACACTACGGGCCCGACCTGAGCGCTGTCGCTGTTGCTGCAAATAATAATTTTGATTGTAGCCACGTGCGTAGGTGTTGTATGACACCATCATTAAAACTTTACCTTCACTTGCGTTCCAAGCTGGGTTATGGTTATGCCACAGCGCACGTTGACTTCGTGTTACAGTTACAGAAAATAGATCACTGGAATTTATTCTATCATACGGTGCAACGCTTACATTGCTATACATTCCCCAAATAGGAAACTTATAGTCTTATAATAATAAACGGCGGTTATACTGGTATTTAATAAACAGGATATCACTAGTTCAAATATTTAATACAAATCAGTTTATATTAAAATAAATAAACTATTAAGCAAAAATAATAAAGGATCTTTCATTAAGACTGATAGGAATTTAATTTTAAATAAAACAAAAACTGTTTGACGTATCAATTCAATTTTTGCTTTATTTTGAAGCTAGGACAACGCAATTATGTGTGGAAGAATATATCGTTCAAATATCCACCACGGCTTTGTTTACACTGACGAGAACGATCGCTCCAATTTTTGGAAGAAATAAGGTCCGATGACGCCGCCATGCCATAAACCGCACCACACAGTGAGTAGGCAAAGGCATTTCATGTAACACTTGTGGGTTGTTTTCGCAATTTTGCCATTCTTCCAAAAATGCGCCTCGTCTGAGAAGATAATTTTTTGGCCAAAATCATAATTGTCTTCTAACTGCTCAAGAGCCCAATCAGCAAACTCCCAACGCAATCTGTGATGGTTTACCTTCAGTTCTTGAGTCAATACGACTTTTTAAGGATGTAGGCCCAAACCTGTACACAAAATTCTCCAAGTTGACGTCTGAGAAAGCACCAAATGCTGAGGTTGTCTTGAAATCGACAAATTTGGCTCACCGGCAACACTAGCCGCTGCAGATACGATATCCTCCTCATTTTGTACATTTCGTTATCTTGTTGGTGGCTTATTGTCTTGTAAAGTGAACTTACGCTCAAACTTTTCTACCACAAAAAAATCATAATTCATGTTTTTAACAAAAGAATGTAGATTTGTTATAAGTACATCATTTATGGCCGTTTGCACCAACGTCACTTAAATATTAAACTCGGCTTAAATTGACAATATTGCATCGAATTGAAATGTCAAATGAATTATAATATATTGTCAAAATTTCGATTTGCATTTTTTTTTGTTTAAGCCTAGCTTAAAATTTAAGCCTTGTTGGTGCAAATGGGCATGAGAAGCTTATAAAAATTATTAAGTTTTAAAAAAATCTATATATACCATGTTATTCTACGTAAATAACAGTATTAAAATTGTCTAAACATTTTTTTTTTGTCTTATACTGGTGTTATGTATGTAAGTGATCAACGCTTAACCAATGGTAGAACTGACCCCAAAGATAGTAAATCTGGCAATAATTATTGTTTAACATACTTTCTACAAGAACTAGAGGCCTTTAAAACTGACCAATCACGTCATAGTTCAAAACTTTATAAAAAAGTAAAAATCAATGTGTTCTCTGGAAAAAATATTGATTGTCAATCTGACGTTAAATGTTTTTTTGCATAGACGTACAATTTATATTCTGTTTCGGATAAAAACAGAGTAATGCGGTATATGTCTATTTGTAAATAACTCTCTGTACCGTCTTATAGCAGCACGACTATTTTGTAATGTCTCGCCATAAACTATATGCTTGTCTGCGTACTCTTGGTTGGTGAAGGTAAATGGCATTTTGAGAATATCAAAAAAACAGAATATAAATTGTACGTCTATGCAAAAAAACATTTAATGTCAGATTGACAATCAATATTTTTTCCAGAGAACACATTGATTTTTAATTTTTTATAAAGTTTTGAACTATGACGTGATTGGTCAGTTTTAAAGGCCTTTAGTTCTTGTAGAAAGTATGTTAAACAAAAATTATTGCCAGATTTACTATCTTTGGGGTCAGTTCTACCATTGGTTAAGCGTTGATTACTTACTTACATAACACCCTGTATAATAAAAGAGATATGAGCTTTTTTCAAAATAAGCGAATATCAAGTTTTAGCCTGTAGCTCAAAAACAAAAGACGATCGAATATTCCTGTGGTACCTATTAAAGTTGTCTCAAAAAATTGGCTCATAAAGACCTACATCAATTTCCTGTAGCGTGCATAATAAGAAAGTTTTTCCTATAGGGAACTCGAATTTGTTGAAAATGAAATATCATAACTCAGTTGAAACAATATGAATATTTGAAAGACAAACGTGTTATATCCATCCTTGTCTACTCATTGCAAATAAGAGAGATAAATGTATGTCACTTCGTTAATTCGTACACGGTACAGATGATCTTGATCTGACGTCTTTCAAAAGTTTTACTGTAGCTGTGAATGAGGCTTTATACATATTTAATTTTGATACCAAAACAAGTTTTGGATATGTATTATTAGTCACTAATAATTTAAAAGATGTTACATTCATCTTCATCATTACTTAATTTCAGTAGATGACATTTTATAAGTAGGAGTCGGAAAAAAGTTTTTATGAAATTTATCAATTCCGAAAAGTTTGCTAATAAAAGCAGAACAAATTTTAATAGTGGGCGAAGAATGATATCTATATCTAGAAACAAATAAATAAATTAAAATTACCTATAGAACATTAAATAATTTTAAAACAATATTTGAAAAATATGTCTCAGCAAGTAATGACATATTTACATAAATATGAATTAATAATTTATAAAGAAAACTAATGTATTGAAACTATTACTAGTATAATACTTCTTCATTTCTTTTTAAGTTACAAATCAATGTTAAACAATTTTTATTTAACTAATATTTGGGTCTATTCTGTAACTTAGTGGTTAATTTTTAACTGGTTAAAAATTTTAACCTATCAAGTAGGTTGATATATAACAAAAAAATGGATTTTTAGTTGTCAAATCAATATCTATTGGATAATAATTTTAATCAGTTGTTAAAAATTAACCACTTTGTTACAGAATAGGGCTGATTATCTATGAATAATATGTAATAATTTCGAAATAATGGATAGGTAGGTTATTACTGTTATATTTTATTTATAACATTATAGTAGTAGTGTTGAACTGAACTGACATTGAAATATAATGTACCTATTCAATATACAACAATCAATATCAGCTGTTCATTCATATAACTTTCAATTTTTCATATTTATAGTGTATATTATAAAAAAATAAAATTCATTGAAACGTTATCTGTTGGCACCAGTCATTAAAAGATATTTCATTCATTAAACAAATTACGAAATACGAAATGTTCAAAAAATATTGATAGAGTATTAATTTCGTAGATATTTCATTTAGTTTTTGATAATTTTAATTTAATATCCGCTTTGATTTCAAACAGGTAAATGAAAATGACATTTTAGGCTTTAAGAAAGATGGGTTATTCTACCAATTGCAGTTATAGTAGAAATCATATTACAAGAACACTTTGTCGTAAAACGATTTAGCAATTGCATGCATAAACCAACAATGGGGACCTTTAGTTTGCGGTTACCTGCCCCTAATAAATAATACCAGCAGACAAGGACAGGGTCGGTTCCTTTATATTAAGAATTATTTGAAAGAAAATATTTCTGCCTAAGTGTCGTACACGACAGTTTTTTATAACAACAATTCTATTTTTCATGTACCTAAATATTTTTATTTGAAGATGTGGTAATACAATTTTTGAGTTGAAGTTTCATAAATTATATCATACTTTGAAAATAGTGATTAAGTAAGTATATTTAAAAATAAATCCGAAATACCAAATTATCAATAACTTGAAATAATAAATAAATATTGTAAAATATATTCGTGGGAAATATGAAAGTTCAGGTGCATCTGTTTCCCCTTAATCTTCCTAATTTACTTAAACTTCTAAAAGTGTAAAACGAGTCACTGCCCTTTCTTGCTCGTATTGTTTCGTATTTCCAAATTATGCATAAAGAACTAAGCCTACATATTTCAAGTATATAATTACTTTATTCCACGAAAATAAAAGAAGTTTTTGGTCATTTATAATAGAGTGACAATGTTCTGCATTAATTTTAAAATTAAAATATCGTTTGTACTTGTTTGTATCGTTATGTTTGTAATAATATTTAAATCGTATATAAAAATATCGTGAAATATTTTCTTTCAAATAATTCTCAATATAAAGGAACCGATCCTGTCCTTGCCTGCTGGTATCATTTATTAGGGGTAGGTAACCGCAAAGTAAAGGTCCCCATTGTTGGTTTATGCATGCAATTGCTAAATCGTTTTACGACAAAGTGTTCTTGTAATATGATTTCTACTATACTCAGGTTTTTTTTTTTTGTGTGTGAACCATAACAGATATCATAAATTACACACAGAGAGAAAAGTTTACTATTGAATGTATGAAAAATAAATAATTTTATGTTTTCGGCTTGACTTTAAAAAGTTATGGTCTAATCAATGTTGGGACATCTAAATTTCATACACTAGTAGTTCACTAATAATAACAAGTCTCATCTTGTAAGATGACATAATGGAAAATTGATATAATAACTAATTATTTGGAGTTCCATTAATCCTTGGAAAAATTCACATGAAACTTTGTAAAGGACCAGCTTATAACGGGATGCAAACTATTTACACATAGATGAACAGCTGAAGTTTAAGTTATTGTAATACGGTACACAATGTCCACAACCTAATTCTCTATAATTGATTGTATTCGTATTTACCTCTCGACCATATTTACCCGTATAATAGTTAATAATCCTTCATATTATCGGGATACCACAGTCAATTTATATTCTAGTTAATTAGATCATGATCACTTATCAAAATATACCAGATTATTTGTAAACAAGAACATAAAGTAAGGAATTTAACTGCCAACAAAAAATAAATAAAAGAAAAATGGAGAGAAAAAGACAATAATAAATAAAGAAGTACAAAAGATGTATAACAATCAATTTAGATAGTTTGTGTATTGTGTATTGTAAATCTTGTTTAATTATATACGTTAAGTACCAAACAGTGTGCTTATAGATCTTCTCAATGACATGTTAATAGTGTTTTAATAACTTAAAGAATATCGAAATAGAAAAAAATATTTTATAAACTCACTTGGTGTATAAATATCTATTATTTTACTTTTACCACATATGACCATCTTAATGTAAGTTATTGTTCAGACTACATTAGAGATGCACTCGATTTCGAGCTTTGGCCCGGCCCGGCTCGATGATCGACTCAAAATCGAGGATATTTTTTATCGGGCCGAATCGAGCTAATCATTTTCAAAAATCGAGGAGAGTCGGACTTTTGATTTTGGCCCGGCCCGAAAATTCGAGCTTTTCGGGCCGGCCCGAAAAATCTTATAGATCAATCAAATGCACAGTTTCCTTTATATTTTAATGAAAATGGATGAAGTTAAAAAGGATCAAAATGATTTAATAACAAGAAACTTCACATATTAAAAAATAAAAATGTAATATTTTACTTCAAGAATTCAAGGTTATTCATTAAAGCATAATAATTATATTGTGATGTTGCTATTATTATTGTTATTACTCGTATACTTAAATAAAAGTGATTTTTGTTCCTACCATAGTGATTTCTTGTCCTATTTTTGAGCAGAAACAAAGTTAGATAAAAAATCCTTATGTAAATTATATTTTTTTATATAAGATTTGTGAAAAAGTTGTTTAAATTTTCGGACGGCTTTGGTAAACAAAGTGTTAAATCCACGTAAGTCTGTAATTTTTATAACAAATTTACACTAGAAGGGTCTCTTTTTTAACTACTTATGTTAACTAATGTTGAAAGTTATAAGAATGTAGAGGTTTTTTATAAGTTTGATACGAAAAAAGTTAAACATTTCGCTTTAACATAAAAATCAACATTAGGAATGCCGGATGCACCCATTTTCGAGCTTTGGCCCGGCCCGGCCCGAAGCCCGGCCCGATTTCGAGTCAATTTTCGAGCTAGCTAATTTTCTTGTCTAGTCGATCTTCGAGTCGGGCCAGTAATTTTTATTTTCGGGCCGAGTCGATCCAAACCTCAAAGCCCGGCCCGGCCCGACCCGAATGCATCTCTAGACTACATTCAGTAATCATTAATCATGTGCACTAAATACATTTATTTCACAATTTATTTTTACATCGTACAAAAATTGGAAAAAGCACATATCCATCTGATAATTAACAACGGAATCATTTACTAACCCAAATGCACTCATATGACTTGCATGTTCAAACCTACTACATCTTCCATTCTCAGCCCTTAGCGTAAGTTTCTGATGACAATCCGCATCTCAGCTGGGAGAATGCGGATCAATATTCCGGCGTCTCGTGCCGACGCGAGTCCCAACCTGTAGCGTCGGACGCCGGTAGACAGACACAAGGCCCTCTGCGTAGGAGTAAACTGCTATTAATGACAGAAGGTACAAACTTTTTAAATTAGGCCACGCAAGAGTGTCGAACAAAGATTAGTAATTTGGGAATTGTTTAGTAAATTAATAGATGTTGTTGGTTTATAATTTTAATAGATTAAGAAGTTTAGATTATATCCTTGTTGCTAAATTTATGAAGGGTGTAATCCAGGGGTTTTCATCTTACTTGAAGTCAAATATTTTTTCTTACATTCTTCAATATTATTTACTTACTTAAAAACAATATAAGTAGTATTTTATATTACAAGCACGGTAACAATACTGCGATCTTTGACAGCGCATTTTATTTGTCATTTTATCTCAGTTCAGCGTATACTGTGATGTGCCTTCGTTTCGTATGTAATCATTATGGTTTTCATTGTTAAGTCGAGATTTGTTTTCCATTTTAATTATAGTCCGTCGTTGAAAATAATGATGCGCATAGCATAGATTATAGATACATAGGTTGATGCAAAAGAGGATATCATTTTATATAGAAGTTTTACAGGGGAAATCAGTTTTTCCATACTCTGAACTTTCCAATTAATTTTAAACAAAATTGTTTTAAATAAAAGTTGTAGAACTTTTTTATAGCATTTATCCATTTTATTTCAATACTTATATTTCTAAAAATGCATACACTTACGTAACATTGTCTTTACAATCAAATAATATTAATACTAAGTTTATAACTCTACCCATTTTTGAATTATTGCCCCAAAAGTCAATATACCCCACATTTAGATAAAAACTTCAAAATTTTAAAAAATCTAATTTATGTAGCTAGATAGTTCTCAATGTGCTGATTCCAAATTTTGAAATCGCAGGTCGATATCTCGTTTCGTTCTCGAGATATTTAGATTTAAAGTTTTGTCCAAAACTGCCCATTTTTGAGTATAACCCGAAAATGGGTCGAGATACGAATTTGGCGACATCACCATTCAATTCTACAGACAAAAATACATAAGTATAGGAATTTTCATAATTTTTGTCTAACCGCTTCATATTTTATAAATAAAAGCTTGAAAACCCTTGAAAATGGCCAAAATCTGAAAAAATCGTAAGAGGTACACTTTAGATTTTCTGCGATTTTTGGCCATTTTCAGTTATGTTGTTTTAGAGATTGTATGCGGTGTTCAAAAATTCTGAAAATTGGTGTACTTATGTAATTTTGGCAGTAGAATCGAATGGTGTCGCAAAATTTCTATCTCTACCCATTTTTGGGTAATAACCCAATTGAGCAAAACTTTTAATCTAAATGTCTCGAGAATCAGCGCATTGAGAAGTATCTAGATACAGAAAAATTAGATTTTTGAAAATTTTGATGTTTTCATCTAAATGTGGGGTATATTGTTTTTGATTAAGTGAATTATTCTGATGTATATTATGTCAAGTTGTTTTGTATAATTGTGAATTGAAAAATAAATAAAAGATAAAGATTATTAAATATACACCTGTAATTTTATATTTTATTATAGTATTAGTGACAAAATTTTTGTTCACAAAACTTGTTAGTGCGTACGAGTATAAGGTATTCAATGGCCTATTTCACGCCTATTTTATATAAAATCAATATTTCATATTAAATTTATAATACCATTCATAAAAGCTCTTCTATTGCTACTCATACTTTCACTATCACATATGTGTATATTATAATCGTATCCATTCATCTACTCAGGAGCGCTCAATATTTTTATTTATATTACGAGTACCTATATCATACAATGTAAACAAAGATTAAATATTAAAATACACCATTACATAAAATTGCGATAACATATTTCTGTCATCAATCAAATATAATAAAAAATGGAAAATGAATAATTTTTTCATGCGTTTACTTATAATGTAACTAAATTTTTGTTTTCATACTCGTATGATGAACAAAAAATAAAATAAATAGTACCAGTATATTTTTAATATGATTAATTATTTGAACTTACGAAGAAAAAATATAAAAAAATCTATTGTGGCCAGCACAAGATCTCTCGCCATTTCTATAGGTACATATTACGTATTTAACATTTCTGTTACATACACAAAAATTCTAATTATATCTATTATTAACATATTTTTATATCTTTTAATTCATTCTATAAATAAGTTTCTTCCTACTCTTCTATTATCTATTATTAATATATTTTTATATATTTTAATTCATTCAATAAACAAGTTTCCTCCTGCTCTTCTAAATGTTCGAGATTCTTCAAAGTCATTGACGAGATTGGCGGTATTTCTGTTGCATATATGTAGGTAATGTATCTGCAATTTGAAGTACTTAATTAATAACAAAATAAGAAATTTTAAATTCCCAGTAAAAGCCTTCAGTAATGTATCTAGATTTTTGACACAGACATTTTTCTGTCCATTACAAACATTTTAATTTTTCAATTGGTTTCGATGGAGTAATTTGGGCTATGAGATTCATTACAGCGGATTATTTTATATATGATATATAAATCTCTATCTCTAAATCTATATTTTATTAAAATAGAAACCGCCATTTTTTCTCTTTTCAACGATGTATTAGTTTTTATTAAAAAATTTGAAAAAATTCGAGAAAAATGAGATGGTTGGGAAATATTAGAAATGATATTTATATAAATATTATAGGTGGCTATTTGAAATACTAGCAACAATTTCAAATTAATTACACAAATAACAAATAAAGGTAATTTATTAACAAAAGTTCGATAATAAATAATAAATGTTACCTATGTAAATTTGTATATGAGTTAAAATATCAATTTACTAAAAAAAGAGCAATTAAAAATTTATTGCTCTGATAATTTCTTTTCACAAACATAGTAATAAATACCGTATCAATAAAAAACAAGATATGCGAAGAGTCAATTATATGTTGTAAGATACAGTATCAAAATTTCATATAATTTATTTTGCATTCTTAATGAAGACAGCAGATGGCAGATGGTATTTACATAAGTGATATCTGTGAATGAACCAATAAGTGACTATTCGGACACAAATGGAACATGAATTTGAAATTAAAATACGAGATAAGAAAGAATTAAAGAAGAGAAAAAGAAAAAAAACATGATTTTTCAAACAAAAACTTCCACTCAATTTTTTTTATTATTTTAAATAAAGCTTCATTCAGTTTTGAAGCAATTCATAGTATTAAAAAATCTTAATTGTTCCTAGTTTAACAGAATTTTATTTTCGAGAAATCAGTGTAACGTCACTTTCCCCCTATACTTGTTTTTCTCACACACACTGCTCTGAGTATGCTACGAGAAAAAGATAACAATTGTATGACGTCAATTTCCCCTTTTAGCAAATGTGAAATATCTCATAAAGTAATTATTTAAAAAATGTTTTCATTGTTTTAACTATTATTTATTGAGCTATACTTTAAGTTAAATTAATTTTTAAAAAAATTTTTTGTTATGGTGGAATACCCCATTGGTGGACAATGTTCGTTAGTTTGATGGTTGATCAGATGTATTAATCTGTTGTTCTATTACTATATTACTGAAAAATGATCAAATTAATAAGACTTGCTTCTTTTTAATTATTTTCTCAATAAAAATAATTATATATATCAGAAATTACAAAAAACAAAATATTTTAAATTCTTTCGTTATCCCAATTTGTTTTTCATGAAGTTGTTTTTAAATTACCATAAAATTCTGTAACAAATTTTATCACAATAACTCTACTACTTAAGTCAAATGATGTACGCCTATCAGAGTGTTTTTGATTGATGAGAAGTAATCACAATGTTTTTTGTTTTTAATTAAAGTGTTTGTGAATCTTAAAGCTCATATTTCTCATCGACTCTATTTTTAGAGCTTTAATTTGCGCGTGGGATATGAGCAAGGGACTGCACTAATTTATTAGCATTTGCATAGAGCATCTTCCGAGATATTAATTACAGACTTAATTATAGAAAATAGAAATGTTGAATACGTAGGTGTGTGTTGACTCCATCATAATATTATTACGTTTTAATCATTAATAATACTCAGATTTTGTATTAATACTAATACTGCAACGTTTGTAACACCTTGGGTTATTAAAATTAAGATAGCTCAAATGGAAACAATATTAATTTAATTAAATATAGTTTTTATCCATCCATCCGGCAAAGCTACAACTTACAACTAGTTCACGTAACATTCACATTTAACATTCTGACAGCTGGTAAGGTGTCATTCTGACACGGGCCCTCATATCTGCTTGTAAAGGCTAACAAAGTCACATGACTGCTCGCGCCCTAAAATTGCTTAGAAAGATCACACGTTACGTTAAGTCACAATACGCCACGGGACGGTACGTTAAGGTGCGTCCACATTATGCCGAATGATACCGATCGGCAAAGCCGAATAGGTATGGACGTCCCGATCGGCCTTGCTGACGTGCCGAAAGCTGGCCCGAATCGAATCCAAACTGATTTACTCACATGTGTATATCTGATTTTTTACCGTGTCCGCTTGGCCTCTTAAAATAAAAATATTAATTTATCTTCTGTACGCCAGAGCGTACACAAATAGCGGACACATCTCTAAAACTGTTACTATAAGACATACCAAAAAACCAAGATAGTCATAGTATACTAGGGCGCCACAGCAGACACATATTAAAGGCTTCTTCCAATACATTTTGTCTGCTTGGCGTAAAGCGAAAAAACGCTGGCGGACAACCAGTGTTCCTGCCCTAATTCACCATTGTGTGTAGTTATAATAAATGAAATGTATATAAAATCCTTCTAAAGTGGATTTAAACTTTTAATCCTTGACTGTTTGACTTGCAATCTATTCATCTCTACCCCATAATGTACCTATTACAAATTTCAACTTTATTGGTGATCATGTTATTTAACGGGCAATACAGGATAAGAATAATGAGTTAGCGTGGGCTTGGAATAACCCTTCCGTGCCCGTAATGTAAATAGCTTGTCCAATCAAGTCCGGCTCATCATGGTTATCCTGCACGTTTCAATACTTCGTTACAGGGAATGAAGTTCACTTTAACTTAAAAATTAAACCGATGAATCGTGAAAGCCCCGTCTAAATACATTATTCATCGTGCGCCATCAGCTCGAAGTGATGACGCAGTAGCTGGAGTGCGCGATAACTCGCCACCGCCGAGCATGCGTGCTCGCACGTGGAAGGAACTTCAGGCAAGTCAAGCCAAAGCCACCTATTTCTATCCCTATAAATCGAGGCCTGCACAGGGAAGGTTAGCGGCTCGGCTGAATTATTTATGGAGGAATACTGTTGCTCTTGTGGAATTTATCATGCGACAACTCATGTAAGACAAGATGGATGGACTGGTTTATTTTTTTAACTAATCGGCTCTTATTCATATAATATACATGATAAGCAACTGAGCCCAAGTGTCTTCATTCTTATTTAGGCAAGTTTTAGACAAGTGCGACAATGTATAAATTATTTGAAACTGCAAATATACATGGAACGGTGTTGACGTTACGTTTTACATAGGTCAACAATCCGGGAGAGCCACATCCTAGAGATGGCAGCACTAATGACCGACTTATAGGGAAAACATTATATTTTACGTTTGTGCTAGTTGTATTTTGATGCTTTGTTTTGAGGATATTTTGTTATTTTTAAATGAAATTAAATATGTTTATCACAATGTCAGACATATACATTTATTTAAATGGTGCTGTGCGGCCTATGGTCGAAGGAGAAGCAGTATATAAAGGTAAAATAAGATTCAAAATTGAAGTTATCTGCATGTTAACTACTTATTTAATTATTTTTAGCTGGACATACTTGTGCGGATATAAGACAGATAAACAGAATAGTATAGAAATAAATGGACTGTGTGTTCAAACATCTAATTTGAAAGGGGCTTATCATTCAATCGTAATAACATTAAATACAAATGCACATCAAGTTCTTTGTTTTGCACGTCTTCTTCTCTTGCTGTTGCTCAACTTCTGGTATTTTTATAGTTTATTCTTCTTCTCTATCTTTTCTATAAACAATTTAAAATAAATATATAATATTAAAGAATAATAGTTACTATTTACAGGTAACGTCTCTTTATTTTTCTTCTCTGTACAGGGATTTTGTCGAATTTTCTTTAGGTAATTTTTGGCTTGGTTTACCATTTCTTTTTAATATTTTTCTATTAATAACTACAAAAACAATCAAATAATATTTTAAAGCATAAATTTTTATAAATACTTATATGGAATAAAATCGCTTAGGTAAAAAATGTTGTGAACACACGTTCATGAACGGTGATATGTCCTTTTCAATTTTTAACGCGATTTTCCACTTATTTTTTAATATTTCTCTTTTTGGGAAATAGTGAACGGAAATGTCAGCACTTGTATAATTATTGCACTGCGGTACTGAACAATATTTCTTCGATTTGCTGGTCATTTTTGGTTGCTATTTACTTATAACCCTATATGACAGCACAACGTTTTCCCTACAACTTATATGTTTTATTTTGCCACCAGATGTCAGACACTTTGTTGGCTCTTGCCAATAGTTGCGAAAAAAATAAATGTAATTTTTTCCTATTAATTATGAAATATAAACTAATTCTAAACATATTAGTGTAAAAATTATTAGAAAATACAAAACTTTTCATTCATAATTTCCATAAATAAAGTTCGCGGTGGAATTCTTGTGACGTAGACTTTTAATAATTATATAGTTCGACCAAGTCTGTATGACTCATACAAGCTTGTTAGAATACCACGACAAAGCGAAGATATTGAATTATATTTAATTGTATCATACACATATTTACAGTATAATTCTAAAAGAAAAATAACAGATACAAAAGTATTATTTAATAGAAAGTATATTTTATAATTATTTACTTGAATACCAGATATTTTCAAGATATTTAATTCTTATATAGACAACTTCATAATTTTGCCACCAGGTGGCTGCACACTCCAGGGAATGTACATGTCATTTTTAGTGACATAACCTATGTTTTACGTGTTAAAATCATATTTTTTTCTTTTCTATATCAGCAGATTTAAAACAAGGTAATGAAACTAATGAATTTGTGTGAAAATGAATAATTTCTTTTGAAATAGTGCTTCTCTCAAAAATGGTAGTATTGTGTACAGAGTGTACAACCGAGAGTGTACCGCTAGGGCAAGAAAGACTGTGATTGGTATTAATAAAACTCGTCACCACGGGAAAATTTGAAATAAGAATTTATTTTAAAAAAACTATATTTGGAAAAATATACAGTTGCCAGACATAAAATATCTATTAAAGTGAATAACTTGAACAATTCTTTTAGAAAAAAATAAATTGAAAAATGCGCATCTACCCTATTCTGATTGGCTCAAATCTCTATTGCAACCGTTTATCATTATCAATATTATGCTTTGCATAATACTTCAGATCAGTTATATAAGGCGAGTTCTTTTATTCACCAATGGGTTGTGCGCGTGAAGCAAAAGTTCACCAATTGGTCTTTTTATTCAGCGCTTTAAAAGCAATGAATTTTAACATAGCGTTCATATATTCACCGATTAGTTCAACAGAAATCTATCGGATCCATCAGGTTTGAGTGTTGATGGATTTGATGATTAGTAGTGGGGGTATAGTTTTCAGGTTATGTTCTCAAGTTTGTTGTCGTTTTAGTCTGTAGTCAGTGAAAAAAAGTCGCGAATTATGAATGTTGTAGAAATTATTTCATAGCCATTATCTCATAATGTTTTTTTTAATGATTAATAGAGTTTCTAAATTGTTACCACTCAAATCAGTAGAATTTTCCTGAATGGAAAATAAATCCGAATCGGAACAATTTAGTAACTTTCCCAACAAAAAACCCTCCATAACTTCTCTAGTGACAGCGACAATGCTTACTCTAATCTAAAATATGTATAACTTCCAGCACCCTTTTATCAAGTAGTTCCTATTTTCACTATCTTTCTGTTCCATCACATATCCATCGGTGACGTCATTATGAAATTGCAATGAATTTCACCGATGAATTTGTCGATGAATAAATAACATGCCTATTGTAAAAAAATCTGATGTGACCAACACAATACCACCCGCTATTTAATTTTTAATAATTTAAATACATACCTACCTATACGTATTTACTAATGCTGCAAACTATATTATGTTCCTTTGCATATAACTATTGCTTTATTTACTATTTTGTTCTTAAAATATCACCATTATTAATTTGAAGTGATTAGTTTTTTGACTGTGATATTTAACTAACAGTTACAAAAATATGAACTGTGTAACAAAGACTCTGCGATAGCTTAAGACTTGTTTAGCTATGAATTCCTCAATCTGACATTCCTAGGAAGAGCTGAAAAGGTTTTGGTAACAATTGGACTACCGGAAGTAGTAGTTTCTTAAAAAAAATCTTCTAAATATTATTTTTTGGAAATTATAAATATATAAAATAATCTATTATATAATGAATCAAACAGCCCATGGAAACTAGTTGAAAAATTAAAATGTTTGTAATTGACATAAATGTCAAAAATCCAAAGACATTACTAAACGTTTTTTCCGGAAAGTACATTTAATATTTCTTATTTTATCATTAATTAAATATTTAAAATTATAGATATAGCTGCCGCACGTTAAATTGACACTGTTCTTGAATGCTGAAAACCTAAAAATGCTACTTGAACAAGTCGAGTACAATATGCTATTTTTATAAGGAAAAGACTCCGTCAACATCTAAAATTGGTATAAAAAGAAAAGGTATTCATTTATAAGCCTTAGTATGTACAGTATTATTGTCAACTAAACACGCGCTTGCTATAATATATTTCATCATATACCCTTCAGAATACTGCCAATCTCGTCGAATTTTAAGAATCTCGAACATTTAGAAGAGTAGGAGGAAACTTATTTATAAAATGAATTGAAAAATATAAAAATATATTAATAATAGATCTAATTAGAAGTTTTGTGTGCGTACCAGAAATGTTAAATACAATATGTACTTATATAGCCCAATATGGAAATGGCTGAGGTCTTGTACTGGCCACAACAGATTTTTTAAAGGTGTATATCTATCCAGGCACATTTCTTTCGCCTCAGATTATGAATGTGGCTGAGGCGAAAGAAGTGTGCCTGGATAGGAATGTGTGGCGAAGGATGATTGTTTCGTAACTATTGTGGTGTGAAGATGTATGGTTAGTAAGAATGTTTTATGAGAATGGAGAGACAGCTGAACTTTTATGTGGACGAAGTATGTTTGTACAGGAATGTGTGGCGAAGGATGATTTTTGTGTAACTATTATTGTGGTCCGGATGCGGTTATTCGCTACCGAAAATCGGTCACTTTAATATGTTCTTATGCTTCTTATGTATGAATACGTTTATGATTGTAGCTGAGGTGAAAGAAGTGTGCATAGGTAGAATGTGTGGCGAAGGATGATTGTTGCGTAACTATTATTG
The DNA here is from genome assembly GCA_943142095.1 of Ophonus ardosiacus. Lineage (NCBI taxonomy): Eukaryota > Metazoa > Arthropoda > Insecta > Coleoptera > Carabidae > Ophonus > Ophonus ardosiacus. Next base: position 16,213,789 of record OW964824.1, read on the forward strand.
TGGTCCGGATGCGGTTATTCGCTACCGAATTCGGTCACTTTAATATGTTCTTATGCTCTTATGTATGAATACGTTTATGATTGTGGCTGAGGTGAAAGAAGTGTGCATGGATAGGAATGTGTGGCGAAGGATGATTGTTGCGTAACTATTATTGTGGTCCGGATGCGGTTATTCGCTACCGAAAATCGGTCACTTTAATATGTTCTTATCTTATGTATGAATGCTATGATGATTGTGGACCAGGCGAAAGAAGTATGTTGTTAAAGAGTGAAGTGAGTCAGCTGAGCTCCTTACTCTTATCCTTTTTCTTATTGTTACTATTGTTTTCGGGTTTTTGCGAACCCACTAAGTGGGACACGCGTGATTTTATGTATATATGTTTATCTATTTCCAAATTACTATTACTGCTTCAACTAAATGATTCATCTGATTTCCTACAATCTAATGACATTAGCCTTACTACGGAACCAGGAAATACCTATTAATTTCTATAAATATAAAATCGAATAAAAATGCAAGGCGTTTCCAAAGAAACACTGTGTTACTTTCTTACTTAACGATGAATACAAAGAAACTTTTTAATTATGGCATTTACTATGTGCAGCATTGTTAACCATATTCAATAAAAGAAGATAATGATTTATTCCTATTTCGGATTAACTTTCTTTATTAATCTAAACACTTTCTGTACAATTTTTCTCGTTAAACTTCATAATTAGTCACTGTCATAAATTTACATCCCGATATGTTATAGCCGAGACAGACGACAAAAATTAATGATTATTAACGGTTAGTTACAGTATGCGTACCTTAAAGTGATACTGTTGACAGATGTCAAAATTGTGTCTATTGACAAACCAGAAAATATTGAATGTAGTAAGCACATACTACTTATTGTACTGTATTAGTACAATACAAATAGTCCAATCATTTGGTAGAAAAATAATAAGTAGCACGTGCATACTACAGTCAATATTTTCTGGTTTGTTAATAGACGCAATTTTGACATCTGTCAGCAGTATCACCTTAAGGTACGCATGCTATAACTATTAGACTTTATCTTTAAACCATTAACAATGAAACTGGCGTTTAACGTCAAATTTTTTTACCTCTCGCTAAGAGAGGTATTGGATTCATGCTAAAAGTCGCATATTGAGATTTTAGTGAATAAGCACGACGTAAGGTCACTAGAATCCGATTTTAATATTTTTACAATGTTGTCTGTGTGTGTATGTATGTACGTGTATATGTGTATGTTGGAGGGACGCATCCTTAAATACGTATTGCTTAATCGGACATTAATGGCAATAGCTGAAATGGTTTTGGTATCAATTGGACAACCGGAAGTAGTAGTTTCTTTAAAAAAAATCTTCTAAATATAATTTTTTTGGAAATTTATCTCATTACTAAAATTAAACAACATAAAATCAATCCAATAAAATAAATATTTTTATTATATCTTCTATAGATTTAGAGATAGAGAATTATAAGTATAAAAAATAATTGATTGTATAATGAATTAAACAGCCCATAGAAACCAGTTGAAAAATTAAAATGTTTGTAATTGACATAAATGTCAGCGTCAAAAATCCGAAGACATTACTGAAGGCTTTTTTCTGGCTGGGAAGCACATGTAATATTTCTTATTTTATCAGTAATTAAATATTTAATATTATAGATATAGCTGCTGCATGTTGACACTGCTTTGAATACGGAAAACCTAAAATTTATACTTGGACAAGTCGAGCCGTAATAGTAATTATTATAATATGCTATTGTTATAACGAGGACAAGACTCCGTCAACATCTAGAAGAGTAGAAGGAAATTTGTTCATAAAATGAAATGAAAAATAAAGAATAGATGTAATTAGAATTTTTTGTGTATACCAGAAATACAATATTATATAGCCTAATATGAAAATGGCGAGAGGTATTGTGCTAGCCACAACAGTTTTTTTTTTATTTAAAACAACAAAAACAAAATTTATATAAATTAACATTCTAATTTCCACACAGAAATACATAACCACAACTTTACCTGAAATGAATTTTCTCCCAATGGGTAAAAACTTTTTCAGCCCGATTCACAAAAAAGTTTAAGCTAATCCTCATTTTTTGATTAGCGAATTCTACTCTAATTTTGACAATTTATATTTTAAAATATAGTCTTATATGTTCCTATAATCTACCTTTATTGATAATATCATGAAAATTCAATTTTAAATATCAGAATAGAATAGAATTCACTAATCCAAAAATGAGGATTGGCTTAAACTTTTTTGTGAATCGGGCTGTAAAAGATACAAAGCATACCTACCTTTTGAAAATGTATTTCTTAGCTTCGTTTTCAAATTAGGTGCGTATGAGTACAAAATTCCTATAATAAATATCGATGTAAAACTTCCATTGGTTTGTAACCTAAAAGTTGAAGATGTGAGTTATTGAGTCCCGAAATGTTCCAAAACAATAAAATATGGTTAGTGCTCTTAAAAATAGAAAAACTTTCATAGATACATTCATGAAAAAAATTTCCTTTATTTTTATTACACGTGTCCATTCACGTGCCTGTCTATAAAGATGTAGGAAATTAATTCAGTATCGTTTTTCTGAAGTAGAGAATAATATTGTTTGTTATCAACAGGTTAATGTATAAGTACAATTCATCCTGGAATAAACAGTGTTCGAAACGCAAATATCTTGACATTTGACCTTTCAATTTAATCTATATTATTAGCATTGATCTAATACGTTCATAACCTATACCCGTATACACAGTTTGCTGTGTGGCAACATTCGAGAGAGATAGCTATATACAAATTTCTTCAGTGGGAAAGTGATAGCAGATTATGTATCACGTGACTAGCGTCTTCGCTCTGTAAGGAAACAAGAAAAATTAAATAAATTTAATAAAACTAATGATTATTAATAAACAATTTTATATTCTTTTTTAAGGATACTAGAAAAGTTTGTTGCACATACTACGAGAATGAAATATAAATAAATAAATATAAATATATCATCACGGCATATTACCCATTTCTGAGTGTGCCACATTCTGCTTTATCCTAGATATCGGTAATGATAATTACATATTTGTACCGTGCGAGCGCTTACCAGGCGTCACCTCACGGGCACTCATAAAAAGGGAGAATGAGAATGAAATGAAGTATTTATAACAGCGTAAGGAGTATCCTTCAGAACATTTTAAATAAAATTGGATTTCGCTGGAAAAAATTATCCCAGACGTGTTACCTTTTAAAGAAAGATTTGGATTTATGAAGGCAACCCACAGATCATATTTTAATCCGTTTTACACGCTCATGTACACTTTTTAACACATGGCGTCATTGTTTCTAGTGATATTGTATTTATAACGTACACCGATTGATTGACTGGATAGCGTATAACTATTATGGAAGGTGGATTTCCATTGTTATAAATATTCCCCTGGTTATAGACATCAAAACCCAAATAAGTACAATATTATCTCCAAAATTTATAATTTTTTGCTAAAATCCATATTTTATAAAATTAATTTAGATACATCTAAACATGCTGATTCCAAATTTTCAAACCGCAATTTTTAAACATTACCTAGCCTATTTTTATGTATCAATATGATGAATATCAAATCACAGCGGTAAAATTTATTTCGCTATAAAAAAAAAAAATAGAAATTATCTCATTTCAAAATGATGGATGTTTTCAATTTAAGAAATTCTGACGTGAATCTGACAGTTGAGAGATTTGTTAATAGTTCACGTATGCAATTAAAAAATCAATTATAAATTCTGCCAAGGTCGACATCGGTGGACGTCCGAAAAACAATTTTTATTTTGTTCGATTTAAAATAAACTCATTAATCTGATAAAATTTCAAGGACACATTAAATCTTGTTAAATTGCTTCGAAATGCTTGTTGCTGTCTTGGAAACTAGTCCAAATAAAATTTGTTTTTTATAACCTTTATGGGACCGATAATCTGATATACGTAAATATTATTGGGAACCGAGACTATCAACTTTACGATACCATTGTTTTAATTTTTGCGGTAGCTCGTTAAAATCGGAACAATAAATATTTCCAATAATAAAAGGTGAAATTTAAACTTTTATCAAATATGAAATCTTGTCGATTTTTGGCTTTCTTTTCTCCTGTAACAGAAGTTTTAATTGGAATAGTTAAAAAGTTTGATCTTTCGACAGATTGAAAGAATATCTTAAAACGATGAAAAGATTTCAGCGATTGGAGATCTGACAGAATTCTTTTATCCTTTTTAATTTCTTTTTTACACGGATCAAAATTCGACATTCATTCGAAGTTCTCAATGTTAGAATATTCCTTTTGTAATGTTTTCGCCATTTCTGTTTTAAATTCACAGGTACAGTTTATAGTTTATTTATAGATATGTACTCGTAAATTTATTTATGGATTTCTAGGGCTCTTCATATATTACAATGAGTTTACCCAGTAAATTTTATGATCACGAATTCGTAATTTTTTACCTTCCGTCACCTTTAGGTAAGGAAGGTATAGTCTTTGGTCAAAAAAATCGGTGGTGAGTTTTTAATGGATAAGCACGTTTTAGGGTCACTAGTATACAAATTTACTATTTTATTTTAAGATAATGTCTGTATATATATATATATATATATATATATATATATATATATATGTGTGTGTGTGTGTTTGTGTGTCAATACTATAATTCTAAAAATTATATTTCTGTTTTTCTTAAAAAAAATTAAATATTTTCTGACATTTTTATGTTATTTTAAATATTATAGAAAATGTTCTTCTCTACACAGTTTGATTTTTATTTATAAAGATAAAATGATAAATAACAAAGAATTGCAGAAACTAGTGGGCAAGAAAGAATGAGAAAAATTAGGAAAATTACTAAAAGAAAATGATAAAAATTTATTAAATATAAGAAAGAGAAGACTAGAAAATAAAAACTAAAGGAAAACAGAAAATGAGATAAGTATAAAACAAACATGCACAAAAAAAAGAAATGATGAAAAGAAAATAAAGAAGAATGGGAAGTTCCTTTATTTGAAATTCTTAACAGTTTTTCTTAAAAAAAAAAACACAGTTAAATATCATTTTTTATTATCAATAAGAAAGAATGTCTTATTGTCTATATGGTTTGATTATACATTTTCCTTCAAATTCAATAGATATATTCATCAAAATATGACAGCTAGAATAAATACCTTCATTTGTGTTATGGTACCGATGCGATATTTTTCTCTTATTCAATGAATAAGCTATTCGAAGATTTATTTGATGTTCGTGAATACGGGGCAATAGAGTTACAGAATTATAAAAGGATTAACGTTCATAAACCAGCCAGCTTTGCTACAATCATGGAAAATTGCTATCGCTCGTACTTAAAAGTTATACGAGTACAGTATAATCACTTTTCTAACGTGATGCGCAGGTATACTATTTTTTCGTATTTTATACTCGTATTAGTACTAACATTTGAATTTTTTTGCGGCATAATATTCTGAATTAAAAACAACTTAAAAAAATCTGTTGTGGCCAGCACAAGACCTTCCGTCAATTCCGAGGTCAATTCCATGTATTTTGTACAAATCCCATACCAAAAGGTCCTTGGAACAGATTCTATATACTATCATGTAAAATCGAACACGAACACATACTATTTTTTACAAATTTCATACCAAAAGTTCATTTGAAAAGGTTCTATAAATCCAATAAACATAAACTACACTAAGTAATGTCCTTCCATCTTCTCTTTGGCCTTTCTCTACGTGTCACTGGCGAGCAACACTATGACATACCAATTTTAGATCCTATACTTTTTTCCATATTTGGTTTTGCACTTGCAACTGACATCTGTCAATTAAATTTTTTTGAATAATTATGTCAGCTGTTTCCATGATAAATAACAAAGCTGACTAATTTTTGAAAATTAATTTCTTTGTAATGCTTTAACTCTACATCTATTGAATATGAAGGAAAATGAATAATCAAACCATATAGAGAAGAGTATTTTCTTTAATAAATATAATAAGAAAATGTCAAAAAATAATATTTAACTGCATTTTTTTAAGAAAAACTGTTAAAAACTTCAAATAAGGGTACTTCCGGTTGACCAGTTATAACCAAAATCTAATCAGCTCTTCATATGGTTGTAAAGAAGAGGAATATGAAAGAATCATAATTTTTAGAATTGTAGTTTTGGAGTTATCGTCGGAGAAAAATTTGTCACACACACACACACACACACACAGACACACACACAGACACACACACAGACACACACACGGACACACATACACACATACAGACATCATCTTAAAAATAGTACATTCGTATTGTAGGGACCCTAAAACGTGCTTATACATTAAAAACTCACCACCGAATTTTTTGACCAAAAACAATACCTTCCTTTTGACGGAAGGTAAAAACATAGTAGTCTGATTCTCAGTAACAAAGTAACTTGACAGTTATTGTTTATTTGTACCTTACAACAAACAAATTAATTTTTGGAGATCGATTTGCAAAACGATGGATCTAGATCTAGATGATGCAAAGAACATGGAAAACGATTTAGAGGATAAACAATACAAAATAAAAATAAACAATTCCTTGTGTTAAAATGTATTTTAATGACAAAAGCGTTGCTATGCAGTAAAGTAACCCATTATTGTACGATTTTGAGTATATTAAAATTAGTACATTACTGAACAAAAAACGAAAAAAATATATTACGTGGAATAATATAAATGTATGACCGCATAATATATGTATTAGAACTCACAGGTAGAGCACGAACTTTAGTGTTAAGTACAAAGTGTGGTATCTATTCAAATTTATGTAATAGTTACATACACTCTACATAATTGTGGAATAATCTGGATGAAAATTATGCATGTTCATATCTTTCACGAAATTGTTCCAAGGTTGAAATACGGAAAGCTAAGTATATTTTTTTGATATTAAAATTTGTGTTATTATCTTTAATGCATTCATATATTTAAATTCTGACATTCTATATTTATTTTATGATAATATGTACTAAAGCCTATAATTAGTTTTTTAAATAATTAATATAAGGAAAACAATAAATTACTGTACGATATAAGCATTTATCTCGTAATATATAAAAATAGTTTACTGAAAAAACAATACAATGACCCTTTGGCCCGATTATGCAAAGTACTGGAATTATAACTAAGGTCATTGTAATACATGTTTTTCATATATTCTGTTTCGCATTAATTTGCGATTTTTAGCATGATTCCAATACCTCTCTTAGCGAAAGGTAAAAATGCTGAAGTGATTGCTGCGAAAGGAACTACTTTGGACATATTTATTTATGTTTTGACCCTTAAGTTACCAACTTTACAAATCCCTAAAAACTTAAAAACAAAATTGACTTTGTAAACATGAAATAGGAAAAGTATATTACATACACATACATATGTAGGTTTATTTCATTCTTTGTACAATGGACTAATACTGCAGTACTAAATAAGCATATCCGTACAACTAATCTTTTCCTAGAATTATACGAGTACTATGAATTTAACTAGTACTAGAGCCAGCAATACGTGTGCAGTGAAACAGATAATGTTGTGTAGGTGTTCGGAATATATTGTTTGTTGTGTTTACATGTGCAATAATTGTGTTTATATTTAGCTAACTATTCTAGAGAGATTTAAACTGTATAATATACATTATACAGGGTGTAACACGGAAATAAAGCAATGGGCGTTTGAAATAGAAAAAAAAAGCATTTTTCTACTCCCATGCGTGAAGTGAGTACTTCACTTATTAATTTTTATGTGTGAAGTTCGATTTTTTGCACACTGTGCGTGAAGTAACACTTCACGCACCGTTCATTATTTTAAATATTATAAACTGAATTGTATTTTAATAAAACAAAGCTGTTAAACCCCCATAACATTGGTAACCATGGTTACTCAAGTTGATAATACAGAGGCTTTACGTTAAAAGAATGACAATGTGAAGAAAAATTATATTTTATTGCAAGGTCTTAGAAAAAGTATAGTATGTAACACGTGTGTGAAGCCTATTTTACATTCGGGTGATTTACAACACTCGCCTTCGGCTCCACCCTCATGTAAAAATTTCAGCTTCACACACTTGCCACATAATATACTATTCTGGGTCAACTGCTTCTAAAGTTTCAAATATAAAACTTTGGTAAGGAAGAGGAATACGAAAGAATCATAATTTTTAGAATTGTAGTTTTGGAGTTATCGTCAAAGAAAAATTTGTCACACACACACACACGGACACACACACAGACACACACACACACACACACACACACACACACACACACACACACACGACACACACGACACACACGACACACACACACACACACACACACACACACACACACACGACACACACACAGTCACACACATACAGACATCATCGTAAAACCAGTAAAATCATATTGTAGGGACCCTAAAACGTGCTTATTCACTTAAAACTCACCATTGAATTTTTTGACCAAAGACAATACCTAAATAAATAAAATAAATATATATCATCACGGCATATTACCCATTACTGGGTGTGCCAGTATCTACAACACATGTAGACATCGGTAATGATGACGATATATTTTACCGTGTGGGCGCTTACCAGGCGTCACCTCACGGGCACTCATAGCTGGTGTGGAGAGTGCACCACAGGGCCACTTTTGTGCCATTTAAAATTGGAAATATTTGGTGTCTGTCGGGATCGAACCCGGTTCCCCCAGGTTCGCGACCAGACACTCATGCTCGCGGCCACGGGACCCCAAAGACAATACCTTCCTTATCTAAAGCAAAAAGTGTACTTTTTTAACAGACGTAAAAAAAATATTTTGTGCCTGAAAATTAGAGTTATAGAGACTACAATATTCCTGGGGCATGTGAGTCGTTTTGAATTATGGAGATTTTCGATTTTCAGAAATTCGAGTTAGAGAGGTCAAAATACATTGTAAATTTATAATATGTGCCGGGAATACAATTAAACTTCGATTTAAGGAGATTTGACTGTATTTAATTAACTGAATAAATAAATATATAAATAAATAATTATATCATTACGGCATACTATCCATTGCTGGGTGTGCCAATCTACTTTGTATAGAGATATCGGTAATGATGGTGATATATTTGTACCGTGAAAGCGTTTACCAGGCGTTATTGCACGTCGTATCAAACCCGGGTAACCAGATTCGCGACCAAACACTCTGGCACAAGGCCACGAAACCCCATTAACCAAATAAATATACTCGTATCTTCACGGCTTATTACTCATTGCTGGGGGGCAGTTGATAGATTGCCTTATTATTTTTTAATGTACTATTAATTGAATCCTGATTTTATCAAGCCAACCCTACAATAAGCAAACTATTGTAGAGATATTACATACAGCTACAGACTAGTCGATAAGTACATATGTATTAGAGAACAAATAATTATGTGTAGGTTTATACATATTACATTCCAGATTAATGTCAATTTACGTCAGTACAATAATATACAAATTTATTGAACTTAGATCAAAGCTCAATTACGAATAGACATATTCCTTTGATTAGTTTATAAATAGACAGACATACAGAGAGCTTAGGTACTCGTAGGCAGACTACAATTGTGTAATTATATTTTTAATTTTGTATAATATTAATTTAATATTATGAAGAAGTAGTAAACGACTGTGCTAAGGATAAATAGACAGACATACAGAGAGCTTAGGTACTCGTAGGCAGACTACAATTGTGTAATTATATTTTTAATTTTGTATAATATTAATTTAATATTATGAAGAAGTAGTAAACGACTGTGCTAAGGATAAATAGACAGACATACAGAGAGCTTAGGTACTCGTAGGCAGACTACAATTGTGTAATTATATTTTTAATTTTGTATAATATTAATTTAATATTATGAAGAAGTAGTAAACGACTGTGCTAAGGATGAAAGTAAAGATGTACTAAGGATTTCAGTCAGTGATAATAATTTTATTCTACAGCCAGCGTTTCGCCCCCATTTGGAGCTTCATCAGGGCAAAGAACAAGTTAAAAAAATTTTACAGTACAAGAATGTGTGCTTTTGTAATATGATTTGGCTGACGTGCTACATTTTTATTTGACGATATCTTCTAGATATATTTATGACATTCTTGTACCGTAAAATTTTTTTAACTTGTTCTTTGCCGTGATGAAACTCCAAATAGGGGCGAAACGTTGGCTGTAGAATAAAATTATTATCACTGACTGAAATCCTGAGTACATCTTTACTTTCATTAATTTAACAGCTTAACATTTTTGCTTCTATAAATATTTTCGAAAATGTCGATAATGAACTATTAATTCCTTTCCAAATAATTTTCATTCCGTAACGCAACCGGATCGGTCAGGTTTGTGGTTTGACGTTTCTTAAGTCCTATTATTTATCGATTTTTATTCTGATTGCGATTCCTGAAAAATGTTGGTTTTTCTGTTTTTTTTTTACCTTCCGTCACCTTTAGGTAAGGAAAGTATTGTCTTTGGTCAAAAAATTCGCTGATGAATTTTTAATGAATAAACACGTTTAAGGGAGATGTCTGTATGCGTGTACAGGTGTGTGTGTGCCCCAAAATTTTCACAGAAGATAACTCCAATACTATAATTCTAAAAATTCTTTCGTAGTCCTCTTCTTTACATCCATATGAAGAGCTGATCAAATTTTGGTTAAAATTGGTCAACTGGAAGTTTCCTTATTTTTCTTGAAAAACCCCAGATAAATATAATTTTTTGACATTTTATGTGATTATCAATATGAAATAATATCTTATTCTCTATACGGTTAAATTACATATTTTCCTTCATATTCAATAGATATAGAGTTAAAGAATTATAAAGATATTAACTTTCAAAAATAACCATAAATCCGGAAACAGCTGATATATTCAGAAACTTCTATTTGACAGATGTCTGAGTATTGAGTAATCGTGTCCACACAACGCACACACATTCACATACATACAGACATCATTGCAAAAATGTTAAAATCGGATTCTGGGGACAACAAAACGTGCTTATTCACTAAAATCTCTATATACGATTTTTAGCACGATCCCTATATCTCCCTTACCAAGGGTGGCGGAAGGAAAAATGAAAAAATGTCAATAGATACTGTACTAGAGCTATTATTTGATGTGTTTAGTGAGGTACACCTTAAGAGGGCTGTAACCAGGGCTTTTTTTGTAATGTAACGCACCGGAACGGCGTTCCGGCACCTTTTTTCGACGGGTTGTCATTTTTTTTTTTGAAAATTATTTACTATTTTATTTATTTTGATAATTTTATTAAGTTGTGGATATAAAAATTACGCCAATAAAATATTCACACATCTGAAACACAGTATAAATATAAACAGTATTGCACTTCTCAGCGGTGTTTTTAATCTAGTAATTCGACAGCACATCGCCTAAGTTTCGACTCTTGGTTTATACATATGCTCATAATAATAAATGACAAAAATATACGCTCTGTTAAAAGTTTACACACAAGTTGTGCAGGTGGAAATTATTATGAATTTTTATTAGTGTCATAAATATCAGCATATATTTTTTTTCAATAAAAAACATACAAAATTATTTTTGTACATGAAAGGGTGCTGCTTCACATCCCTTGAAAAAGTTAACTTTCGATTATAAGGCATATGACCTTGATTAAAAAAAAAATTCGCCTGCGGCGCCTTTTTTTAAGATAGCCTGCCCCACCAAAATTTTGGCCACTGATAAAATATGCGTTCCGGCACCTTTTTTTCTACAAAAAAAGCACTGGCTGTAACCCTGTAAAAATACGGGACATTTGTTTATTAAACATGTTTTGCTGAATAGCTCCTCAACAATAAGCTGTTAAAGTTTGTATCGCGTATTCATTAACACCCTGTATATTACATATAATAAACTGAAAGTTGTTTTATAAGATAATAAAGATTCTACGCGAGTTTAGTGTTTGCTGTGTATGAAATAGGTAATGTCTGTTGTTTATACGACTAGTAAATCTTAGCTGGTGGAAAGTGATTAAATTCGAGCAAATGCAAATGCAAATGGCTTGGTAGGTGTGCTGTTTACAGTGCAGCCACACACCACACTCTCGCTGGTGCTGGTGCCGGTTCGCGAAGGTCGCCCGGTTGGTTTTTAAACGCGTATTTTTCTCGCGGACAACCGGTAACGGGTTCTGCTCCCACAACGCTCCGGCTCCGTACTCGCGTATCCGATCGCAGGCTCGGTAACATTATCACAACACCTCAGGCGAACCTACGGCCTTCGATTTATTTTCTAAACTGTCAGCGAGCTCTTACTCTGTGTGGAAATATCAATCTGGAGCAGTCATACAGCTACTGTTACCAACAGGGGCAATGGTTTTGATAATTCCTGCCTACTCAACAAAAAATTCATCTGTATTTCATATGATAGCAGTAAAGCTTTTTTTTATAAACTACATCAGCGCGTTTTACATAATATATGATATAAATAAATCTTCTTTGATTTTATTGCCTATAAAATATAAAGAAAAATTAAGCAATGGGATATACGAGGTGTGGCAATTAAATAACAAGATTGATCTTAGAACATTGACAATGTATAAAATTACACAAAACAAATATTGCCACCTTCAATGTACTCTCCTCCCCGAACCCTACACCGCCCGATGCGAATAATCCATTGTTGGAAGCAATGTCTGCAGGCCTCTTTTGTTAGGTTGTTCATAAGCTCTGCCGCTTTTCTATAACCACATCTCGGCCCCGAATTGGTGCCTTTTAACGTAGAATTGCAATTTGGGAATAAAAGCAAGTCACATTGCACTAGGTCAAGTAAGTACGGTTGATGTACCAACACGGTGATTTTGTATTTCGTCAAAAATGTCTTGCCAGACAGGGCGTTTTGTACCAGCGCGTTGTCTTCATGGAGAATCCATGAGCCGTTTTCTCTCATTTCAGCCCTTTTTTTTCTCACCCGTGCATGAAGGGTTATTAAAAGCTTCTTGTAATATTTTTGGTTAACGAAATGCCCCTCAGTGAACAATCACTCGCATTTGAAAAAAAAAAACAATGTCAGTATACGGCGGAGGCGCTAATCGTCTTTTTTCTTCCTTTTTTAAATCATCTAAACTGCTCGAAATGTTGAGTACTAGATAGACCCTCATCACCATAAACATTCTTCAACAATTCGTACATTTCTGTAGCGGTTTTTTTAAGTTTCACACAGAATTTCATATTGACACTAACATTCCGGCAGAGTACGAGAAAGTAGTTAACTTCAATCAAAGGCTACTGCCGAACGGTTTGCCTAATTATCTTTTATTTTAACAGTGGATGGAGGGAGGTGACAAGTTAATATGACATAGCCTGCAATGTTGACAAATTTACAGGAAAAATCCGGAAAAAAATAAATCTCGTTATTTAATTGCCACACCTCGTATGTGCCTTTTTACCTTCCGTCATAGTAAGGAAGGTATTGTCTTTGGTCAAAAAATTCGATGATTAGTTTTTAATGAATAGACTCGTTTTAGAATCCACATACATAATACGTTTTTACGTTTTTGCTATTTGTACGATGATGTCTGAATGTATGTATGTATGTGTGTCTATATGTGTGCGTGTGTGTGTGCGCGTGTGCTCATAATTGGCAATTACGATTAATCTTATTTCGAAACTATGAAAATTTCAGTGTTTGCAAATAAAGTAGGGATATCAGATATTATACCTACCTACTTTGCATTCAGTTCGGTATATATGAATTATAAACTATTAGTTATTAACTTACTCGAATTGAATCCTTTATGAAAAGTACATTTAAAATTCACAGCTTACGTAAACAAATAAGTACGCAATGCACAAATACAATATTAAATTTCAATTCCCTTATCACCTTTATGGAGAATGGTGCAGAAATATCATTTGTTTCAGCAACAGTTTTCTTTTTAATTAATGCATATTGTTATTTTGCAGTTTCAGCAAGGGACTTATACTGGGATCTGAAGTGTTTAGATGTAACTTGTTTTTTTTTTTGTTTTTATTGTAGGGAATAGAAAATAAAATTTTATATCATAAACATGTGTGGGCTCTTTAAATATATATAGACGGGGAGTTAATTAAAAATATGGCCGTAGGCGTTTAATATGTTTTTCTTTGCACAAAAATTCCCAATTAATTTTAGACAAAAATGTTTCAAATAAAAGTTGTAAATAATTATATTCTACGTCTAAATCACTAATGCCCAGTTGCACGACCAACACTTAAACTTTAAGGTTGGTTTAATTCAGTTAGTCAATTCAATTTTACACTGTAATTATGCAATAGAAATAAACATCAATTTATTTGGTCAACTGAATAAAGGCTAATTTAAATTTTAAGTGTTGGTGGTGCAACTGGGTATAAACAGATTTATTTTTGCACGTTTTGTAAAATCGAATTTAAAATTGTATAAATATTGATCATTCGTAGTGATAGTCATGGAATTAAAACAAAGTTGCAGAGAAAATTTACAGATAATTCATTTCTGCATCTAAATCACCACATAGGTATTATTTTTAAAATGTAATACTTAAATAACTATTATTATTATTATTATTATTATTATTATTATTATTATTATTATTACTATTATTATTCACATTTAGTTACCTATAAAATTAAATTTCTGACACTTCAAACAATATGAATTTCTTTGCAATTTTATTTCAACTCCATGCTACCGCTACAAATGAGCAGTATTTATACAATTTCAAATTCGATTTTACGGGTTACCATAGGTCAAAAATTAAGTCTATTTAGTGACAGGCGTAGAATATAATAATCTACAACTTTCATTTCAAACATTTTTGCCTAAAATTAATTGTTGTCTTTGCGCAAAGAAAAGCTATTTCCTCATTAAACACTTATGCCTAGATTTTTTATTAACGCCCATTATATACATATATATATATATATATATATATATATATATATATATATATATATATATTCTTCACACCACGTGCCCACGGGATCCCCTGGTCCCATAGTCTTATACAGTATGTCCCATTTAGAGGTGCCACCATTGGGATCTCGAGAACTATAAGAGATACGATGTCGGTTAAATGGAACTTTTTGTGTGCCTTTGGGAGGCCATCTCAGATGTGATTTTGTTTATCCAAAAATTCTCATAGGGCACTAGATAATGACGAAAAACTGAATATTGTTGATTTTTTCTTTTTCAAATAACTTTTAAACTAATAGTAATTGAGGAAAAAGGTTCAAATACGAAAGATAGATATTTTTATTAACTAGCTAATGGCGTACGAAATAAATTTTTATATCCGTAAATTTTCGAGATATATCACAAACTTTTGTTTTTTTTAATTGAACCCATATATGATTTTAGTCACAAAAAAATCATTATTTTTTTCTCTTTTCAATGGTATAAGGGTTATTATGTTTTATGTTTGTTTCGTCGTCAAAATTATTATTTTTCCTTATTTTGTAGTAAATTTACAATTATTTTGAAAATATTGGTAGATTTATATTTAGAAATTCTCCTTGTATTTAAATAATTTATTTCGTTACAAAATTTTGCGCAAAACTCGTATTAAATTAATTTTTATAATATTTTGTATGAGGTCGCCCTTGGCACATTAGAGTGTAATTTGTAATTATGAGTCTAGAATAAAAATATTAAGTAATAAAGGCATAAAATAAATTATATCGATCAAATACACTATAATTAATTAAAATAATAATGTTTTTTTTTTGGGATATAATAAGAAAATTCAGGAAAATAAAGAGAAAAATAAATTTTACGGGCAAAACAGATATAAAACATAATAACCCTTACATCACTGAAAAGAGAAAAAAATAATTATTTTTTTGAGACCAAAATCATATATGGGTTCTATTTAAAAAAATATATTTACGGATATAAAAATTTATTTCGTACGCCACTGATTAGTTAATAAAAATATCTATCTTTTGTATTTGAAACGTTTTTCTCAATTAATAATAGTTTAGAAGTTATTTGAAAAAGAAAAAATCAACAATATTCAGTTTTTCCTCATTATCTAGTGCCCTATGAGAAATTTTGAAAAAACAAAAGCACATCTGAGATGGCCTCCCAAAGGCGCACAAAAAGTTCCACATAACCGACATCGTATCTCTTATAGTTCTCGAGATCCCAATGGTGGCACCTCTAAATGGGACATACTGTATAGTCCTCGAGATAGCAATAGTGGACAAAATAAAATATACACCCTGTATATTTTTAACTATATTATATTTCGTACCTACTCATTTGTATAAGTATTACCTTGAAAGCAAATAAATTTATTTATTATTTATTTAGTTCAATAATATATTCGCAGTACAGAATTCAGAAATAAATTCTTTACTGCTAAAGTCTCGTGTATGCGGGAAGTTGTGTATAGTAGACAATCCTGTAAAATAGAGCCTAATAAAGTTTCTGAGAACAATAGTGCCCAAGTAAAATAGAGTTTATTGCGCTAGAATATGTTTATTTTTATAAATTGTCTTCCCTGGTGTAAAAGTATATCGTCCTCAAAATTAAATTTGCCATTTAGTATCGTCTCTTCTTTATTAGATTCTTCTTATCTAGGACAGACGGGTCAAATGTCAATGGCTTCACGTAAGTCCATCCAAACGGGAATGAGAAATTTCCTTTGAAATATTCCCCCAAAATGGCAACATCAATCATGTGTCGAATTTATAAATGTGTATGGTTCTTTTCACATTTTTGTGAGTCATGCAGATAAAAAATTTAAATTACAGAGAAAATTAATAAAAATTATAACTAAATCTGGTCATAGAGAAAGTTGTAAAACTCTCTTTCAAAAATTACAAATAATGCCTCATTCAACTGTTCATTTTTTAAATCGGTCTTTTAATAAAAAACCCAGGCGTTTTATAGAACGCGGTCATATTGTTAAACCTTCGTTGATTTAACGATTTTTATCTTCCGTCACCTTTAGTTAAGGTAAGGAAGATGTTGCTTTTGGCCAAAAAATTCGGTACTTAGTGACAAATTCAAATGTTTGTAACATAGTTCGTATTTGACAGATAAATGTCAGTGTCAAAAATAAAAAGTTTTAGTGACATTACTGAAAGTTTTTTCTAAGAAGTACATTTAATTATTTTATTAATGAAATATTTAAAATTATAGGCAAATTGCAAATATCCGCAAGAAATACTGCCAATCTTGTCAATGAATTTGAAGAATCTCTAACATATAGGAACTTTCTCATAGATGAAAAAATGGAATTAGAATTTTTTGTGAGCACAAAAAAATGACAAACGACACTTGTTTTCGCAAAAGTCACTATCTTTTTTCATTTCCGAGATATTTGCATTTAAAGTTATGACCAAAAATATCCATTTTTGGATTTTTGAAAATTTTGAAGTTTTTAGACAAAAATAGGTATGTTTCTTTTAGGACTGTAACTTAAAAATTGCTTAAGATACCAACTTGCAAAAATCATCAATCAATTCTACGAAAAAAACTACATAACTATACCAATTTTCACAGTTATTAAGCAAATAAAACAAATTTTTGAAAATAAAAAATGAAAAAGATCTTTTCAAAAATTGATCTTTTGAATAGAAAAATATAATGAAAACAATTATATTATTATTAAAATATCTTTCAGAACTCATATTATTAATTGGAAAAATACTACCTTTTTTTTAGTTTAAATTAATAAATACAGAACATAAACTAAAAAAGGTAGTATTTTTCCAATTAATTATATTATTATATAATATTGTATTACATCTTCTATATGTTTAGAGATAAAGAAGAATAATCAGAAAATTTCAAATGTTTATAACATTTATATAGTTTGTAATTGACAGATAAATGTCAGAATGTCAGTAACAGTTTTAGTGACATTACTGACAGCTTTTTTTGGAAAGTACATTTATACGTTTTTTGTTTTATTAATTTAATATTTAAAATTATAGGCAAAATACACATTATCAAAAGAAATACCTCCAATCTTGTCAATGAATTGAAAGAATGTTTTGTGTGCATAAGAAATGTAATTTTTTAATATAAAACTACATTTCGACAGCGAAGTACAAAACAATACTTATATAGCATAAAATGAAAATGGCGGGAGGTATTGTGCTGGCCAGTGTTCCTGTGACACAAGTTTCGCCTGTTACTAAGATCATTTATGAGTAAAAGGCAATAAAATGTCTTCCCCATTTTATTTTAATACCAAATAATGGCAGCATTATGAACTTTATCTTTTTGCAAAAAACAAGAAAATAAAATTTAATATCTGTAGCAAAACAACATTCACTATCGTTAATTTTATGCTGGAGTCAAACAATGCACATTTAACATATAACAACAATTTCTCACTTTCACTTTGCAATAATCACTGTTGATACGATAAAATCGCGTAAGCTTTAACACCAAAATGGATATTTATTTATTTGAAATCTCTAGAATCAAAACTTCAAAAATGGGAACTTCTGGTTGACCAATTAGAACCAAAATCTAATCACCTCTTCATATGGATGTAAAGAAGAGGGATACCAAAGAATTATAATTTTTAGAATAGTAGTATTGGAGTAATGGTCGGAGAAAAAATTGTCACACACACACATTCACACACATACACACACAAAGACACACATAGAGACATAATCTTAAAAATAGTAAATTCTTATAGTAGGGACCCTAAAACGTACTTAGTCATTAAAAGCTCACCACTGATTTTTTTGACCAAAAACAATATCTTCCTTACCTGAAGGTGACGGAAGGTCAAAATCAAGGCATCAAACTCGAATCTGATTCGAACGAAAATCGGAATCAAACCGTAACATTTTAGCAAACCCAAACCCAGAACCGAACCCAGTGGCGTATTAACGCAGAAGCCTGAGAAGCCAGGGCTTCTGGCGCAAAATTATAGGGGGCGCAAAATTATGCTAGGAATTGAGAAAGAAAACAATTTTTTTTATAAAATATAAATTAGCAGGCGCAGGCATGAGTAGGACATTATAGCGTAAAAAGATTAATGCAAAATAATTTTTAAGTGTCCTATTCGTACGCAAAATTAAACACTGTGCCTATTATATGCATCGAAAAATCTCTTAAATGAAATTAATTTTGGCGACACTGTGACTATATTTTTGTCAGTACCAAAGCAAGAAATATGTCATTTTAATTATATTCAAGGGCTTCCGGCGCCAAAATACCTTAATACGCCACTGACCGAACCGCAGTTATATTTTTCAATTGAACCCGAATCGAAACCGAACCGGGATTTAAAATTCGGGTTCAGGGTTCAGGTCTGGTTCAGATTCATTTTCAGTTCGAAACGTAAGCGTAAATATAATATTTACAGCCGATCATCGATGTCTGCGTCTGCGATGCTGCATGTGTAACTGGTCGAGTAAATTGTGTTGCATTTTTGTCTTAAATGTAAATGTAAATTCCGGCTCCCAAGTATTGTATTGCACTTTGCTATCAACCGTCGTTTTAAAACAAAAATCTGTTGTGGCCAGCACAAAACCTTCCGTCAATTCAATGTATTTTGTATATATCCCATACCAAAAGTTCCTTGAAAAAGATTCTGTATATCCTATAAAATTATAACACGAACACACTATTTTTTACAAATTCTATACCGAAAGTTCCTTTCCCTAATTTATTAGGGGTCGCTGTTTCTTACTCTTCTCTTTTAATCATTCCTGTCCAACGCATCTTCTTCACACAATTCTTCCTCTCTCAAATCTTCTGCTACACAGTCCTTCCATCTTCTTCTCTTTTGAGGGATACTCTATCACATTCAGACATAACTTTCTGACCCTATACTTTCAACTTTGGTTTTGCATTTGACACTGACATCTGTCAATTAAATTTTTCTGAATATATCTGTTGTTTCCATAATTTTAACAAAGCTGACTAATTTTTGAAAGTTAATCTCTCTTAATGTCTCTAGGTATAACTTTATATCTATTGAATATGAACGAAACTGTATAATCAAACCGTATAGAGAATGAGATTTTCTTTCATATTGATAATCACAAAATGTCGAAAAATAATATTTAACTGCGTTTTTTCAAGAAAAACTGTTAAAAACTTCAAATAAGGGTACTTCCGGTGGATCAATTATGACCAAAATCTAATCAGCTCTTCATATGGATGTAAAGAAGAGGAATACGAAAGAATTATAATTTTTAGAATTGTAGTATTGGAGTTATCGTCGGAGAAAAATTTGTCACACACGGACACACACACGGACACACACGCGGCCACACACACACACACACACATACACACATACAGACATCATCTTAAAAATAGTAAATTCGTATTCTAGGGGCCCTAAAACGTGCTTATTCATTAAAAACTCACCAACGAATTTTTTGACCAAAGGCAATACCTTCCTTTTACGGAAGGTAAAAAAATTACAGAATTTTACCCAAATATTGTTTTTTATTATACCTATATAACATGTCTTCTGCACACATGCAATTCTAATTATATCTATTTTTCATTGTTTGAGGAAATTCCTATATGTCAGAGATTCTTCTAATTCATTAACAGAATTGGCGGTTTTTCTGACGGATATATGTATTTACCTGCAATTTTAAATATTTAATTAATAAAACAATAAGAAAGATTAAATGTACTTACCAGAAAAAGCTTTCAGAATGTCACTAAAACTGTTGATTTTTGACACTATCAACTGTCATTTACAACTTATGTTATAAACGTTACTATGTTATAAACATTTAAATTTGTCAACTGGTTTCCTTAGTGCCTTAGCCTCTGCGATGAATTACATTAGATTATTCCATATATTTTAGTGTCTTTATCTCTAAATCTATACCAGATATAATAAACATTTTAAGTGTATTAGATGGATAATTTTATGTTCTTCAATATTTGTAATAACAGAAATTTTCAAAAAATAATATTTAGAATTTTTTTTTAAAGAAACTGTTACACCCGGTTGTCCAATTGTTACCAAAATGTAATCAGCTCTTCCCAGGAATGTCAGATTGAGGAAACTGCAGTTAAATATTTTTTTAGTCTTATAGTATTTGAGAAACCGTGGTTCCAACAACCACACACACATCCACACATCCACATACACACACACGCGGACATCATCGTAAAAATTTTATAAACGGTTTATAAGGACTTTAAAACGTGATTAACTACTAAAATCTGGATATGCGATTTTTAGCATGATTCCAATGTCTCTCTTAGCGAGAGGTAAAAACAAATTTAGCTCAACCTAAACCAAACCCAGTTTTTGGCGGGTTCGATGCCCTGGTAAAAATTAATTACAAGATATGTAATAAATATACAAAAGAGCCGCCACTGAAGTAGATACATTCCTTTCATTGCATACCTTTGTTAAGTTAGAAAGTGAATGCCAAAAATAAAGATGCTAAAAACCTTTAAGCAAGAACTAGTTAAACCGACTACGGTAAGTAGTACTCGTATTTCTGGTCTTTTGACAGTTTCTTTATGCGTTGTTAAACTTATGCCGTAATGAATAGAGAATAGTATTGTCATTTTGTAAGAAAAGTTGTACAAGTTTGGTCGTGGGCGAGTAAAGTTCTTGATGAACGATTTCCAGAAGTTTAATAATTAGCAAGCATATTTCCTGCAACATTGTTCTGCACATACGTTACGAACTTTGGAAATTGAACTCTACAAGACTTCGTAAATAAGGAAGAGAATATTTTTAGTTTGTTTATGTTTACACGTCAATGAAGATAGCTATATTTATCAATATAAGCATGATAGTTTTCTCTGATTACAATCTTTGTGGTTATTATGTTCACATCCATGTTTCAATGCGTGGGAACGATTCTAATACGAAATATTATTTGTTTATGACTGTTAAAAAAAGTACACTTTTTTCATTAAAATGGATTTATAAAGTATGTCTTTTTTAACAAAACAAAAGTGTGAAAAAAGTACACTTTTTTTGACGCTACAGAGTGCAATAATGAAACGTTACAGCACTTTTTTTCAGACTTTTATTGCACACATAAAAATAAATTTGTATGCAAAAAGTGTCGTATTTCACTCATATATTATTTGACGAACTTGAACATTTGGAAGAGTAGGAGGAAACTTGTTTAAAGAATGAAGTGACAGATAAAGAATAGATGTAATTAGATTTTTTTATGTATACCTACCAGAAATGTTAAATAAAATACTTATATAGCCTAATAAGAAAATGGTGAGAGGTATTGTGCAGGCAACAATACATTTTTATAAGCTGCTATAAGAGAGAAAAAATCTGATGAGGCAAATCTCATAAGTAGGTAATAAGCCGTTATAATATTTATTTATTTATATCCTCTCCAAGTCTTTCAAGTATATTCGTGAAAAACATCGCGAAATATCTGCTGAATTTTAGGTTTAATGCTTGAAAGTTTACTTGTATTCATTAATTTAAAATGAGATGGTAATGTTTTAGATTAAATATTTCGGATTTGCGTAAGGCGAAAATCATGAATTTTCTATTAGCTGCTCCTATAATTCCCATGTGATAAGATACACTTTCTACTTCATATATTTAGAAGCCCTTGAGATATCGGTTAGTAACAGCTTTAAAGGTTATATTAAATTATTTATCAAGATATTTATTGAAAAACTGAAAATAATACTAATTATAAACCTTTTGGAAGGTGGTAGGTATTGTCTTTGGTCAAAAAATTCTATGGTGAGTTTTTAATGAATAAGCACGTTTTAGGGACCGTACTATAAGATTTTACTATTTTTAAGATGATGTCTATATGTGTGTTCGTGTGTGTGGTTGTGTGTGTGTGTGTGTGTGTGTGTGTATGCGCGCGCGTGTTATAACGATAACTCCAGTACTACAATTCTAAAAATTATAATTCTTTTGTATTCCTCTTCTTTACATCCATACGAAGAGGTGATTAGATTTTGGTTACAATTGATCCACCGGAAGTGCCCTTATTTGAAGTTTTTAACAGTTTTTCTTAATAAAACGCAGTTAAATATTATTTTTTGACATTTTATGTTATTATAAATATTAAAGAAAATGTTCTTCTCTATACGGTTTGATTATACATTTTCCTTCATATTCAGTAGATATGGAGTTAAAGAATTATAAAGAGATTAACTTTCAAAAATCGGCAAGCTTTGCTATTTATCATGGAAACAGCTGATATATTCAAAAAATTCTAATTGGCAGATGTCAGTGTCAAGTGCAAAACCAAAGATGGAAAGTATAGGATCAGTGGTATGTGTTCCTCGCATGTGACATGCAGTTGCAGCCTCGCCTCATGAATGGAATAATAATAATAATAATAATAATAATAATAATAATAATAATAATTATAATTTTATATCTGTAGACACATGAATAGAAAAATTCAAACATAGATAAATATAATAAGAAATAAAATAAAACACAGTAAGCTACAGAGCAAAAAATTCATTTAAATTATAAAAACTAGTAGAAACAATATTAATGATTTTTTAAATTTATTAAAATTATTTTCTGTTTTCAATGAATCAGGCAACTTATTAAAAATTTCCATCCCATTCTGTTTGGAGAATTTTTAGTAAAGTTTAAACGAAACGTAAGAACGTAGAAGTTGTTATTGTGGCGAGTATTATACTCATGCAAATCAGAAATCATGGTGAAGGATGTTTTATTCTTATGAATAAAAATACATATTTCAAGAATATAAATGCAAGTTAATGTCAATATTTCAATGAACAAAGGCCAAAGAGAAGAAACTGTTAAAAGAAAATATGTTGTTATTATTTAAATAATACTGTTCTGAACAAATGGAGTAGAAATCAACAAAAAATCGTAAATTTTTTTATTTAGGTACTACTCGAAGAAAATAATGTACATTTGAAATAATAAAATGTTGAAAGTTTATAAATCCTTTGTTTATTTAACTTTATGTGGAAAAGCCAATTATTTCCAAAACTGTATGTTCAAAACGCATGTATTGCTACGAGTAAAAGCTGTACTTGTATACAGAAAATTCTAAAAAAACAAAACATTATTATGCCTCTCATAGAATTTATTTGTTTTTAACTGAGGCTGGTGTTATGTTCTCAACAAAAACTTTGAATGTCAATGAAATGTTTCAAGCGAAAGAGTGAGTCTTGTGCAAGGACAAAATTACATGTGTTTGTTCAAAGTTATTAAAATTCACATTCTGTAGCAATTAAACCGTTACATAACTAGTAAAACTGTAACAAAAACGTGAAAAAAATGCGAGAGAATTTCATCATCGTGTGATTTCCAGTCACTAAGGTGAGTAATGTGCTTCACCTGTTGACAAAATCCTTCGGGAGTCGGACTCGGGGCGTTGCCAAAAATTATCTCTTTGTGCTTCGTACCAGACAAATTTATCCCAAGGAAATGAAAATAAAAATGTAATGAATTACATAATTAACGAAGACAGATTTGTGAAAAATTCATTAATCTCACTGGGATTTGAACCCATGGCCTTCCGATATCTAGTCGGACACTCTACCAACTGAGCTATGAGATCCCGTGAAGTTCTTGAATTTTTCACACGTCGCATACATCGTTGTAGACGAGTTTTGTCTCCCACTTGGAGTATCGTCACCCGCACAACACCGCGACATCACCTGTAGCAGTGTAACACTGTTCACTGTAACCAAGTTACAGAAATTCACTGTTGAAATACATCTAAATAGTTATTTAAGTAATGAATTACAATTATGACATGAGTTCTTTACACTATTTTGCACTTCATATTCCAGAATGTCTCGTCGTGAACCTGGGGAACCGGGTTCGATCCCGACCGACGCCAAATATTTTGAATTTTAAATATCACAAAAGTGAGCCCTGTGGTGCACTCTCCACGCCAGCAATGAGTGCCCGTGAGGTAACGCCTGGTAAGCGCCCACACGGTACAAATATGTCATCATCATTACCGATAACTGCGATAAAGCAGATTGTGGCACACTCAGTAGGAATGACGAATTCCGATAATTTTGGTACCCGAGTACCCGAAACAACTACCCGGATAGTACACTTTACCCGTTAATTACCCGATACCCTTTAATTACCCATTATCCTTTAAGTACATATACATAATTTGTTAATTTGTTAATTACTTGTTACCCTTATATTATCAGTTTACTTTTTAATAAAATTCGTAATTATTGTTTAGTTATATTTATTAAATAAAAAGTAATACAAATAAATAATATATTGTATCTCTATAAAAAAACTTAACATAAATTATATTAATTACCTAAGGTATAGTAATAAAAAGCTCTTCTTTTAGATACAATCTTTCCGGCAGCTGAAAACTGTTCGGGTAATTAAAGGGTATCGGGTAATTAACGGGCAGCGGGTATATTTCGGATAATCGGGTAAGAAAGTTTATACCCGGATACATTATTATCGGGTAGGTTCCGAGTACCCGGGTACCCATCGTCATTCCAAGAATTGAGTAATATGCCATGATCCATGATGATATATTTATTTATTTATTTTTAAATGAAAAATAGTAATGTAAGAATTTTGGGAATTTTGTCAGTATTAATGTGACCTTTGACAACTCTAACCTTATTTTTGTAACACCATACGATATTTTCTATTTCATGCTAACCTTATTACTTTACTACACTACTTCTCTTCTTCTTATTCTTAATTTTAAATTCAAAATTATATGAAAATAAAATTTTTAACAATCGTTTGTGTTCGTTTATTTAACGAGATTTGACATTTTATATTTTTGAAATTCTTTGCCACCAACCTTATAAAAATAAATTGTGCTATAGTCTATTCCATTACTCGAATGAGCTATTAACGAACTCCTTTAGGTGCTGTAATAGCTTTGTTACCTCTCGCTAAGAGAGGTATTGGAATCATGCTAAAAATCGCATATCCAGATTTTAGTGGATAAGCACATTTTAAGGTCTCTAGAATCCGATTATAACATTTTACGATGATATCTGCGTGTGTGTATGTGTGTGTATGTGTAATTTTGAGCTACGGTTTCTCAAGAATAAGACATGTTTAACTGCGGTTTCCTCAATTTGGCATTACAGGTAAGAGCTGATTAGATTTTGGTAACAATTGGACAACCGGAAGTACTAGTTTAAAAAAAATCTAAATATTATTTTTTGAAAATATACAAATATTAAAGAATATAAAAATCTATATCAGATACATTTAATATTTTTATTAAATCTTCTATACAGAGAATTTATTTTAAAATGC
The DNA here is from genome assembly GCA_943142095.1 of Ophonus ardosiacus. Classification (NCBI taxonomy): domain Eukaryota; kingdom Metazoa; phylum Arthropoda; class Insecta; order Coleoptera; family Carabidae; genus Ophonus; species Ophonus ardosiacus. Next base: position 16,240,060 of record OW964824.1, read on the forward strand.
AACATTATAGTTCATCACTTCCATGGTTACTCACTATTGTCAAAAAATGACAGCAATGTAAAATTTGTCCATTTTAAAATGCAACATTATAAATAGTATTGCAGCACAGGAGATACCTCCAAAACACATCACAAATGGTGTCAATTCTTATTACGACCGACTAGAATATTGCTTCAGAGTGATTGGGGGTATTTTTTAACATTTATTACATGAAAGTTATGAATTTTTGTAAGCTAAAGTTTTTTTTAAGATGTACAACATTCATGTTTTGATTATTTGTTAATCGTATGTAGGCTAATTTATAGGAAATTAGTATTGATAATACAAAACTACAAATTTTGTATGTTGCATTTTAAAATGGACAAATATTACATTGCTGTCATTTTTTGACAATAGTGAGTAACCATGGAAGTGATTCGCCATATGCTGCATGTTAAATTAAATTACCTGTAGAGTTAAAGATAGAGGAATATAAATATATAAAATAAATGTTGTAAATGAATCTTGCAGCCCATGGAAAACAAATGGAAAAATTAAAATGTTTGTAATTGACAGATAAATGTGAGTGTCAAAAAGCCAGAGACATTAAAGAAGACTTTTTCTGTGAAGTACATTTAATATTTCATATTTTTTTATTAATTAAATATTTATAATTATAGATACATATATTACATAATATACTCTTCAAAAATACTGCCAATCTCATCATTGAATTAGAAGAATCGCAAACATTAGAAGAATAAGAGTGAATAGAATGAATTAAAAAATATAAAAATATATAAAGAAGATACCTATGTGTTTTTGTGTGTATCAGAAATGTCAAATATGTACAATACTTATATAGCCTAATATGGAAATGACGAGAGGTCTTGTGCTGACCACAACAGATTTTTACAGATACAAAATAGAAAAATATTTTTTTTTTGTTATTTGTTTAGAAGACGCGAAGTGTTAAAAACTCATATAATAGGATTCCTGTTATAAACTTGAAACCCGTGAAATTTCTATGTGGAGAATTTGACATTTTAAGTAGGTAAATAGATGATTAAGATTTTAGCTAATACCTAATCTACATACCCAAACGCAATTACGTCAAGTTCATAATGAACTATTAGTTTGAAACTTTGTAATAGGGATTAAAGTTTTATTGTCAATAAACAGCGTAAAGACGTTCAGTTTCTTTCTTTGGAAATTACATTTGCAATTCAATAACTTTCTATGGTTTTAATATGTTTATTTTGTAGCAATTTATTTCAACATCTATGATTTACATCTTACAAATCTATTAGAACTGAACAAGCCGTATGTATTTGCGTATAATTAAATATTATTAAATAATGTACTTCTGGTATACGGTCCATTAGTTAACAAATACAATTTATCGTTGAAATTTCAAATAGTAAAAGTACATATACCAATATAGCAGTACATAATAAATGTATATACTTATATGGTTAAAGAAATATGTTTATTGATGATTGGGTCAGTTTTCCACAATTTATGGTAATAACAAATTATTTTTACATATAGCAAGGGTACGGATAAGCGACGTGTACATTTTGATCTTCAGAGCCTTTTGCAGGACTTTTACATTGCATCAATTTTGACATTTTGTAAAAACTTGTCGCGACCAACGCCAAATATTTCGAATTTTAAATGGCACAAAAGTGGCTCCTGTATTGCACTCTCCACGCCAGCAATGAGTGCCCGTGAGGTGATGTCTGGTAAGCGTCCGCACGGTACAATATGTCATCATCATTGTCGATATCTGCGATAAAGCAGATTGTGGCACACTCAGAAATGGGTAATATGCCGTGAGGATATATCTATTTTATTTATTTATTTATTTATTTATTTATTTATTTATTTTATGCAAAGTGCTACATATGATGTTTAATTGAAAAAAGACAAAATACCAGCGAAGGTATTCTGAAAGAAAATGACATTTTTATAACAATATATGTGATTTGTGTAAACCATTCTATTTACTGTTAAAAAAAATAGGTACTCGTTTTAATTAAGCTTGGAATGAAGTTAGCTGCTATAGGTGATAGGCTGTGTTCTGTAAAAACGAGTAACGTTAAAATGTGTTTCTATATTTCTACTGTCTTAATTTGGAGTCGCAGAAAAGTATAGTATGTGACTCATTTTATAAACTCTTTACAATTTCAGACAGCCGTTTTTATTCAGTCGATTCCCTCGTGAGCAAAAACTCCCGATTGAAGTGGCGCATGTAAAACTTTTTATGTAATATACTTTTATACGTTTTTAACCTAGGTAAAAGGAGGTATAGGGATCGAGCTAAAAATAGCATATAGAGATTTTAGTGAATAAGCACGTTTTGATGTCCCCAGAATCCGATTTTAACATTTTTACAATGTCTGTAGGTATATATATATATATATATATATATATATATATATATATATATATATATGTGTGTGTGTGTGTGTGTGTGTATGTTTGTGTGGATAGTGTGGACACCATTACTCAAATACTATCAATCAGAACATTTTGAAATTTTGTATACACATTCTATACTAATGTGGGAAGAGCTAATTAGTTTTTAGTGTATATCGGATAACCAGAAGTAACAGTTTTTCTTGTAAAAAAAACACAATTTTTTAACTTATACTAATAAAAATTGAATATAATGGTACAATCTTCAATTGTACTATAATAGCATTTAGTAAATAACTTTAAATAATTTCAAATATTAATTTATAAAATTATTTATTTTTATACATCATCTTGCATATGCGTCAAACAAAAACATAAAACTTGAATAACAATTTTGACATTATTTAAACAAAAGTTACTGCCAGGAAGCAATTACATTAAAATTGATAATGAAACAAGTGTTAAGAAGAATATAGTAGTAATAAATTTGATTCTAATGAAATTAAGATTTGTAAAAATTATATATTTTCCATCATACGTAAATATTAGATGTACTTTTGATTTGCTTCATTGTCTTCCAGGGAACGGCTCTGAAAAGACTTTGTGTAAAGATACAAGTACTATTTTAATTTTTGTTATGTTTTTCTTTTACTTTTGCCAGTATTTGTAAAATTCATTTTGTGTATGATATTTTTGTTAAATGTAAAATAAAAATTGTTATGAGTGAACATAATGATTGCTTCATTTATACTGCATAGTTAAATACCCAGCGGGCGTCTATGGGCTGGCCACATCAGATTTTTTTATGGCTGATCGTCTCATTCTCATTACTAAAAGAAAATAAAACATTCAAATTTAGTATTAATTTCTTTAATCGGTACAATTAAATCCTAATAGTAGCTGCTCTCAAATAAGTATTCTTTTATGGAAGAAACGAGTAAATAAAATTAGACTTTCTGGTAGATGGTTATAAAAATGTAAACACTCATAAATAATTTATTTAAAATGTAAGATAAGCAGACTGACAGGCTAGTAATTGGATGTAGAGCGAAGAAAAGAAAATCCAGTATGAAAACATTTACGTCATTCAACAACATTACCTCTAATTAAGGTTAAAAAACTTTCGACAGCTTCGCACTGTAGAATCACGCAATCATCAAATACCAATTCCTACGAGGAGGAAAGCTAACAAAAACATGGACAGCTCTTCAGAAAAAGTAAAATAACAAAGCTGTCGCGCTGCAACGCAACAGCCTGCCTCTGAAATGAATGAAATATCGATCGTTCTCGGAAACTAGAGCGTAGTTTGGAAGCACAACCAAGTGTTCCGTCCGTAAGCGACGAGACGCAGCACAGCGCATGCGTCTAGCCGCAGGGCATCATGCTCTCGACGCTGCCGACGCTGCTGTCGAATCTTCTGGAATGCTCCCGGAGGAATTTGGCACTGAAGGATTGTACTTTTCTTCATAGTCGCGTGTCAATATGAACTGTTGCGCGAGGTGTTTTACTCACTTTAATTGAAAGAATGTAATATTAGATCTGTATTTTTTATTTATTTAATAACCTTATTCTAAACTAGTATACTACATTAAAGAACGAATGTCATAATTGCCATTTTATTTTGTAAGACGGAAGTTTGAAACACGACGCGCAGCGGAGTTATCCAACCCTTCGAACAAAATAATCGACAATTTATGAGTTCTTTAAACTATTTTTTCGATTTTGCATTTCTTGTGCCATTTTTAAATGAAAAATAGTAATATCAAATTTTAGGGAAACGGGGGACATGGCTTAATAACAATTTTGACATATTTAAACAAATGTCACTGTCATTAAAATTAATAATGAAACTATTAAAAAGATTGTATTAAGTCGAATGAAATTAAGATTAGTAAATATAATATATATTTTCCAGCATACATAAATACATTAGATGTACAGAATGGTCTGATATAAATTTGGTATGTTCGCAGTACCTACTAAAAATCAAATAACTGTAAATAAGTACGTGTTATCAAAGGGTCAAATATTAGTTTACAACTACACACTAACGAAATAAGTCATGTAAAGCAATAGATATATGCAAAGGAACTTAGTATAATTTGCAGAATATGTAGGTACGTATTTAAATTAATAAAAATTAAAAAGCGGGAGGTATTGTGTTGACCACACCAGATTTTTACCTCTCGCTAAGAGAGATACTTATTGGAAGCATGCTAAAAATCACATATCCAGATTTTAATGAATAAGCACATTTCAAGGTCACTAGAATCCGATTTTAACATTTTTACAATGATGTCTGTGTGTGTGTGTGTGTATGTGTGTGTGTGTGTGTGTGTGTGTGTGTGTGTGTGTGTGGATGTGTGTATGTGTGTATGTATGTGTGTGTGACATAAGACCTGTTTAACTATGAATTCCTCAATCTGACATTCCTGGGAAGAGCTGAAAAGGTTTTGGTAACAACTGAACAACCGGAAGTAATAGTTTTTAAAAGAAATTGTTCCAAGTATTAATTTTTGATATTACTAATTTTGAAGAATAAAATTCTACACCTGATACATTTAAATTTTTTATTATATCTTATATAAATTTAGAGATAAAGACGCTATAATATATAAAATATCGGGATATAACAAGTCGAGTAGGCAAAACTACACTAAGGAAACCAGAACAAATTCAAATGTGTATAACATAAATAGTAAATGACAGATTTCAGTGTCAGAAATCAACAGTTTTAGTCACATTTTGACAGCTTTTTCTGGGAAGTACATTTAATCTTTCTTATTGTTTTATTAATTAAATATTTGAAATTATACGTAATATGCATATATGCATCAGAAATACCGCCAATCTGGTTAATGAATTGGAAGAATCTGTGACATTTAGAAACTTCCTCATACAATGAAAAATAGATATAATTAGAATTATATGTGTGCAGAAGACATGTTAAATACAATAAAAAACAATATTTGGGTAGAGTTCTGTAATATTTTGTTATAAAACAACGGTTCGATAGCAGTGCAATACAATAGTTATATAGCCTAATATGGAAATTGCGAGAGGTCTTGTGCTGGCCACAACAGATTTTTTTCTGTGTGAACCGTAACAGGTATAACAAATTTCACAGAGAGAGAAAAGTTTACTATTGAAAGTACGAATCTTTCTGAAAAAAAAATAATTTTACGTTATCGGCGTGGCCATTAAAAAGTTGCGGTCTAATCAATGTTGGTACACCTAAGTTTCTTACATTAGAGGTTCACTAATATACTAATAATAAGTATCATCTTAAAAGATGACATAACCATATGAACGGTCATACCAAATATCATCCAAATCGAATAAAGCGTTCTGTTACAAACAATTTTTTTTTTTTCCGAAGAACTGGCTAAATGGTATACTTTCCGGTAAAGATAAGTTTAAATAGTCTTATTTTAGCCTCAGGAATCTGTGGTTAAGCCATGTCCCCCTATTTTAGAGACAATCTGTAAAGCAAAGCAGAATTTGAAATATGCAATACAAAAATTGAAAACGACTTTATATAAAATGAAAATTAGAATGCCAAAAAATAATTCTTTAAAATTAAAAAAGGTGATTATATAATCTAAATGACATGAAACAAATTATGATTCAATATATTAAAAACATGTTTACCATACACACCCATTATGCTATTGTGTTGTCAAAAATAAAAGTAAATGTACATATTTACAAACTTCCAAACTGGGAGATAAATATATTGTAACAAGAAACATTTCAAACAAAATAAATCCCAAATTTAAACAAGCGCACAATTTTTCTCTGAAATTATAAGGATATGCTATAAATTGTTAAGGATAAACAGTTATTAATATAATTGTACTACTGACATTGAAACACAAAAAATAAACTTGTTTATGTTTTATTATTCTTGTTAATACTCATAAGTATAAGGATAATCCGTAGTAAATAATACTTAAAAAAAGTTAATACTGTTTATGTTCATATACTGTAAATAAAAACATACAAATTAATAATGAGTTATATAATTTACTCTAATAAAAGATAAAAAAGATAAATGTTGTAAACTAAGTACTCGGATGAACTGAGTAACTCTTTGTTATCAGTTCAGTTATCTTTTGTTAAAAAGGTTTACCAAAAATGAATTTTAAGAAAAGGTTACATACTTTTGTAGATTACACTTTTTTCAAGTAAGAAAATAGGGTTAATTTAGGTAGAGATATAAAATTCTGCTCTTTGATTGGCCAGATTGCTAACCTAGTTCACAAAGCGAAAAAATCTGTTGTGGCCAGCTAATACCTCTTGCCATTTTTATATTAGGCTATATAAACATTGTATTTAATTTAACGTTTCTGGTACACACAAAAAATTCTAATTACATTTATTCTTTATTTTTTATTTCATTCTATGAACAAGTTTTCTCCTACTCTTCTAAATGTTCGAGATTCTTCCAATTCATTAGCGAGATTGGCGGTATTTCTGAAGGGTAGATGATGAAATATATGTATGACAAGCGCGTTTTTAGTTCACACTGATAGTGTACATACTTTGGCTTATAAATTTCCTTTTCTTTTTATATCAATTTAGGTGTTGTCGGAGTCTTTTCCTCGTTATAACAATAGCATATTATATTACTATTACGTTTCGACTTGTCCATGTACGAATTTTAGGTTTTCCGCATTCAAGGACAGTCTCAATTTAACGTGCGGCAGCTATATCTATAATCTTAAATATTTAATGATAAAATAACAAATATTACATTTACTTCCCATAAAAAGCTTTCAGTAATGTCTCTGGATTTTTGACAAACATTTTTAATTTTTCAACTGGTTTCCATTTGTTTGAATCATTATACAATAGATTATATTATATATTTGTAATTCTCTATCTCTAAAGTATCTGTAAAAACAAATTTTATACGTAATATTTCTGTTAAGATAGATACAATCTAGCAGTACTAACTAAAACTTTTGCGTAATTATAAACTTAACTATTAACTTTATTACAAATAAAAATCCTAGTTCAAAAGGTCTGTAAATGAAGAAAAAGTTTGAAATTAAAGTTTGAATAATTAAAATCCACGAGATACTCGTAGTAAGACAAAGTTTATTACATTTTGTATTCTGGCAGCTTCTGTAAAACTTCCCCGTTATATCTACGCAATATCAGAAGCGGGGGTGCCAACCCTCTGTTCGTACATAAACAAATCCCGCAATAGGCAAATAAAAAACAGGTAACTGCTAACTGCATGGTATTGAAATCCCAGACAACATTAAAATATTGAATTTGAAAACTTTGAACAATGATAATAATAATGTTTTATATAAACGACTGTAGAAACTACATAATAATTAGAATAAATAGAAAAAAAGAACAAGAATATCTGAGCACAAAAGAAGTGTTATTAAACACTTAGCAAATAGTAATTGTGCTTTGGCCTAGCATTGTAAAGAGTTTAATCATACTTTTGATTTTGATGGGGTCAAGGGTCAGGGAAAGTAATTTAACAAAAATACTTTTTTGGAGATGGTGTATATAGAAAACAAAAGTCCCGTGTTGAAACTGTAAAGAACATGGTATTGATATTAGGGACATCTGTATACTCAAAGCAAAGATGAATATAAATAGTAAATAATTGTAGTTTGACTTTTTTGCGACGTAAACATTATTTCAGTACAATGGTAAACAAACAACAATTATTTTCTTTGTTCAAATATTTACATTTATTCGGAATTGCAATAAGATTTTAATATCACTGTACATTTGTACATTTTTTTGTGTTGAACTGTAAATATTATACTTTATTAGCTAGTTAAAAATAAATACAGCTTTTATCGATTGCATATCTAAAAATAAAGCTGCCTTTCTTGAGCTATTAATCAAGTTGTACTCGTAGTTGATAAAATTAAAATCAAATTAAGTTAGTGTTCCAACTATAGCTGCAAATTACAAGTATTGCTACGTTAGTAATGAATATGAAATATAATTGTCTCAGTGATTTTGTCCCCTGATTGTTATAAAAATGGCCTTGGTATTGGTAAGGTATACAGTGTTGCCAACCCAAGGGACTTTCCCTTTTTTTTATGTATTTTTGACTGTGCTGAGGGAAAAAGGGATTTTTTGATACTTTGAAGGAATTTTAATAAATAATAACAGACGCCAAATATTTCCAATTTTAAATGGCACAAAAGTGACCCCTGTGATGCACTCTGCACACCAGCTATGAGTGCGCGTGAGGTGACACCTGGTAAGCGCCCACACGGTAAAATATATCGTCATCATTACCGATGTCTACATATATTGTAGATAATGGCACACCCAGAAATGGGTAATATGCCGTGATGATATATTTATTTATTTATTACCAAATTTATTTAATTCTTATTTTTATCAACTTATTGTTACCAACCTAACAGAAAATAGGTTTGAGTTCGTTAAATATGTACTTTATGACATTCAAATGAGTTTCATAAAGTACATATTAAACAACCAAAATAGAAAAAAAATATTTTCTACATGTTTGTATTTTCAATAATACAAAATTTTGATGAAAAATCATGTAACTTCAAAGATGATGTAAAAAAGAGAATTTTATGCTGAATTTAGACATTCATTGTCCTTTATTTTATCTCTAACCATGTATGAGTGGTGCATGAAAATATGAGAAATGAGCTAAATAATTTAGTTCATTTCTCATAGTTTCTTGCACCACTCGTACGCGGTTGAATATAGAATAACGGACGATGAATGCCTAAATTCAACATGAAATTCTCTTTCTTTTCATGTCACGCATGTTTTTTTACATCATCGGATCTCGTGTTACAGCCCTTTAAACTTATATGATTTTTCATCGAAATTTTGTGTATTTTCAATAATATTTCTATATGTTCAGCTTTTAAATATATGTATTCGTAATATATACATAATACGAGCATAACGTATGTTTCATTACGTATTTTTGACCAAACTGAATAATTAAATTTCTATTACCCAATAATTAAATTCAAGTTTACGATTGAAATAGTTTGGATTACAAACTATACCAAGAATTCTAAAAATATGTATAAACTCGTCGTATTACAAAACAAATTAAATTAATTAATAGTTCCATTTCTAACATTAGAAATAATTAACTGATTTAAGATAAAGATCTTCGTCCCACTGTAATAATTTTGATACTTGTTTAACATGAATATATAATAAGTCAATTTAAATTACAAATTTATTTTTTCATTAAATAAAATATTACTGTGAATCATTTGCTAAAAATTTCCGCATTGAGACAAAATTTCATTGAAAAAATTAATAAGACTACATTTTTATAGCCATTTATTAAATGCAAAAACAAGGAAATAAGTTTAAAGAGCAAAACTATTAAATTTAGATATTAACAAATTACTAAATATTTATTTCTAGGTCAGAGTATGAATCTGAGAATGATCTTAATTACAGAATAAATTTAATCTGTTATTTAATGATCCCAAAATATTTCACCTTGAAAAGAGAAATTTTGCCTTACATCTTATAAAATAAAAAATTGGGTGACATTTGAGCTTATTTCGTAACACCTGGATTGAGAGCCAGATGTAGCCGTTTTTGTAGTATGTAGATTGTTAAAGCTTTTTATTGATTAAAATGTAAGATAATTTAATCCATACATTTTACCTCTCGCTAAGAGAGATATTGAATCATGCTAAAATCGCATATCCAGATTTTAGTGAATAAACACGCTTTAAGGTCACTAGAATCCGATTTTAACATTTTTATAATGATATGTGTGTGTGTGTGTGTGTATGTGTATGTGTGGATGTTGTAGGCACGGTTTCTCAAATTCAAAGTTCCAGTTAGTATATATTTCAGTGGCGCGTACGAACCGTGCCTGTGAAGCATATTGAAAGCCTGCCGCTGGAGTAGTCGGCAAACATCGAGACAGTTCGTGAGTAGACGGAAATTATTTCGTGTGGCGCATGTTTAAATAAATGAAGCATAATATGAAAACAAAGCGATCAGCTAGGATACGAGTTATTCGGCTAGGTTCGGTTCGGCACGAACGTGCGCGAACAGGACCAGCCATTATTGTTCAATGAGGCTTCAGTGCAGCGTACGCTGATAGGTAGAGTATGCGAGTTCCAGTTAATATATATTTCAGTGTTAAAAATCTAGATACATTACTGAAAGCTTTTTCTGGGAGGTACATGTAATATTTCTTATTTTACTATTAACTAAATATTTAAAATTATAGATACGTATTACATATACCCATCATAAACACCGCCAATCTCGTCAATGAATTTGAAGAATCTTGACCATTTAGAAGAGTAAGAGAAAACTTATTTATAGAACTAATTAAAAAAAATATAAAAAATATATGAATAATAGATGTTATTAGAATTTTGTGGGTCTACCAGAAATTTAAAATACAATATGTAGGTACTTATATAGCCTAATATGGAAATGGCGAGAGATCTTGTGCTGGCCACAACAGATTTTTGATTTGGAAACAGCGTAAATTTTATTGGTTATCTAATAGCAAAAATTTTACATGAAACTACAAAATAAATTTATTCAGCTAGTAAATAATTTATCTGTCCAATACTTATAAAGTAGTTTATTAGGAGATGGAAACTACGACCCTAAAACACATAAATTTAAATTTCAAAATAATTTATATACGTATAAACAATTAATATGTATTTATTCGGTAAAACGTTGTCGTTTCGTTGATATTTTAATGTGACTATATAGATCAATTAAGATTTTTCCCAATTTAATCTAACTGAGTGACAACAAGTAATTAAGGTCTTATTGATTTTCTGCTTTATTAATTAAAACCAGAATTTGTAAGCCATGTAAACAACAAGACTGTAATTAATGAAAGTAACATCAGAACAGAATGGACGTCGCTTTAAAAAACCAACGACGAGTTTGTCTAGAAGAATTTAAATCAAAATTGTTCCACAACTTTAATGCGCAGTTCATGCAAGAAAACTTCAAACATTGCTCAGCCCGACACGGAAGCAAAAATGAAAAATGAGGTAAACCACTTGGAAATTTTATAAATAGCCTGGAAATATTTTACTTCCACGTTGGAACTCACATGAGGATAATCTGGTAAGTGCATGAGTATATATTTGATTATGAGGAAATATTAATTTTCTCACACATTTTCAATTACACGCTCATCCACATTATATTTTAACAGTATTTTATCTAGACTTGAAATAAATTATACTTATTTGAACAGATCCATTTAAACGTTTATAATTTATATGGACCGAAGTTCTACATCAACAGAATTGAAAATATGTATCTACTGCTGGATTTTTAATTGATCAATCAGTATTGTATTTTTATTGTTCATTTGAATGATAAAGATGGACTTATTCTTCTTGTATAAATAAAAATCTGATGTGGCAGGCACATGACCTCCCGCCAATTTCATGTTTAAAATAACAAAAGTCAAAAAAATCAAAATTTCAATAAACAAAATAGCTATTAGTATTTATGATATAAATTTTAAAAGTGGGATTGTATTTTGTGAAAAGGAATTTTGGAAAACGACGCGGAAATCACTTTTAACACATATATATGTAGAATTTTCATTTAATTCATTTATTCATGCTTGATTAACTGTATGCATATTTTATTTACTCTCATCATTTACTGCAAAAAACTCGGAAATAAATATTACATGTAAATATAAATACAAATAATTTAATTACTGCACTTTGTAAATATAAAATATTTTTGCATAAAAATTATATACAATAAAAATTGAGTAATTTTTTATCATTTACGTATTCTGTGGCGTTGGCGTAATACAAATTTCATACAATATATAAAAAATCGGAAGTATCATTGTTAAACTATTTCCGTTTTATTGGAATGGGTAAATAAGAAAATTAAATTATTTTTTGTATAAAAATTCAATTATACAATTTTAAAAATCTGTTGCGGCCAGCACAAGACCTTCCGTTAATTTGATGTATTTTGTACAAATCCTATACCAAAAGTTCATTGGAAAAGATTCTATATATCCAGTAAATTTGTAACATGAACATAATACAATATTTTACAAATTCCATACAGAAAATTCCTTGGAAAATATTCCATAAATCCAATAAAATTATCACTATACATATAAATACTCTAAAAAGGCGTACATTTACGTAACATTCTTTTTACAATCAAATAATATTACTACCAAGTTTATATCTCTACCCATTTTTGAATAATTATTGCCCTCAAAAGTCAAAATACCCCACATTTAGATAAAAACTTCAATATTTTCAAAAATCTAATTTTTATGTATCTAGATACTTCTCAATGCGCTGATTCCAAATTTTGAAACCGTAGGTCGATATATATTTTCTTTCTCGAGATATTTAGATTCAAAATTTTGCTCAAAACTGCTCATTTTTGGGTAATAACTCAAAAATGGGTCAAGATATGAATTTGGCGACAACACCATTCGATTCTACGGGCAAAATTACATAAGTACACCAATTTTCAGAATTTTTGAACACCGCATACAATCTCTAAAGCAAAATAACTGAAAATGGCCAAAAATCGCAAAAATCTAAGATGTATCCCTTACGATTTTTTCAGATTTTGGCCATTTTCAGGGGTTTGTAAGCTTTTATTCATAAAACATGAACCGGTTGGACAAAAATTATGAAAATTACTATACTTATGTATTTTTGTCCGTAGAATCGAATGGTGATGTCGCCAAATTCATATCTCGACCCATTTTTGGGTTAATACCTAAAAATGGGCAGTTGTGACCATAATTTTAAATCTAAATATCTCGAGAACGAAACGAGATATCGACCTGCGGTTTCAAAATTTGGAATCAGGACATTGAGAAGTATCTAGATACATTAAAATTAGATTTTTTAAAATTTTGATGTTTTTATCTAAATGTGGGGTAGTTATATTGACAGGTAAAAAAAATTGTTGTGTACAATCTTTTTTTATTCTATCAAAATATGTCAAACTCTCAATTTTCTTTCGAATTACAAAAATTTAATTAGAGAAAGAATAATAAAATCGTCATTACCACGTGTAAGTATGTTAAGTCGTAGTCTCCGGTTCCCACTGTAGCTAGAAGGAAGACTTAAGAAAACAGAGCTTACAAGAAAACCCTTTCACGTTAAGTCAAGAGGGCGGTGCATGAACATTCGAACGCTCGTTCGCTAATCACTGACTCGTATATGTTGTCGATTCAATACTGTGCAGGTTTATGTGTAATCGGAATGTTGGGAATCCGAACAAATAGAAATACATACATGAGTGAGCGCAAAAAATGAACGATTACAAAGAGATCAAAGTATAATGCTTTCCGGATTAGCGTAGGTGAAATATTTAACGGGATATTTCACCTGTAAGGAAAGAATTGAATATTTTCAATAGGGAAAATCAAACGGACTTAGTTACTAAACAGTATCCCAAAAAACGCACCCATCGTGGGAATTTCGAGAACTATGAGATACGAAGTCGGTTAAATTGAACAAAACTGGAGGGTATTTTGATGAAGCGTTATTTAGAAGAAAATTGTTACGTATTCTCGAAAATAAAAACCTGCTGTCGCTAGCACATGACTCTCGCCATTTCCGTATTGGGCTATATAAGTACATACCATATTTAACATTTGTGGTACATAAACACAAATTTTAATTACATCTATTATTAATATATTTGCATATTTTTTCTATAAATAAGTTTCCTCCTACTTATTAAAAACTAAAATGGAGTCTTAAGGTAAAGTTATAACTAAAGAAAAAAACCCTTAACCTTAACAAAATTTTTAAAAAACTATATACGTATTTCGAGAACTATGTTTTCATCATCAGTAGAAACTACAAAGTAAAAACAGAGAAATTAAGATTACTCAGCATGTAAACCATGCCAGAGGTCAAAACAGCTCTGAGGAATAAGGGAGAGAACACGGGTTATATAGGGACAGGAGTCAGGAGTCATAGGTGAGTGGATACTTAATTGGGTAACTAAGATTAAGCAAAGTAACTGTCTTATATTAACTCATCTAATTTAGAATTTGGGATGGGACCTAGGTCCGCGTTCATCAATTTATCTTTAAATTTATGTATTATCAAACTCTCATGTGCGTCTAAATATCTATCCTGTCCCTATATAACCCGTGTTCTCTCCCTTATTCCTCAAAGCTGTTTTGACATCTACTCTTCTAAATGTTCTTTAAATTCATTGACGAGATTGGCGGTAGTTCTGATGCGTATATGTAATATAATAATAATGCTCAGCTCGCCAGGCCGTGTAGGCCTATTGCTTCTCTTGTAATATTTTTCCACTATATCTCTCATGTGCTTTTGTAAGACATCTATAATTTTAAATATTTAAATAATAAGAAAATAAGACATATTAAATGTACTTCCCAGAAAAAGCCTTCAGTAATGTATCTGGATTTTTAACATTAACATTTTTCTGTTAATTACAAACATTTTAATTTTTCAACTGGTTTCCATAACGTTATTTTATATATTTATAATTCTCTATCTCTAAATCTGTAGAGGATATAATAAAAATGTTCAATGTATTGGATAATTTTATAATCTTTAATATTTGTAATAACATAAATTTCAAAAAATAATATATAAAAAACTACTACTTTCGGTTGTCCATTTGTTAGCAAAACCTTTTTAGCTATTCCCATTAATGTCAGATTAAGGAATACGTAGTTAAATTACTCTTCAGTCTTACAGAATTTGAGAAACCGTCCATCCAACATCGAGCCACACACACCCGCACACACACACACACACACACACACACACACACACATATATATATATATATATATATATATATATATACACACACACACACACAAACACACAGTTCAAATGTCATAGAAAAAATTCAAGTGCATATTTGGCATCATTGTAAAGCTAATTTTAATTACCTTCACAAAAAAAAATTAAAAAATATATACGCGTATTACTCCATTTTTAAAATCAAGGATGTGTATATATATATATATATATATATATATATATATATATATATATATATATATGACCTTTTTTCGTCCACGTTAGCTCTTATATCAAATTTCCAATAATTTCTATTTTCCGTATTTAAGCTTTCTGCACTACTATAACTGTATACTGGTTAGACTTGGACCTCAATTTCTATCATAATTTGTAAGTAATCGTAAGTACGTAAATCCCAGATTTCTTCATTCATTCATTAAACTTCCAAAGTACCTAATGACATAATTATAATATCCTTTTTATTCATGTTTCAAGTCTTGAATCTTTCATTATCTTATCTTCTATCTTCTCTAGTCTATTTATAGAACGGTGCTAATACAATTATTTTTACTTAATCCGTTATTTATTTAATTAATTTCCTGTAGTAGTTTAGTTAATATAATTTCCCAAGCAATTACAATAGCCTTTTTTGCCATCAAGTATTTCCTGACGATGCTTACAGTAGAACAGGAATTCCACTTGTTACTTGATTGATTTTGCTGTGTTAATGTAGTACGGGTTATCGAGTAATTGCAGCTTATTAATGAATACTATAGAGACGATAGTAAGTGGTCCATGTAACAGACTGTGCATTGGGCAACTGTAAATTGATTCTTGGTTTAATTGCTTTATTTAACACAGTAAATTACTTTGTATATCATGCGATGTTTGTTTTAATAACTTTATACAGAAAATTTTTGTGTCAATATTTACTCTGCTAGAAAGCTATCGAAATGAAATACTATTATTATATACATTTGCTAGTTTTGCAAACTCGCGATACAATAATATTATTTGCAGCATTGATATTTATTCGCAAATTGCTAAATAAATAATAGTTATTTTTCTACTCTTATTTCAGAATATATCTTTTTAATTTCATTTTCAGAAAATGTAAATTCGTTTATTTGTTACTCATTTCTGTACTTCATTTATTGATACCACCTACTGCTTTTGAAAATTGATCTTTAGTTAGGTACTAACTTGTAAAATTGACAGCTAACTTACTAAAATTGTACGAGACAATAACCACGTTAGTAACGTTGTTGACGTAAAAAAATGTGTTTTTTTTTACTCTCATATATATATATATATATATATATATATATATATATATATATATATATATATATATATATATATATATATATTGAAAATAAATGTCAATTGCAACTAAGTTTTGATTATAATTTTAAATTTGATTTGCAAGTGAGTGACAAATAAAATATTGTACAATACACGCCAGGTAACTGTTTTACTGTCTCGAGGAGGTGACAGGTTCGCCAGTCATTTCCTTCTTTCAGCAGTAAAAACCATTTTCCCTGGCTTGAAATGCTTAATACTATTTCAGAAAACAGAATATCATAATCAGAAATCATTTTCGGAGAATGTAAAATCAATTTCAATAAAAGTAAATTCAATTTCATTTTTTTTATAATAAATTAATTTGAGGTTAGTCAATGTGAAGTATTTGAGCATACTACGACAATTTTTATGTTTAGGATACGGAATGTATATAATAATAAAAATATACTAATTAAAAAACACATTCTCATATTGAATTTACCGTTTCTGAAACTATGTATATAAATAATTAATTTCTCTGTACCTAAATAATTTTTCTTTCCTGAAATTGATTTTGATATGTCTAAAACTGATATTTTTCTGACCTAGAATTTATGTACATTTTATGAAAATTAATTTACTTTTGAAATTGGTACGATATAGATCAGCTTTCCCCAAAATTAACATATTAGGATACAGAATATACTTCTATATGTACTAAATAAAATAAATAAATATATCATCACAGCATATTACCCATTTCTGGGTGTGCCAGTATCTACAACACATGTAGACATCGGTAATGATGACGATATATTTTACCGTGTGGGCGCTTACGAGGCGTCACCTCACGGGCGCTCATAGCTGGTGTGGAGAGTGCACCACAGGGGTCACTTTTGTGCCATTTAAAATTGGAAATATTTGGTGTCTGTCGGGATCGAACCCGGTTCCCCCAGGTTCGCGACCAGACACTCAGGCACGCGGCCACGGGACCCCCTATATATACTAATTTATTTAATTACTCATATTTGTTTCGCTTGACCCATTATTTTTTAAGGGTCGATAGTTAAAAAAGTTTGAAAATCCCTGCTCTAGATATACACATTTATCTACAAATTTATTTATTTGAATCTACTATGTGTAGTTTGAAGTTGAACCGCCGCCGACATGTAAAAACCAAATTTAGTTAAAAATTATGTTTTGACTGTTATAGAAAACGCATGTCATTTACTGTTGTACTCGCATAAAGCAAAGTGAGTGTGTGTTTATGTGTGTGATATTGTATTTATCCGAGAAACTACATACCTGCTAAAGTATGTACTCTCTTTATATTATATATTTTTATATTATTATCATATTAATGCCCTCTATAATTTACAGAAATTGCGAGCTCCAATGTCAGCGAGAACTTGCATCTAATCAACGAAACGGTGAGTTATTTTCTTACTAATTCCTTCCTTTTTAAAATATCACTTCATTTTGTTTTAATAACATGGCTAGTACTATTAAAATGTTTAAATTTTTACTAGATTCATTGTATATATTTTGTACGTAATTTATTCATTTTGTATTAAATATCTCTTCCTGGAAAGTTAAAATTCTCTTTCCTGATGATTTATGAAGGGAAAAATGGGGCAGCATTGCATTGGTGGAGTACCAAAACAACTTTACCATTAAGCATTATTTCCGGGAGCACTGGACTTTAGAAAGTCTTATTAAGTGTGTAGATAAAAGTCATTGTATTGGTAGTGTCTAAAAAAACTTCTAAATATTATTTTTTGAAAATTTATGTTATTAAAAATAATAAAGCACATTAAATTTTAAATGTGAAATCTTGTAAATGAATTGAAAGACTTAGAAGAAATGACAAGCAACACTTTAATTATTGCGTAAAAAGTTCAAATTTTAAAAATCCAATTTTTATGCATTTAGATCATTTTCATCTTTCTAAACCAGTTGACAAATTAATGTTTTAACATAAGTTGAATTGACAGATAGATGTCAGAACGTCAGTATTAAAAATTAACAGTTTTAGTGACAGTACTGAAAGCTTTTCCTGGAAAATACATTTAATCTTTCTTATTGTTTTATTAAGTAAATATTTAAAGGTAAAATGCATATATCCATATGAAATACCGCCAATCATGTCAACGAATTGAAAGAATATCTGACATTTAGGAACACATAGAATAAAAAAAATTAGAATTTTTTATGTGCACTTAAAATATTAAAATGATTTCAAAACCAAGTGAGTCCACGAATTTTCGTTTGTTGCAAAAATTAACTGTTGAAATATATTCCTTAATTTAAACTAGCACAACCAAAAATTAGTAATTAGCGTGATGATTTTGCTGCGCTTTATTGAAAACTTTATTTTGAAAAACACAATACTTGTGTATTATTCCTATCTTTTCATCGATCAATTCCAAACCCGTCCTTATCAGATCAAAACTGAAAACATGTCATAGGTCACTAAATATTCATAGTTCATACCAGTAGGGTACTATTGACTAGTAATCTAGCTTTGATTTACTACTACTTCTTAACCATAAATAAGAACTACCTATATAATTCAAATTACCATATGTCCATACATCATCATTCGACAATCCAATAACCTCCAATGGTTAATAACTCACGCAACCATATAACTCATCCTTAATAACATATACAAACCAAACCGGTAAAACATCTTTCTTGCAAACGCAAGGAAACCGTCAAATGAAAACTGTATACTAGTCTGAATTCTGAAAGATATATTAGCCCTTATACATATAATTCAACAAGACCCTAAACTTTTGCGACCACAGTAGCCACAATATGTGTTTGTTTTGTTCTACACTTGTGTAAATGTACAGGGTGTAAATCGTAAACCGGGCCATGGGCGTTTAACATGGGAAAACAGTTTTTCCTTGCCCAAAAGTGGCCTATTAATTTTAGACAAAAATACTTCAAATAAATGTTGTAGAGAATTAAATTCTACATCTAAATCAATAGTCACATTTTCTTTTGCATATTTCGTAACCGAAGAAATTGAATTTAAAATTTTATAAAAGTTACTTCTTTATAGTTTTAGCCATGGCGCGTGTTTAGTTGACGCCGATATTGTACATACTTTGACTTATAAATGAATCCCCTTTCTCTTCAAAACAATTTTAGATGTTGACGGAGTTTTTTCTTCGTTATAACAATAGTAAATTATATTTTTGCCCTCCTGAAGTGTAATGGGAACTTTGCAATTGTATACACAGCAAGTGTAACCTATATTTTACGCTTACTGTGTTGTAACTTGTCTAACTATGCGGTAAAATAATCAAAATACACTGGACGTTTATGGGCATTTAGAAAAGAAATCATCTTTACTATAATAAAGTTCATGTAAAAAAGTACTACCTACATAAGTTATTTTTTTACTTTAACATTTCCTATATTTAAAATTAATTTATATAAACCAAAATCACGGCAGCGACATCTGTCATTATTGTAAAAATCCGCCGTTACCGACATAGTCACCGATCGATATACCTGTTAAATATTGCTGAAATGTCAAATTTCGATACCTACCTATTATTTATTACGAAGAAACCATGAGCAAATAAATATATCATCAGTCATAAACAACGTCTATTATTACAAATAAATTTTCGCTAGAAGAAGTACTCTAATGAAGGTAAGTAAAATCAAATTTGGAAATTGACTTAACCCCAGTATTTTAAACTAACCCTTTTCAGAAGTATAAACTATCTCATTAAAAAAAGTGATTTCCATTATCGTCGGCCAAAAAATTTGATACAATTCTCGTGCGTGAATTATTTTACAGCGCTCCAGCTAATAAGGCACTCGCCTTAGGGGCTCGTGCCTTAAACAAAGCTGTCACGCTGTAAAATACAACTTACACGCACTCGAATGTAAATAACTATTCTATTACATTTCGACTTGTCCATGTACGAATTTTAGGTTTTCCGCATTCAAGGATACTTCCCAAAAAAGTCTTCAGTAATGTCTCTGGATTTTTGATACTGACATTTATGTCAATTACAAACATTTTAATTTTTCACCTGGTTTCCATGGTCTGTTTGATACATTATACAATGGATTATTTTACATATTTATAATACTATATCTCTAAATCTATAGAAGATATAATAAAAATGTTTAATATATTGAATAGAGAATTTTATATTCTTTAATATTTGTAATAACAAACATTTCCAAAATATAATATTTAGAAGCTTTTTTTAAGGAACTACTACTCCCGGTTCTCCTATTGTTGCCGAAACCTTTTGAGCTCTTCCCGTTAATGTCAGATTAAGGAATATGTAATTAAACAGGTCTTAAGTATTATAGTTTTTGAGGAATCGTCTCTCCAACATCCAGTCACACACACACACACACACACACACACACACACACACACACACACACACACACAGACACACACGCACACACACATACACACACACGGACATCATCCTAAAAATGTTATAATCGGATTCTATGGACCTTAAAACGTGCTTATCCACTAAAATCTAGATATGCAATTTTAAACATGAATCCAATACTTCTCTTCGCGAGAGGTAAAAAGTTGTATATGTATAAATAAATAAATAATAAAATCAGAAGTTGCAGCTATCGTTATTGTTTCGTCCGAAACACTTTTTCCTGAAACTTTACTAAATAATTGCTTGAATAAATAAGGACTTAAAACTATACTTCTTAGTTTGTTAATATCACTAATTTGTTAAATATTTTCAGCCCAATTCACAAATAAGTTTAAGCTAATCCTCATTTTTGGATTAGTGAATTCTATTCTATTCCGGTATTTAAAATTTAATTTTCATGATTATCAATAAAGGTAGATACTAGGAATAGATTAGACTATATTTTAATATATAAACTGTCAAAATTAGAGTAGAATTCGCTAATCCAAAAATGAGGGTTAGCTTAAACTTTTTTTGTGAATCGGGCTGTTTGTTACTAGTTTCGCTCATCATCAGACAAATTTGTCGAAACTAGTAACAAAATATTGAATAAAGTAGTGATATTAACAAAGTAACAAGTATAGTTTTAAGTCCTTATTAAAAATGAATCACAAAGTAACGGCAGAATTAATTCAAAATTTAAATAAGGTTTTCATAACCATCAAATACAATTATTACAGTCATCCATAACATTAACTGCTCAAAGTAAATTCAAATCATTTCAATCTCCAACATCTCCAACCAAAATTATCCTTTCCAATCCACTGTACTTATCAGCTTCGAGCACAATCTACGAAGGTTTGTTTGGCCATATATCTCCTCCTTGTTAGCACCTCCGAAGTTTGCTAGCACCAGCATACGTGCAAGGCATCAGCTGAGCTGCGTTGCGGCTGAGACAGCTACAGCTCTGGTTTGTCTGTTGGCTGGAGATTGTCGCGATATGCAGGGAAATGCCAAGGTCCTGCGACCAGGGAAACCGGAGCTGCTGGTGGAGAGTGAAAGTCAACGCAGAGGATGCCAAACTGTGCTAGGTGTGGAGTAGATGGAGGAATGAGAGTGAACAAATGGTCACAAATCACAAAGGTTTCAAATAAAGATAAAGGCGAAGGAAATGTATGTAGATGTTGTTGAGAAACGAAAGAGTGTTAAATAAAGATGATAAACAAGCACGGAGTATGTGAACAAAAAATCCAATGTGGTCTGCTCATAACCTACGCTGGGTATTTAACCAAGCAGTATTAATAAAATAATCACTATGTTTAAATATTTTTATATTCACTCATAACAATTTTTATCTTACACTTAACAAATATATCATACACAATAGCTATTTGTGTATTAAGAGCGCAAAATGCGACATTGTCGATTGAGAGGTTGTTGCCGCGCGACGAAGGAGCGCGGCATTCTCTCGAAATCGACAATGTCCATTTGCGCTCGAAACACACACAAGATTTTTTCTACAGTCGCCACAATGGGGTCCTCCACCATAACAAAAAATAATAAAATGTACACTTTATACTTACAGTACTGCTCAATAAATAACGATCGGATAATACAAAAGATACGGTTTAAACTTAAAAAGGCTTTTAAATGATTATATCGTTACATTAGCCATCTATTCCATAAAAAAAAAAAAAAAATTAGAGTGTGGAAGCAAGGATTTGTGATGATTTGATGAGTTTTTGTAGCAAAATGTGTGGTTAGTTGTCACGCCTGTCACACTGAAAAAATTAACAAATATTTCAAGGAATTTGTTATCATATAGACATGTATGTGCATTGACTGACTTCTCGCAATTATTTAAGTAACGAAATAACTAATAACTTTATTGTAATCAAAATAAATCAGATGTCAGTACGACTCGCAACTATCCTACCGCCATCTGTGTACAATCATTCCTATTACTCAACATAACTGTTCACACAATTTATTTTATAGTTAATTTTATTTTATTGTTATTTTCCATTCTTCTTGAGTTTTTATTCAATCTAATCTAAGCATTTTATACTTTCGTTTTTGTAAATGAATGCCCTATTTCATTTTCACAGCAGTGTGACATTTTGTTAGGTTATATTAAATACCGACAGAACATATGTCAAATTGACTTGTAAACGTGATAAATGTGTAATTACAGTGCCATTAGTTCCTCACTAAACATTTTCATTAAGAATGTAGACAAGTGACATTTCTCAACATTGTATACTTAGAAATTTGGACAGCGAGCGTTTTTTCTACTTTGTCGCGCATGAGCGGCAAAGTGACATTTTGCGTTGACAAAAGAGAGCGCAAATGGCTACTTTCTATAGTGACTGTAGAAAAAATATATTATTTTTACAAACTTTAATTCCATTAGAACAAAATCGGCTAGACGTATCAATTTAGTTTTTCCTTTATTCTGAAGCTTGGACAATGCAATTATGTGCTGAACAATATATCGTTCAAATATCCACCACGGCTTTGTTTACACTAACGCAAACGATCGCTCCAATTTTAGGAAGAAATAAGGTCTGATGACGCGACCATGCCATAAACCGTACCACACAGTGAGTTTTTCGGGATGCAATGGCATTTCATGTAACACTTATGGGTTGGTTTCGAATCACTAACGTCAATTTTGTTTATTAACAAAGCCATTCATCCAAAAATGCGCCTCGTCTAAGGAGATGATTTTTTGGTCAGAATCATGATTATCTTCCAAGTACTCAAGGGCCCAATCAACAAACTTTCAACGCAATCTGTGATGGTTTGGCTTCAGTTCTTGAGTCAATACGCAAAATTCTCCAAGTTGACCTTTGAGAAAGCCCCAAATGTTGAGATCGTCTTGAAATCGACAAATTTTGTTCATCGGTAACACTAGCCGTTGCAGCTGCGATATTCTTCTCATTTCGCACATTTCGTTGTCTTGTTGGTGGCTTATTGTCTTGTAAAGTGAACTTACGCTCAAACTTTTCCACAATGTGGCGTATACCCTGCGAAGAATAACAGTGACGGCGACCCAATTCTCTGGTGAACACCCACAACTGAGCTCAAACTTTGGTAATACTTTTTAATAATTTCTAAACGTTCGGGAAGGGTGAAGCAGTGCATAATGAAACTGCAAACTATAGTGAATATTTTGACACCTGACAGTAAAAAAATAATATCAGAAACAGAGAAATCTATTGAATCTATTGAAAAAATCTGATGTGGCCAACACAAAACCTCCCGCTATTTAATTTTTATTAATTTAAATACATACCTACGTATTCAGTAATGCTTCAAACTATATTATGTTCAATTGCATATAACTATTGCTTTATTTACGATTTTCTTTATTATTTAATATGTCACTATTATTAATTTGAAGTGATTAGTTTTTTGACAATGACGTTTACCTGTCAGTTACATTCATTTGAAAAATAAACTGTGTAACAAAGGAATTGTGTTTATCTTAGGCTTCGGGATTAAAAAAAGAAAAATGATTTTTAAATGTATCTGTAAAATATATAGAAAAAGTATTAATGTATACCTGTACAAAATTCAATAATCTATAATTTTCCAATGACATTAAATGCGAAAAAATGACATTTAATGGTATTTTTTGAAGAAAAACCACTATAAGCTTCAAGTAAAGTACCATTTCCGTTTACCCGATTTACACCAAAATCTAATGGCTTCTATTCCTATTAGAATAGGGTAGAAATGCAAGGTTTGAGAATTTTCTGAATGATAGTATTTGAGTTAGAGTGCAAACAAAATTCGTACACATACACACATACACACACACATACACACACACACACACACACACACACATACAGACATCATCGTGAAAATGTTAAAATTGGATTCTAGGGACCTTAAAACGTGGTCATTTACTAAAATCTCGATATGTGATTTTTAGCACGATCCCTATACCTCCCTTACCAAGGGTAGCAGGAGGTAAAAACTATCAACTTTATTGAAAAACACTATACAATTGATTAGTATTGTCACTCCCCTTAATAGAAAAAATGAATTAGATAATAGTGCAGCGGAAGGCAAAACATGCGTAGGATGTAAAAAATTCTACGCAGAAGATGGAAAGTACAGACAATGAATTGTGGTTTACTGTTATAAAACTGCAAGTATAGAAATTAGTTACAGAGCTCGTCAAACTGTTATGTGTGGGTGGATCAGTGGGACGTGGAAAACTGTGTTGTTGGTAAAATATATTTTAGAAAATACGCGTTCAGACAAGTGCAAATAGATACCTATAAAGAGAATTCGACCGGTGTGGGTGGAATAAATAAATGCATGTGTAGGTAGAAGGAAAAAGTGAATTATTGTTTGAGGTGAGAATTGATAATGAAGGAATATAGGAAGAGGAATGGAAAAGGGATATATTTCATTGGAAATTTTAAGTAAACATCCTGTTTGCGTTTGAGTTCGTAATTCGTAGGTTTGTTCAAAAAGTAACAAAAAAATCTGTTGTGGCCAGTACAAGACCTTCCGTCAATTCGATGAATTTTGTACAAATCCCATACCAAAAGTTCTTTGGAAAAGATTCTACATATCATGTAAAATTGTAACATGAACATATACTATTTTTTACAAATTCCATACCAAAAATTCCTTTGAGAAGAATCTATAAATCCAATAAAATTATAATATGAACATGTACTATGTAAATTGCACTTGACACTTCCTTCTTTCTTCTTCAGCTTTTCCCTATTTTCGCTGTTCGTTACCCTTCTCTTCCACTCATTCTTGCCCAACACATCTTCTTCACACTACTAAATGTTATTATCGTTGAAGATTGTACCATTATATTCAATTTTTATTATTAAAAGTTGCTGAAAAATTATATTCAATGTATTTTTTTTAAGAAAAACTATTAAAAGCTTGTATAAGTGATACTTTCGGTTATTCGATATACACTAAAAACTAATAAGCTCTTCCCACATTAGTATAGAATGGGTATACAAAATTTTAAAATTTTCTGATCGATAATATTTGAGTAATCGTATCCGTACGATACACACACACACACACACACACATACACACATACATACATACGTACATACATATCCACAGACATCATTATAAAACTGTTAAAATCGGATTCTGGGGACATCAAAATGTGCTTATTTGCTCAAATCTCTATAAGCGATTTTTAGCACGATCCCTATACCTCCCTTACCTAGGGCAGCTGAAGGTAAAAATAATTTTGTCTAAATATATACAACGTAAATAGAATATGATCTCCTTAATTACACACGAAAGTCATTAAAAATTTACAGTTACCTACTTTACACTTCTTGAATATAATTAGAAATGTTATTTCAATGCTGTTCAAATAATAATTTGCGTATTTGAAATTCCGTCCTGTTAGGAAAATAATTTCGCACCTAACTGGAAATGAATACATAATGAATGTATAGCTAGCAACATTTACAGTGTACGCACTATACGAACGTATTTCCTCGCCTCTGTCAAGATAAGAATTCTGAAGTGAATATCATAAAACAAAGCCGCCTACTCAAACTGACATTGATATATTTGTTTATAAGGGTAATCATTTATCACGCAGACCTATCCATATTTATGTGGCAAATCATGTATTTTAATTTTCCTTTTTATCAACGATCTGGCTTCTAGCTCATGCAGATTTAGCATATAATAAAAAGTTTCTCGTCATTTAAAAACGTAAAACAATAGCTATTTTTAGTACAAGTGAGCAAAGTATGTCTTTTGCTCACGTGTGCTAAACATGATTTTTTCCACAATCTTGAAATATAATTTTCGTAAAAAAACGAAACATTGAAGAATTGTAAATAGTAAGAATTTGAAAAATAGAAGTGTGAGTGAGTCAGTTTAAAAAACTAAGATTTTAAGAACTAATAACATTTTTAAACTTTGTTCTGTGTCATACTATACAGTGTCCCACACTCTATCTTCAGTGTAGCGGAGATAGCCAATGTTATTCTTATGGACGTTTTCTGTACCATGTTGCCAATTTTTCAATGTAATGTAATATTGAAGCATTCATAAATTTTCATTGCTATTCCAAAATTAGTTATATCACTGTACAATTTAAATTTTATGAGGGTCTCTTATTTACCCAAGGGCTTATTGTATGCACCCGAATTCTGCAATTCTAAATAGTTTTACATGCTGAAGCTATTTGTACCTGTAATAAGTAATATTTCAATTTCAATACAATATTTTAAAACCGCCCGGCATACTGATCTTGATTAGAGATTAGAATATTAAATAAATAAATAAATATATTATCACGGTATATTACCCATTTATGGGTGTGCCAGTATCTACAACACATGAAGACATCGGTAATGATGGCGATATATTTTACCATGTGGGCGCTTACCAGGCGACACCTCACGGGCACTCACAGCTGGTGTGGAGAGTGCACCACAGGGGTCACTTTTGTGCCATTTCAAATTGGAAATATGAACTATGTAAAACATATGCAGTATTTCTTTCAAGCCTAAATATTAGTAAATTATCAAATAAGAAGATATAAATTAAATAAAAATATAATGTATTGAAAGATGTTTTCAGAACTCATTTTAATAAGATAACATAATATTTGGGTTTTGCATTTTCACAGAAAACAGTTTGTTTGCTGTTTTCTGTTTTTTTTGTGCCAAAAAATTGCATAATTTTTTCTAAGTTACTTATGATTTGTATTATATGTTTTTCCATTAATCATTGTACCTTTGAATTGCTAGTTGTCTTGACTACATGTTTATTTTTATTATAATTTGTAACCTGAAGAAGACAGCACCTAGCTGTCGAAACGTTGTATTTTTTCAATAAATAATACAGAACTTATACCCAAATATTGTGTTATCTTATTAAAAATATAATGCTTTATAATTTTAACTCTTTATGAAATTAAAAATGTTGACGATTGTAAAATGTCCAATTAAGTACAAAAATGTTTTATATTATTTACTTTAAATTGACTGGAATTTATATGTTAATTCGTTTCATTCACCTACGCTTGTTATGTTATTATACCCTACTTATATTTTATGTTTGTGTTATTTCATATTTTTTGTAAATTATTAAACTGACCAGTTTATTATT
Source organism: Ophonus ardosiacus (assembly GCA_943142095.1). Lineage (NCBI taxonomy): Eukaryota > Metazoa > Arthropoda > Insecta > Coleoptera > Carabidae > Ophonus > Ophonus ardosiacus. Next base: position 16,268,086 of record OW964824.1, read on the forward strand.
TATTTTTTTTTCTTTTCACCCACCTGTTTAGATACACTGAAAGTACACCGGTCATAAATATATTCAATGAAGTACCCAGAATATTTCATCTCTTTTTGGGCATCTATTTTGCTTTTGCTCTTTCTTTCTTGTAGACTTACAGGAGGTAAATATGGCAACATGGTACTCCATAAGGCCCTGTACTGAACATAGAGTATGGGACACTGTATAGTGAATAATGAACATTACTAGATCGTAATATTGTTTTCTTGGATACAGATTTTCTTCTTTATAAATTATTCCTTTGTTGACTTATTTGCAATATTGTTCAAAGCACGTATTTGTTTTCTATTTTGTAAAATATTTGCAATTTTAATGGAAGCACGGGAGCACGTTTCATTTTTATTGTAATACACATTTGCAATAAAATTCAATGCATCTGCGCATTATGGAACATAATTTTGTATTTACCGCAGGTGAAATATTCCTCAAATATTTTGAGGTCCATTATCCTTGGCCGGAATTTGGGAATTTCCATTCCCTCGAGTGTCATTGCGAGGGTGAAGGACTATTAAAATAACTCAACTGCGTTTTTCACTCTAAGCGAGGAATTAAAGGCCCTTCGTATTTAAATTCATGAAGATAAAATAGGGGACTTCAAGTTTTACAAGTAAATAACCAGGATTTTTTATCCATATTTTTGTACATTACTGTGTAGGATTTGAGTAATTATTAGTCGTTATATTAATAATTATTTTTATAACTTTTGCGAGTCAGTGTATTTTAACAGGCGATACCTTCAAGTGTAGTGCTGGACACCAATCTTGACCTGAGGAGTAAGGGGAACAAATACTCACATCGGGATATTCCATAGACGCCGTCAAATAATAATTACCTATTACAGAACTTTGTGCTTTGAACTCATTTGTGTACGCTTATGATCCGTGAGTAAACAAGACAGGCCCCATTACGAACACCAATGGGTATTCCACTCAATTTTTTTTATTATTTTGAATAAAACTTCATTCAGTTTTGAAGCAATTCATGGTATTAAAAAATCTTAATTGTTCCTAGTTTAACAGTATTTTATTTTCGAGAAATCAGTGTAACGTCACATTTCCCTTATACTTCTTTCTCACACACACTGCTCTGAGTACGCTGCGAGAGAAAGATAACAATTGTATGACGTCAATTTTCCCTTTTAGCAATTGTGAAATATCTCGTAAAGTAATTATTTAAAAAATGTTTTCATTGTTTTAATTATTATTTATTGAGTTAAATTGAAATTTTTCTTATTTTTTTGTTAGGGTGGAATACCCCATTGCACAGATCAACTGTCAATATAAGAAGGTCTGCGTATTTGGACAACTGTCATATGTTACATATGGACCTTAAAATCTGCAGGCCTAGTTACCCTCAGGGACCTTATAGTTCGAGAAAAACTATTAATTATTTACACATTTAATTAGCACATAATTATATGAATTTAAATATTTATAGTAAAATAGATTTCATTACTTGGCACTACTAAGGCACTGCAAAATATCAGATTTTTAATAAAAATTTAATTTTTACCTCTCGCTAAGGGAGGTATTGGAATCATGCTAAAATTCGCATATCCAGATTTTAGTGGATAAGCACGTTTTCAGGTCCCTATAATCCGATTATAACATTTTTACGATGATGTCCGTGTGTGTGGATGTTGGAACCACGGTTTCTCAAATACTGTAAGACTTAAAAAATATTTAACTGCAGTTTACTCAGTCTGACATTCCTGGGAAGAGCTGATTAGATTTTAGTAACAATTGGACAACCGGAAGTAATAGTTTCTTTAAAAAAATCTTGTAAATATTATTTTTTTGAAAATTACTGTTTTTACTATTATTGAGGAACATAAAATTCTACAACTGATACATTTATAAATTTTATTATATCTTATATAGATTTAGAGACAAAGGCACTGTAATATATAGAATAGTCTAATCGCAGAAGCTACGGCACTAAGGAAACCAGTTGACAAATGTATATAACATAGTTTGTAAATGATATATGTCAGTGTCAAAAATCAACACTTTTAGTGACATTCTGAAAGTTTTTTCTGGGAAGTACATTTAATCTTTCTTATTGTTTTATTAATCAAATATTTAAAATTATAGGTAAAATGCATATATCCATCAGAAATACCGCCAATCTTGTTCATGAATTGGAAGAATCTCTGACATTTAGGAACTTCCTCATACAATTAAAAATATGTATAATTAGAATTGTTTGTGTGCAGAAGCCATGTTAAATACAATAAAAAAACAATATTTGGGTAAAGTTCTGTAATCTTTTTGTTATTCGATTCGATAGCGACTTGCAATACAATACTTATGTAACATAAAATGCAAATGGCGAGAGGTATTGTGCTTGTCACAACAGAATTTTAAATATAACATACGGACCTTATAATCTGCAGGTCTAGTTACCCTCAGGGACGTTATAGTTGGAGAAAAACTACTCAGGCACTTCGAAATATCAGATTTTTAATAAAAATTTAATTTTTATTTTTGTAATAGTTAGGAATTTTCATCAACAAAGTGAAAACTTCAAATATGTGCAGCAGGAACTCTTGCGCTGGTAAATTAAAGGAGACATGTTGAAATTAAAGCCAATATAGTCTGGAACTACGAACTGCTCAAAATTCCAGGAACATACAACACATAAAATTAATTAAAGACATGAACCCCCAGCCATACAAGGAAATTGTTTGCTGCTTTTATGTTTGTGCGGTGCGGGTGCGACCAATTTCATCGCTCTTCGTCTGCTTTGTAATGATTTCAGACGACGCATTTTCTTACAAATTTACCCATTGGAATGAATACTAAACATAGAAATTTTACCAAACAACTCATAATTCTGAACTGCAAACCAGTAGTGGTAGCACGCACTATAGAATTCTATCATAGAAAGCAGGCGAATACGATTTTACTTTTACGCATTTTGGTAGCACGCACTTTAGAATTCTATATTCGCTTTTTGATTCGGAAATTATTGGATTTTATACTACTAAAATAAAAATTATTATGACAGTTGTATACATATAATAAATATATAAATTATATATAAATTGGCTTTGAATAGAACTGTGGCAAAATAATGACGTTACTTTGACACTTTCGCCTCAAGTCGAACGCTGGCAGGCGAATATTTTGAGACACGCATGCTACCAAATTTTCGCTTCGATGCGAAAAGCGAAAACAAATGCCTGTTTTCATAGAATTCTAAAGTGCGTGCTACCACCACAGATTGAATAATCATTGGCATAAACAAATTGGTAGATAAATACAAGTAATCTAATTAATTATGTGAAGAAAAGAAAAATATAAATGAATATTATTATACAAATAAGTCGTATGATTAAATAGAAATGTCGCATATGTTAAATAGTGTATAATTAAATTATTACTTTCACTTCGATAAACACAAAACTTATTAAATAAACATGGAGTTAAGTATGTTTGATGTCATAAATTGTAACACTGAAAACGAATGTTAGAACAAACACGATTCCATTGAAAATTTCACCAAACAATCTCATTTGGGCATGCAATGATACCTCGTAAATCACATGAAGATTTTCCTCTGCCCATATGTGGCAATTTTACTTATTAACATACTCAGAGAAATGAAAATGTGCCACATCAGAGAAAAAGATTTTCCTTGAAAAATCAGCATCATCTTCCTGGTTCTGTAAAACGCAATCTGTGTAAATTCTTCGCTGTATCTACATGATCCATTTCGCAAATGTGTAATTGTAAACTAATATTTGACACTTCGAAAACACGTGCTTATTGATAGCTGTTTGATTTATAGTGCTGCAAACATAACAAACATAAATCCGATCACCTGTATATTTAATATTTATGTATGATGGAAAATATATTATTTTTACAAACTTTAATTTCATTAGAATCAAATATATTTCTACTACATTCTTCTCAACACGGTTTCATTATTAATTTAAATGTGACAGTGACATTTATTTAAATATGTCAAAATTGTTATTAAAGTATTTATGACGCATAGGCACGATGATGTGTAAATAGTTATTTATGCAACAAGTGTAAAAAAGTATAGAATTCGTCAAATTCTACGAGTGAAATGACACTTTTTACTCTTTTGCAAATAATTTTTTTTACGTCTGCAATAAAAGTGTGACAAAAAGTGCCGTAACGTTTCATTATTTCACTCCGTAGCGTTAAAAAAGTGCACTTTTTTCACACTTTTATTATGTTTAAAAAGAGACTTACTTTATAAATCCATTTAAATGAAAAAAATTTCCTTATCTTAACAGACGTAAAAAATTTAATTATTTTATAAATTTATATTTAAAGCTATTTACTAAAAGCTGTTATCGTAGAATTAAAGATTAAACCATTATATATAATAAAAATTATACTCAATATATATTTTTTTTTCAAGAAAAACTGTTAAAGCTTGTATAAGTGATACTTTTGGTTATCTGGTTTACACTAAACTAATGAACTCTTTCCACATTAGTATAGAATGGGTATACAAAATTTCAAAATTTGAGTAATCGTGTTCACAGGATCCACACTCACACACTCACATACACACCCACACACACACACTCACATACACACCCACACACACACACACACACACACACACACACACACACAGACATCATTGTAAAAATGTTAAAATCGGATTCTGGGGACATCAAAACGTGCTTATTCACTAAAATATCTATATGCGATTTTTAGCACTATCTCTGTATCTCCCTTACCTTGGGTTTTAAAAGATTCTATTAAAATGGTTTAACGACGTGTTGTAGTTACATTCAGGCCAGTGGTAGCGGGAAGCAAAAAAATAGCCAGTTGTCCTAATTTTTTATCACCCTGTTTGAGAATATTCATACAAAAATCCGGAACAGAGACATCAAAAGATTGTTAACCGACTATAAACAGATAAAGGTCTATTCTCTAAAAACCTGCTTAATTTTAACAGCCTTTAAAATTATGTTCAACTAGCGGCCCGTCAAAATTTTTGCCACATTTTGGTATTCTGCATCATACTATTTTAGCAGTCGGTTAGTTTTAACAATTTTAACGGTTCCGCTAAAATATGTTGTGAAGTCATGTACATATAGGCACAAAACGTGTGTCTTTGATGAATTCTCAGCGGTACTTTATCCACATAACCTAAGATTGTATAAAATTTTGACATTTGTTGACAAACATGTCTCGTTCAAAACGGATGGACAAAGGAGCAAAAAAAGTTTTAATCAATTATTTAGAGGAAAATAGAGAATTAGTAAATAATACGAAACTAAACCCAACTAATTACGAAAGTGTAGCAAAAAAATGGAAATATTTAACAAATCTGTTAAATAATAACGAACTCGGTCCTAGAAAAACGGTTCAACAATGGAAAGAAGTAAATTTTTAGCTTCTATGCCTGTAGAATCGGAAAGTAAAATTATCATATATGAGTTAGAATTTATATGTTGAAAGTATAAAAGTTATATTAATTACGCATTTTATTCATATTTTGCTTTATATTAATAATTTTTTAAATATCAAAAAGGATGGGAAGCAAAATTATTTAAAATAAAGCAATAATAGCTATAAATAAATTAATATAAGTTGCTAAATATAATTTACGCCTACCGTTGTTGTATTTGGTAATATTCTTCAATTAAAACCAAACCGATTAAGTTTTGTAATGCCATTTTGACATTTCACAAAATAACGGCACTGTTCTACTGTCCTCTAAATTTTTATAAATTAGCGGATTATTTTAACTCTAACCGCTAAAATTTTAGCAAAAACTTAGGTACAGAATACGAAGTGAAATTTAACTGGCGTTAAAAAAAATAACTACCTCTAAAATTTAACGCTTTTAATAGAGAATACACCTAAAATACTGTTAATATCACTTCAAAGAACATTAAATGCGTATCTAACAAAAAAGTATTTAATGAAACAAATTTTTAATTAACCTGGTAGTGAGATGAGTAATTTGCATGTATAACATGAAATACTAAAAAGCGAATGAGCAATTCGATGCTCACAAAGTAATTTAAGCTGTTAAAACTAAAACTATTCATCCTCGTGACTATTGCAGTTAGTGTGAAATGATATTTAACGTTGCATTTTGACTTTCGTGACGTGAAATGTGGAAATTGCGTTCAACACTGCATTCACAGCGAATTCAACTGCGTTGATGCATGCAGAAATGTGCATTCGTTTGAAAACCACTGCTACTGCCAGTTGCGTTGCATTGCATTGCAACAGGAGCAACTCATATTCTGTCGATTTGGTTTTATTCGATTGTTGCACCAAGTCTCTATTTTGCATCTCATTCTAGCATACCACAAAGCTAATGACGTAATAGCAGCGCCATTTTGACGAACGAAAGGCACCTGCTAATTATGACACTTCAAAGCGAAATCTTAATATTATTGACATATATGTAAATGGAATCCTTTCACAGAAAGGAAAACTATCTAAATTGTAGTTAAATTACCTAAACAAAATCTTTATTACTAAGCCTGTGTCCGATGTCGCATTTTGACATTTAGATTTTAGGATTTAGGTCTTCTTTACATAAACACAAATCCAAATGGCACACTAATGCTATCCATTGGTTTGCATAGCAACACTTTAGAATAACAAAAATTAATTATACACTTCGATTTAATTAGCTGCTTCAGATTAAATATTAATATTATATTTCATAAAATAGAAGCTAAGAAGCTATTCTTTGACAGTAAATTTGACGTTTTGCACAAATTATAGCAACGAATACTTCGAGCATATACTGACTAGAGGCCGCCTTACGGTGTTTGTTTTGATCGGAACACATACGGAAGCCATGGTGTATTGCGAGCTGCTTATTGAAGCCTTTGTGTATTGCGGACTGCGTATTATCTTAATATTTGTACTACCTTTTTTACAAAGTAATGACTAATTGCTGCTTTTGAAATATGTAAATCACCTTTATTTCCAATAAATTTCAGTCTCGTTACTCTTACGTCATTATTAGTAGGAAACCTAAAAGTTACACTTTGTTTAATATATTATTTGTAAAAAAAAATCCCAGTTACTTACACATGAAACGAAATATCCTTACTTTCTTTGTATTTTTCATTACAATTTGATATACTCCGAGATATACTCACAAACTACATGCAAAAAATAAGGTTTGGTTGTAGTAAAATGACAAGCAGTGACATATAACACAACAAAACACTGCCCGCAATTCACTATGACTTCCGGCCCGCCGCCTACATGTCTTCCGATCACTTCATCCTATACATTGGTATAGGGAATTACTTCTCTAGTCAGTATATGCTCGAAAAACGAACATGATTTGTTTAATTAGCGCGTCAACTTCAAGGCATAGTGTACCCGTGCAAAACCCTAAAATCTAATTCCTAAAATCCTAACTAATCACTAGATTTAGGGCATATAAATTTAGGATTTAGATATTAGGGTGATAAAAGTGTAACATCGAACACATCCTAATATATTTTATTAAATTATCTAAGTTGATTTAGTTAAATTTTCTAAATTTGTAATAAATTATAGTAAAATTAAATACAAAATTAATTGAAATTACTACATTTATATCGTAATAAATATTGAACTAAATATAAATAAAGAAATCAACAAAATATGTAGTTAAATTTTCAGTAGTAACTTTGAGTAGTAATATAACAAGAGAGTGAGAATAATTGAATGGCTATTCATTATACAATGGATTTTTTTATATATTTATAATTCTCTATCTCTAAATATATAGAAGATATAATAAAAATGCTCAATGTATTTGGTGTAAATTTCCAAAAAATAATATTTAAAATATTTTTTTAAGAAACTACTACTTCCGGTTGTCTAATTGTTACAAAAACTTTTTCAGCTCTTCTCGTTAATGTCAGATTAAGGAATACGCAGTTAAATAGGTCTTTAATCTTATAGAATTTGAGAAACCATGTCTACAACATCCATACATAAACACACACACTCACACACACATACACACACATATATACACACACACACACACACACACACACACACACACACACACACACACACACACACACACACACACACACAGAAACATCATTGTAAAAATGTTAACATCTGATTCTAGTGAACTTAAAAACATGCTTATTCACTAAAATCTGGATATACGATTTTTAGCATGATTCCAATACATCTTTTAGCGAGAGGTAAAAACAAAAACTGTTATACCCTTATTGAAAGACACTATATTTTTACACTAGAATCAAAGTTCGCAGTGGTTATGTTATAACATAAATCTTTTTCCAAAATTTGTGATTCTAATTTACATGATTGAATGTACCATCAAATATCCTAGTGTGATTCAAGCAAGCAACAGTTTAATTTACCCTTAAACAGTATTTCATCCTCTGATCACAGCTATCTGTGATCTGACTATTAAATTTCAATGTATGCCCTCCATTTTGAAGTCTGGCTTAATTCCGCGTCAACCCGTCGACGTCGCTAATGTGCCATTAATTCGCTCTTTCAATTATTTCATTACGCGACGTCGCTCCTCGCGATAAAGTATGAAATTTATGAAATGCTCGGCTTTGCGAAATGATGAAAGATCCATTCACATAATATGTTAGTTGCGACATAAGTCATTTCATACTTGTTATGGTACGATTTATAAAACCTTGAGTGCTATGTAATTATAAAATTTACCTGTCAAATACTTATCGATCACCGGATCTAATTAAATCACTATTTATTTACAATGAAAGACTGACACCTGTGAAGTAAGATTTGCTATTTCAATCAGTTTCTTCACAAAGGACCTACATATGGTTTATACGAAGAATGAAAGTTGACATTTAAATTAGTTTATACTTATAGGTAATTGAAACAGAACTGTATAACTTTAACAAACTCTTACATACAGAGAATGTCCTAGGGATTTGGTATTTGAATATGATGAACATATTTATTCATCAACAACAAAATACAACAAGGTTAAATTTTCTTCAAATTTATATCAATATCAAATATTTGAAGAAACTATAACTTGTATAATCCAATTTGAACATCAACTTGTATTGTTTAGTCATGACTGTCTACAGAGTCTACAGCTAGAGCAAAAGTTCCTGGAAGTGGTTGTTGAACATTGTTGAAATCAAAATTGATCACTATTGTAATCAAGTATTTTCATTGTTGTAATCAAATATAGTAACATTTATTGTTGTAATCAAGCACATATTCATTGTTGTAATCAAGTTCATTTACAGACTATACATTTCTACGTAAATAGAAATAATATTCATTTTTTGTTTAAATTAAGTAATCTATAAAAGTAATGGGGTCCCGTGGCCGCGTGCCTGAGTGTCTCGTCGCGAACCTGGGAAACCGGGTTCGATCCCGACCGACGCCAAATATTTCGAATTTTAAATGGCACAAAAATGACCCCTGTGGTGCACTCTCCACACCAGCTATGAGTGCCCGTGAGGTGACACCTGATAAGCGCCCACACGGTAAAATATATCGTCATCATTACCGATGTCTACATGTGTTGTAGATACTGGCACACCCAGAAATGGGTAATATGCCGTGATGATATATTTTTTTATTTATTTATATAAAAGTAATGACAATATAGTATATGAAAAATGATTCCCATTTTGAAGAAAAGCACATTTTCATTCATCAATATGTATGAATGGAAAAATATTTAATATTTTGTAACCATAGGCTTTGTGAATAATTTAAGCGTTATTTTTTCGATTTGTTTATATTTTTTATAACAATTAAAAAAGTAAAAGTGTTTGATCTCAGCTTCTATTAATAATTAAAAATTGAAATTTCGCAATTTTAATGTAAAAAATCTGATGTGGTCAACAAAATAGGTACCTATAATACCTCCCGCTATTTAATTTTTTTAAATTTAAATACAAACTTACATATTTACTAATATTAAGTTCCTTTGCATATATATATTGCTTTATATGATCCATTTCGTTAATGTGTAGTTGTAAACTAATAGTTAACACTTTGATAACACGTGCCTATTGACAGCTGTTTGATTTTTAGTGCTGCGAACATAGCAAACTTAAATCGAATGATCCTGCAGATCTAATATTTATGTATGATGGAATAGTTAATTATACAAGTGTAAAAAGTATAGTTTTATTTCACGAATCGGAAAGTTTGACCTATATGTATTGTGTTAAAAAAAAACAGTTTATAAATCCATTTTAATGAAAAAAGTGTACTTTTTTTAACAGACGTAAAAAAAATATATTTTTTTTTAATTCTATATTTAAAGTTATTTCCTAAATACTATTATCGTAGAATTGAAGATTGTACCATTATATTAAATTTTTATTAGTAAAAATTGCTGAAAAATTATATATATATAAATGTATATTTTACAAGAAAAACTGTTAAAAGCTTGTAGAAGTGATACTTCCCAGTTATCCGATATAGACTAAAATCTAATGAGCTCTTCCCATATTAGCATAGAATTGGTAAACAAAATTTCAAAATTTTCTGATTGATATATAGTATTTGAGTAATCGTGTCCACACGATCTACACAAAACACATATGTACATACACACAGACATCATTGTAAAAATGTTAAAATCGGATTCTGGGGCATCAAAATGTGCTTATTTACTATCTCTATATGCGAGTTTTAGCACGATCTCTATACCTCCGTTACCTAGGGTAGCGGGAGATAAAAATTTGAGCATTTTTCCAATAATATACCATACATCCTATCCTACACAGTTATAAACTTTATAATTTGTGAAAAATGCAGGATTATATACGTATAAAGTTGTATGAATGCGTGTAAATTTATGATTCTGTAAAACAGACTTAAGAAATATGTTGGCAAATTTTTATTTATCTATATTTGTCTTGGATATGTACATAAAATTATGTAAGTTCTAAAAGATATCCTGATGTTTATATTTATTATTATGTGTACAATTTCACACATTCACAACAGGAGAAAAATTTGTAAATACAAATTTTCTAACAAATAAATAAATATATAAAAAGACCTATAAAACTTAGTTTTCTCCTTATTTAAATACGTTTTATTGCAACTGGTTGTTAATATTGCAATATGCAAGTCGGATTGCCAAAAACTAGGTGCGTCTATTGTCCTATAATCAAGTTATGTAAACAAACAAAATTTAAATTCATGAGATTGAACGCAGACGAATATTGACGAAGTACGAGTACACTCAAAATTTGCATCTTATAAACGAAAAAAAAATAATTATATCTTCATTATAGATTTTATATTTTATCGTTGGGAGCTTTCAGTATTTCAAGGGCACTTAAATATGAAAATAAAAAATACAGTAGCAGAGAATATAGCTCAAGTATAGTACAATTTTATTATGCTGAATATAAAGAAAACAAAGTGGGTAAAATGGAAAATACATTACATTTGCAGGGGCACAAATAATGTCAATAAGTCGACAACAACTTCAACGAATAGCTCATGGGCGGCGCTAACCATATATTGTGTTTATTTTGTAGTAACAATTAATTTTTGAATCATTACATTTTACTTTGTTGCGGACGATGTGCAAATTTTATATGCACGCAAGTCGAATGTAGCATGTAAACTAACTTCCTTTCGAATTGTATTTATTTTACAATTGTAGTGTGTACAATAGTTATTTACGGAACAAATTAGTAAAGTAGTATTTCATCCATAAGCGGAAAGTTTACTTATGTGGCGTGTGGCATATAAATTTTTTAATTATCACCTTACATTGTCTTTAGAGATTAAATAGTTATTTACATTATACGTGCGGTAGTGTTATTTTACAACGCGAGGTTTTATAATGAAGCACGACGCGCTGCGGAGTACAAATACCTAACGCACACATTATGCATTACATTTTTTTGCCGAGATATCTACTAAATATGTATTTTCTATAAATTTTGTTTGTTAACCTTAAACCATTGTTGTCATCAAGCTAGCTATGCATTAAGATTCACACTATTAAATACATTGTTCAATTAATTAACTACTTTAATTCAAGCACAGAGTTTATTAATACTGTTTTGAGAGGTTGGGAGATACATAGACCAAAAATTTGCACTTTGTTTATTTTATTTATTTAAGAATGTCTATGTTGGAAGAAAATTAAGGTTAGGCAGATTAATTTCTACATATATCTAGTTCTAGTTCCTAAACAGACTACATGAATGATTACGTACCCTTTTCGGCGTTCTCTATTAAAATGAATTTCATACTCATACATTTGAAATAAAATAAATAAATAATTCTCATCGATCATTCAACAAACTTTATCATTTGAAAATTTTGACACATTGACATTACTGATTGAGAATTATTATTTGCTAATGCTAACAGATGGCGTTGGCAGATTTAATTAAAAGAAATTCAGTTTTATTTATTTATTTATTATTATTATTATTATTATTATTATTATTATTATTATTGAACGATGAATTGCGGTAACTAGCGTTTTTGTAGGTACTCTTTATTATTAAAAAAATCTGTTGTGGCCAGCACAAAACCTTCCGTCAATTCGATGTATTTTGTACAAATCCCATACCAGAACAGATTCTATATAATATCATGTAAAATCAAACACGAACACATACTATTTCTATTCTATAAATATAAGTAAAATGCACTTGACACTTCTTATTCTTCAACTTCCCCTATTTTATTAGAGGTAGCTGTTTCCTCTTTTCTTCCACTCATTCCTGTCCAACTCTAACACATCTTCTTGACACAGGCATTCCTTTCAGTCTTCTGCGATACAGTCCTTCCATCTTCTCTTTGGCCTTTCTCTGCGTGTCACTTGCCAGGAGCACTATGACATACCAATTTTGTGATCTTACACTTTCCATATTTGGTTTTGCACTTGCAACTGACATCTGTCAATTAAATTTTTTTAATATATCAGCATCAGCTGTTTCCATGATAAATAGCAAATTAATAATTTTTGAAAATTAATTTCTTTATAATGCTTTAAATCTACATCTATTGAATATGAAGGAAAATGTATAATCAAACTGTATAGAGAAGAATATTTTCTTTAATAAATATAATAACAAAATGTCAAAAAACAATATTTAACTGCGTTTTTTAAGAAAAACTGTTAAAAACTTCAAATAAGGGTACTTCCGGTGGATCAATTATAACCAAAATCTAATCACCTCTTCATATGGATGTAAAGAAGAGGATTACGAAAGAATTATAATTTTTAGGATTGTACTATTGGAGTTATCGTCGGAGAAAAAATTGTCACACACACACACACACAGACATCATCTTAAAAACAGTAAATTCGTATAGTAGGAACCCTAAAACGTGCTTATTCATTAAAAACTGACCACCGAATTTTTTGACCAAAGACAATACCTTCCTTATCTATAGGTGACGGAAGGTAAAAATAGCTTTATTTATTAATGGCTTCATAACACTTAAAAATGTGGGTGTTTATTACTTTACTCGGTGCGGTAAAGTCAGCGCATGTGTAAAATCGCAACCACCATAAATGTCAACGATGTGTGATTGTTATGTTGTTGAAGTAATGAGACCCCATTATACACTCATGTCTTGTTTATTAACAATTTTCATCAACACTCCACAGCTCCTTCATAGTGTAAACCTGTAGCCTGCAATTAATAAGTCAAAGATACCTTTTAAAGATTTATTGTATATATATCCATCCTACAAACTGTGCAAATTGTTTTCACAGCCTACAAAGATACACAGCCTAACATCTTATGAAGAAAAGAATGTATAAAAATTTAGTGTTGAGTAAAATCGTAAGTACTTTCACAGCTAGGTTATGCGTTAGTGTCCACGTGATACAGTCATGCAAAGTGACCATTCACATACACACGCATAACGTTGTAAACAAATACTCCACGAACACAAACAAACAATCACACTTCGGCCCACATACGCATGGTAACCGGTTTGCTTTGGTCACCATAGCAACCAAGTATTACACAGGGGTTTGCATTTTGCATCCAGCTAATGATGTTACCGACTCTGTTTTATTTTAACTGCACATCAAAAAACAAACTACAAAGAACGGTTTAATATTGTGGTATGTGTGCTGTGGTTTTTTTGTCAAGATGTTTGAAATATTTTTTGTTTTATTTCTAAATCTGAAACTTGTTTTCGAATTGGTAAGGTCAAGGCTGGACAAGATTACTGTTTTGAAAGGGAAATTGTTCTTTATATTGTTGAGAGCTACGCAAAAAATTGACCCACAGAATGATTTGTTCTTCATCTTGAGTTTATTTAGATGGTACTTTTTTAGATTTAATAAATATTTATTTAATTTAACATCAACATTAAACTTTTCCTTTTCTTATACTGGTCGTTGGTATCTTCGTACTTTTTGTCAACCTAAACTTAGCTTGTAAAATCTAAAAATTTCTGGAATTATTTATTAACTAACTAATAATGGGCTACTTGCGTGGTAATGAAAATCCAATTTCTGTCACTATATACGTAAAGTTATATTGAAAACATATAAAAATATAAATTTTATTTTAAAATAATTACATATTTTTTACTAATTAAAAAAAAATCTGTGACGTCTTTATATTTAACTAAAGGAGGGGAAGCATGTTTAAGAATGTTATCAATAGATAGCATGGCGCGCGAGAAAGTTTTAATTTGAATTTGACATTAGTTCATTTTTCTCTCTCTCTGGTCTGTCAAATACATTAATTACTTTATAAATAAACACATAGGTAGTTACTTGTAATTTAAAATGTCGATACCAAGAAGATAAACTAATATACTAACCTCCAAACTATTATTGAAACGTCAAACAGGTGATCTACATTACACGCACAAACATCCCATTACTATGGGACGGCACCACGCTGTGGCTTTACGACTATTCATTGGTGCGGCGTAATTCTACGTCATACATGGCGGGAATTCAAATAATCAAATTTCATTATTTTTTTTCTGGCTAATTAATAAAAATTTTGTTAAAAGAAAAAATATGGGTAGCAAGTTTTTACCTTCTTTTCAAAAATATTAAATAAAAAAAGGTACGCAAGTAGCCCATCATCAATCGAAAGAAGTTACTGAAATTTTCTATAAGCTACAGACTCTTTGAAGACGCTGTAGGTGCAGTGCCCATTGAACACTTATTTTTTTCTTTTTTACCTCTCGCTAAGAGAGGTA
The DNA here is from genome assembly GCA_943142095.1 of Ophonus ardosiacus. Taxonomy (NCBI): domain Eukaryota; kingdom Metazoa; phylum Arthropoda; class Insecta; order Coleoptera; family Carabidae; genus Ophonus; species Ophonus ardosiacus. The sequence continues at coordinate 16,283,298 of OW964824.1, forward strand.
CTGGAATCATGCTAAAAATCGCATATCCAGATTTTAGTGGATAAGCACGTTTTAAGATCCCTAGAACTCGATTATAACATTTTTACGATAATGTCCGTATATTGTAAGACTTAAGACATGTTTAACTGCAGTTTCCTAAATCTGACATTTCTGGGAAGAGCTGATTAGATTTTGGTAACAATTGAAGTTTGAAGTAAGAGATAGAGAAATATAAATATGTAAAATAATATGCTGTAATGATTCTCGCACTCCATGGAAAACAAGTAGTAAAATTAAAATGTAATTGAAAAATAAATGTCAGTATAAAAACACCAGACAGTTGAAGACCTTTTTTGTGAAGTTCATTTAATATTTCTTATTTCATTATTAATTAAATATTTAACATTATAGATACATATATTACATATACAGATATACCGCCTTCCTTGGAAAAGATTCTATATATCCAGTAAAATTGTAACACGAATATATACTACTTTTTACATATTCCATACTGAAAGTTTCTTGGAAATTCAATAAAATTATAACATGAACATAATTTGTAAATTGCACTTGACACTGTCATCTGTCAATTAGAATTTTTTAAATATATCAGCTGTTTCCTTGATTATATAGCAAAGCTGACTGATTTTTGAAAGTTAATATCTTTATAATTCTTTAACTCTATACCTATTGAATATGAAGAAAAATGTATAATCAAACCGTAGAGAGAATTAGATATTCTTTCATTTTGATAATCAAATAAACTGTCAAAAATGATATTTAATTGCGTTTTTTCAAAAAAACTGTTAAGAACTTCAAATAAGGGAACTTCCGGTTGATCATTATAACCAAAATCTAATCAGCTTTTGATATGGACGTATAGAAGAAGAATTCGAAAGAATCATATTTTTTTTAAATTCCGGACACACACGGACACACACACACAGACACACACAAATACACACACATACATACACACACACACACACACACACACACACACACACACACACACACACACACACACACACACACACACACACACACACACACACACACACACGGGCGCACATACACACAGAGTTGTTTTTTTAACGCACTGTAGTTAAAGCCTAAGTTGACAAAAAAGAGCATATTGAAATTTTGAGAGTAATATAAAACCACTCATTTAACATTTCATTTCGATATGATATTATCAATTAAACCAAAAGTTAAAATTTAACTATAATTGGTGCAACTGGCTATTTTTTTTTAGTTTCAGTAGATTTTTTTTATGACTATAAATAAACCTACAATAAATTTTGTTTTTTAGAAGAAAAATAATAAGAAATGAATGATAACAATGCATGAGCAAAACAGATTGTAAAATATAATCACTCTTTTTTGCAAAAAAAAAATTGGTTATAAGCAAAATTAGTTCCAGTTCTACATAAAGAAATATATCGGTTGCTCAACAAATGATTTGGAAATACATTTTCATTAGATACGGCTATACTTTTACTATCGCTACATTTACTAAAAAATAAAGATAAATAGATATTTTAGCATTAACTTTCCAATAAATAGTTTAAATGCCGAAAATTGTGCAACGTTTTATTTGCATTTAATCAAGAAAAGTAATTTAGCACAAAATAGAAGTAGACGGTAAATAAAACATCGCTGACAATAATGGCACAAATAAATTATCAAACCATCAGCAATCTTTCATGATTGAAAAACATTTGTCACGGATATACACCCAAAAATTATTATATAATGTTCTAACAAGTAACTTTTCATACAATAAATTACAAAAACATAAAAACATAGTCATGGTATTTAAATGAATGTTTATCAATAAATAATATTTTATTACATAATGCAAAAAGTGTGTTAATTTTATAAATATGTTGGGATTTACCAAAAATATAATTAAACAAAAAATTAACTTATGATGATGGATTTACTATTTCAATATCTAGGGATGCACTCGATTTCGAGCTATGGCTCGACCCGGTCCGAAGCAGGCCTCGATTTCGAGTCGATCTTTGACCCGGGTCGAAGATATTTTTTTATCGGGCCGAATCATTTGCAGAAGTTAAGGCGAGTCGGACTTTTGATTTTGGCCCGGCCCGAACATTCGAGCTTTTCGGGCCGGCCCGAAAAATCTTATAGTCCAATCAAATACACAGATTCCTTAATATTTTAATGAAAATAGATAGAGTTAAAAAGGATCAAAATGATTTAATAACATCATACTTCACATCTTAACAAATAAAACTATGTTCCTTTACTTCAAGAATTCCAGATTATTCACCAAAGCTTAATAATGTTATTGTGTTGTTATTATTACTATTGTTACTACTCGTATACTTACATAAAAGTGATTTTTGTTCCTAATGATTTCTTGTTTCATTTTTGAGCAGAAACAAAGTTAGATAAAAATCCTTATGAAAATGATATTTTTGTATAAAATTTGTGAAATAGTTGTTTAAATTTTCGAACACCTTTGATAAACAAAGTATTAAATACTCATAGGTCTGTAATTTTTATTACAAACTTACAATAGAAGTGTCTTTTTTTAAAACGTATGTTAACTAATGTACTCGTAGATCGTTATAAGGATGTAGAGGTTTTTTTAAGTTTGACTCGAAAAGAGTTAAACATTTTGCCTCACATAAAAATCAAAATTAGAAATGACGGATGCATTCAATTTCGAGCTTTGGGTCGGCCCGGCCCGATTTCGAGTCAATTTTCGACCCGGGCCCAGATAATTTTTTTTTCAGTCGATTTTTGAGTCGGGCTGGCAAATTTATTTTCGGGCCGAGTCGATCCAAACCTCAAAGCCCAGTTTGGCCCGGTCCGAATGCATCCCCAACAATATCTGTTAAACGAAATGACATATATAAAATAATAACGGTGGCGGCTGCCCAATGGGGAAGTTTAGCGATTTTTTTTATTCTTTTATTCCATGGGAAATGACTTGAAAAATGATATAACATGATTTAAGTTTTTCAAAAATGCCCAGATTTTCCGGAAAAGCCGATTTTAAGCTGTGATGACGTCGGTAGAGGCTTGGTACAACGTATGTCGCTTATACACTGACGCACGCGGTTGCGGTTACCAGTCACTTGAGACTGAGGTGTTGTTCGACCTACGTTCAAGTGGTTCGCTTTCACCGTTCTGTCTGAGTTTGCGCATAACTGACTTGTGACGTACTTAGAGTTTACCCAAAAAATATTAATTATAAATAAATGGAGCAATAATTTTAATTTTTAATTTCAATTTCAGCAGTCATTTGTGTTATATTTGTGAGAAAATAGTATGTTATGCAGAATTTTTACCATGCTAAACTTCCCCATTCTCTGGTGAACAAATGTTGAGTACCCACAACTGAGCTAGAACTTTGGTAATATTTTTTAATAATTTCTATATGCTTGTGAAGGGCCAAACGCTGCGTGATGAAACTGCAAACTATAGTGAATATTTTGACATTTGAAATTTAAAAAAATTAATATCAGAAACCGAGATCTCTATTGAAAACTGCCACCCTTAATGAAAGACACTATACTAAATTTATAACCGTCAAAAAGGTCCGAAATTATTTTTTGTTAGCTTACTTCATATTTACAAGTTTTATAAATAAAAAGTTTATCAAAAACTCTTGTGTTATAAGTATCTCATTTTCTAAATGCGGAAAGCGTTATTATTTATAACCTCACAATTGATTTTCTCGACGAAAATAACCATGAACAAACTCTTAACGGAACAAAACGACAAAAAGTTCTCGCGTGTTTGCTGCGTATAAATTTTGGGAAAATCTCGTGAACAGCAATTAGAGCGAAGTGTAAACTCTCCACAACAAAACAACATATTCGCACGTAACAAGAACAGTTGAGAGCTGTTTGTCAGTCGCATAATATATTTAACAAAAGAGCAACACTCGAGTCTGCTGTCAAAGACGGTATGTTCATTATTTAACCGGCCCTGAATGATTTACGTATAACAATCACTTAGAAGAACGTTTAGGGGATGTTCTAAAACATCATCGGGGTATTTGTTCCAAATCAAAACCGAAGATTGTTGAACTCAATATAGAGGATGAGTCTTTGAAATGGCCTTCTTCGATATCTCCCTTATTGTTAGAAATATGTACAAGTTGAAAAAATTCGAGTTCCTTCAATGAAAAACTTTCTTATTATGCACACTACAGAAAATTGATGTAGGTCTTTATGGGCCAATGGGCTACTTGCATGGTACTGAAAATCCGATTTCTATCACTATATACGTAATGTTATGTTGAAAACATATATAAAAATATAAATTTTATTTTAAAAAAGTTGTTTGTTTTTTAGTAAATTAAGAAAGAAAATTTTCTGTGACGTCATTATATTGATCTGAGGAAGAGAACCATGTTTAAGAATGTAACTTATAGATGGCATTGCGTGCGAGAAAGTTTTAATTTGAATTTGACATTTTGCTCTCTCTGGGCTCTCAAATATATTAATTACTTCACAAATAAACACATAGGTAGTTACATGTAATTTAAAATATCGATACGGAAAAGACAAACTAAAATACTAACCTCCAAACTATTGTTGAAACGTCAAACAGGAGATCTACATTACCCGTTAAACAAACGCTATGGATTTACGATCATTCATTGGTGCGGCGTAATTCTACGTCATACATGGCGGTAATTCAAATAATCAAATTTCATTATTTTTTTTCTGGCTAATTAATAAAAATTTTGTCAAAAGAAAAAATAGGGGTAGCAAGTTTTTACCTGCTCTTCAAAAATATGAAATAAAAAAAACGTACGCAAGTAGCCCATAAGGCATCGCATGAATTTTCGATCGTCTTTTGTTTTTGAGCTACAGGCTAAAACTTGTTTTTTGCTTATTTTGAAAATTCAACATATCTCGCTTGTTATAAAAAATAAAGAAAAAATGTTTAGATAAGTTTTATAGGGTTTTTTACATAGAATACCGTGTTGTAATAATTATATTTTTTTCAAAACTTAATAATTCTCGAGATGTATAACACAAACATAATATTTTTTAAATGAGAACATATTTTGAAAATAGTCTTGCATGATTTGTTTACATCATCGAATCTCGTGTAACTTCAAAGGGCTGTAACACGAGGTCCGATGATGTAAAAAATCATGACTGACATGGAAAGAAAGAGAATTCCATGCTGAATTTAGACATTCATCGTCAATTATTTCTATTCTTCCTTATTTTATAAGATTTTCAAAGATGTATAACATGTCTACATTCGTTTGTTTTAAACATGAATAGAACAATAATAACATATATGCTGCCCCATTTGAAAATGACGAGTTATATTAATTTGAAATTTAGTTAATATATAGAGTGTTTCATTGCAAAAGACAAACAATCCTCGAACCCGATACTTGGGCTGAATAAACAATTTATTTTGATGTGAATTAAGTGATTAATTTAAAAAATGGATTATAAATAAAATATTTTTTTCTGAAAACTGAAACATAAAAATACTTGTGGGCTCTATTTAAAAAATAAAAATATGCTATCACAAACTCTTTGTTAAACATTATATGCTCAATAATTGTTCCATACATTGTTTTCATATATATTTAACGGTTTTGGCAGCGTAAGCGTAAGTGTTGCTATTGTTCATATTTAACTAGCCTTCAGTATTGTACCCATACAGTAATTTTAAACAGGTAGGAAAATAATATTCTAGTATTTTTTACTTGAACACAAGTTGAAAAAGAGAAGTAATAACAATAACAATAAGGAAATCAGAAAAGATAGAAATAACAATATGATAGAAAACATTACTGATTTCTAATTACAAGGAAATCTAACAGTAAGAATCTTTTGTGGTTTTACATTTTTACATTATTTTCCTCTCATAAATACTTTCATAATATTTTTAAAGAATTAAAATTTCATTCAAATTAAAATTTAGAATTAAAGTAACTAACATTATTTCATTACAGATATTCTACCTCTCGCTAAGAGAGCTATTGGATTCATGCTAAAAATCGCATATTCAGATTTTAATGAATAAGCACGTTTTAAGGTTCCCGCAATCCGATTTTAACTAGTAGTTTCTTTAAAAAAATCTTCTAAATATTATTTTTTTGAAAATTTGTTTTCTTACTAATATAGAAAAACATAAAATTGTACCTATGAGACATTTATAATTTTTATTATATCTTCTATAGATTTATAGATAAAGTCACTGTAATATATAGAATAATTGCATGTAAAAATTCGCGCTGGCTAAATTACACCAAGGATATCTGTTGACCAATTCGAATATTATTTATAATGTCAGTGTCAAAAATCAGCAGTTTTAGTGACATCCTGAAAGTTTTTTCTGGGAAGTATATTTAATCTTTCTTATTGTTTTATTAATTAAATATTTAAAATTATAGGTAAAATTCATATATCCATAAGAAATATCGCCAATCTTGTTAATGTATTGGAATAATCTCTGACATTTGAGAACTTCCTCATACAATGAAAATATAGATATAGTTGATTAGAATTTTTTGTGTGCACGAGCACAAGACCTGTTAAATACAATAAAAATAAAAAAAAAAATATTAAAGTTCTCTAACATAAACGACATTTCGATAGGGGAAGTGCAGTACAATACTTATACATATAACCCCTTGGGTAGTAGAATGAACAAGTGATTAGGCAGGGTTGAAAAAAACCCGGGTTTTTTTTATAAAAACCCAGCCCGCCTGGGTTTTTTAATAAAACGCGGGTTTTGTTAAAAAAAAACCCGGGTTCTATTAAATAAAAGCGGGTTTTATTGACAAACATCGAAATATAGTATGTATCATTTTTAACTTTAGTTTTATAAAGTATCTTAATAGGTACACATACACAAGTCGGCGTAATAGATAATAGATATTAATGTTATTAATATTTTTTTTTAAGACTGTAATGTAATAAACAATAAATTAACTAGAGAGTGTACATGCGTACACGAATTAATATTAATAGTTGCAAGTCTGTGCAATGCAAATGTGTACAACAATTAGACCCAAGTGTCACAAATAATAATATGTTTAATACACAACTCAAAAAATAATGAAAATGCTGACACCAGGATTGGAGTTGTTCAAATATAAAAGAAACACTGTGCAAAGTTGGCACAACAATGAAAAATATATTAAAAATGATCAAACACGAAGTACACAAAATGAAATTAATTGTAAAATGTTGCCGGTGACAAAAATTTATGTATATATGTGTATACCATATAAGTATGTACCATATTTAATTAATAAAATATGATTTCATAAAAGTGGGTTTTTTAGATTTTTTTTTGGGTTTTTTTAGATGAGTTTTTTTAGAAAAACCCGGGTGGGTTTTTTTGGGCCGGGCAAAATTACAACAACCCTGTGATTAGGGCATTAGGGGTGAGAAATTGATTAACAGTGGTACATACAATTAATTTTTTTAAAAATAGTAAAATAATCTATTGATAGAGTTAAAACACTGCTAATTAACACCTCCCTAATTACCCTTAATACTTGTTCATGCTACCATCCAGTGTTTGTTTCTATTGTTCAGTACTACATATCAATATTTAACGAGTAATGTATTATATAAATAATGCAAAGAAATTTCACAAAAGCTAGAACACACTGTAAATTTTATCTTGTATTTGCAAATATTATTCTCAACGTGTTATTCTACCTTACATAAATTGTTCCAGATCAAATCGCCGTCGAAACACAGCATGCTAAACAACGCAGTACAATAACATAACAACACATTAATGTTGTTAACACAATTACCTGGATATACATGTCATTAACCTAATTTGACCTAATTAAATATTTGTGTCACAAGGATTTTGTCTTAAAGTACTTTATCTATTTTTTTTTTTTTTGTAATATCTTGTTTAACGATATTTTAATTTTTATTTGGGGATATTTAATTAATAAAGTGTGAAAATGTGTGTTTGAGATTTATGTAACTAGTTTATTCCGAAACTACTCGTATACTCATGCGTCATGTCGATTTTTACAAATGTCGAAAATACACAGTTTTACACTAAAAAGACTTATTCATTGCTGTACTAATGGACTGACACTTACTTTACACTGTTACTTTATTTAAAGTAATGTATAGCGCACTGGAGTATCGATAGTATGAACACCTGAAAGTAACGAACATGATTTATTTAATTAGTGTGCATCAACTTCAAGGCATAGTGTGCTCCAGCAAAACCCTAAAATCTAATTCGTAAAATCCTAAATAATCACTAGATTTAGAGCATATAAATTCAGGATTGGGATGATAAAAGTGCAACATACATAGGACACAGTCATAATAACGTTGTTATAACTCTAGACTACAGAATAGAAAAAAAAAATCCGTTGTGACCAGCACAAGACCTCTCGTCATTTTCATATTAGGCTATATAACTATTGTACATATTTCACATTTCTGTTACACACAAAAATACATGTCTTCTTTATATATTTTTATATTTTTTAATTTATTCTATTCACTCTTATTCTTCTAATGTTCGAGATTCTTCCAAATTCATTGATGAGATTGGCGGTATTTCTGCAGGGTACATGTAATATATGTCTCTATAATTATAAATATTTAATTAATAATAAAATAATAAATATTAAATGTACTTCCCAAAAAGAAGTCTTTCCATTTTTTTCCCATGGGCTGCGAGATTCATTTACAACTTATTATTTTATATATTTATATGTCTCTATCTTTAACTCCATAGAAGATATAATAAAAAATTTATATGTATCGGATAGAGATTTTTATATACTTTAATATTCGAAATAACAGAAATTATGAAAAAATTATGTTTAGAAGATTTTTTTAAAGAAACTATTACTTCCGGATAATATTTTTTAAGTCTTGTAGTATTTGAGAAACCGTGGTTCCAACATCCACACATCCACACACACATACACACACATCGTAAAAATGATATAATCGGATTCTGGACTCTAAATCGTGCGTATCCATTAAAATCTGGATATGGGATTTTTTAACATAATTCCTATACCTAAAAATCTGTTGTGGCCAGCACAAGACCTCTCGCCATTTCCATATTAGGCTATATAAGTATTGAATTGCACTTCCCTTTCAAACCGTCATTTTATAACAAAAAAAAATACAGAACTTTACCCAAATACTGTTTTTTATTGTATTTAACATGTCTTCTGCGCACATATAATTCTAATTATATCTATTTTTCATTGAATGAGAAAGTTCCTACATTTCAGAGATTCTTCCAATTCATTAACCAGGTTGGCGGTATTTCTGATGGATATATGCATTTTACCTATAATTCAATTATTTAATTAATAAAACAATAAGAAAGATTAAATATACTTTCCAGAAAAAGCTGTCAGAATGTCACTAAAACTGTTGATTTTTGACACTGACATGTGTCATTTAAAAACTATGTTATAAACATTGGAATTTGTCAACTGGTTTCCTTATTGCCTTGGCCTCTGTGATTAAATTACTCTATATATTATAGTGTCTTTATCTCTAAATCTATACAAGATATAATAAATATTTTAAGTGTATTAGATAGACAATTTTATGTTCTTCAATATTTAATGACAAAAATTTCCAAAAAATTATATTTAGAAGAATTTTTCTCAGAAACTACTACTTCCGGTTGTTCAATTGTTACCAAAACCTTTTCAGCTCTTCCCAGGAATGTCAGATTGAGGAATCCATAGTTAAACAATTCTTAAGTCTTATGGTTTTTGAGGAATCGTGTCTACAACATCCAGACATACACACATACACACATCCACACACATCATTTTAAAAATGTTGTAATCGGATTCTAGGGACCTTAAATCTTGCTTATTCAATGAAATCTGGATATGCGAATTTTAGCATGAATCCAATTCCTCTCTTAGCGAGAGGTAAAAAGACGTAAATTGAAAATATTCCACTTCGTTTATTATTTGAGAGAATATATATGTTTATGTGATTTATTTTAAAATAAAAATAATAATTTAATATTGTGGTACAACATCAAGAAGATAATTAATATATATTTTTATTTAAATGAAAATATTCCAGTTGTCACAAATTTGAGAATTATCGAAAATTCACTGAGATACTAATAACAATTTACATAACCTCACAAAAAATAGTTACTCGTTTAGTGCTGCCCTCTCTGTTGTATTAGACCACGCTTTTTCAGTCCACCCTCGTGTGTTACTATTTATCCGCTCATAGAAGTTATATATTAACAAATAACTCTAATGAATTACTATTTACTTCCATCGTAGAACAATTAGTTAGGGGAGGTTTTACTCAGTTCTCCATTTAACAACTACCCAATGTTCATACCCTAAGACTCGTCTTAATTATGCAAGCTATCAAGCTCTGGCCATTTAGAGATGTTCTAATTAAATGCAAATACAATAGTGCTAACAGATTTCACCGACCGTAACACGGCGGGAATTATTCAGAGTAAAACACTAGTCCGAGATTCTGGACAGTGGATTGTTCTATAACAAGTGGAATTGAGATCTCAGCGCGATTGAAGATGTAGTGGTAATCAATAACAATAGAACTGGCCTTGTTGGACCTGAACAGTGAACACAACTTGTAGGTACCAAATACTCTACATAGTTTCTGCAGATATCAAGAAATAGAACAATGTAATTTGGGTCAAGATGAAAATAAATACTCGTACAAGGAGAGATCAAATGTAGCCAGACGAATAAATAGTATGCCCCATATTTTTGAATATCTACTATCCATATCAGAATTATAGTCAGTTGAGTTTGAAGCTCAATAATTTGCTTTTAAAAAATTCAAAAATTATGAAACACACTTTAAGTGATGGACTATACATTTCTACGTATTTATTTCATATTTTTTAATTAATTAATATAAAAATAAAAATAACAAGATTTATTAAAAATTACTCCCATTTTTAGCGCGTTTGAAGAAATGCGCAACTTCATTGATGTCTAATATTCAAATGTACGAATGGAAAAAATATAAATTTTAATATGTTGTAACCATAAGCTTTGTGAATAATTTGAACGTTAATTTATTTTCTATTTATTTATATTTTGTTTATAACAATTAAAAAAATAAAAGTGTTAGATCTTAGCTTTTATTAATAATTAAAAATTGATATTTGGCATAACGCCAAATATTTCCAATTTTAAATGGCACAAAAGTGACCCCTATGGTGCACTCTCCACACCAGCTATGAGTGCCCGTGTGGTGACGCCTGGTAAACGCTCGCACGGTAAAATATATCGTCATCATTACCGATGTCTACATGTGTTGTAGATACTGGCACACCCAGAAATGGGTAATATGACGTGATGATATATTTATTTATTATTTATTTATATTTGGCATGCTAATTCAGAATATAGTTTTTACATAAAATATTAATAAATTTTTATTTGAAATGCCGGGAGTATGAGCAAGGCCAAAGAGAAGATGGAAAGACTGTATCGCAGAAGACTTGAGAGAGGAAGAACTGTGTGAAGAACATGTATTGGACAGGAATGAGTGAAAGATAAAAGTAAGAAACAGTGACACCTAATAAAATTGGAGTAATCTGAAAAAGAAAGAAGGCATTGTCAAGTACAATTTACATAGTGTGTGTTCATGTTATAATTTTATTGGATTTATAGAATCTTTTTAAAGGAACTTTTGGTATGGAAATTGTAAAAAAATAGTATGTGTTCGTGTTATAATTTAATAGAATCTTTTCCAAGACACTTTTTTATAGCATTTACACATTTACGTAACATTCTCTTTACAATTAAATAATATTACTACCAAGTTTATATCTCTACCCATTTTTGAATTATTGCCCCAAAAGTCAACATACCCCAACCTTACATTTAGATAAAAACTTCAAATTTTTCAAAAATCTAATTTTTATGTACCTAGATAGTTCTCAATGCTCTGATTCCAAATTTTGAAACCGCAGGTCGATATCTCTTGTTGTTTCGCGAGTTACTTTAATTCAAAATTTTGCTCAAAAATGGATCGAGATATGAATTTGGCATTATCACCATTCGATTCTACGGACAAAAATACATAAGTACAGCAATTTTCATAATTTTTGTCGAACCGGTTCATTTTTTATGAATAAAAGCTTGAAAACCCCTGAAAAAGGCCAAAATCTAAAAAAATCGTAATGGGTACACCTTAGATTTTTGCGATTTTTGACCATTTTCAGTTATTTTCTTTAGAGATTGTATGCGGTGTTCAAAAATTTTGAAAATTGGTGTACTTATGTAATTTTACCCGTAGAATCGAATGGTGTTATCGCCAAATTCATATCTCGTCCCATTTTTCGGTTTTTAGATTTTTGAAAAATTTTAAGTTTTTATCTAAATGTGGGGTATATTGACTTTTGCGGCAATAATTCAAAAATGGGTAGAAATATAAACTTGGTCATAATATTGTTTGATTGTAAAGAGAATGTTACGTAAGTGTACGCATTTTTATATTATTTATATATAAGTATACATAATGTATATTCAAGTGATAATTTTATTGGATTTATAGAATATTTTCCAAGGAACTTTCTGTATGGAATTTGTAAAAAATTGTGTGTTCGTGTTACAATTTTATTGGATTTATAGAATCTTTTCCAGTAAAATTTTGATATGGGATTTGTACAAAATACATCAAATTAACGGAAGGTCTTGTGCTGGCCACAACAGATTTTTTTTTAAGAAAAACGGTTACAAACTTCAAATAAGGGTACTTCCAGTTGATCAATTATAACCAATATCTAATCACCTCTTCATATGGATGTAAAGAAGAGGAATATGAAAGAATTATAATTTTTAGAATTGTAGGATTGGAGTTATCGTCCGAGAAAAATTTGTCACACATGAACACACACACACACAAACACACACACATACACAGTTACTCATTAAAAACTCGCCACTGACAAGACAATACCTTACTTACCTAAAGAAAGGTGACGCAAGGTAAAAAAATCATACTTTAACATGAAATTACTTTGATCTTTTACACATGAAGCAAATATTAAACCTATTTGAATTATAATTTTACATATCCTTTATTTTATAATACATCACGTTACTATCTTCAAAGTATTTAAAGTTTATATTATGTTCTGAAAGTTACAGCAAACAAAGCATCATTTTTGGTTAATAGATTGTTACCTACGTTAACATTTTCTCTATTATTACTTTAAGTTTTTCTCCTGTTTTCTACGTTAAATCGAAAATGTGTTCTATCTGATTATAATAATTTAAGTGCGAGTAATTTATTTTGTAATAAAACCTAATATCTATCCATATGAATATTACATATTATCTTGATTTCTAGTTATATAATGTAATAACTACCTATCATAAAATAAATTCCTTGTATGACATTAAAAACATCTTTTCACTTATTTCTGTGTCAATAAAGTTGTGATAAATTTCCATATTAATACCTCGTTTTTGAAACACAGCCAATTTCGTGTTCCGTTTTCCTTATTTTTAATTTCAATCTCATGCTCAAATCTATTTACTCATGTTTCAGTGAAAAAAGAAGTAGGATTCCGTGTAAAAGCTCCATCTTTTTTACTTTATTTCAGTATGCTTTAAAGTGAAATGCCGCCAACCATGTCAAAAGGTTTTGAAGTTAAACTTTGCTCGTACAATAGATATTTTTTTCATAATTAAGTGGGCAACAAGTGGACGTTTAACTTTTTTAAACAGTAAAAAGTTATTCACACTTGTAAAAGATATGAATTCTGAATTTGAATAAACTGTTATATTTAATCATGTCGCAAAGTTATATTGAGTTGATCTCCAAATATTTATTTGCTATTAAATTAATTTTCAGGCATCAAAATCTCAGAGTCAAATAATCGGCAAACTGTATGAATTTGGCCTCTAAATATTTCATTTCGTTTTCTAAAATATTATTAATATTAAAATACATTTACGGCCGCAAAATTCGGGCCATTATACGCTGCTTGGGTATAATAGAAAAATACCAATTATCATTTACTATTTCAGGTTATCAAAACATAATTTGGAAAGTTAAAAAACATTTTTTTTAAGTTTATTAAATATAATATAATGGTAATAAATAAATATATCATCACGGCGGTAACAATAATGTTATGGATTATTTAAATTTTATTTTTAGCGAATATTGTTACAGAAATTTTATGTGTTGGATATAACTTTTAACAAAAGTCTCAACGACAAAGAGTTTACTCTACAGGCTTTGTAAACCTACAATTTATAATGAATCTGCATCATTTATTCAATTATTCTACACCTGCAATAATTTTACAGTTTGCGGTGGATTATGATTACTGAATACTATTGCATTTTACAGTTATTGAATCGGGACTTTTATGTGTTTTAAAATGCAAGAATAAATAAGAAACTATCATTTCCGGTTGTCCAGTTGTTACCAAAATCTAAACTCTTTCCAGTAATGTCAGATTGAGGAAACCGCAGTTAAACATATCTTAAGTCTTATAGTATTTGAGAAACCGTGGCTCCAACATACACAAACACACACACACACACACACACACACACACACACACACACACACATACACACACATCATCTTAATTATGTTATAATCGGATTCTAAGGACCTTAAAAGTTCTTATCCACTAAAATCTTAGCATGATTCCAATACCTCTCTTAGCGAGAGGTAAAAAGGGTGTGGCATCTAGAGATGCATTCGGGCGGGCCGGGTGGGGCTTGAAGGTTTGGATCGACTCGGCCCGAAAATAAAAATTACCGGCCCGACTAGAAGATCGACTCGACAAAAAAATTAGCTAGCCCGGCTCAAAAAGTAACTCGAAATCGGGCCGGGCTTCGGGCCGGGCCGGGCCAAAGCTCGAAATTGGGTGCATCCGGCATTCCTAATGTTGATTTTTATGTTAAGGCAAAATGTTTAACTTTTTTCGTGTCGAACTTATAAAAACCTCTACATTCTTATAACTTTCAACATTAGTTAACATAAGTAGTTAAAAAAGAGATCCTTCTAGTGTAAGTTTGTTATAAAAATTACAGACCTACGAGTATTTAACACTTTGTTTACCAAAGAATTTATACAACTTTTTCACAAATCTTATATAAAAAAATAGAATTTTAATTTACATAAGGATTTTTTTATCTAACTTTGTTTCTGCTCAAAAATAGGACAAGAAACCATTATGGTAGGAACAAAAATCACTTTTATTTAAGTATACGAGTAATAACAATAATAATAGCATCATCACAATATAATTATTATGCTTTAATGAATAACCTTGAATTCTTGAAGTAAAATAATACATTTTTATTTATTAATATGTGAACTGTGTTGTTATTAAATCATTTTGATCCTTTTTAACTTCATCCATTTTAATTAAAATATTAAGGAAACTGTGCATTTGAATGAAATATACGATTCTTCGGGCTGGCCCGAAAAGCTCGAATTTTCGGGCCGGGCCAAAATCAAAAGTCCGACTCGCCGCGATTTTTGAAAATGATTAGCCTGATTCGGTCCGATAAAAAATATCTTCGGCCCGGCTCGATGATCGAATCGAAATCGAGGCGGGCTTCGGGCCAGGCCGGGCCAAAGCTCGAAATCGAGTGCATCTCTAGTGGCATCTCTCTCGGACTTCCTATACCTATGCATCCCTAGTCATAAATTTGATAACTTTGTGTGTTAATAAATTCATGATTTTCTAAAATCGAGCTTAATATAGTATACCTTAATATATACAAGGTGTTGTCGAAGTTCGGATAAAAACTTTAAAGGCATTTAGTACTGTCCAAAATGAGTAAAAAAAGCTTAGTGCACATGGGTTCGATCGTCAATATTTTCCGAAATATAAAGTAGTAAAAAATGAGTTTTTACTGGGTTTACCTCTGCTATCTCGAAAACTATAAGAGTTACGACTTCAATTTAATGAGACTTTTTTCTTACCTATGAGAGGTCACTTAGATGTGCTTTTGTTTTTCTTCGATTCTAATACAAAATGGCTTCTTTCTCGGAAACAGGTTAAGATCCGACCAATGTTGATTAAGCTATTTTACTCATTTTGATCAGTACTTTAAGCTCTTTGTAACAAGGTGAGGGTAGAGCGAGAGCAAGCTAATCATTTTATTATAAACTCTTCCAAATTATAGTTTCAGTATTTATATTTCAACTTTGTTATCTTTGTAAGTCAAAATTCTGTTTAGAAATAATTATCATTTTTCTCACATATCTCTGTTTAGTCTAGATGTCAACCGCGTACGCATTTATTGTCTTGGCAATTAACTATATAAGTTATTGCAAGCTGAAGCGCAGGGTTGTTATTTAGCTATGGATGCTGTATGATAAACCCCGCACCCCTCATCAGATAGGCTCTACTGAAGAGATAACCGTTTGTTTTAGTCAGTCTTCGGAAAATATTCATAGTCAAAAGTTATGTAGTCTGCGGTTTAGTTTTGGGTTCGTACGCTAGTACACGTATTTAGAACAATGTTACAGATTAGTTTGTTTAATTATGTTAGCGTAATCGTTAATAATAATTTGTAAATAAAAATATGCCAATAAAGAGTTAAGTAATCTAAAAATATAAAGTGTGTCCGTCATTCATAAAACTATGTTCATTAGTCATCAGTTTAAGGTTTAAGTGTTAGTGAGTGTAAGGGTGTTCCTCCTCAATAAAGCAGTAGTCGTTCAGCGAACAAGTAAAACGTCTACCAGTCAGATAAAGTGTCATCGTCGGGAAGAGAGTAAACAGCAGCTTATGTTCCCCCTCACCCCTCCTGTGACATCATAAAGGTTTTACTCGAAGTTCGATAACACCCTGTATATATTTTCTTCACTATTTGCCTGTCAGTATTTTATTCACATTTTCTGAATCATATGTACGTCGATGGATTTTGTTGTTCTTTAAAAGTTCGATTACAAAATACAAATGTTTATATAGTAGTCACAGTGAATATGTATGTTTCTAGAAATTTATGAAAGTATTTGAAACTCAAGAAAATATTATACTGAACAATATATTAAATTGTAAAATAGTTCAAAAGATTTATATTATAATTAAACCTAGTACCTAAAACTACTACGTAAGTTAGTGCAAAATAGTTATAAAGCAAATTTATTCTGTTTGAAGAAAGTATATAGAACAAACAATTTAATTTTACTACTTCATAAACGTTGAAAGAACTACGTGCTCTCGCATACCTCAAGTTTATAAACTTTCCACCTTGCGGACGAAGTAATCTTCTCATCACAAATGAGAAATATGAAATTTAGATCCCCTTGTTTGCCCTATATGCACGTGTATTGACTATCTCGAGATTGTGGTTTGTGAACTGCAGACGGTAAATAAAAATAAAAATATCATTGTGGTTGCCGAAGGAAACCGCAGTGTAACTGAGAAGAAGTAAAAATATTTGATATATAAATGAACTCGATAATTAGTAATGAATAATGTACGGCTTGTGGTTGCAGTGTTGGAGGAAAACGTGAATATATGCATGTGTATACTTATACTGACAGTAAACAAACAATAAATATACAATGTTCTTAGAATAGACAGTAAAAAAAAAATAGTTTCATGCTGAATATAGACTTTCATCGTCCGTTATTCTGTCTTTAACCGTGTTTGAGTAGTGCATGAAAATATAAAATTTTTCATATTTTTATGCACCGCTCATACACGGTTAAAGATAGAATAACGGACGATGAAAGTCTATATTCAGCATGAAATTCTCTTTCTTTTCATGTCAGGCATGATTTTTTTACTTCACCGGATCTTGAGTTACAGATATTTGAAGTTACATTATTATATGAAATTTTGTGTATTTTCAATAATACAAAATTTCGATGAAAAATCATATAACTTCAAACGTCAATAACTCGCCATCCGATGAAGTAAAAAAATCATGCCTGAAAAGAAAGGGAATATCATGCTGAATGTAGACTTTCATCGTCCGTTATTCTATCTTTAACCGTGTACGAGCGGTACATAAAAATATTAAAAATGAATTAAATTATTTAGTTTATTTTTCATGTTATACTTCTGTAATTTAACTCGTAGAATCTAATGGTGATGTCGCCAAGTCTGTATTTCCAACCATTTTGGGGCTATTACCCAACAATAGGTATTTTTGACTTTAAATGCAACTTTTTACACAAAAATCTGTTGTGGCCAGCACAAGACCTCTCGCCATTTCCATATTAGGCTATATAAGTATTGTATTGCACTTCGCTTTCGAACCGTCGTTTTATAACAAAATATTACAGAACTTTACCTAAATATTGTTTTTTATTGTATTTGACATGTCTTCTGCACACATATAATTCTAATTATATCTATTTTATATCATTTTCATGTCAGAGATTGTTCCAATTCATTAACCAGATTGGCGGTATTTCTGATGGATATATGCATTTTACCACAATTTTACCTATAATTTCAAATATTTAATTAATAAAACAATAAGAAAAATTAAATATACTTCCCAGAAAAATCTATCAGAATGTTACTAAAAATGTTGATATTTGACAATGACATGTGTCATGTTATAAACATTGGAATTTGTCAACTGGTTTCCTTAGTGCCTTGTCCTCTGCGATTAGTTTACTCTATAAATTATAGTGTCTTTATCTTTAAATCTATTCAAGATATAATAAAAATTTTAAGTGTATTATATGGATAATTTTATGTTCTTCAATATTTAATAAAAAAAAAACTCCCAAAAAATTATATTTAGAAGAATTTTTCTAAGAAACTCCTACTTCTGGTTGTTCAATTGTTACCAAAACCTTTTCAGCTCTTCCCAAGAATGTCGGATTGAGGAAACTGCAGTTAAATATTTTTTAAGTCTTATAGTTTTTGAGGAATCGTGTCTACAACATCCAGACCATCCAGACATACATACACACACACACACACACACACACACACACACACACACACACACACACATACACACATCCACACACACACACACACACATCATTTTAAAAATGTTATAATCGGATTCTAGGGACCTTAAATCGTGCTTATTCAATAAAATCTGGATATGCGAATTTTAGCATGAATCCAATATCTCTCTTAGCGAGAGGTAAAATGACTTTTGAGATAACAACCGTCATTTTTTTTGCACACAAAAAACCTTAATTCTATTCTTTCATTCTATGAGGAAGTTCCTATATGTCAGAGATTATTCCAATACATTCACAAGATTAGCGGTATTTCTCATGATATATGCATTTTGCCCATTATTTTAAATATTTAATTATTAAAGTAATTAAAAAAATAAATGTTCTTCCTAGAAAAACCTTTCAGTAATGTCACTAAAACTGTTGATTTTTTAAATTGTCTATTGTTTTTCTTGATGCCTTGGTGTAGTTTGGACTGTACGATTAATTACATCAGTTTATTCTATATATTACATTCTTTATCTCTCAATTTATAGAAGAGATAATAAAAAGTTAAAATTATCAGATTTAGAATTTAATGTTCTACTCTTTGTAATAATATACATTTTTTTAACAGTAATTAATGGGGTGCAATAAAAATAAAATTACACAATTAAACGTTAATTAAATTTTATTTGACAGAAATACAATCATCGCCATATTTTTATTTGCGTGGGAAGCAGTGCAAATATTTATGAATGTAAATATGTTTGTCTGTGATTAATACATTTACAAGCTATTTATAAATGCATTAGCATAAATCGTACAATTAAACTGCACATTCACATGATGAAATTTCCAACATTGTGCAGCTAGGTAGAAAGTATATAACAAAAAGCAAACACAACAAAATACCGTTACTCACACCCTGACAAGGAATGTAAATCCTCCAAACCAAATGTCAAAATTTTAATGTCTTTTGACATTCACCAAAGGTTAAGGTTAATCAGCAAAAACCACAAAGATGTTACGGAAAAATGTAAAACATTCCATTGCAAATTATAGGAAAAGTCTTTTTGAAGGTTTGTAATCGAGTACCGATTTCATTTTTAATTGGCCCTTGCAAAAACCCGTCTTAACCTTGCGAAATATGTGGCTTGGAATCGTTCTCTGCACATAAGCGCCGATCTGGGTTACAACTATTAAATCTCTGCAAAAAGTGACTGACATAACCTTGAATTTCAGAATAGCTATAAATCATAAATGGCCAATAATTTCAATTACCGATGGAAAAATGTTTCATTAAACACTTTTATTTCGCCAACCTAATTGCCAGTGTGTTTGAAATGAATGGCTGTTGCAAAATTTTCGCGACAATGCTGCAACAATTATAATGCAAATTATTGCATAGAAAGATATAATTTTTAATTTAGCCTTTTGTACTATTTACTTTATATTTTCAATACCATTAATTCAGGTCAGAAAAACATTAATAACCATTATAAACAGAAACTGGTAAAAAAATACCAAGTATAGGTACAGGATAAGTTATTAATGGTTATTAAATCAAAATAAATTTTGGAGTATTAATAATAGTAAATAATTTTATTATCATTAGTATCACAAAAACAAAAATAGTTGGAAAACTTTAAATAAAAATATTATCTACCTATACAGTACACACCTACATAACATTTAACGGTTACTATGGTTACCCTACAGTGATATTATCAAAATAAAAATAGAAAAGAGGCATTCTCAGAGGCTGAAAAAACCTGTAACACTGGTTTCCTCCTGAATAAAATTCAACAGCAACTACTCGAGGGTTAGAACCCAGCGAGTAAAACGTGAATATAAGTACAATCGCACAAAAGTTGTCAAATGTATACGAATGTGGTATACATTATCAAGAATTTGGAATGAGATACATACATAGTCACTTTATCACTAACTAGATGGCAGTGGCAGTAACAGTAACAATTATGAATAGATTCAAAATCAAAGCTTATAATAGGAAGTGTTTTAAGTTTTAAGATTATTTTTTGTAGTTTATGAACAAAATAAAAACGTACGAAAAGAACTTTTTTCTGAGGCCCCCGGGAAGATGAGACACCCAGCTAGCGCCTCATGCGCCTGTGGTTAAATGCGACCCTGGGTACAGGATGTTTCTTTTAAAACAACCGTAAACGTAAAAAATAAATAGTATTTAAAAATTTATGGAGATGACTAGCATTGTTTTTTCTCCGTCAATTGTTTACAGATTATGTCAGAGAAAAATATTTCAAAAAACATAGATATGTATACAGGGTGTCTCTTAAATAGGGGGACATGGCTTAACCACAGATTCCTGAGGCTAAAATAAGACGATTTAACCAAACTTGCTTCTACCGGAAAGTGTACCATTTAGCCAGAATTCTGCTTCAAAGTTCTTCGAAAAAAAATTAATTTTGCTTATAATAACCGGACGCTTTATTCGATTTGGATGAAATTTAGTATGACAGTTTATATGATTATAAGTCATCTTTTAAGATGATACTTGTTATTATTAGTGAACCACTAGTGTATGAAATGTAGGTGCCCCAACATTGATTAGACCATAACTTTTTAATGGCCACGCCGATAACGTGAAATTATTTTTTTTCACAAAGATACATTCAATAGTAAACATTTTTCTCTCTATGTAATTTGTGATATCTGTTACGGTTCAGACAGAAAAAAATAAAACCTGAGTGACTGCATCGTGAATTTTTTAAAAATAAATTTAATCTAGCAGTCTCTCCAAATGTCAAACAATTAATTTTTAATAACAGTAACGAGTTGTCAATCTTCTCAACTTGTTTAGGAGTAAGCTAACATATTTATTCGTGTTATTTATAATAATGGTATATAGTAAAATACTATTAGGCTGAACAAATAGATGTTACTAGTTTCTGAATATTGCGAAGGAATTTTTTGACAACCCAAAAACAATTGTTACTGTCATTAGAAATTCGTTGTTTGACATTTGGATAGATTGCTAGATTAAATTTATTTTTAAAAAATTCACGGTGCAGTCACTCAGGTTTTATTTTTTTCTGCCTGAATCTTAACAGATATCATAAAATAGACAGAGAAAGAAAAGTTTACTATTGAATGTATCTTTCTGAAAAAAAATAATTTCACGTTATCGGCGTAGCCATTAAAAAGTTATGGTCTAATCAATGTTGGGACACCTACATTTCATACACTAGTGGTTCACTAATAATAACAAGTATCATCTTAAAAGATGACTTATAATCATGTCAACTGTCATACCAAATTTCATCCAAATCGAATAAAGCGTCCGGTTATTATAAGCAAAATTAATTTTTTTTCGAAGAACTTTGAAGCAGAATTCTGGCTAAATGGTACACTTTCCGGTAGAAGCAAGTTTGGTTAAATCGTCTTATTTTAGCCTCAGGAATCTGTGGTTAAGCCATGTCCCTCTATTTAAGAGACACCCTGTATAATACAAAAATTAATTATACGCATCATTTCTCCAAAATAATCCAGAAACGATTGAATGAGAAAAAATAATGCTAGTCAACTGTTCGCTAATAACCTTTAATCAATTATTCATACGTTCCAAGTCCAGATACTAAAGGGTCTTTCATTAAGAGTGATAGGATTTTAATTTTAAATAAAACAAAAACGGATTGACGTATCAATTTAGTTTTTGCTTCATTTTGAAGTTTGGACAATGCAACTATGTGTGGAACAATATTATCGTTCAAATATCCTCCACGGCTTTGTTTACACTGACGCAAACGATCGCTCCAAATTTTTGAAGAAATAGGTCCGATGACACTGCCATGCTATAAACCGCACCACACGGTGAGTTTTTCGGGATGCAACGGCATTCCATGTAACACTTATAGGTTGTTCTCGCATCAATAACGGCAATTTTGTTTATAACAAAGTCATTCATCCAAAAATGCGCCTCGTCTGAGAAGATATTTTTTTGGCGAAAATCATGATTATCTTCCAAGTGCTCAAGGGCCCAATCAACAAACTCCTGACGCAATTTGTGATGGTTTGGCTTCAGTGAGTCAATGCGACTTTGTAAGGATGTAGAGCCAAATCTTTATCCAAAAATCTCCAAGTTGACGGCTGAGAAAGACCCAAATGTTGAGATCGTCTTGAAATCGACAAATTTGGCTCATCGGCTACAGCTGCTATATTCTCCTCATTTCGCACATTTCTTTGTTGGTGGCTTATTGTCTTGTAAAGTGAACTTACACTCAAACTTTTCCACATTGCGGCGTATAGCTTGCGCAGAATAACAGCAACAGCGATCAAATTCTCTGGTGACCAAACGTTGAGCACCCACAATTGAGCTCGGACTTTGGTAATATTTTATAATAATTTCTAAACGTTGGGGAAGGGTCAAACGCTGCATGATGAAACTGCAAACTATAGTGAATATTTTGACATCTGACAGAAAAATATCAGAAACCACTGAAAAAATCTGTTGTGGCCAGCACAAAACCTTCCGTCAATTCAATGTATTTTGTACAAATCCGATATCAAAGGTTCCTTGGAAAAGATTCTATTATATCCTGTAAAATTGTAACACGAACACACTATTTTTTACAAATTCCATATTGCAAGTTCCTTTGAAAAGATTCTATAAATCCAATATAATTATAACAAGAATGTACATTCTGTAAATTGCACTTCACACTTTCTCATTCCTCTCCAACGCATCTTCTTCACACAGTTCTTCCTCTCTCAAATATTCTGCTACACAGTCCTTCCATCTTCTCTTTGGCCTACCTCGTACTCCCGGCATTGAAACTGCAAGTCACTTGCGAGGGACACTCTGTCACTTATGTTACTTTCTGATCCTACACTTTCCATTTTGGTTTTGCACTTGACACTGACATCTGTTCTGTCAATTAGAATTTTTTGAATATATTTGCTGTTTCCATATTTTTTGCAAAGCTGACTGATTTTTATAGGTTAATCTCTCTTAATCTCTCTATAACTCTATATCTATTGAATATGAAGGAAAATGTATAATCAAATCGTATAGAGAATATGTTTTTCTTTCATATTAATGAGCATAAAATGTCGAAAAATGATATTTAACTGCGTTTTTTCCAGAAAAACTGTTAAGAACTTCAAATAAGGGTACTTCCGGTTGACCAATTATAACCAAAATCTAATCAGCTCTTTATATGGTTGTAAAGAAGAGGAATAAGAAAAAATAATAATTTTTAGAATTGTAGTTTTGGAGTTATCGTCGGAGAAAAATTTGTCACACACACACACACACACACACACACGGACACACACACACACGGACACACGGACACACACACACACACGGACACACGGACACACAGACACACAAACAGACACACACACACACACACACACACGCACACACACACACACACACACACACACACACACACACACACACACACACACACACACACACATACAGACATCAATGTAAAATTAGTAAAATCGTAATCTAGGGATCTTAAAACGTGCTTATTCATTAAAAACTCACCACCGAATTTTTTGACCAAAGACAATACCTTCCTTTTGACGGAAGGTAAAAACTGTCACCCCTATTGAAAGACACTATATTTTACGAGTGCTTGTATTTAATGACCTCGCCTCCGGCTAAGCCTGTCAAAATATACTCATACATTATCAAAAGTGCATTTTATTCAAACTACTCTACGTATGATTATGAATAATTCATTGATTCTTGCAATATTCCTAATATTATATTTATAAAAATTACCAAACCACATTTGTATATTTAATGACATTGGTAAAAATTATTTGAACAAGCTAAAAACTGAATTTTGAGAGATACAGTTTACTTGTTATTTGTTTATTGTACACGTTAGATAATTAACTGTTAAATCTTTTTTATTAAAACCATTTTAAAAACAAGGTTTTATTTATTTTAAGACCAGGTTGGGTGTGGTACAATTTAAATCTTGCCTTAATTTTTAATGTTTTCTGTAAATACCAGTTACCTAACCAGAATACTTTAAACTCAACATGTCGGCACCCAGGGAACCCAACTAAACTGGAATAATAAATGTCATGAAACAA
This sequence comes from Ophonus ardosiacus, assembly GCA_943142095.1. NCBI lineage: Eukaryota > Metazoa > Arthropoda > Insecta > Coleoptera > Carabidae > Ophonus > Ophonus ardosiacus. The sequence continues at coordinate 16,308,272 of OW964824.1, forward strand.
AGTGAGTTAAAAATCCGGTTGAGCGATTAAACTGACGCTCGATCTAAATTGTTTGTAGGAGTGAGATGAATTTTTTGTTCTAAAACCAGATCATATTAAAATAGACTGTGACAAAAAAATGGTATTAAGTAATATAGTGTATTTGTAGTCCGTGAGTTCCAGTTACCTGGCCAACCTGTAACATTGAAAGTGATACGAGAAAAAACATAACCACACCGATCATGAAACTGAGAACCTGATTATTTTACAGCTGAAATGCTATTAGCTCCTAAGGTATATATTCATTCTAATGGTGGGTTTACAACTGACACAGTACACAGAACATAATTTAGCATAGAAAACATGCAATTTGGTCATACGGAAAATAATATATCCTCTTATAAGAGACACAGCGCACAGAACATAATTTAGCATAGCATAGGAATTGACCAATGTTCAATTTTCTATATCCTGCGCCCTATGTTTTTCGTGCATCTTCGTAACATTTCGTGGTAGTTCGAAAAAATATTTGTAAATACCGCTAGGAAGATGGAACACGTGTCAGTCATTTGTTGGTTAAAATGGACTACATCAAACTTTTTTATATAAATGTAATCATAAATAACAAAACCAAATAATAACACGAACTCCAAATCAAATCTGACAAAATTTCTAAAAATTTCATAGTCATAGACAAACATATGTTTTCTTATTATTTTTGGAAAATGACAGGTACTTCTTTTACTTCTTATTTTCACTATATTTTGTGTGACATAAAATCCCCTGACAAAATTATTAATTATGCTAAATTAATCTGTGCTAAATTAAGTTTTATGTATTTTAATATATTAAAATACACGGTTTTTAGTTTCACAAAATTTTTAATAGTCGATGATTAGTTTCACTAATACCAAGTAAGAGCTGAAATAATTAAAGAAATTATGTTCTATGTTCTGTGTTAGTTATAAGTCCACGTTAACTGGTCTCTCAGTCCAATTTTATTGTCATCGGAATATTGGCATTTTTTTATTAAATAAATACAATTTATAAAAGCTGAAAATGTTTCCAAAAGTCAATATGAATAGTAAATGGAAATTGATTTGCAAACATTTTTCCCACAGTTTTGTTTTATTATTGAATGAGCTCCGTTATTCTTCGCAAATTGCTGAAGTAAAAATACCATCCGCTTCCGACACAACTTTATTTGCATTTTGACAGTAAATGTTTTCATCGTTCAGTCTCAACATTTGTACACTTTTAAAATGATTTCATTTATACGTGAATTGATAAAAAATAACGAAAATTTTCATTTGTTTCAAAAACCAATATCAGTGTAAAAATTTTAAAATCGGATTCTAGTGACATTAAAATGTGTTTATTCATTAAAATTGGATATGCGATTTTTAGAATGAATCCAATATCTCTCTTATAGTGAGAGGTAAATATGAGCTCAATCATAAATGAATAACACGCAAAATTAAAAAATTCTCAATACTTTGTGATCAAACGTATGTACATTGATATTTATATGGCTGCTATTTATTGGATCAGTATTTTACATAAATGAGTAATATTAAATGTAACTTATAATAAACGTAATTCAATCTAATCTAAACTAACCTCACCTAACCTTTAACGTAACATGGGGTCCCGTGGCCGCGTGCCTGAGTGTCTAGTCGCGAACCTGGGGAACCGGGTTCGATTCGGACCGACGCCAAATATTTCTAATTTTACATGGCACAAAAGTGACCCCTGTGGTGCACTCTCCACGCCAGCAATGAGGTCCGTGAGGTGACGCCTGGTAAACGCCCGCACGGTAAAATATATCATCATTACCGATGTCTACATGTGTTGTAGATACTGATACACCCAGTAATGGGTAATATGCCGTGATGATATAATTATTTATATTTATTTAACATAATCTAACCTGGGCACAATATTCATATTTATTTACTTATCATATATCATAACATATACTTTTATAAATAGTTAAATACTATATACTTTAGTATGTGATATTAATATTTTACGTTTTCTGTGTTCAAAGAATTTTCCTCTACTACTTCGAGAGAAAATAAGAGCGCTGCTCTATTCAATGTTCTATCTCCTTTGTTCAGTTCAAGTATATTAAATATTCGATTTCTATTCCTTTATTTTCGCGTAAAGAGGAAAATTTCATTTCAGGAATAGATAAAAATAGATGAAAGCAATACGAAGTTACTCAAAAATATAAAAAAGATAAGTTGCCTGACACCTTTATGAAGGGTGAAAAAACCGGGCTATGTATGTAGCAGGAATTAGTTCTTCAAGGGATTTATTCATATTCTGACGATTTGAAAATAAATATACAGTGTGTCCCATTTAGAAGTGCCACCATTGGGATCTCGAGAACTATAAGAGATACGATGTCGGTTAAATGGAACTTTTTGTGCGCCTTTGGAAGGCCATCTCACATGTGCTTTTGTTTTTCCAAAAATTCTCATAGGGCACTAGATAATGACGAAAAACTGAATATTGTTGATTTTTTCTTTCTCAAATAACTTCTAAACTATTAGTAATTGAGAAAAACGTTTCAAATATAAAAGATAGATATTTTTATTAGCTAACCAGTGGCGTACGAAATAAATTTTTATATCCGTAAATTTTCGAGATATAACACAAACTTATATTTTTTTAAATGGAACCCATATCTTATTTTAGTCTCAAAAAAATCAATAATTTTTTCTCTTTTCAATGATGTAAGGGTTATTATGATTTATATTTGTTTTGCTCATAAAATTTAATTTTTCTCCTTATTTTCCTGAATTTTCTTATTATTTTCCAAAAAAACATTATTATTTTTATTAATTATATTGTATTTGATCAAAATAATTTGTTTTATGCCTTTATTACTTAATATTTTTATTCTAGACTCAAAATTACAAATTACACTATGATGAGCCAAGGGCGACCTGATACAAAATATTATAAAAATTAATTTGATACGAATTTTGAGCAAAATTTTCTAACGAAATAAATTATTTAAATACAAGGAGTATTTCCAAATAGAAATCTACCAATACTTTCAAAATAATTGTAAATTTAATACAAAATATGGAAAAAATAATAATTTTGAATGCAAAACAAATATAAAACATAATAACCCTTACATCGTTGAAAAGAGAAAAAAATATTTATTTTTTTGAGACTAAAATCAGATATAGGTTCCATTTAAAAAAATATAAGTTTGTGTTATATCTCAAAACTTTACGGATATAAAAAATTATTCCGTACGCCACTGGTTAGTTAATAAAAATATCTATCTTTTATATTTGAAACTTTTTTCTCAATTATTAATAGTTTAGAAGTTATTTGAAAAAGAAAAAATCAACAATATTCAGTTTTTCGTCATTATCTAGTGCCCTATGAGAATTTTTGGAAAAATAAAAGCACATCTGAGATGGCCTCCCAAAGGCGCATAAAAAGTTCCATTTAACCGACATCGTATCTCTTATAGTTCTCGAGATCCCAATGGTGGCACCTCTAAATGGGACACACTGTATATCATCACGGCATATTACCCATTTCTGAGTGTGCCATAATCCGCTTTATCGCAGATATCGGTAATGATGATGACATATTTGTACCGTGCAGGCGCTTACCAGGCGTCACCTCAAAGACACTCATTGCTGGCGTGGAGAGTGCCCCACAGGGCTCACTTTTGTGCCACTTAAAATAAAAAATATTTGGCGTCGGTCGGGATCGAACCCGGTTCTCCAGGTTCGCGACCAAACACTCAGGCACACGGCCACTGGACGATTTGACGTAATGATTATCAGGTTGCTGTACTGTTTATCTTTTGCAACATTAATCACATATGTTAACGATTGACCTGTCAACAGTTGATGATAATGTTTCTCGATGATTAAATGACATTACTAATAGTCTCTAATAGCTAACCTTCAAATTAAATGTTAGCTAAGGATACATGAACTTTTAATATTTAGGAGTAGTTAGTTGCTGTGCAATGCATGTACCTATACTCGTATATACATAGTATATTATAGTGAATCTATTTCGTCACGTTTGCCTGCCAATCAGAGGGAAATTTATTCGATGGCTTTGCTCTTTACTCTGACATTTGGTTTTGAACATCTCAACTAATCACGGGCGATTGTGGACGATATGCGATATGATGGTATTTATGTTGTAAATGTCGAATTTTAACAAGGCGAAGAAATCTTTTCGAAGAAAGTTGTTAGTCTTTAAGAAATATAATTCAAACAGAAAAATAATGAAGTAGGAATAAAACAACCTTTTAGTTTATGATGCTCTGTTTAATTTAAACCAGCGTTTCGACAGCACATACTACTCTACTTTATTCAGTATAAAAGTTACACATTAAATTGATTCAAAATTGAATACGCATATTTCGTATCACAGCATCATATATCACAATGCTATCAATAAATGTACTTCAAATATGGGTTTTGCCGACCACTACATTACTTCAGGTCATAACTTTAGTGGGGAATTCAAAATCCTGCACACAGACCAGAAGGGACTAAGGACGAATTACTTGTAAAATTTTGAAATACAACCCTTCAAATAAAATAATCGACAATTATGACATGAGTTCTTTATACTATTTTTTTCTATTTTGCACTTCCTATGCCTTTTTACCTTCCGTCACCTTTAGGTAAGGAAGGTATTGTCTTTGGTCAAAAAATTCGGTGGTGAGTTTTTAATGAATAAACACGTTTTTGGGTCCCTACAATACGAATTTACTATTTTTAAGATGATGTCTGTATGTATGTATGTGTGTGTGTGTGTGTGTGTGTGTGTGTGTGTGTGTGACAAATTTTTCTCCAACGATAACTCCAATACTACAATTCTAAAAATTATAATTCTTTCGTATTCCTCTTCTGTACAACCATATGAAGAGTTGATTAGATTTTGGTTATAATTACACCACCGGAAGTACCCTTATTTGAAGTTTTTAACAGTTTTTCCTAAGAAAACGCAGTTAAATATTATTTTTTGATATTTTGTTATTATACATATTAAAGAAAATACTCTTCTCTATATGGTTTTATTATACATTTTCCTTCATAATCAATAGATGTAGATTTAAAGCGTTGCTATTTATCATGGAAACAGATGATATATTCAAAAAATTCTAATTGACAGATGTCATTTGAAAGTGGAAAACCAAATATGGAACGTATAGGATCTAAAATTGATATGTCATAGCAAGTGACACGCAGAGAAAGGCCAAAGAGAAGATGGAAGGACTGTATCGCAAAAGACTTGAGAAAGGAAGGACTGTGTGATGCGTTGGACAGTAATGAGTGGAAGAGAAGAGGAAACAGCGACCCCTAATAAAATAGGGGTTAGCTGAAGAAGAAATGAAGGAAGTGTCTAGTGCATTTTACTTAGTGTATATTTGTTATAATTTTATTGGATTTATATAACCTTTTCAAATGAACTTTTGGTATGGAATTTGTAAAAAATAATATGTGTTCGTGTTCGATTTTACATGATATTATATAGAATCTGTTCCAAGGACCTTTTGGTATGGGATTTGTACAAAATACATCGAATTGACGGCAGGTCTTGTGCTGGCCACAACAGATTTTTTAAATGAAATATAGTAATTTAAGGAATTTTGTCAGTTGGCGGTATTAATATGACGTTTGATAATTCATTTGACAACTCTAACCTTATTTTTGTAACACCATACGATATTTTTTATTTCATGCTAAATTTACTACATTTTGTCTTCTCTTCTTATTCTTAGTTTTAAATTCCAAATTATATAAAAATAAAATTCTTAACAATCGTTTGTGTTTGTTTATTTAACGAGATTTGACATTTGATATTTTTGAAATTTTTAGCCACCAACCTTATTAAAATAAATTGTACTAGTCTATTACTGCACTCGAATGAGCTATTAACGAACTCCTTTGGGTGCTGTAATAGCTTTGTTACAGATGGAAAATAGAAAAATCTGTTGTGGCCAGCACAATACCTCTCGCCATTTTCATATTAGACTATGTAAGTATTGTATTTAACATTTCTGGTACACACAAAAAATTCTAATTACATTTATTCTTTATTTTGCAATTCATTATATGAACAAGTTTCCTCCTACTCTTCTAAATGTTCGAGATACTTCCAATTCATTGACGAGATTGTTAGTATTTCTGAAGGGTATATGATGAATTATATGTATTGTAAGCGCGTATTTAGTTGACACTGATACTACATACTTTAGCTTATAAACGAATCTCCTTTCTTTTTATATCAATTTTAGATGTTGACGGAGTCTTTTCCTCGTTATAACAACAGCATATTATATTTCTATTACATTTCCACTTGTCCATGTACGAATTCTATATCTAACTATAATTTTAAATATTTAATTAATGATAATAGATAAAATAAGAAATATTAAAAATACTTCCCAGAAATAGTCTTCAGTAATGTCTGGATTTTAAACATTTTAATTTTTCAACTGGTTTCCATAGGCTAATTGATTCATTATATATAGAATGGATTATTTTATATATATATATATATATATATATATATATATATATATATATATATATACCGGGTGTCTACTTTTATTTCTGAACATAGGAAATTCAATGTTAAAATTTTGATTCGGCGATTTCTCCTTACCTATTAATTTTAGAACAAAATTCTAACGAAGATAAATGTTCAGAGTAAAAAACTGCATTGATTGAGTACCAGGTTTGTTGTTCAATTGTTTTTATGTATAAGTTAGAAGCAAAAGAAAATACTCGATTTAAGGCAATTATCAGAGTGTCATGAAAAAGAAAACAATAATTTATATTTCTTGTCTCTGGTATATCTGACAGATTTGACATATCTTGTTATATTATTATTACTAGAATAATGGGAAGTGTTAATCTAGAAGAAAAAAATAATAATCACTAATTCTAATAAGAATAAATTAAAAAGAAATGTCAAATCTGTCAGATATGCCAGAAACAAGAAATATAAATTATTGTTTTTTTCCATGGCACTCTGATAATTGCCTTAAAAATGACGTATTTTCTTTTGCTTCTAACTCGTCCATAAGAAACAATTGAACAACAATATCGGATCTCGTTGATACAGTTTTTCATTCTGAACATTTTTCTTCCTTACACTTTTGTTCTAAAATTAATAGGTAAAGAGACATCACCAGATCAAAATTGTAACATTTAATTTCCTATGTTCGGAAATAAAAGTAGACACCCAGTATATATAAAATTCAGTCTATCTCTAAATCTATAAAAGACATAATGAAAATGTTTAATGTACCTATTGGATAGAGAATTTTATATTCTTTAATATTTTCAAAAAATAATATTTAGAAGATTTTTCTTTTTAAACTATTACTTTCGGTTGTCCAATTATTACTAAAATCTAATCAGCTCTTCCCAGGAATGTCAGATTGAGGAAACTGCAGTTAAGTATTTTTTAAGTCTTATAGTATTTGAGAAATCGTGGCTCCAACATCCACACACACACACACACACACACACACACACACACACACACACACACACACACACACACACACACACAGACACACACACACATACAGACATCATCGTAAAAATGTTATAATTGGATTCTAGGGACCTTAAAACGTGCTAATCCACTAAAATCTGGGTATGCGATTTTTAGCATGATTCCAATACCTCTCTTAGCGAGAGGTAAAATTGACTATCATATTTATTTATTGCAAGTTGCAACATAATTATTGAATTAGAACAATTGAAGACGAAATAATGGTATATGATTTTTAATTTGTTGACTTTGCGAAGCCGTAATTCAAGTCTGGTCTTTTCATTAAGTGACCTTAATAAGCGAAGAAATTAATTCTTTGTGCAGACTAATAATTCGCGGTCCGAAATATATTCGCTATATTTTCAATTATTTTTACTTATCACGACTGATTTAATGCTTCTAATTTATATTGTAATAATTGAGATAAGGAAAACGTCATAATTTGAATCATTAGATAGGTAGCATGTATAAAAGGATCTTGACATCGTTATATTTAAGTTTTTCCACGAAAGGTATACGAGTAAAAAGAGTTATACTATTAACATTTAAATATATCAATCTTTATGGCTTTTATAGTGGACAAAGAATTGTCTCGTAAGTTGTAATTTGTAAACTACAAGGAATTAAAATTTATTAATACTATAAATAATTACTTTAGTACACTAGTTAATGAGTGGAAAAGGTTATTGACTGTTGACTGTAACTTACACAATATACTGAAGTTTTTCTACTTTTTTAACTATTTGTAACTGGGTGATACTTTCCACATTTTATAGAGAACTATTTGCAATTACATTAAAATTGTTTCTATGGGTATAATTTCTTTATATGTAATAAGATTTGATGATATGTACAGGGTGGAATAAATTCGAGTTCCTTATATAAAAAAATTCTTATTAAGCAAGCTACAGAAAATTGGTGTAGGTCTTTATATGCCAACGTTTTAAGACAATTTTAATAGGCTCCACAGGAATTTTCCATCGTCTTGTTTTTGAACTACAGGCAAAAACTTGATTTTCTTTTATTTTGAAAATTTTTTTTGAAATTTACACAAATATAATATTTTTTAAATGGAAACAAATAGTTTCAAATTTTTTTCTTATTTTATAAGCTTTTCAATGATGTATAATAAGTCTACATTCTTTTGTTTTAAACATGTATAAAACACGAATTATATATTATTATAAAAATGAAATTTATTAAGAAACAAATGAAAAAATCAATTACCGATCACCATTTGTTGATGTTAATTCTATATATCTATTAAAAAGCTCACAAAACATTTTCTTGGCAATTATTATCAGATTAATTAATTATTTTTTTATCAGGATTGTAGTTGGCTTTGACACAATTCGAAAAATGTGGTCTAAAAATAAAGAAAGTAAAATTAAAAATATACAAATGATAATCTGTAAATAATATTTTTGCCTTCCTGAAGTGTAATGGGAACTTTACAATTGTATACACAGCAAGTGTAACCTACATTTTACGGTTACTGTGTTGTAACTTGTCTAACTATGCGGTAAAATAATCAAAATACACTGGACGTTTATGGGCATTTAGAAAAGAAATTATCTTTACTATAATAGAGTTCATGTAAAAAAGTACTACCTACGTAAGTTATTTTTTTACTTTAACATTTCCTATATTTAAAACTAATTTATATAAATCAAAATCACGGCAGCGACATATGTCATTATTGTAAAAATCCGCCGTTACCGACATAGTCACCGATCAGTATACCTGTCAAATACGCGAGGCGAACATTGCTGAAATGTCAAATATCGACACCTACCTATTATTTATTACGAAGAAAACATGAGCAAATAAATATATTATCAGTCATAAACAACGTCTATTATTACAAATAAATTTTCGCTAGAAGAAGTACTCTAATGAAGGTAAGTAAAATCAAATTTGGAAATTGACTTAACCCCAGTATTTCAAAGTAACCCTTTCCAGAAGTACAACCTATCTCATTAAAAAAAGTGATTTTCATTATCGTCGGCCAAAAAATTTGATACAATTCTCGTGCATGAAGTATTTTACAGCGCTCCAGCTAATAAGGCACTCGTCTTAAGGGCTCGTGCCTTAAACAAAGCTGTCGCGCTGTAAAATACAACTTACACGCACTCGAATGTAAATAACTATTTCATTTGTTTAATAAATTTCATTTTTTACCCCCACCAATTAATAATTCGTGTTTTATATATGTTTAAAACAAAAGAATGTAGACTTGTTATACATAATTGAAAAGCTTATAAAATAAGGAAAAAATATGAGACTATTTTCAACATATGTTTCCATTTAAAATATGTTATTGAAATGCCTAAATAATGTATATATTAGAAAGCACTGAAGATGTAGCAAGTTAGAATGAAATTAGATCATTTCACCGTTTTGTTAGATAAATTAGTCTACGTGAAAGCAAATTACATCATAATAAAAATGCAGTTCCCGTAATTTTTTGCTAATTCGCTTGTCATTGAAACCGTGCAATTTAATAAGATATTTATGACGCAATTCATATCAAACAAAATCATCTCACTATTTCTATCATTTCACCGTAGAAACACGTCATGACAAAGACTATTTACGTAACAATTTCATCCGAAATTATAACCCGTGAAAAATTCAAAAAAGTAAAAGCAAATTAATCTTTTGTTATAAATCCGTCAGTCAAATATCAAGAGTCTTTTGTTACAAAAAGAAAACCATTTAATAAGTGCATAACAGAGAATTAAGGTTTACTTTTTGTATTTTCAATGCAAGTAGAGCTATAATCCATTAAGCATGAAATAAAATTAAACCTGTAATATATAAAATTGAAGGTTTCAGTAGTCGATTTTACAGACAATGAATTTTAACATATTCACTGCGTTTAAGTTATTTATTATATGAGTGTGGAATGTAACATATTACTCACGAAAGAAAAAGTTTAGCCACGAGGCCCGCAGGGCGAATTGTTAATTTTCTAAAGTGACTAATATGTATTCCACACGGGTGTAATACAACCAGGGATAATACAACATTTTATCCAACACTTTTTTTAAACCTTCTTAAATCATTTTTATATATTCATTTATCGTTTGACATTGCCATGTCAATAGATATACTATTTAAAATTATAAAGTAGCCATTGAATGGTTGTTGTATTGTTATATTGTCATTGAAAAAAAAAAAATCGGCAATAATTATTGTCTGTCATTGGGAATTATTTGAAAGAAAAATAAATTAAAATAGGTGAAAATTAGGACCTTCCTTTAAAACATATTAACTTACAAGAATAAGCAGTATCGTTGAATTTACTTCCGAAGCTAGTAACCACAAACTCGTTTCATCAGCCGTGGAAGAAAGCTGTTATTGTGTAAAGATTAGCTGTCATTGTGTAAAGATAAGTAACCTAAGTATCTTTTAACATAAATAAATAAGTTTACAGAGTGTATGTTCATGTTATAATTTTATTCGATTTATGGAATCTTTTCAAAGGAACTTTTGGTATGGAATTTGTAAAAAATAGTATGTGTTCGTATTATAATTTTATATATAATCTTTTCCAAGGAATTTTTTTATAGTATTTATCCATTTTTATTTCAATACTTTTATTTCTAAAAATTCACAAAGTTATTCAAATACTTTTAAAGCACGTACACTTACGTAACATTCTCTTTACAATCAAATAATATTACTACCAAGTTTATATCTCTTCCCTTTTTTGAATTATTGCCCCAAAAGTCAATATACCCCTCATTTACATAAAAACTTCAAAATTTTCAAAAATCTAATTTTTATGTAAAATCGAATGGTCGTGTCGCCAAATTCGTATCGTAATAACCCAAAAATGGGCAGTTTTGAGCAATATTTTGAATCTAAATATCTCGAGAACGAAAAGAGATATTGCGAACTTCAAAATTTTCAAAATTCTAATCTTTATGTATCTAGATAATTCTCAATGCGCTGATTCCAAATTTTGAAAATTTTGAAGTTTTTATCTAAATGTGGGGTATATTGACTTTTGGGGCAAAAATTCAAAAATGGGTAGATATATAAACTTGGTAGTAATATTATTTGATTATAAAGAAAATGTGTACGCATTTTTAGAGTATTTGAACAACTGTGTGAATTTTTAAAAATAAAAGTATAAAAATGGATAAATGCTGTAAAATGTTTCTTAGAAAAGATTCTGTATATCCAATAAAATTATAATACGAACACATACTATCTGTCAATTAGAATTTTTTGCATATATCAGATGTTTTCATGAGTAAAGCTAACTGATTTTTGAAAATTAATCTCTTTATAATGCTTTGTTTCTATATTTATTGAATATGAAGGAAAATGTATAATCAAACCATATAGAGAAGAGCATTTTCTTTAATATTTATAAAACATAAAATGTTAAAAAATAATATTTAACTGCGTTTTTTAAGAAAAATTGTTAAAAACTTCAAATAAGGGTACTTCCGGTAGATTAATTATAACCAAAATTTAATCAGATCTTCATATGGATGTAATGAAGAAGAATACGAAAGAATTATACTTTTTAGAATTGTAGTATTGGAGTTATCGTCGGAGAAAAATTTATCACACACGGACACATACACACACACGGACACACATACACATACAGACATCTTAAAAATAGTAAATTCGTATTCTAGGGACCATCAAACGTGCTTATTCATTAAAAACTCACCAACGAAATTTTTGACCATAGACAATACCTTCCTTACCTAAAGGTGACGGAAGGTAAAAACGAAAAATCAGTAATAATTTCTCCGCCGTGACTTCCTACATATTCTCCTACGGAGTGAGTAATGTTGTACATTAGTTATTTTATATAACCATGGTAACAAGTATATTATGAGTCACTGTTGAATAAAATATTTTAATTCAAATTACAACAAAATTAACGAGACAGGTCCACTTTCTACCATTGAAATCGATTCAGTATAATATATATTAATTTTGTTTATTTTGCAACACAAGTGAAGGTAGAAAACAAAGTAATTACTGTTAACATTTTGTTCAAAATTAAACATAATCCAGTTTTTTAATATCAAGATACGGCATATACGAAATGTTAAATTATTAGTCCCCACGCCTTGAAGGTCGTTATCACATTTATTTACAAGCCAACCCAGACCCATACATAATTACATTAAATTGTATATTTCAAGTAAAATGTCTCTTATCGTATACCCTTCACTGTTAATTCGGCCGATATAAATCCCGCGTTGTTGGTAAGTAAATTAGTGTCAGTGTTGAAAACAATGGCTTTGTTGGTATTCGAAGCAAGTCGCCCTTCGCAAGGCCGAAGAAGTGAAAGGAGTTTGTGAATGCGAACACCGAGTGAACAGTGAACAAACACTCGCTCGACGGCGGCTACGGCTGGATAACTGGGAAGTGGCAGGGGCAGAGGGAAACTTAAACTCACAAAAACGAATCGTATTAAAACCACTAATATTGAGAAGTAATCGCTCCCAATTACAAGGACATTTGTTGTCGCCCACGAGATACAAGCGGATTCATATGTTGACAACCATTCTAGATTGAGAAGTTTTTCAAAACATTCCACATTTGACACGTATAGAGTTACTGTTTCAAGGAAATTGTAGACATGATGACATACTTCACAGAAATACAGAGTGATCAAAAATGATGCAGTTGGCAATACAATTTCTGGGGATTTTTTTATTCCACAGTTTACACAATACCGGAAATACTATGTGACTAGTCATTTTGACAATAAATACAAATAGGTTATGTCAGAGCAGGGACCTGACAGCTAATAGTATTTTGAATGATTGAAATGGTAAGGGAAACAACAACCATTTTAATAAAAAAAAATCTGTTGTGGCCAGCACAAAACCTTCCGTCAATTCGATGTATTTTGTACAAATCCCATACCAAAAGGTCCTTGGAACAGATTCTATATAATATCATGTAAAATCAAACACGAACACATACTATTTCTATTCTATAAATCCAATAAAATTATAACATAAACATACACTAAGTAAAATGCACTTGACACTTCTTCTTATTCTTCAGCTTCCCCTATTTTATTAGAGGTAGCTGTTTCCTCTTTTCTTCCACTCATTCCTGTCCAACACATCTTCTTGACACAGGCATTCCTTTCAGTCTTCTGCGATACAGTCCTTCCATCTTCTCTTTGGCCTTTCTCTGCGTGTCACTTGCGAGGAGCACTATGACATACCATACCATTTTGTGATCCTACACTTTCCATATTTGGTTTTGCATTTGCAACTGACATCTGTCAATTAGAATTTTTTTAATATATCAGCATCAGCTGTTTCCTTGACATGATAAATAGCAAAGCTGTCTAATTTTTGAAAATTAATTTCTTTATAATGCTTTAAATCTACATCTGTTGAATATGAAGGAAAATGTATAATCAAACTGTATAGAGAAAAATATTTTCTTTAATATGTATAATAACAAAATGTCAAAAAACAATATTTAACTGCGTTTTTTAAGAAAAACTGTTAAAAACTTCAAATAAGGGTACTTCCGGTGGATCAATTATAATCAAAATCTAATCAACTCTTCATATGGATGTACAGAAGAGGACACGGACACACACACACACACGGACACACACACATACATACATACAGACATCATCTTAAAAATAGTAAATTCGTATTGTAGGGACCCCAAATCGTGCTTATTCATTAATAATTCACCACCGAATTTTTTGACCAAAGACAATATTTTCCTTACCTAAAGGTGACGGAAGGTAAAAATTGTAAATATACCCAAATTTAAATTTTCAAATGTCACAGCCAAAACAGGAAATCAGTTTGTTGTATCAGTGTTACCAATTTCAAGTAATTTTTTGTTATTGCCAATTGAATCAGTTCTTTTTAATCATTCTGTAAATAAATATATAGTCGAACCTATAAGTCGAACCTCAAGGGACCGCGAAATTACTTCGAGTTATAGAGATTTCGAGTTGAGAAAAAGTATACTGATTACAAACAAGTTCAATTTATTAAAAAAAAATACATAATTCTAAAACATTTTTAAACATTCTTTAAAACAAAAAATGGGTTGTTGAACAAAAAAGCTATTTTTTAAAATAATTTATTATGAATGATTGATGTTTGTTTTTTTTTGCATGTTTAACTCATAAAATTTTCTTATTTTATTGAGAAAACTACAGTTTTGTGACAGATTTCTATCTTACAAGTTACTTCTTATTCGCTCATTTTATATAGTTGCTATGGATATTTATTTATATTTTCATTTCTACCTTGTGAATCAAGTCACAAAATATGCCTTTTTTAAGACGTTTGAAAAAAAAAAATTTTTAAATATTCGTCGAAATCGGATGTTATAAATGCCAGATTGAAATGACGTAGTTCAGAACATTGAAAATTGAAACATTAACGTAACAGATACATATGTAAATGAATTGATTTCATTGGTATTATAATATGCATATCATTATTAATTGCAATGTTGACATTTAATCCAGCATTTTTTTTTTTTGAATAATGAATATAGTGAAATGTGCTTTACAAGTAGGCACTTTAAATAATTGGTAACCACCCCATTTCAATATTACAATAAAATAATTATTAATAATGCAAATTTAATGTTGAATACACATAAGCACAATGTAAAACTGATAAACGGATAAATATGTAATTGGTAAATTTTACATGAACTATTACAGCCAGTAATTGTAACAAATTAATACTTTTGATCCTCCTGAATTGTAAACATAATCACACATCGTTGACGTCTATGGTAGTTGCTATTTTACACATGCACTGACTTTACTGCACCGAATAAACTGATAAACATCCACATTTTTAAGTTTTAAGAGGCCATTAATAAATAAAGCTACTTTGTAATAATAAATAGTACCTACAAAAACACTAATTACCACAATTCATCGTTCAGTAATAATATGTAATAAATAAATAAATAAAACTGAATTACTTTTAATTAAATCTGCCAACGTCATCTGTTAGCATTAGCAAATAATAATTCTCAGTCGGCAATATCAATGTGTCAAAATTTTCAAATAATAAACTTTGTTGAATGACTGATAAGAATTGTTTATTTATTTCAAATGTATGAAATTAATTTTAATAAATATATGTAGAAACTAATCTACCTAACCTTAATTTTCTTCCAACAAAGACATTCTTAAATAAATCAAATAATCAAAGTGCAAATTCTTGATCTATGTCCAAACTTCTCAAAATAGCATGAATATTTAACTCTGTATATGAATTAAAGTCGTTAATTAATTGAACAATGTATTTAATAGTGTGAATCTTAACGCAGCTAGCTTGATGACAACAATGGTTTAAGATTGACAAGCAAAATTTATAGAAAAATACATATTTTAATAGATGTCTCGTCTCGGCCAAAAAATTTAACACATAATGGGTGCGTTAGATATTTGTACAACGCTCGGTTTTATTGCAGCACTCCGCTGCGCGTCGTGCTTCGATATAAAGCCTCGCGTTGTAAAATAACACCTACCGCACATATAATATAAATAACTATTAATTTTGTATATTATTTCCATTTAATATTAAATGAACAATAATGTAGAGCAATTGATTTTATCCATAATGTAATTACTTCACGTACAGTACTGGATAAAATGTGTCAAAAGTTTTTCAAATATTAAATGTAATTCTAATTCGTTTACCTTGAAATACTTTTTTTCATTGATTGTAATTAACTAATATGTAGTTTGGAATGTGATAGTAAAATATTTTAATGTTTTTTTGCAACACTCTCAATTGTTGATGAGCAAAAAATACAAGTAATATCCGTAAGAGTTTTTATCATCTTCTTACAGTTCATTTATTTTTGTAGTGCAACATTACATAAATAAGAAGTATTATTGCTTTGAAAGTATTTTGTAAATAAGGCTCATAAATTTATATTTATTGCAATGCTTGTTGATTGTAACATCGTTTTGTTAATTAACTATTTTATCACATAAATTTTATTGCTTTATTGTAAGGAATGCGTGATTTTCCACGCGTGTGACACTAACACACTAAACAATTGACACTGACACTTTTTGTTGCATGAAAGTGAATCGATTGGTTCTGTTATGCATATTAGATTCTTTGTTTTCTAATCCTTTCCTTATTTACATGTAATATTCAAATTACTTTTCTTCAAGCCTGAAGACAAGACAATTAATTATACATGGATATAAAATATTTTGAATAAGTTTCCAAGTACAGTAGTACAATCTTAAAATATTGAGTGTTAACAAAAATGAAATATGAAATATACTTTAAATATTTTTTTTGTCTCCCTCCTGTTTGAATAGTTTTATACAGGGTGTTTCAAAGATAGTATAAAAAAATGTAAGGGTATATAGTACTGACCAAATTGAGAAAAAAGCTTAATCAACTTGGGTCCGATCTTCATTAGTTTCCGAGGTATGAGATCTTAGATGTGCTTTTGTTTCTTAAAAAAAAATCAAATAATTGTACAGTAAAATTTTTGAAAGAAGCCGATCAAGGCCATCTACGAATTGTACCTATCTATAAATTAAGATTTTGTGCTGTGTCTTTTACTTTGTTTTTATGAGGGTACATAATATCTTGTGTACCTCATAAAAACTATTTAAACGACACTACTAAATTTGACCGCATAAAATCTTAATTCATAGATGCACTTCGTAGATGGCCTTGATCGGACTTCATTCAAAAATTTTACTGTACTAAGCTAAATATTGTGGCGCCCTTGGCCAATATTTAATTTTCATATAACTTCGTAACTATTAGAAAGATCACCAGATCTCAATACTTGTTTGCATTATCAAGTTGTAGAACTAATTCTGCTATTAATGCTCCCATTCTTAGAATGATATCCACGTATAATAAATGTTCATTAGTTCCTAATTTTCCTAATATTTTAGTTGTACTCTTCGATCATTCAAATCATTTATACATATTCACTGTATTTAAATTTTGCAATGTTTTTATTTTTTTCTAATTCACTCTAAATTTATAGATATTATTTATGGCAACAATGTAACCAATTTTGTTAAATTATTTAGTGCTACACTGTTATTGGGATTTTGTTCTGTTGTGTAGCCCAATTAATAAATAAATAAATAAAATCAGACCTATGTTGATTATGCTTTTTTTATTCATTTTTTAGATTTACAGAATCTTTCAAAGGAACTTTTGGTATGGAATTTATAAAAAATTGTATGTGTTCATGTTATAATTTTACATGATATATAGAATCTTTTCCAAGGAACTTTTGGTATGGGATTTGTACAAAATACATCGAATTGACGGAAGGTTTTGTGCTGGTCACAAAAGATTTTTTTATTAGTATATTTAGGCAAGTAATGTTTTTTTTTAAACTTTGAAGATTTTTAACACAATATCTAAAAGGTTTACAAAAAAAAGCTACTAAGAAATATTGTTGCTCTCGACGAATTCTATCACTGGTTAAATTTAATGTACTTATTTCTATTACACTCTGTATATTATCCGGATTTAAAAAGACTTTCAAAACTTTCCTACAGCATGCAAAAGTTACATACCTACCTTATCTAGTAAAATAATAGTTTCCTTTCCAGTATGCTTTTACCATCATTTGTAACATAGGTTCCCGGTAGTTATTTTGTATCACAACTAGTTTAATATAATTGAGATTATAACAATTCAAATACCAAAGACCTGCTATGTAGGTGTATAAAGCATTGTTATGTTAATATAAATACAACGATGAATTCCTATTTCGTTTCGCTTGCGCCAAGGACGCTATTTAGATTGCCTCAAACAATTTCAGAGATAACATCTAATGTGTTCAGTTACTTATATTTAACTTCTTTTATTTCAGTCCATAAATTGTTTTTATTTACCGTACAAGTGAAAACAACTTTTTGTTAAACGTTAGATAAAACGAAAAGTTTTAATTTGTGAACGTGAAGTCGAAAAACTAGAGTAATAATATAAGTAAAAGTATAACGGGAGGTTAAAATAATGTCGTAAAAGATTAGGTTTGAAGTTATTTTATGTATATTTCACAATATGAGAAGTAAATTTTTAAAAATTTCTCTCTTCTTGCCTGCAAAATTCTTTTGTTATACAATATCTGCTTTACCTATAACAACAAAATTAGTAGGTACTAGGTACTGATTCAAATTTCTTAATTTATAATCTCTTCTATCATGATTTATTTTGTAAATTGGTATTTCTACTCTGTAACAAATACTAATATTAAACGAACCCATATATAATATCGATGATATTTTCGAGTGCAACCGAGTTGCAGATTTCACGAGTTCGAAGGACGAGTGAAATATGTTGTTTCGGTTTCACGAGCAATATCTTCGATTATTAATCATATCATTAGCTTATATTTAATGAGAGAATATAATGAATTTTTGTTAAAATTAACTGTCAATGTTCAATCCCTTAGTAAGGAATATAAATAAGGTGATAATTTCTTTGTTTTTTTATCATCGCATGATAGACATGTAACTAGGGTGATTCTGAATGCTGATTGGCGGAAAACATGTCACATTATTAACGAATTATATTCTTGTCAATCGATTAATCGAAAATGTCACGTTAGTTTTTTGACAGTGACCTCTATCAGTTACACACATTTGAAATATGAACTGCGTAACTAAGGAATTGTGTTTATTTTTATAAAACATAGACTCCGGGATTTATAAACAAATATTACTTGTTAAATTTATCTGTAATATATCCTTATAGACAAATTATTAATGTCGAAATACAAGGTTTAAAAACATTCCGAATGAGACTATTTGAGTTAGAGCGTCATACACACACACACACGCACGCGCGCACACACACACACACACACACACACACACACACACACACAGAGAGAGAGAGAGAGAGAGAGATCATCGTGAAAATTTTAAAATCGGATTCTAGGGATCTCAATCGTCAAAACGTGGTCATTTACCAAATCTCGAAATGTGATTAGCCCAGAAAATATTCACGTATTTCTTAGCATTCTTATAACAGTCACATTTAAATAAAATTAATATAGAAATGTGCGTACGTGTTGGTTTAGTCAAAATTTGTACTCAAAACTAATGCAAAATCTAGCTCGCTTTGCTATGATATAGCATGAGAAAATATATTAAATGTATTTAGATTAATAATTAATATGTATTGTATTAATGAAAACAAAAAGACATATGTATGTGATATGTATATGCACCAATTGTTTTCCAAATTGATACATTTTATCTTTGAAAGAAACTTCATTAATTATTATATATTGAAATACTTCATTAATTTAACTGAATTGAATTTGGTGTAGAATCATTTATCTATGTCATTAATTACTATCTTTAGTTCAATAATGCTTAATGTATTTAATTAATTGATTAAGTGTCAAGCCTGTAATTAACAGCTTGTACCAGTATTAATATCAGCGTGTTAATAGCTATGAAACAAAGAAATTATCACAGCAGATAGAAGTGTTAAATAGAAAATGAATTCTTTATGATTGCGTCATTGGTAAACTATGCAAGACCCTGAATAAAATATGAAAACCAGAACTAATTTCAAAGTGCTATCGCACATCCATCGCACAAATTTCTACACTGAAAAATATGTGAAACATTTTAATTCAATGTCGTTATTGCAAAAGAGTTAGCGATGGGTTAGCACACCGGATTACATATTTGAAAGAAAAACTCACTTTTCAATATTGTTACCCGCAGGTAAAAACAAGGAAAATTTAATTGGAAAATTAAACATAAACAAAAATATTGCGTCATAAATTATGTCAGAATGAATCGAAGTTAAATTCGAGATTTCAAATATTGTCAGTGGTAATATAACAAGAGAGTCAAAATAAATTGAAAATAATTTGACAGATTTTTTGAAAACTTGTTGCCAGACATAGTCACGAAAGCCTGTAGTGTTTGAGTGGCTATTACCAAATGACAACAAGTTTGAGAAAGAAACTGGAGGATTATTTTCTAATTTATCGAACTCTCAAATTATATTTAATTAGATTATTTTTTGATCTACAAATTTGTTTTAAAAACGGAAAGCCACTGTCTTGCTATTGTGTCGCAATCTACCTACTGTCGTAATTTATTAGCTTCATTCATTTACATGATACAGCTGGCAAGTTTGTTTTGACTAGACATAACTTTGACAGGGCACAATAAATATAAATAATTGCCTTCATACCGAGTGAATATTAATTTCCAGAAGTGGTTTCTATATTTTTTTTTTATTTATTTATTTATTTCATGATCAGAAACATCAGTAAATCGGAGTTTTTCGTTCATTTTATTTATGTGTTGATAACTATCTGACAAAACAAAAACTTCAGAGATTATTCCCGGGAATAATCTCTATAGCTTTATTCTCACTATAATAATGGCAGGATTTGTGAAAACGCTGACACGTGACAAGTTATAAAACATTTCATTGGTTTTAAGAAATGTCAAAAAATAATCACTACAATGACATTTCCGTACTGTTTGATATTAACGAAAATATATTATGTGGACACCACATGACTTCCTTGTACGCCTGTTACTTTGACATTGACATTAAATTATTTATTTTTTGTCCTAATTCATAGCAAACTTAATTACAGAAACCGAAAAGTACATAATTTTTAAATTTACATATCTCGCTTATACAAAGAGCTAATTTAATCATACTTGATGTTTTCGACGCAGAATTCAATTATCTTTTATTTGAAGCATTTATTATTAAAATCATAATAACACCATTTTTTTCAAGAAAAACTGATAACAGCTTCAAATAAAGTACCACTTTCGGTTACACTATTTTAACCAAAATCTATTATGTTATTCCCATTGATATAAAAGTATTACATACCAAATTTGAAAACTTTTGGATTACATTTTAATATAGTTTTTCATTAAAATCTATTATAGGCTTCAAGTAAAGTACTACTTCCTGGTAGACCATTTAAACTGAAATCTATTATGTTATTCATATTGATATCAAAGTATTATACACCAAATTTGAAAAGTTATGGATTATATTTTAATACAGTTTTCCTTAAAATGTATTATAGGTAAACAAGTAAAGTACCACTTTCGAAAGTTATGTAATGACTAAAAAGGAAGGTGCACAACTAGATGTTATAACAGTCCTAAATACAAAATTTTAACTTTCTACGACTTCCCGTTTTTCAGTTATGTACGTACGTACAGACGTCACGATGAAATTAGTCAAAATGGATTCAGGGATGGTCAAAATGTATATTTTCGTTGAAATCTGGAAACCGAATTTTTTCGCGATTACAATACTTCCTTTACTTCGTACAAGGAAGTAAAAACACTTTCTTTAGTTAATATTAATATTCTATATTTCTATATCTACAGGTGTTCATTTTAAATAAACTAATAGTCCATATTATACAGTTTTAAGGTCTAGTTTTAATATGAAAGACCAATTATTTTCTAATTTGCTACTTCCTTGTACGAAGTAAAGGAAGTATTGTAATCGCGAAAAATTTCGATTTCCAGATTTCAACGGAAATATCCATTTTGCCCATCCCTGAATCCATTTTGACTAATTTCGTCGTGACGTCTGTACGTACGTATGTACGTATCTCGCATAACTGAAAAATGGGAAGCCGTAGAAAGTTAAAATTTTGTATTTAGAATTGTTATAACATCTAGTTGCGCACCTCCCTTTTTGGTCATTACATAATTTTTGGAAGTGGTACTTTACTTGAAGCCTATAATAGATTTTAATGAAAAAATATATTAAAAATTAAAACATAATCCAAAACTTTTCAAATTTGGTATATAAGACTTTTATCAATAGGAATAACATAATATATTTTAGTTAAAATGGTGTACCCGGAAGTGGCACTTTACTTGAAGCCTATAATAGATTTTAATGAAAAACTATACTAAAATATAATCCAAAACTTTTCAAATTTAGTATATAACTAGCGAAAACTCGGCTACGCCGAGTATTCCCTAGGGCTCCGCCGATAGTGTTTTATAATAGTTGTACGTATGTCCAATCCGTCTAGGAACAATTTAAATGCAAAGTGCTACCGCTAAGAGTTTTTCAAAATATTTTTTTCCCGCCCACCCAAACAGCCCACGCAACCTGTCCACCCAAACTGCCCACGCAATCTGCCCACCCAAAGTGCCCACGCAACCTGCCCACCCAACCTGCCCACTCAAACTGCCCACGCAACCTGCCCACCCAAAATGCCCACTCAACCTGCTTACCTTTCATTTGATACTAAACACGACATAATTCTGACAACTTTAAACAAAAAACAAAAGCCGATCGAGCTGTCAAAATTTTGACATTTCTGCATGACAGCCCTTATTGTTACCTTTCATTTGATACCAAACACGACATGTTTCTGACAACTTAAAGTAAAAAACAAAAGCCAATCGAGCTGTCAAATTTTTGACATTTCTGCATGGCAGCTCTTGACGTTACCTTTCATTTGATACCAAACACGACATAATTCTGACAACTTTAAGGAAAAAACAAAAGCCAATCGAGCTGTCAAATTTTTGACATTTCTGCATGGCAGCCCTTGACGAACACTCTCATTTGATACCAAACACGACATGGTTCTGACAACTTTAAGCAAAAAACAAAAGCCGATCGAGCTGTCAATTTATTTACATTTCTGCATGGCAGCCCTTGTCGATACCTCTCATTTGATACCAAACACGACATAGTTCTGACAACTTTAAGCAAAAAACAAAATCTAATCGAGCTGTCAAATTTTTGACATTTCTGCATGGCAGCCCTTGACGAACACTCTCATTTGATACCAAACACGACATGGTTCTGACAACTTTAAGCAAAAAACAAAAGCCGATCGAGCTGTCAAATTTTTGACATTTTTGCATGACAGCCCGTGACGTTACCTTTCATTTGATACCAAACACGATATGGTTCTGACAACTTTATAGCAAAAAACAAAAGCCGATGGAGCTGTCAAATTTTTGACATTTCTGCATAGCAGCCCTTGACGAACCCTCTCATTTGATATCAAACACGACATGGTTCTAACAACTTTAAGCAAAAAACAAATGCCGATCGAGCTGTCAAATTTTTGACATTTCTGCATGACAGCCCTTGACGTTACCTTTGATTTGATACCAAACACGACATGGTTCTGACAACTTTAAGCAAAAAACAAAAGCCGATCGAGCTGTCAAATTTTTGATATTTCTGCATGACAGCCCTTGATGTTACCTTTCATTTGATACCAAACACGACTTGGTTCTGACAACTTTAAACAAAAAAACAAAAGACGATGGGGCTTTGAAATTCCTGACATTGGAATATTTGTTTTTTACTTAGTTATTTATGGGATGTTTGGCAACACTTTGGAAATGTACATGAATCACGGAAATGAACCTTCAAAAAATTTAATTTTTAAATATAATGTTTTAGGTCTTTTAAACTACTATGGAATAACCGCCCATTGCCATAATGTGTATTTATGAATTTAAATTTTTTCAAAATGTCCTTATTTTATAAATAATGCCATTTAAATGTTTTGATTGACATGTCAAAGAAACGTTCTTCGTCTTAAATTTTTCAAAGAAGACTAAATTTTTGATTTCAAATTGTTTCAAAAAGCTAAAATACGACCTTTAAAAATTTTTTACACAAAAACTATGCACCGTACAGAAAAATGACCTATTACCAGGAAATCAAGTTGAATTATTCTCTACATCTTGGAAAAATTTTCATTAAAATCGCTCTTACCGTTTAGTCTGTACAGGCGAATAAAATTTCCCCGATCGTCTTGATGAATTCAATATAGAAATATATATAGATAGTGAATCTACCCGTTTAGAATAAAAGATACTTTTATATCAATGGGAATAACATAATAGATTTTAGTTAAAATGGTTTACCGGGAAGTGATATTTTACTTGAAGCCTATAATAGAATTTAATGAAAAACTATATTAAAATATAATCCAAAAACCAAAACTTTCCAAATTTGGTGTTATTTTGATTTTAATAATAAATCCTTCAAATAAAAATTTTAGAGAATTAAATTCTGCGTTGAAAACATCAAGTATGATTAAATTAGCTCTTTGTATAAGCGAGATATGTAAATTTAAATATTATGTACTGCATTTATTATTCTGTAATGGGCTACTTGCATACCTTTTTTTATTTAATAATTTTGAAGAGAAGGTAAAAACTTGCTACCCAAATTTTTTCTTTTGACAAAATTTTTATTAATTAGCCAGAAAAAAAATAATGAAATTTGATTATTTGAATTCCCGCCATGTATGACGTAGAATTACGCCGCACCAATGTATAGTCGTAAAGTCACAGCTTGGTGCCGTCCCATAGTAATGGTATGTTTGTGCGGGTAATGTAGATCACTTGTTTGACGTTTCAATAATAGTTTGGAGGTTAGTATTTTAGTTTATCTTTTTGGTATCGATATTTTAAATTGCAAGTAACTACCTATGTGTTTATTTATTAAGTAATTAATGTATTTGAGAGACCAGAGAGAGAGAAAAATGAACTAATGTCAAATTCAAATTAAAACTTTCTCGCACGCCATGCCATCTATTGATAACATTCTTAAACATGCTTCCCCTCCCCCAGTTCAATATAAAGACGTCGCAGAAATTTTTCTTTCTTAATTTAGTAAAAAACAAATAATTATTTTAAAATAAAATTTATATTTTTATATATGTTTTCAATATAACATTACGTATATAGTGCCAGAAATCGGATTTTCAGTACCACGCAAGTAGCCCATTAAGTTTGCTATGAATTAAGACAAAAAATAACAAAAAATAAAGAATTTAATGTCAATGCCAATTATGTCAAATACGTGCACTTTTATGATTGGGTCTATTATAATACATATTTTAATAATTAACAAAATATGTATAGTGTAACAGGCGTACAAGGAAGTCATGTGGTGTCCACATCAGATATTTTCTATATGGTGGAGGATATCACTTTTCGAAATTAATTATTTTAAAATGTTTTTAGATGTTTCAGTGCTAAAACAGAAACAAAATATAATAGCAGAAAACAAAAAACTAAACCGTTAAATAATTATCTATCTGAGATTGTGATTAAATCTAAATTGTTAAATTAGTAAATGTCTACATCTCCAGAAACAGCCCTTTATATAATTACATTTTAGATGTGGTAGTCCACAAATTCAATACTGAGAATTAATTACTTGAAGTACTATTGGTTAGGTATATTTAGCTTAATTGTACCTCAACTAATTAATTTTGAAAACTAATAATTAAATCCTGAGAATGTTATTACAAGTGTTTCCATGTCTAAAAATGTAATTATAGCATTTAATTCTATTGTAAACACTTCAAAAACTACAATCAATATGATTATTTTACGTGTTTCCAGAAATAGCACTCAAACATATATAATTAAGTATGAATTAAATAATATTTTGACTACTTTGTACACAATAAAGATATGAAAATATTTTTAGAAGTCATCATAAATAAATCAACAACTATTTTTATATTGTATAACTTTAAGTTTTTCTTTAGAAGATACACAAAATGTACGTATGCTTATGTACTTATATAATTTTATGTACCTATACTTTAATCATTCTTTTTCAGAAAGATACCTTCAACAGTAAACTTTTCACTCTCTGTGTAATTTGTGATATCTTTTACAGTTCACACAGAAAAAATAAAACCTGAGTGACCGCACCGTGAAATTTTTTAAAATAAATTTAATCTAGCAGTCTACCCAAACGTCAAACAACTATTTTTTAATGACAGCAACTATTGTTTATAGGTTGTCAAAAATTTCTTTCGCAACATTCTAAAACTAGTTACATCCGTTTGTCCGGCTTTATATTATTTTACTGCCATTATTATAAATAAGACGATTAAATAATGTTAGCTTACTCCTAAACAAGTTGAGAAGATTGGCAACTCGTTACTGTCATTAAAAATTAGATGTTTGGCTTTTGGACAGACTGCTAGATAAAATTTATTTAAAAAATTTCACGGTGCAGTCACTCAGGTTTTATTTTTTTCTGTGTGAACCGTAACAGATATCACAAATTATACAGAGAGAGAAAAGTTTGCTATTGAATGTATCTTTCTGAAAAAAAAAAATCTGTTGTGGCCAGCACAAGACCTTCCGTCAATTCGATATATTTTGTACAAATCCGATACCAAAAGGTCCTTGGAACAGATTCTATATAATATCATGTAAAATCGAACACGAACACATACTATTTTTTACAAATTCTATACCAAAAGTTCATTCGAAAAAGTTCTATAAATCCAATAAAATTATAACATAAATATACACCTGGTAAAATGCACTAGAGACTTCCTTCAATTCTTCTTCAGCTATCCCTTATTTTATTAGGGGTCGCTGTTTCCTCTTCTCTTCCACTCATTCCTATCCAACGCATCTTCTTCAGACAGTCCTTCCTTTCTCGATTCTTTTGTGATACAATCCTTCCATCTTCTCTTTGGCCTTTCTCGGCGTGTCACTTGCGAGGAACACTTATGACATATCAATTTTAGTTCCTATACCTTCCATATTTGGTTTTGCACATCCAACTGATATCTGTCAATTAGAATTTTTTGAGTATATCATCTGTTTCCATGATAAATAGCAAAGCTGACTAATTTTTCAAAATTAATTTCTTTATAACGCTTTAAATCTGCATCTATTGATTATGAAGGAAAATGTATAATCAAACCATATAGAGAAGAGTATTTTCTTTAATATGTATAATAACAAAATGTCAAAAAATAATATTTAACTGCGTTTTTTATGAAAAATTGTTAAAAACTTCAAATAAGGGTACTTCCGTTGGATTAATTATAACCAAAATCTAATCAACTTTTCATATGGTTGTACAGAAGAGGAATACGAAAGAATTATAATTTTTAGAATTGTAGTATTGGAGTTATCGTCGGAGAAAAATTTGTCACACACGGACACACACACACACACACATACAGACATCATCTTAAAAATGGTATATTCGTATTGTAGGGACCCTAAAACGTGCTTATTCATTAAAAACTCACCACCGATTTTTTTGACCAAAGACAATACCTTCCTTACCTAAAGGTGACGGAAGGTAAAAAAAAATAATAGTAATAATAATAATAATTTTACGTTATCGGCGTGGCTATTAAAAAGTTAAAGTCTAATCAATGTTGGGACACCTAAGTTTCATGCACTAGTGGTCCACTAATAATAACAAGTATCATTTAAAAGATGACATAACCATATGAACTGTCATACCAAATTTTATCCAAATTCGAATAAAACTTTCTATTATACGCAAAAATTAATTTTTTTTTTTTCGAAGAATTTTGAAGCAGAAGACTGGCTAAATGGTACATTTCTGGTAAAGGTAAGTTTAGTTAAATCGTATTATTTGGAGCCCAGGAATCTGTGATTAAGCCATGTCCCTCTTTTTTAGAGACATCCTGTATAAAAACAGGTTGTAAGAAAAGGAGATTACTTCAAAAAATTCAAATTCGCTTTAATAATAAAAATAAACGATAAAAAGTATGAGCAGAAATATTATAAATCACATAAAATCAGAGTTTTATGTTTCTGTCGTACATACGTCAATCCATTGTACATTTTCGCTATGAAAGTTTACGATAAATGAACGTTACGGTACAGTTAAGCTAACATTACGTAGTCGGCGACGTGGTACGTCGATGATTTTATAAGAGCGGTTTTTTTTTTGTGAACGAGAGAGGGCAAAAGGCAGTTGCTTGCCTTGACAAGGCCGAACACACTGCAATTTTCAACAATCTGTTGCAGGTATTTCCTCACAGACGCTTTTTATGTTGAAGTTTAGACAGCGGTTTTTAACATTTCTTTGTGAAAGATTAAAAATTTATTGCTTGTGACATTCCAGGTTTTTTCGAAAATGTTAATTGTAGAATGGTAAATTATTGTGAACTTTGAGAGTTGTAATTTATTGCTCTTGTATTTACACTCAAATAATATAATTTGTAAAATATTATAGTTACACAGGAAAATATCTTTTTTTCTATAGCAGATGTTAAACTGTGATTTTATCTACACAAAATAGTAGATAAAGTAGCACTTTAACCGCAAGGGTAGATAAAGTAACATTTTAACAGCAAGGGTAGATAAAATACTTTAATTCTTATTTATTTACGTACAAAATCCATAACAATCCACATACATACTGTGATTTTAAAATTGTGTTCAATTAATAATAACATATAATTGGTATTTTTTATTCTTTTCTTTAACATTTTATAGAAAAAAATCTGATGTGACCAACACAAAACATCCCGCTATTTAATTTTTATTAATTTAAATACATACTTACGTATTTAGTAATGCTTCAAACTATATTATGTTCCATTTCATATAACTATTGCTTTATTTACGATTTTCTTTATTATTTAATATGTCACTATTATTAATTTGAAGTGATTAGTTTTTTTGACAATGACGTCTACCTGTCAGTTACATTCATTTGAAAAATAAACTGTGTAACAAAGGAATTGTGTTTATCTTAGGCTTCGGGATTAAAAAAAGAAAAATGATTTTTAAATTAATCTGTAAAATATATAGAAAAAGTATTAATGTATACCTGTACAAAATTAAATAATCTATAATTTTCCAATGACTTTAAATGCGAAAAAATGGCATTTAATGGTATTTTTTGAAGAAAAACAATTATGAGCTTCAAGTAAAGTACCATTTCCGCTTATCCGATTTACACCAAAATCTAATTGCTTCTATTCCTATTAGAATAGGGTAGAAATACAAGGTTTCAGAATTTTCTGAATGATAGTATTTGAGAGTGCAAACAAAATTTGTACACACACACACACATACACACACACACACAAACACACACACACACATACAGACATCATCGTGAAAATGTTAAAATTGGATTCTAGGGACCTTAAAACGTGGTCATTTACTAAAATCTCGATATGTGATTTTTAGCACGATCCCTATAGAAAAATAGAATTTTATACTCGACGATAAAATTAAATTATCGACTCGCGAAAAATAATTCCTCTCGTCGATAAAATATAATTTTATCGTCTTGTATAAAAAATAACTATTTTACCTCCCGCTAACCTAGGTAAGGGAGGTATAGGGATCGTGCTAAAAATCACATATACAGATTTTAGTAAATAAGTACCTACGTTTTGCTGTCCCCAGAATTCGATTTTAACATTTTTACAATGATGTCTGTGGGTATGTATGTGTGTGTGTATGTGTGTGTGTGAATGTATGTATCTATGCATGTTTGTTTGTGGATCTTGTGGACACGATTACTCAAATACTAACAATCAGAAAATTTTGAAATTTTGTATACCCGTTCTATACTAATGTGGGAAGAGCTCATTAGATTTTAGTGTATATCGGAAAGTATCACTTATACAAGCTTTTAACAGTTTTTTTTTTATTTTTTTAAAAAATACATTGAATATAATTTTTCAGCAACTTTTACTAATAAAAATTTAATGTTATGGTACAATCTTCAATTCTACGATAATAGCATTTAGTAAATAACTTTAAATATAAATTTATAAAATAACATCAGGCACGAATATAACACTCACCATAATATTTATCAGATCAACCATTTTCATTATTTTTTACGACACAAATGACAGACAACAAACTTTTTAAATAGATGACTTGACGTCTATCATCGATGATTGTCATGCACAAGCATAGCCTACTAACTGATTAGTTTTTTTTTTTGTCATAATTAAATATTATATAAAACACGTGAGCTAAGAATGTTTATTCACTCGAAGAAATTAAGTTTCTTCTCATGAATAAACATTATATTAGCTCACTTGGTGTATAAATATCTATTATACATCATCTTGCCTATGCGTCAAACAAAAACATAATACTTTAATAACAATTTTGACATAGTTAAACAAATGTCACTGTCAGGAAGCAATTACATCAAAATTAATAATGAAACTTTGTTAAGGATTGTATTAATTCTAATGAAAATACGTAAATATTAGAAGTACTATCGGTTTGCTTAATTACTCTGAAAAGACTTTGTGTAAAGACGTGAGTACTATTTTGATTTTTGTTAAGTTTTTCTATTAGTTTTGTCAATATTTATTTGTGAAATTTATTTTGTGTATGATATATTTGTTAAATGTAAAATAAAGATTGTTATGAGTGAATGTAAAAATATTTGAACATAATGATTGCTTTATTTATACTGCGTGGTTAAATACCCAGCAGGAGTTTATGGGCTGGCCACATTAGATTTTTTACGCCGTGGATAGGATATTATTATATAATTAATTATATGTATATATTGATTGACAGTTTACCACTAAATTAATTTCTATACATACATATGGCCTTGCCATTTTGGATACGTCAAATCAAACATGATCCTCAGAGACAAGCAAAAATAAACACAAGACACAAATGATATGTAAATAAACCATCGCCGGTAGGTTAGGTTGCACATCGATTTTACAGTAGTAATAAAAAAATTATTTAATATTTAATATATTATTAGATAAATTTTAAAAAAAAACTTTAATCGCATACCCAAGTGACGGAACATAATGTGTTGGCCACATCATATTTTTTAATATTATTACCTTTAAGTTTAAACTGGCCAAATTTTCAATGTATCTTTTTGACAGTTACCATTTTGAATTTACATAGCACTTTTCTTACATGTTTGCATTATTATAAATACCAAATTGTATTTACACTAATGTAATTAAAATTATAAAGGAGAACAAAAATAGTATAAACCTACCACTAGACTAAAGTGCTTTTTAATTTTTAATTCTTCAGGTGATTTATCGCCCGCCACTGACGTCACTAGATTCCAAGAAATAACATAGAATTATATACCTACTACACTAGAATTTTAAGAGCAATTAATAAAATATGAAGGTAATTCGAATCTTTTCAGACCGAGAATCTGAACTCCGTTTTCTAGAATAAAACACATTTTTAATGTTAAATCATGTAACTTCAAACGGGTGTAACTCGAGATTCGATGAAGTAAAAAAATTAGGGCTAGGACTTCGAACTGGGTATTTAGTTATATGGGAAAGAACCACCCACCCGGACCAAATGGAATACGGGTCGGAACCAATTTTTCACCCATAAGACCCGTAAGACCCATAAGAACCACAGACCCATATTACCCGTAAGAACCACAGACCCATATTACCCGTAATGGTATCTGTCTTATAAATCGAGATATGTTTTACTTGTTTTATTATTGTACAAATTACTAACTTATCTTTTAAAACTAATTGTATTACCTATGTGAAGTGTTTAATCAAATAAATTAACTTAATTAAATAAAAATATTTTTCAACGGTACGATTATTTAAACAGATAGGAACGTAATAATACGTCTTACGGGTGATATGGTTCTTACGGGTAATATGGGTATGGTTCTTACGGGTAATACGGTCTTATGGGTGAAGAATCGGTTCCGACCCGTATTCACTGAAATACGGGTGGGCGGGTGGTCATATGGATCCACTGGTATTCTGAGCACTAAAAAAAATCATGCGTGACATGAAAAGAAAGAGAATTTCATGCTGAATGTAAATGAACTAAATAATTTAGTTCATTTCTCATATTTTCATTAACCACTTATACACGGTTGAAGATAGAATAACGGACGATGAGAGTTTAAATTCAGCATGAAATTCTCTTTCTTTTCATGTCATGCATGATTTTATTTACTTCATCAGATCTCGAGTTACAGCCGTTTGAAAGTACTACTCAAATATTTGTATAGGTAAGTATAACACCTAATGTTTATTTACACAGTTTTATATCCAATAGCTTTTAATGCAGTGTTCTTGGATTATAAAGAAGGTAATAAATTATGTATAAATATTTTCCTTGCATTTGTGGTATTCAGAGAGTTTTTACAAATTGTTTTAAGAGTAAAGTTATGTTAATGAACCGGTAATTAAAGAAATTTACATACCCATTTAATGAATTATTAATTACTTTAGTTTTTCTGTAAATGTATTGCATAGTTTATCACGTAATTTTAAAAAATGAATAGGTCATATCTGCTTACAGTGTATGGAAATATGCCATAAAAAGTGACATTATAGATAACAGCTCAGTTTCAGCTCATTAGAAAAACTAAAATAATATTGATAAGCTATAAAAAAGTAATGCTACAATTTTTACAGTAAAATAAATAAATATATTTATTGAAATGTTATTTAGTTTGGAATAATTGTAGTTTTATTATATCTATGGTAGAACGAACCTTAGACTAGCACGTGCTATTCAAATTATATCTGTAGAAAAAGTGTTTTAAGCTCTATTTTCAAGATACAAATTTACGAAATTAATAATTCTACTTGAAAAGGTGAATTTTTGTATCTAGTTTGATATAAATTTATGTAAAAGTATCGTATATTGTGAAGTAAAAACGTATACAAAAAGTTTATAACCTCAACATGTCAGAAGACAGTGATAAATTAAGTGCAATTTTGCTGAAACTTCAGAAACTAGACATAATTTGCAATGATATTCAAAAGGTGAAAGCAGATATCACCGAATTTAAAACAAAAAATGAGGAATTAGATGAGAAATATAAAAGTCTACAACTCCAAGTCAGCAAGCAAGAAAAAATAATAAACAGTTTAGAATTCCAGCTGAAAAAAAGAAATTTAATTTTCTGTGGTATTAACACCAAGGATAAGTCAATCCAAGAAATTCGAAACTCTATTTCTGAAATTTCCTCCAAATACTTTAACATCAGTATTAAAGAAAACGACATCGAAGAAATTAGACTAATCGATAAAAAGGAAATTGATAAACGAAGAATTATAGTCACTTTTCAATCTCTTCAAATGAGAAATAATATCTATCTCATCAGAAGAAATCTAAAAGGGTCAAATATTTTCGTAAATCAAGATCTGACCCATCATGCTCTAGAAGAGAAAAAGAAGATACTAGTAGCTAAAAAAACTCAACAAGAAAACGGTGTTTATTCTAAGATTTATAAAAATAAATTAGTAGAAACAAATAATAACAAGACTGGCCAAAAACGAGACAGAGAACTCAGAAAATCAGACGACTCTCCTAACACTCCACGGCAGCTAACAAAACAAATGCGTCCTACTACAAATGGGAATCAACAATCTCAAGAGGATGATAATGATTCAACATTTATTTCTGCAGAAAGCGAGTCGTCAGCAGTGGACCACACAGGTACAAAAAACAACACCAATTTTTTTCGAAGCTCAACACCAACTTCATAGAGGAACCATCAAAGCAGCATTGAACAACAGGATAGATACATCTGACTCAATAAAAAATTTAAGTAATTGTTCCAATTTATGTAAGAGTAGTAGTAATAATAATAATACAATCAATAATTCAATCTGTACTAATATATGTTTTTGGAATATTTCAGGCATCAATAATTTATATGGTTTGGACAGTGATTCAGTACAAAAACTTCTTAAAGCAGACGTATTATGCTTTTGTGAAACTTGGTGTATGAATCCAATACACATCTTCCCGGAATTTCTTAGCAACTATACAAATAATGTTACTTACAGTTTTGCAAGCAAAGATAAACAAAAAGGACGCCCCAGTGGTGGAATCATTCTTATGTTCAGGAATAATTTGTTCAACGAGATCAAAATTTTAGAAATTACAAATCTTTGGATCATTGCGGAGGCAAGTATTGATACAAATACTATTATAATAGGTTGTTTTTACCTCAGTCCCAATCTATGCAATAATAGTTGTTTAAATTTACTTTCCGAAATTATAGAATCAATTGTAACTTTTCATTTCGACTCAAAAATTATTTTAATAGGTGATTTCAATTCTAAAATTGGCAATTTAAATCAAATAGAGGATGAAAATATATTTTCTAATCCAAATATTTCTGAGAATAGAGCTTCCTTGCATACTAAAATAGACGAAAGAGGCAAAAAGTTAGTTGAACTGATGGAATGTTCAGGACTTTATGCCCTCAACGGCAGAGTTAGAGGGGATATACCAGGTAAATTCACATTTGCAAACCATATGGGACAAAGTATTATCGACCTTGCTTGGGCAAATCTTAAGTTCACAGATTATGTAACTAAATTAGAGATTTATCCCACTATTAGTAACACAGGGCATAGTATAATTCACATACAATTCTACAATAATAGTTATAATTACTTTGGTAATCTCTCTACTCATGAGCATTTGGAAAATGAAAATAAATTTATAATAAATTTTAAATTCAATCAAAATAATGCACTAACATTTAGAAATCTAATGGCAGAACACGAAGGCATTTACTTTAACTCAAACAATGCAAATGATTTGTATAAAAATTTGTTGTACAGTATTAAAGAATGTGCCAGCAACTCAAGCATGCTCAAAGTTCATAAATACTCGTCGCGAATAAATAATAAAAACAATAGTCGAAATTATGTAGAATCTAAAGCCTGGTTTAACTCTATTTGCATATCTTTCAAAGCACAAGCGATGAAGGACTTAAGATCATATAAAAAAAATCCTTGTCAAGAGAATTTACAGTCATATCTATTGAGTAAAAAGCAATATAAAAATAAGACAAAATTTTATAAGAAAAAATATGAACTGGATTTAATTAATTCTTTAGCCAATACCAAAAATAATTCTGAATTTTGGTTAACAATCAGAAGATTAACTTTTAAAAAGATAATTTCACATAACATTAGTGCAGAGGAATGGGCACAATACTATTCTTCTCTATATGTAAATAAACTCGTAATTGTAAATAATATTTATAGTGGCTGTCTTCACCCCTTTCTTGATAGCGAAATTACTATTGAAGAGCTTTATTGTAGTATTGAAAACTTCAAATATAACAAAGCTGCCGGTTGTGATCAAATAAACTACGATTTTTATAAAAATTTACCTGAAAATTGGATCCACTATGTTCTTAATTTATTTAATAATATTTTTCTTCATGAAAATTTGCCAATAGAGTGGTCTAAAATTGAACTCAGCATGTTATATAAAAAAGGTGATCCAAAATTACCGGAAAATTATCGAGGAATATCCTTAGTTAATAATTTGTGTAAAATTTTCACCCAAATTATTTACAATAGGCTGCAAGTATGGATAGAAGCTAACAATTTACTCGCGGAAAATCAATCAGGATTTAGAAAGGGCAGAGCGACGATAGATAATATTTTTTGCCTTATTTCATTGGCTCACTTACAACTCAGACTTAAAAAAGGTAAAATGTACGCTGCGTTTGTCGATTTCAAAAGAGCTTTTGATTCAGTTAACCATTCCAAACTATGGGATAAACTGTACATCATGGGTATCAGTACTAAATTTATAAGATTGCTTCAAAATTTATACAGTAACGCCAACATTTTTATTAGGAACAGTTACAATCAACATAATAACAACCCCATCCCTTTTTGTGAAGGGGTGCTTCAAGGAGAAATTTTAAGCCCCATATTGTTCTCAATATTTATTAATGATTTGGAAGAGTACTTAAGAGAAAATAATCAAAGAGGAATAAACATTGACGGCTTTAATGATATCATAATTCTAGCATATGCCGATGACATTGTTACGTTAAGCGACTCCCCTATATCGCTACAACGAAACCTAAATCTATTAGAACAATATTGCGATATAAACGGTTTAGTAGTAAATATAGCAAAAACAAAAATTCTACCTTTTTTCCGAGGTCGTAAACCATCTTTACCTGTATTCAAATACAAGAATTGCGATATTGAAATAGTAGACAAATTTTGTTATTTAGGGGTGTTCTTCTCTTCTTCAGGGAAGTTTCTCGATAATACCCAACACGCAGAGAAGAAGACAGCAATAGCTACTTCTAAAGTTACTAACATCTTAATAAAAGGTAAATCTCAAACGTGGAACGAAAAACATAATTTACTTGAGTCTATTGTTAAAGCTACTGTATTATACGGGTCAGAAATCTGGGGTCTTCGGTATGTAGAAAAATTAGAAAAATGCCAGTTGAAATATATTAAAATTATCTTTAGATGTCTCCGTACTACGCCTAATTATATGCTGAGGGCGGAGACCGGTACATTTCACATTATTTGTCAGGTCATAAAAAGGAGTTTAAACTGGTTTTATAAAATTAATAATTTGGAAGATACTAGATATCCCAAATTAATTCTCAATAGATTAATATATTTAGACGGTTTGAATATCAATAAAAAAGAATTTAACTGGTATACCCAACTAAGAGCCATTTTCACCGAAAATAACCTCTCTGAATATTGGAGTGCAAATTTAACTAAATCTAAAATTCAAAATATAGTTGAGCAGTTCAAAAATATCTTTGTTAATACGGACATGAATCGTATAAAAAATTGTGCTTATAATAACCACTACAAATTAGTGAAAAAGGAATTTATTACAGAGAAATATTTATTAGAAAAAATCTCTATGGTAAAAATTCGTTTAATAATTAATTTACGCTTAGGAAATAAAAAAATATTCTCAGTGACGTATAATAACATTAATTATAAATGGAATACTAGTATGACATGTACCGTGTGCAACCTTAATACTGAGGAAAATCTTGAACATTACTTCTTCTATTGTCCCATTTACAAACCTTATAGAGACGTATATCTGACTCAATACATGCCTCCAAATGTAACTCATCCAGAGATTTGCACCTTGCTTGAATCACTTAATTGTGAAAAAATCAATAATATTTTTTATTATACAATTAAAAGTCTAGCTTTAAGAAGTTTTTGTTTGAATGAATAAAAATACTCTTTTTTCTGTTCCTGTCTTCTCAATACATATTATTATTATCATTATTATTATTATTATTATTATTATTATTATTATTATTATTATTATTATTATTATTGTCGTTTTTCTATATTATTGTAGAAATTTCACAAAATTGGCACTATTATTATTGTTATTATTATTATAAGCAACAATAAGGTAATTAATTACGGATACTATAACTATTTTTCTTTAGTATATAATTATTCTACCATTTCTTTTGTACGGGACTTTGTACCTTATAACAAAATAAATATTATTATTATTATTATTATTATATCTATAATACGACAGGATTTTATTTAAATGAGATTGTAGTGAATGTGTTTATGACATCAATAAATATTGTCGTAAAATAAACCAATTTGTTGTGTATAAATAAATAAGTTTTTTATCCTCCTGAACTATAAATATAACAATCATACATCGTTGATGTCTATGGTAGTTGTGATTTTACACATGCGCTGACTTTACCGCACCGAATAAAATAATAAACACCCACATTTTTAAGTTTTAAGAGGCCATTTTTAAATAAAGCTACTTTGTAATAATAAAGAGTACCTACAAAAACGTTAGTTACCGCATTTCATCGTTAAATAATAAATTAATAAAACTGAATTTCTTTTAATTAAATCTGCCAATGTGTCAAAATTTTCAAATGATAAACTTTGTTAAATTATTGATGAGAATTGTTGATTTATTTTATTTCAAATGTATGAAATTCCTTTTAATAAAGAATTCCGAAAACGGTACGTAACATAAGAATCATTCAATGTAGTCTATTTAGGAACTAGAACTAGATATATGTAGAAACTAATCTACCTAATCTTAATTTTCTTCCAGCATAGACATTCTAAAATAAATCAATAATCAAAGTACAAATTCTTGGTCTATGTCCTAACCTCTCAAAAAGCATAAATAATTAACTCTGTACATGAATTAAAGTCGTTAATTAATTGAACAATGTATTTAATAGTGTGAATCCTAATGGGCTACTTGCGTACCTTTTTTTATTTAATATTTTTGAAGAGTAGGTAAAAACTTGCTACCCATATTTTTTCATTTAACAAAATTTTTATTAATTAGCCAGAAAAAAAATAATGAAATTTGATTATTTGAATTACCGCCATGTATGACGTAGAATTACGCCGCACCAATGAATGGTCGTAAAGCCATAGCGTTTGTTTGTACGGGTAATGTAGTTCTCCTGTTTGACGTTTCAACAATACTTTGGAGGTTAGTATTTTAGTTTGTCTTTTTGGTAACGATATTTTAAATTACATGTAACTACCTATGTGTTTATTTGTGAAGTAATTAATATATTTGAGAGACCAGAGAGAGAGAAAAATGTACTAATGCCATATTCAAATTAAAACTTTCTCGCACGCCATGCTATCTATACGTTACAGTTTTAAACATGGTTTTCTTCTTCATTTCAATATAATGACGCCACAGAAAATTTTCTTTCTTAATTTATTAAAAAACAAATATTTTTTATAAAATAAAATTTATACTTTTATATATATTTTCAACATAACATTACATATATAGTGATAGAAATCAGATTTTCAGTACCAAGCAAGTAGCCCATTCAGCTAGCTTGATGACAACAATAGTTTGAGATTAACAAGCAAAATTTATAGAAAATACCAGGGGCGGATTGAAGAAGTAAATCGGCCCGGGCGATTATTCTTAGTCCGGCCCTTTTCAGAGTGAAAATGATATATTACATACTCGTATATGTACACTGCTGAAAAAGAATCGGACACATGGTTTTTTAATTTTTGTTATTATCTCGAGAACTATAAGAGCTACGATGTCAGTTAATTAGACGAAAGTTGTCCTATATTAGAATGCCATTTCAGGAATGTATTGTTTATTCAGAAGAAACACATAGGTCATTAGATACAGACAAATATGTAAATTTTATAGATATATTTTTTTTTTGTTTTTGAAAACTTCTAAATATGAAATGATTCCAGATTTTGATTTGCACTTCTGTAGGACACTTTTTATGGCGATATCCATTTTTTGTCACTACTGTATTTCACGCTACACTAATAAGCCGACTTCGTACCTCTGATAGTTCTCGAGATATTGACAAAAATAAAAATTAAAAATCAAAGTGTCTGACTTTTTTATCCATCAGTGTAATAATTTTTATTTATGAAAATTATCACATTATCATATCATGTATTTCAAAATTGTCCAGAAACATGTTACCGGCCTAGGCCTATAGGCTAATAGGATTGGCTTTGAAAATCAAATTTTCCGATATGATACCAACATAAAATAAACCCTAGTATTTAATATTTGGAACGAAATACATTGGCAATATTGCCTCGGGTAAAAAAATGCATATAATTTTTATTTGATAACTCGACTTTAAAATTACTCGAAATTCTTGGTAACTTTAACCGAAAACTGGAATCCATCAGAAACAGAACTTCGTTAAGTCTAATATTTTGGGGAAACTCCTAGTTCTTTTTATTTGGTTTGATTTGTAAGTTTTGAAACTGGACGAAAAATTTATATGTATGTGCAGGAAGATTTTTTTTTTTATTCCAACAGATATCCATTTTTTCCTGGCATACTCGTATTCAATTTCGAGTTATCGAAGTTCCACGAAAAAATAACATGTTTTCCAAATATTAGAGTAATTGTCCAAAATTTATAATTTTAAATATATTCTGACTACATTATTTAATTGAAGGTGGCCAACCGGCCCTTTGGACCACTCGGCCCTTCGGGATTTGCCCGATCGCCCGATAGGGCAATCCACCCCTGGAAAATACGTATTTTAATAGATATTTCGGCCAAAAAAAATTAATACATAATGTGTGCGTTAGGTATTTGTACAACGTTCGGTTTTACTGCACCACTCCGCTGCGCGTTGTGCTTCGATGTAAAACCTCGCGTTGTAAAATAACACTACCGCACGTGTGATGTACATAACTATTATTTATACAAGTATTCATGTAATAAAATCAAATCCAATAACATTAAAACTATTACAATAAGCATATAATATTAATCCTGCTATTTATTACCATGATATAGTGAAAAGTGAAATAGTTTATTTGAACTACCATTTGCAAAGCTCTAGTTAGTCTGACTGTATCATCTTATCCCCTCACTTATTCAAATCTCCATTTCCGTTTGAAGTTGGGAGCTTTTCCGCCACAAGTGCGACCAGAGGCGGATTTAAAATATTTCGGGCCCTAGGCAAAAAAAAATATTTCGGGCCCCTAAAAAAAATAATATACATATATATTTCTTTTATTTATATATAATATATTTATATGCAATATAATTAGAAAAATACAACATAACAACATAAATTATATTTCAATATAACAAAATATCGTTTAATAAATATTGAATAGGTACGATTTAATAAAAAAAATTAACCCGTGTTTAAATTTTACTTACAAAGTAAATTTAATTGTATGAACAAATTCTAAACAGTTTCCATGTTATGACATTAAATTTGTCAAAAAATCGCGTTGCATATAATCAATTTTTGAGAATTTAATCATAGGTTAATTTTTATATGAAACCATACTTTATTTAAATATTTTGTCTCCGCGTTTTAATTTCTGCGAATTTATTAATAATTGCACTACAATCCATTTTATCAAGTTCATCGTGTTCTATGCACAATAGCGATAAAGCTGTTAGTTTCTCTTGTGCAAGCGTACTACGTAAATAGTTTTTTACTCGTTTCAGAACCGAAAAAGATCTTTCTCCACTGGCATTTGTAATAGGAAGCGTTAAATAAATTCTTAAAATAATATCAACATTCGGAAATGTTGATAATATATTTTTACTGTGAATAAATTTATGCATTTCATATGGTTCCTTCAAATTATTCTGTTTTGAAAGAATTAAAAATTGTTCTACTTCGTTATTAAATTCTTCTGTATCTATGTCGTTATTGTAATATTCACTTAGTTCTGTTATTTGTTTAATTAATGTAGTTCTGTCTCTTTCATCATTAGTGAAAAATATATTAAATTTACCACTTAAATTTTCATAAATTTGCCCTCTTTTATTTAATTCTACTAACAAACTATCGCAGAGCACATAAAACGTATTAATTTTAAAATCATTTCTTTCACTTAATATCAAATTTTCTTCTCTTCCTTTATCATCAAAGAACTCTTTTCTCTTTATTTTTCTTTTCGTTTCGTTTTCATATTCTACATTCTTTATATACGATGCTTCATTTTCAAAAAGATTAAAATTTTCTCTTGTATTTTGAACATATTTTATCAAGCTCTTATATAATTCAAAACATGTATGTAATGTTATTGTTTTGCTCTGCAGTGACTTACTCGTTTTATTTATTTGAGTTAATAAGTGATCCCAAATGATTATTAATAATATAAATTCAAACGAATTTATCTTTTCTATTAATGCATTTGCTTCAGAACGCGCAACCGATTTTTGAGAATCATCAATCTTTAAATACTGCAATGCATTTATTATTTCTTTATGACCATGTCTTATAGCCTTAATAGCATCTGCTCGGGCAGACCATCTTGTATCACATATTCGTTTTACAGTTAATTGCTTCTGTTTAGTTTTTCTAAAATTATTTTCTAATATATTCCACCTATAAGTTGAAGCCGAAAAAAATACAAATAAACTTTGGGCAATGTCGAAAAACTTTGTAACTTTTAAACTGCTTTCTGCAGCACAATTTCCGACTAAATTAAGTGAGTGACTAGCGCAAGGTGTGTACTCTGCTTTAGGACTATGATTTTTTATTCTAGATTGTAAGCCATTATATTTACCGGACATATTAGCAGCATTGTCATAGCTTTGTCCCCTACAGTGTTTAATATCTAATGTTAAGTCTGTCAATTGTTGCAAAACAACAGTTTCTAAATTTTCGCCTGTATGTGATGTAATGGGAAGGAAGCAAATGAATTTTTCTTTTATTCCCTCAGGAAGTACATACCGTATCACAAAACAAAATTGATCGATATGACTGATGTCTGGTGTGGAATCTAAAATTATTGAAAAATATTTGGCAGCTTTAATTTCGTTCACAATATTTTGTTTTAACATATCACTAATTAAAATAATAAATTCATCGCAAGTAGTGGATGACAAGTAGTTCACATTTCCACTGCCCATATTTGCATACTTTTCAAGATGATTAGCAATAAAACTATCGAATACCGCTAAATACTGTAAGCAACCAATGTATGTACCGTTTCCTTGTTCGTTGTCAAATAATTCATTATGACCCCTGAATGCTAGTCCAAATTTTGCTAAAAATTTAATAGTTTCTACCACTCTTTTCAAAACTTCTCGCCAATATTGTTTTTCTTTTTCATGAGCTTTTATCATTGCACTATCTATACGTTGTTTTTCTGACGATCTTGAAATAAAAATGCATATGGAAGAAATATGATCTTTGGAATTCTCGTGTTCCGCTAATTTTTTATAAATATTTTTCCAATCAGAAAAACCTTCAGTTAATTTACTTTTTTTTGAGCAAAATAATTTGCAAATATAACAATATACACATTTATTAGTTTCAGTGTACACAAGCCAGTCCCTTTTAATTTTTTCTTGATTTACAGTTGTTCTATAAAAAACGGTCTTTTTTAGTTTTCTGTAGTAAATCTTTGTTCCTACTTTATAAATCTGTTTTGATGACTCTAGTGAACCATATATTGCAGGGGGTTTTACTTTAATGTAATAATTTTGGATTTCATGTGTTATTTCTTTTGGCCATTTAGCAATATCTTCAGAAAATTCTGTAAAACGCGGATTTTGATTTTGTTCTTTATCTTTCTCGTTTTCAATTTCTTCGACTTCCTCTGGGTTAGTTTTTTGTATGTTTAATATATCTTCGCTATCCTTAATTTCTTCATCGTTCATAATTAATATATCAGTAACTTGTTCTTTTTTCTTATCTGAATCTTTCTTATCCTCATTGTTTTCTTCTTCCTTTTTTGCACTATATTCTTTCATGCCTGATTCTTCTTTGCTACTGGAAGTTCCCTGCCCTTGTTTCAAAAATGTTTGAAGAGCATTTTGTGATTTTTTCCTTATTTCATTCTTTCGTTGTTTTTCAAGTCTTTTTTGATGTCCACTTTTATATTTATATGTAGACATGTTAAAGGTTAAAGGACTAAAACCAAACTATTTTAAATTACTAAATTTATTTTTCAATAAATTAATAAACACTACTGGTATTTAGAGCACCCGAATAAAAGGAGGCAATTAGCTAGTTACCCGACTAAAGTATATACATTTTCATATAATCTACTACTTCCCTGCCGCAAAATCGCCAGGGAAATAGAATTTCCCTGCCTAGGCAGGAAAGTGAAATACAACGTTGCTATATTACAATTAACATTCATAAAACTAATTAATCATTGTTAAATATGTAAAATTAAAATAAATGATGTCCAGTATACAGTTATTTTAAATTCTTGTACAATTTTAAATAAGTTCCTTAAATTTTCAATGTGATTTACTTGTTAAATGAAAATAGGTTTACCACTCACTAATTTTGAATTCTTATACAATTTCAGAAAAAAAAATAATACTTATTGCGTTATTGAAGTTCCTTTTCATGACTCATATTCGTCACGAAAAGACGAACTTCCCTACCTCGATAAGTAAATAACTAAAACTATTATCATTTACGAGTATATTACGGTAGTCGAGTGAATAGCTAGTCGGTGCTGCCAGTACCAGTTTTAGATATTATCAAATTAAATAACTTACCCTTAAAATAATTTTTTGTATCTTATTATTTATAAGTTTAATATTTTGTTTGTGAAATTTAGCTTAATACTCGTATGCGCACGCAGCAGCAGCAGCTGGTGTTGTGTGCTACGTTTATTTTACCTTTTAGAATTTTGTAATAATTATATTTGAGTTATTCGTTAAATAATAACACATGTAAAACGAAAAACAATGAAAAGTAACGAGACGCTAAATAAATATTATTTAATTCAAAATTCTGTTTACGTTCAAAGTAGTCAGTCATAAGTATAAAGAAGG
Source organism: Ophonus ardosiacus (assembly GCA_943142095.1). Taxonomy (NCBI): domain Eukaryota; kingdom Metazoa; phylum Arthropoda; class Insecta; order Coleoptera; family Carabidae; genus Ophonus; species Ophonus ardosiacus. The sequence continues at coordinate 16,352,688 of OW964824.1, forward strand.
TAGTTCGCGCGCGCCCGTTTGAACGGGAGATTTCAGTCGTTCAGCCTTTAACAAACATCAGCGCGTGCATAATGCGCTAATTTCATACAATATGGGGGGCTTCAATTCGGTACAGAGTTATAACACTGGATGCACTGGATATAATGATATCTCCCATAAATTAAATCTTTTCGTAATTATTACGGATTTTTAAAAATAATAATACATTTTATTTACTTACAAAATATATTTAAATAAAATAAAACATTATAAATATAAATATGTCAAAACGAGCATGAGTTTGAATCCGGGCCCTAAAATTTTTGGGCCCTAGGCTATTGCCTCTTTAGCCTAGGCCAAAGTCCGCCTCTGAGTGCGACACTTCCAGGATTTAATTTCATGCAACACGTGCTGCTGGAGAGCTTTAAGCTGCGGCTTCATTGCTGAATGCGGCGCCGAGTAACACGACGCTACAATACCTGCTACATGCAACATACGCAGTAAAGCCATTCGTGTGCGGACACCGGTGCGCGGTTATTCATATTTTATAACACGCATAACTATTTGGGCAGAGAATACTCGTAATTACAGTAATTAAACGGTGTGTGTGAATTTATGTTTGGGTTAATTTGGATTTAAATTTTTTAATATGCGTGTTATTCACGTATTAAGTAAAGGGTCTTTCATTAAGAGTGATAGGATTTTAATTTTAAATAAAATAAAAACGGTTTGACGTATCAATTTAGTTTTTGCTTTATTTTGAAGCTTCGACAATTCAATTATATGTGGAACAGTGTCTCGTTCAAATATCCACCACGGCTTTGTTTACAATGACGCAAATGATCGCTCCAATTTTTGGCAGAAATAAAGTCCGATGCCCCCGCCACGCAGTGAGTTTTTCGGGATGCAACGGCATTTCATGGATAGTCTGTTTGCTCCTAGCTGAAACAAGCCGATAATTTATTACTACAAACCATAAACCACTTTCTTGAGCCTTTGTTCATCAAACGGCGGTCAGTTGTAAATGGAGTGTTGAACAAGGATTGTATTCAGTTCGTTTTGATATATGCGTTTGTAAATTTTTAAGACAATTTCTTGAAATTATTTTGAAATATATTTACAGCTAGGTATTATCATTGAATAGGTATAATTAAGAATTACCTGGAAAGACGTTTTCGGCTAATGACATTGTTTTCGGGTTTGGCCATCATCATAATTTCTAGGAATTATTTAATCTACTATTCATTTAAGTCACCCTTGATTGAATTTCGTTCCTTTATAATCCCTCTTTCGTCTTAACTCAGTTTACATGTAACATTAGTTAGCAGCGGTTGTAAGTGAAATTTTAAATATGGAAATGTGGAGGCCCTGGGATGTCGACAATGCTTCTGCCAGTGTTAGTGACGAAGTCAATACCTGTGACACCGATGCCTACGTTGTGCAAAGTGATGAAGACACAAATTGGTTTAAATAAAACGCAGCAAGTTATATTAAATGTGTATAATCATTTTGTAGAAGTGGGTGAAACGAATGCTCTGAAAAGAACTTCGATTTCCCTGACAGTCCTAAGCCTGTAAAAAGTGTGAAGGAAAGTTGCCATTATTTGATTATTTTATGACGAGAATAACTGTATACTTGTAATAATGACATTTTCCCTTACTTATGCAGATTTCGAATACGTCCCTGTTCCACACTACCTGAGGATTTTCTATTTGTTTGTGGTAATATCTATTGGGGTAATAAAATATCGGCTTGTTTCAGCTAGGAGCGAACAGATTTTAACACTTGTGGGTTGGTCTCGCAGCAGTAACGACAATTTTCTTTGTTAACAAAGCCATTCATCAAAAATGCGCCTCGTCTGAGAAGATGATTTTTTGGTCAAAATCATGATTATCTTCGAAATGCATAAGGGCCCAATCAGCAAACTCACGACGCAATCTGTGATGGTTTGACTTCAGTTCTAGAGTCAATAGGACTTCGTAAGGATGTAAGCCCAAATCCTTACGCAAAATTCTCCAAGTTTATGTCTGAGAAATCACCAAATGTTGAGATCGTCTTGAAATCGCCAATTTTGGCTCATCGGCAACACTATCCGCTGCAGCTGCGATATTCTCCTCATTTCGTACATTTAATTGTCTTTTTGGTGGCTTATTGTCTTGTTGGTAGCTTATTGTCTTGTAAAGTGAACTTACGCTCAAACTTTTTCCACAGTGCGGCGTATAGTCTGCGCAAAATAACGGTGACAGCGACCCAATACTCTGGTGAACAAACTTTGAGCACCCACAACTGAGCTTGAACTTTGGTAATATTTTTTAATAATTTCTAAACGTTCGGGAAAGGTCAAACGCTGTATGATGAAACTGCTAACTATAATGAATATTTTGACACCTGACAGTAAAAAAAAATAATATCAGAAACCGAGAAATCTCTATTGAAAAAACTGTTACCCCTATTAAGACGCACTATACTTTTGTGAAATTAAAAAATTAAATCCCTTGGTACGTTGCAAAACCTAGCAAAAACTGTTTGAATTGTAGTATTTTTGGTGGCAAATCATCTTCATATGAATGCAGATTACACAGGTTATATTCATATTACATAATCAATATTTACTCCGAAAATAGGTATTTAATAAGTAAATATATAAACTTTCAACTGTTTTTACACCCTACTCATGGTTTATAAATATTAGAAATAAGCAATGGTGAGATATAGGGGCCTCGCGCGATCATTTGTCATTTGTTAAAATTTTCTGTAATATGCGTTATGCGAGCCTCTTGTTGTTCTCCTTTTTTTACCTCCCGCTACCCTTGTTAAGGGAGGTATAGGGATTGTGCTAAAAATCACATATCGAGATTTTAGTAAATGACCACGTTTTAAGATATCTAGAATCCATTTTTAACATTTTCACGATGATGTCTGTATGTGTGTATGTGTGTGTGTGTGTGTGTGTGTGTGTGTGTGTGTGCGTGTGTATGTGTATGGATTTTGTTGACGCTCTAACTCAAATACTAGCATTCTGAAAATTCTGGAACCTTGTATTTCTATCCTATTCTAATATGAAAAGGTACCAATAGATTTTGGTGTAAATCGGATGACCGGAAATGGCACTTTGCCTGAAGCTCATAATGGTGTTTCTTCAAAAAATACCATTAAATGCCATTTTTTCGCATTTTGTCATTATGAAAATTTAAAGATTATTGAATTTTCTATAGGAATACATTAATACTTTTTCTATAAAATTGATAAATTTAAAAACAATTTTTTTTATACATCCCGAAGCCTAAGATAAACACAATTTCTTTGTTAAACAGTTCATATTTCAAATGAATGTAACTGACAGGTGAATGTCACTGTCAAAAAACTAATAGTAAATAAAGCAATAGTTATATGCAATGAAACAGTTTGCTGCATTAGTTAATAAGTAGGTATGTATTTAAATTAATAAAAATTAAATAGCGGGAGGTTTTGTGTTGGCCACATCGGATTTTTTTACCTCCCGCTACCCTTGGTAAGAGAGGTATAGGAATCGTGCTAAAAATCACATATCGAGATTTTAGTAAATGACCACGTTTTAAGATATATAGAATCCATTTTTAACATTTTCACGATGATGTCTGTATGTGTGTGTGTGTGTGTATGTGTGTGTGTGTGTGTGTGTGTGTATGGGTGTATGTGTATGAATTTTGTTGACGCTCTAACTCAAATACTAGCATTCTGAAAATTCTGAAACCTTGTATTTCTACCCTATTCTAATATGAAAAGATACCATTAGATTTTGGTGTAAATCGGATGACCAGAAATGGCACTTTACCTGAAGCTCATAATGGTTTTTCTTCAAAAAATACCATTAAATGCCATTTTTTCGCATTTTACCATTATGAAAATTAAAGATTATTGAATTTTCTACAGATATACATTAATATTTTTTCTATTTTACAGATAAATTTAAAAATCAATTTTTCTTATAAATCCCTAAGTCTAAGTTAAACACAATTCCTTTGTTACACAGTTCATATTTCAAATGAATGTAACTGACAGGTAAATATCACTGTCAAAAAACCTATCATTTCAAATTGGCAGTGGTGACATTTTAAAAAGAAAATAGTAAATAAAGCAATAGTTATGTGTTATATGCGAAGGAACTTATATAGTTTGGAGCATTAGTAAATATGTATATGTATTTAAATAAATAAAAATTAAGTCACTGTCAAAAAACTAATCACTTCAAATTAATAATAGTGGCATTTTAAAAAGAAAATAGTAAATAAAGCAATAGTTATATGCAATGGAACACTCTGCAGCATTAATAAATACGTAGGTATGTATTTAAATTAATAAAAAATTAAATAGCGGGAGGTTTTGTGTTGGCCACATCAGATTTTTATTCTTTATTTTCCAAAAAGGACATATACTTTACCCTTTTAAACTTTTGTTAAAGTTCTACATACGATAAAAATAAAATATTATCTAAAGAGGTCATGTGTCATGTGTCTATTTGTTTTGCCCAAAGATTTACCTTTTAGTGAGCCAAGAAAGAAAATTGTATGATTTGTGTACTAAATTATTCCGACACAATAGTATATTCCTAACCACTAATATTTTCTATTTTTCTTTTTATATCTCTACGAGTGTATTTCAAAATACGCGATAAATGCGTAAATGTCGTACGTACCTATAAGGCAAATTTTTTTATAAGCAAAAATATTCGTATGCTAACAGTTTTTTGCACCACCCACACACAAGGATCGCATGTTCGGTTCTTGTTAGCAAAATCAGTATTTTGTAGCTGGACGTCTACATAAATTACTTTTTAATGATACTGTGAAATAGCTAGATAATTTAAATATCATTAATGATTAGGAATTATTTTAAGTAACCTTTTAGTTTACATACGAGAAAATATAGATGTAGATATGCATATTAAAATGTTTAACAATTTATCATAAATTATTTGTACAATGTTATATAATCATATAAAAGTAAAAGTATCTTTGATATTTTCAGAACAAGAAATAATAACTCAATTTATGGAAATTACATTTTATGCTGAGTACGTACATATATGTAGTTTCTTCACAATGGGGTCATGCTACATTTTCCGTTCTATTTTTTTCCTGGAAGTCTACCGGTCACAGTATATGTAAATAATATTTTCACGCCATTTGTGTGCATTGTTTTGTAGATATCATTTTTTAAAAATAGGGGTCAATTTCAAATCTCAATGAGGTCACGTGAGCGCATACGTCCAGTGGCGTAGCGAGGGGGGTGCAAGGGGGATCATGCCCCGGGCGCCACTCGCAGAGGGGCGCCAGGCTGGAGATTTAAATAATATTAAACTACTACTAATAATAAAAAAATATAATTAACCGTATGTCCGATTTTTCCTCTGACACAAACACATTTCCGAATCTAGATTTTTTAAGCCTTACTTGAGCCGGTGTTCCTATTTATTCCGAAAAACAGTTTAGTGTTTTGTAGAAGCGTAATTAGATAGAGACTATTCGTAATATATTTAAAGTATTTTAAGGTAGGTACTGTATTTTATTATTATTTGTTACGGGGGTGAGGGGGGCAAAAGGTTTCGTGCCCCGGGCGCCAGTTATGCTCGCTACGCCACTGCATACGTCATGTATCTGAACGATTCCAGTTCACCCTGGCGGACAAAATGTGAATTAAGATTGTTTATAAATAGTTTTTTTGGGTTTTTTAATAAATTGTATCCACAAGTTGGAACTGCACAGTTCTTCCTTACCATGCTTTATCATTATTATCATCATAAATATATAATTATTGCACTTTTATGTATTAAATTATATATCAAGCACACAAACCTGCAATTAAAAATGATATTTCTCTAATGAAATAATTAAATTTTTATGAAACAAAAAAGATTGAATAGAGCGCACTTTTCCTCTGACAGCATTATAAATGTTTGGTTAGTTTACTCTGATCTTACGTTTAACTGTTTGAAGTTTGTGACATTGTGACCTTCATGTACGTGTGACTAGTGTCGTTGTGTGAGTGGCCGATACATGACGTCACAGAAAATCGTAGCACGAATATTTTTTAAGTAAATTATGAATGAAAAGTATTATATTTTGGGATGTTTTATGTTGCAATATGGATAATAAGTGTCATAGATTCTATTTTTATAAAAATATTAGCAACATTTTTTTTTTGGCATGACCCCATTGTAAATATGGCAAGTTATTATATATTATTTGTAATTTCTGTAAAGTAGAAGTGTACAATTTAAATTACATATCATTGCAAAAATTTGCGAAATGATACATTCATAAATGATGAAATATTTATTGTAAATTGAAACAGAGTACTTGATTATTTTTTAAAAAATATCTGCAATTACTTTTTTGAACCGAGTACAACGATTGTTAAAAAAACATTTCACTTAAAATAATAGTATGTTATGATACAAGTGTATAAGCTAGCCTTTAAAGCACGCACGACAAATTTAAAGCCACGACGCGTAGCGGAGTGGTTTTAATGTCATAGTGCCTTAAAGGCTAGCTGATACACGTGTATCATACGCTATTTTTTTTTATTATAAATGCATCATAACCATTTAAAACTGAAAATTATTGCAAATCATACGGTTTTCATTTTTGATTTAGTGAGTTTGAGCGTTTCCAAGGAGACAATTAGCAATTATTGGTATTGTTTACGTTAAGTCAACAAGTCAATATTTTTTTTTTTCATTGTTTTAGTTATTATTCATATTTATTGTCATTTTTCGTTACCTAGGTAACTCAAAAATTTAGCGTGTTTTAATGGTCGATTTACGCGCGCTTTTGCGTGTTTTAAAGAGCGATTATGGTGCATGTATAATAAAAAAGTTATAATTGATGATTTGAAATACTTTAAGAATAGAAAATATCTTTTTATACTAGCGTTTTATAAGCACTAGTGCTTAAAAGTATTTCATTTAGCAACGAATAGATGAACCTGACGTCTGCCTACTTTTTAATGTTGAAAAATTCAAAATGTTGATATTTGAGAATAAATGATCTGTTTTAAAACGTTATAAAAAATCTTGTATGTAATACAACACAGTTTCAAGTAAATTGTTAATAATTGTAATTTTGAAGTTACGAGTACATTATGATTAATGGTAATAGTCAACGTAATATTTATAATACATTGCATAATACTATAAAATAAAAAGCTTGAATCTGTGATATTTTAAGAACAATAAGCAAAATAAAATATTGTCAAGTAATAACTCCTTGTGAACTCAATCTAACCTCTCTGAAGTTTTTAACAATTTTGCTTCGTCGTAATAAATAATCTCTTAGCTTTACTAACTTCCTATCACGCGGATTTTCAGCATCAGCAATATAATTAACATCTGAAAACTGTACTAGATAATTTTCAGCAAGCTTTAATGCCAATGCACGTGCAAAACTTTGTTAAGCTAAGCAACTAAGCAAGCAATACGTAATCGAGTAGAAAATTGCACATGATTCCAGTTGTTATATAACTAGTTTAAGGGCTTAAAGCTTATTTTGTTAGTATGATTCATTTGTAATACACTTTGTTAGTTATTTTCTTACTTTAACATTTCCTATATTTAAAACTAATTTTTATAAACCAAAATCACGGCAGCGATCTGTCATTATTGTAAAAAACCGTCGTTACCGACATAGTCATCGATCGATATACCTGTCAAATACTCGAGGCGAACACTGCTCAAATGTCAAATATCGACACCTACCTATTATTTATTACGAAGAAAACTTGAGCAAATTAATATATTATTAGTCATAAACAACGTCTATTATTACAAATAAATTTTCGCTAGAAGAAGAACTCTAATGAATGTAAGTAAAATCAAATTTGAAAATTGACTTAACCCCAATATCTTAAACTATACCTTTTCAGAAGTACAACCTATTTCATTAAGAACAGGGATTTTCATTATCGTCGGCCAAAAAGTTTGATACAATTCTCGTGCGTGAAGTATTTTACACCGCTCCAGCTAATAAGGAACTCGCCTTAAGGGCTCGTGCATTAAATAAAGCACTCGCGCTGTAAAATACAACTTACACAAATATAAATAACTATTACAGTATATTGTTAACATTGTTATATTATTAATTGTGCTAAAATACCTTTCCAAATTTATGAAATAATAAATAAATAAATAAAGAATAGTATTTTTTTTAAATCTTGATTAAAACAATGATAAAATTTGATTACAACAATGTTCAAGGACGTTAGAAGAGCAAAAACCTGCGGTTAAGAAAAATGACAACTAAAAATCGATTATCAGGGTTATGTTTGTAGAAATATAATAAAAATAACTATTAAAGACCAATGTATTGACGAAGTAATAAATTGTTCTGCTGAAAATTAAAGATGAAAATTAATATTTGGTTTAGGCCCAATCTTACCATCTCTGGTTAAAATTTTAACTTCCAATTAAGTAAACAACATTAAATCGAATTATTCACAAAAACTATAAATTTGTCATTTGACAGTTCATTAGATTTCGGTATTGTTTATTTAATTGGTAGTTAACATTCTAAAAAGAAAATAGTAAATAAAGCAATAGTTATATGTTATATGCAAAGGAACTTATATAGTTTGCAGCATTAGTAAATATATAGGTATGTATTTAAATTAATAAAAATTAAGTCACTGTCAAAAAAACTAATCACTTCAAATTAATAATAGTGACATTTTAAAAAGAAAATAGTAAATAAAGCAATAGTTATATGCAATGGAACAGTCTGCAGCATTAATAAATACGTAGGTATGTATTTTAATTAATAAAAAATAAATTGCGGGAGGTTTCGTGTTGGCCACATCAGATTTTTATTATTTCAATTAGTATTATTTATCTTCATACTCGTATGTGTGTACTCGAAATGAACTATTGTGTAAGCCTTGTACGTTTTATTTTTGTGTCAAAATTTATCTATATTTATTTTTGTGTACTGGAGTAGACAAAATAATATGCGTAGAGATAATACATTTTGAGATAAATTATTATTTTTCATTTTAAATTTGTGGTCCGACCAAAAATTATCACGTTTGTATAACAGTAAAAAACAAAAATAATAAAAGTGATAATATTTGTTCACAGTTAAAAATAATGCACTGATATCATACTCAAATAAAATTTATCGGGACAAATTGCAATTTTGGCAAATAAATATTTATATTTGATTTCATCACAACATTAAGTAACATGATTAATAATTCAGATACAGATTATAATATGAAATGATTCAAAATAGATAAAAGTATTAGACAAAACATATGAAATTTATATTACTACTGATAAAATTCCGTTACCCCAATAAAATTTCACTACCAAGTAAACAAACAGTTATTGTTTATAACTTTCAGTGTGACAGTAAATTAATATTTTAAGTTTAAAAATAGTTTCTAATATTAAATTGTTTCATTTTGCGTTGTCTTTTTTTAAGCAAACTGATATTAGGTAAAACCCCTCCTCCTTCGGAGTTGGGAATTGCCATGCACTTTGCTTTCGTGTTTGTTGATAAGCAAAAAAGTTATGCAAAATAAAAATTTATCGATAAAACCATAGGAGGTCTTGTGATATTACTTTTGATAATATATTAATTGATATCGATTTATTCTTATTATTAGTTTCTTTCTCTATTATTTTTGAAATAAATAAAATAGTTCTCGAAGAAATTAATTACACGGTTACCGTATTGTTGACTATTAAAATTTCATGTGAAATATTTCGATTTTTCTGATGTTAAAAAGTAAATTAAAAGTTTATAAAACATCAGATAAGTATATAATTAAGAAATATTTCACAGCAAATTTCAATTTTGGAACTTTCATTTACAACAGAATGATAACCACACAAATTATTTAATTCATATCCAGATTTTTTGCCAGTAACTATTTTTAAAGTGACACTTTATTGAAAACTCATTAGGACAGGTCGTTTCAGATAAGAAAATAGCAAAGAAGGTAATAAATTCTGCTCTCTGATTTGTAATGCACACCGAGTTCACAACAGCTACATTTTTTAGCTGTTACTCAAATAAAATCAACAAAAACAAATGATATTTAACCATAGTTCCATTTTTAATTCACAAAATATGTTTTTTTTACCCTACAGATACTATATTATGTAAATCAAAGTTCGTTTTCACGAAATATATTATAATCAATGTTTTCATTGTAATGATCAATGTTTAACTTGTTATACAATAAAGTTTTTGGATATTTTGTAATTCATGCTTATAAAAACGTATTTATTATTTATTCAATGATGATTATCATTGCAAATTATAGTCTTTGGAAAATTGTACCATATCTACCAGATACATCTACCGAATTCATGATTTGTGGACCGAGCAATTCAGCCGGTAAATGCAGTAAATGAAGAATCTAACCTCAGAAAAAGGTAGAGATGCCAAGCGAAATTTGAATCGGAAGTAGGTTTCAGAAGTTAATTATGATAATACAGAAGATGAGACGAGATAATGTTTAACTACGTCAAATTTCAAATCTGTTTCATCTTGCAACTGCTTTTTATAGGTTAAATCTATCCTTTTTACCAATTGCGTTCTTAAAATATCTATTCCAGTAGCTGCAACCTGATAAACAGCTGTTTACCGATATGTACCGGTAACAGTTCAACGGTAGAATTTTCGTAAATGCCTATTATGTCATTCTTGACTGTACCTATATGTATTTAGTTTAATAATTAAAAACAATGACAAATAAGTACTAACAGTTTTGTTAGACTCAATGTAAAAGGTTCTTGCTCTTGTTAGATGTAATGTAACAAAGAACCTCATGCCATGCGATGTTAGGCAATGCAGAGCGGCTGGTGAAAGTAAAAGATGAGCTTGGTAATATAGGTAAACTGATCGAGATCGTGACGCCGGAGTCGTGACTCACAGCGGCCTTGGAGGTCGTGATGTACGGGATCGTGGACGTCGAGAATGATAACCAAGCAAGCGAAATTTGTCTATACCATACCTCACTGTTCGCACGTAATTACTTTGGCATATATGTGATCCTCACTCTTGACTTAATTATTACCCCGTCAGGGACGTATTCAATATATGTATATTAGGTCATCTATAGAGACGGCCAAACTTTTTCAAATAATAGTGTAGGTTACGTGCCAAATTTGGCAGTGAAGATAATTATAAAATAATTTTTTTTTTAGTAATAAAAATCTGATGTGGCCAACACAAAACCTCCCGCTATTCAATTTTTATTAATTTAAATACATACCTACGTATTTACTAATGCTGCAAACTATGTATATTAAGTTTCTTTGCATATAACTATTACTTTATTTACTATTATCTGTTTAAAATGTCATTATTATTAATTTAATAATAATAATAATAATAATAATAATAATGTTTTGTCGGCTTTTAACTATATTTTAGTATAGCCCAAATACATTATTTTATTTTTAACTTTACAATTTTTATTTACATTTTATTTATATTATAAAGTATTAAACACACAAACATCCAAGCCCCTGGTGGGAATCGAACCCACGACCTCAGGATCTGAGCGGTGAAGGTCGCTTCGAGTGCTGCCGGAGACACACTGCCTCAACGCGCTTGACCACTGAGGCGGCTATTATTATTAATTTGAAATGATTAGTTTTTGACAGTGACATTTATTTGTCAGTTACATACATTTGAAATATAAACTGTGTAAATCATAAACTCTGATTTATAAAAAAAAAATTTTAATTGTATTTGTAAAATTATAGGAAAAATTACAGTTATGTGTATGGTACTACTGAAATACAGATATTTTATGAAGAAGCAGAAAATATAGTGACACTTCTTTGGCAATAAAATTTTATTTTCTCTGCCCAGTGCCCAGCAAATGTGAATAAAATCATCCACATTTAATTATGTATCTATTAATAATATTAATTACAAATAAACGGCAGAAAAAGTATGTGTTCAACATGGCAAAAATACATATTCACTGATTGAGTTAAATTCAAAGTTTATAAAACACGGTACTTTTTAATTAAAATTAAAGATAATATTTATATTTAATTTTCATTTCAGTTATTTATTTATTTATTTATTTTAAGTCACTCTTGAGCATTTTTCTTTGTATTTTGAGTTCATAATGAAGTCATTACGAAACCCAATTTTGTTTAAGTAGGTTGGTACTACACGACATTTACTTAAATTTTTAAATGTCATAAATCAGAATCGTCATGAACTTTCAAATAATTGAATAAATGCCAATCCATTTTTAGCAAAACATTACACATACAAGTATCCGTAAATTAACTAATATAGCAGTTTTTTTTATATTTTAGTATAAAAAAGGCGTAAAATATAAAAATAGTATGAAGGACCTATTTTGTAAATTTTCTAAATTTTGGCGCATGCGTAAAAAACACCTTATAAAACTCGTTTTTAATATCTATTATACACTCTCATTATGGATGTTGGAGGAACGATTCCTCCAATACAGTACTTAAGACCAAATTTGTTAAAATATTTTTTCTTTAACTACCGTAATAAATAAGTTATAAGATATTTTCGAAATGAGCAAAAAACAAGTTTTTGCCTGCAGCTCAGAAACAGAAGAAGATCGGAAATTCCTGTGGTGACTATTAAACTTTTCTCAAAAAGTTGACCTTGGAATGTGCAAACGATTTTGCTCTATCATTAATATTTCCCGAGATACCCTGAAAAAACATCGAAAATGAGATACCCTGTACAGTATTAGTGCAAATTAAACACGCGCTTGCCATACATATATTTCATCACAAACCCTTCAGAAATTCCGCCAATCTCGTCAATAGTTTGGATGAATCTCGAACATTTAGAAAGTATAGGAGGAAACTTGTTCGTAGAATGAATTGAAAAATAAAGAATAGATATAATTAGATTTTTTTGTGTGTACCAGAAATGTTAAATACAATACTTATATAGCTTAATATGGAAATGGCGAGAGGTATTGTGCTGGCTACAACAGATTTTTCTGAAAATGTAAAAAGCCAAGCTACAATAAAATGCATGAAGGAAAGACTTAGCAAAAACCAAAATATTGAGTATTTAACGTCTACAGAAATATCTCTCCACTTATACATAAAATATTCAATTTTCACTATTCATTCCATTTCACTGCATTCAAACACTCATGTTTCATTGGACTGAAATGAAAAGTGATTTCTCCTCTTGCAGAATCCGAATCATCAGCTTCAACAAGCAAATGATAGAGCGGCAATGAACGATCAGCGATCATGTTGAATGAGCAAGACACAGAAAACATGACACGTATGTCGAGATTGAATTCCACTTCACTCTATTCAGCTTTTAATGTTCGATGTTCGTGATTATTGCCCGAGATTGCGCCCGATTTACATAAATTTGTCTTCATATTCCGCAATCATGATGCATGAAAATGGAATAAGAGTAAAAATAAGGAAGATGTTGTTTTGCAACTATTCATTTAATAAGTAATATTGCTTTTGTCATCCTAAACTGTAAACATAACAATTATATATCGTTGAAGTCTATGGTAGGTGCGGTTTTACACATGCGCTGACTGTACTGGACCGAATAAAGTGATAAACATCCACATTTTTAAGTTTTGAGGCCATTAATAAATAAAGCTAGTTTGTACTTTGTAACCGAAAGTAGTATAGTTTCGTAAAAAAATTCTTCTAAATATTATTTTTAGAAAATTTGTGGAATTAATTGAAGAACATAAAATTCTATATGTTATACATTTTTTAGATAAAATCTACTTATTTTTTCACGCTCTATCCGATTCTGCTATAAAAAATAGAGGTTACCATTTAAAATTTTAAAACTACCCCCTCCCCAGCTTCCCTTGGGGGTAGAGGGTAGAATTTATCGTTAAACTTTTATTTAAAACATTTTTTAATACTGTGTTTGCTCCTGAAGATATTCCAGGTGGAACATTAAAATGGGACACCCTGTATATTATATAAATTTAAAGATAAAATTACTATAATACGAGTATATAGAATAATGTAGTATTCCACCATAACAAAAAAAAAAACAATTTAACTTAAACCATGACTCAATAAATAATAGTTAAAACAATGAAAACATTTTTTAAATAATTACTTTACGAGATATTTCACATTTGCTAAAAGGGGAAATTGACGTCATACAATTGTTATCTTTCTCTCGTAGCGTACTCAGAGCAGTGTGTGTGAGAAAGATAAGTCTAGTGGGAATGTGACGTTACAATGATTTCTCGAAAATAAAATACTGTTAAACTAGGAACAATTAAGAGTTTTTAATACTATGAATTGCTTCAAAACTGAATGAAGTTTTATTTAAAATAATAAAAAAATTGAGTGGAATAAGAAAACCAGTTGACAAATTCATATGTTTGTAACGTATTTTATAAATGACAGATAAGTGTCAGTAACAAAAATCATCGGTTTTAGTGATATTCTCAAAGCTTTTTCTGGGAAGTACATTTAATCTTTCTTATTGTTTTATTAATTAAATATTTAAAATGATAGGTAAAATGCATATATCCATCAGAAATACCGCCAATCTGGTTAATGAATTGGAAGAATCTCTGACATTTAGGAACTTCCTCATACAATGAAAAATAGATATAATTAGAATTATATGTGTGCAGAAGACATGTTAAATACAATAAAAAACAAATTTGGGTAAAGATCTGTAATTTTTTGTTATAAAACGGCGGTTCGATAGCGAAGTGCAATACAATACTTATATCTTATATAGCCTAATATGGAAATGGCGAGAGGTATTGTGCTGGGCACAACATATCTTTTTCATTCAATTTTATGTAAATAAATTCCAAAAAGCTCTGTGACACAGTTTTCATAAAAATTTATAATTCGTATTTAACTTAATGCATTATAATTATTGGGCGGTACTCAAATATAATTTATTTATAAAGTAATTTAGATTAAAATGAAACGGTGTAATAATAAATTTACTGTTATTATTCTAAAATTACAATATATTAATAACATATATCATAGAGCATATTACATACAGTACCGGCCAAAAATATATCACCTTTATGTTTTTTCAGCATAACTTTTATAAAAATAAATCAAATGCGGTAAAAATTTAACAGTATATATCTGATGTAGGTTCGAACTTGTACATGATGTGCGACGAGATTTTACAAAAAATATCATGTATTTCAAGCTATTTATTGAATTTCTTTATTTTTTCTCGCTTATTCTGTCGTTGTGTCTATTGTTATAAACGTATCATTTTGCGTTCTTCATTATTTTGTGATATGGCGAGGACAAAAGGTGCTGGAAATTTAGACGAACGACAACAAAAAGCCATTATAGAATGCCGGAAACAAGGGCGGACGCATAAGGAGCTCGCGCAGCAGTTTAACATCTCCAGATCAACGGTGAGTAAAATTATTAAGCGTTGGAATATCCAAGGAGGCTATGTTGAGAAGAAGAAAAGCGGCCGACCACGTTGCACTACTTCCCTCGTCGATCGCAATATCCTCCGCGTATCCCGCAGCGATCCACGTCTTACAGCGCCAGATATTGCGAAGGAGATAGCGACTCCTGGTCAACCTAATCCATCCATACGGACCATACGCCGTCGCCTACAGGCCGCAGGACTGAATGCACGGCGACCCGTGAAGAAGCCGATCATTTCTGCCAAAAATCGGAAGGTGCGAGTGGAGTGGGCTAAAGAGCATAAAAATTGGACATTTGAGCAATGGTCAAACGTCATCTGGAGCGATGAAAGTAAGTTTATGTTGTTTGGTAGTGACGGAATAAAATGGATTCGTCGCCCTGAAGGCAAACGTTTCAATCCAAAATATCAACTGCCGACTATGAAGCATGGTGGCGGTTCAGTCTTGGTGTGGGGGGCTTTCTCGGCGAAAGGTATGGGCCCTCTTCACAGAATTCATGGCATTATGGATCGGAAAATGTACAAAGACATCCTCAAAAATGTTATGCTTCCATATGCGAAGCGTCTTCATGGTCGAAGCTTCATTTATCAGCAGAATAATGATCCGAAACACAGGGCGCGTGATGTGCAAGAGTGGTTCCGACGCCGTCGTGTGATTCTTTTGAAATGGCCAAGTCAGTCACCCGACTTAAATATTATTGAACCACTCTGGGACGAGCTGGAAAGACGTTTGGCTGGTAAACGAGCTGCAAGCGCAGCCAAGAAGTTCGCCCAACTTGAGGAGGAGTGGAGGAAGATTCCACAGTCAATAATCGATGCACTCATTGCATCTATACCAAGACGCATCCAAGCTGTGATCGACGCAAAAGGATTTGCGACAAAATATTAATTTTATTTTGTGTTAATTATTTATTACTAATTTTATTAAATATTTTTTATTTTCAGAATTTCGAATAAAATTATTTTTGCCACGTTATTGTTATTATTATTTACTGAAAAGTTTTTATATTAAGTTAATTACACCTACCATCAATATATATTTTCATTTAATAATAATCAGTGCTCTATAATTTTAGTTATGTTGAAAAAACTTAAAGGTGATATACATTTGGCCGGTACTGTATACTTGAACAATTTACTGGTGTCAGTTGTTATATAAGCAGTAAATTTCATTTAATATAACCTATAAATATAATAAATGCATAATATCGCATGTATATAGTATAATTTACCCATAAGATCATGTAATTCCAATATTTTATTCCAGGCAAATTGAAAAAAAAGAGAAACTAAAACCAAATGCAGTGTCCAACAAAGCAATTAATTACTCAGGAAAGCACACATATAAATTAATTATTATATTTTAAAGACAAATTAAATGATACAGAAACATTCTTGAAATGAAAGTAGGTTAAATATTGTAGGTTGTAGTTAGCTGTGATAAAATCTCCGACAGTGTTTTATCTATTTATTGCAAAACAAGAGACGAACGCAAAAGCGCATCGGATGCAGCCATTATTTACTATTTGTTGGTGAAGTTTATTGAATTTTACAGTGGGCAAAATTGCGATTCTTTGATTTTATTTTCGATTTACGATGTGTTTTTCGAGCGACTGAATTTGTAACGACTCTTTTCACAGTATTCGACATATTTTTTGGTGAAATTGACTTTTGTATTTTTACGTTCAGAAGTGGTAATTGTTCATGTGTGTAATCGTGGGTTTCCCCTTTCACATAAACATGTAAACAAACCGTAGAGAAATATGGGTCTGAAATGTTATTTGCAACACTTACAATTCGTTGAACTTGCGACCTAATTCATTTATTGACGGGAATCTTCGTAATAGAATTTTTACCTTTTTACCTCTCGCTAAGAGATGTGTTGGATTCATGCTAAAATTCGCATATCCAGATTTTAGTGAATAAGCACGATTTAAGGTCCCTAGAAACCGATTATAACATTTTTTTAAAATGATGTCTGACATCCTCTGGCAATCTGGCATTCCTGGGAAGAGCTGAAAAGGTTTTGGTAACAATTGAACAACCGGAAGTAGTAGTTTCTAAGAAAAAATCTTCTAAATATAATTTTTTGGAAATTTTTGTTATTAAATATTGAAGAACATAAAATTCTCCATCTAATACACTTAAAATTTTTATTATATCTTGTATAGATTTAGAGATAAAGACACTATAATATATAGAGTAATTTAATCGCAAAGGCTAAGGCACTAAGGAAACCAGTTGACAAATTCCAATGTTTATAACATAGGTTTTAAATGACACATGTCAGTGTCAAAAATCAACAGTCATTCTGATAGCTTTTTCTGGGTATATAAGTTTATTTAATCTTTCTTATTGTTTTATTAATTAAATATTTGAAATTATAGGTAAATAAAATCAGAAATACCGCCAATCTGGTTAATGAATTGGAAGAATCTCTGAAATTTAAGAACTTTCTCATACAATAAAAAATAGATATAATTAGAATTATATGTGTGCAGAAGACATGTTAAATACAATAAAAAACAGTATTTGGGTAAAGTTCTGTATTTTTTTGTTATAAAACGACGGTTCGAAAGGGAAGTGCAATACAATATTTATATAGCCTAATATGGAAATGGCGAGAGGTCTTGTGCTGGCCACAACAGATTTTTTATTTTGTTTCGTTGACATTTATTTCATTCCGCAAAATTTTTCTCTGGAGTAATAAAAAATATTTGATTTTAATTCGTTTTATTTCTTTAGAGATGAGATAAAGTTGACAACTAATTTCCTGTAGGCTTATTATCCAGTTCTAATTTCCGTTTATTACTTATAATATTATTTCCTGTTCGAAAGAGGAAGCAGATAAAATATTTATATTACAATTCTGGCAAGAATATTGTTGGGTAAATCACTAATTTCAGTTTGAGAACAAATTATGTATAATTTTTAATGGTTCCTATCAATGAATCGGTTTCGAGGTTCTTGAAATATAATTTGGTAAGATTTTTACCTTCCGTCACCTTTAGGTAAGGAAGGTATTGTCTTTGGTCAAAAAATTCGGTGGTGAGTTTTTAATGAATAAGCACGTTTTAGGGTCCCTACAATACGAATATACCATTTTTAAGATGATGTCTGTATGTGTGTGTGTGTGTGTGTCCGTGTGTTTGTGTGTGTGTCCGTGTGTGTGTGTGTCCGTGTGTGTGTGTGTCCGTGTGTGACAAATTTTTCTCCGACGATAACTCCAATACTACAATTCTAAAAATTATAATTCTTTCGTATTCCTCTTCGCTACATCCATATGAAGAGTTGATTAGATTTTGGTTATAATTAATCCACCGGAAGTACCCTTATTTGAAGTTTTTAACTGTTTTTCTTAAGAAAACGCAGTTAAATATTATTTTTTGACATTTTGTTATTATATATATTAAAGAAAATACTCTTCTCTATACAGTTTGATTATACATTTTCCTTCATATTCAATAGATGTAAATTTAAAGCATTATAAAGAAATTAATTTTCAAAAATTAGTTAGCTTTGCCATTTATCATGGAAACAGCTGACATAATTATTCAAGAAAATTTAATTGACAGATGTCAGTTGCAAGTGCAAAACCAAATATGGAAAAAAGTATAGGATCTAAAATTGATATGTCATATTGTTGCTCGCAAGTGCCACGCAGAGAAAGGCCAAAGAGAAGATGGAAGGACATTAATTAGTGTAGTTTATGTTATAATTTTATTGGATTTATAGAACCTTTTCAAATGAACTTTTGGTATGGAATTTGTAAGTAATAGTATGTGTTTTTACATGATATTATATAGAATCTGTTCCAAGGACCTTTTGGTATGGGATTTGTACAAAATACATGCAAGTGACGGAAGGTCTTGTGCTGGCCACAACAGATTTTTTTATTATAAAATGGGCAAGAAACCGAAAAAAAAATTAATGGTTAACCGAAATAGAGATCATTTTGTCATTACGAACTCAAATATGGCAATAAATTTTTTCTTAGGCAAAAAGTATCAATTTTGTGACCTTTTAAAAACCGTTCGTCCTTTCTGCCCAAGCTTGTATAACAAATTTCCATTATGCTTCTTTTCGTAATTAGTATTACCTTCCGTCACCTTTAGGTAAGGAAGGTATTGTCTTTGGTCAAAAAATTCGGTGGTAAGTTTTTAATAAATAAGCACGTTTTAGAGTCCCTACTATACGAATTTACTATTTTTAAGATGATGTCTGTATGTATGTGTGTATGTATGTATGTATATATGTATGTATGTATGTGTGTGTGTGTGTGTGTGTGTGTCCGTGTGTGAGTGACAAATTTTTCTCCGACGATAACTCCAATACCACAATTCTAAAAATTATGATTTTTTCATATTCTCTCTTCTCTTTTGGTTATAATGGGCCAACCGGAAGTTCCCGTATTTCAAGTTACTAACTGTTTTTCTTAAAAAAAATATAAATTTTTGGCATTTTATGTGATTATCAATAAGGAAGAATATCTTATTCTATATACGGTTTAATTATACATTTTCCTTCATATTCAATAGATATAGACTTGCCTTGAAGAATTATAAAGAGATTAACTATCATAAATTAGCCATCTTTGCTATAAACTTGGAAACAGCTAATATATTCAAAAAATTCAAATTGACAGATGTCAGTGTCAAGTGCTATCTACATAGTGTATATTCGTGTTATAATTTTATTGGATTTATAGAATCTTTTCCAAGGAACTTTTGGTACGGAATTTGTAAAAAATACTATACAGAGTGTTTTGTAAGTAAATGTTCGACGCTTAACCCATAGTAGAACTGATCCCATAGATAGTAAATCTGGCAATAATTTTTGTTTAACATACTTTCTACAAGAACTAGAGACCTTTAAAGCTGAGCAATCACGTCATAGTTCAAAACTTTATAAAAAAAAGTAAAAATCAATGTGTTCTCTGAAAAAAATGTGATACCTGTCACAAATGACACATAAAATCATTGACGTCTATTTGGAAATAACTCTCTGTACCGTCTTACAGCAGCACGACTATTTTGTAATGTCTCGCCATAAACCATATGCATGCCTGCATACTCTTGGTTGGTGAAGGTAAACGGTATTTTGAGAATATCAAAAAACAAAAACAAAATATAAATTGTACGTCTATCCAAAAAAACATTTAACGTCAGATTGACAATCAATATTTTCTCCAGAAAACACATTGATTTTTACTTTTTTATAAAGTTTTGAACTATGTCGTGATTGGTCAGTTTTAAAGGCCTCTAGTTCTTGTAGAAAGTGTGTTAAACAAAAATTATTGCCAGATTTACTATCTTTGGGGTCAGTTGTACCATGGGTTAAGCGTTGAACACTTACATTACATTCTGTATATTCGTATTACATTTTTACTGTATATGTATAGAATCTTTTCCAAGGAATACATCGAATTGTCTTGTGCTGGCCACAACAGATTTTTTTGTTTTATTGTGATATTCATAATACCTAATATTGTGACACCTTCAACATTAGTTTGTTGTTGTAGTTATTCTAGTTCATATATTCTCCTTCTTCTTATGAACTTTTCATCATATGCTGTTTCCACTCTCTTGTTTCTTATCAACGGACAAAACGACAGTTAGTTTTTGAACCAAGGTATTAATGTTCCCCTTTATTGCATAGTTGCATTAATGTGTGTAGATTACTGCGCTCGTAAACAATGAATGCAACGCGTGGTCGTTACTTTGCTGTTGTTTTATTTGCTAATGCGTGCAACAGAGAGATTAAACGCCGGAATAATCGAAAAACTTGATTTGTGTGCAAATGTCAGCCGCAGTTTTTACAGTAGTCCAAATTATAAGCCCTGACATTAAACAAATCTGACATTTGTGAATCCTAGTCGCATTTTAGCTGGATAAACCAAATGATTGGCGCTGTCGCTTAATTCAATCTGTTGTGGCCTGCACAATACCTCTCGCCATTTTTTATATTAGGCTAAATAAGTATTGTATATAACATTTCTGACACCCACAAAAAATCTAGTTACATCTATTTTTTATTTTTCAATTCATTCTATGAACAACTTTCCTCCTACTCTTCTAAATATTCGAGATTCTTCCAATTCATTGTCGAGATTGGCGGTATTTCTGAAGGGTATGTGATGAAATATATGTATAGCAAGCGCGCGTTTTTAATTGACATTAATACTGTACGTACTTTGGCTTATAAATGAATCTCCTTTCTTTTTATTCCAATTTAAGATGTTGACGGAGTCTTTTCCTTGATATAACAATAGCATATTATATTACTATTACATTTCGACTAAAAAATTTTGTAAATTTTTGCAAAATGACGTTTGGTTATATTATTTTTATATTGGTAATTCTGAACATGTATATTACTAAATATTATATGTCTATATTATACTTTTCAACCTGTATTGTGATTTCATTTTGTTTTTGGTTTCGTTGTTGTCAAATTCAAGAGCTTGTAGTTAATTTATTGACTTATTTTTCACTGAAATGTAATATTGAGGTAATATTTCGTTCTATTTGTTAGTAATAATTTGAAAATTAAATCTATATGTGCAGCGTGTGGTAAACGCTATACGCAATGTACAAAAACAGTGAGAAATTGTATGGTATGCAGTATTCTGTATTTTTTTAAGGATCTCACATAATACTCGATAGTTTGTTGCATATACTACAAGAATGAAGTATTTATAACGGCTAAGCAGTATCGTTCAGAATATTTTGAATAAAATTGAATTTCGCTAAAAAAAATTATACCAGACATGGTACCTTTTTAAGAAAGAATTGGATTTATGAAGACAACCCACAGATCATAATCCGTTTTACATGCTAATGTAAACTTTGTAACATATGACGTCATTGTTTTTAGTGATATTGTATTTATGACGTAAACCGCTTGATTCACTGGATGGCCCTACAAACATTTTAATTTTTCAACTGGTTTCCATGGGCTGTTTGATTCTTTGAAAATGTTCAATGTATTGGATAGAGAATTTTATATTTTTTAATATTTGCAATAATATAAATTTCCAAAAAATAATATTTAAAAATTATTTTTAAAAAACTACTACTTCTGGTTGGCCAATTGTGACCAAAACCTTTACAGCTCTTCCCATTAATGTCAGATTAAGGAATACGTCGTTAAATTGGTTTTTAGAATTTGAGAAACCGTGTCAACATCCACACTCTAGACATACACACACATACACACATTCACACACCCACACACACACATTGGCACACATACACATACAAACACACACACATACACACACACACGCACACACACACACACACACACACACACACACACACACACACACACACACACACACACACACAGAGAGAGAGAGAAAGAAAGAAATATCATTGTAAAACTAGTAAAGTCGTATTCGTGGGGACCTTAAAACGTGCTTATTCATTAAAAACTCTCCATCGAATTTTTTGACCAAAGACAATACCTTTCTTACCTAAAGGTGGCGGTAAAAAAGTTGGACCATTACCATTTATCTCAGAACGACGTGTGCAATTTTTGCGAATGCATTCGGATACGGCCCTGCACTGTAACAAATGTCTTCGACTGACTCGAAATAAAACAGTTGACACTTAAATGTCGCAATGCAACGCACATTCTAATATGTAAATGCGTTTATTCCGCCCACAATTTGAATTATTTAATGCACCAGTTATTCGCGATTATTAGTAACATATACGAATTAAAATGCAAATGTCATTTGTTGGTCTGGTTGAACCCAAGCCCTATAACACTTGCAATTATTAATTAATTTATAGCCCGTAACTAACTCCCAGAACACAAATTTAACCGCTAGATACATACTCGATACTCGTTTATAACTAGTACGTATATGGTCTCTAGAGATTGTATCGGAGATAATAATAACTTTTTGTCACTAATATTGCAAATGAAAGTCAATTACTTTAAGTGGAACCAGTGCCGGATTAACCATGAGGCGCACGAGGCGCGCGCCCCAGGGCCCGGACCTACAAGGGGCCCGGCTACGGCACCATTTTGTCGAGTATTTATTTTTTAGAGTTGTATTTTATTTCCTTATGAGTTTATTTCTGTTGTAATTATTTTTCTGTTTAATTTATGAAATAAATTATATTTTTGGGGTCTTATGTTTTATTCTAGGTGCCCGAAAATTGTTAGCGCCTCAGGCCCGAAAATACCTTAATACGACCCTGAGTGGAACTGGATATACCAAAGAGTAGATTTTCTAGATAATGCACTTACTTATTTTTGGCTCTTTTTGACAAGGTACAAATCCGTCTTAGCTAATTTCTTATAAATAAATCATACAATAATACTCAAAACAATTATAATAATTTAATACAGATTGATTCTTTTGCTTGCTTATATTCAATTTTCTTTTACGCCATTTTGAATATCGATTGGACAAGAACTTAATTTTAAATTTTCACACAAATTTATATGTAATTATAATTTGGACCGTTAAACAAGTGATTAAAGGTAATACGGAGGCAATTGGCTAGCATTCTTTTTCTCTTTCAATCGTTTACGGATAATTTTGGATAAAAATACTTAGAATAAACGGTCTTTCATTAAAATGATAGGATTTTAATTTTAAATAAAACGAAAACGGTTTGACGTATCACTTTAGTTTTTGCTTTATTTTGAAGCTTGGACAATGCAATTATGTGTAGAACAATATATCGTTCAAATACCCACCACAGCTTTGTTTACACTGACTCAAACGATCGCTCCTATTTTTGGAAGAAATAAGGTCCGATTCATTCATCGAAAAATGCGCCTCGGCTGACATGATTTTTTTAGCCAAAATCATGATTATATTCCAAGTGCATAAGTGCCCAATCAGCAAACTCCCGACGCAATCTGTGATGGTTTCGCTTCACTTCTTGAGTCAATACGACTTTGTAAGGATGTAGGCCCAAATCCTTACGCAAAATTCTCCAAGTTGATATCTGAGAAAGTTCCAAATGTTGAGATCGTCTTGAAATGACAAATTTGGCTCATCAGCAACACTAGCCGCTGCAGCTGCGATATTCTCTTCATTTCGCTCATTTCGTTGTCTCGTTGGTGGCTTATTGTCTTGTAAAGTGAACTTACGCTCAAACTTTTTCACAGTGTGGCGTATAGTTTGCGCAGAACAACGGTGACAGCGACCCAATTCTCTGGTAAACAAACGTTGAAAACCCACAACTGAGCTCGACCTTCGGTAATATATTTTAATAATTTCTAAACGTTCGGGAAGGGTAAAACGTTGCATGATGAAACTGCAAATTATAGTGAATACTTTGGCACCTGACAGTAAAAAAAAAAAAAAATCAGAAACCGAGATATCTCAATTGAAAAAACTGACACCCCTATTGAAAGACACTATACAAGTACCTATACATAATTAAACAGTTTTGTACGATATTAATATATAAAATTGCAAAGTATAAAATTTGGACTAGATATTTTACATCTAAGCTTATTAATAAAATATTAATTTTCATATTAACGTTAAAATACGTACATATTATTAATACATAATTTCTTGCATTAATTTCCTTATTAAGCTATATTGAATAAAATAAGGTAATAAACTTTATGATCTGAAACTGGTTCTCGTATTTCAAAACTGATTTATAGTTTACAAGTAAATCATTGAACTAATTATTAATAAAACCGTAGGTATCGTGTAAGGAAACGTGAAGAGGGGTCAAAGTTTTAATGAATATTCATACATGTCAAAAGGAACTTATAAAAGGAGCACCAACCAACTTAGATCCAATTTCTCCTCTAACTAACTTCACGACACTAACTAATATTACATAATAGATTTAGCCGTAAACTATTTTAATTGACTCTAAGTATATAAACTCCTGGCTAATCTAAATAAAGGTGCTTAGAATTCTTAAAAGTTCCTACATTCTTAAATGCATTTGTTTTTGTTAAACAGACCGAAACTACAAGTATTTAATTTCCTAATTTCAGGTAAATGTTACTAAATTGTTTTGTAGTGTAATTGTAATGAATTTGTTCGAAATTTTAATCAAATTAAATGATGAAAAGTTGAACAAACATAACCCGAATTCGTGAGTTCAATCGATGTGAAAATTTTAATTGTTTAAATACAATTATTTCATAGATGTTTTCGTCTCGAAATCGGCACAAATAAATGTAGATGCAGACGATATCATATATCTGATATAAACATATGTAGGTACCTTCATATACTTAACATCTACTTACCTCTCGCTAAGAGAGGTATTGGATTCATGCTAAATTACTATTTACATTTTTACAATGATTTGTGTGTGTATGTGTGTGTGTCTGGATGTTGAAGGAACGGTTTCTCAAATTCTGTTAGACTAAAGACCAATTTAACTACACATTCCTTTATCTAACATTAATGGGCAGACCTGAAAAGGTTTTGGTAACAATTGGACAACCGGAAGTAGTATTTTCTCAAAAATATCTTATAAATATAATTTTTTAGAAATTTACATTATTACAAATATTAAAAAATATAAAATTCTCTATCCAATACATTGAACATTTTTATTATTTCTTCTATAGATTTAGAGATAGAGAATTATAAATACATAAAATAATCCATTGTATAATGAATCAAAAAGCCCATGGAAACCAGTTGAAAATTTAAAATGTTTATAATTGACATAAATGTCAGTGTCAAAAATCCTGAGAAGATTTTTTCTGGGAAGTACATTTAATATTTCTTATTTTATCATTAATTAAATATTTAAAATTATAGATATAGTTGTCGCACCTTAAGTTGACACTGTCCTTGGATGCGGAAAACCTAAAATTGGTACTTGGACAAGTCGAAATGTATTAATAATTATAATATGCTATTGTTAACTCTTAGGATTTATAGTTAGAAATTCATTATATTTCAAAAATGTTGCTACTCTTTTAAAGTTATTTGATGCCTTTGTTAGATCTAAAATCGAATATTGCATAATAATATGGTTTAATGATGTAAATTATGCAATAAATAGTGTCAAGAGAATACATCATAAATTTCTTAGGTACTGTTATTACAAAAGCTCTGGCGAGTTTACAAATAATAATTATATGGAGTTGCTAGAATATTTCCGTACTACTTCTTTTGTTATCAGGAAGCAAAATTTTGAACTTTTATTTTTATACAAATTAATTAATAATGAAATAGATGATATGGCTTTATTATCTTTTATAAATATTCATGTTCCATCAAAGCATACTCGTTTACAAATTACTTTTTCATACAAATGTCCTAGAACAAATATTTTATTTGACTCACCAATTGTCTCAATGTGTATAACGTATAACAATTATGTCAATGGTAATAAGGATATAGATATTTTTGGAATGAATCTTGTAACAGGGGGGGGGGGGGGGATCAGATGCTTCTTTGTTCTTACTTTCATTTCTCCCAAACGATGACACTATTTCTACTAACTGGTGGACGCTTGCTGGTTTGTCCACCACTATACTGAGGAGGAACACGCTCTTAAATTCACTATCACCAACACTTAACACTTGATGATAGATTGACGATGAACACATCTTACTATGGATGGATGGCACGCACAATATTTTGAAGCTACTAACTTTTATTTACACATAATTTTACATTAAACTAACTCATTACACAAAATTATATTAATACTAAACTAAACTGTTATAAACCCTAATTACGAGTCCTGGCGTAAAACGCCCAAAATCTCAACACAGACTACATGTCTGAACTCACTGAGCCCTAAATCTCGACTGCTTTAAAACAAAGGTTATCTTTTCAGACGTATAACTAAAGAAGGGTGCGAGGGTGTAGCCTCCATAGTAAAATAACAAGACTTCACGTAGTCTAGCCAATAACTTATACAGTTAATTGTCAAAACAATAAATGTCTACTCGGTTGACATCTAGACTAAACAGATATATGAGAGAATGATGATTATTATTTCTAAACAGAATTTTGACTTACAAAGATAACAGAATTAAAATGTTGATGTTGAAACTATAATTTAGAAGAGTTTATATTAAAGTTATTACTTGTTATTTCACTATTCCTACCTTGTTACAACTCTCCCTTCCTTAAGACATAAATATATCCCAAAATTGATATATTTATTCCTAATACCTGCTCACTGAAGGATAACCAACTCCTGAAAGCACAAAACATAATGCACGAAACAAAGCACATACATAAACAAATAACAAATTAAACATATGTCGCAAATACATAAAACATAATGCACAAAAACATGAAATGATAATCTAAACATAAAACATATGTTGTAAATACATGAATCAAAATCCAAGTAAACGAAAACATAAATCAAAGATACATAGAACATAAAAACATATGCTGCAAGCATACATAAACATAATGCACAAGAGCATAAAATACAAATCGATGTCACATAAAATACAAAAACATATATCAATGACTAATAAAACAAATTGCAAATACTCAAAATACAAAACATGAAATTGCAAAAACATGTAACGTCGCTAACGTATACAAAACATAAAAACTGAGATATTCCAACAAATATCAAACACAAAATAATTATCTTCTACAGATAATTATTGCTAAAAAGGAAAAGGGTATATTTTATTTCCTTAACTAATGAACATTACTATTCTAAAGCCTGTATCCCACGATACAACGTATCGGCAATTTATTGCAGTTAACGGCAACAGTTGCTCGTATGTGCGACAAAACGCTGTGTGCTAGGCAACTTTTTAGCTGCAATTAGTTTAGACGTATGCAGCTAAACTTTTTCGATAACGGCAACTTTCTACGAGCAACTCGTTTGAGCGCATGCGCTAGATCACAGATGCAGCATGCAGCGACCAAAAATAACTTATGTTTGAAGCATCGTATGATCACGCAGGCGTCATTCTTGTCAAAATCATTTTATTTGTCAACAATACGTGTGCTCGCATATTAAGTACACACAATGAAGACTGATATTTTAAATAATAAACATGTGGAAGAGGAACTGATCAACCTCATGAAAAGTTACCCAGTTTTATGGGATGTTAAAGATCAAATATCAAAATTTCCCTATATCTGTTAGAAACTTTAAGCAACGTATTTCCCTAGATTTTAAGGGAACATACATTCCGTGGGATAGAATAATCGTCATGTTGCCGATATCGGCAACTCAAGTTGCTTGTATTTTTCATCGTGGGATACGGCCTTAACATGCTACTTAATGTTCCTAAAACCTTATCTACCGACACAAACTAAACACTAACAAAATCATCACACAGTTGTCATAAAAAAACAAGGGACACTGCACTATCACTGAGGGTAGCGGGTGGCGGCTCCTCGCACCACAGGGGTCTCTGACTCGGCAAAGCAAAAAACTTAACCGGGATGCGTGTGACTTCGGGGGAACTTAAGGCATAACCAGTGGCGTGCTTCCCAGGGTTGCAGCGTAGATCTTGCACATTTTCCTCGTCGGAAACCGTGTCCATGACGCCATCCACGATGTCCTCTTCATAGTCCGTTTGCAGGTCCTTGTCGTGCAGATTGTTGTCATATATTGTGCCATCCTTATGTTCATCATTTACGTAGCTGTGTCCTTCAGCTACGTCGTCTTGGTGTTCGTCCTCAGCCTCATAGTCAGTAGTTTTCTCCGGCAGGCAATCCTCTTCAAATATTTTCCCTTCCTGTACGCCCTCATCGTCACTCGCTGTGACGGCTGTTGTCGCACTTTGTCGACCTTGTGGACGCGGAATATCTACCACCGCATGTCGATCCTCTGCTGCAAGTAGCGACTCAATTTCAGCTAAACTGATCTTCGCCACCGGCAGCGCTGGTTCTCCAAGTCCAGCCAAATCGTGGCCATTTGCCATCGACGCATAAACTGGAGGCAATGATTGTACAAGCGGTGCGTAGACCTGCTGGTGCGTCCACGCTGACCCATAAAATCTTGGCGTACAAGACGGAAAAAACGATGGCGGTAATATGGTGCGTCCTGCATAGGTTATTTCTAACCAACGCACCATCTCTGTTCCAGTGGAAGGCTGCTTATACAATGGAATTGCAAAATATAATTCCCTTGCCTTACCACTGAGCCTAAACGTCATTGCGCTGCCGAGAAAAACTTCATCCCAGCCGTATCTTCTGCTCGCTGAAACCATGTTGTGGATGTATTCTTCCACTCTGCCATCACCCGAAAACGTATTTATTGACAGTAATACGTCAAGCATATTTGGTGACGGCTGATACGGCTGTGTCATCGTTGGCGTCGTGGTCGAATACGGATACATCTTCGCGCTGACTTCCCTCTCCACGGTCACAAACTAATAATTTCTAATTGATGTAGGAACTTTTCGGATAAATAGAGTTAAACAGTACTCCATATTATCCTACCCGAGACTGCGCCAATGTAACAGGGGGGGGGGGGGGGATCAGATGCTTCTTTGTTCTTACTTTCATTTCTCCCAAACGATGACACTATTTCTACTAACTGGTGGACGCTTGCTGGTTTGTCCACCACTATACTGAGGAGGAACACGCTCTTAAATTCACTATCACCAACACTTAACACTTGATGATAGATTGACGATGAACACATCTTACTATGGATGGATGGCACGCACAATATTTTGAAGCTACTAACTTTTATTTACACATAATTTTACATTAAACTAACTCATTACACAAAATTATATTAATACTAAACTAAACTGTTATAAACCCTAATTACGAGTCCTGGCGTAAAACGCCCAAAATCTCAACACAGACTACATGTCTGAACTCACTGAGCCCTAAATCTCGACTGCTTTAAAACAAAGGTTATCTTTTCAGACGTATAACTAAAGAAGGGTGCGAGGGTGTAGCCTCCATAGTAAAATAACAAGACTTCACGTAGTCTAGCCAATAACTTATACAGTTAATTGTCAAAACAATAAATGTCTACTCGGTTGACATCTAGACTAAACAGATATATGAGAGAATGATGATTATTATTTCTAAACAGAATTTTGACTTACAAAGATAACAGAATTAAAATGTTGATGTTGAAACTATAATTTAGAAGAGTTTATATTAAAGTTATTACTTGTTATTTCACTATTCCTACCTTGTTACAATCTTACTACTTTCAGAAATTCAATTTCTCATAGTGGCATATGTGTGTAATTTTCAAAAAAGTTCACTTTTCATTTTTTTTATATTAAATTGTAATATGTAATATTTACATGTATTTATACTATGTTTTTTTTCTATGTATTTTTACTCTGTAATTGAGGTTAACCTTAACCTTGTTGAGTAAATAAAGATTTATTATAACGAGAAAAAGACTCTGTCGACATTTCAAATTAGTAAAATTATAAGCCAAAGTATGTACAGCATCAGTCTCAACTAAACATGTGCTTGCTATACATATATTTTACCATGTACTCTTCAGAAATACCGCCAATCTCGTCAGTCAATTGGAAGAATCTCAAACATTTAGAAGAGTAGGAGGAAACTTGTTCATAGAATGAATTGAAAAATAAAGAGCAGATATAATTAGAACTTTTTGTGTGTACCAGAAGTGTTAAATACAAAACTTATATAGCCTAACATGAAAATGGCGAAAAGTATTGTGCTGGCCACAACAGATTTCTTTTTTTGCAAATATAAAACTCCAGAGATTTTAACGATTTTCTTATAAAGTACCGGAACAATATTCTAAACCGTTTCAGTCCAGATATATTTCTAGCTAATTAATTTGACGCTTTTCAAATACACTGCTCAACATTTGAACTGGTACACTTATATAACATGCAGTAAAAGTAAACAACCCTTCTTAGGCGTTTGGCATGCCTTACTACATGATCAGGGCTTTGTTTCGGAATGTCAACAAATGCTTATCGAATAACATTTGCGATTCAATTGTTGTTTATCTGTCATAAGTGCAGTTAATGAGCTCGCGGACGCTTATACTTTATCAAGTTTTAAGAGAATTTTTGCGAATTTCTCGAGTAAGTTTTAATTCAGAGTGGTTGACTGCATTTTAAAGATGCCATTAAGGCGTTCAAGTATTGAAGAGATGAGCCAAGGTAAAATGAAGATTTTGTTATTTTTTTATTGAAACATTTGAAATTCTTTATTTAAGTTTTATTCTTTTAATTCTTCGCCCTAAAAGTGTTTTCCGAACCATATACTATCAATTAAGCAAGAAGGTGTTGTTCAAAAAGTAGTAAATTGTTATTTATATATGTTCTTGTAAGTGTATCAGTTCAAATGCTGAGCAGTGTATTCTATAAATGTAATTTCAGTTACAATTGTACATTTCCAAACAAACTTCTCATTATAGTAAAACAATTTACCATTCATCGACGAAAATAGCCACAAATCTAAATTTACACGAGCTTATTTTAGTATTTAGTTATTTGTACCTAACACTCATTACCGCGTATTTTATCGATTTTTTGGGGTTTTAGAACGCAGAAAACGAACCCGCCAACAGGCGCATGGCACACTCTTCGTGCGGAGAATATTCCGAGGTTATTTCCTGAGATAGCGATCTATTAATTCAGTGAATTCGGCAGCCAGCATTCGCGGTAGAAGTGTAAATGCGCCATTAAATTATGGAGCAGACGATAAAACAAATGCTTCTACCACACTGTAAATCAATAATATATAAAGGTCATAAAGTATGGATAATTGTGTTAAACAATGGAAATTTGCTCTCCCTGGGAAATTGTTTTGAAAATTATGCAATGAGAGAAATACAAACATACTCGCATTTTGTATATTGCACACAAGTGCAACGTATTATTCAGTGTTTTCTTTTTAACTTGAGATTAACATGTGCGATACAACGCAGCATATTAACTTTCATATTAAATGTAACACGGCAACACGCCCATTTCATTATTACTTACATTTTTAAGGTAACGCAAAGTTAAAGTACACATATTGTTAATTAGAATTTGAAACATAAAACATTTTATTTCATTTAAAGTTCAATACAAAAATAATTATTTGTAGAAACTGTAATAATTATTAATCTTTTTGTACAGTAGGTACGACGAGTATTTATACTTTAATTAGAAAACTTTAAATACTGACAAATTCTGTTTTAAAAATTTGAATTTTACCTAACGCTATGGCGTTTTGAAATGTCACTTGTTACATAATTGATACAAAATGGCTTGTACCACGATCACAGTTTTAACTAAGGGCCCAATTCTCAATTTTCACGAAAGTGATATACAGTGAAAAATTTTCACTTTATCACTTATAGTCCAGTCAATAGAGGTTTTTACCCTACAAAAGGCGGGGAAAAAACGATTTTAACATATGTTGTTTGGGTCGAGATGGGGATGAAAAATTCAAATTTGTGACCTTGAGGAGGCTCGGCGTGAGCCGCCATCTTGGATCAAAGGTACAAAAAATGAGTTTTTCGCTATTATCACGAAAACAGTGGCCCGTATCAAAATTTGACAAGAACACAAATTTAAAGCTCGTTACATTATGTACAAAAAGGGTTTTTGCATTTTTTACCTAGGATGAACTCTCAAAGAGTTATGCTCAAAAATAGGTAACCAGAACAACAATTTATGAAGGAAGATTTAATCACTCAAAATATACGCAATATTAATTTTTTAATAATTAATCTAATAGATTTTGTTATTTGTAACAGTTTACATTTATCGTGGCATCAAAAGAAGTAAATTACCGATGAGTTTTAAATAATTTTTGTCAGCGCTTTTTCACAAATTCATCAACCACTATTAGTGCTATTCTCGATTTGAAAGTTATCTGATATAAATGAGTGAGAAAGTCTGATATTGTATGTATTTACCGTATTTTGACAATATTGGTTGCTTATAACAAGAAAATGCGAATTTGATGCATGTGTTTTGTTAACATTTGACAAATAATATCATGACACTGACAAGTGGTATGATATAAATTTATCGTTTCACAATGGTGAAAATTGAGAATTGGGTCCTAAAACACTGTTTTAAGAAATGTCAAATTCAAATTTTAAATTTGTAATTTCACCCTTACGTTAGAAGATCGATTTATTTAAAAATATTTGTTTGAATACAAACTATGTTCTGCTTTAAAATCATATTTTGATGAATTTCATAGTAGTTTTACTAATTTGTACTAATAATGAAATTTCTTAAAACAGTGTTTTAGTTAAAACTGTGATCGTGGTATGAGCCATTGTTTTGTAATAGACAAATATCATAATTGCCATTTTATTTTGTGAGAAAGAAGTTTGGATCACGACGCGCAACGGAGTTATCCAATCCTTCGAACAAAATAATCGACAATTATTATGACATGATTTCTTTATAAATTTTTTTCTATTTGGACTTCCTACGCCTTTTTTAAATGAAAAATGGTAAAGTCAAAATTTAAGGAATTTTGTCAGTTGGCGGTATTAATATGACCAGGCCCGGGAAACGCATGGGAGATACCGGGATAGCATTTTTAGTTTTGCTTCCATACACTAGATATGGCGACACCAGTATCGTTAGTGTGTCAATTTTTTTTTCATTTTTTCGTTTGCGCGAATTTTGACATTTGCCATTTTCATTTGAAACAATTCTGACTGTCATTGTGAATATATTTTTTGTATTATAAGTAGTTATTTGTGTGAAAAAACTTGTAAATATTTAAGAAGACAAGAATAAAGTGTTGTGTACCAAATTGTATTGCTACCGGAAAGTGAAAATATATTTTTATATAATTGTATTATTTTATACCAGTAAAACATATTACAAAATCGTATTCCTAGGGATAACAAACTATAGATTTCGACAGTTTCGAACTTATCGGGATTTATTTGTCAAGTGATTGGAAGTTTTAAACATGGATGAATGCTATTAAGTATTGTATCTTTCCTAAATGAAATTACAATGTTTTCAAAAATGCATTTTTTTACTCATTTTATGTAATCTTTGTAAGACTAATTTGTAGTTGAAGTAGATTTTTCATAAAATACTACGCAATGATAGTATTTTGTGAAAAAAATGCTTCAACTACAAATTAGGGGTTATTAATAAACCAAATATACCAATATTAATTGTAGGTAATGATAATACCGACCAAGTTTTATATTTACGTTTGCTTCCATACACCAGATGGCGACATTGATGTGGTATCGATGCTTAACATGTACGTTTCCAATCTAAAATAGTGTATATGGTCTGTGAATATGACGTTTGATAATTCATTTGACAGCTCTAACCTCATTTTTGTAACACCATGCGATATTTTCTATTTCATGCAGCTTTATGTCTTCTCCTCTTCTTATTCTTAGTTTTAAATTCAAAACTATATAATAATAAAATTCTTAACAATCGTTTGTGTTCGTTTATATAACGAGATTTGACATTTTATATTTTTGAAATTTTTAGCCACCAACCTTATAAAATAAATTGTATTAGTCTATTACATCACTCGAATGAGCTATTAACGAACTCCTTTGGGTGCTGTAATTGCTTTGTTAAGCCTCATTTCCACCCAATGTTTTATTGCTTAATGCATAATGATTAGTGCATAAGATTTAATGCATTATGACAATTTACCATTTCCAGCTTTTTGTTTAGTGACTAATTCAACAGAAATATCACAATTTTTTCCCTTATTACTTGTTCTCTAGCAGACTGCAATTGCAGTAGCAATTCTTTTTTTTTAAATATGTGATATACATAATTTTCTGTATCTATATCCATACCGAAAAATTAAAAATTTAATACCTAATTATAAAATAGAATGACAGTTGACAGTTTAGGTTAGAAGGTTGCAATATTTTGTTCTTACGCATTGCTCTTAATTCTTAAGCATTAATTATAGCTCTTGCGCATTAGGACAATCGGTGGAAATGAAGCTTTACAGATGCAAAATAGAAAAACATAACTGAGTTACGTAAAGGATATTACACAACTGACGTGACAAATTATACAAAAAGAAACAAGAATATATTGATAATGATTTTTTCAATGTCAATTTATGAATTATTGCCTCACACACAATTCCTCTACATCAGAAGGAAGATCTACATCGGTTTCGTAAAACATTCAGAACTCATTTTCAAGGATGATACGCATGCACTAACATAAAAAAAAATCTGTTGTGGCCAGCACAAAACCTTCCGTCAATTCAATGTATTTTGTACAAATCCGATACCAAAAGTTCCCTGGAAAAGATTCTATATATCCTGTAAAATTGTAACACGGACATACTATTTTTTACAAATTCCATATTGCAAGTTCCTTTGAAAAGATTCTATAAATCCAATATAATTATAACACGAATGTACATTCTATAAATTGCACTTCACACTTCCTCATTCCTTTCCAACGCATCTTCTTCACACAGTTCTTCCTCTCTCAAGTATTCTGCTACACAGTCCTTCCATCTTCTCTTTGGCCTTCCTCGTACTCCCGGCATTGAAACTGCAAGTCACTTACGATGGACACTCTGTCACTTATGTTACTTTCTGATCTTATACTTTTCACTTTGGTTTTGCACTTGACACTGACATCTGTCAATTAGAATTTTTTGAATATATCTGCTATGTCCATATTTTTTGCAAAGCTGACTGACTTTTGAAAGTTAACCTCTCTTAATCTCTCTATAACTCTATATCTATTGAATATGTAGGAAAATGTATAATCAAATCGTATGGAGAATAAGTTTTTCTTTCATATTAATGATCATAAAATGTCGAAAAATGATATTTAACTGCATTTTTTCCAGAAAAACTGTTAAGAACTTCAAATAAGGGTACTTCCGGTTGACCAATTATAACCAAAATCTAATCAGCTCTTCATATGGTTGTAAAGAAGAGGAATCATAATTTTTAGAATTGAACACACACACACACACACACACACACACGGACACACACACACGGACACACACACACAGACACACCCACGGACACACACACACATACAGACATCAATGTAAAATTAGTAAAATCGTATTCTAGGGATCTTAAAACGTGCTTATTCAATAAAAACTCATCACCGAATTTTTTGACCAAAGACAATACCTTCTTTTTGACGGAAGATAATTAATTTTTTTTATTTTCACGGTAACGCTTTGGTAAATTGATTTTGAAATAGGTGTTATGGAAAAACCTTGAGTTTTTTTAAATTATTTTAGCAAAATTAGATAAAATTTTGTACATAATACGTTATAAAATCGTGGTATTGGTTGACCCACGCAATTTAAAAAACGAGCGAAGCGAGTTTTGGTAAATATTATGTTCATCAAACAATATCATTCTTTTCATAAATGATTATGTAAATAACTATCATTTGTTTAGAATCGAAAAGTCAATATGTAAAACATTGTATGTAACTGTACTCGTACTACACATGTTAGCATGAAATGAAAGTAAACATATGAATGTAAGGTCAATATAATTCTATTTTCATATCAAATATTAATATGCATATACACACGCATTTCTAGTTTAAGTAATGTAAAAACAGTTGTTTTTTGTTAAGCTGCACCGAGATTGTTACTATGAGAGTTTAAAAAAGTGAAGGACATTTCATAACGACATAACGAAAAATAAAAATGCACGCATAATTAATTTATTAATTTAAATTAAACTTCTAGTACAACAAGACCAGGAAAGCATTATAAAGACGAAAGGAGAATAACAGTAAATGAGAAAAGTGAAATTACATAATAGGATTAAGAATTAATTAATAATACGAAAATATTGAAACTGGAAAACTTTTGTACAATATAAGGAACATTAAATAATCCTATTTAAATTATGAACATTTATTAAAATTAAAATGCAAATATTATTTCAAGTGAAAGAAATAATTTAAATCTTCCTGCAATAGAAAATTATGCTGGAGAGCTTGAGACAGTTAACCTTATAAAATGGAACATTTTTAAATCATAATCATCATAATTTTCTTTATTGTAACATACTTTACCTGTGGCAAAAAACTGCAAGAAAAATGAGTGTACATTTTCTTACAAGAATTTAAGTTATTTTCATAATAGCTTTACCTTAATTTTTATTTGTCTTTTTTGTATTTGTTAATTCATGCTTTTAAATGAAACTTTTCCTGGAAGACTAGAAAAGTATAATTTTTCTAGCAATTTTAAATTTTATTTCTTCTGCCATGTTACAAGGAGATCATGCAAAAAAAATAATTGTACCTTTTTTCTATTTAAATCGAAGAAGGATAGTCTGATTAAATTATTTTTTATTTACATTTTTGTTGTATAAAATTGTTTTAATGCATATTTTTAAAAAGTTGCAAAAACCAGCCATGTTGTGACGTCACAGGTTCCGAACCGAAGTTCAGATTCATTTCAAACAGACATTTTATATGGACACAGAATTTCTAAAAGAAAAATATATATAGACTGTTAAATTGAAGATTATATATCTAAATATACTATAATATATTAATATACCATCGTTCTATTCATTTTTATAAATATAATTTTCATTTGGCGTGAACTTATCTACATGCTACATATCAGCTGTTTCAGTTTTGTTTTGGTATTAGAAGCTAGAATGTTATAAACTTACGTGAGACATTGAATATATTGGAGAATATCATTTTCATTTTATTCTTTATATTCGTAAGTTAATAACATACAATATTTACTGGCAAAATTATTTCATCGACATGTTTACTGTTTACTTTCATAAATTTGAGGTTCTATGTAAATGTGACTCTGACGTTTAAAACAGTGTGAAAAACGAAATGGTCGTTGCTCCGAACCTGTGCCGTCACTTGGCAAGGGACGAAGCGGGGGTCTAGCAGCCGCATTTTAAAGAATCTCATATTCACCCACATTTGGGTAAAAATTTCAAAAGTTCATATTTTACACCTACTTTATATATATATATATATATATATATATTTTAACAATGATTTTATATTTTCAAACCACAAATTAATATCTCTTTGTTCCTGAGACTGAAGCCCAAAAAATCTATTTTTGAGCAATAACCCAATAATGGGTAGAGATACATGCGTGGTGATTCTACGGGCAAAAATAGATAAGTATGCAAATTTTCAAAAAATTTGACAAAAATCACAAAAAATCTAAAAAATCTTTTGTGCCCTGCACAAAACCTTCCGCACAGAAAAAACAAATCTTCTAAATTGTAGTTAAATTAACTGAATAAATCTGTGATTTTCAGCCTTCTAATATGTTTTCATTAAATTATCTAAGTTGATTTAGTTAAATTTTCTAAATTTGTAATAAGAAATTATAGTAAAATTAAATACAAAATTAGATTAAATGACTACATTTAGTATTGAACAATTGAACTAAACATAAATAAAGAAATTAACTAAATATATATTTATATTTTCTATTTACTTACCTAATTCATTATATAAATCACCGAAAATTGGACGACAAAAATAATGAAATATAATAAAATTAAATAAAATAAGTAATTCAAATAACTATTTACATATTTAAATTAACGATTTTTTACAAAATATTTATTATCTATTTCGGGTTAGTTAAAATGCTAAATAAAGATTTGTAAATTATACTAAATAATGAGACATATTGCCTAATAAAATAATATCTAAGTATAATTAGACAAAAATTCAAATCTTTTTTTTCTGTTCGTTAATTCGATGTATTTTGTACAAATCCCATACCAAAAGTCATTGGAAAAGATTCTATATATCCTGTAAAATTGTAACACGAACACACTATATTTTACAAATTCCATACCAAAAGTTCCTTTGAAAAGATTCTATAAATCCATCTTCTTCACACAGTTCTTCCTCTCTCAAATCTTCTGCTATACAGTCCTTCCATCTTCATTTTGGCCTTCCTCGTACTTTACTTAAAGCTCATTGCTATTTTAAACATGGAATTGGCGGGAGGTTATGTCCACATCAGATTTTTTACAATGTCACGATGATTATTTACTCATCCTTGATTATCATTTATAATAACATATATTAAAAACATGTTCTTCCCAAATAAGCATTAGTTAAGTCACGAGTGACTGAAATTTTTAGTAAATGTATGTTTGTAAGTACTTAAAACAGATTCTTTGATGTTAAGTTTATCTATAAATTCCCTACCCCAACTAATGTTTCAGAGGCATTCTATTGGTTATCGAGAATGTGTTAGTTATTGGGAGCATTTTCCGAAAATGATTTGCTTTTTCTGAAATTTAAGTTGAAAAGGTATAGATCCATAGTTGGTTAACTGTTGGCATTCACTGGTTCAATAATTAATATATTCTCGGTAAGCGCCATATGCCAAATTAGCTGTTATACAAGTCTTAATTTCACTGTGACATACAAACAAATGAAAGCTTAACCAAATTAAATTCACATTGGAATTCCTCCTCCGATTTCATTCGCTTACAAAGCCATCTAGCGGAAAACTGCTTGGCGAAGTGAACCTCGCGTCACTCTTCTCTACAGACAGACTACCGTAGTTGCAATTCGTGAACCGGAACCAACATGTGACCGACTCGCACTTCCTGTTACATAGACAATGGATGCGAGCATAGCGAACGACCTTGAACAATTCGCAAGTACGTTGATTGCCTGATGTAAATACGCTATTAGTTGATTGATTTAATTTTTTGCACTTTTTTACGACAAATGAAATAGAGATTGTTTTGTGTGCCAGTCGTAAGAACTCATTTTGTCTGGATTGAAATTTAAATTTTAAATTACATCATGGTCTAGTGAATAAATTTAAAATAATCTGTGAAAATACTTTTTTCGTAGACGAAAAATAAAATATGTATATATTTTATTCTCAATCGTGACCCTCATATTAGCGTAATTTTTTGATAAATTATCTGTATAAATTTTTGTTTTTGTTATACTTTTGTTAAATAAAACGCATTTCATATAAAAATCCATGTTACCGTATAACGTTTTTCATTGCTATTGCATAACGAATTTTATTTCATCTTAATCTTAATTTTATGCTGCGGTTACGTATACAGATAAAAATAAAATAACAGAGTTACAATTAAACATTTTATTTGCAGAAAGTTATATTCGATCTAGTTCGTTGAAATGCGGAACATAGCTTAGTAAATATTTATTTCTTTGCTGCGAAATGGAGAGATATCAAATAATGGTCACGTATTCTACAAATGAGCTACTTTTGCGGTGCAAAATTGAAAGAATTTTATTTTACTTTTTGTTTAGAAAAAGAAATATATGAAGATACATAAATATAAAGTTGTATAGCTTATGCAGTTATTTCTATGATACATTAAAATTATGTGGGAAAATACAAAAATAGTAAATGTCATTGAAATATTACGTGAGCGGTATTTATATTTATTTCAATAACATGTTACTGTAAAAAAAATACTGAATACAAACTAATATAATAAATATTGAATATTATCAGCAGTGTTTTGATGATTGCGTTTGTAGAGTTTATTTCATTCTTTTTCATACATATTTTTATTAAAATATATTTTATAATTGTTCTATGCAAATTAAATGTCGATAAATTATCGGGGCATAACAATACGGTAAAATGTTAAATTTTTAATTTAGTTTTAGTTTATTCTTTAAGCAATAGGAATTATCTTTTTATTGATATTTCGTGATCTATTAAATTTGTAAATTATTTAATTAGCATATAAGAAAATAAGTTGATATATTTAATAAAATAATGTATAATATCTAATTATTTATTAATACATAAACTAATGAGGTTATACGCGATTTTTTTATAACTTTAATCGATAGAGTAGTGAAAAATAATATACCCGTATTTTTTTATTTTTCCTCAAATCGATGTTTAATCATGAAAAAATTGTAACTGAAAATGACATTCTTTAAAACGCGGCTGTTAGACCTCCGCTTCGTACCCAGTGACATCATAGGTTCGGAGCAACGACCATTTTGATTTTCACACTGTTTTAAACGTGAAAGTGACATTTAAAGATAACCTGAAATTTATAAAAGTAAACATGTCGATGAAATAAGTTTGCCAGTAAATATTGTATATTATTAACTTACCACAATAAAGAATAAAATAATATTCTGGAATATATTCAATGCCTTACGTACGTCTAATCTCAAAAGAGAAAGAAACAGCTGATATGTAACATTGGATAAGTTCACACCAAATGAAAATTATATTTATAAAAATTAATAGAACGATGTTATACTGATATAATATAGTATATTTAGATATGTAATCCTCAATTTGTAGTCTATGTATATTTTTCTTTTAGAAATTCTGTATCCAATATAAAATGTCTGTTTGAAATGAGTCTGAACTTAGGTTCGGAACTTTTTAAAAATATCATACTTAAAACGGTTTTATTTTTTATTTTATTTATTTTGGTTACTCAACAGGACATAATGTCCCAATTACAGAATAACACTGAATTACGATACAAAATACCGTAAGTATTTTTTGACGTGAAACATTGGGTTTGTCATAACCATGGTTACGACTTGATATTTAATTGACAGCAATGTATTTGCCCGTTCCATTTAAAATGAAACATAGGGAACGAATCTGACAGAAAAGTATTATATTTAAATATTGTAAGAAATTTAGCGGAGTCAGAAAACCACTCGAGAGAACTAAACATATTTCGGGTACATGGTGCAAACAGTATTATCTAAATTTAAATTTTAGAAAACAGGTAAGTATAATTATTTAAACAAAATTAACCTCTAATGACATCTTGTCAATATGACAGATAATCGTTGAATTTTCCTATAAGTTATGATTTGACATTTGATTGACAGCAATGTATTTATCTGTCTCATTTAAAATGGCACATGCGGAATGAATTTGACAGAAGTATTATATTTAAATATTGTAAGAAATTTAGAAGAGTCAGAAAACCACTCGGGCACAAGGTGCACACTATATTTTTTCTACAACTAATTTTAATTTAGAATGCAGGTATAATTATTTAAACAAAATTAACCTCTATTGCCGTCTTATCAAATGTGAAATTCGTTCCCTATGTTTAATTTTAAATGGAACGGGCAAATACATTGCTGTCAATCAAATGTCAAGTCGTAACCATGGATATGACAAACACAACGTTTCACGTTAAAAAATACTCACGGTATTATACAAAATATAGTAGCTAAATAATATTTCAATATAAATTAATAATATTAAACACATCTAAATAACGCATTTTGATAATTTTTAGTGTATAAATTATATCGAGATATATATATATATATATATATATATATATATATATATATATATATATATACAAATATAGAATGTAAATATTTTAGATTTATATCCGTTCATACATAAACCTTATAAAGATTTTATGAAAAATTTTAATTGTTTCTTAAATTTAATAAGATTATGAGAAAATAAATTAGGAAAACCATCAGAGTTACCAAAATTATTATATAAAAGTATATACAACAAAAAATGTAAATAAAGAATAATTTAATCATACTGAACAATAAATTGGACTATCCTTCTTCGATTTAAACAGAGAAAAGGTACGTTTTTTTGCATGACCTCATTGTACGTTGTCTTGTATAAACTTTTATGATAACATATATATTAATTACAGAGTGCATCAGTAGGTTCAAAATTGGTCATCCTACTATTATATTGAAAAATTTAATAAAATATGTTGCCAACGTATTTTTATCGTGAGAAAAATTCAAGATTGAATATGGAAACAAGACTATAACTTGAAACAAGTGTGATATATTGAATCCCATTTCCCTTTACAGTATAAATCTCAAATTTCTCTTCTGGAAGCAATACCAGAAGCCGTTTGGTTAATTATTCCGGTATAAATTAGTATAATATATTGGATTGTAAGGCATTTATTTGAATATGTAAACAGTTGTTTCATGAGCGAACTTTTGACTGTATCGCATGTAAATTACGTGATAACTTATAACTGTTTCGTTAAGGTTGTTGAAATTTGCCGGTTAGACATTTAAATACTCATGAAATTTATACATATATTGAAAGTGACATATCATTATAGCTACTTATACATTACATAGATATCAGTTCGTTCAACCTGGACAAATACGTGCAAATGAAGTGAAATGTGAAATAAAATGGCCTATATTTAATGTAAATTATCTTTTTCTAAAACATTTAGTTTTTATCAAATTTAAAAGAAAATATTTTGTAACTACTAATATAAGAAAATAGATGTAGAATTTTTCTATCACTAATTTTATGTGCGTCAGCTGTCAGGATCAACAGAAATACATAAGTGATATTTAACCATATTTTTGATTGTCTATGATTTTAAATATGGGTCACACTAAAATTATTGAGAATAAGAAAACAAAATTTACACTATCATTTTAAACAGGTCATACCTCCCACTACCCTTGGTAAGGGTGGTACAGGGATTGTGTTAAAAATCACATATCGAGATTTTAGTAAATGACCACGTTTTTTAATTTTAACATTTTCACGATGATGTCTGCATGTGTGTATGTGTGTATGTATGTGTGTGCGTATGTGTTTGTATATATGTGTGTGTATGTGTGTGTGTATGTGTGTGTGTGTGTGTGTGTGTGTGTATGTGCATGGATTTTGTTTACGCTCTAACTCAAATACTATCATTGCAGCATTAGTAAATATATAGGTATGTATTTAAATTAATAAAAATTAACTCACTATCAAAAAAACTAATCACTTCAAATTAATAATAGTGTCATTTTAAAAAGAAAATAGTAAATAAAGCAATAGTTATATGCAATGGAACAGTCTGCAGCATTAATAAATACGTAGGTATGTATTTTAATTAATAAAAATTAAATTGCGAGAGGTTTCGTGTTGGCCACATCAGATTTTTATTATTTCAATTAGTATTATTTATATTATTAAAATATCTTTCAGAACTCATATTATTAATTGGAAAAATACTACCTTTTTTAGTTTATGTTCTGTATTTATTAATTTTAACCCAAC
Organism: Ophonus ardosiacus; assembly: GCA_943142095.1. Lineage (NCBI taxonomy): Eukaryota > Metazoa > Arthropoda > Insecta > Coleoptera > Carabidae > Ophonus > Ophonus ardosiacus. Next base: position 16,397,007 of record OW964824.1, read on the forward strand.
GTTTCGGCACCATAAACTGGTGCCTTCTTCAGGGAATACATTGACATTACTCTGCCAGTTTTTGGGACGGTTTTTCCTCTGGCAAAAGGAGATTTTTTCCTGAGAAGATGCATGTTCGCCGTCCATGTTATTGCCGGGCATGCATATATTGTCTAGAAAATTGTATACATAAAAAAGGTAACATTTATGAATATTTCTTGTTACCTTGGTTACTTGTTATTATTGTTTTTTAACATATTTATGTCAATGTATCCCCTGAAGAAGGCACCAGTTTATGGTGCCGAAACGTTGGGTTAAAATTAATAAATACAGAACATAAACTAAAAAAAGGTAGTATTTTTCCAATTAGTATTATTTATCTTCATACTCGTATGTGTGTACTCGAAATGAACTATTGTGTAAGCCTTGTTCGTTTTACTTTTGTGTCAAAATTTATCTATATTTATTTTTGTGTACTGGAGTAGACAAAATAATATGCGTAGAGATAATACATTTTGAGATAAATTATTATTTTTCATTTTAAATTTGTGGTCCGACCAAAAATTATCACGTTTGTATAATTCTGAAACCTTGTATTTCGACCCTATTCTAATATGGAAAAAAACCATTAAATTTTGGTGTAAATCGGTTAACCGGAAATGGTACTTTACTTGTCTTCGAAAAATACCATTAAATGTCATTTTTCGCATGTTATCTCATTATAAAAATTAAAGATTATTGAATTTTCTACAGGTATTACATTAACACTTTTTCTATATATTTTACAGATAAATTTAAAAAATATTTTTAAAGATTTCTTTGTTAAACAGTTCATATTTGAACTGTATGTAACTGACAGGTAAATGTCCCTGTCAAAAAACTAATCATTTCAAATTAATAATGGTAACATTTTAAACAGAAAATGGTAAATAAAGCAATAGTTATGCAACGGAACTTAATATAGTTTGCAGCATTAGTAAATAGGTGTATGTATTTAAATTAATAAAAATTAAATAGCGGGAGGTCTTGTGTCGACCACATCAGATTTTTTATCTGTCATTTGCAATTAAGTTCCAAAAGTTGGATTAGTTAGAACAATGTTTTTATTACATGTATTGATATTAAAATTGCATGGTGTATGTCTATATTTGTGTTGGAAGTAAGCAATTATTAGGAGCAGACAGTAAATCTTGCGTAGAAGCTTTTCAGTTGTAATCCTAGCATCAAATTCTAGGAATCTAGATTAATTTGCTTGATGGCGTGCAAATATGTGCGAATCAACACGTATTAGTCTGTAGCACATGTAATCAGACATACGTACACTTAAAATGCGAAAAGCAGAAATAAGAATAACAATTACAACACGAATGAAAGAAAGTAGAACTACAAGGCGTGTCCAAGGACGTTTTCCGACCTGGTCAGTTCGCAATGTCCGTTCTAATCGTAGATAACGCCGTTCTGGGCCGATCGACGGCCAATTAACGTATCTATATTAATTATATATGTATTAAGTAACAATACAGTATAGGCTGTACGCACATACACTTACCTACATGTGAACGGTAATCATGCAATATGTTTTGTTTTTGTTCATATGTGATAATTTTGACAGACAGATTGATTTAATCAATAGGACTTTAATACCAAAATGTATTGACGTATATAGATAGTGCCAAGTTTTAGTGCTATTGACTTGACTTACTAATTGATGGGTTACTCCCTTTGCAGCATGACATTTTGCTAATGTTTGGAGAGGCCGGATTTACTACAAATCACTTTATTCTAAACTTACCATGAGATTTATGTTATTTCTTTGGAACGAATTAAGGGTCAATGAGATCTGTAATCTTCAAAAGAAAATATAATAGGTACAGTTTTCATTTAAAATTTAAACTCTCGCCGCAATAAATTTAAACCTTAAAAATGTGGGGACCGTGGTTAGAAAAAAATCAGTCAGATGATAAAGAGACGAAAAGAAAGCGTATTCATTTATCTGATGGTGCAAAACAAATTATAATAAATGTGTACAATAGTTTAAAAAGTGACGAAAAAGAAGAAGCATCTTTATCAAAACCCGCTACTTTAATAATTATATTTTTTTCCAAAATAAATATAATTGATAATATTCCTTATCTATTAATCAATAACAATTAACAATGGACTTGAATCACTTTATTTCCCTAGGGAGTACTTTATTTCCCTAGAAAGTACTTTATTTCCCTCTATAAATAATAAAGCACATTAAGTTACGATTTTGATAAGAATAAAGTTAACATTATTTACCGGTGGTATATAAAATATATTTATTAATGTTTAATATATTTATTTACCTCTCGCTAAGAGAGGTATTGGAATCGTGCTAAAATTCGCATATCCAGATTTTAGTGAATAAGTACGATTTAAGGTCCCTAGAATCCGAGTATAACATTTCTACGATGATGTCTGTGTGTGTGTGTATGGATGTGTGGATGTTGGAACCACGGTTTCTTAAATACTATAAGACTTAGAAAATATTTAACTGCAGTGTCCTCAATCTGACATTCCTGGGAAGAGCTGATTAGATTTAGGTAACAATTGGACAACCGGCAGTAATAGTTAATATTAGTTTTTGAAAATTTCTATTATTACTAATATTAAAGAATATAAAAATCTCTATCCGATACATTTAAAATTTTTATTATATCTTCTATGGAGATAGAGACATATAAATATATAAAATAATAAGTTATAATGTATCTCGCAGCCCATGGAAAACAAGTAGAAAAATCTCTTATAGTAGCGAGGGGTAACAATGTATGAATGAAATAAAATGGAAAACATGAAGGAACGTACAAAATCTGAAAATAGCAAAAACTAGTCTACTATTTAAAAATGTAAACAACTGTAATAGTGATAGTAAAATTAATAATTAATTACTCAAAGTTTCAAGGAACAAAAACTGTTATAATTAATAGTCTAATTCTAACAGTATTCTTTTTACTGGTGCTATTTGCTGTTATGCAAAGAGAAAAAACTAGTGATATAATTTTATCAAAATATTACAATATTATGATAAATAGTAACAATATTTTAAATAAATCTCAATTACCAAACATATAAATAATATTTTACATCATTAGTTATATGCAACAAAACATAATTTAAATAACAAGTTACCTATTACTCAGTTCAGCGTAAATAAATTCTACGCAACCTTGCTCTTTCGAAGTACACAGGAACTGCAGATATGTCATACATATTCAGATATAATAGTGCCACTCAAATTCTTTCTATTGGTATAAATATTTATATTTAGGAGAATCTTCGTAGTGCGACATTAATATTATACTTGTTTTAATTTTTAGGTTCGGCTGTTAAATTAAAGAGGATGAGCTTATTTTAATTTAAATAAATTTCACATTTTATTAATTTGTTAGTAAGAAAAATGATGTCATGCAGAAAAACATAAAGTAGTAAAAATAATTCTTATGTTGTAAAAAACATTATAGTTACCTACTTGTATTTATTTTTACTTCCTTGTACGAAGTAAAGGAAGTATTGTAATCGCGAAAAATTTCGGTTTCCAGATTTCAACGGAAATATATATTTTGACCATCCCTGAATCAATTATGACTAATTTCGTCGTGACGTCTGTACGTACGTAGGTACACGTACGTATCTCGCATAGGTGAAAAACGGGAAGCCGTAGAAAGTTAAAATTTTGTATTTATGTCTGTTATAACATCTAGTTGTGCACCTCCCTTTTTGGTCATTACCTAACTTTTGGAAGTGGTACTTTACTTGAAGCCTATAGTAGATTTTAATGAAAAACTATATTAAAATATAATCCAAAACTTTTCAAATTTGGTATATAAGACTTTTATATCAATGGGAATAACATATTAGATTTTAGTTAAAATAGTCTACCCAGAAGTGGTGCTTTACTTGAAGGCTATAATAGATTTTAATGAAAAACTATATTACAATATAACCCAAAACTTTTCAAATTTGGTATATAATACTCTTATGTCAATGGGAATAACATAGTAGATTTTAGTTAAAATGGTCTGCCCGGAAGTTGTACTTTACTTGAAGCTTATAATAGATTTTAATGAAAAACTATATTAAAATATAATCCAAAACTTTTCAAATTTGGTATATAATACTTTTATATCAATGGGAATAACATAATAGATTTTGGTTAAAATAGTCTAACCGGAAGTGATACTTTACTTGAAGCTGTTATCAGTTTTTCTTGAAAAAAATAGTGTTATTTTGATTTTAATAATAAATGCTTCCAATAAAAGTTTTAGAGAATTGAATTCTGCGTCGAAAACATCAAGTATGATTAAATTAGCTCTTAGTATAAGCGAGATATGTAAATTTAAAAATGATGTACTTTTTGGTTTCTGTAATTAAGTTTGCTATGAATTAGGACAAAAAATACGTGCAATTTTATGATTGGGGCTGTTATAATACATATTTTAATTATTAACAAAATATGTATGGTGTAGCAGGCGTACTAGGAAGTCATGTGTTGTCCACATCAGATTTTTAATATTTAAAATCGAAATACCTACCTATTAGTACAACAATAACATAACATTATATAGTGCGTTTAAGACAAATCCCAATTCGGACTAAGCTGAGAACAAAAAAACGTATGTCAATTTGAAAGTATTTAATTAAATGTCAATTTGACACAAAATATTGTCAAAATCAAAGCTTTTCTTCTTGAACTATTATTTTGGAAATAGAAATAATAAATTAGAAAAGCGTTGAGTGGTAATTTTGTATTCTTCTTCATTATCTTTTCTGCTTAAAATTACGTTTCACGATCAATTTTGACAACTTGACTTTTGAATTCAATAATAATCAGACATACGTTTCTGTGTTCATAGGGTTCATAGCACGGTTCATGGCCTACTCCGAATTAGGTTTTTTCCTGAACACACTGTACTAAAATTTATGAAAATGATAATTCTTGAAGCATATTCGCAAAAGAAAAATTTTTCTACATAAACTTTATTCATATCTTCCCTGGTAATATCCTAATCAAGGCTTTTTACTTTCATTTTAACGCCTCTTGCGAAATGCTGACCTACCTCTTAGATACAAAATTCCTATATCATTGTTTATCAAAAAATAAGAAATAATAAATTTTGCTGTTAATCTTTCCACTTTAGATAAATGTTTAATTTAATCTTGTTCTTATTGAAAAAGCAAAATAATAGTTATTTATTATATGTATATGTGGATTAAATGAATGTTTGATAAACTTCTCTGAATTGACTGTAATATTTTTTAAATCAGAATCATAAAATGTCGCTAATCGCTTATGGCTAGTTAGTCGCTGAATGAGTTTTTTTATGCGTTGCCATAGTGATCTGTGGTTGCACTGGGTTGAATGTTTATAATAGACTTTGAAATAAATTATTCTGAAACTGTTTTTTTAAGAGGTTAACATCTTAATATGACATCCAATATTTTATTCCAACAATCAAAGACATACGTTATTACAAAATTGGAACATTCTTATTCTTCTTGTGGTGAAATGGTGGGTATACGTTGAATATTTGAATTTACTCCAAAAAATTTGGTTGACATTTTAAAACCGCTAGTGAAATAAAATTCTTCAAAACGCTAGCGAAATATAATTGTTTATAAAACAACTTTAATGGACCGTATCCAAGGAAATAAACATGACTTGAATAAAAAAAAATATTTAAAAAAAATATTGTTTGTTCCACCGAGGTAAATTACGGGTTTGAAGAAATACTTTTGTTTTATTGCTTAATTCTCGTTATTTTTATTGATCTCTGACCGTAATTATTTATTTCCGTTTTTGGTTTGTTTTGCAGAATCCAGTGGCGTGTTTTGGGGGGGGGGGGGGGGGGGAAGGGAGCAATGGCAGGCAGTGACCCAAGTCATAAAAAACAACAAAAGGTAATTTGATATAAAATTTATTAACAAATTAACAACTGTAAATATACTTATAAATATTTCTTAATATAAATGTGAGCAGTATCTTTCCTTGGTAAAGTTTTGGCATTTGGTAAATCTGACTTATTGCTTGTACTGAAATGCATCTTCTCCTCGTTTTGTTCCTGAAAATGTCAAAGTTTATTAGTGAAACATTAATAAGAAACAAAAAAGTTCAATAATCAAACTTTGAGTTTATAATTACAGGGTAGTACTAGATTAGTTTTCCAATTTCAATCTATGCTTTGCTTTGCATGTTTAAAATCAAATCAAAAATAATTTTATAAATACCGAGGTATAAATATCTTATCAGAAAATTAAAATCACAGTAGAAATAATTATACCTTTAGGTTAATTTTCTTACAACGTTAAAATTTTACAGATAAAAGATATAATTGAATTTTAATGTAAAATTTATTTATAAATGGTGATAACAGTGATTACATTTGATATTTTAAAATATTTATGTATTACGATGGAAATATTAATATAAAAACACGACAGGGTGTTAATCGAAAAGTGAACATGAGAAATCAATTTTCCAAACTCGTTAGCAAAATTCATTATTATTCAACATAAAATAGTGAGCAAAGTAGCGTGTTGAATCACAAGTGAGCAAAGTAAATAACTTTCTTCACAAGTGACCAAAATACACAAGCCTATAATAATCTACGTCAGGAGGCTTAAATTTAGATGGTGTTACAAATTGTATAATAAATATCTCCTAGGAATGACGAATTCCGATAATTTTGGTACCCGAGTACCCGAAACAACTACCCGGATAGTACCCTTTACCCGTTAATTACCCGATATTCTTTAATTATCCTTTATCCTTTAAGTACATATACATAATTCGTTAATTTGTTAATTACTAGTTACCCTTATATCAGCAGTTTACTTTTTAATAAAATTCATAATTATTGTTTACATATATTTATTAAATAAAAAGTATTACAAATAAATAATATACTCTATAAAAAACTTAATATAAATTGTATTAATTACCTATGGTATGGTATAGAAAGCTCACCTTTTAGATGCAATCTTTCCGGCAGCTGAAAACTGTTCGGGTAATTAAAGGGTATCGGGTAATTAACGGCTAGCGGGTTTATTTCGGGTAATCGAGTAAGAAATTTTATACCCGGGTACATTATTATCGGGTAGGTTTCGAGTACCCACCCAGGAAACACACACATATTTGATATATAACTATCAAGGATAAATCGTAGCACAATGTAATATTCCACTGTTTCATATATATTAAATCATAGTTCCCTCTTCTTTTATATTTGGTATATATTACGTTAAGAAACGTATAATTTATATAGTTTCATATAAATTTTATGAAATTAAGTGATATTACTTATATAAGTTTGCGGTTATATGTCTTTTATATGACAAAAGTAATATAATATGAATGTCTTCAAATTTATATTGTTTTTATGTAACTACCATAACACAAATTTTATATTTAAGTAAAACGTAACATTTATATATGTTTATTACATTAATTTTATGAAACTAGTAATATCAACCAAACATGATGACAGTTATATAAATTACATATTACATGAATGACATTTTGTACATTTTTTCATAATTATATAATCTCTATATGAAAACTTCAACATCAGTGTTATGTTTGATAGTACGTAACATTTATTATTATTACGTACATTCATTTTATTTAGCTGGTAATATTATCCGTGTCACTTTTATTTGTATACAGGTGTTAATTAAAAATCTGGCCATAGACGTTTAACATGCTAAAACAGTATTTCTTTGTGTAAAAGTCCCCAATTCATTTTAGACAAAAATGTTTCAAAAAGTTGTCGATAATTACATTCTACGCCTAAATCTCTAAACAGATTTAATTTTGCACGTCTGGTAACTTGTAAAATCGAATTTGAAATTGTGTAAATATTGATCATTTATAGCGATAGCCATGTAATTGAAACAAAGTTGCAAAGAAATGCGTATTGTTGAACTGGCAGAAATATAAATCATTTTCTGCATCTAAATCACTAAACAGGAATTATTTTTGAAATCTAACACTTAAATAACATGTTATTATTATTATTATTATTATTATTATTATTATTATTATCATTATTATCATTATTATTATTATCATTTATTATCATCATTATTATTATTATTATTATTATTATTATTATTATTATTATTATTACTTACATTTTTTAACATATAAAATTATGATTTTCTCTGTAATTTTGTTTCAATTCCATAGGTATCGCTACAAATGAGCAATATTTATACAATTTCAAATTCGATTTTACGGGTTATTATATGGGCAAAATTAGGTATGTTTAGTGATTTAGGCGTAGAATATAATTATGTACAACTTCTATTTAAAACAGTTCTGTCTAAAATTAATTGGGGACTTTTGCGCAAGAAAAACTGTTTTCCCATGTTAAACGCTATGACCAGATTTTTAATTAACACCCTGTACATATATTTCATATTAGAACAGTAATCTGTTTACAAAATTATATCGGTTTTATATGAAAACCTCAATAATAATAATCGCCATTATTCTGTAACTCAATCGATAATAATTATCGATCAATAATAATTTTTGACAAATGGAAACAAATGTATCATCTGCCAGTTTCATTTTTTATTCAGTGTCTCCTATAATTATTGGCTACAATTTATTATCGATCTATAAAAGTTATCGATTGAATTACAGAATAGAGGTGAATATTTGAAAAAAACATTTTTAATTTTTCTAATGTTATTTGAAAAGAGAAGTAAACCTCTTCATATTAATTGAAAATTTCATTATTTTTGTATAAATATTTGTCACAACTTAAGCTATTAATTAAAAAAAAATTATAACAATCCTAATACTTTTGAAGCGAAATTTGAATAAATGAATGTTGTATAAGATAACGTCGACGACACAGAAATATTTTAATGATGACTGTTTTTCTAAAAAGAAATCAACGATATTTCTAGGTACCAGCGAAAAGAGAATTTTTAAGGTATTTTATTGTGTATAAACATAGTATTGCTTCATATCGCATTTTATTTGATTTTTTTTTATAAAATAATATTAGGTAAGTATATTTTTATTTCTTATATCACATTCTTCGTAAAACATACAATCTAATATGTTGCCAAGCATTATATAATAAACTATTTACGGTAGATTCTTATCTAAAATTTCAAATATGTTACAAAGAAACATTTACGATTTTTAGTTTTAATTATTGTATTCTGCTGCTCTGCGCATGCTCTTACGTGACTCCGCAGGGTAGTAATAACTATTATTTCTGTTACGTGTTTTAATTGTAATGTTTCAGTGGAAGGAGAAAGTTTAATATACGGTAAGTAAAATAAAAGAATTTATAAAATTATAGTAATAGATAATATCAGTGATCAGTGCCTATATTTTCTTCTGTTTTGAAATAATCTCTATTATTTTGATGAATATATTTCTTTCATCGTTTATACTCGTGCTCTACATCAAAATTAAACGCTGTATTTGTGTGTTGTTCCCGATTTGATTTTTATATTATAATTTAATATGTCTAAAAGAGAAAATTTCTGTGAATTATCTGCTCGGCAAAAAAGGCGAATTGTGCTAAAAGATTTAAATTCGGAAAATAATGATGCAATAACTAAATACAATTGTAACAGTGAAATTAGAAATGTAGTAATAGAAACACCACTATTAAATGAAGATAATGAATCACTCGAGTTATGTCCATCAACATCAACTAATAAATTAGAATCTCATAATGAATGCTTAAATTTTATTTCTGACGACGAGGAAAAATTAAAAGATGAATTATCATTTCCGGACCGTTTAAGTCAATGGGTTTTAAAACATAATATTGCGCATTCCGCTTTAAATGATTTATTATTAATTTTGAGAAGTACCAACCATTTTAATAAATTACCATCTGATGCAAGAACTCTAATGAAAACACCACGTGCCACAAAATATAATATCATATGTATGGGCGGAGGCAATTATGTTCATTTTGGTTTGAAAAATGGACTTGCACAAAGTATCCTGAAATATTTTCAAATGCCATTGCATAGTATTAAGTTAAATTTTAATATAGACGGTTTGCCTATTTGTAAAAGTTCAGGGAGTTGTTTTTGGCCAATTTTGGCGTCAATAGTGAATGAAGTTTATACTGAACCCTTCGTAGTTGGCATTTATAATGGGCTTAACAAACCACAAGATTCCAATGAATTTTTAGAACCATTTGTAAATGAATTAATATCGTTAAATGAAATGGGCGGTATTACGATTAATGGGAATTTAATTAAAGTTGAAATAAATGCTTTTATTTGTGATGCACCAGCAAAAGCATTCATATTAGGTATAAAAAATCACATTGGTTATTTCGGGTGCCCTAAATGTATTACGGAAGGTGATTTTGTAGCAAATCGCGTAACATTCCCAGAAACAAACTGTCCCCTTAGAACCGACTATTCTTTTAGAAATCGTTCACAGCCTGAGCATCATCGATACAGTTCAATTTTGGAAAAACTTCCAATTGATTTAGTAACTAATTTTCCGTTAGACTACATGCATTTAGTTTGTCTGGGAGTAATGAAACGTTTATTAAAAATTTGGGTCCATGGAAAAATGGATGTTAGAATAAAAACAGAAAATTTAAAAATCGCGTCAGATATTTTACTGTCAACAAAAAATAGTATTACTGCTGAATTTGCTCGTCGGCCACGGAGCTTATTTGAGTTAGACCGTTGGAAAGCAACTGAGTTCAGGCAATTTTTATTATATACTGGTTTAGTTGTTTTGCAAAATTGTCTTCCCCGACAAAAATATCAACATTTTTTATGTTTATCCATGGCAATCAGAATTTTATCTCATCCAGAATACAGCATACAACTGCATGAATACGCTAATGAGTTATTAATATATTTTGTTCAAAAATTTTCGTTATTCTATGATGATCAATACTTGTGTTATAACATACATAATTTAATTCATATTGCAAATGATGTTAAAATATTTGGTACTTTAGATAATTTTAGTGCATTTAAATACGAATTTTTTTTATATAAATTAAAACTAAAGTTACAGCATTCGAATAGGCCACTGGAACAGATATCAAATAGATTACAGGAACATTCCAAACTGCCAGTAACTTCCCAATTAAATATTTCTAAATATCCTTATATTACCGTGTCCAGCAAAAACGAAATTAAAATTGAGTTTCAACATTTTTTTGTTACTTCAAAGAAACCAAATAATTGTTGTTTTTTGAATGATGGTCGGCCTGCAATTATTGAAGTCATTGAAACTCAAAATATAACAGTAACTCTTAAAATAACCGTATTCGGTAAAACAGAACCATACTTTTCTACACCTTTCAATTCCTCTGAAACAGGCATTATTAAAGTTTCCAAAAACTCTACATCAGTGGACAAAATATCAGCTGAAAAGATTAAAAGCAAATGTATGCTTATAACTTTAAATTCGGACGAAGATTTATTTATACCACTTGTTCATAGCGATATTTAAAATTATTACGTGCACAATTACTTGGTACATTATTATGAACTGATCCGATTTAAATTTATACACTTGTCAAAAATATTTATCAAATACGTACACTAAAAATATTTTTTAATGACATCGTCACTTGAGTACACAAAATTCGTTTCATTTCGATAAATTTCCGATTTCATAAAATTTAATACGCACCTTGGCACTGAAATTCCATTTTATTACTCATGTGGTTCATTTTACTCGGCAACTAAATTCCTCGTTCGTGATAAAAAAATAAAACATTAACTATTTTTTTTAATAATACTACATTTACAAAAATTTAATTTACGATAAAATAACGAATGTAGTAATTATTTTTCGTAGGTATCGAAGTAAAAGTAAATAATATACTCCGTAAAGCTAGAAAACATTTATTATACATACATTTTCATTTTTAGATTCGTAATGGATTACGCTGTAGTTCATTTTTTGAGAGATGGCACCTACTCCGAAATACCAACAAATTGGTTAATAGAAAACGAAAAATCCTGTGTGTGGCCCAAATCAAAAAATGTTGGACCCCTAATTGCAAAGCGTGTGCCACCTGAAAATTCTTGGGAGAAATATGAAATAGAAGTGGAATGTTACTGTAGTAAGTATAAGTAAAACAATAATGTATTGAATTATTTACAAACACAATTTATTTTTAAAGATTCTGTAGAGAAAGCACGAAGAAAGGCAGAAGAAGCAGATTACTCCACAACTTGCTCTGAAAGCCGTATGGGCAAAAGGAAACATTCTCCCCAACAACGATACGCAGCACCTGACACGAGCGAAAGCAGTGAAGGTAGTATGTTTCATAGATTTCAATACTATTTTGCTAATCTGAATTTTATTTTAGAATTCTCCACTTCACCACCGCCAAAATTACGTAAGACAAATAACAAATCAACTCCAGCTCCAGTAGTGAATGATATTATAGTTGAAACAGGTAAAGTTATTGTAATATACAGGGTATTAAAAAGAAGGGTAAACTAATTAGAGGGTATATATATATATTTGAATGAACTCTTTCTGAACCAAAAAGAATGTTTTCAAAATTTGAAAAATTATTTCTTATTATTTACTTAATCTTTTCAGTGTTCATTTTTAGTGCGCCACTGCCAATATAATTTTGTTATTAAAAATAATGAATTACCTAAACACGTACTGACGTTGAATAGTTAATAAATTAATTAGTAATTATATCTAATAAAAAATTTGTATCGGCCAGTGGCACAAAAACATGTTCACTTTAAGAATTAAATAAAATAAAAAATGATTACTAATCAACGCATAGAAATAATGCACAGTCATACAAATTAGGCTCCGTACGACAATAATTTCAATCTGTTTGAGGAAAAATAGCAGTCTGAAACCCAATATACTTTCTTTTATTAATCCAAAATGAAAAGCATTATGTTACATTATTATATAATAATAAATTAACAAATAATATAGTTATTTTATTTTATGGGGTAAACATTGAAAGTATTCATAATTTCATTTCCGTACGATAAACAAAACATGTAATGATTAAACCATTTATTTATGTTCATAATGAAATATAATATTTTGATAGGTTTCCTTTGGTTTTTACACCAGTAACTAAGCGACGAGCCATTGAAGCTACTAAATTTTTGGTCTCCGACAGCATTATATTCTGCAAATCGTCGGGTAATTAATTTTAAATTATGTTTTGGTTCATATTCTTCTTTCTTTCAAGAATTTTCCGCACTTTCTCAATCTGGTTAAAGTCCGGAGATTGTGGGGGGATGATTAAACATATTTTTAATATTATGGAATAGCCGTTGATTTATAAGATGCGAATTATTTGTTGGATTGTTCTAATGCATGAAATTAAAATTGGCTGCTAAGGTTGTTTTAAATTGCTTTTAAAATATCGAGGTAATCTTTGGTATCTATGATTTTTGCATTAATTACTGATTTTCGTTCTTCCGCTGACTAAATATACCCCAAAATATAGTGATGTCACCGCCTTACGTAACTTTTACTTTTAAATGTATTAAATTTTCTACTTTCAATTATTTACTAGGTTTTCTGGTAAAGTAAGTTCAATCCATAAAATCACATTGAAGGCAAAGAATTTGGAGAAAACCTAAAATTTAAGGCATTTAAAAGTACAGTTAAATACGGTGGTGACAAGCATTATGTTTTTCGGGTATATTTAGTGAGCGGGAGTACGAAAATTATAGTAATTATTGCAACAATAATGGATAACAGATATTACCTGGTTATTCTAAAAGCAATTTTTAAGCAAAGTATCGGAAAATAGGAGAAGCAGTTAATTTTAATTTCATGCATGAGAACGATACAATTAATTTGCATCTTCTAAAAGAATGGGTATTGTATAATATCGAAAATAAGCTTAATCATCCTCTACATTCTTCGGACTTAAATTGACAAATTGAGGTAATTTCTTCAAATATAAACCAAAAAAGAATTTTACAATAAATTACAAGAAATATTTATTTCTTTATAAAACTCAAAAATGGTTTATTATTTAAATGTTTTGGTAATCGTTCGGAGACTTTTTTGTTATGAAATTATAAATACATAATATTTTTCTTTTTGTATAAAAAAATTAAATATGTTGGGTTTTAGACTGCTATTTTTCCTAAATTTGATTGAATCTATTGTCGTACAGAGACTTTTTTCTGACTGCATATACCCACAAATTTATTAAACTTTTTATTAACATTATGTATTTTCAATTTCTTCATTTCATGAAATATATTCATTTCAGTTCCAGACCAAAACAATGTCGGTACTAGTGAAGGTAAGGTAATCAAACATAGAGATCTATTTTCAATTAATTACAATATTTTTATAGAATCCCAATCCACAACTGCACCAACCATTTCTTCAATAACAAGGGATGAATATAAGAATCCTTATAATGGTAAAATTATTTTTGCATTAACTGTAACCGAATGCCTGTACAAGTCGTTTTATGGCCAGTTGTTACGCTTATAATTAAATTGTTAACCGTTAGTTAAATTGACAATATTGTATCGAAAGGACGTTTCAAATGAGTTGATAAATATTAGTATCAATATTTCTATACATACTTTTTTTGTTAAACTGTAGTTAAGATATTAACTAGAAACTGTGCAACTGGCCATTGGAAACTATGCTACTGGCCATTACTCATCTTTCGATTTTAATTTGTTTTTTTAGATAATTTTTTCCGTTTGTGTACTGAAATACATAAATACGTACAAAGTATGGATCGTCGGTTAGAGATTTTGGAAAAATCGCATGTAAATCAAAATATCGTGACACACAATTTGGAGTTTTTGAATAATATTGTACCCGTTCAAACCCTAGAGAAATTAAATGATTTGGAAGTACATCTTCAAGATTGTGAAAAGAAAGATGCATTTGTAAGTTTTTTTTTTTTTTTAATGTAATGTGCTTGTCTTAACTTTCTATAAATTTAAATTAAATTATTTTTATGTACAACGTAGCAAAAGTCGTAAGTTCTTACATATGAAATTTACACTTATGTTCGATCATTTTGAAAACAAAGAACGTGTGTACTAATCTTTCCTAAATTTGATGTTATTTCAGAATTACTTAATAAAGAACATAGGGGGACGAAACTCTAAAGACTGCGTGCATAGAATCCTAAAGCACGTTTTTTCAAATAATTTTGGCACTTATTGTTCCTGGTTGGGTCAAAGGAACAATATTCGAATCTGTGATCGGAATATAACAAAAATTATTAAAGGTATAAATGTGTATTTTATTTAATAAAACTCTAAAGATTTTATGTTTTAGATGTTGTGATGACAACGTATTCTATAAAAATGAATGAATTTGAACAATACTGTAGCGAATGGTTTCGTTTAAGTAAGTTTAGGCTGCAAAGGGAAACAAATAAAAGTTCCTCTTCCTAAATGTAAATATATTACTTATAACTATGATTGTATTCTTTTTTCTTTTTCGATAAACATAATGTTGTTAGTTTAATAGAATAAAGGTATTAATTTTGCATAAAATTTCAATGTTTTTTATTTGTAAAGCGAATACCTATCATTATATACATAAATATACTTTGTTGATAATTGATTATCTGAACTTTTATGTCTCAGCTAAAATCTAATACAGATGTTGTTAATACAGGTTGATAAAAAATGACTGATATTTATATGACGTAGCTTCTCAAAGTCTAGTAAAAATAAATTTTGTTCACTTGAAGCCGTGAAATGTAATTATTTGTATTTCTTGTTATACAGTAATGTAGGATTATATTCATTTCATATTAACATTAATTTGTAAAATATAATTTTAAATTAGTAAATGATATCCTTCATTAATTTTACCATATTATTGTTGCTTTGTTGTTTGTTTTCAGTATTGTTATAAAATATGTGACATCGATCGACGAACATGACAAGACTATTTTATGGTATCGCATTTCCTTTATTATTTATCATTGTATTGTATGTATTTTCTTGTGGTTAACTAAAGTATTTTTAAATGTTACAAATATCCTTTATTATTTATATTGTTTATTTATTATACTGTACAATAATTTATTTTATTATCTTGTACATAGACATACTGTTGCTTTGTTATTATGTTTTCAATATTGTTCTAAAATATGTGACATCGACCAACGAACATAACAAGACTATTTTATGACATCGCATAACCGTTATCATTTATTGTTCATTATTATTATTATTATTATTATTATTATTATTATTATTATTATTATTATTATTATTATTATTATTGTGCGATTTGTTGTTTGTTTTCAGTATTGTTATAAAATATATAATATGTGACATCGAATGACGAACATGACAAGACTATTTGATGGTATCGCATTTCCTTTATTATTTATCATTGTATTGTATGTATTTTCTTATAGTTAACTAAAGTATTTTTAAATGTTACAAATATCCTTTATTATTTATATTGTTTATTTATTATATTGTACAATAATTTATTTTACTATCTTGTACATAGACATACTGTTGCTTTGTTATTATGTTTTCAATATTGTTATAAAATATGTGACATCGACCAATGAACATGACAAGACTATTTTATGATATCGCCTAACTTTTATCATTTATAGTTTATTATTAATATTGTGCGAATTTTCTTGTAGTTAACTAAAGTGTTTTTTAAATGTTACAAATATCCTTTATTATGTACAGTGTTTATTTATTATATTGTATATTTTCTTTTTGTGAATAAAGTATTTTTGAATGTTCCTCATTTTACAAAAAACCCTTTCTACCCTTAGTACATACGTGATGCCGTGATTAACATTACTGAATTATATAATTTTAATATGACACCGCATATAACAATTGTACATAACAAATAAACATAATTTTGTTGTAAAGAAACAAGAAATACATATAAAATATATGGAAAATGAGTTTTTTTTTAATATAACAAAATTATTGAATTCTTTTACATGTATAGAACAGATTATAGAATAATTATATAAAAAATAAATAAAATAAGGATCTATCAACCTGTAACGTAAACATAAGTGAAATATAGGCGCGGTAGCACTAAATTATATTTATGTAACACAAAATACACAAGCTTTGTGGCGGACATCCCGTTGTACAAGTAAATAACATGTAACAAACAAGTAATATTACAATTCGTGTTAAAGTAACGCCTGTTATAAAACTGAAATATAAATAATATAGATCTGTGTTTCCTGGGCAAGTACCCATCGTCATTCCTAATATCTGCCATTCTATACGAAAGAACAATAATTTTTTGTAGTTAACTTTACATTAAATTCATTTATAAACATATGTACTGTTGAGTTTTTCATTAATAAAAAGTACAATGTTTCGTTTTTTAGAAAAATTATATTTCAAGATTGTGGAAAAAATCATGTTTAGCACACGTATCAGTGTTGCCAATTTCAAGTAATTTTTGTTATTGCTTTTGATCACTCTGTAGTATAATAAATACAATTCATCTGGAAAGATCTGTTACAATACAATATAATCTATATATTGTTACGCAATCATTCTTAGAAAAATATTTGTTCTGTATTGGACATCTGCGATAAGTGGTTACCATTTCACGTGCATATAAGCGTGTAAAAATAAATATAACCTAGAAATAAATGTGCATCTTACTTCTCTTCTGGTTTTGATAGCATAGCAGGGAAATGTCAGCAGGTTATTTAATACTTGAGGAGATTCTTTACTGCTTGAAGACAACGCCACTTATCCGGGAGGTAAAACGGCTCAAACACATGAGGGAATGGAGTGTCGAAGCCAGTGACACGGGCTACTGGGGCCTCCAAGCTTAAAAAGCATTCACTCTATAAAGACAAAGAAAGAAAGTTGATTGTTAATAGCATAAAAACATTGATGTATTGAAGCCTGAACTGCCCGATACGCGGTTCCGGTAGTTTTTGTCAAAGTAGGAACGCAATCCGAAACTTTTTCTCCAAATATTTTAATTAAGGTAATTTTAATGTCAATTAATTAAATTTATCCAAGAAAAAAGTATAGCTTTTTACCTCCCGCTACCCTAGGTAAGGGAGGTATAAGAATCGTGCTAAAATTGGCATGTAGAAATTTTAGTGAATAAGTAGGTACGTTTTGATGTCCCCAGAATCCGATTTTAACATTTTTTGCTCAAATACTATCAATCAGAAAATTTTGATATTTTGTATAACCATTGTATACTAATGTGTAAAGAGCTCTTTAGTTTTTAGTGTATATCGGATAATCGGAAGTATCACTTATACTAGCTTTTAATAGTTTTTCTTGAAAAAAATACGTTGAACAACTTTTACTAATAAAAATTGAAAGTAAAGGTACAATCTTCAATTTTACGATAATATTATTTAGTAAATAACTTTAAATAACTATATTAAAATTTATAAAGTAATTTATTTTTATACATCATCTTGCCTATGTGTCACGCAAAAACAAACTTTAATAACAATTTTGACATATTTAAACAAATGTCGCTGTCAGGAAGCAATTACATTAAAATTAGTAATGAAACCGCGTTAAGGAGTTTATAGTAGTAATATATTTGATTCTAAGGAAATTAAGGTTTGTAAAAATAATGTTTTCCAATATACATAAATATTGTCTTCCAGGGTACGGCTCTGAAAAGACTTTGTGTAAAGATACGAATCCTATTTTGAATTTTTGTTAAGTTTTTCTTTTAGTTTTGTCAGTATTTGTGAAATTTATTTTGTGTATAATATATTTGTTAAATGTAATATAAAGTTTGTTATGAATGAATATAAAAATATTTGAACATAATGATTGCTTTATTTATACTGCGTGGTTAAATACCTGTGATCTTTTTAAGTTATGTTATACAGATCACAATTACATATCCAGCGGGAGGTTATGGGCTGGCCACATCAGATTTTTTATAATAAATAATATGTCTTTAAGGTAATATATTGTGCCGACCGAACTATTATGATTTTGGGCTCGTATACCAAATGTTTTATTCTAACCAACCCATACATGTATTTTGCCTTGTTAAATACATATAAATAAATATATCATCACTGTATATTACCCATAGTTGGGTGCGCCAATCTGATTTGTACACAGATATCGGTAATATTGTTTCATTTACATTCATAATGAACTTGTAACATACATCCATATTTATATACGAGTATATCATATTTCAGTTGGGCGAAATATTTCATAAACTAATATTGTTATTATCCAAATCTAAATTTTTATAAAAAAATGTATTTAATAGTCTAATTTATGTATATACATATAAATGGAAATTCGTAATTACCTTATAATAATATAAATAAATATCACATTACATTTTAGATTTAAGCAAAACAATTGTATTTCACATGCTATGAAAATAATACTCTATAATGTTTCCCTATAGAAATGTTTGTTAATTAACTTTGTAAATGACTATTTAATTTACAAAGAAAACGTATCATTATTCATTTTAATAGATATATTATTTTTAGATTGTACTATATATAGAGAAATATTTATGTTCACCTCGATAAAGAGAATATTCGTTTACATATTCATTAGATTATTTTGAACAGCGAATGAAATAATTTCTCATTGTTATACAACTCACGTAGCGTGGATGTATAGCGAGCAAGCATATTTTTAATTACAAAGTTATATTTAAAAGAGATGTTATTTACTAAATCTTGTTTACTGTACGCAAAACTATATCATTTTAGTTGTTTTTTATAAAACTTAGAAAGTAAATATAATTTCCATAATGGTACAAATTATTTCGAAAATATGAATTTAGAAAAAGGATATAATTCCAGAGTAAATTACATAGATGTAGATATGTAATTTTGTTAGTAATAAGGCGTTATTTAGTATAAGCACATATAACATAGAAACTACTGCACTAATTAATTATTTATTATTTATACGCAACTAAATTAGTAAAATATTTATTTTTATACATATTTTTTATAGATCATAATGGGGTACCTATTCAAAAAAAATCTGTTGTGGCCAGCACAAGACCTCTCGCCATTTTCATATTAGGCTATATAAGTATTGTATTGCACTTCGCTTTCGAACCGTCGTTTTATAACAAAATATTACAGAACTTTACCCAAATATTGTTTTTTATTGTACTTAACATGTCTTCTGCACACATATAATTCTAATTATATCTATTTTTCATTGTATGAGAAAGTTTCTAAATGTCAGAGATTCTTCCAATTCATTAACCTGATTGGCGGTATTTCTGATGGATATATGCATTTTACCACAATTTTACTTATAATTTCAAATATTTAATTAATAACACAATAAGAAAGATTAAATATACTTCCCAGAAAAAGCTATCAGAATGTCACTAAAACTGTTGATTTTTGACACTGACATACATATGTCATTTACAAACTATTTTATAAATATTGGAATTTGTCAACTGATTTCCTTAGTGCCTTAGCCTCTGCGATTAGATTACTCTATATATTATAGTGTCTTTATCTCTAAATCTATACAAGATATAATAAAAATTTTAAGTGTATTAGATGGAGAATTTTATGTTCTTCAATATTTAATAAAAAGAAACTCCCAAAAAATTATATTTAGAAGAATTTTTCTAAGAAACTACTACTTTCGGTTGTTCAATTGTTACCAAAACCTTTTCAGCTCGTCCCAGGAATGTCAGATTGAGGAATCCATAGTTAAACAATTTTTAAGTCTTATAGTTTTTGAGGAATCGTGTCTACAACATCCAGACATATACACACACATCCACACACACACACACACACAGACATCATTTTAAAAATGTTATAATCGGATTCTAGGGACCTTAAATCGTGCTTATTCACTAAAATCTGGATATGCGAATTTTAGCATGAATCCAATACCTCTCTTAGCGAGAGGTAAAAAATTTTCTACGGTCACTAGACAAAGTAGCTATTTGCGTTCTCTTTTGTCAACGCAAAATGTCACTTTGCCGCTTATGCGCGACAAAGTAGAAAAAACGCTCGCTGTCCAAATTTATAACTACCTATACAATGTTGAGAAATGTCACTTGTACATTCTTAATGGAGACGTTTAGTTAGGAACTAATGGCACTGTAGTTATACATTTACCACTTTCACGAATCAATCTGAGCTATAACTGCTCTGTCGGTATAACCAAACAAAATGCCGCGCTGCTGTGAAAATAAAATAGGGCATTCATTTACAAAAACGAAATTATAAAATGCTTAGATTAGATTAGAGGAATAGCTCAAGAAGAATGGAAAATAACGATAAATTAAAATTAAATACAAAATAAATTAGCTGCAAGAACTTCTTGACTGGAAAGGTGATGAAGGAAAGAAAAATTACTGGATTTCAGTCAATATAAATTATATTTTCCGCCTCTACCGGTTTCGACACCTCATGTGTCTTCTTCAGGAGCTACAATAATATTACAGATTTTGAACGTAAACGAAACTGCAAAAATAAGAACAATAATAATGGGAAATGTGCACTAATAGGACACGCTATATCACTCGGACATAATTTTAATTTTGATGCCGTCAAGGTTATTGATACCGAACAAAATTTACACAAACGCCTCACTCTTGAAGTGTTACACATAAATAATGACAAAAACAACATAAAATTTAAAAACTGACATAACAAATATAAGTAAAATATACACGAACATTTTAAAATATAATATGAACCAAACATAAAATAAATATAAACTAAATTTATAATATGTAAATTTAAACTATAAATTTTTTTTTTATTAAAAATACTATGAAGAGAAATGACAAATCTAGCGGCAATTCGAGAAACGACATTCGGAACAAGTTATAACTTAATTTTCAGTTAAATGGGTGCCATTGTTAAATCAAGATTTATATCTTATTTTATTGACGACTAAATGAGTTTTTTAATGTATTTATTTATTTTTTTAAATTTTTGACGACCATTGTATGTTTTATATGTTATTTATTATTGTCTTATATTTGTATCCATGTTTTACAATCTTTAAAAAAAAATTCACGTAAGTCACACATGTTTGTATTTTTTAAAATATTTTTTCAAATTATTGTAGCTCCTGAAGAAGACACATGAGGTGTCGAAACCGGTAGAGGCGGAAAATATAATTTATATTGACTGAAATCCAGTAATTTTTCTTTCCTTCATAAAATAAATTGTGTGAACAATTGTGCTGCCACCTGCAAATGTTTGACGTGAACACTCCCAATGGACATCCACTTTTTCACTGCACTAGTTTAATATACTTGAAACAAATAAATCATACAAAAAAAAAAACTTATAATAATAAAAAACGAAAGCCAAAACAATATCTTGGCGTCATATTTGAATACGTTCCTATCTTCACTGCAAAACTATTTCTCCGTTTTCCACATAGATCAATAAATTAAACATTCATATATTTAAACATTCATTGAACGCTACGAAGACAATTTTCATTTTTTATGTCCTCTACGTCCTTTAAGCTGAAAAGTGGTATCAAATTATTATTATTATTAACGACAAAAATATTGATAATGATTATTCGTGCACCAAAATAAATTACAGGAAAACGCATGTTAAAAAAAATAAATTTAGTCGGTTATTGTTTCGTATAATCTACAATGTTATAACATTTTTTACCTTAAAGTGTACTACATTCGAAAACCGTATAAACATCCATGCCAAACGGGTTTCGAACTCGAGTAATGCTACATTAATTTCAACATACAATTATTTTGTAGAACGTTAAACTAATTTAAAAACTGTGTTTTACTCATTTTTCAGAAAATAAAAAACGCTTAAATTGCATGTAAAGATGCACATTTTGCTCATGAGTAATTTAAATCCACCTCACAATGAAAAATGAAATTTTCATGGCACAGCAAAAGCTTGACTTACTTGTATGACAGATGAGATTTCTGCCCCAAATCCTGCAGTTAGTGGCGCCTCATGAGCGACTAGAACCCGCCCTGTTTTTTGCGCCGACTGGAAAGAAAAATACACTCCATTTTAAAACACATTTATTTACTTTTAGTTGAGTTGAATATATTACAGGGTAATAACATAGTGTAAAAATAAACTTGTGCTTAAAAGAACCACAGAATTTAATATAAAATAATGAAATTTTAGTTAAACAATAAAGAAACAAATAAAGAAAAAATTAATAAATAAAGATGTCCTACAAAAGAATGTCACGTAAACTACATGTTTTTTTAAACAATTTTAACCAAAAGTTTTTAATAAACTAGGTTGCGTATTATTACCTCCCGCTACCCTTGGTAAGGGAGGTATATGGATCGTACTAAAAATCACATATCGAGATTTTAGTAAATGACCACCTAGAATCCAATTTTAACATTTTCACGATGATGTCCGTATTTGTGCGTGTATGTGTGTATGTGTGTGTGTGTGTGTGTGTGTGTGTGTGTGTGTGTGTGTGTATGTGTAAGGATTTTGTTGGCGCTCTAACTCAAATATTATCATTCAGAAAATTCTGAAACCTTGTATTTCTACCCTATTCTAATATGGAAAGATCCCATTAAATTTTGGTGTAAATCGGATAACCGGAAATGGCATTTTACCTGAAGCTCATAATAGTTTTTCTTTAAAATACATTTAAATGACAATTTTTCGCACTTTGTCACTATGAAAATTAAAGATTATTGAATTTTCTACAGGAATGCATTAATACTTTTTCTATATATTTTACAGAATAAATTTTAAAATTATTTTTTTTTTGTAAATCCCGAAGCCTAAGATAAACACAATTCCTTTGTTACACAGTTCATTTTTCAAATGAATGTAACTGACAGGTAAATATCACTGTCAAAAACATAATCCTTCAAATTAATAATAGGTACTGACATTTTAAAAAGAAAATAGTAAATAAAGCAATAGTTATATGCAATGGAACATAATATAGTTTGCAGCATTAGTAAAAACGTAGATATGTATTTAAATTAATAAAAATTAAACAGCGGGAGGTTTTGTGTTGGCCACATCAGATTTTTTTTATTTTTACTGCGAGGAAATGAGAAATAAATAAATAAATAAACAACTGATCGCCATGGAAATATTTAGCTTTACCGGTCCCGGAATCGGTAAAGTTACTTTTCGTAATACCATACTGTTACTATGATATAACAGAATTAAAAACAAGAGTAATAACATGAAAATAACGGACGCCGGGCGTTATTTTTATAACAGTCGCCTACAATTAAGGATCAAGTGTTCCTAGAAAAATAATAGCATCTTAATGGACCGTTGTCACGGAGAATTTATAAACTAACAAAAAAGTTGTTCAGTATAACAGAAAGAGAATTTTATTATTTTATTATTCCTAAATGTTTAAATTTTATATTATTACGAAAAATCTTGAACGCCACACATGGCCGATATGTAAATAACGAACTCGGCTGATTATAAACCTCAGCCGCGTCCGTTATTTGCCTCATAGCGGCCTAAAAAGGCCGGTCCAGACTACATAACATGTTGTAGAACATGTTACATAACAAAGTTTTTGTAACATTGTTATACAACTTTCGGACGTCCACATCAACTGCTCTGCTTATAACTACTAATTGCGTAATTATTTTGAGTCATAGCGAAAAAAGTAAAGAACACAAAAAGAGGAGGTTGTGGGTACGTCCAACATTGCTTTCTAGAAGAACATACAGTGGAAGTAAGTAATCTTCTTGCGAATTTAATTCAGGATGATATCGGTTTGTGGTGAACTTCGATGTAACGGAAGTTTCAAAAACTGCGCTGGCGATTCTTAAAATCGTTGTTCTTCGTATCCCATAACACATCTTTTTCTTTAAATAAGTATATTAACCTATTAACGTAATTACAGATTCTTTTGGCCACTCCATTACAATACAACGACACTTGCGAACAGTTGAAAACGAAATGAACTTTATTGACAATGGGCCGAATTCAGCACTCTTCTTTAAGTTAGTGATCGTCTCTAGCAACCATGGAAACAGCTTGCATCGTTTTCTTATAAATATATCATTATATATGTCTCACTTTATTTTGTTATCTTTAGATAAGCTTCTTTAGTTAAAGAAGAGTGCTGAATTCGATCCAATGTTTATAAGTGTGGACGTGTTATAACATGTCTGTTTATAACATTCTTTGATCTTTACCGCTCTCAGAGCGATAACATAACATTGTTACAAACACAATGTTTTGCTATGTTTTGCTGATATTTCTGTATCATGTTATATAACATGGTTATATAACCGTGTTATATAGCATATGTGGACGGGCCTTAATGACGTTTATAACTATTCTGATCTCTTATAGACAATTTTTCAGTGAAGAATAAAATTCCAAATAATCATTACTTATTAGGTATTTTTTTCATATTTTTCGCGACACATTTGGATTGATACTGTAGTGGGGATAAAAACTTTATTATTAGGATTTTATGAATCATTTGTGATTTCATTTGAAAATCCACTCAATTCTAAAGAAAAAGAAAATCTTATTCAAATACTATAAAATATGCAAACTCATATATAAATATGAGAATATTTTCAAGTGTTTACATTCACTTTTGTGTACTACGAAATGTCGTGTACCTTACAATCAATATTTCTTAGAATTCTGCAGAGTCCGTGAATTATGGTAATAAAAAATTGGAATAAAGCACTCGAGGTACAAAGAAAATGTTAAATCGAATACTATAAATAGCACAACCTTGCTAGTGATACTATCACTATTAATTTCTACCAAGTAGAAGTAGCTACTTCACTTTCAGACAAAACAAAAAATATAGGTACATATCCAAAATATATTTTGCAATATTGCGAATATGAATTAATTTAATAATTATCAAAACATTTTCCTTCATATTCAGTAAATATAGAGTTAAAGAATTATAAAGAGATTCACTTTTAAAAATTAGTCAGCTTTGCTATTTATCAAGGAAACAAATAATATATCTATTCAAAAAATTCTAATTGACAGATGTCAGTGTCAAGTGCAAAACCAAAGATGGAAAGTATAGGATCAGAAAGTGGTATAAGTCATAGTGTTCCTCGCAAGTGACATAGTGGCAGCATTACCTCAAAATTGGAACTTTCGATGCTGGGAGTACAAGGAAGGCCAAAGAGAAGCTGGAAGGACTGTATCGCAGAAGACTTGAGACAGGAAGAACTGTATTCGTTGGACAGGAATGAGTGGAAGAGAAGAGTAAGAAACAGCGACCCCTAATAAAATAGGGAAAAGCTGAAGAAGAAAGAAGAAAGTGTCAAGTGCAATTTACATAGTGTATTTATAATTTTATTGGATTTATAGAATCTTTTCAAAGGAACTTTTGGTATGGAAATTGTAAAAAATACGAGTAGTATGTGCTCGTTCTAAAATCTTACATGATATGTAGAATATTTTCCAAGGAACTTTTGGTATGAGATTTGTACAAAATACATCGAATTGACGGAAGTTCCTGTGCTAGGTACAACAATTTTTTTTTTTTTTAATAATTTGGAAAGCAATGCCCAACTATAAATTGTTTTCCCTATGTTAAATATCTATGTAACGGATTTCCAACGCCATCTGTATAAAGAGTAATAATAATAATAATAATAATAATAATAATAATAATTTTTAGTATATGTATGTTAAATCTATTTTTATTTTTATCTATTTTTCATACCGTCACTTATTTTAAATTACAAATTTAATATTCCAGATTTAAGATATATTCCTTTAGAAATTATTAATGAGGCAAAGAGGGTTGCTTTTAATTTATTATTAAATTACTGACCTTACAGACGGTCTCTTTATCCCAGGGCAGGATAGAAACGAGATCAATGACCTCACAGTGTATCCCCAATTCCTTGAAGGCGAGATCCGCTACTTCGCGCAGGACATGAACCTGGGTACCCCATCCAATCAACGTGACGTCATTGCCTGCACGCGAACATCCCATTAATACTACCCTGTACCCTACTTTTATTATCACTTGCTCTAAAATAACGCGCTGGCTTCTAATTATAGCCTGAATAAAATTATAAATGATTTAAAATTCTGTTGAACTATCCTGCGCAACACATATGTGTATGATAAGTTGCTGTCCAATTGATATGTTATTAATTATGTCAAAATGTTTTTGTTGAATATATAATTATTGAATCTGGTTTTGATGTTAAAAGTTATGTCATATATAATTAATAAATTATGAATTTGAAAACACCACACCAAGATTGAAATATTGAATTACTATTTTAAATTCGAATGTGTCACTGGCTATTTCATTCCTATGCAACTAATTAATTTAAGCGTAAACATTTTGACAGTGATGGTTTGTATCCGCCATCGATAAATAATTGCAAAACAATAATTCAAACCGGATAATAATATATCACTTTTAATTGCTAACAAAATATATGCCTGGATAACAATATAGATTTTCACGGCTTACTAATACCATTGTTCAGGATTTATTTTTACCTTTGCATAAAATGAAATCAGATGCAGAAATATAATTAAATTTGTTCCACCAAACGTGAATTTTATTTGAATACATCAATAAGTCAAATTTAAACTACTATATTACTTTTTTATCGCCCGGGGCTTCCACATCTACAAATTTGGTCCTAATTAAAGCCTATTTTCTCGAAATCTTCGTACTTTTCGAAATTACAATTTTTATTTATGTACAGGGTGGAGCCAATTCGAGTTCCTTATATGAAAAACTTTCTTATTATGCGAAAATTGGACAAAACATGAATTATTAATTTTTTAGAGTGAGAGAAAAGAAATTTATTAAGAAACAACAGAAAAAAATCAATTACAGATCATCATTTATTTAGTTTGTTTCTACATCTATTTAATATATTCTAAAAAATTTTTTTGTCAATTTGTCGGCTTCGGTGGCTCAATAGTTAGGTAGAGGTGATTAGAGTTTAGAGTAACGGCTCTTAGTCATGACGGGGTTCTGGGTTCGAATCCCACTAAGGCATGGATATTTATGTATGTGAACCTACTCAGTAATTGGGATTTAATCCTGTCGAGAGGTTTAAAAAATTAAAATTATTTTTGGATTAGTTAATTTATTTTTTATCGGCATTGTAGTTGGCGTTGACACGATTCCAAAATTGTGGAAAATATGCTCTCTAAAGTATATACATTAGGAAAATGGCTAAAAATAATGAAAATAACATTAAAAATAAACAAATAATGATCTTTAATTGATTTTTTCATTTGCTTCTTAATAAATTTCTTTTTTCTCACAGTAAAAAAGTAATTCAAGTTTTATTCATTAATAAAACAACAGAATGTAAACTTGTTATCGTTGAAAAGCTTATAAAAAAATCTGATGTGACCAACACAATACCTCCCGCAATTTAATTTTTATTAATTTAACTACGTACCTAGGTATTTAGTAATGCTGCAAACTATATTATGTTCCATTGCAAATAAATGTTGCTTTATTTACTATTTTCTTTATTATTTAATATGTCACTATAAATAATTTGAAGTGATTAGTTTTTTGACAATGACGTTTACCTGACAGTTACATTCATTTGAAAAATGAACTGTGTAACAAAGGAATTGTGTTTACCTTGGGCTACTGGATTAAAAATAAAAATTATTTTTAAATTTATCTGTAAAATATATAGAAAAAGTACTAATGTATACCTGTAGAAAATTCAATATTCTTTAATTTTCATAATGACATAAAATGCGAAAAAATGGCATTTAATGGTATTTTTTGAAGAAAAACCATTATGAGCTTCAAGTAAAATGCCATTTCCGTTTGTCCGATTTACATCAAAATATAATGGCTTCTTTCCATAATAGAATAGAGTAGAAAAACAAGGTTTCAGAATTTTTTAAATGATAGTATTTGAGTTAGAGCGAAGACAAAATTCATACACATACTCACACACACACACACACACACACACACACACACACACACATATATATATATATATATATATATATATATACAGACATCATCGTGAAAATGTTAAAAATTGGATTCTAGGGACCTTAAAACGTGGTCATTTACTAAAATCTCGACATGTGATTTTTAGCACGATCCCTATACCTCCCTTACCAAGGGTAGCGGGAGGTAATAAAAAGATGAGACTATTTTCAATATACGATCCCATTTAGAAAATATTATGTTTGTGTGATATCCCGAGAATTATTAAGTTTTAAAAAAATCTGATTACACTACGTTATTCTACGTAAGAAACTGTATAAAAATTATTTAAACATTTTTCTGTATTTTTCATAATAAACGAGATATGAGGTATTTTCAAAATAAGCGAAAAACAAGTTTTAGTGGTGCCTATTACAGTTGTCTCAAAAAGTTGTCCCATAAAGACCCACATAAATTTTCTGTACCTTGCTTAATAAGAAAGTTTTTTATACATATAAGGAACTCGAATTTTTCCATCCTGTACAAGCCAGAATGGTACACCCAGAAATAGGTAATATGCCGTAATGATATATTAATTTTATTTATTGTAGATTAAATCATCCTATATACGACAATATAAAAGATAAATATTTCAAAGATTCAATAAATGTAAGGATAATCTCTTTGTATTTGGCGCACAATGATACTTTCCCGATAACAAAGCTCAGTTTAATCCCTATTTGACATTTAGAAATCCTACCTGGTCTTATGATGTCGGCCTGGCCGATAGGAGAAATATATTCCTGCGTAGGAACTTCCTCGACAGCTGCCCTGTACAAAGTTTTCGGCTCAAAAACAATACAAGGGTCCTGATCTTTAATACAGGCTAATAACAATCCTTTGGCTTTGATTGGACCTCTGGGAATGACAACCTGAAATTAAAAGCACAATGCAATTTAATAATAAGCTTCAAAGCTTTAAAATTCAAATTAGCCATTTTTATGACAGATATTAAATTATAAAATATGGGACACATAGTCATACAGATAGTTATTAATTAAAACGATACACAATAAAATTATTATGTTGCGAGAATAATTGATATAAATTGCTGTTGTAGTTGTAATAAACTGCAAATTTAAATACATAGCATGTAATATTTAATAAATAAACTTGTTAATTAAAATGCTATTCGGTGGTATTTATTATATTTGCATATTTGAACATTGATGTTATTGTTGGTTAATAAATGAACAATATTTGAAAATTTTAATCATAAATGTTACATTATGTTTACATGGGCGTGATATTTCATCTATCTTTATTCTCTTTTCTCCGATATTATTTAATAATAGCAGGTAATACCATTTTATTTACATTTATATATGTAAATGAACTTAGATATAAATATTAATATAATTATTATTTTATTTGAATATGAAAAATAATAAATATACATATATATATAGAAAAACACAATGTTTCACAGGTATAGCAGTCCGGAGTATGGGAAAAAGATGTTAAATAATACTCTTTAAAGTTACATGTCAAGCTTTCGGAATTACTTTATTCCTTCTTCAGGACAGCTGGAAGGTACAACAACAACGTTCATGTTACAATTTTGAAAAAGTAAATAATTGAAGTTGAATAATTGAGTACTTACTACTTGTGAGGTTAAATCTTAAACTGAACAGTCATCAGACCTCACAAAGTAGTAAGTACTGTGTTCAATTATTTACTTTTTCAAAATTGTAACATGAACGTTGTTGTTGTACCTTCCAGCTGTCCTGAAGAAGGAATAAAGTAATTCCGAAAGCTTGACATGTAACTTTAAAGAGTATTATTTAACATCTTTTTCCCATACTCCGGACTGCTATACCTGTGAAACATTGTGTTTTTCTACTTAACTGGTCAGTCGTGATCATTTCTAACCTATATATATATATATATATATATATATATATATATATATATAGATCAAAAAGTTACAAATAATATCCATGACTAATTATTATGTTAAAATTATCTAATTTACACATACATATTCAAAATTTGAAATAAATTATTACATTATATTTTATTTTTACTTCTCGCTAAGAGAGGTATTGGATTCATGCTAAAAATCGCATATCCGGGTTTTAGTAAATAAGCACGATTTAAGGTGACTAGAATCCGATGTCAACATTTTTACAATGATGTCTGTATGTGTATGTGTGTGTGTATGAATTACTCAAATACTATCAATCAGAAAATTTTGAAATTTTGTATACCCATTCTATATTAATGTGGGAAGAGCTCATTAGTTTTTAGTGTATATCGGATAACCAGAAGTATCACTTATACTAACTTTTAACAGTTTTTCTTGTAAAATATTCATTGAATATAATTTTTCAGCAACTTTTACTAATAAAAATTAAATAAAATGGTATAATCTTCAATTCTACGATAATAGCATTTAATAAATAATTATTTTTATACATCATCTTGCCTATACGTCAAACAAAAACATAATACTTTAATAAAAATTTGACATATTTAAACAAATTTCACTGTCAGGATGCAATTACATTAAAATTTATAGGTAATGAAACCGTGTTAAGGAGAATATATTAGTAATATATTTGATTCTATTGAAATTGAGGTTTCTAAAAATAATATTTTCCGTTATACATAAATATTAGAAGTTTTATTTATTTACTTTATTGTCTTCCAGGGTACGGCTCTGAAAAGACTTTGTGTAAAGATGCGAGTACTATTTTGATTTTTGTTAATTTTTTCTATTAGTTTTGTTAATATTTGTGAAATTTATTTTATGCATGATGTATTTGTTAAATATAAAATAAAGTTTGTTATGAGTAAATGTAAAAATATTTGAATATAATGATTGCTTTATTTATACTGCGTGATTAAATACCTAGCGAGAGGTTATGGCTACATCAGGTTTTCTTTTTGCAATAGAAGGTAGGGGTTTCAAATTAATTTTATATTACAAAAAAAAAATCATTTTGTTCTACAAGTTTCCACGGGAGTACTGCTTAAATATATTCTTTTAACTAAATAAAAGAAATAAATTCCAAAATTACTTATTCTAATTAGCTACTGCTGAATTTTGACATTTTGTTACTTTTAATTTTAAACAGTTGTTGAATTATTCTTATTATTAGTTTTTGTTTTTATCCTGATATATTCACACTCAAAGAAAATCTTTCATTCCTAATTTAAAAACATCTAGTCTAACCTTCAGTCCTGGCGTGTGGGCGAAATAAGCCTCAGGACTTTGCGAGTGGTAAAGAGCCCCATGGCCCACCGCCCCACAAGGGGCCCGAACCGTAAGGCCCCCGCAATCATACAATCCTCCACTTCGGTATCGACACTTCGCCGCCTCATTCACCAACTGTAAAAAAAAATCATTTAAGTATAAATTAAATCGTAGTAACTTTGTTTATATAAACAAAGTTAGTACGTTTTCATTTATACTTAATCTTAAAATGTATCACAAAGTGAAGGCTGAAATAATAAATAATTTGAAATTAATTTAGGGAATACAGAATCTCAAGACGCAATTCTTTGCTAATCATGCTATTACAAATTTAATGAAAACGAAAACAGTTGGTATTGTTTTAATTACCAATGAAAATTGTAATTAGTGAAACTGTACAATCGATATTTGGGTTTTTTAGTAAAATTATTTAATAATGGACCAAAAGCCGGGTAAAACTGAATTATTTTTTGAAATTAAACAGGCAAACATTTTGCTTGGAAAAGTAATCAATAACTACATAACATTTCAGTTTCTGCGCAAAATAAAGATTGAACTTGCTATTGCTACTAACTCATTTTTTACAAAAACGATACTTTATATACCGGGTGTAACACGAAAACCGGGCCATAGGCGTTTAACATGGGAAAACAGTTTTTCCTTTTCCAAAAGTGGCCTATTAATTTTAAACAAAATTGCTTCAAATAATTGTTGTAGAGAATTAAATTCTGCATCTAAATCAATAATCACATTTGATTTGCACGTTTCGTAACCGAAAAAGTTGAATTTAAAATTTTATAAAACTTACTTGTGGGGTCCCGTGGCCGCGTGCCTGAGTGTCTGGTCGCGAACCTGGGGGAACCGGGTTCGATTCCGACAGACGCAAAATATTTCCAATTTTAAATGGCACAAAAGTGACCCCTGTGGTGCACTCTCCACACCAGCTATGAGTGCCCGTGAGGTGACGCCTGGTAAGCGCCCACACGGTACAAATATATCGTCATCATTACCGATGTCTACATGTGTTGTAGATACTGGCACACCCAGAAATGGGTAATATGCCGTGATGATATATTTATTTTATTTATTTATTAAACTTACTTCTTTATAGTGTTAGCCATGGTATTGAAATAAAATCTCAAACAAACTTTATGTCATTTTACCTGTTACAAATTATAAAATATAGTTTTCATCAAAATAATACTTCTATCTTTTCTTCCTGTGAATAATACTTCATTTTCAGTAAGGATAATTCAAACAGAGCTTTTCTGACAGGTAAAATATATCACAATCTGACAGATACGTTTCGGTAAAATGTACTTATATTTGTAATTTTACATATCAGAAACGGACTGCTTTGAGTTATCATTACTGAAAATGAAGAATTATTCACAGGAAGAGAAGATAGAAGTATTATTTTCATGAAAACTATATTTTATATTTTCTGACAGATAAAATGTCATAAAATTTGTTTTTATACTAACGATTTATAACAACTTTTTGATTGTCATTTTCGTTGCTAAATGAAATATGTATCTTTAAGTGACAGTTTAATGCGTAAAATATTGCTTTTAAGCACTAGTGCTTAAAAGTATTTCATTTAGCAAAGAATAGATGAACCTGACGTCTGCCTACTTTTTAATTTTGAAAAATTCAAAATGTTGATATTTGAGAATAAATGATCTGTTTTAAAACGCTATTAAAAAATCTTGTATGTAATAAATTGCGAAATGAGTGTTGTATCAGTCGCTTACGCTCGTGCTCACAAATTTCACGTCGTGTGTCTAAAACTATCATTTCGCAAGTTATTACATAAATAGCTATTGAAATTTTATTTCAATACCATGGCTAACACTATAAGAGGGTAAGTTTTATTAAATATTAATTCAATTTTTCGTTTACCAAACATGCGAAAGAAAATATGACTATTAGTTTATATGCAGGATTTAATTCTCTTCAATATTTATTTGAAGCATTGTTGTTTAAAATTAATAGGCCACTTTTGGGCAAAGAAAAACTGTTTTCTCATGTTAAACTCCTATCCCCGGTTTTCGTGTTACACCCGGTACATTTATAAATTTTATAAAGGCCGAAAGGCCCTCATTTTAATTCTATTCACAAAATGTTTACCGCTGTAACACAAACACAATACCAATATATTCAATCCACTTAGATACGGGCAGCTACACAATCTCTTACTGTATCTCTTTTCTTTAAGAACATAAATTATTCTTACAACGCATTGCTCGGAATCAAATTATTTTATTTAGCATATATATTAGATTTATAAAGTTCATAAATGAAAAATATTTTAGACAAATGTAATTTGCTTTTGTTTATTACATTATATTGTTAAATTCACTAGACAGGAAATTTCAATTAAATTTATCCAAATTACATTACATCAATCGAGAAATATGACTACATTTTAATTCGCACATTTATAAAAAACATTGTAACATAGTAACATCCCAAATGCGCTTAATTTTCTTAACGAGATAAAAACATAAAACGCTAAAATTATCTTTCCGAAACAACCTGTCTGGAATTAACTCTGTTTCCCACGTCTCACTGTCAGTAGAAGTGAAACAAAGCGAAAAGGAGAATTAATTATCAAGCATTATGGAGCGAGTCTATCCTAACCTGATCAAAGGCGGGAAATATGTAATCAGCGAATTGGATCTCGGCGATTGCTGTGGAGCCCATGTTCGCCACCCCAATTCCGAACCCTACGATGCCTTGCTCACACAAAGGGGTGTTGAACACCCGCTCTTTCCCGTGCTTCTTCTGAAGGCCCATGGTACATCGGAAGACTCCGCCAAAGGCAACGTCTTCACCAAAGATCATGGCGGTTTTGTCACTGCTTAAAGCTAGATCCAAGGCGTTGTTGATAGATTGGAACATGTTCATCTTTTCTGTCTCTCCTTAAAATAATTATAATGTTATGTATTTATTAATACAATATTTTGCGGACCCACCAAAAATTTGGACTATGTTCTTAAAAATTTAATACTGTAACACCATTCCATTTAAAAAATGATATGAAAATGACAGTTTAGTTTTAAAATTATAATTATATTTTTTTCCTATATTAATTAATATTTTCCCAAGTTGAATAACACACATAAAGAAAATATCACAATACATATTTTATTTTTATATTATCTACATTCTTAGGCAATATACATAATCTTTCACTTTCATACATTTAATGATATTTTATTGCTTATTAACAAATGATAATACAATTTTACAAATTTTTTTTGCGATAATCGCTGTATTGTAGGAAAACCAAGTAATAAATCATTAAAAATCATATAATATCAGTAAGTTAGTTTAAGAAATAATTTTTTATACTAGCGTTTTATAACAACTTTTTGATTGTCATTTTCGTTGCTAAATGAAATACTTTTAAGCACTAGTGCTTAAAAATTACAGTTTAATGCGTAAAAGTGACAGTTTAATGCGTAAAATATTACTTTTAAGCACTAGTGCTTAAAGTATTGCATTTAGCAACGAATAGATGAACCTGACATCTGCCTACTTTTTAATTTTGAAAAATTCGAAATGTTGATATTTGTGAATAAATGATCTATTTTAAAACACTATTATAAAAAAATCTTGTATGTAATTCTAAAAATTCACACAGTTGTTCAAATACTCTAGAAATGCGTACACTTACATAACATTCTCTTTACAATCAAATAATATTACTACCAAGTTTATATATCTACCCATTTTTGAATTATTGCCCCAAAAGTCAATATACCCCACATTTAGATAAAAACATCAAAATTTTCAAAAATCTAATTTTAGTGTATCTAATAATACATACTTCTCAATTCCTAATTTTGAAACCGCAGGTCGATATCTCTTTTCGTTCTCGAGATATATAGATTCAAAGTTTTGTTCAAAACTGCCCATTTTTGGGTATAAACCCAAAAATGGGTAGAGATATGAATTTGGCGATATCACCATTCTATTCTACGGACAAAAATACATAAGTATAGCAATTTTCATAATTTTTGTCCAACGGGTTCATTTTTCATGAATAAAACATTGAAAACCCCTGAAAATAGCCAAAATCTAAAAAAAAAACACCTTAGATTTTTGCGATTTTTTGCCATTTTCAGTTATTTTGCTTTAGAGATTGTAGGCGGTGTTCAAAAATTCTAAAAATTGGTGTGCTTATGTAATTTTGCCCGTAGAATCGAATGGTGTTGTCGCCAAATTCATATCTCGACCCATTTTTGGGTTACTACCCAAAAATGGGCAGTTTTGAACAAAACTTTGAATCTAGATATCTCGAGAACGAAAAGAGATATCGACCTGCGGTTTCAAAATTTGGAATCAGCGCATTGAGAAGTATCTAGACACATTTAGACAAAATTAGATTTTTGAAAATTTTGAAGCTATAATTGACTGTTTTCTATTGTAAACGGCCACTATGTTTTTATCATAATGTAAATAAAATATTAAAATCTTTATAGCTCTGAAACTAGGAATTTCCGGATATATGTTCATATAAATTTTTTTTCTTGTTTTGAGATGTATTAGCCACCCTTAAATCCGTAACGTCTTTTTTTTTAACACCATGTACCTACAATTACAATGTAAAATAGAAAAATTTGTATATTCATGTTAATGCCAGGTAAATTTATACACTTCTTTTGAATGTAATGCTGTCATTGTTTTAAAAAAAAAAATGCATTATTAATTTATCGTTGACTAAAACCAGATTTAATTTTAACAACAAAATTCTATTTATATCAAAGTTGTTTACAAAAAGTAAGATAAATTAAAGGTCCATATCAATTTGTGGATATAAATCCTAGATCTCACATGAGTTAAAGTAAACAAAAACAAACCTTCAACCGGTGCCTGGGGGTCTGGCAGGTAATTAAAATGTGTTCTCTTGGAGATGACATTGTGTAGCACTCGCACATGTGAACTTAAACTCTTTAAAGGTATTTTATTTCCTACTGCAGCCATCGTATACCATAACAACACACAACACACTGACTGACGATCGCCACGAGTTTAAAAAATAACCTGACATACTGTTATCGTATACGACACCACTGTACGTCAGAGGCATTGCTTCATTCGTGTGTTTGCTTTTGCCATGCGATCTTATGACCTTACATTAGAATTGAATTGATAATTTTAATATTTGGTATTTTTTTCCGCATTCAAGGACAGTGTCAACTTAATGTGCGGCAGCTATATCTATAATTTTAAATATTTAATTATTAATGATAAAATAAGAAATATTGAATGTACTTCCCAGAAAAAGTCTCTGGATTTTTGATACTGACATTTATGTCAATTACAAACATTTTAATTTTTCATCTGGTTTCCAGGGGCTATTTGATTCATTATACAATGGATTATTTTACATATTTATAATTTTCTATCTCTAAATATATAGAAAATATAACAGGTTTGTTCGCGGTAGCGATCCTGGACTAGTTTGAGCATCACACGCATGCGCAGCTTCGTTTTAAACGTTCGTGGTACGATTCTGACTGATAACTCCGTGTTCGCGGAACACTGTGGACTGGTACATGATTGGTTACGTACTAATCAGACCATTCCGAAATTTGAAGCAAGTACTATAAATCAGGGACTAATTGCGAGTATTCAGTGCATACTTTTCTGTGTTTAATTAGGTTTATTTTAACTATTTCACAAACTTTAAATTAATAAATATTTGAAGGTAAGTGTATAATATTGCCTCCATTTCAGTTCAAAACTATATAATGTTTTCATTCAGGTACATAACATACATAACCTCAAACGTCAAAACGAGCGTTCGCGGTAGAAAAAATCCCAAATCAATCTCGAATCACGCATGCGTATTTCATGATTTATGAATTAGTACGGAACAAATAAGAAATAAGTTTGGGATCCGTCAGGGATTGTTACCGCGAACAAACCTAACAAAAATGTTTAATGTATTGTATAGAGAATTTTATATTCTTCTATTGGTAATAATATAAATTTCAAAAAAAAAAATAATATAATAAGATTTTTTTTAAGAAACTATTACTTCCGGTTGTCCAAATGTTACCAAAATCTTTTCAGCTCTTCCCAATAATGTCAGAATAAGAAATACGTAGTTAAATTGGTTTTAATTTTATATAATTTGAGATACCGTCTTTCCAACATCCACACATCTACACACACAGACATCATTGTAAAAATGTTAAAATCGGAGTCTACTGACCTTAAAACGTGCTTATTCACTAAAATCTGGATATTCGATTTTTAGCATGATTCCAATACCTCTGTTAGCGAAATAAATAATGAACAACGATGCTGGGTGTGATGGTGAGCCAAAAATTAGTTATACTTCCATATATTTATTAATAAAATGTGTATACATACATAATATTTTTGGTACATAAAATAGCATATAAGTATAAAATATATAAACTTAAACTATTCAAACGCTATTGGGTTTATCTTCAGCTTCTCCAATTGGGTCTTCGATTAATTCTTCCGCAATAGCTTCAGCTATTGCTTGTGCTTCCATTTTTGTTGGCACTACGGATTTAAGTTGCTCTACCTGCAAACAGAAATTGTTTTTATTTAATAAATTTGCTATAAATAAATAAATTCCAGTTCAACATTTATGTAATGCAAGTTGCAATTACGATTTAATTTTTATTTTTCCGATTTAACATTCATGTAACGCAAGTTGCAATTACGATTTAATTTTTATTTTTCCGGTTTAACATTCATGTAACGCAAGTTGCAATTACCATTTAATTTTTACGTTTCCTGAAAAAATAAAAAGTAATTGTATATGGCAAATGTTTTAAAGAGCCTAAAGGTAAATTTAAAAAATATATTTTTCAATAGTATAAAATAAGGGAGTTATGACGATTTTTCGAAAAAACAAAAGAACTCCAGTAATTACGAACTGGGACACTGAATCAAAAATTGGAACTAAGAAAATTTGTTTATTTTAATGAGTTCTAACTACCACATTCGGGTGTAACACTCTACATATATTTATAAATTTCATATAATCTACTTTACATGCAAATTAATTTGTATAATATAAATTCTTGCGAACACTGATTTATAATGAAAAGTTTAGTCGAATGAAAAAGTAATTTCAAAGAATTAACGATCTGTTAAATTAAAGTTATATTCGTTGAAATAATAAACAGCTTTCAAACAAAATAATATAAAAGTTCAAGTTCCCACTAAATCGCTAAAAAAAGTTCAAATTCCCATTAAATCACTAAAACTTTGAGCGTATAAACTAATCGATCGGAAATCAATAATATCCAGAATACCATATTGGTGATATTGGAGTTACAAATTGATTTCTAACCTGATCGAGGAGAAATCTCTCCTTGATGGCGGCCTTCTGCAACAGTATTTTGACTTTGTCCAGCAGCTGGGATTTATGTGCTAATTGTGCTTTGACGTCGGCCAGCTGGGTCGATAGCGTGGATTCATTTTCCGCTTGCTTTGCCCCGACCACATTCTCCAGCAACCGCACTCGTTTTTGCGACTTGCTCAGTTCGTCTTCCAACTTCGCGGTCCTTTGAACGCTCTCGGTGTATTGTTCGCGGACTTTCTTCAGCTCCGCTTGATATTTCTCGCTTCCTACCTGTTACAGTTCACACAAAAACTTTACAGACAGTTTATGCGCTTACAATAACATTTTACGCTGAATTATTCCCGGGTTTCTTCAGGCTATTACGGAACTTTCATGAATTTAATTATATTATGTTGAAACAACATCCATGTTCTTATTGCTGGCATGATCTTTTATGACATTTATGGTAAATAAATATTGTAAAATATTAACAAGTTTTTTTAACATTAATAATTAAATAATCACAAAAGACAAATTATACTGAATTACATATTATGTATAAAGTTATTAGTTATAGCGATATTATATAAAAAATAAAAACATATTACACTAGTGACCTGAATTCGCTTAATAGGGGATTCTACAATTTTTATGTATGTCATAGTATATTTAATTTCAGAAATTCCCTAATTTTTCTTTTCTTTCTTTTTTTCTTACGACGTAAACGCACCCAGTGGTGGAGAGCAATGTCATTATATCGTGCTTTCTCTCTCAACAGCTGCTGTCTTGGCTGCTGTTACCAAAGATTCTAAACCAATTGTCAATGTTGTGCAGCTAAGGTTATATCGCTTTATATTTGAAAATTTCATTTTGTTCTTATTTTCTTTTCTTTTACTTATCTTAAATTTAGTATATTATAGTTATAGATTATAGTTTATTAATATTTAAGTAATTGTAAAAATAATAGCGTGTAGCCGTATAACCACCATAACCAAATACTCCAGTGGAACAGTTTGGCAGTCACTGGTTTGATGATAGAAACGCCTATTTACAGTGTCGGCCAATAAAAGAGGCCGGGTTCAGTAGCGTCATCAAACTCAGAAAAATCCGCGCATTTTGAAAGTATTTAATATATTTTAGCATTTATAAAAAAGTGATAAAACATGTAGAAAAGAAATTTGCGTCGATAACACAGTTATATGGAAAGAAATAATTGTGTATATATAATTTAAATAAAAATTCTATATGAATGGAATCCCCTAGTGAACTACATTTTTCTGGTTTATTACGGTTATTACAACAGCGTACCATGTAGAATGCAAAGACATGCAACTTAATAAAATAACAACGTACAATACAATTTATTTCGAATTTCAAATAATTTTGTGAAAAAAATTCTTAATAAACAGAGAATAGTTTTAAAGTTCATATTATAACTGTGCAAAATAAAACTACTGTATTTATACCGGGAGTTTATTTTATCAGTAAACATAGGGTATATGATTGCCATAGTTACGGTATGAATGTTTGACAGCAATGTATTGAAGCGTTTATTTTATGAGTAAACATAGGCGTTTAACATGGGAAGCAGTTTTTGGTAACTACAAAGGTCTGGCAATAAATCAAGCCATGCTATTGAACATGATAATAGTACATTACATCTTGTACATTATTTAATATTAATTACTTTAATAATATTACAATAAATTACAAAAATTGTCAAATAAATAATTGTTTCACTTTTTTATTATGCAATATGAAATGATTTCCAAATGTCTCCGTGGCGCAGTGTTCATAGCACTAGCGTCTGAAATTTTTGGTTGGGGTTCGATTCCCCATTGGGGTAATTATTTTATTTTTTTTACATAAAAATTGTTGAACTTTTAAAAATCAGTTTATATTTCCATATTACAATCATTTGAAAATAATAATATCATTGTAATAAATAAAGAGAAAATAATTGAGAATAATTGATTACAATAATTAAAATATGGATGCAATAACAATGCATTGTATTTCCTTTGATATTAATAAAAATAACTGAAATATAATAAATTTGTGCAAATATTAAGTCTTTACTGTATTTATCAAATAAAATACAATGCATTGTTATTACATCAATATTTTGATTAT
This sequence comes from Ophonus ardosiacus, assembly GCA_943142095.1. NCBI lineage: Eukaryota > Metazoa > Arthropoda > Insecta > Coleoptera > Carabidae > Ophonus > Ophonus ardosiacus. The sequence goes on from OW964824.1 coordinate 16,438,592, forward strand.
TGTAATCAATTATTCTCAATCATTTTCTCTTTATTTAATACAATCTTATTATTATTTTCAAATTATTGTAATATGGAAATATAAACTGATATTTAAAAGTTCAACAATTTTTATGTAAAAAAATAAAATAATTACCCCAATTGGGAATCGAACCCCAACCAAAAATTTTAGACGCTAGTGTTATGACCACTGCGCGACGGAGACATTTGGAAAACATTTCATATTGCATAATAAAAAATCTGTTGTGGCCAGCACAAAACCTTCCGTCAATTCGATGTATTTTGTACATATCCTATACCAAAATTTCCTTGAAAAAGATTCTATATATCCTGTATAATTGTAACAAGAACACACTATTTTTTACATATCCATACTGAAAGTTCCTTTGAAAATATTCTAAAATCTAATAAAATTTTAATACGAATACGACGTACATTATGTATTGCACTTAACACTTCCTCCTGCTTCAACTTTGCCCTATTTTATTAGAAGTCACTGTTTCTTACTCTTCTCTTCTACTCATTCCTGTCCAAAGCACATTCGTGACACAGTTCTTCCTCTCTCAAATCTTCTGCTATACAGTCCTTCCATCTTTTCTTCCCACTGGCGAGGGACACTGTGTCACTTATATCACTTTCAGATCATATATTTTCCACTTTGGTTTTGCACTTGCCACTGACATGTGTCAATTAGATTTTTTTGAATATATGTGTCTGTTGTTTTCATAATTTTTGCAATGCTGACTGATTTTCGAAAGTTAATCTCTCTTAATCTCTCTATGACTCTATATCTATTGAATATGAAGGAAAATGTATAATCGAACCGTATAGAGAATAAGATATTCTTTCTATTGATAATCACATAAAATGTCGAAAATGATATTTAACTGCGATTTTTCAAGAAAAACTGTTAAGAACTTCAAATAAGGGTACTTCCGGTTGACCAATTATAACCAAAATCTAATCAGCTCTTCATATGGTTGTAAAGAAGAGGAATATGAAAGAATCATAATTTTTAGAATTGTAGTTTTGGAGTTATCGTCGGAGAAAAATTCGTCACACACACACACACACACGGACACACACACAGACACACACACGGACACACACACACACATACAGACATCATCTTAAAAATAGTACATTCGTATTGTAGGGACCCTAAAACGTGCTTATTCATTAAAAACTCACCACCGAATTTTTTGACCAAAAACAATACCTTCCTTTTGACGGAAGGTAAAAATCTGTTGTGGCCAGCACAAGACCTCTCGCCATTTCCATATTAGACTATATAAGTATTGTATTGCACTTTGCTATCGAACCGTCGTTTTATAACAAAATATTACAGGACTTTACCCAAATATTGTTTTTTTATTGTATTTAACATGTCTTCTGCACACATATAATTATAATTATATCTATTTTTCATTGTATGAGGGAGTTTCTAAATGTCACAAATTCTTCCAATTCGTTAACCAGATTGGCGGTATTTCTGATGGATATATGCATATTACCTATAATTTCAAATATTTAATTAATAAAACAATAAGAAAGATTAAATGTACTTCCCAGAAAATGCTATCAAAATGTCACTAAAACTGTAGATTTTTGACACTGAAATCTGTCATTTACAAATTATATTTGAAACATTTGATTTTGTCAACTGGTTTCCTTAGTGTAGTTTCGCCTACTCGACTTGTTATATCCCGATATTCTATATATTATAGCATCTTTATCTCTAATTTTATAGAAGATATAATAAAAATTTTAAATGTATCAGGTGTAGAATTTTGATCTTCAAAATTAGTAATATCAAAAATTTTCAAAAAGTAATATTTGGAAGAATTTCTTTTAAAAACTACTACTTCCGGTTGTTCAATTGTTACCAAAACCTTTTCAGCTCTTCCCAGGAATGTCAGATTGAGGAATCCATAGTTAAACAGTTCTTAAGTCTTATAGTTTTTGAGGAATCGTGGCTACAACATCCAGACATACACACATACACACATACACACATACACACATACACACATCCACACACACACACACACACAGACATCATTTTAAAAATGTTAAAAACAGATTACAGGGACCTTAAATCATGCTTATTCACTAAAATCTGGGTATGCGAATTTTAGCATGAATCCAATACCTCTCTTAGCGAGAGGTAAAAAGTGAAACAATTATTTATTTGACAATTTTTGTAATTTATTGTAATATTATTAAAGTAATTAATATTAAATAATGTACAAGATGTAATGTACTATTATCATATTCAATAGCATGACTTGATTTATTGCCAAACCTTTGTATTTACCAAAAACTACTTCCCATGTTAAACGCCTATGTTTACTCATAAAATAAACGCTTCAATACATTGCTGTCAAACATTCATACCGTAACTATGGCAATCATATACCCTATGTTTACTGATAAAATAAACTCCCGGTATAAAAATAAATTGTAGAATATAAAACCTGCAATACTTTCACGGAAGAGAAGTTGATATTCAAAGAAATAGAATATTATTTATGCGTATATTCAATAAACTGCGAGAAGTGACCCACATTTTTTTATATTTGAAGAGTGCGCAAGAAAAATAGCAAAAGTCTATATTTTGCTATTTCGGGAGAGCAAAAATAAAAGTCTGCTAAAAGTTTGCGTTAAGAAAATATTAATAAAAATTACAACAATAACATTCATTTTAATAAGTTTTTGAAAAATATGTTATGACAAATTCCTGATAAATGTCCAAAAATCATTGTCAATTAAGTCACAAAAAATTGCATAAAAATTTATTATAAACAGACTTTTGAAAATATAATACCTGTTGCCATTTTTATATTAGGCTATATAAGTACATATTGTATTTAACATTTCTGGTAAATTCTAATTACAACTATTCTTTATATTTCAATTCATTCAATGAACAAGATTGGCGGTAGATCTGAAGGGTATATGATGAAATATATGTATAGCAAGCGCGTGATGATACTGTACATACTTTGGCTTATAAATGAATCTCCTTCCTTTTTATACCAACTTTCAGTGGCGTCTTCTCCATGCAAGCAAGGCAAGCAGTGCCTTTATATTTTTGTTACTTTTAATATATTTTTACAATTATATTTATATATTTAGAACTTTAATATAGCAAAATTTAAAAGCAAAGACACAAATGTATTTGCTTTTGCCTACCGCACCGTTAATCTAATTCTATCACTGGGATACGTACTATTACGATCTTACCATGTTGTACAAAACGTGCTGGTAAGCAGAACTTCGAGTGCTTACACCGCCTATACCTACACTATACCGAACATTGCCGAACATGTAGCCTTCTGTACTGAAAATATTTCGCTGTTTAGGTTCATCTGCAAGCAGTTTTTATATTGCTTCCATGAACAAAATTTAAGTGAAATAGATAGTAAATGTTAAAATAGGATACGAATAAAAGTAAAATTTATTTATAAGGTATCTATATTTTATATTTCTACATTTATTTTGTTTCAATTAAATTTTGAAAATAATAATACTCCTTATATTTTTATACAGAATGGATAACATTTGTGCAATAATAATAAAAAAATTACAAGAAAAGCCATTTGGCAATTTTGAAGAAAAAAAACCTTTTTTGCAAATGGCAGACCAGTTCCTCCTATGAAGTTATTAACAACAACTGTTAAACATATAACAAGACATTTTAATACCGATTTATATGACAAACATGTTTATTATTTAATAAAGAAAAATCAGTATGGAATGATATTAAACGAGGCTTTTGCGACTTAAATAATATACATACGCAATATCACGTCAAGTCTGTGATCTGGCAATTTTTGTTTTTCGCATATGAAAGGGGAAAAACATGCATTTGCACATCCCTTCGAAACATGTAAGTCAATTATAAGGCATTTGACCTTGAATGAAAAAAAAATTTTTTTATACCTTACCTTCGCCATTGCTGCTTGCCTTCTTATAAAATGCACGAGACGCCGCTGCCAACTTTAGATGTTGACGGAGTCATTTACTCATTGTAACAATGGCATATTATAATTACTATTACATCCGACTTATTTAAGTACGAATTTTAGGTTTCCGCATTCGAGGACATATTTATGTTAATTACAAACATTTTAATTTTTCAACTGGTTTCTATGGACTGTTTGATTCATTATACAATGGATTATTTTATATATTTATATTTCTCTATCTCTAAATCTATAGAAGATGTAATAATAAATAGATATAATGTATTGGATAGAGAATTTTATATTCCATAATATTTGTAATAACATAAATTTCGAAAAAATTATAGTTAGAAGTTTTTTTTTAAGAAACTACTACTTCCGGTTGTCCAATGGGGTATTCCGACATTTTTTAAAAATATTTTTTTACATTAGTACAGACCAGTAGGACTCTGAATATCTAACTTTGAATAAGAAAATGTATGCATCACATGAGATATGAATTTTTAAAAATTTTATCGCAATTCAAATTTTCTTATCATGGCGCGCTTATGACGTCAACCCGATGGTGACATCTGCAACGAACTTTAGCGCCTAAATCCACATGTTCATGACAGCCATTTGCTTGTTTAGATATGATTTTAATAGCAGCGTGTATTTCGGTGTTTGTCCTGTGTTTGTTTATGGTAAAAATAGGAGTAATAAATAGTAAGAAATATACCCGCGCGTGTTAACTACTGGCACCATCTGTGTTTTTAAAAGAAAATATTTACTTTGAACTGAGCAACAGATTATCAACTTGACGTCATAAATTTCAAGGACGTTTCTAGAGCTATAAAAATTCCAATTTTGTAACATTAAATTATGAATTAGAACTTTTTATTAAACATGTTTTATTATATTTTTCTACTATATGAAGATGAAAACTATAGAAAAAAGTTATAATTTTGCATTAATTCCATATCACCGGAATACCCTATTGTCACCAAAACTTTTTAAGCTCTTCTATTAATGTCAGCTTAAGGAATACGGAGTTAAATTGACCTTTAGTCTTATATAATTTAAGAAACCGTCCCTGCAACATCCAGCAACACACACATTGTAAAAATGTAGAAAATAAATTCTAGCCTTAAAACGTGTTTATTCACTAAAATCTGGATATGCGATTTTTAGCATGATTCCAACACCTCTCTTAGCGAGAGATAAAGAAAATCTGTTATGAATATCAGAGTTCGATGATCGACAATTTAGTTTTGATCGTATTACACTTTTTATTTCCAGTAAGTAGTAAGAAAAAAATGGGTTTTACTGTTTTTCCTGAACTCTTCAATTATTATAGATTTTTTTAATTACTTCTCGTACTCAATAAATATTAGTTAAAAATAAAACTGTGTCCGAATAATATAAAATTTTATAAAACTTGCAGGGCAGAGAATGCTGGTTTGCAACCAGTTTTACTGAGATGTAAAATTGTTAATAGTTATGGTAAAATTCCTGCTTATGCAAAAAGGTTAAAAGACTTGTGTCGATATGTAGCAAAGTAAATGAGAGTTAAAATATTGAATGAAAGCCAAACTTTATGTATCGTTACGAAAATAGCACTATAAACCTTTCTGTCAGAGGTGGAAGAGCCGGGTCTAGATTGTAGTCGTTTGTTTTCAACTTGAAGTTTCTCCACCAATCTCTTTAGCGATAACACCGTTTTCTCAAGTTCCAACACCTTCTTGTTGCCGCCTCCGGACTGAAGTTGATCGCCGGAATTTGTTACGACGTGATGCTCAGATTGTTCTGATTTCAATACGTCGATGTACCTTCAAACAATACTCACTCAGAACAAAAGAATTCTCTGCAACGCAAACAAAATTAATGGATGGTTTACTCAAAAGTTAACTTCAAAGTGGGTACCTACTATTATAAATCATAATTTCTTTTATTTGATAAGATATGATCAACAGAAAATATTATAACTATTATTGGTTTCAAAAGTAAAGTCCCCTGGGTTTGAAATATAATAACTTTCATTATAATGGTCAGAATATAATGAAACAAAATTTTTACGAAAGCTACAATATATTTTTGTAATATAACAAAAAATCAGTATGTGTTACACAACAATGTTTTGTACAAATAAATAAAACGTAAATTGGAATTTCCATATTTTCCTCATTATTAGCCCATATTCTATCTGAATTAATCAGAAAATATTCAACAAAAAAAATATCCTTCTAACACAATGTAGACTGGACTTTAAACTTTTAAAAAAATTATAATTTGAAGTATGTCTAATTTGTTGTTTTCTATTAATTAAATAAAAAGTGGCAGAAGAATATCTCAATTAATATTATTCTTTAAGCTATTTTGTTTCGATATTCTGTTAGTAACAAATATTTTAAGCGTATATGTTATATATGTTAAAATAAATAAAAAACAAATGACAATGCCATAATATAAATATTACAATTTCAACAATTTTCTGCCTTCGGCTGAGATAATACGTATTCTGCGCACAGCAAAGCGGCAAACGTGTATTTCGGCATTATAAGTTATAGAAATTTTTTGTTATATTTTGAATATTCACTCTATCGCTATTTAATAAATTTATTATTATACTTCACACTGATTAGGTAATTGATAAAAATTCCTTATTTATTATGAAATAAAAATAAATGATTAAAAAGAAGGAAAAGTAACAAATAGATTTTTTTTTAAGAAATGTAATTAAACATTAGACATTCTTGTAGTTACAAATATTAAATATGGTAGTTCCGATACAAACGTGCATTAATTTTAATAGTAAATCTTGCCGGTCTATACACTTTGAGATCGAACATCTCTTAGACTCACGACGATAATAGGCGAACGTACACGAAGTTTGTAATCCGGCATTCTTTCTCACCCCAAATTAGTGTAGGTATCTCAAAATTTCAGTAAAAATGGGTCTCATATTTTACATTTCATACTGTAATATTTAAATGGTAAAACAAAAAATATATATTTTTCTTCTTGAAAATAGAAATAATCATGGAATATCACTGTGCAAACCGTGATTTTTTTGTTTAATTTTGTAGAAGTTATAGTGTCGTAAACTCAAGAGACTTTACCTTTGAAACAAAATAATAAAGATGTAAATTTATATAATAAACTTCCAACTAAATAAAATCTGAAATCTATCTGCTCTTGAATTGTTTCATCTTCTTGAAATATTGAAGTAATTACTTTAGAAACGTATTACGAAAAATTTAAATACAGCAGAGAAGAAATCGATGAAATGCAATCAAATTTTTTTAATTCATCGTAAAAAGATAGTCAATAAGAATAATGTTGCGAATTGAACTGATTTGAGTGTGGTATGGGTGTACTTCGAGATTAACCTAAATAGACAAGTATTGATTGCATAGCGTGGGTGATTTAAAGGGGCCTTAATACCCAACAATTGTAAAGGAGGAGTACTATGTAATCTGACATAATTACCTTTCTAAATGCTGAATCTGTTCTCGAAGATACGGGCTGTCGGCGATAGCTTTCTTTAAATCCAGACTCAGCTCTAAATTTTCTGCTTCTAATCGCAAATTTGCTTTCTGGAAGGACACTATTGTGTTGTTCAAACGCTCTAATTCTGCTGTTACTTCGACTGTGCCCTGGAAAAAGAAATACAAAAATTTTAAAGCGATATTTTAAAGGTCAAGGTTTGGAAAATGTGTACATCATTTTAAAATTTGCTCTTATAATATTTTAAATTTTACACTTGAAATATACAGGGTGTTTCAAAATTAATTCGTTAATGATACAGATGCAGTTTTATGGTCCCTAGAATCCGATTTTAACATTTTCACAATGATGTCTGTGTATGTGCGGGCGTGCGTGCGTGTGTGAATGTTGTAGGGACGGTTTCTCAATTTCTACAAAACCAGAGACCAATTTAACTACATATTCCTTAATCTCACATTAATGGAAGAGCTGAAAAGGTTTTGGTAACAATTAGACAACCAAAAGTAGTAGTTTCCTTAAAAAATCTTCTAAATATTATTTTTTGGGAATTTATGTTATTGTAAATATTAAAGAATATAAAATTCTATATCCGATATATGGAACATTTTTATTATATCTCCTATAGATTTAGATATAGAAAATTATAAATATTTAAAATAATCCCTTATAGTGAATTTCTGAGCCCAAACAACTTCATGGAAACCAATTGAAAAATTTAAATGTTTATAATTTACAAATAATGTCAGTGTCAAAAATTCAAACACATTACCTACTGAATGCTTTTTCTAGGAAGCACATTTAATATTTCTCATTTTATTATTAATTAAATATTTAAAATTATAGATATATATATATTACATATTAGTGCAAAAAGATTTACAAGTGTTAGGGATAAAAAAAAAAACTGGAAAGAAAGAGCACAGGACAGAATATAGTGGAAGAATATTACAAGAGAGTATCTTTATTAATAAATTACATATACGAATTAGATTTACCGCTAATCTCGTCAATGTAATTGAAGAATCTCGAACATTTAGAAGAGTAAGAGGAAACCTATTTATAGAATGAATTAAAAAATATAAATATATATATATTAATAATAGATGTAATTCGAATTTTTGTATGTGTACCAAAAATGTTAAATAAAATGTACTTATATAGCATAATATGGAAATGGCGAGAGGTCTTGTGCTGGCCACAACATATTTTTACTTCCTTGTACGAAGTAAAGGAAGTATTGTAATCGCGAAAAAATTCGGTTTCCAGATTTCAACGGAAATATCCATTTTGACCATCTCTGAATCCATATTGACTAATTTCGTCGTGACGTCTGTACGTACGTATCTCGCATAACTGAAAAACGGGAAGCCGTAGAAAGTTAAAATTTTGTATTTAGGACTGTTATAACATCTAGTTGTGCACCTCCCTTTTTGGTCATTGCATAACTTTCAGAAGTGGTACTTTACTTGAAGCCCATAATAGATTGTAATGGAAAACTATATTATAATATAATCCAAAACTTTTCAAATTTGGTATATAAGACTTTTATATCAATGGGAATAACATAATAGATGTTAGTAAAAATGGTCTACCCGGAAGTGGTACTTTACTTGAAGCCTATTGTAGATTTTAATGAAAAACTATATTAAAATATAATCCAAAACTTTTCAAATTTGGTATATAATACTTTTATATCAATGGAAATAACATAATAGATTTTAGTTAAAATGGTATACTCGGAAGTGGTACTTTACTTGAAACCTATAATAGATTTTAATAAAAAACAATATTAAAATATAATCCAAAACTTTTCAAATTTGGCATATAATACTTTTATATCAATGGAAATAACATAATAGACTTTGGTTAAAATAGTCTAACCGGAAGTGATAGTTTACTTGAAGCTATTATCAGTTTTTCTTGAAAAAAATGGTGTTATTTTGAAATTAACAATAAATGCTCCAAATAAAAGTTTTAGAGAATTGAATTTTGCGTCGAAAACTTTAAGTATGATTAAATTAGTTCTTTGTATAAGCGAGATATGTAAATTTTTACATTATGTACTTTTTGGTTTCTGTAATTAAGTTTGCTATGAATTAGGACAAGAAATAACAAAAAAATAGAAAATATAATGTCAATGTCAAATTATGTCAAATACGTGCAATTTTATGATTGTGTGTGTTATTATACATATTTTAATTATTAACAAAATATGTATAGTGTAACAGGCGTACAAGGAAGTCATGTGGTGTCCACATCAGATATTTTATTATGGATCTTCAACATTTTGTGAAATACTATGTAATTTATTATTACTATATTTTTTTAAAAATAATCTACATGAACTTTTCCACTTATTTTCACTTTGAAACACCTGTAAAACATGTTTGATGTTTGTAAATATTCGTTTAAAAAGAACTAGAACTCAATATTGTATTTTGAATGAATTACAAAGCAGTAACTAGATCTGACGTCACATATGTACATAATTATTAAATTTTTTGCTAAGTTCATGATATAAAATTTAAATTTAGCTTATCATTCCAAATAATAAATATAAAACGATATCAAAAATGTTTTATTGTTGTAAATTATTTGCATAAAATTTAGCACTAAAAATATTTATCATAGAGAAGAAAGATAACAGTGAATATTTACATTTCCTGGCCTTAATTAAAATCAACAAGCTACATGAAACCATATTACGTACTAGCCACAGCCACACAAGTACAATTCATACAACTAGAATTACTCAGAAGTGTTAGTACAATGTTTCGCAGTGTAGAACAAAATCTTGAAAAATAATATCGTATACATAACATTTTACACACCAGTAAAAATGTATTTCTCGCTAAATTTTATTGGAAGTAATGTAATAGTGGTGTTTGCAACGTTATTGTGCCTCATATACGCTTATTTCAAACACTGCCACAGCTATTGGTATAGGTTGAAAGTGCCGTACGAACCAGGGAAAATTCCATTTGGCAGCATTACTTCTGTAATACTGCGCAAACAAAGCTTCACCGACCGAATCGGGGAAATCTACAAAAAGTTCAAACACAACGGATGCAAATATGCCGGTTTGTATGGAACGCCGTTTTAATATTTATTCTATATTTACAGTAGGATTCTAAAATCAGCGTTAAATAACGTTCGATAGTAATGATAGTAACTTTCACGTTTCTGAAACTCTGGCGTGAACGTGGAACCAGTGGCGTACCTAGGGCGGGGCAAACAGGGCACGTGCCCTGGGCGCCAGAACGAAGGGGGCGCCTGGCCCAGCGTACGGATGACGTCACATACTGGGGCCGAGCAAAGAGCGTATCTCCAATCTCCATATAAGAACTGCATACGAGTCGCATCCCCAGTGTTTAAAACTTGTATTTCACTTGAAGTGGGATCAAAATGAAGTATGTTGAATTTCAAAATGGCAAACAAAGAAAAACAGAACACATTTAGTTTTTTTTTTTATCACAAAAAGGAATAATGAGTATCAAACAAGATATTCATAAATAATAAAAATAACTCAACAATATATTCACCAAGAAAATAATAATTCTTGCAAAATGAAATAAATAAAACAATAAGCTTACAATATTATAATATTTAGGTACGTGTGTAAATGTTTGATAAAGATACCAAATAGTGTTATTCACATGAAGAAAATTAACAAAATATTAAGGACCTAGTATTATTTTGATGCAATCATATTTTACAATTTTTGGCAGGTAAAATGTCTAGATTTAGGTGCAATTTTATATAACAATCATGGCTAACACACTTTTATATAATTTTAAATTTAATTTACTCGTTTACAAAAATAAACATTTATTTGAAGAATTATTGTCTCTAATTAATAGGCCACTGTTGCGCAAGGAAAAACTATTTTCGTTAATGTTAATCGCATATAGCGCGCTTTTCGTGTCACACCCGGTATGTAAATTGCTAAATATTATATATAATATCCTATTCTATTATATTGAATAATTATGTCAAAATTAGGTACAATGCATTAACGAAAACCAATGTAAAGTTGGAAAACAACAAAAATTTGATCACACTAACGCCACGGGAATAAAATTGAATATGTTTATTTTAACATTTGCGCACGTATATTATAATATTCTAAGCTTATTGTTTTATTTATTTTGTAATAGTTATTTATGATATAAGTGTTAAAAGTGACATTTTATGAGTGAGTGGGGAAGTTTGTGAAACGAGGCGAAGCCGAGTAAAACAAACCCCACGAACGAAATAAAATCACTTTTAACACGAATATCATACACTATTTTTCCTACGACCCTAGTTATGTATTAGTAAAATCTAAAAATTACAGAATGACATTTGTGACAGGTCATGATGTATTTGCTATGAACAACTGAAAATTGTTTATTCTAACCTCTACTTTCAACAATACTGTTTTAAATTCTAATTCTTCAAGCGCCTTGCAAGGAATTACTATAAATAATTGTAATAATTGTACTATAACAATAAACGTTTCAAAATAATGTGTACTTCTACATTTTGTTTTTTACTTTTAATCCGTTGTCAATGACAACGATTTAAAAGTATTCACTGTGTTATAAACTATTATTTTTAACTCGCTAAGCAACCGTTAACAAGACTACTTTTAACAATGGTCGTAGGAAAAAGAGTTTTATTTTCTTGGTGAATACATTGTTCCTTATTGTGATAAAGAAAACCGGGTATTCTCTGTTTTTCATTGTCATTTTGAAATATTCATTATTTATACATATTTGTAATGAATACAACATACTTCACATTATTTTTAGAGTATTACAGTGATTTTGACATGAACTTTGAGCCCACTTCAAGTGAAATACAAGTTTTAAACAGTGGGGTTGCGACTCGTATACAGTTCTTATATGTAGATATACGCTTTGCTCGGCCTCAGTATGTGACGTCATCCGGGTGTTTCGTGCGCTGGGTCAGACAGTGGTCACGCACCAAATTCTTAAACTTTAAAAATTCATATCTCGCTTATACGTAAAATTTATAAGTCGCGTTTACACTAAAATTTTTATTTCATCCTGTTCTTACAAAAAAAAAATAAATAAATAAAAATTGAAGATATCTTTAAATGTAGAATAACTAGTAAAACGGCGTTCCCTAGGTTTGTACTTCTTCAACCGCAGAGCATTATTAATAATCGATCCAGAACTAGTCAAAAAAGTCCTCAGCACCGATTTTCAATTCTTTTCCGATCGCGGTATTTACCACGACGAAAAAAACGACCCGTTAAGCGCGCATTTGGTGGCACTGAGCGGAGAAAAATGGCGGGAACTCCGTCAGAAACTGTCACCAACTTTTTCTTCGGGGAAATTGAAGGTTATGTTTCCCACGGTGCTGAATTGCGCTGAACGCCTAACAGATGCTCTGAAATGCGAAGGCAGACACAGACAGACGATTGAAATGAAAGATCTCGCTGCTCGGTACACAACTGATGTGATTGGCTCATGTGCGTTCGGAATCGAATGCAACAGTCTAGCTAATCCTGATGCGGAGTTCAGAAGAGCGGGGCGAAGGGTGTTTCAATCGAATTTCTTTGATGGAATCAAAAGGATTATCATTAGGAATGCTCCAAGACTTGCGAGGTTGCTTAGAATTAGAGTAAGTTTTTCTTCCAACGCAACGCATAAACAAGTTATTTAAATTAAGTTTTGAAACAAAAAGAAAATTGGTTCAAAATTCAATTTCCATCTATGTCTATATCTAAACCACTCTCAACATTACTGCTTTACGTTGTATAAATTAAGAAAAAATGAATTATAAAACCTTTATTATACAGGTTAGTCACGAGTGAGTTACTTTGAAAGTCCATTTGTTTGCAACTCATAATACTAATGACAACAGAGACTTGATACTTTGATACCATATTTAATTTTATTCGAATGAGTGAAAAAAATAATTTGTATGAGTACCTCAAAATGACAGTTTATCAAAAGTCTGTTTAAAAACAATCGTCTTAGACGCTGTAAAGTTTGTGGCGTTACAGTCCTACATTCTCGCCGTACTCTGTCCTTTAGATCCTCGACATTTAATATTGGTGTTTCATAAACTTTTTCTTTTATTATCCCCCACAGAAAAAAGTTCAAGGGGGTTAAATCAGGGCTTTGAGCTGGCCAGATATTGTTGGATTCCCGACCTATCCATCGATTTCTGAAATTTTCATCCAAATATTCCCTGACAATTCTATGATAATGAGGTGGAGCCCCATCTTGCTGAAACAACATTCGTTGTCTAGTGTTTAAATTTAAATTTTCCATTTCGCCATTCAGGTTTCCATTAAAAAAATGGGAGCCAATCACGTGTTCATTTATTATACTACACCAAACATTAACTGAATAAACATTTTGGAAATGTGATTCACGAATCCACTTCGAATTTTCCTGGGCATAATAATGGCAGTTATGGCGATTTAATTCCTCATTATTTTTAAAACTTGCTTCGTCACTAAATAATATATTATCCAAAAAGTCACCATGTTCAATTGGTCGGTTTTAGTGGGGTCCTATACCATAGTCATATTTTAACTATCTTAAATAAGAAGACGAAAATATACATAAATTAATGAGTATTAGTGAAAAAAATTTCTTTAAATATTGACTAGGTCACAAACTACAAGCGATTGAAGCTGATTACTAATTGGGTATGACGCGTTAGGTACTAAGAATTTGATTGGTCGCCTGATTTTAAAATTCGCGGGTCTGCAGCGGTCACCTTTAAGAAAATATGAAATATCATGTTGTTCTATAACCTAACAAAACATTTAACAATTTTGTGATTGATGAATTTGTTTAATTATAACATCTAATAATATGAACAATAATAATATATTTATAATTAAATCAATTTGTAATATTAATTAAATTAATATTGAAACTTCAAAACAGGCAAACACTAGCGCCATCGGTCGTCATACTTTGTGTAATAATATTGTCAAACGGTTTCAATGTTCTATAATTTATTATGAAAAAAATGCTTATTATTTATGTTATTTATACTTAATAATAATTTCTTCATGAATATAACGTATAAGTTTTTATATAAAAACATTTCAGCTATGCAAACATGAAAAAAATTGTTCCCTCTATAACTAACAGTTTGTCCCATTGTTTGTCGATCACTCGTCAGTACCTGCTACGTCACGCACCAAATTCTTAAACTTTAAAAATGTATATCTCGCTTATTACGTAAAATTTTTAACTCGCGTCTGCACTAAAATTCTTATTTTATCCTGTTCTTACAGAAAAAAAAAATAAATGAAAAATGGTATAGGACCCCATTATTATATTACTTTCTTATGTATATTCATATATTAGAAATTGTACCTTGTTTTTAATTATATTTTCATGTTGTAATGACTCCAAGTCTACTTTTAGAGCCCTGAAGAACACTGTTGTCACAGTCGAAACGTAGGCCAGGAAATAAATAATTTATACGTGACTGCGTGTCTGATTATTTTCCAATTTTTCCATTTGGCAATCAGTCGATCATCGTAATCAACCATTAAAAATCAGGGCATCGAACCCGAACCTGAACCGAACCAAAACCGGAACCAAACCGTAACATTTTAGGGAACCAGAACCGAGAACCGAACCTCAGATATATTTTTAATTGAACCTGAGTCGAAACCGAACCTAGTATTAAAATTCAGGTTCGGGGTTTATCTCCGGTTCAGGTTAATTTTTTGTTCGAAAAGTAAATACCGCCGATAATCGACGTCTTAGCGTCTGCGTTGCTGTCTGGGCTGACTTTTCGTGAAAATTGTATTCGTTTCTTGTTGCGTTTTGCGTAAATTCCGGCTCTAATTTTACATTATTTCGAACCTGAACCGCGAACAAAACCGCAAATTAACAAACAAATTAACCTGAACCTAAACCGAACCCAATTTTTGGCAGGTTCGATGCCCTGTTAAAAATTCATTATATTCTCTCATTAAATATAAACTAATGATATTATTAATAATCGAAGATATTGCTCGTGAAACCGAAGCAGCACATCTGCAATTCACTTGTTATATTACGTATGAAAATAATAATAAAATTAATATTAATTATTCTTAACTGCAAAAATAACATTCAAACAGTCAAAGTTTCGGCTACACCTCGGCTACTTTTCTGTCTTGTAAAAAAAAAAAATAAGTATTTATGTATTCTCGCAATACTAGGATAGTTTGTTGGTTGCCTGCCGAAGATGTACAATTTGTGAAACAAAAGGAAAATAGTTACGAGTGCATATTATAAATGTCATATTGTATTACTTTGAAAAGTTGCTAATGAATGAAAGTCATGTAGGAGTAATAAAATTTACAACACATTTTATTGCGTTTCACATTTTGAAAGGTTAAAAGTCAAAATTATTTCAAGATTCTCATAATAAAAATTATATATAGGCACATTTAATTAAATATTATTTAATAATTGGAATAATACTCCCTTAATTGCCGGGCATGCATATATTGTTTAGAAAATTGTATACATAAAAAAGGTAACATTTACGTACTTTTCTTGTTACCTTGGTTACTTGTTGTTTTTGTTTTTTTCACATTTTTATGTCAATTTCCCCTGAAGAAGGCACCAGTTTATGGTGCCGAAACGTTGGGTTTTAATAATAAATAAAAACAGAACTTAAACTAAAAAGATAGTATTATTCCAATTATTAATATGAGTTCTGAAAGATATTTTAATAATTTAAATATTATTTGTTTATGCGTAGTAAAACTAATAATCAGCTATGCTAATCTCTAAATATTAAAACTAATTCAGGTCATAAACCACGAAGTATCAAAGTTCTTCATTGGCGTCGTAAAGGAAACTATAGAGTGGCGTCGAAAGAAAAACATAACTCGTAAAGATTTCCTGCAGCTACTTATGGAGCTAATGGACAAAGGAGACGTAGATGATGAAATGTCAAAGGAAAGCGTAAGATTCTCTCCACTGACGATGAACCAAGCCGCCGCACATGCCTTTGTGTTCTTCCTGGCGGGGTTCGAGACGTCGGCCAGCACAATTACCTTCGCTTTGTACGAACTAGCCAGGTTGCACCACGTACAGAATAAGCTCAGGGAGGAAATAGTCAAAGTAGTAAAAAAATATAGAGGGGTAACCTATGACGCACTTCAGGAAATGCAATATATGGAGCAGGTTCTCTTGGGTATGATATATTTTTTATTTAGAAAAATGGAAATGATATAATGGTGAAGTTCACAATATTTGAAAATTATATATGCGGGGTGTTCAAAAAATAGAGGTGACGGATTTAAGGGTGGATAATACATCTCAAAACAATAAAAAAAATCTGTTGTGGCCAGCACAAGACCTTCCGTTAATTTGATGTATTTTGTACAAATTCCATACCTACCAAAAGTTCATTGGAAAAGATTCTATAAATCCAATAAAATTATCACATGAGTATACTCATAAATACTCTAAAAATACGCAACATTCTCTTTACAATCAAATAATATTACTGCCAAGTTTATATCTCTACCCATTTTTGAATTATTGCCCCAAAAGTCAATATACCCTACATTTAGATAAAAACTTTAAAATTTTCAAAAATCTGATTTTTATGTATCTAGATACATCTTAATGCGCTGATTCCAAATTTTGAAACATCAGGTCGATATCTCTTTTCGCTCTCGAGGTATTTAGATTTAAAGTTTTACCCATTTTTGGGTATTAACCCAAAAAAGGGCCGAGATATGAATTTTGCGACAGCACCATTCGATTCTACGGGCAAAAATACATAAGTATAGCAATTTTCATAAATTTTGTCCAACCGGTTTATATTTTATGAATAAAAGCTTGAAAACCCCTGAAAATGGCCAAAATCCGAAAAAATCGTAACGGGTACACCTTAAATTTTTGCGATTTTTGGCCATTTTCAGTTATTTTGCTTTAGAGATTGTATGCGGTGTTCAAAAATTCTGAAAATTGGTGTACTTATGTAATTTTGTCCGTAGAATCGAATGGTGTTGTCGCCAAATTCATATCTCGACCCATTTTTGGGTTATTACCCAAAAATTGGTACTTTTGAGCAAAACTTTGAATCTACATATTTCGAGAACGAAAAGAGATATCGACCTGCGGTTTCAAAGTTACATAAAAATTAGATTTTTGAAAATTTTAAAGTTTTTATCTAAATGTGGGATATATTGACTTTTGGGATAATAATTCAAAAATAGGTAGAGATATAAACTTGGTAGTAATATTATTTGATTGTAAAGAGAATGTTATGTAAGTGTACGCATTTTTAGAGTTGAACAACTGTGTGAATTTTTGGAAATAAAAATATTGAAATAAAAATGGATAAATGCTCAGAAATGGGTAATATGCAGTGATATTTTTTTTTATAAATACTATAAAAAAGTTCCTTGGAAAAGATTCTATATATCCAATAAAATTATAACACGAACACATACTATTTCTTACAAATTCCATACCAAAAGTTCCTTTGAAAAGATTCTATAAATCCAATAAAATTATAACATGAACATACACTATGTAAATTGCAATTGGCAATTCCTTCTTTCTTCTTCAACGTTCTCCAATTTTATTAGGGGTCACTGTTTCTTACTCTTCTCTTTCACTCATTCCTGTCCAACGCACCTTCTTCACACAGTTCTTCCTCTCTCAAGTCTTCTGCGATACAGTCCTTCCATCTTCTCTTTCGCCTTCCTCGTACTCCCGACATTCTGATCCTATACTTGCCATATTTGATTTTACACTTGACACTGACATCTGTCAATTAGAATTTTTTGCATATATCCGGTGTTTCCATGATAAATAGCGAAGCTAACTGATTTTTGAAAATGAATTTCTTTATAATGGTTTGAATCTATACCTATTGAATATGAAGTGAAATGTATAAACAAACCGTATAGAGAAGAGCATTTTCTTTAATTAAAATCATAAAAATGTTATTTTTACAACTAGGTTTGATAAAGTTTCGCTTTATAAGTGATATTGGAAAACACAAATTTCTCATCTCTTTTTATAGAAACAATGCGGCGTTATCCAACATTCGTCATCCTAATGCGTAAATGTACCTCCAACTACACTCTCCCAGACAATGTGGTGCTTGATAAAGGCACTCCGGTCATTATTCCAGTTCATGCATTACACCACGACTTGGAATTCTATTCCAATCCAGATGTTTTTAATCCTGACCGCTTTCAAAACGACCAGAGTCAATTTCGTGCTGATCACACCTATTTGCCATTTGGCAGCGGGCCTAGGATCTGTATCGGTAAATCTCTGTGAAATGTGACTAGGAGGCCTATTCTACTAAAAGAATATGTATCGTTATGACACGTTACTAGGCGATAAGTCGTTATGATAACGATTTTTGCCAAAACCCTATTCTGTTAATTTATTTATCGTTACGATTCGTTACATATCGTTGTTTCATATCGTTTAATAACGACAAGTTCACATGCATCGTTGAAGTCGTAAAGTTAGACATATTTTGAGAACAAAAGTAAAAATGGCTGAAGAAGATATTTTGTTAATTGTAGCTGAGAAAGAGATTCTGCAAAGATGAGTATTTATTCACTTCTGTACACTAATTATATATATTATACTTTTTAGTAGTAGTAGTAAAAATTTAGATTTAGATAATATTTAGTGGACGAAGGACTCCAGGCTGTTCTGCATGTTGATAAGGGTAGAAAAAAGAAAAATCCAAGGTTTTTTCGTTGCAGAATGTAAATAATAAATAAATAATTTTCAAATATATTCTGCAACGAAAAAACTTTTTCTTTTTTCTACCCTTAGATAATATTATTTAATATATTGATATATAATATAATATAGAATATAGATAGTGCATCTATGTATTTAAAAATTATATATTTGTATACGGATGTCAGATTATATAATCGTACACTGCGTGATACATCAGATCCTTTTACCCGGTCCCACAGAATTTAAATGACTTGTAAGTCTTCTCCATATTTCTTCCAATTCTTCAGTCGACAATTTATTAATTTTTAATGAACTGTTACTTTCCAGTTCTTCAATATATATTTCATACTGTCTTTGAGTTGTCCTCGAAGCCCTTTTCTTTATATCTATTGTCAAATTCAATTAAATAAACAAACAATGAATCGATTTGTCAAATTTAAATTGAAAAATTTATTCTGTCAAAATATACATGAAGTTAGATATTATCGTTATAATCCTGATAACCATAATTTGTAACGATATGATTAGTAGAATAGGTTTTTGGCATTTGTCGTTATTAAAGTCGTTTAACCACATGCTTAGCGACAGTCGTTCAGTAACGACATCGTTATACATTTTTTTTAGTAGAATAGGCCTGTAGGGTGGAATTAAGGCTTTTGTTGTTTCGTTGTAGGTTTGCGGTTTGCGATGATACAGATGAAAGTGGCAATTACGGTTTTATTACTGAAATTTAAGTTTGAACTGAATGAGAAGACTGCTGATCCATTGGTTATGAATCCAGGGAGTTTTGTTTTAACGCCTCTTGGAGGAACTTGGTTAGATGTACTTTCGCTGAACAATGAGGAAGAGAGTACTGAATTGTGAAAGTTTATAGGAAATTAATAATATTTTGATCATAATTTATTTATTACATGGATTATTTTTTATTTCAATTATTATTATTATCTCAAATATACTAATAAATTTCACATTTGTTCTTTTTTTACCTCCCGCTACCCTAGGTAAGGGAGATATAGGATCGTGTCCCCGGAATCCAATTTTCACATTTTTACAATGAGGTCTGTGGATATGTATGTGTTGTGGTGGATCGTATGGACGATTACTCAAATGCTATCAATTAGAAAATTTTGACATTTTGTATACTCATTCTATACTAATGTGGGAAGAGCTCATTAGTTTTTAGCGTATATCGGATAACCGGAAGTATCACTTATACAAGCTTTTAACAGTTTTTCTTGTAAAACATTCATTGAATATAATTTTTCAACAACTTTTACTAATAAAAATTGAATATAATGGTACAATCTTCAATTCTATGATAATAGCATTTAGTCTCATTTTCATCGAGTAATTGCAAAATAAAGTCCAGATGTTTTATTTTCATTTTCTAATAAATTATGGATTCATAAAATAAAATTTCAAACTGAATACCTTGGTTTTATGCTTATTATACGGAGAAAAACTGACATAAGCATACAATGAAACTGCTTCAAAATAGAAGTTTGTTTCCTGAAAATTATAATTTTTGCATATGCTTAGGGATCAGGGTTGGCCTGATTTAAATCAACTGATTTTTATAAAAAAATCACAGATTTTTATCACAGATGAAAAAAAAATTCAAATTGTAATAAAATTGAATTTATCTACCACAAAAGTATAAATAACAACAAAAATATGGACTGTATTCTAATTCTAACAGATTACTGATTACATGTTTTGACCTATTTTATTTAGGTATGTATTGTTTAAAAAGACGCGCGCGCGTGGGTTATATACTAAATTTATGTAAAAATTCAAATGCATCTTTTGGGGTTTATTGCAGATTTCGTTTTCGTTTATGAAATAAAATATTTTTTAGATTTTGCGTTCATAATGAAGTCATTACGATACGCAATTGCGTATCGTAATGGCCTTCATTTCGATACGCATTTTTTTGTTTTAGAAGGTTGGTACTAGATGACATTTACACTACAAATTCTTAAATTTAACCTTCAAATGTTCAAATAAATAATAATTGAATGTGGTCAGTTCAGTGATACCAACTACAACATTTCACTTGCAAATTTTCTTAAATTGATTCGGTTTAAAATTAGCAGTTTTTTACCATATTTTAGTATGTAGAAGGCGCAAAATCTAAAAAATTGTATAAAGAACTCATTTTATAAGACTTTTTTTCGCACTTGTCAATTAGAAAACTCGCCAAGGCTCGTTTTCTAAACTTTGACGCGTGCGAAAAAAACATGTCTTATAAAACTTGTTCTTTAATATACTATATATTGCTTTCAAAACAATTAAAAAAGTACAATAACACCACTAGATCTTTAAAAATAAAAAAAAATAAAAAAATCATGATTTATTTGATTTTTTCCAACCCTGTTAGGGATTATAACGAATATTAATGAAATATAAAATGAATATTAATTTCGCTTCAAAAAATACAATAAATATTTCGAATACAATAAATATTTGAAATTGAATATACGAGGTCTGTCCGAAAAGTATCCGACCTTCCTTTATATTTCCCGCTGCTGTTATTCTGCGTCATCGGGCTGGTGGCATCCTTCGAAGTAGTTCCCATTTGATTGAAGAATACGCTTCCAACGGCCTTTCTACTTTTGGAAGCAGTATTGGAACTCGTTTTTTGGTATTGCCTTTAGAGCATTCATCGTATTAGTTTCGACTGTTTCTTTGTCGTCGAATCGGTGTCCTTTGAGCGACATTTTTAATCTTGGGAACAGCCAAAAGTCGATGGGAGATTTTCATTATTGACCATTTCCAAATTGTCCTGAGCGATTTCAAGGAGAAGGTTTTTCTGCTCCACCGTTAGCAATTTCGGAATGAATTTCGCACACACCCGAACCATTTGCAAATTTTCAGTTAAAATCTTCCAAATACTAGTTTTCGGTATTCCCAGATCATATTCTGGTTCCCACACAGTCAATCGACGATCTTCATTGATCACAAGTTGCACACGTTCGATATTATCCTGTGTTTTTGTCGTTGAAGGCCGCCCAGAACGTGGGTTACTATCAACAGATGTGCGGCCATCTTTGAACTGTTCATACCAGTCTTTTATTTGTGTTTTGCTCATACACTCGTCCCCAAATGCCGTCTTCATCATTTCGGTGGTCTCCACACAACTCTTTTCGAGTTTTAAGCAAAATTTAATGCAAATTCGTTGTTCCGATCTTTCTGTCATTTTTTACAATAGCAAAATGCGACAAACGTAAAAACACTTTGTAAACAAACGCATGCTGCACGTATGCCTGCACGTAAACCAGATATAACATATCTATATACATAGACGTAAACTAATGCGTGTGCCATAGACAACACATATTACCTAAGGCGATCCCGTGATCCCGACCAAACCAAAACTGCGGCATCTAGGGAATTCGTGAAGCTTTACAGTTGACACTTGTACCCGGCAGAGGACGCTAAAATTGTCAGGCGCGAAGATATGAAGGAAGGTCGGATACTTTTCGGACAGACCTCGTAATATATTATATTATTTTGTTAATTAATGATATATTTAAAATTAAATGTTTGATATTTGAACTGCTAGGTAAAATTTATTTTAAAAATTTATCGGTGCAGTCATTCAGGTTTTATTTTTTTGTATGTGAACCGTAACAGATATCAAAAATTAAACGGAAAGAGAAAAGTTTACTATTGAATGTATCTTTCTGAAAAATAATAATTTTACGTTATCGGCGTGGCCATTAAAAAGTTACGATCTAATCAATGTCGAGACACCCAAGTTTCATACACTAGTGGTTCAATAATAATAAGTATCATTTTAAAAGATGACTTGTAACCATATAAACTGCCGTACCAAATTTCATCCAAATCAAATAAAATGTTCCGTTATTATAAGAAAAAAAATTTTTTTTTTTTTCGAAGAACTTTGAAGTAGAAACGGTACAATTTCCGGTAAAGGTAAGTTTAGTTAAATCATTTTATTTTAGCCTCAGGAATCTGTGGTTAAGCCATGTCTCCCTATTTTAGAGACACCTGTTTATTATAAATATCTTGAAATTCTGACGAAAATATTTTTAGAATTCGCATAAAAAAGTGTATCTGAAAAGAATACAGGTAATATATTTGTTTACCAGTGCGACCTGTTTTTTAATTAAACAATAAAAGAATAGAAGTCCAAAGTTATGTTTTCTTTAATAACAAGATATTATCTTATAAATTCAAAATCAAAACGTCAATATATACTTTGAACTTCAAATAAAGAAAAATGTTTTGTATATCTTTTTTACGAAACATGGCAATCATAGAAACCGCTGACTTTCTACGGCAATAACCTGCTTTAAACTTAGTCGAATGAAAAGGAGAAGATACCGTTGTATGTCCAGTTTGTGAGCTGTATCAGGCAAGTAAACAGTGCAGTGTACGCTCTCCAGTCATGATATTCTCCGCAATATCGCTAATAGCTTTGCTACCACTTGTGATATACGTGTATTACAAACACAAGCATTCTTACTGGGCGCGAAAATGTGTTCCATACTTCGCACCATCAATTCCTTTTGGGAATATCGGTGATTTTGTGCTCCGCAAAACTGGTGTAATGGATGTATTCAAAGATTTTCACGCCAGAAGTAAACAAAATGGGTACAAATATATTGGATTATACTTGTATTATAGAAAAGGACTACTTTTTATTGATCCTGCGTTAATAAAGCGGTGTTTGACTACAGATTTTCAATATTTTTATGATAGAGATATGTATTACGATGAAATTAATGATCCTTTAACTGCAAATCTCGTTTCTCTTACTGGACACAAATGGAAGAATCTTAGGAATAAAATAACACCTACTTTTACTTCTGGAAAGTTGAAAATGATGTTTAACTCTATTATTAATTGTGGAGACGAATTGATAAATATTTTACAAACAAATATTGGCTCATCTATTGAAATAAAAGATGTTTTATCTAGATTTACTACTGATGTTATAGGAAGTACAGCTTTTGGAATAAATTGCAACAGTTTGAAAAACCCAGACACAGATTTTAGAAAATACAGTAGTAGTGTTTTTAAACAAGATACAAAAGATATGATTAAATTAGCAATGTTTAAAAATTGTCCTTCTTTGGCTAAATTTTTAAAAATGAGACAATTACATCCGGATGTCACTAACTTTTACATGAGTGTCGTCAAACAAACAATAGATTATCGTGAACAAAACAATATTGAAAGAAACGATTTTATGCAACTTTTGATTCGGTTAAAAAATAACCAAAAATTAGATGAAGAGGATAATCAGTCTACAAAAGGGTCTAATGTAAGCTTGAGCTTTAATGATATAGCAGCCCAAGCTTTTACTTTTTTTCTGGCGGGTTATGAGACTTCATCGACGGTTACAAGTTTTGCTCTTTTTGAAATAGCAAGGAATGAAACCATTCAAGATAAAATGAGGAGAGAGATTTTCAATGTAATCAAAAAATATGACGGGAAAATCACCTATGATGCTGTAATGGAAATGGAATATATGGAAAAAGTTATTTTAGGTCAGTATAAATTCGAAACGCGTCATGCATAAAAATTAACATTTTAAATCATACTTATACTCAAGCATTAATTGCATACTAAGTGCAATTATAGTATTATGTAGGTATTAGATTATTAATTGATTATAATTTTCATAGTCTATTAAATTTATATTATCTAATATCAATATTATTTTCTATGATTAATTTTTATTTTATACCTTTTTTCTTATATTTGCAATTTCAACATCTTTTAACATTATATGTTCAATTGTTCAATATAAATAGATATTACCTCATTTTCTTCAAGAACATCTCAACATTAACATACGAGTATGTATAGGATGGAACAAATTCGAGTTCCTTATATGAAAAACTTTTTTATTAAGCACGCTACAGAAAATTGATGTAGGTCTTTATGGGCCAACTTTTTGAGACAACTTTAATAGGCACCACAGGAATTTTCGATAGTCTTTTGTTTTTGAGCTACAAGCTAAAATTTGATTTTCGCTTATTTTGAAAACACTTCTCGAGATATAACATAAACATAATATTTTTTAAATGCGAACATATGTTGAAAATAGTCTCATCTTTTTTCTTATTTTATAAGCTTTTCAACAATGTTTAACAAGTCTACATTCTTTTGTTTTACACATGAGTAGAACATGAATTATTAATTTCTTGACTATTTAATTTTTATAAATTTAAATACATACCTACCTACGTATTTACTAACGCTGCAAACTGTTCCATTGCAGAAAACTATTGCTTTATTTACTATTTTCTTTTTAAAATGTCACTATTATTAATTTGAAGTGATAAGTTTTCTGACAGTGACATTTACTGTCAGTTACATTTATTTGAAAAATGAACTGTGTAACAAAGGAATAGTTTTTATCTTAGGCTTCGCGACTGATAAAAAAAAATATTTTTAAATTTATCTGTAAAATATATAGAAAAAGTATTAATGTATTCCTGTACAAAATTCAATAATCTTTAATTTTCATAAGACATAAAATTCGAAAAAATTGCATTTAATGGTATTTTTTGAAGAAAAACCATTATGAGCTTCAAGTAAAGTACCATTTCCGTTTATCCGATTTACACCAAAATCTAATGGCTTCTATTCCTATTAAAATAGGGTAGAAATACAAGGTTTCAAAATTTTCTGAATGATAGTATTTGAGTTAGAGTGCAAAACAAATTTCGTACACAAACACACATACACATACACACACACACATACACACACACACACACACACACACACACACACACACACACACACACATACAGACATCATCGTGAAAATGTTAAAAATGGATTCTAGGGACCTTAAAACGTGGTCATTTACTAAAATCTCGATATTAGGTTTTTAGCACGATCCCTATACCTCCCTTACCAAGGGTAGCGGGAGGTAAAAATATTTAATTACATCACGTTATTCTACGTGGAAAACTGTATAAAAATTATCTAAACATTTGTTTTTTATCTTTTATAATAAGCGAGATATGACATTTTCAAAATAAGCGAAAAACAAGTTTTAGCCTGTAGCTCAAAAACAAAAGACGATCGGAAATTCCTATGGTACCTATTAAAGTTGTCAAAAAAATGGCTAATAAACACCTACATCAATTTTCTGTTACGTGAATAATAGGAAAGTTTTTCATATAAGGAACTCGAATTTGTTCCACCTGTACAGAATTTTTAAAAGAATTTTATTTTTAGAATCAATGCGATTGTACCCAGCTGTTGGAATATTATTACGAAAATGCACTAAGGATTACCAAATTCCTGACACCGACGTAATCGTAGAGAAAGGAACGCCCATTTTTATATCTGTTTGGGGATTACACAGCGACCCAGAATATTTCCCTGATCCAGATCATTTTGATCCAACTCGATTTGACAAAGAAAATGTACAAAAAAGACCAGAACATTGTTATTTGCCTTTTGGAGACGGTCCACGAATTTGTTTAGGTAAAGATTAAATATATAATAGATTAATATAAATAGTTATTTAACATATATATATTTATAGGTCTCCGTTTCGCAATGACGCAAGTCAAAATAGCGCTGTCAATATTGTTAAGTAATTTTAAATTTACTTTAAATTCGCAAACTAAAGTTCCTTTAATATTTGATAAGAACAAACCAGCAGTTTTAAATGCAGAAGGTGGTATATGGCTAAATGTATTGGAACTTAATAAAGATGAATATTAAATTAAAATGAAGTTGCTTTAGAAATTGTAATCTGTAAACCCTTTATACCTCTTGCGGTAATCACTAGGGTGATCATCTTGGGTTACCTATCTAAATTATTAGTCGACAAATATCAAGATAGATCTTTATAGATTAAGTGGTGATCACATAATATGCTGATAAAATGTAAGTTTATGAAAGTTCTTGTTAAACAACAAGAGGAATACCGCATCACAATAAGGTAATGCAAAAAATAATAATTGCACCTTTTTTCTGTTTAAATCGAAGAAGGATAGTCTAATTTATTGTTCGGTATGATTAAATTATTTTTTATTTACATTTTTTGTTGTATAAAATCGTTTTAAAGTATATTTTTAAAAAGTTGCAAAAGCCAGCCATATTGTGACGTCACAAGTTCCGAACCTAAGTTTAGATTCATTTCAAACAAACTTTATATGGACACAGAATTTCTAAAAAAATTATACAGGTGTTTCAACATAAGTAAAAAAAAATAAGGGCATATAGTACTGACCAAATTGAGGAAAAAAAGCTTAATCAACATGGGTCCGATCTTCAATAGTTTCCGAGATATGAGGCAGTGAAAAAAAATTTTTTACGGGATTTACCTCTGCTATCTTGAATACTATAAGAGTTTCGAGTTTAATTAAATAAGGCTTTTTGTTTACCTTTCAGAGGTCATCTTAGATGTGCTTTTGTTTTTTTTTTTAAATCAAAAAATTGTAATTGTAAGTTAATGCCCATATTCATAAACGTTCGTAAAGTTTGAAAACGGTTCGTTATAATTTTTGACAAATAGAATCAAACTTGACAAATAAAATTTCGATTTTTCTTTCAATGTCGACTGTTTTTATTGGATAAAAATTATAACGAACCGTTTAAAATTTTACGGGTGTTTATGAATACGGGCATAAATGTTGTGGCGACCTTGGCCAATATTTAATTTTCATATAACTTCGTAACTATTAGAAATCGAGAAAAATGTTTTATATAATTTTTTTTTTTTTTTTTGTATAATCTATTTACTAATATAGACAAAATTTTGTTCGATCACTATCATTGTCAATTTTTCTTCGATTTTTCATTTATCTCGGAAACAGACCTATATTGATTAAGCTTTTTTTACTCATTTATGTCAGTACCATATGCCCTTAAATTTTTTTACACTTTCTTTGAAACGCCTGTATATGGACTATAAATTGAGGATTATATCTATATATGTTATAATATATTAATGTAACATCGTATTATTCATTTTTATTGTCTGACTAAGCGATATGTGCCCCTGACCTCGACTTGGCAGGCGTGGTCTACGGTGGCGTTATCATTAACAGTACATTCGGAAACAGAAGTTTTCTATATAAATTTTACCGGTTTATTCGTTAGCTACTGTATGAAATGGATTTAGTTAAAAGGCAAATGAAATACGTAAACATTTCTTTAAATGTCATTTATTATATACATATTATACCTTCTCCATAATTCATTTATTAGTACGCCTGTCGCCGCCAATACACTTCTACTTTTATTCTGTATGAACTTACGCGTTCGCGGCAAAATTCTCAAATGTTATTGGTGGAGTATTTACATCAGCGCGTGCCTTCCGCGGCAAGGCCAGGGGCACATATCGCTTGGTCAGACTATATAAATATAATTTTTATTTTGCGTGAACTTATCCACACGTTACATATCAGCTGTTTCTTTCACTTTTGATTTGAAATTATATGCTAGAAGGTTATAAACACATGTGAGACATTGAATATATTGCAGAATATTATTTTATTCTTTATTTTGGTAAGTTAATAACATACAATATTTACTGGCAAACTTATTTCATTGACATCATAAATTTAAGTTTTCTTTAAATATCACTTTGACATTCAAACAGTGTCAAAATGATTGTTGCTCCGAACCTGTGACGTCACTGGGCAACAGACGAAGCGGAGGTCTAGCAGCCGCATTTTAAATAACGTCATTTTCAATTACAATTTTTTCATGATTAAAGACCGATTTAAGGAAAAATAAGAAATACGAGTCTATTATTTTTCAATACTCTATCAATTAAAGTCATAAAAAAAGTCGTGCATGACCTTATTTTTAAACGTTCGCTTTTAAAAGGTAAAACTTAGTAATAAGTGAATTAATAGTGGTCCTACCTTGGCAGACACCTCCAAAACAGCAATTTTCCTCTCTTGCGCTTCTAGCTTTTCTTGCAGCATAGCCGCCCCTAATCCGCCAGCATGATACTGCCGCATTTCCAACTTTGCATTTAGTAAATCTACTTCAGCTTTCAACTTAAGATTCTCTTGTTCACACGATTCTATCCTTGCAGAAGTTATATTCACAGCAGAACTCTTCACTGATTTCAATCTTCCTTCTAGAATATGTTTCTCCCTCTCTAGTCTAGAGATGATAGACTTAGCGGAGCTGTAACTCTGTTGGAGTTTTTCCAGGTCGTCGATTTTGGAAGCGAGTTGGAGTTTGAGCTTCTCTGCGGCTTGCTGCCACTTCTTCATCTTCTCCCACTGGGTGAAGTCTTCAGCGGCTTTCAGGCGACGTTGTTCATTGAATTGAGCTTCTCGGACAAGTTTATCGTTTGCTTCGTTTAATTCTTTTTCAAGTTGGGATATTTTTTTCTGAAGTTGTTCTTTAACTGTTCGATCGTTTTTGTCGTTTCTTACAGACAAAATTGGGCTGAAATAGATAATATTGTTAATAGAAAAAGGTTAAAACAATCACTTTTCTACAGAGCATTTCTATACATATCTGGATAGTGTATAGCGACCAGGTTAAATACAGCGTTTTGTGACTATTTGAACACCGCCATGTTGGAGGATTTCGGCACAATTTTAGTTGGAGATTGAACCTTCCCAGCTATTTTAAAGCTAAAATTATATGATCTTATAGGAAATTTTACGACTAAATTGATATCTTATTTGGAATGTTCTATCTTATTGCCAACATTTGAAAATTTACATTTCTTGAAAGAATCATCTCAATTAAATGTCTTCACAATTTTCAACTTTAACTGCTCATATCTTTGTAGTTATTGAAGATATCGTTCTGTTTTTTTTCAGATTATTATTTATTTATGTTTTGAGAATGTACTTATGTAATAAAAATATCATATTTGTTTCTAAAATGATAAGAAAAATAATAAAAACTAGCATTCGAACACGTTTGTTTTATATATAGCGACAAAGTTGTAATAAATGAATTAAAGAAGTTTTATATTTTAATTTTTTTCCAAAATCTTCACCGGTTTCGAATAAAATGAACACATCGTAATGCACGCGACTTTGGCAGTCACCCAGGCATGGAAATTGACTAACACGTAGTTACCGCCTAGTTGCGCGCATTACGATATAATAACTTTTTGTGTTTTTTTTTTTTTTATTAGGGTCTATCTCGTAAGGACGAAAAGTTTCTCGCTTAGTATTTCTTGTGTTGTAAAATCCAAAACAAATGAATCCTAGTTTTTATTATTTTTCTTATCATTTTAAAAACAAATATGATATTTTCATTACATAAGCACATTCTCAAAACATAAATAAATAATAATCTGAAAAAATCAGAACGATATCTTCAATAACTACAAAGATATGAGCAGTTAAAGTTAAAAATTGTAAAGACCAATTAGTTGAGATGATTTTTTCGAGAAATGTGAATTTTCAAATGTTGGCAATGAGATAGAACATTCCGAGTAACACCATCAAATTTGTCGGAAAATTTCGTATATTTTCACGTAACTTTTGACTTTAAAGTAGCTAGGTAGGTTTCAATCTCCAATTAAAATTGTGTCCAAATCCTCCAACATGGCGGCGTATGAAATTGGAAGTACTAAATAAAATACTGACAATTATCTTAAAAGTCATTAGGTATCCGGACATTTTTTTTGTTTCAAAATAACAGAACATACGTTATTTGTCATTTTTAATTCTTATGGTTAACGCTATTTGAATTATTTTTTGCTTACCGTTTGATAAGCTGCCCTTTAAGTTTCCTTATTTCTTCCCTCGCGTTTTTTTCGCGATTCATAATTTGTTCATATCTTTTCTTCAAAGTTTCATATTCAGTTTCTAATAATTGTTTTGATAATTCTAATTCGGAAAATTCTGGAGACATTTCTATCTTGTCCTCCTCTTTACACATCTTCAGTTCATTTTTCAGTTGCATTATTGTCATTGTTAGTTCATGTATTTTTGTATCCTTTTCTTGCATTTCTTGATTGGTGTTGGAATTTTTTTGATTTAATTCCACCTTTAGTTTAGATAATTCTTGTTTGAGAGAAATATTTTCGTTTTTATACTTTTCGGATTCTGTTTTATACATGGAGATTTCCTCTTCATGTTGTTCATCGAATCTAAAATCGAAAATTAGTAGACAAATAAATTTCACAAGAATACAAGAAGTTATTTACTCTTTTCGTAAATTTTCGATAGATTTTAATCTATCATTAGCTAGACTCCTCCATCTAACAGACTCTTGTCTACTTGCTTGCAATTGGGAATTTAAACTAGAAACTGAAGTTTGTAAATCGGCCATGTGCCCTTCTAAAATGTGTACTTGGCTAACATACTGTTCTATAGCTGTTTTACTTGTTAAAATTTCACTTGAAGATGCTTCAGCTTTACTATTTTTTATACTGAAACAAAAATTTTACAATTATAATGAAATTTATAATACAGAGCGTTTTTTAGCAGTAAATATAGAGTAGATTCATTATTACTGTTACAAAATGCAGCAATGTATTGAAGCGTTTATTTTATGAGTAAACATAGGCGTTTAACATGGGAAAATAGTTTTTTGTAAATAAAAAGTGTTATTTGTTCCAACATGATAATAGAACAATACATCTTGTACATTATTTAATATTAATTGCTTTAATATTACTGCATAAATTGCAATAAATTACAATATTTTTCCAATAAATAATTGTTATATTTTTTAATATGAAATATGAAAAGAAAATATCAAATGTCGGCGTGGAGCAATAGTTAAAACAGCTGCCTCCGAAATTTTAGATTGGGGTTCGATTCCCCTTCGCAGTAATTATTTTATTTTTTTTACATAAAAATTGCTGACCTTTTAAAAATTTGTGTTATATTTCATATAATAAATTTTATTGCACAGTCATTTAAAAATAATAATAACATTGTAATAAATAAAGAGAAAATAATTAACTATAACTGCTTACAATAATCAAAACATTGATATAATAATAATGCATTGTATTTTCTTTTCATAAATACAGTAAAAACGTAATATTTACACAAATTTATTATTTTTCAGTTATTTTTATTAATATCAAAAGAAAATACAATGTATTATTTATTATATCAATGTTTTGATTATTGTAATCAATTGTAGTCAATTATTAACTTTTTATTTATTATACCATAGATTTTCAAAAGTTCAACAATTTTTATTAATTTTTAAATAATTAAGGTAAAGGGGAATCGAACCCAAATCTAAAATTCCAGAGGCAGCTGTTCTAATCACTGTACCATTGAGACATTTGAAATTCTTTTCTTATTTCATAGTAAAAAAGTGAAATAATTATATATTTGAAAATGTTTGTGATTGCAATTTATGAAATAATATTAAAATAATTAATATTAAATAATATACAAAATGTAATGTACTATTATCATGTTCACTATTATGGCATAATTTTCTGCCGGACACTTTTTATTTACAAAAAACTGTTTTCCCATGTTAAACGCCTATATTTACTCATAAAATAAACACAATACATTGCTGTCAATCATTCGTACTATACTATGGTAATGAAATACCCTATATTTACTGATAAAATAAACTCCCGGTATTTTTTATTTATTACTCTTGAAATGCTTGATTTTGTTGCTGTAAAGCAAGTTGAAGTTGTTTAATTTCTTCTTGAAAACGCGAGGCTGCTAAACTATGTTCATCTCTCCCTTCTTTAAGAAGTGTTTCGTATTTTGAAATCACTTCATCTTTTTGGGTAATCATGAGTTGTAATTTACTGGCCATACTCTGTAATAATAAAAATTAATAAATAAGTTATTACAAAATGTATAAAAATACTTTTAATGCATTATGTTCATCCATATCAACTTCATCGATTACATTAATCTGATTTCTCGGTTCTCGAACAACTGGTTCATTTTTTTCCGCTAATTGTACTTTTAAAGTTTCAAAACTCTTTTCCAATTCAGATATTAAAGATTGCTGTCGTTGTAAATTGCCTTCTTTCAACGAAATTAAATCGTTTAATTGTTTTATTTCCTCTTGAAGAGTTGAAATCATTTCTTCTTGCTTATTTTTCTCTGCAGTTGGAGATGTTTGAGTTTCAATAGTTTTATGGAATTTTGGAGGATCGAAAACTGGAGTATCGGTTCCAAAATCTACGTATTTAATATTTGGACTTTTTGGATTACTTTCGAAAGAAACTCGTCTAGATGAAACTGATGATTGTGAAGAAATATTTAAAATGCTTATGTTTGATAAGTAATTATTGTTGCATTTTAATAATTCTTCTTCTAATTGAAATAACTGTTCATCTTGGTTTTTATTTCTTTGTTGAGCTTGTTGTAATTCATTTTCAATGAATTCTAAATTTCTTTTGTATTTAAATTCCTAAAACATAACTAATAAAACAATTTTGTAATTTGCAAATATTTTAAATTTACGTTTAACTGAAAATTATTTTTGTCTCGGTGCCACTCCAAAAGCTTTTCAAAGGCACTATGAGGTTTATGTTTTAAAAAGGCAGATTTTAATTCTAAAGTATTTTTCATTTCTATATTTAATTGCTCCTGTAATATAATAATATCGTTTTTCTCTTTTTGTATGAATTGTAATTCATTGAAAGCGCATTGCTTATCAGCGTAAGTTTGGCGCAACAGTTCCATAGTTCTTTCATGCGTAGACAGTGGATTAAATCCAAGATATTGTGAACGAAGTGTCGTTATTATTTGTTCCAACATCCTAAAAAATATTTGTATAAGAAATAAATGAAAATATTAACTTTTCTCTTGAATGGGATGTTGTGAAATGTATTCAATAGATGGCGCTGTATACCTAAGTTACTTCGTATGTATTCATACCATTACAAAAATTATATATAGTAAAATATAAAATACATCACCCTTCCTTGTCTGGGGGAGCAAAATGGCCAGTGATCGTCTAGTGAGGTCATTGTTGCTGACACCCATTATTTCCCGCACCCACCCTTAATTGGGAGAGTGCAATTTTTGGATTGGCCTTCTTACTTTACAGGGGGCCTTTATAAATTAATTCAACAATAACGAAATTATGATTTTATATTGGGTTACAAATTTACATTTATACACTCCTGTTTTTAAGCGAATTATTTTTACAAGATTTGGAAAAAACACTTTATAGTCCAGTCGAGTATTCCCTGGTCCAGTCATTTGGTAGAAAAATAAGGGTTTATTCCACAAAAGGTCGGGTATTTTTGATTTGTATATTTAGGGGCCCTAATAAAAAATGCAAGTTTTCCCCCTCGGGGGCTTTCGGGAAGCACCGCCAGAAAAAAGGCGCAAAAAAGCTGTTTTTTCTAAATATCTCTTCACTGATTTGCATTAGGCAAAAATAGTTATTATCTAATTTGTTGACTATAAAATTCTCTACAACTTTTATCTAAAACATTTTTTTCTATAATTAATAGATAGCGAGCTACAGTGCTTCAAACAGAGCAAATTTTTTGAAAATTACATGAATGCTTCATTTAAATAATATTTTATTATATTTTTTTTACGTTTTTTTACAAATTACTTTTTGACAACCATTAATTATTATTATTTAACTAATATATATAAATATTAATTATTGTTTATAGTTTTTTTTTTCATCCTAAAGATTTTTTATAGTTCAGCAAATTTATGATTTTACCTTAAAGTAATTACAACAAAAGCTTTTTAACGGAATCCAGTCCCAGAAAAGTGCGCTGAATAACATATCAATATTTTCCCGACATCGGAGCATGGGAACCTCCCGCCAATTTGGACAAATGGCGGCATATTCAGGTTTATGGCCACTTGCTTAAAACAATTATGAAAATGTTTAAATTATTCAAAAAAAAAACAAACAATATTACGTACTTGATACTTAGTCTAATAGATTTCACTATTTACAACAGTTTACATTCGACGTGGAATCAAAAGAAGTAAGTTATCGATAACTGTTTTATAAAAATTGTTAACGTTTTCCTGCAATTTTTTAGTTTTTCATCCACCACTCTGATCTTGTTAAAGATATGATGACGCGGTTTCAAATTTGAATTTAGCATAAAATTATCTTTCGTATCGTGTATTACACGATTATTGTTGATGAACAATTTGCGAGTTACTAACAACTAAAACTCACATGAAATTCCTCTACAATTTTAAACATCTGAAAATCGGCTCTTTAATTTTTCATCAACCAATTTGACACCTATTAAATACTTAATATTGGTTATCTGTAAGCCTGTTGAAATTTTGAAGTTGGCGGTGCTTCCCGAAGGCCCCCGAGGGGGAAAACTTGCATTTTTTGTTGAGACCTCTAAATATATAACATATCCAAAAATCAAAAATACCCGACCTTTTGCAGGGTAAATCTACCTAATGACTGGACTACTAGAAATGTACCATATTTTATCAATTCTTCGAATTTATAAAATAAATAAAAATTTGATATCTTATGACTATGTATATTTTTACTTGATTTTTTTTACATGGATTCTTCTGGAATGAATATACCGTGTACTACCGTGAGTGCCTATATTATGATAAAAAGCTCGCAATTTTTATTTTATTGCAGTTTATTAAGCATTATTTGTGATTTAAGCTCACTAGAATCCGATTTTATCATTTTCTCAATAATGTTTGAAGGAAGGGGACTCATTTATAAGCCAAAGTATGTACCGTATCAGTGCCAACTAAACACACGTTTGCTATACAGATATTTCATTGAATTCAATGAATTGGAAGAATCTCGAACATTTTCAAGAGTAGGAGGAAAATTGTTCATAGAATGAATTGAAAAATAAAAAATAAATATAATTAGAAATTTTTGTGTGTACCAGAAATGTTAAATACAATACTTATAAAGCCTATTATGAAAATGGAGAGATACTGTGCTGACCACAACAGATATTTTTTTTCCATTAAATTTTCCTACACTAGAATACCACAGAAACATAGTTTACTTCTTACCTGCACTTCATTTGGAAACTATTTTGAATACTACTCATCTTTACATAATTTTCATTTATGATTACATCTTTTTGTTTGCGATCATCTAACAATTGTTGCATTTCATTAGTTATTATATCCAATCGATTTTTAGCGTCAGATTCACATATTCGCGCTAGTACAACTTCTGTGCTCAGCCTCGCAATTAAAGCTTTTTCATCGCTAGAAGATTGCAGATCCAACAATAAATGCTTCAAATTCATTAATTCCATATTTTGGGAAGATTTTAGCATTTCTCTAGTTTTTATTTCAGATTCTATCACATTGTATTTGGTTTGCAGTCTGTCGTATTTATTTTTTAAATTGTGCAGGTCTTCCTTTACTGTTTTTAATTTTTGTTTTGTGTTTTCGTATTCTTCGTTGCTTACACAGGTTATTAACCTGTCTTGTAATTCTTGTTGGATCAATTGTTGTTTTAAATTCGCGGTAAGTAACAATTTGTTTTGGTTTTCGTATTCTGTGCATCTTTCTTCGCATTTTTTAAGTTGTTCTTTTACTAGTTCGTATAAACTGTTAATATGATCAGCTCTTTGTCTTTCACTTAATTCGTTTAACTCAAAGTTTGCTAATTTTTTAGTTAAAGTTGCTATTTCGTCATTAGCATGTTCAGTTAAGTATGATTTTGATTTAAATTGAAGTAATTCAAAAAATAATTTATCTTTTTCGGAATTTAAAAGTTCTATTTCTTTCTTAAATAATATTACGTTGTTACTCTCTTTAAAATAGTTAATATTATTCAGTAATTCTCTATATTTTATAGTTAAATCATTTATTGTTTTATTAGCAATTTCTAGTTTATTTTTTGAAACAGAATCCCGCAAAGTATTTTCCAGAATGTTTAATTTATATGTCAGATTATTTTGAGATATTTCTAAATCTTTTATATATTCGGAAGTCATGTTATGAGCACAACATAATTCTTGTTTTAATTTTGTATTTTCTGTTGACAATTTTTTCTCATTTTCTTCCAAATAAAGGCATTTTCTGTTTAAACTAACCAAATCAGAAGTGAGTTTTTGTCCAATATTTTCACTTTCGTGCGATTTTATATAATTTTCTAGTTTGTTTTGAATAGAATTAATTGATTTAGACAAATTTTCTTTCTCCATTTTTGCTTGTTCATATTTTGAAGTTAAATTTTTCTTTTCGTCTGAATGTTGCTTGTAAAGAAGACCAATTTGTTGGCGAATTACATTTATTTCTTGTTTAAATAATTCTAATTTATCTTTAAGTTTGTCATTTACGTCTATTTCGCTATGATACTCCTAAAAACCAATAAAATATTAAATTTAGCTGAATTTTGTTTCTGTTACACACATTCAAAACAATTAAAAGATGAGAATTCAACTTGGAAATAATTTCAGCACTTGTAGCTGAAATATTTGGTGGAACAACTAAATTTCCATCGATAGTAGTTAATTTTTCAGTAGAGTCCTGTACTTTTTTCTGAAGTTCTTCAAGTTTCATTTCCGCTTGTGTTAGTTGTTCATTACTTTTTTGTATTTCAGATCTAAATGTTATAAATTTTTAATTATACTTGATTTAAAATATTTATTATTTCAAACCTGGATAACTTCAACTGGTTTCTTAATTCTTCATTGTTTCCTTGCAAAGTATTTACTTCGGCTTGTAGTTTCATTGCTGGATGGTACCAGCCGGTTACATGACGCGCGTCAAGAATATGAAGAAGTTTTTCTAATGATTCCGACTTTATTTCGCGAGTACTCGTTCCTAAAATTATTTATAATTTAATTTTACAGGATATTTTTAAATGGCGCGTGATTAAAACGTTCATTATTTTATTCAATTTTGCTCAGTATTTTATGTTCAATAAATAAATTAACACTCGTCGAAGTCGATTCCCGATGAGTGGTTTTGAGAATTGATAAATACCCAAGAAAGACGCCTGGACATTTAAGAGTTTATATTTTTACCTTTTTTTTCTCGAATGCTGTCCAAAATTTCATGCAACCCTTTTCTCAGTGCTTCATTTTCTTCTTTCAATTCTTTAATTTCTGTTCTTTTTGTCTCACTATTTACATCAGTTACAGTTTCTCTCTGATTATTGTCTATTTTACTGTATTCTGACTTTTGTTCAGATTCTGAAAGTTGTCGTTTTAATTTTTGTAAATCAACTTTCATCTGTAATTTTTCGTCTTCCAAAATTTCAATTTGGTTTTGTAAATTGTTGATTATTTTTTTCTGTTTGCGCTGTCGAGAAATAATTCCGTTTTTGGATACGGGGGCATCTAATGGAAGACCTAATTTTTCTCTAAAATAAAAAATCTGTAAGAATTTAATAGTTTGGGAAAAATGTTTTTCTACCTTAAGGCAAGATTTTCTTGTTCAGATTCATCGCAAGTCGACTGAAGTTTATTACTTTCTTGAATTAATTTAGTAATTTGTTTTTCTCTTAAATTAATTTGAATTTTGCAGTCTTGTATTTCACGGACGGCGTCAGTTAAACCATATTGTCCTTCCTCGTATTTTTGCAAATGATTCATTAATTCTGCCAACTAATTTCACAGTTATTAATGTTTAAAATATTTATATTATGTTTGATACCTGTTGACCGTGATTTTGTGCATCTTGTTCCGTAGATTCTAAAAGATTTTGCAATTCTTGGCAGCGTTCATGAGATCGTAAAAGTTGTAATTTTAAATCTTCATTTATGTCCGTATGTTCCGGGGCAGTGAAAACTGGTTTTCGTGATTCTGAAATATTTTTTAATAATACAGTATTTTGTTCAATTTCTTTTGTTGCTTCTATTAGTTTAGTTTGTAATTCTTCTATTTGTTCATCTTTTTCCATCAAAATTGTAACTGGAATCTTGCTAAAATCATCGGAAAAATGTGATAGTCTTTGTTTTAATTCATTATTTTCTTGTTTTACTTCTTTTAATTCTATTTGTTTTTCTTCTAATAATACCTGCAATTAAAATATTTAAAAAATGTTAATTTTTAATTAAAATATTTATACTTTGAGTTCATCTATTTTAGTATCAAGTTCAGCTGTAAAATTTTCTATTTCACTTTCTCGATCATTTTTTAGTTGCACTAATTCTTGGATCTGATTTCGCAAAGCAAAATTTTCCTCTGATAAAGAAGTAATTTTTTCTGCACATTCTTGTAATGATGTTTTTTGCCCTGAAATCTCTGTTGCCATTGTTGAAATATGTTCAGATGCCTCGTTCAAATCATCTCGTAATGTTATTATCTTTTCTTTTAAGGCAATATTTTCTTTTTCTATAACCTATAGAATATAATTTAATTAAATATTTAGAAGATTAATTGTTAATACAAACTTCTATGTCAGTAAGGAGTTGCGATATATGTTTATTTTTCTGCTTGATATTTTCAACTAAGTTTTGATGCCTCTCCGAAATTTCAGAACTTTCTGATTGAGTATCAATTTCGTGTTGAGGATTTTGAAGTTCAGATTGTAATAAGTTTTTTTCTTCTTGCAAAATGATTATATCTTTTTTTAGCTAAAACATAAATATTTTCAACAAATTGGTTGTAAAACGAGGGTTGTACAGTATTTATCGTCCCTAACACAATTTTTTATTGTTTATCTGTTAAATGAAGTGCCAGATTTGATTATTCTAATGTTAATAATTTACAAGTTTTAATAACATGTCAGCAAGATTTGGCGTTGTTTAATCAAAATCCAAAACAGCTTTTTGGCTCGCTTGTTACAGTTGATGAAACGTGGATTTACCACTTCGATCACGAGTCGAAATTTCAAAGTATGGAATGGCGATATCGAGGATCTTTTCTATCTCGCAAATTTAAGGTCCAGTTAAATTATGACTACAGTATTTTGAGATGCTGAGGGAATTTTTTATGATTGATTATCTCAAATGTGGCCACAATCACTGGTACGCAACATTAATTGCTGAAATTCGTGGTTGCAGTACAGAAAAGAGAAAAGGAAAATTTTCGCTTCAAAAGTACAAAAAAGTCTTGTGTCCATGAAGGCAATTCACCATGTCGGTTTCAGACTGATGTTACGTCCACGCCTAGTTATTTTTATTTATTTCTCAAGCTAAAGGAAAGTATACGAGGCAGAAATTTTAAAACCGATGAAGCTGTATGGTAGTAGTTCAGAACTTCATCTGCAGAAAGACTCCGAGTTTTTAAAAAAAGTTCTTACTATGTTAGAACAAAATTGAAATAAGTGTCTTCAAGTACCCGGTGATGATGTTGAAAAATAAGTTGATTTTATATATTAGGGACAATAAATACTGTACAACTCTCGTAATAATTACTATTTACTTTGTCCATTTCTTGTGCCTGAGTTTTTATATTACTTTTCAATCCTTTTATTTTATGTCTTAAATTTTCATTTTCTTTTATTGTGTCACTATCAGGTGTTTGTCTGCGAGATTCGTTTGAAGATTTTAGTGATTTTATTTCGTTTTCTAAACTTTGGATTATTTTCGCTTCTTCAATTCCTTGTTTTTTGGCAATTTCGTCGAATTCATTGATAAGCATTTCAACCTTCAATAAAATAAAACGTTTATATGCATACAAGGGATTCAATTAGATATTTACTTGTTCATCTTTGTATTTTAATATTTCTTGAGCTAGTCTAAAAAGAGTTTTTAGTTTTGATAAATTTATGCCACCGATGTCAACATTCAACCATTTTAAACTTTGGCATAATTCATCCTTTTCTTCTTCACTCATATCTCTTGGAGATAATTGTAACATATCTTTCCAATCCATTATTTATTAATATTTTTAGTTAATTATTAAACTTCGTTTGTAACTTTTTAAGAACCACACTGAGGTAAAAACGCAGGTTAGACTTATTTGAATGTTTGTAGACAGTTGCTATGGCAACAATCAACAAACTTACGAAATTAATTGCGAAAATTGAGCGACATCAAGAATAATATTGAGCAATGTATTTTATTATAATTTACAATGAAGGTAATATGAACAAAAATAAGTTATTACAAATAGTTTTTAATAAAATGTATTAGCTTTTTTAAATTTGGGAAGCAGAGAACAATTAGTAGATAAGACGTTATACGTAAATCCTGATTGTCCGATGAAAATATTAATTGATTACATACGAACAACAATTGGACTTACAGACGAAAGTAATTGTCTCAAAATTCCTGATATCTATAATTAAATTACATCATTTATAGTTGATTTTGATTTATGTACCATGGATGGTGAACTAAAGTATATTCATACCTACGAAGATGCAGTCTATGGAACGACAATATTTGATCCATATCGGAAATTTGTTTGTGTTGTAACAGAAAGTATATATATGTGGTTATAATTTTTTTGGAAGATGTTTAAAAAAATGTGTTTTAGAAAATGAAGATGGTAATTTTAGTAAATTAACACCTCTGATGAGTGGCACAAGTTTAGTATCAAAACTTAATAAGAAATATAAAACACAGTTTAGAAAATCTGCTGAATTTAAACCAGTTAGTTCAAATAAATTTAAAAAGAAATCTCTTTGAATTAAATTGATATTTATTTGTAGCAAAACTTCAGTCGCAAAAGTGTTAACAAAAGTATATCAGGAAAATCCACCCGTTAAAAAAACAAGTATACAATTTTTATT
This sequence comes from Ophonus ardosiacus, assembly GCA_943142095.1. Lineage (NCBI taxonomy): Eukaryota > Metazoa > Arthropoda > Insecta > Coleoptera > Carabidae > Ophonus > Ophonus ardosiacus. The sequence goes on from OW964824.1 coordinate 16,480,308, forward strand.
ATACATTTATTATATACAATTTGAATTTTTTTAAATTATATTTCCCAATCTTTAACAATTTTTTCTGATAATTTATAAAATTTCCCATGTTTTCCAACACCGGCCATAAATTTTTTAGCTCCGTTTATTGCTTCGTCTGAAATTCCACACAAACCGTTCGTACGTTCAAATTCTAAAGCTTGTTCAAGAGATTTAGAATTAAATGCAGAGCGGTAAGTAGAAAGACGATCTACATTAAGGCATTTTTGTGGAAATTTTGCAATTGAATTTGCTAAATTTAAAGCTTGTCCTAAGGCTAAAATAAAAGTATTAATATTTTTCGTATAAAGTTTATTTTTAATATCTACCAGTTCCGCAAGCTACCAATCGGTTAGCCAGTCCCCATTCGAAGGCTTCTTTAGCGCTAAGTGCTCTGCCAGTTAAAATTAAATCTAAAGCTCTTGATAGTCCTATTAGTGCTTGGAGTCTCACGGTACCTCCGTCGATTAGAGGAACGCCGAATCTTCGACAAAATACTCCCATAATTGCAGTTTCTTCGACTACTCGTAAATCGCACATTAAGGCAAGTTCTAAACCTCCAGCGACTGCGTAGCCGCTTACAGCTGCAATCATTGGTTTCGTAATAAATCTTTGAGTTGGGCCCTATAACATAAATTTTTGGAAAAATACTGACTATGTTTCACAAGATTTCCGCTTCTGAATCAACCTCTCGAATCGGTCATTTTTACCTTCCGTCACCGGGTAAGGAAGGTATGGTCTTTGGCACGTTTTAGGGTACGATTTTACTAGTTTTACGATGATATTGATGTGTAGTGTGTACGACAAATTTTTCTCCAACGATAACTCCAAAACTACTAAAAATTATGATTCTTTCGTATTCCTTTACATCCATAAGAGCTGATCAGATTTTGGTTATAATTGGTCAACCCGAAGTTCCCTTATTTGAAGTTCTAAACAGTTTTTCTTGAAAAAACGTCATTAAATATTGTTTTTCGACATTTTATGTGATTATCAATATGAAAGAATATCTTATTCTCTATACGGTTTCATTATGCATTTTCGTTTATATTCAATAGATATAGAGTTATACAATTATAAAGAGATTAATTTTCAAAAATCAGTCCGCTTTGCTAAAATCATGGAAACAGCTGATATATTCAAAAAATTCTAATTGACAGATGTCAGTGTCAAGTGCAAAACCAAAGATGGAAAGTATAAGATCAGGAAGTGATATAGGTAAGCGTCCCTCGCAAGTGACTTGCAGTTCCAGCCTCGTCTTAAGATTGGAAATTTCAATGCTGTGAGTACGAGGAAGGCACAAGAGAAGATGGAAGGACTGTGTAGCAGAAGATTTGAGAGAGGAGACATGTGTGAAGATGCGTTGGACAGGAATGAGTAGAAGAGAAGAGTAAGAAACAGCGATCTCTAATAAAATAGGGAGAAGCAATTTACATAATGTACATTCGTGTTATAATAGAATATTTTCAAAGGAACTTTTGATATGGAATTTGTAAAATATAGTGTGTTCGTGTTACAATTTTGCAGGATATATAGAATGGATTATTTTATATATTTATAATTCTCTATTTCTAAATCTATAGAAGATATTATAAAAATGTTCAATGTATTGGATAGGGAATTTTATATTTTTTAATATTTGTAATAATATAAATTCCCTAAAAATATGTAAAGATTTTTTTTTAAAGAAATTACTACTTCCAATTCTCCAATTGGTACCAAAACCTTTTCAGCTCTTCCCATTAATGTCAGATTAAGCAATACGTAGTTAAATTGGTTTTTAATCTTATAGAATTTGAGAAACCGTCCCTCCAACATACACACACACACACACAGACAGACATCATGGTAAAATTATTAAAATCTGATTCTAGTGACCTTAAAACATGCTTATATACTAAAATCTGGATATGCGATTTTTAGGATTAACCAAATACCTCTCTTAGCGAGAGGTAAAAATGGCCGTCTTACTCTTATTGGAACGCATCACCACACTAATGATCTCCAATAAGAGCGAATCGCGTCTGTGGTTGCTAATTGGGATCGGAGGTCGGACAACATTTGAAAAATGACCAAGAGATTGAACCGAACAGTTGATCAGAGGGTAAAATTTTATGAAACAAAGCGAGTGTTTGCCATACCAAACATTAACTTACCATCGTGCCCGTTTTTGTATTCATATGATTCATAACATTTGAATTATCTGTAGAATCAAGTGTTGCAAGTTCTTTTAAATCATAACCGGCGCAAAAATTTCCTCCAATTCCATGTATAATAGCAACTGGAGATTCATCATCTTTCTCAAAATTTGCAATAGCTGTGTTTAATAATTCTCCAGTAGATATGTCAACACAATTACGTTTTTCTGGTCTATTTATTCCAATTGTTGTTATTGTTCCTATTTTTTCTACTAGAATATCTAAGGAAAACTTAAAGATACACACAAATATAACCTCACTTTTCCGTTTTACCTTTTTGTGTTTCTGTGCTGTACTTATTTTTTGATAAAATTAAACGATTTAATACGCGAGATAAAAACATTGTATTATTCATGTTTTTCCAATATTATTATTTAAGATTACGTAGACTTTGTCATCTAATTGGGTTAAAATTACTCATGTTTATACAACCACAATATCCAAGAAAGCGAGAAATATGAACACATACTTGTATAGAATAATTTTTATTTCACAAAAATATTGCAAAATATAATAACAAAATCATACAAAAATGTATAAATCATTCGTTATTATTTAAACTTAGAAACAATAGTTACTATTTTCTCTTATTTATAAATCGTCTAAATCCACGGCATCAATTTGAGGAGCGAGTGCATCAACTTTTGTGTCTTTTACATCAATTTTCTTTGGTACATTTTTCTGTGGAATATTTAACTTAGACCAACTTCCTAATTCTGCTTTACGAAGTTTTACTTCAACTTTTGTACCAAACATGCAACACTGGCTTTGGTCAACATCTACAATCTAAAATTTAAAAAAATGAGAATAAATTAAAGCTATACAAGATGTCTGGGAAGACAATTCCCACCTTAACTTTTTTTTTATAAGTAATAGAAGAAAATGGCTCATATAAAAGTTTTATTATTTTAAATATACTATTTGATGTCAGGTTTACAAGATATGATTACCAACTTTTATTTTTCAAATGGCAACCTATAATTATTTTACAAAATAAAAACCGCCGTTTTTTTCTCTTTTCAACAATGTATTCGTTTTTATTACTGTATTTGAAAAAAATCGAAAAAAGTAAGAAAATTGTGAAATATTAGAAATAATTTTTATGCAAATATTATAAAATAAACAAAATGTAACAATGTAAAACAATTAAATTAATGTGAAACAAATATACATTTATTTGTTACTTAATTTATTTTGTAAACAAAAGGAAAAAAAAAGTTTTGAAATATTTACGAAGAACAAATTAATTGCTATGATTCTAATAATTGGTGAATCGACAAGTATCAAAAGAAGAGCAAAAATAATTTACCGGAAGCGGTTTCCTAGACGTCAACAACTGAATTTAACAACACTAAGAAGGATTTTTAACAGATTTCGAGAAACAGGTTGTTGTTTTAGTTTGTTAATGGCCGTTTGCACCAACGTAACTTAAATATTACACTCGACTTAAATTGACAATATTGCATCGAAACGAAATGTCAAATGAATTATAATATATTGCTGTCAAAATTTCGATTTGCATTTTTTTGTTTAAGCCTAGCTTAAAATTTAAGCCTTGTTGGTGCAAATGGGCATAAGTTGTATAACACTGTTATATTTTGTTTATTTTCACATAGCCACCTCACCTATAATATTTGTATAAAAATTATTTCTAATATTTCTCAATTTTTTTATTCTTCTCGAATTTTTTCAAATACATTAATAAAAACTAATACATCGTTGAAAAGAGGAAAAAATGGCAGTTTCTATTTTAGTAAAATAATTATAGGTTGCTGTTTGAAAAATAAGTTGATAGTCGTATCTTGTAAACCTGACTTTTCTAAAAAATATCTACATCTGCCATCAAATAGTACATTTAAAATAATAAAACTTTTATACGCGACATTTTTTTCAATTACTTATAATAAAACAGTAGGGGGGGGGGGGGGGGGGTAATGTCTTCCCAGACATCCCACATTATGTTCAGATAAGTTACAGCCGAAAAAGTTCACATTTTGAAAAAAAAGTCAATGAAAATTAATAATCTTCAACTATAGCACAATCATTTTCATATAGCAAAAAACCATTATTTTTAGAGGGATATATAAATATTTAGCATTAATCATTTTCTAATGCGTCATTTTTTTCTTACCTATATAACTTTTGTTAATTTCCTATACAGGGAATTTATTTTAACATGCAACATATGGTGAATCACTTCCATGGTTACTCACTATTGTCAAAAAATGACAGCAATGTAATATTTGTCCATTTTAAAATGCAACATACAAAATTTGTAGTTTTGTAATATCAAAACTAATTTCCAATAAATTAGCCTACATACGATTAACAAATAATCAAAACATGAATGTTGTACATCTTAACAAACTTTAGCTTACAAAAATTCATAACTTTCATGTAATAAATGTTAAAAACACTCCCAATCACACTGAGACAATATTCTAGTCGGTTGTAAAAAAAATTGACACCATTTGTGATATGTTCTGGAGGCATCTCCTGTGCTGCAATACTATTTATAATGTTGCATTTTAAAATGGACAAATATTACATTGCTGTCATTTTTTGACAATAGTGAGTAACCATGGAAGTGATGAACTATGATGTTGCATTTTAAAATAAATTCTCTGTATAGAATTTTATTCGCATTTTAAAGTTTAAACTTTTTAATTCCTTGTTTTACGTAATTTAATGCTTACCCTACTTAATTCCAAGTCTAATTTGAAAGAACTATCTTCTTGAGGAAACACCAAATCCATATAAACTCTAATTGGATTAATTTTTACAATACTTTTATATGGGCAGTATTGTTTAGCATAAACAGTTAAAATTACAAAATTCCCAGTTTGATGCCAATCCCAACGGCACTGAATATCTTCTTTTTCACTATCCTGCAAATTAATTATAACAATAATTTTTTACTAAATTTCACTTTCACTTATTTTCCTACTTTTTTAACCCAAAGATGAGATCCCCGCTCACAACCTTCTTGGTTTAAAAATGTGTTAAAATCTGAAGTTTTTCTCTGGCAACAAGACCAATATTTCATTCCTTCATGGAAAATAGGGCAGCCGGGGTGATAAACACAAGTCTCTGAATCCGAATGTGGACCTTCGTAAGACTTATTACACCCATTGTTTTTACAAGATGTTCCAATAGTTACCACATTTTCGTCTACTTTCGTTGTATTCGTAGAGTCGACTTCAATTGGCTTCTGTTGCTTTAGAGATGGGGCTAATTCGGGTTTTAATGTTGTCAATGGCGTGTCGAATGCAGGTCTTTCTAAAGTGGATGGAACAATAGGTTTAACTTCAATTACTTCCTCGGGATTGGATTCTTTTACTATAGGTTTTGGTTCTGGAGGTTTCTCATTTGAATGCTGTGAAACTGTGCATCCTGGTATATTTAGAAATTCAGTAAAGTCTGTACACTTTTTATTGCAACAAGACCAGCCTTTATACGCATCATGAAATACAGGTTCTCCAGAATGATACCTACATGCATCTATAAAGTTATTAATAAATATCCTTTACTCATATTTTATAAATAACCTGTAACTTACCATTTGGATTATTACTGGGGTTATATGTTTTTCCACAACCCTTATGATAACAAAGTAATTCTTCTTCGTTGGTCATTATTATTTATACAATTATTTTTATAACTATTCAGTAGTTTGCAGTTACTTGCTTGACAGAACTGCTTGATAGAATCAAAGATCAAAGCACACTTTCAAGTTTCGAGAAAATTCTTAACCTCACAAATTAATGATTTTGTTGACGTTTACTTCAGTGTACTGCTGCAAACTTTAAATAAAGATGAATCTCAAACCATCCAAACCTACTTTTACTGCTAAAACTAAGTACAAATAATTAAAAAGAAAAAATGATAAAAACAAATTGCGATTTTAAATTCAAGAAAATGATTCTTTCATATCTTTCGTGTTACGTTGGTTGCCTACATGTCACAATTTAAATTTCTATTTTGAATTAAAATCTATTGTGGCCAGCACAATACCTCTTGCCATTTAATTTTTATTAATTTAAATATATACATACGTATTTAGTAATGGTGCAAACTATATTATATTCCATTGCCTATAACTATTGCTTTATTTACTATTTTCGTTTTAAAATGTCACCATTTTTGAAGTGATTAGTTTTTTAACATTTATCTGTCAGTTACATTAATTTGAAATATGAACTGTGTAGCAAAGAAATTGTGTTTATAAAAAAAATAATTTTTAAATTTCTCTGTAAAATATATCGAAAAAGAATTAATGTGTACCTGTAGAAAATTCAATAATCTTTAATTTTCATAATGATATAAAATGCGATTTAATGGTATTTTTTGAAGAAAAACCATTATGAGCTTTAAGTAGAGTGCCATTTCCAGTTATCCGGTTTACACCAAAATCTAATGGTATCTTTCCATATTAGAATAGGGTCGAAGACGAAATACACACACACACACACACACACACACACACACACACACACATATATATATATATATATATATATATATATATATATATATATATATATATGTCATCATCATTACCGATATCTGCGATAAAGCAGATTGGCACACCCAGAAATGGGTAATATGCCGTGATGATATATTTATTTTTATTTATTTATTTATATATATATATATATATATATATACATACATAGACATCATCGTGAAAATGTTAAAATTGGATTCTAGAGACCTTGAAACGAGATCATTTACTAAAATCTCGATATGCGATTTTTAACATGAAAAACTTCACCTACATACCTTATTTGTTTAAATCCTTGCTAATTTCATCAATGCCATCTATTACCAGAAATAACGAAACAAATAGCTTTTAAAATAAGTGCAATTCGTATAGTCTAATGTCGCATATTTATGTACCGATTTACCTGCCATCTCTTTACTCAGAAACAAAATAACTTGAGGTGGTGTGTCACCAAGAGCTCCAAATTACGTAACACTTCCGTTTATCATGTATAGTTAAAATCTAATATATTGTTCCAAATTATATACGAGTTTTAATACCAAATTTGAGAAGTTATGGATCATTTTAATATATTATTTTCAAAAAAATCTGTTAGGACGTCCAGTAAAGTATGTCGTTCCCATTCATATAAAAGTCTTAAGTATTAAAATTGAAAAGTTTTTAATTATATTTTAATATATTAAAAGATGTTATAGGCTTCAAAATTTAATTAACTTTTTATATTAATAAAGAGAGGTTAAATACGGAAAATAGAAATTTTTGAAAGTTTAATATAAGAGTTATCGTGGAAAAAAATTCGTCACACACATCTTTGTAAAAATAGTAAAAACTTGTTATGGGGACCCTAATTCGTGTTTATCTCTCTAGCTATGTTTACTGGAAACGTAAACGTTTATAAAGTTGATATAGGATATAAACGAAACATTTTACCATTTTTTGTTAAGTTGAGGGTTTAAGATCACGTGATGTGTAATTGTATGGATGTGATTAGTGATTAGTAGTGTGTTGTGTTATGGTAGAAAAAGTTTTCGAGTGGAAAAAGAAAAATCTGATGTGGCCAGCCCGTAACCTCCCGCTGGGTATTTAACCACGCAGTATAAATAAAGCAATCATTATGTTCAGATATTTTTATATTCACTCATAACAATCTTTATTTTATATTTGACAAATATATCATACACAAAATAAATTTCACAAATACTGACAAAACTGTAATAGAAAAACTTAGCAAAAATCAAAATAGTACTCGCATCTTTACACAAAGTCTTTTCAGAGCCGTACCCTGGAAAGCAATGAAGCAAATCAATAGTATTTTTAATATTTATGTATGATGGAAAATACATATTATTTTTACTAAACTTAATTTCATTAGAATCAAATATATTACTACTATTCTCCTTAACACGGTTTCATTATTAATTTTAATGTAATTGCTTCCTGACAGTGACATTTGTTTAAATATGTCAAAATTGTTATTAAAGTATTATGGTATTGTTTAACGTATAGACAAGATGATGTATAAAAATAAATTATTTTATAAATTTATATTTAAAGTTATTTACTAAATGCTATTATCGTAGAATTGAAGATTGTACTATTATATTCAATTTTAATTAGTAAAAGGTGCTGAATAATTATATTCAATGAATTTTTTTACAAGAAAAACTGTTAAAAGCTTGTATAAGTGTTACTTCCGGTTATCCGATATACACTAAAAACTATTGAGCTCTTCCCACATTAGTATAGAATATAGAATGGGTATACAAAGTTTAAAAATTTTTAGATTGATAGTATTTGAGTAATCGTGTCCATACAATTCACACAGACACACACACATCGGATTCTGGGGACATCAAAACGTGCTTATTCACTAAAATCTCTATATGCTATTTTTAGCACGATCCCTTACCTAGGGTAGCGGTAGGTAAAAAGAGCTTGTTATGAATGTGATGACAAATGTCGGCGAAGCGAAAAAATTGCACAAAAATGTGATTTTGGCATGAATGATTAAATTCGGTTTTCAGCTAATCCAGCATGTGGAATAAACATGATTTTATGTTATCGCGGTCGCCACTTGCTTTCTAATTAAAACTACAAATAATTCAGACAAAATTCTTTATTTTCCTGTCATACATCAATCAATCAATATTATTATTATAAAATAAACATTCCCAAAGATAACTTAAAACGTGGACTGGCATGTGCAGCTAAACGTGATTTCCTGAAAAGAGGTTTCCAAATCTTTTATTTTTGAATATGTTTATCTGTACAGTTTGATTTTTTAAAGAAGTCCGGTCAAGGGCATCTGCGAATTGCATGAATTAAGATTTTAGCTCCGCCCATTGTGTGAAATACAGTAGTATCGTTCAAATAGTGCTTAAAAGTATTCCATTTAGCAACGAATAGATGAACCTGACGTCTGCCTACTTTTTAATTATGAAAAATTCAAAATGTTGATATTTGAGAATAATCTTCCCAGAAAAAGCCTTCAGTAATGTCTCTGGTTTTTTGACAATGACATTTGTCAGTTAAAAACATTTTAATTTTTCAAATGGTTTCCATGGACTATGAGATTCATTAAAATATATTGTTTTCTATATTTATATTTCTCTATCTCTAACTCTATAGAAGATATAATAAAATTTTGAAATGTATCGGACAGAGATTTTTATATTCTTTAATATTTGTAATAATATTAATTTTCAAAAAATAATATTTAATTTCTTTTTTTAAGAAACTAATACTTCTGGTTGTCCAATTATTACCAAAATATTCTAAGATGGAACGAACAAGAGCATAAAAAAGTGATAACAATGCCATGTTTACAGTTTCTCATTATAAATCCATCTACTTTATTTGTTGTTTGTTTAACATTGACAGTTTGATCTATAAATGAAAATTTTGGATCAAAAATAAATAAATAAATATATCATCACATCATATTACCCATTTCTGGGTGTGCCAATCTGCTTTATCGCACATAACGGTAATGATGACATATTTGTACCGTGCGGGCGTCACAGGGGTCACTTTTGTGCCATTTAAAATTCGAAATATTTGGCATCGGTAGGGATCGAACCTGGTTCCCCAGATTCGCGACCAGACACTCAAGCACACGGCCACGGGACCCCATAACTTATGGATATATTATTTTGTGTTTATATTGTAGCGGTATAGAATTTATGGTATAATTATTTAATATTATGTTTATTTTAATTTAATTGTAATCTATTTCTGTCACACCAAGCTTGTGAAACATTAATATTTTCTAGTAATTGATTACAATTTTCTGTTGACGTGAATTGAAGATTTTGACGTCATCAGCAAACATTAACAATTAATAGGAGAAAAATTTGGGAGATCGTTAATGAAAATCAAAAATAGCAGAGGGCCAAGATTTGACCCTGGGGAAGACCCGACTTTGCTAAATACTGTTCAGTTGTACAACCGTTGTATGAGACAATTTGTCTTCTGTCTGGTATAGAACCAGAACGATATCCGATAAGGTAATAATAACGTTTCATTTATTAACATGTTTTTAATAACATAACAATTACAAAATAGCGATTCACTATGACGTTATCTACATACATATTTACAAGATTTTGTCATTGAAAATATAATGAGTAATAGGTAATTTTCATTTCTAAAATAATATGTAAGTACATAATATTGTTTCTAATTTTAATTTTCAATTAATTTTTATTACCTACAAATTTGAGAAAAATACAGTTAATGTAAAGTTATAATAACGAAACAAAAATAAGGTTATTTATAACGCTATACAGATACAGGGTTTTCATTTTTAAGTGTCCACCATTGAGATCTCGAGAACTATAAGTGATATGAAGTAGGTTAAATGGGCAAACAATTTATATTTCACAAGACAAATTTAAAGAAAAGAGAAAATATTTTTTCGACCAGTGGTTCTCAAAATATGAGACCTAAATTTTTTATTTTAAATGAGAACGTATATTTTTTTTTATTATTTATTTATTCCCTCATTGTAAAAATAGCAAAAAAACATTTTTCAGTTTTTTAAATTTAAAAACAAAATTACCAACATTAAAAATAACGTAATTAACAATAGTTATAAACCGTATTGTTTCATTTTTATATTTTGCTCTGTTTCCTATGGTTAACTGTTAACTAAATATTTTGGATAATTAATTTTGTTCTAAAAATTAAAATATCTCAAAAACTACTGCGTATATCAAGTTTTATCAAGAGTACCTTTTTTGAATATTTTTGTATTGTATGTAATATTTTATAGGTAAAAATAAAAAAATCTTAATATGTAAAAAAATAACGATAAAAAATCTTCATGTCTCCGTCTCCCCCATATGAGACGCCTCTGGTTGAGATACAGAAAGAAAAGAAAGTATAAATATGCATCTAAATAAGTAGTATTCTCATACCAAGTTTCAAAATTTTAGTACAACTAGTGTCAGAGTTATTAATAAATATGTGCTTGATGTGGTAGGTACACTTTTAAAGGCCTGTAATTCTATAACGAATATAATGATATTTAATAATACTACGTAAAATATTTGCATCAATGACAATGTAAACATATTTAGCATCATGCTACCATAATTATAAGTTTTAAAGATATAATTAGATAAAAATGAAACTCATACAGAAAACATTGTTTTACTATTTTGTTCTAATATTAGAAACAGGGAAATTTACAATAAATAATTACAGTATTTTTATGTAACATGAAATTTATATAATATAAAATACAATAAAATGATATATCGTCATTCTCATTTTAATCATAGATTATTTGAACATCAATGCTACAAATAGAATATAATAAACGCCTATAAACTTATTTACACATAATTTGTTTATACAAATTAAGTCATCCGGATATGATATTAGTTGATCTCTTAATTGGATCTTGATTTTATTGCTTCTAAATCATTTTAATGTAATTAATTAACAAAAAAATGTTCAAATAATATGAGTAATATGACTGTTCTTGCAAAATATAAATAATTTCTTAATAATTTATCTATTTAAACTTTACTCCAGTTTTATATGCACGTGCTTTAAAAAATAAACAAGAAGTTGTTTGTATCAGAATTGTATTACATATGGAGTAATCTGGTGGGGAAATTCTCCCAGTGCCTTGCAGATTTTCCGTTTACAAAAAACAGCAGTTAGGATCATAACAGGTGTAAACAGCAGAGAACACTGTAGAGACTATTTTATCAATTTACATATTATGACTCTTCCTTGCATATATATCTATTTCACACTTCTAGAAATTCATAAAACTAAGAACATGCTGCCAAAAAATAGTAGTTATCATTCCTATACTTCGGAAAAAACAATTAAGACTAAAAAAATCTGTGAACAACTCTCTCAATTTAGATCTTTATAACATATACTTAGTGAACATCTAAAGACATTGAACACACATAAAAAAGTTTTTATTTTTAGAATCGAATGGTGATGTCGCCAAATTCATATCTCTGCCCATTTTTGGGTTAACCCAAAAATGGGCAGTTTTGAGCAAGACTTTAAATCTAATTATCTCTAGAACGAAAAGAGACATCAACCTGCGGTTTCAAAATTTGGAATCAGCGCATTGAGAAGTATCTAGATACATTAAAATTAGATTTTTGAAAATTTTGAAGTTTTTATCTAAATGTGGGGTATATTGACTTTTGGGGCAACAATTCAAAAATGGTTAGGACGGTAAAAACTAATTGTGTAAATGTGGAGTATATTGATAAAATAAAAGGTTATTTCCTATTGTTCTTAACATATACTTATTTCAAAACATGCTATTTTCGTCGAGTATTTATTACTGTAATCGTACATATAACTTAAATGACTATAAACAAAACGACTGTGTAATTTTAACTTTTTGTTAAAAAAAAGTTCATAAAAAGTGGATGTATTGTCTGTAAGGAAGAATAAGATACATTGTTTATGTACTTATAATTACATCTTTGTACAAATTAAATACATAAACTTTAATTTATATCTAATTGCCATTTCTTTTCTTGTAAACTATTTATATCTTCGTAAAAGGTATTATTTTCAATTACTTACAACTTACTAATAAATTGTTAACGACGGAGAAAACAATATGTCAATAATAGTTTCCGAAAGTTTTTATATGGTCATTTATGATTTAATTTAATGTTTTTTTTTGGGTAAAATGGAGGGAAATTTCGAATTTGGTTCAAAGTTTTTAAAGAATTTTTTTACACGCATACATACATCATCGTGAAACTAGTAAAATCATATTTTAGGGACCCTAGAACGTGTATATTTATTAATAAGTCACCATAGAATTTTTTGGCCAAGGAACAATACCTTCCTTACCTAAAGGTGACGGAAGGTAAAAATATATAAAACTGTACATTTCATTTTTACCTCCCGCTACCCTTGGTAAAGGAGGTATAGGGATCGTGTTAAAAATCACTTATCGAGATTTTAGAAAATGATCACGTTTTAAGGTCCCTAGAATCCAATTTTAACATTTTCACGATGATGTCTGTATGTGTGTATGTGTGTGTGTGTGTGTGTGTGTGTGTGTGTGTGTGTGTGTGTGTGTGTGTATGTATGTGTAGGGATTTTGTCTTCGCTTTAACTCAAATACTATCATTCAGAAAATTCTGAAACCTTGTATTTCTATCCTATTCTAATATGAATAGAAGCCATTAGATGGGTTTTCTTCAAAAAATACCATTAAATGCCATTTTTTCTCATTTTATGTCTTATGAAAATTAAATATTATTGAATTTTCTACAGAAATACATTAATACTTTTTCTATACATTTTACAGATAAATTTTAAAATATTTTTTTTAAGCTTAAGATAAACACAATTCCTTTGTTACACAGTTCATATTTCAAATGAATGTAACTGACAGTAAATGTCACTGTCAAAAAATTAATCTCTTCAAATTAATAATAGTGACATTTTAAAAAGAAAATAGTAAATAAAGCAATAGTTTTCTGCAATGGAACAGTTTGCAGCGTTAGTAAATACGTATGTATTTAAATTAATAAAAATTAAATAGCGGGAGGTTTTGTGTTGGCCACATCGGATTTTTAATACTGTTTCTCTTTTTGTAAAAGCGGTCCTTTTCGGATATTGACCGTGGTATGATTAGCATCATTGTAGATTGTAGCTATGCCGCTTAGTTTTCCTAAAATGATAAGTTTTATTATTAGGAATGGGGTTATCTCTTATCTCAGAATAAAAAAGTTATTTTTGCTGTAATGAAATATATGATTTTTTACAGTGAAGATTGGAATATAAAAAATCTAAACATATACTTTTTATTCATAATATTCTTAAAATATATATTCGCTACTGTTTTTTTTATGATATCAACGAGGCGCATTTTTGGATCAATAAACAAAATTGCCGTTATTGGTGCGAGAACAACCCACATGTGTTACATGAAATGCCGTTACATCCCGAAAAACTCACTGTGTGGTGCGATTTATAGCATGGCGGCGTCATCGGACCATATTTCTTCCAAAAATTGGAGCGATCGTTTACGTCAGCGTAAACAAAGCCGTGGTGGATATTTGAACGATATATTGTTCCATACATAATTGCATTGTCCAAGCGTCAAAATAAATCAAAAACTAAATTGATACGTCAAACCGTTTTTGTTTTATTTAAACTAAAAATCCTGTCACTCTTAATGAAAGACACTTTATAACTTTCCTATTTATTACAGTGCCAAATTTATTTTTTTAAAATGTATTATTATAACAACTTACATTTATTGAGGATTTTCCTAACGATAATTTTATCATTTTACAACCGCCAATTATACTTTTGCTACTAGTTACAAACCAAATTTATTTTATCTTAACAACTTTATCAATGAGGATTTTCCTAAACCGATAAATTTATTAGTTTGAATTTTACTACTACCAAATTCTAACTTTGCTACAGTTGGCAATACAACATCAGATTTATTTATATCACCATAATAGGTGTTATTACACATTACAAATTTACAGTCTGGTGATAAATTGTTATAAAACTCATTAAAAGGTAAAAAAACCCAATGTACACTGTTATCAAATCATTCTCGGAAACATAGAAAATAATCGTCCACCTTCAACGACTAATGTTGCTACGATGCACTTTATTGCATGTTTACAATTACTTCAATGCCATTTTGATAGCTGGAAATCTTCTGCTAAAAAAATAGTGGGTATTTTTAACTCACAGAAGGGTACAAACTATTGCGCACTAAGAGATAAATGTCGTATTTTATTTATATTTTATTTATAGCAACTTTTCAGCAACTTAGTTATTTATGTTATAATTAATCATAATATTTGTAACATATTTTAGATATTGATGTTCGCTATATTTTATTTTCTGCAGACAAATTCTTATACTGTCTTTAGTTTTTACCGTCCTACCCATTTTTGAATTGTTGCCCCAAAAGTCAATATACCCCACATTTAGATAAAAACTTTAAAATTTTCAAAAATCTAATTTTAATGTATCTAGATACTTCTCAATGCGCTGATTTCAAATTTTGAAACCGCAGGTCGATATCTTTTTTCGTTCTGAAGATATTTAGATTCAAAATTTTGCTCAAAACTGCCCATTTTTTGGTAATAACCCAAAAATGGGTCGAGATATGAATTTGGTGACATCACCATTCGAGTCTACGGACAAAAATACATAAGTATATCAAATTTCATAATTTTTGTCCAACCGGTTCATTTTTTACGAATAAAAGCTTGAAAACCTTTGAAAATGGCCAAAATCTGAAAAAGTCGTAAGGGGTATTAACCGAAAAATGGGTCGAGATATGAATTTAGCGACATCACCAGTCGATTCTACGGATAAAAATATATATGTATAGCAATTTTCATAATTTTTGACTAACGAGTTAATTTTTTATGAATAAAATTTTGAAAACCCCTGAAAACGGCCAAAATATGAAAAACTCGTAAGGGGTTTGATTCTTGCGATTTTTGACCATTTTCAGTTATTTTGCTTTAGAGATTGTATGCGGTGTTCAAAAATTCTGAAAATTGGTGTACTTATGTAATTTTGCCCGTAGAATCGAATAGTGATGTCGCCAAATTCATATCTCGGCCCATATTTGGGTTATTATCCAAAAATGGGCAGTTTTGAGCAAAACTTTAAATCTAAATATCTCGAGAACGAAAAGAGATTTCGACCTGCGGTTTCAAAATTTGGAATCAGCGCATTGAGAAGTATATAGATAAATTAAAATTAGATTTTTGAAAATTTTTAAGTTTTTATATAAATATGGGGTATATTGACTTTTGGGGCAATAATTCAAAAATGGGTAGAGATATAAATTTGATAGTAATATAATTTGATTGTAAAGAGAATGTTACGTAAGTGTACGCATTTTTAGAGTATGTATGAGTATACATAATGCATATTCATGTGATAATTTTATTGGATTTATAGAATATTTTCCAAGGAACTTTCTGTATGGAATTTGTAAAAAATTGTATTATGTTCGTGTTACAATTTTACTGGATATATAGAATTCTTTTCCAATGAACTTTTGGTGTGGGATTTGTACAAAATACATTAATTTAACGGAAGGTCTTGTGCTGGGCACAACAGACTTTTTTATGTTATGTTTTTTTTTATCATAAATTAATAAAATTAATTGAATTAAAATGAAAACATTAATATTGAGTTCCATTGAGGTTTTGTGTTAATTTTTTCTTTGTGTACCTTGGGTCTCGAGTAAATTCATTCTTAAATTTTGGGTCGCTGGCAAAAAAGGTTGAGAACCACTGGTGTAAGCGTTAAGACGTGAAACTTAAAAATTAAACGACCTAGTGGACAAGAATTACGAATCAAAGGTAGTTTACAAAGTTCAAAGTTTACAAGCTACAAAATGTTATATGTACTTCATCCTTAGGATGAATGATTATCGCAGACCGACAACTGACAAACACGTGCACTTCTGAAGTTTCTAAAGTTAAACAACTTACATTAATTGAGGATTTTCCTAATACGATAATATTATCATTTTACAACCGCCAAATTGTACCTTTGCTACTGGTATAAACCAAATTTATTTTATTACCTTAAAAGGTAACGTCTTTTTCAAGGAGGGTTTTCCTAAAATGATAATTTTTACCTTTCGTTACCTTTAGGTAAGAAAGGTATTGTCTTTGGTCAAAAGAATAAGTGGTGAGTTTTTAATGAATAAGCACGTTTTAGACTCCCAACAATACGAATTTACTTTTTATAAAATGATGTCTGTATATGTGTGATTATTCACTTACGTATGTAATTATTTTTTTCTCTGTATAATACAGAACAAAATTATTGGTTTATCACGACCAATAGAAATTTGTATCAATAGTGACAATGTCATACAAGAACTTGATCCAAAGCACAGAATAGACATTCATACAGAAGCGACACTCCTTGTCGGCACCATTGTTGTTGCGATTTGATGTTTATGACCTTGAACTTTAAATTTGTTGGCAAATTTACGCGCGAAATTTAAATTGTTTTAAATGGTAAAAGAAAAATTAGAACACAAAAGTACTAAAATTTTAATTTTATTAACAAATTAACAGATAAAGTAAACACATAATTATATTTTTATTAAACAAATACGTGAATTTTACAAATTCAATACAATGCAGAATTTTCTATATCTTTAATGTGGGAAACACAAACGTCAGACTCGATGAATATGTCCCAAATATCCTTCTCCATCAAATCTTCTCTTCCTCAGGCCTTGAGCCACATTTTCCAAAGTATAATTCTGGTTGTTTTACAAATTTTGTTGTCAATTTTGAAAGCAAAGTGATGTGTATGTTTTTGTTTTGCGAATATTTGTAAGTATCCATGAAATAAAAAAATCTCATTCTGACAATTCAGTGTTATTGATGTTAATTGTTGTAATCATTGTTATAATTCAGCATTAAATATTCAAATATTATGATCTTAATTAATATGTTATGATGTTTTAATTGGGCTATTAGTAGTATGAGAAATTTATACTAGACTAATCAAAACAAAATGCGCAACAAATTTTGAAAAATAATTTTCATAAAAAATAAATAATATCTAATATCCAATTTTTTGCTGCAGGTCAAAATTTTTTGCTGACCCGTCCGCTCAAAATATCCTGAATTCTGCTCTATACACAACACAAAGGTAAGTGCAATGCCTTACTTTTTATATGAAAAGTATTATAACGTTTTTTATGTAGCAGAGTCTGTCTATTTTTAGACTTTTGTTTTAAAAATAGGAAATAAACATACGACTTTAAATTTTAACTGTGTTGTTTACATAAGTTGGACGTTTCCTTTGTGGTAAATGTAGATTTTATCAGTATCAAGATTTATTTATTATTTCGGTGGAAACTAGAGGTCAATGCGAAATTTGCGCAAACTGAATTTGGAATCAGTAGCAAAACAGTTATCGTATCTAATAATACAGGTGATAAAAAAAATGATGCAGTTGGCAATACAATTCTGCAATATTTATTTACATTCGAGTGCGTGTAAGTTGTATTTTACAGCGCGACAGCTTTGTTTAAGGCACGAGCCCTTAAGGCGAGTGCCTTATTAGCTGGAGCGCTGTAAAATACTTCACGCACGAGAATTGTATCAATTTTTTTGGCCGACGATAATGAAAATCACTTTTTTAATGAGATAGGTTATACTTCTGAAAAGGGTTAGTTTAAAATACTGGGGTTAAGTCAATTTCCAAATTTGATTTTACTTACCTTCATTAGAGTACTTCTTCTAGCGAAAATTTATTTGTAATAATAGACGTTGTTTATGACTGATAATAAATAATAGGTAGGTATAGAAATTTGACATTTCAGCAATTTTCGCGTCGCATATTTGACAGGTATATCGATCGGTACTATATCGGTAACTGCGGATTTTTACAATAATGATAGAAGTCGCTGTCGTGATTTTGGTTCATATAAATTAATTTTAAATATAGGAAATGTTAAAGTAAAAAAATAACTTATGTAGGTAATACTTTTTTACATGAACTTTATTATAGTAAAGATGATTTCTTTTCTAAATGCCCATAAACGTCCAGTGTATTTTGATTATTTTACCGCATAATTAGAAAAGTTACAACATAGTAAGCGTAAAATGTAAGTTACACTTGCTATGTATACAATTGTAAAGTTCCCATTACACTTCAGGAGGGCAAAAAGACAATTTACAAAACACCAGGTGATAGTGGAAATACTATGTGACTTGTCATTTTGACAATAAATACAAATAGGTTATGTCAGAACAGGGACCTGACAGCTAATAGGATTTTGAGTGATTGAAGTACTTTAGATTACTGCTTATGGGTAATGTAAGAAATAAAAGTACCTGGGTAAGGGAAACAACAGCCATTTTAATAAAAAATTCCATTGTCACTGTCAACACAGGAAATCAATTTTTTGTATCAGTGTTACCAATTTCAAGTAATTTTTTGTTATTGCCAACTGAAGCAGTTCATTTTGATCACTCTGTAATTATTATATTAAAGAACGAAATTGCCATTTTATTTTGTGAGAAGGAAGTTTGGATCGACAATTATGACATGAGTTCTTTATACTATTTTTTTCTATTTTGCACTTCCTATGCCTTTTTTAAATGAAAAATAGTAATGTCAAAATTTAGAGAATTTTGTTAGTTGGCGGTATTAATATGACGTTTTGTATTTCATTTGACAACTCTAACCTTATTTTTGTAACATACGATATTTTCTATTTCATGCTAAATTTACTACTTTATGTCTTCTCTTCTTCTTATTCTTAGTTTTAAATTCAAAATTATATAAAAATAAAATTCTTAACAATCGTTTCTGTTCGTTCATTTAACGAGATTTGACATTTGATATTTTTGAAATTTTTAGCCACCAACCTTATAAAAATAAATTGTACTAGTCTATTACATCACTCGAATGAGCTATTAACGAACTCCTTTGGGTGCTGTAATAGCATTGTTACAGATGAAAAATAGAAACATATTTATTAAAGATCTGTTAAACATATTTTTAATCCAAAATGACCCCATTGAGATTTATGCTTTTATTATTTACGTTTTTACGTAATATTACTAATTTATGCGTCTATATGTTCGTAGTAGTTTTTTATTGTTCAACTGTTCTACTCAGTTTTCACATATAATCTAAAATCTTAGATAATGCGACGATAAGTTATTTTTAGACTGTTGCTAAAAATATGTACAAAAATAATAAAAATTCCTTATGTTACGTTTGCCTTGATATTATAGCAAGACCTAAAAACCTTAACAACAGATTAATTATTAATTAGAGAACCCATAGAGATTTACAAAACCAAGAATAATAATCTCAATCATTGTGACGGTTTAGAACTTAGTCGTGGCTTCCAATTTTAAATATGTTGTAATATGTAATATGTATACAAGACTTTTCGAAACATCTGTTAATAAAGAAAGAGTACGGCTGCGGTATTTCATTACCGAAAAAGCGTCTCTGAGTTATACAGATCACTTCTCTGCCAGTTTTTGCGGACGGTTTTTCCTCTCGCCGTCCTAGTTAATACCGAGCATGCTTAATGTCCTGTAAATTGTATACTTATCAAATAGGTAACATTTATGTACTTTTTATGTCACCTTGGTTACTTGTTTTTGCTTTTGTCTCGTTGTAAATTATTTGCCATTTTCCCTGAAGAAGGTACCAGTTAATGGTGCCGAAACGTTGAAAATAATGAATTATTACAGAACAAAAACTAAAAAGGTTGTATTATTCCTAGTTTATTACATTTGTTTGTGATTTTGTTTGAATACCATGAAATACTGAAGCACGAGTTGTATTTTTTTCGCACGCGCCAAAATTTTGATAACAAGGCCAAGCTGGTTTTTTAAATGACAATGTCATATCTCTTTGCAATAAATAATATTAAAACAACTTTCTCAGATTTCTTTAAATTCTTTATCTATAATCATATAATTTCTACGCGACCTCTCCGGGTTAACAACACTTTATAATATAGTAAATATTGTAGTAAAATGAACTACAAGATTTTTTTAAACAGACGATGAGTACAGAACAACAAACTATCAAATTCAACGTTAATATTTATTCATATTATATTATTGAAATACTGTCAAACACAATTTGAAATTCGTTGTATGTTTTTACATTATAAATTTATGCTACTTCATTATGTATAAAAAAAAATTTGCTACATATATTTAGTCCAGGCAATAGAGGTTTTTACCCTACAAAAGGTGGGGAAAAAACGATTTTAACATATCGCACCCCGGCTAGAATAGTGACACAAGTCAAAATTTAGAAATTCTAAGTTCGTCAGATAAAATTGGTCAAAAATATGCTTCTAATAATCAGGAATAGTGACATAAATCAAGATTATATTTTTCGAGAGATGGAGCTAATGTCTTTTCGTTTCGAGCTAACGTAAGTAACTTTACATTCGCGAACTGTCTTCTTTAAGTTTTACGCAAAACTATTTTTTGGACTTGTGTCACTCTTCTCGCCGGGGTGCGATATGTTGTTTGGGTCGAGACGGGGATGAAAAATTCAAATTTGTGACCTTGGGGAAGCTCGGCGTGAACCGCTATCTTGGATCAAAGGTGCAAAAAATGAGTTTTTTGCTATTATCTCAAAAACAGTGGCCCGTATCAAAATTTTACAAGAATACAAATTTAATGCTCGTTACTTTTTTTACAAAAAAGGTTCTTGCATTTTTTACCTAGGATAAACACTCAAAGAGTTATGTTCGAAAATAGGTAACCAGAACAATAATTTATGAAAGAAGATTTAATCACTCAAAATATACACAATATTAATTTTTTAATACTTAATCTAATAGATTTTGTTATTTGTAACAGTTTACATTTGTCGTGGCATCAAAAGAAGTAAATTATCGATGATTTTTAAATAATAATGAGCGGTTAACGAATTATTAACAATTTAAACTTATGTGAAATTTCACTAAAATTTTAAACATCTGCAAATCAGCTTAGTTTTCATTGGACACGATTAAAAATAAGCTTTACTTTTTTTTAATATGTGCTGAAATTTCAGAAGAAAAAATGAAAACTAAGCCGATTTGCAGATGTTTAAAATTTTAGTGGAATTTCATATAAGTTTAAATTGTTAATAATTCGTTAACCGCTCATCGGAGCAAAAATCGTTTAACATGACATGAAGGAGAATTCGAAACTGAATTAAAATTTTTAAACCGCGGTACCGTAACTTTAACCGGGTCAGAGTGGTTGATGAATTTGTGAAAAAGGGCTGACAAAAATTATTTAAAAATCATCGATAATTTACTTCTTTTGATGCCACGACAAATGTAAATTGTTACAAATAACAAAGTCTATTAGACTAAGTATTAAAAAATTAATATTGTGTATATTTTGAGTGATTAAATCTTCTTTCGTAAATTGTTGTTCTGGTTACATATTTTTGAACATAACTCTTTGAGAGTTCATCCTAGGTAAAAAATGCAAAAACCCTTTTTGTAAAAAAAGTAACGAGCTTTAAATTTGCATTCTTGTAAAATTTTGATACGGGCCACTGTTTTTGAGAAAATAGCGAAAAACTCATTTTTTGCACCTTTGATCCAAGATGGCGGTTCACGCCGAGCCTCCCCAAGGTCACAAATTTTAATTTTTCATCCCCGTCTCGACGCAAACAACATACGTTAAAATCATTTTTTCCACACCTTCCGTAAGGCAAAGGTCTTTTTTGGTCTCCATTGACTGGACTATTATATATGTAGCAAACTATCATAAGAAATAATTTACAATTTGAAATCAATAATTATTATTAGCGACTTAATTCCAAATAAGTACTTACTGATAAATATAGTAAACAATTTTCAGAAACAAGTTATTTTTCTTGATCAAACAGTGACGTTCTAAGTCAATAGTGTGAGACGGAAGTAATTTATTGTTTACACGTGAATCCAAGAAAGCTAAATTAATGCTTTGTAACGCCCATTTTCCTAATTACTACGTTGTTATCTTTTCAACGAAGTGACGCCTTCACATTGACACATGAAGTTTATTTTCTTTACATAACTTACAGAGAAAAAAAAAAACCAGTGCTGGAGTTAGGAAAAACTTTTGTCGACAATAGGATTTTTTGTGATATCGATATATCGATAAATGGATAATATCGAAAAAATGTCTGTTTTTAAAATATCGATATTACAGTAAGGCTATGTCCGATGTCGCATTTTGGCATTTAGTATTTAGGATTTAGGTTTTCTTCACATAAATACAACTCCGAATGACACACTGGTGATATCTATAGTGACTGTATATACATAGTGTGGCCAATAGGGGGATCGATTTTGATTGGTCGGCGCGAATTTGCCTAAATATGGCGGATATTATGCCGACAAAGTGACATTTTCAGATTTGTTACGTGAATTGAAGGTAATTATATTATAATTTAGATAGTGCAAATAGTTATATTACACGTGTATTTGTATATTTATAACTCAAAGTAATATATACATATTTTTTAACATCACATCTGTTTTAGGTTAACTGTCAAAATGACTAAAAATGTCTAATATTAAGGTATATATTTTAGATGCCTGGTTGCGTGGCGGTTGGTTGTGAACACAGTTCTTCGAAAGGATTTAAAATGAAAATAAATATTGTTTCCATTTAATATGCTCTTTCATTAATTGTTTATCGAATTTTGTTTAGTTATCACATCATATGAATTCAAATTTCCCGCGCATTTTGCCTAAATATGGCGGCGGTTGGCCACACTATGTATTTACAGTCACTATAGTGATATCTATTGATTTGTATGGCAACACTTTAAAACAACAAAAAAAAATATTGTATAATTCGATTTAATTTGATGTTTCAGATTAAATGTTAATATTATATTTCACAACATAAAGCTAAGAAGCTATTCTATGACAGTAAATTTGACGTTTTATACAAATTATAGCAACGAACATGATTTGTTTAATTAGTCAACTTCAAGGCATAGTGTGCTCCTGCAAAACCCTAAAATCTAATTCGTAAAATCCTAAATAATTACTAGATTTAGGGCATATAAATTTAGAATTTAGATATTAGGATGTTAAAGTGCAACATTGGACATAGCCTAAGTGTCTGTATTGATATTTATCAATAAATTTGGCAAGAGACGAAACGGGGGTCTAGCATCCTCGTTTTAAAGAATGTCATTTCCAATTACAATTTGGCATGATTAAAGATCGATTTGAGGAAAAATAAAAAATTCGGGTCTATTATTTTTCACTAGTCTATCGATTAAAGTTATAAAAAAAGTCGTACATGACCTCATTATCAGAATTTATCGATAATTATTATAGAAATTTATCTTAGAGTTGATTAATTCGTCTGTCACTTCTCGCTGTAAAATTAAACATTTTGATACATGTATTTTAAAGGAATTACGAAAAATAATTACACTTGGTAGGTTATAAAAACTTTAATCATTCTTCGCGTGTTTCGGCTTATTAGACCATCGTGTTATTATTTTTAGAAATTTATCGATAATTTTCGAAACTTCTATAATAATTATTATAATTGATAAATTAAAAAATTTAACGATATTACGTATATATTGATAATATTTATCGACACTAATAGGATATCGAATATCTATATTAAATATTTAATTTTTCCCAGCCCTTGTCGAAAATATTAAATTCAGAGAGAAGACTTAATGATAAGAAAAATTGATTATGCACGAACTGATTGTATTAACATATCTAAAAACGTTAATCTATATGAGAACGTGATGTTTGCTGTACTAGCCAATCAGTAAAACGAATTCCCTTTATTTAACTCGCCGATAAACGATCTTGATTTCTGCGCAAGCAAGGACTTTTTTTCTTACTGAGTGTCTGTTACAGAAATATTTTTCTTACAAGTATTTTACTTAGTACGCATTACTTCTTTAATTTATTCATCTTTTTTACCTCTCGCTAAAAGTATTGGATTCATGCTAAAAATCGCATATCCAGATTTTAGTGGATAAGCACGTTTTAAGGTCCCTAGAATCCGATTTTAATATTTTTACGATGATGACTGTGTATGTGTGTGTGTGTATGTGTGTGTGTGTGTGTGTGTGTGTGTGTGTGTGTGTGTGTGTACGTGTGTATGTTGAAAGGACGATTCCTCAAAAACTATAAGACAACACCGGTTTAACTAAGAATTTCTCAATCTGACATTCCTGGGAAGAGCTGAAAAGGTTTTGGTAACAATTGGACAAACGAAAGTAGTAGTTTCTGAAAAAAAATCTTCTAAACATTATTTTTCGGAAAGTTATTTCATTACAAATATTAAAGTATATAAAATTTTCTATCCAATACATTGAACATTTTTATTATATCTTCTATAAATTTAGAGATAGAGAATTATAAATATATAAAATAATCCATTGTATAGTAAATCAAACAGCTCATGGAAACCAGTTGAAAGATTAAAATGATTGTAAATGACATAAATGTCAGTGTCAAAAATCCAGAGACATTACTGCAGGCTTTTTCTGCGAAGTACATTTAATATTTCTTATTTTGTCATTAATTAAATATTTAAAATTACAGATATAGCTGCCGCTTAAGGGGATTCATTTATAAGCCAAAGTATGTACAATATCAGTGTCAACTAAACACGCGTTTGCTATACATTTAAAAGAGTGGGGGGAAACTTTTTCATAGAATGAATTGAAAAATAAAGAAGAGATGTAATTAGAATTGTTTGTGTGTACTAGAAATGTTAAATACAATACTTACGAGTATATAGCCTAATATGAAAATGGTGAGAGGTATTGTGCTGCCCACAACAGATTTTTATTGTTCATTTCAGATTTGTAATAAATAATAAGTACCTATCCATTTAGTAAATGACTCCAACAAAGAAATAGTGGGCAAAAAATAAAGCAAATTAGTGACTAGACGTTGCTATATCTTGCTTCTGCTAGAAAACGTCAAGGTTTCTCTCACAAAATAATTTAAATATATAAATATTTATTTTCTGCATTTTAATATATCACAGTCACTTCGTAACACCACGTCCATTTTTGGATAAAACTGAGTAACTTTAAAGTCAGTGTCAGTGATGTTGTGAATCAAAACTTTAATTTTTAATTTTCTGTGGTGTTCAAGTATTATCTTGTGATTTATTTCATTTTGAATCCTTGGAAATATTTACCTAAAAAGGTTGATTATTATGTTGTAAATGTAAGTACAATTAAATTGAAAGTGACAATGAAACGTACAATTTGCTATAATAAATTAAAGATGGACAGATAAAAAATTTATACCTTCTGTGAAGTATTTTTTTTCTGTTGAGGCTATAGTTTTTCGGTCCAAAACATGTTAATTAGTAATTAAATTTAAAATTTTTAGTAAAATTGAATAAATTAAATGATAAATTTGACAGTATTTTCATTAAGTGTTTATCCTAAATCCAAAATAAACAAAACATATTTGTTTGTATTATCGAGAAATTATGTATTAATATTGATATAATATTCTTGATGTTCAAAAATGTTTGTAGAGTGATTCTTGAGAATTATAGTTGAATAAATGAACAAAAGTCATTTGGGTTCATAGATAAGGATGAAAATATGAATTATGTACGCAGGGTGTTCATTTTTAAGTGGCCGCCATTGCAATCTCGAGAACTATAAGAGATATGAAGTTTGTTAAATTAGCAAAGAATTTCTATTTTACGTGGGCATTACAATGATAAACTCAAAAAAAAATAATTCAACCAGTGGTTCTCAAAATTTGGGACTCAACTTTTTTATTTTAAATGAGAACATACTTTTTTTATTTCCTCATTCGTTAGAGAATTTAATTCTGAATTCAGTGATAAAATACTTTTATACCCAGAATACAATTCTTGATATCCAAAATTAAATTATCAAAAATCAGAATTTTGGGCCTGTTGTGTTATTTACGGAGATGTGATATCTATACTTTATTTTAAGACATCCTTAATTCAATTTTTGGTATATTTAATTACATTTTTGATATCCTTAATTTAATTCTTGATATCTTTAATTCAAATCTTGATATCTTTAATGCAATTCTTGATATCTAAAAATCTGTTGTGGCCAGCACAAGACCTCTCGCCATTTCCATATTAGGCTATATAAGTATTGTATTGCACTTTGCTATCGAACCGTCGTTTTATAACAAAATATCACAGAACTTTACCCAACTATTGTTTTTTATTATCCTATATAACATGTCTTCTGCACATGTACAATTCTAATTATATTTATTTTTCATTGAATGAGGAAATTCCTAAATTTCAGAGATTCTTCCAATTCATTAACCAGATTGGCGGTATTTCTGATGGGTATATGCATTTTACCTATAATTCAAATATTTAATTATTGAAACAATAAGAAAGATTAAATATACTTCCCAGAAAAAACTTATCAGAATATCACTAAAACTGTTGATTTTTGACACTGACATATGTCATTTACAAACTATGTTATAAACATTTGAATTTGTCAAGTGGTTTCCTCAGTGCCTTAGCCTCTGCGATTAGAATATTCTATATATTATAGTGTCTTTATCTCTAAATCTATACAAGATATAATAAAAATTTTAAGTGTATTATATGGAGAATTTTGATCTTCAATATTTGTCATAACAAGAATTTACAAAAAAATATATTTAGAAGAATTTTTCTAAGATACTACTACTTCCGGTTGTCCAATTATTACCAAAACCTTTTTAGCTCTTCCCAGGAATGTCAGATTGAGGAATTCATAGTTAAACAGGTCTTACGTATTATAGTTTTTGAGGAATCGTCCCTCCAACATCCAGACACACATACACACACACACACACACACACACATCCACATACATACACACACACACACACACACACACATCATATTAAAAATGTTATAATCGGATTGTAGGAACTTTAAATTTAAATCGTGCTTATTCAATAAAATCTGGATATGCGAATTTTAGCATGAATCCAATACCTCTTTTAGCGAGAGGTAAAAATGAATTTTTAATATCTATAAATATTTGAATTTAATATATATTTTGGATATCAAAATATATTACAAGGACATCAAAAAATGAAAAAGACGTCTTTATTTCATTTAATGACCTCTTTAAATAATTTAAGATATCTTTAAATATAGAATAAATATTAAAACGGCGTTCCATACTCAAATGTATCAAAAAGTGTGTACTACCGAATAAGTAAAAAATAAATCAAAATTTATCAGAAATAAAATAATTATTGAGGAGTTTTTCAAATTATGTAATGAAATGTAACTAGCATTTAATAGCCAAGAAAGACGACTGCTAATGACAATAAAATACTAATTCTTAATTTACATTTTGTATGTAATATTTCAATTATGTTAATGATCATTAACGCGTAATTTTAATTGTAATTACCATTATGTTACGTTGATCTTTTGTGAACATGTTCGTAAGTTTAGTGCTTTAAAGTATTTCATTTAGCAACGAATAGATGAACCTGACGTCTGCCTACTTTTTAATTTTGAAAAATTCAAAATGTTGATATTTGAGAATAAATTAATTTGTTTTGAAACGCTATTATAAAAAATCTTGACTGGAATACATTGCGAAATGAATGAGTGCTTTAGGCACTTGACGTGTTGTATCACTCGCTTACGCTCGTGCGTACACGTTTCAAGTCGCGTGCCTAAAACACTGTCATTTCGCAACTTATTACTTAAATAGCTATTATATATTGTCTGAATTTTTATACTTAAGAATTAATTTTTGTCGTCTCTCTCGACTATAAGGCTTGTCCTTATCGCACAGTTTTCGTCTTGTATACTTTGTCATGTTCTTTACCTTTTTGTTAAATACTATCAGCCCGATTCACAAAAAAGTTTAAGCTAATCCTCATTTTTGGATTAGCGAATTATACTCTAATTTTGACAGTTTATATCTTAAAATATAGTCTAACCTATTCCTAGTATCTGCCTTTATTGATAATATTATGAAAATTAAATTTTAAATACCGGAATAGAATAGAATTCACTAATCCAAAAATGAGGATTAGCTTAAACTTTTTTGTGAATCGGGCTGTATATGTATATACTTTGTACTGGTTGGGTGGAAGAGCAGCCTTCAGCTGAACCCCGCCATTGACATTGGTCAATAAAGATTATTATTATTGAGAAAGGGTTTATTTCTTGGCTGGAAATGGTGATGTAAATAAAGGAATTTCTGGATATCAGCCACTAAAATTTATTCAGTCTCAAGAGACTGAATAAATTTTAGTGGCTGATATCCAGAAATTCCTTTATTTACATTATTATTATTATTATTATTATTATTATTATTATTATTATTACTACTATTGCCGTACAAATATTAAATTCATGTTATAAGCAATTAATTTATGGAATTATAATGTTCTTTGAAACAATTGATAAAAAAGTCGAATATGTAATGGTGGTTATCAAGTACCGTCAATCCGAGAAAAGCGCGCGTCATTATTTCTATGGACGTAATAAACATGCACATGCACATGCACATGCACAAGCACATGCGTCTGTTATAAGTTAAATTTTCTTCGTATATTTGTAGAAACTGACTTTTTATTTATTACCTAAAGTCGTAGTACGTGCAAATTGAACGATTCATAAAAACATTTTTATATTTTACGTTTTATTCATGGAAGTAGAAATTCATTTGTTTTTTTGCTATTTTGCATATGATTAACTTTTTGCTGGTTAAAATTAATTTTTTTGTCACGGGCCGCAGTTAAATTACTATATCAGATCATCTTTTGCGTCAAAGTTGCAAAAAATAAGAAAATAAACAAAATATTTCTATCGAAGTTTACCTTTTTTGTTTTAACCTATATGAAAAAAAAGTTTAAAGCATTTATCAAGGTGAAATGTGAAGTTAAATATATTTTTAGTATCAGAAAGCAAGGTTTTGTACGGGGATCCCCTATTATTTTTAGGCTGTATTAGTGTACATGAAAACCGGATTGGGAGTGCCGTTATTAATTTTTAGGCAATAAAAACAAAACACAAGTATGGCTGCATTTTTAAGAAACTGACAGAAAGAAACAGATTAGGAATCACAAATGAAGTTCAATGAAAAGTATAAATGATATGAACTATGCATGCTATGCTAGTGACATTGTTCTATCACCTCTAAACTATTCAGAGATATAATTGAAAAATTAAGCCAGTTATATTTTAATATTGATATATTAATATAGTTCAGAATATGTAGATTAAGGTCATATATAAAATAGAAAATAATTTAAATGTTAAATAAAAAATATAAATGCTGAGACATGCCATATAAAAAAAAAAATCTGTTGTGGCCAGCACAATACCTCTCGCCAATTTCATATTAGGCTATAAAAATTGTATTTAACATTTCTATTACACACAAAATATTCTAATTACACTTATTCTTTATGTTTTAATTCATTCTATGAAAAAGCTCTTCTAAATGTTCGAGATTCTTCCAATTCATTGACAAGATTGGCGGTACCTATTTCTGAAAGGTATATGATGAAATATATGTACAGCAAGCGCGTGTTTTATTGACACTGATACTGTACATACTTTGGTTTATAAATGAATCCTATTTCTTTTTATACCACTTTTAGATGTTGACAGAGTTTTTTCCTCATTATAACAACAGCATATTATATTACTATTACAATTTGACTTGCTCATGTACGAATTCTATATCTATATATAATTTTAAATATTTAATTAATGATAAAATAGGAAATATTAAATGTACTTCCCAGAAAAAGTCTTCAGTAATGTCTGGATTTTTGACACTGACATTTATGTCAATTACAAACATTTTAATTTTTCAGCTGGTTTCCATAGGCTGATTGATTCATTATACAATGGATTATTTTATATTTTTATAATTCAGTCTTTTATTAAATCTATAATAAAAAAGTCCAATGTGTTGGATAGAGAATTTTATATTCTTTAATATTTGTTATAACATAAATTTCCAAAAATAATATATAAATAACAATAATAATAATAATAATAATGATAATAATAATAATAATAATAATTTTCAGCTCTTCCCATTAATGTCGTGTCTACAACATCCACACATACATACACGCACACATACACACACATACACACACATACACACATCCACACACACATCCTTACACACACATACACACACAAATGCATACTCACGCATGCACGCACACATACACACACAAATGCATACTCACGCATGCACGTACACACACACACACACACACACACACACATCATTGTCACCTCACGGGCACTCATTGCTGGCGTGCAGAGTGCACCGTAAGGAAATATATAGCAAATTATTTCTTACAGCATTAGTCATTTTCTAATTTGCCGTTCGTTAATTTCTTATATAGTAGTTTAAATTTTCTTATCAAGTTTTAACGTTTTTTTGTGTTATATGTATATCTTTGTTTATTTGTTATAGGTAGCATTTTAAAACGTTTTGTTATGTAAACAAATAATTCTCAATTAACGAAAAAAAAAAAATACTATAGCAAATTAGAAATTGGAAAAAAATCAAATATACAAAATATTCCAGCTGCTAAGTTTCTAATTTTAACGTCAATTACGATTCGCATAAAAGAAGCTAAACAAGTTCAGAAGACATTGAAAATTTCCTAATAAACAAATTAGAAATATATTTATAAAAGATCAATAAAATGAAAAAAATCGTAATGAGCAGTTATAAGCAAAGATCAGAAAATGCGTCTTATTTACAAATACTTCCTTTCCTAATTGCAATTAACAAATTGTAAAACAAATTAGTAAATATTAGTTATTAAAAAAATGCATTGGTATTGACGCAAACCACAACAGAATGTGGAATCACCCGAAAATCGCCTCTGGCTGGGCCACCTTTTTGTGGGACCGGTGAAAAACTCCTGCTTTCGGACCAGTCATTGACGTCAGAGCTATCTATCGTATGAGCTTCGCCGTTGACATTGGCCTTCGCGGTTGCTCGCTATATAAACTCCCGCCGCTTGATATTCACATATTCGTTGTTACATCCTTGTGCAGTGAAGTGATACTAGATAAACAAAACATACACCAAACATGTATCCAAATCCGTTCAATCGTAAACACTCTACCATCCGTCAAGTTATTGACAAGTTCTTGAAGCCTGACTTCAACAACAACTGGAGGTCGAAGAAGAATTTCAACCAACCCTTGAAGAGATACGGGAGTGATTCTTCTTGTGCTTCGACTTCAAGCAACGGGAGTTCTGCTTCTTTTGCGCCAAAGTGAAATGCTGTTGAAGGCATATGGATTATGAAAATGCTCAAGATATTCGTGGATCAATCATAGGTAGGTTCTATCACAAAAAAATAATACAACATAACTTTCAACATGAAAAAAAAAAAAATTATGGTTTTAAAGACAAGTAAACTAATAAAATTTGTTTCTTTTGTTACAGAACCACCAAAAAATATGGAAAGCATCCAGATACTTACTCTTCGTTGAAAAGAAATGAAGATTTAAAGAAGATAATTTGGAAGATTTGCGAGTTATGAAGATCATCGTTACAACAAAACTAAATGAGAAAAGAAGATATTATTGAGTTATCGTTAAAGAATGTAAAATCAAGTTCAAGTGATTTAAA
Organism: Ophonus ardosiacus; assembly: GCA_943142095.1. Classification (NCBI taxonomy): domain Eukaryota; kingdom Metazoa; phylum Arthropoda; class Insecta; order Coleoptera; family Carabidae; genus Ophonus; species Ophonus ardosiacus. The sequence continues at coordinate 16,512,684 of OW964824.1, forward strand.
AATTGTGAAATATCCGGTGCTCTCCCGATTTAATCAGAAGGACTGTAATACATCAAAGAATATGTTAATTATTTATGATATTTATGTATTTATTCCATAATTTATTAAGGCACTAGTTGCTTTATTTATATAATAACTTAATATAATTTAAAATAAAGTATTTAAATAAAACTTTTTTACGTATTAATTGTTTATCTTCATTACTAAATAACACAATTTCTTACACTTAATATGCACAAATAACAAACAAGATTGCATCAGTGAAAAACAAAATCTATTTACTGAAAAAACAATCTGATGTGGCCAGCACAAGACCTTCCGTCAATTCGATGTATTTTGTACAAATCCCATACCAGAAGGAAAAGATTCTATATATACAGTAAAATTGTAATACGAATATACAGGGTTAGTTAAAAGTATGGAGACGGCGATTTATTGTCGTTAATATTCATTTTAGGAAATTATGTTCAATACAAAAGTGTTTTAAGAAATTTTGATCTACATTTGAGAATACTTGAATTTTATTTTTCTTCAATTGTTTTTGAGTTATGATTGTCCGCGCATTCGATAGAGTGTTTTTTTCTCTTTCTAACAGTATGTTTGTTTTTTTGTTTTTCAATTTATTTTAATAACATTTTTACAAGGAAAAACACCGGTTCAAGTATTTACGAATAGTAGGTTCATCTAAGATAGACAAAATTATTTCCAATAAAGTTGTCGATCACAATTTTATCATTAACAACAAATTAATAACTAAGTAAATTACATCGCTCGAGTTTGTTTATCGCTTCGCTTTTCTCTATCTTATATGTACCTACTATTCGAAATACTTGAACCGGTGTTTTTCCTTGTAAAAATATTATTAAAATAAATTGAAAAACAAAAAAAACAAACATGCTGTTGTAAAGAGAAAAAAACATTCTATCGAAAGAAAAATAAAATTCAAGTATTCTCAAATGTAGATCAAAATTTCTTAAAAACTTTTGTATTGAACATAATTTCCTAAAATGAATATTAACGACAATAAATCGCCGTCTCCATACTTTTAACTAACCTGTATACTATTTTTTTCCATACCGAAAGTTTCTTGGAAAAGATTCTGTAAAATTATAACACGAACATAATTCACTATGTAAATTGCACTTGACAGCTTGACACTGACATCTGCCAATTAGAATTTTTTGAATATATCAGCTGTTTCTATGGTTAAGTATAGCAAAGCTGGCTAATTTATGAAAGCTAATTTCATTATAATTCTTTAACTCTCTATTGAAATAAAGGAAAATGTATAATCAAAGAGTATACCGAATAAGACATAAAATGTCAAAAAATTATATTTAACCGTGTCTTTTTTTCAAGAAAAACGTTAAGAACTTGAATATGAGTACTTCCGGTTGACCAATTATAACCAAAATCTAATCAGCTCTTCATATGGATGTAAAAGAAGAGGAATACGAAAGAATCATAATATTTAGAATTGTAGTATTGGAGTTATCGCCGGAAAAAATTGTTACACACACACATGGACACACACACACGCATACAGACATCTTAAAAATAGTAAATTCGTATAGTTGGGACCCTAAAGCGCGCTTGTCCATTAAAAATTCACCACCGAATTTTTTGACCAAAGACAATACCTTCCTTACCTAAAGGTGACGGAAGGTAAATACAATAAAAATTAGCTGGTATTATTTATCAGAAATGTAGTCATCTAAGTACAATTAATCAATCTATTACTACTGACATGCATTGTAAAAACTTACATGTCAGTTTAAACAAAAAATCTGATGTGGCCAACACAAAATCTCCCGCTATATTCTATATTCTTTTTAAAATGTCACTATTATTAATTTGAAGAGATTAGTTTTTTGACAGTAACATTTAATTTACTGTCAGTTACATTCATTTGAAATATGAACTGTATAACAAAGGAATTGTGTTTATCTTAGGCTTCAGGATTAAAAAAAAAAAATTATTTATATTTATCTGTAAAATATATAGAAAAAGTATTAATGTATTCCTGTAGAATATTCAATAATCTTTAATTTTCATAAGACATAAAATGCGAAAAAATGGCATTTAATGGTATTTTTTGAAGAAAAACCATTATGAGCTTCAGGTAAAGTGCCATTTCCGGTTATCCGATTTACACCAAAATCTAATGGCTTCTTTTCATATTAGAATAGAGTATAAATACAAGGTTTCAGAATTTTCTGAATGATGGTATTTGAGTTAGAGCGAAGACAAAATCCATACACATACACACACCCACACATACATACACACATACAGACATCATCGTGAAAATGTGAAAATTGGATTCTAGGGACCTTAAAACGTGGTCATTTACTAAAATCTCGATATGTGATTTTTAGCACGATCCCTATACCTCCCTTACCAAGGTAGCGGGAGGTAAAAAGTCGCATCGAAAAATTGGCACATGTGTATTTTTACAACTTATGCTATAATGTTGATGCTATATTTTTTTGACTGTCAGTTACAGGCTGTTTATTAACCAGAGATCAAATATTGAACATAGGACTGGTAGAATTTAAAGTTAAAATAACAAATTCATTCCAATGAATTTTCAAATGATAGCCATGATTAGTAAAATTAATTTAAAAATTCAGTAAATACCGCAAACCGTAGTCATAGAAGAGAAGGAGGATTTTTTAAAATAAAAACCGTAAAAACTCTTCTTACTTCCACATCTCACTTGGGTTCCCCTATATTATCATAGTCATAAGAGGTTTATTTTATAATCGAAAATAATCAAACCTTCGAATAAGAATAAATACTACCAAATTTTAATCTTACTTTAATCAGAGTCCAATCTAATCTTAATTATCATTGATTATGAGTACTTGTGCAAACTACGAGTTGAACCCAATGAAATTGAAATTTTAAATGTCACGTTTCTCGAAATTTCATTTTGATTAATGTGATAGGAAATTTTTGCATCGGAAATACTTTCAAAGTGTTAAATAATACTCTCAAAATATTTCCGGCCTTGATTATTTCATAAAAAGTAAACAGGTTGTCAAAATTCAATGTCAGTTGTCGCAAAATTATAAGTTGAATATCTTGAAATTTGTTCTTCATTTAAGTTGACCTAGACAAGAAATTAAAAGGTCATAGGAGCAATGTTCGCCAAATAAAATATTAATAGACTCTTTTATTGGCCTTATAATTATTAAATTCCGACAGATAACCCGTTAATGGTGTCAAAAGAAAGCAGAAAGATTTTCTCATTGATTGTCATAATTTTTGGGTAAAGTAGGAGATTTTTACTTTCACTAAAATTGTTATTTACAAGAATAAACACGTGTTGTCTGTTTGTTTGTAAACAGGAAATAATTTAAAGGTGAATTTTTATCTGAAAAAAAAAGAAATAAATTTTGTTTCTTCAAGACACAAGTACAAGTGTGATTTAAAGAATACAGTCAAGTGATTTATTGAATTCCTTTAAAAAAAACTTTAAATATTAGTAATTTTTGACATCTATTATGAAATATTAAGTGTATGATCGCATTTCTACTCAATTTAGGTAAAAGGGTGTTGAAATAATTACAAATGTGGAACAAAAATTTCAAATGTTATTTGGGTTACAAAATTAATTTCATGATTTTTTTCTTTATTTGATAATGTTGAAATTAATCTACTTTAATTTATGACAAATTGGCTCATTTTTCTCAGAAAACTGTCTATCAAGTACTTAAGATAATAAAAGCAATAAACTTGAGCAATTTTTGCAAAATAAATGCGCAAAAAAAACTACAAAATGTTTAAATATTCGTTAATAGTTAACATATTTTTTATGCTCACATTATATGACATAGTGTTTCGTTTATATTTAATGGCCATTTATTTCTACAAGTAGAAGCAATTTAACAATTTATTGATGCAAGCATTCAACATGTTATACTCCGGACGGTCTTGTGTGCATTTGTATTTAAATGTACAATTTGATTTTCAAAATGTGTTTTTTACGTAAATCAGATCGGTATTTCTTGCATGAACATGACATAGTAGAATGGTGAATTTTATCTATTAGCACGACGTCCCATAAATATATCGTCATGTTTTTTACTCTTTTACTAACATTTTTTAATGTGACTATTCTATACATAGATTTATTTCGACAGATAATATACAGTTGTTCTCAGTTTCAGTGGCGTAGCCTGGATTTTCATTTGAAAGCAGGGGAGGGGGTATATGTACATGAAATTGTGCATTTATTTTAAGTTTTTTATTTAAATTTTAAGTGTAGGTGTTTTTGCCCAGTTGCACCGCTGACACAAACTTAATATATGTATTTATACAGGATATTAAAAAAATAGAGGTCACGAATTTAAGAGTGGATAATACATCTCAAATCAATAAAAAAAGTTCATATAAATATATATCCGGAAATGTCTAGTTTCAGAGCTATAGCGATTTTAATATTTTATTTCTATCATATACAACTCATACTTTTAACATTGCAATAAAATCATAGTGGCCGTTTACAATGCAAAACAATTGAAGATAGTTTTTTGTTTTTCCTTATTTGTCATAATTATTGTTATTGTTTGTTACAAACACAATTTTGTAATGAATAATTTAATTTTTTTCGAATTAGCAGATATACATTTAATGTTCGGTCGTGCTCACGGTAGAAACTAGACGTTTGTACGAGAAGAATTTTCCAAATCGGAGGATACCAAATAGAAAATTCTTCGGGTCAATTAAACATTTTTTATAATTTATAATTGAATGTTTTCCATTGTAAATGGCCACATGATTTTATTGCAATGTGAAAAGTATGAGTTGTATGACATACGATATTCACCCCAATTCTGTAAGGAAGTTGTTAAGTCTTAGCAACGTTGCTAAAAATTATAACCAATAGAAACAAATGTAAAGGCTGTCATTTTCATATTTTATTCAGTGTTCGTAATTATTATTGGTTATTTGCTATAGCAATGTTGCTAAGTCTTAACAACTTTCTTACAGAATTGAGATGATTGTCAATGGGGGCATTTATCATAAACGAATTTAGTGTTTGTATTAATAACATTCATTAGTTCACATCTAATAATGATAGAAAATACTTAAAATCCATTCAAATAAATTATATATATTTAATTAATTTCTGAAAACTGTTATTTTTGTCCTCTATACAATGTCCTTGAAAGCTGTGACGTCACAATCACGGACATTAGAAAGAGACGGAAGAGAGAGAGCATGATTAGTTTTGACGTTTAGGAGACAAATGTTCAGCGACTCTGTTGTGAAGAGAGGTTAGTTTATTTATTTTGAAGAAATAGAACTGTGCTCTTCTCGCTAGTACTTTATAAGGTTTGTAATATGTAATTGTTTTGTACCCGGTTGTTTTAATAAGTCTGAGGCGTCTGAGGATCCATTTCGACACGCTTTCAAGCAAACATGATTGACAATAAAATGACACATCTTGTTAAGAGTACACAGATTCGGCTTTGGTCGGATAATTCCGTCATTAATGTCATACCGTGAATTCTACGTTATCAGAAAGGAATTCAAGTAACAGATACAATTTTAAAAAATCTATTTCTCTGTTATTACAAATAATTTTTAAATCGGACAAAGGCCCAATACTATATATATATATAAAGATGAACTTTCAAAAGAAAAAATGAAAAAAATATGGTAAATGACCCTATTTAAGGAACACTAAAATTTAAGCGTCAGCCGTGCAAATTTGGAGCACCTGTATATTCAACTTTTGAGAACGTTTTCTAATCATCTTAACGATACATATGTATTTGAAATGATGATATATTAGGTATTCGAAATTTTTTGACATACTTATTAATAATTGAAAAATGTTTAAAAGAATGTAGTGTCATTGTTTGTCTTAAAGTTTTTTATAAAAATGTTCTGAAGGAAAACACCGTTACAACTTCTTTCTCTATAATTTTTTTATTCATTTTATTTCAATACGTGTTCAACATACACAATATCGTAACTCAAAATATTTTAATACTTCTTGTACTCTTTTTAAATACTCTTCTCTTTGTACTTAAACTAGTTTCATCTTTTGCTTTACAATTCAACCATATCTGGTTGAAATTTATTCCATTTTTACTACATTGGTTTTGCACAAAACTTTTTCATGTATAAATACATATGTACAGGATGGAACTAATACGAGTTCCTTCTATGAAAAACTTTCTTATTATACATGCTACAGAAAATTGATGTAGGTCTTTATAGGCCATATTTTTGAGACAACTTTATTGGGGACCACAGGAATTGACCGATTTTGTTTTTGAACTACAGGCTAAAACTTGTTTTTCGCTTATTTTGAAAATACCTCATAACTCGTTTATTATAAATGATAAAGAAAAAATGTTTACATAATTTTAATACTATTTTTTACGTAGAATAAAGTGATATAATTAGAATTTTTTTTAAACTTAATAATTCTCGAAATATAACAACCATATTTTTTTAAATGGGAACATGTTGAAAATAGTCTCATCTTTTTCATTATTTTATATTACTATTTGAAAATTGGAGCTAATTTTCACGTTGACTTTTTCAAGCAAATTATATATCTATTTTGATGAGATTTGTTAAACGGTTTCACATTAAATTAATTAATAGGTATCAGTTCTTTGTTTTTATGTAAGTTTTATTTTTTGTTACATCTAATAATAAATACAATTTATATAAAACCTATAATTATCAATTTTTTTGGTATAATCATTGTTTCCCGGTATCAAAAAAATTCTTGGTATTTTGATTGGTGAACAAAAATGGCGCGTCTTCCGTAGGACATCTAAACTTTTCCAAAACGTAGTTCAGACTTCTCATATTTTTTTGTCCTACAGGTTCTAGTAAATTATTCCAGAGTAAATTAGCCGCTGTAAAATTAATTATTTTAATTAAGAGAGACACAGAAATGATTTACACTTACCTAAAGCGTGTCCTTTCTGTGAAAAATGAAAACAGTCGTACGTGATATATGAAATGTCTATGACTTCATCGTATAAATGCTTCGGGTCCAAAGGAGCATTGAAGAATTTCATAAATGGTTGGATGACTACCGTAAAGTCTTTTTTTCGGTCGTAACGACCACTAGATATCTGAAAAATACAAAACATATAGTAAAAAATATAAATTCAATGTAACATTATAAATGAGAAAATGTTTGTTCGCTGCTTATGAGAAAACATCATGCCGGATATGTTTTTGATAAAATAAATGCATTCTTCTTGTAAAACTTTAGATAAAAATGTAGCATTAACAATATTTATATAAGAATAAATAGAAACAAGAAATGAAGTCACAATAATAATAAACTTATTACTCCAGTTTCTGTCATTTGTCATCAACATTATTCTTTTTCTTACTACAATTTTCAATTCAAGTTACCTGTGATTATTTTCCTAGGAATGTAAGTAAATTTATTAATTTCCGTCGTCAAGGAAAAATTATAAACAAATATAAAAGGTAACTTACATACGTACATCGACCTTTAAACTAATGGACCAAGTGTCTTCTATTCATTTATTGTTAGAATATTGCTCTAACATAAAAGGATAGAGATATATATTCTGTCCTTTAACAGTACGGAAATTCTCAGTTAAAGTATACTGCGCATGCGTTCGTACTCATTGTACATCTTTTTCAGCCATATGTAAACCTCTATACATCGCTCTCTATCACTGATCACTAGTTAGTTGTCAAAAGCTACATTTGACGTTTCGTGACTGTTTGTGTAATATTTACTTTTTTTGGAGAACATTTTGCGACAAAATAATGGGGAAACGGTGTATTTCGTGCAGTCAACAGTACGTACGCGGTTCAGCTGTGTCATTTCATATGTAAGTTCTTATTAATTATTACTTGTCCCCTATAATATAATATGTATATAATATTTTGTATTAAAAATATATAATAAAACTAATTATGCACAAAAAAATTAAATCTATACTCTTAGCGATTATGCACTAAGTATAAGTTAGGGACAAATAATTTTTTTTATTTTGCCGCGTTTTCTTAACTTCCGTACTGTTGAAGGATAGAGATACTGTGTCTGCACCGTTATGGCGGGACAAGCGTTTTGCTCGTACGCTGCATCTATTAGTTTAAAGATCGATGCATACGTAGTAACTATGGTTGCAATACATACTTACAATACAAGTAGCGCGAAAACTTTTTTTTCCGTTTGACCAATTATAACTAAAATATAATCAGTGTTACACGTGGTTGTAAAAACGTTGAATACGAAAAAATTGTAACGTTTGAAAGTGGAGTACGTAATCGAAGCCCAAAAAACCGTCACGCACGCACATACAGACAAAAACATAAAATCGTATTTTAGGAACCCTAAATCGTGCTTATATATTAAAGACACATCATCGAATTTTTTTACATTCCCTACCTGCAAGTGACGGAAGATAAAAAATACAAGATCATTTTATAATGTACGAGTTAGAGTATATTATGTATTTATTTTCAATAATGTTTTTAACCTTTAATTATTATAGGTATAATTTGATTTTATATTACGTCAATGGGTTTTTTATCCATGTTCTGTTAAATTAATTATTCTGTAGCTGAAATATTAAAAAAAAAAACATGTCCAGTTTTTCATTGAATTCTACTCGTATTAATCGTCTTATTTTATGTCTTTCAAGTATCGCTCGAATACAGAAAACAAAATGTTTAAATATTTATAATACTTTGTATCAGAATCGAGTATATTTGCATAGATAAAAATCTGTTATGGCCAACACTTTTGCATTGGAATGTTGAGTTTTAAGAAAATGAATTTCACTTTTATATTTGGGAAGACAGTATTTATTTTTATGGAAATATACTGTTGATTGACTGTAAACTTCTATACTTGTTTTACATTTTTCACAAAGTTATAATTAAAGTAGTTGTTATTTTAATAATAATTTATTTATTTCCGGAGATCATGAGTACATGACATGGGAAACATCAACAAGAGAATATATTTTAGCATGAATCCAATACCTCTCTTAGCGAGAGGTAAAAATTGGTAAACAAATTTATTTTAGAAACTAATGGTCCGTTGCAGCTAAATATTAAACTTGGCTTAAATTGACAATATTGCAGAAAAATGAAATGTGAAGTGAATTAGTGAATTATTAATATTTTGCTGCTAAAATTTCGATATGCATTCTTTTGTTTATGCCCAGCTTAAAATTTAATCCTTGTTGGAGCAACTGAGCATATTCTAGACGTGCAAAAAAAAATAATTAAATTTGATTAGGTATTAATAAAGTTCATGTTTGTTTGAAGACCGGACGATCAAGTTTTATTTTGAAGCCCTACTTCGTATGACGTCAATGCCTCCATCTTTAATTAAAAGCATCTGTTCATCTTTGACGTCAGAACAAAAAAAAAAAAAAAAATGAAAGCCAAATTTATTGGAAAATTCACCTGCTGGCAATCTGACGACCGCTAACAAAATACAGAAACTGAAGATGCGAGAAGTTTATACTATTTAGTAATACCCTTACAAAAAAAATTAAATAGATAAAATAATCGTCTTTACAGTCAATTTTCTTTTAAAACGTACCCTTAATAGTTTATAATATATTTAACTGTTAAATCAGTTGCTGATGCTGATAGTGATAACTCGTATACATCTTTATTTTAAATACGTATACTGTAAATTCAATTTCAAATAAATTTTTTGGAATAATGGGTACCTACTTTTACCCAAATAGTTTCTATCTTCCCATACGTAAATAGAAAACTATATAACTATAAACGTATTTTTACCTCTCGTTAAGAGGAGGATTTATGCTAAAAATCGCATATCCGGATTTTAGTGAATAAGCACGATTTAAGGTCACTAGAATACACGGCCTGGAGAGCTGAGTATTATTATTATTATTATTATTATTATTATTATTATTATTATTATTATTATTATTATTATATTACATCTACTCATCAGAAATACCGCCGATCTCGTCAATGAATTTGAAGAATCTCGAACATTTAGAAGAGCAGAAGGAAACTTATTTATAGAATGAATTAAAAAATATAAAAATATATTAATAATAGATGTACTTCGATTTTTTTTATGTATACTAGAAATGTTAAATACAATATGTACTTATATAGCTTAATATGGAAATGGCGAGAGGTCTTGTGCTGGCCATAACAGATTTTTTACCTCTCGCTAAGAGAGGTATTGGATTCATGCTAAAATTCGCATATCCAGATTTTATTGAATAAGCACGATTTAAGGTCCCTAGAATCCGATTATAACATTTTTAAAATGATGTTTATGTGTGGATGTGTGTATGTGTGTGTATGTAAAAATGTAAAAAAAATATTTAACTGCAGTTTCTTCAATCTGACATTCCTGGGAAGAGCTGAAAAGGTTTCGGTAACAATTGAACAACCGGAAGTAGTAGTTTCTTAAAAAAATTCTAAATATAATTTTTTGGGAGTTTTTTTTATTAAATATTGAAGAACATAAAATTCTCCATCTAATACTCTTAAAAATTTTATTATATCTTGTATAGATTTAGAGTTAAAGACACTATAATTTATAGAGTAAACTAATCGCAGAGGCTAAGGCACTAAGGAAACCAGTTGACAAATTCCAATGTTTATAACATAGTTTGTAATTGACACATGTCATTGTCAAATATCAACAGTTTTAGTGACATTCTGATAGCTTTTTCTGGGAAGTATATTTAATCTTTCTTATTGTTTTATTAATTGAATATTTGAAATTATAGGTAAAATTGTGGTAAAATGCATATATCCATCAGAAATACCGCCAATCTGGTTAATGAATTGAAAGAATCTCTGACATTTATAAACTTCCTCATACAGTGAAAAATAGATATAATTAGAATTATATGTGTGCAGAAGACATGTTAAATACAATAAAAAACAATATTTGAGTAAAGTTCTGTAAGATTTTGTTATAAAACGACGGTTCGAAAGCGAAGTGCAATACAAATACTTATATAGCCTAATATGGAAATGGCGAGAGGTCTTGTGCTGGCCACAACAAATTTTTTTGACTATCGCTGTATCTGAATTGTAAGGACAACCAAACTATTTTGTCTTCTTAATTTCCGACATTTTTAAATATGAGTAAATAATCAATTTATAAATATTGTTTTCATGTAATTAAAAAATATAGGTATCTATAAATGATAATGTCTTATAAACTTTGTAATAAATAAATTTAAAAGTTACAGTTTCTAAAAACATGATAAAATGTCGCCAGTCGCCAGTAATAAATGAGCATCGCGTGTCTATGAGGTGTCAACAGACAACCGCTGTATACTGCAATTTTATTTCAGAAAACAAAAATTAAGAAACTGTAATTTAAAAAGGTTATATATATTTTAAAGTCGCAGTTGAGTTGACATTTTCTTTACAAATATAATTTATTTTTCGTTTTTTCTAGAAAGACTATTAAAAATACATAAAAATAAATAGGTAAAAAAAATATTTTTTTCTACTAAATACAGTACTACAGTAAAAATATTTATAGACGATATTTTCTGTTTATTAACCATAATATTAATTATCTCGTTTTAAAACGTGAGTACTACATAGATTGTCCAATGTTTATGCTTTCTTAAATGGTGCTCATATTTAAATTAGTCAACTTTTTAAACTTTTGTTCAAAAATTATAGAAGATAAAAAAACTGATGATTGTAGTTAAAGTTGTAAGATTTACTTAAATGTTTATATTTTCTTAAATGTTCATCACATTTATTTAAATTTTTTCAAAACATTGAAAAGGTTCCAATATAAACATTTATATGTAAATGTAATATATACATAAAGGGCTGTTTCATTTAAAAGAACCAGAGATTTTTTTGGGTTAACTAATGACTTTAGAGAAAAATGTTAAATACAAAAAATGATCAGGAATAAGGGGCTAATTTATCAATATTGAAAAACCGAAAATTCTACCAATGATTCTCAAAAGGTAGAACAAAATTATATTTTTTAAAATGGTAACTTACATAATTTTCTAGTTCATTAGATAGATTTTTTTCTGATTTTTCTAGTTCGCCCAAAAAAGCACTGGTTGTTTTAAAGGAAACACTTGTGTGTATATATTTATTTTTTATTTATATCTATAATTTAAATATTTTTGCATTATTATACATTTTGTTTTTTGTTCAGCTCTGAGTTATACAGATCACTTCTCTGCCAGTTTTTGCGGACGGTTTTTCCTCTGGCAAAAGGAGAACTTTCCTGAGAAGATGCATGTTCGCTGTCCTAGTTAATGCCGGGCATGCTTAATGTCTAGTAAATTGTATACTTACAAAATAGGTAACATTTATGTATTTTGTATGTTACCTTGGTTATATGTTTTTGATTTTGTCTCTTAATTTTATTTATCATTTTCCCTGAAGAAGGCACCAGTTAATGGTGCCGAAACGTTGGAAATAATAAATTTTTACAGAACAAAAACTAAAAAGGTTGTATTATTCCTAGTGTATTATGTGTTTCGAAAGATTTTTTAATAATTATACTTATGTTCATCGTAATAATTTTTTTTCTTCTATTACCTGGAACAAGAATCTATTCTTTTTACGGTTATAAAGCTGATTAGCTAAAAAAAAAGCTTTTACCGAAAGGTAAAATAATAGTAATTTATTTTTTACATATTAGTTAAGCAAAATAAATTTCAGACTATTATTATTCTTGTTGTAGGTAGGTACACCTTAGCGATAGCTGCACGTGTGCACGTGTTGAAACACTGGTGTACTGCACGTTATTGTGAGACCTGAGGAATCTTGGTTCAAATACTCAAATATTTTATTTATTTATAAATATGTATTGTATATATAATATAATACAATGTTGAGTATATTGTATGTTGGAATATCTTTGTTTGTTGTTGTTCTGGTCATTTAACTCCAGTGGCGTAGCGTAACTAAGGGGTGGCACAACTGGCAAAATGCCCCATATTCTGGCCGATGCAAATAAGCAATTAGTAGGTATAAGATAGAAAAATTTTCATAATTTTTGAATCATTGCTTTTTATATACAAAACTTTGCAGAAACTCCAAAATGTAGAAAACCGACAAATGTCATAGTAATTTGGTAGCAAAAAATATAAACGTTCGACTTTGGTTTCGTGGCTAAGTAGATAACATTGTAAATCATGCACGTATAATAATTTAAATGGGGCGCTGCTAGTTCTGGTACAAATATTATATTTTTCTGGTAGAAAATATAAAATATAGAAAAACTTTTTAGAAATGTAATATAAACAGGATAGAGTTAAGAGTTCGTTTTATTTAAGGCTCCAGACGATTAGAATGTTAAATGGGTTATCTGAGGTCGAGACAAATTTAGACAATGTCAGTTTTTATCGAAAATAATTATCTAACCGTCTAATAACACTCAATCAACATGAAATCTACTGCAATTACGAGACGGGCAACTAGACGATAGGCGCCGAACACGTGGGCGATAAAATAATAGAAGTGTACATTATAACATTGTGCGTTAGATTAGATTGTTTTAAAAACTCAAAGCTCCATTTTAACTAGTCCAGTCAATGGAGACCAAAAAAGACCTTTGTCTTACAAAGGGTGGGACAAAAACGATGTTAACATATGTTGTTTAGGTCGGGACATTTGGGGAGGCTCGGCGCGAGCCGCCATCTAAGATCAAAGGTGTAAAAAAAGTGTTTTTGGCCATTTTCTCAATAAAGTGGCCCACATTTTTTTTTACCTAGGATGATTTCTCAAAGAGTTATGTGACAAAATAGTTAACCAGAATAACAATTTATGAAAAAAAAATTAAATTACTCGAAAAATAAACAATATTACGTATTTAATACTTAGTGTCCAAGGTTTTCTATTTATAACAGTTTACATTCGTTGTGGCATCTAAAGAAGTAAATTATCGATGATTTTTGAATAATTATTATCAACGCTTTCCTACAAGTTCGTCCATCCCTCTGACCCGGTTAAAGATGTGATAATCGATTTCAAAATTTGAATTCAGCATGGAATTCTTCTTCATGTCATGTATTATACGATAAACAAATGGTGATCTGTAATTGATTTTTTCAAATGTTTCTTAATAAATTTCATATTTTTCAACCCAAAAAATTAATAATTCATGTTTTGCTCATGTTCGAAACAAAAGAATGTAGAGTTGTTATACATCGTTGAAACGCATATAAAATGAGGAAAAATATGAGACTATTATTAAAATATCTTTCAGAACTCATATTATTAATTGGAATAATACTACCTTTTTTTAGTTTAAGTTCTGTATTTATTATTTAAACCCAACGTTTCGGCACCATAAATTGGTACCTTCTTCAGGGGATACATTGACATAAATATGTGAAATAACAAAAACAAGTAACCAAGGTAACAAGAAATGTTCATAAATGTTACCTTTTTTTGTGTACAATTTTCTAGACAATATATGCATGCCCGGCAATAACATGGACGGCGAACATGCATCTTCTCAGGAAAAAATCTCCTTTTGCCAGAGGAAAAACCGTCCCAAAAACTGGCAGAGAAGTGATCTGTATAACTCAGAGAGACTATGTTCAACATATGTTCCCATTTAAAAAATATTATGTTTGTGTTATATTTCGAGAATTATTAACTTTTAAAATGATCTAATTACATTACGTTATTCTACGTAGAAATCAGTATAAAAATTATCTAAACATTTTTCTTTTATCTTTTATTATAAACGAGTTATGAGATATTTTCAAAATAAGGGAAAATCAAGTTTTAGCCTGTAGCTCAAAAACAAAAGACAATCGAAAATTTCTTTGGTGCCTATTAAAGTTTTCTCAAAACGTTGGCCCATAAAGACCTACATCAATTTTCGGTAGCGAGCTTAATAAGTAAGTTTTCCGTATAAGGAATTCGAATTTGTTCCACTTGTACATATGTATTATGCAACATATTTTTTCTTGAGACAATATATTGCACACTCATTCAATATATTCTAATAACCTTCAATAATATTGTACAATGTTAAATATTGTGCAATATTATGGAACGTCTAGTCTATTTTATTATATAATTAATTACGTTTAATTATACTAGTTATGTTTTTATTAGAGAAGTACTCAAATCCAATGATCCTGAAAATGTACCTATGTACATATATAAAAATAGTTATTTATGATATAAGTGTTAAAAGTGACATTTCATGAGTGAGTGGGGAAGTTTGTGAAACGAGGCGAAGCCGAGTAAAACAAACCCCACGAACGAAATAAAACCACTTTTAACACGAATATCATACACTATTTTTCCTACGACCCTAGTTATGTATTAGTAAAAACTAAAAATTATAGAATGACATTTATGACAGGTCATGATGTATTTGCTATGAACAACTGAAAATTGTTTATTCTAACCTCTACTTCCAACAATACTGTTTTAAATTCCAATTCTTCAAGCGTCTTGCAAGGAATTACTATAAACAATTGTGATAATTGTACTATAACAATAAACGTTTCAAAATAATGTGTACTTCTAATAAAATACCTATATAAATCATTTCAGTACAAAAATAATTATAAAATGAAACTATATTTACTTATGAACACTAAATGTAACTAGATTTAGTTACATTTTTAACACTAAATGTAACTAGATTTAGTTCTTTTTTAACACTAGTGTTAAAAGTAAATTTGTTTTTTACTTTTAATCCGTTGTCAATGACAACGATTTAAAAGTATTCACTGTGTTATAAACTGTTATTTTGAACTCGCTAAGCAACCGTTAAAAAGACTACTTTTAACAGTGGTCGTAGGAAAAAATCTTTTTATTACATATTGTGTCGCATTTCATTGTTTACTGGTGATTTCAACCGGTCTTATAACGTAAATTACTATTGCTCTAGAGTCACTATATGTATCAAATTGTACAGAGTGATCAAATAAAACTGATTCAGTTGGAAATAAAAAAAAAAAATTCTTAAAATTGGTAACAGTGACACTAAAAATTATTTCCTGTTGTTTTGATAGTGACATTTGAAAATTTAAATATACAATTTTTTATTAAAATGGTTGTTGTTTCCCTTATCCACGTACTTTTATTTCTTAAATTACCCATAGAGCAATAATCCAAAGCATTTCAATCACTGAAAATCCTATTAGCTGTCAGGCCCCCATCTCTGACATAACCTATTTGAATTTATTTTCAAAATGACATGTCAAATAGTATTTCCGCTTTCACCTGGTGTTGTGTAAACTGTGGAATAAAAAGGTCCCCAGAATTGTATAGCCAACTGTATCATTTTTTTTGATCACTCTGTACGGGTGGATTTATAACTGACACAGAACACAGAACATAATTTAGCATAGAAAAGACAAAATTTATAAAAATTTCACAGTCAAAGACAAACATATGTATGTTTTTCTTATTATTATTTGAAAATGACAGGACAGGTACTTCTTCTTTTATTTATTATTTTCACTATGTTTTGTGTGACTTTATAAAACCCCCTGAAAAAATTCTATGATTTCTATTTTAAATTAATCTGTACTAAATTATGTTCTATGTTACTTATAAATACACCTTTAAGTTTTGTACATAAGTAATAGAATCTAGAATTATCTATATAGTACGAATCTGTCATTAAGTCTTGGACCATATAAACGGTCTGTCGAGTCACTGACATATACTTACAAGTTGTTCTTCTGCATACTGGTACTCTCTAGCCAGGCTTGTAATTTGTGCCATTTCATCCACCATGCCAAATTGATGAAAACAGGAACAAAACATGGTGTGAAAAATCCGACACATAAGTGAGCGTTTAACACGTAAACTCACTGAAGGATCTAAAAAAAAATATTAAATTTATTTCCATGAATTAATGTAAAAGGGAATTCCCAAAATATATTTGCGTATATGTGAAATCAAAGATGTTTTAATTGTGAATCACACTTGTTTTTAAATTGCAAATATTTAACAAGTGATAAAAATCAATAGTCAACAATGTATATTTTAGCAAGAAAATTTTTTCATGTATAAATTAATAGTCGTAAAAGTTTAAAAAGGTAATTTTCCATATATATATATATATATATACCGTGAGTATTTTTTAACGTGAAACATTGGGTTTGTCATATCCATAGTTACGACTAGATATTTGATTGACAGCAATGTATTTGCCCGTTCCATTTAAAATGAAACATAGGAAACGAATCTGACAGAAGTATTATATTTAAATATTGTAAGAAATTTAGCGGACTCAGAAAACCACTCGAGAGCACTAAACATATTTCGGGCACAAGGTGCACACAGTATTTTTTCTACATCTAAATTTTATTTTTAGAAAACAGGTATAATTATTTAAACAAAATTAACCTCTAATGACATCTTGTCAATATGATTGACAGCAATGCATTTGCCTGTCTCATTTAAAATGACACATGACCACATGGGGAATGAATTTGACAGAAGTATTATATTTAAATATTGTAAGAAATTTTGCCGAGTCAGAAAACCACTCGGGCACAAGGTGCACACTATATTTTTTCTACAACTAATTTTAATTTAGAATGCAGGTATAATTATTTAAACAAAATTAACCTCGATTGACGTCTTATCAAATGTCAAATTCGTTCCCTATGTTTCATTTTAAATGGAACGGGCTAATACATTGCTGTCAATCAAATGTCAAGTCGTAACCATGGATATGACAAACCCAATGTTTCACGTTAAAAAATACTCACGGTATACATATGTATCATTCCTGTAATATGTGCGAAATAAGTAAAGTACTATAATTGAAAGGAGATGACGATAAAATTAAAATTTAAAATTTAAAAAGTCAAATCCGAAGGTTACGATTTTCGATCATATACTGACTAGAGGTCGTTTTACAGTGTTTGTTGTGATCGGATGATATGCGCAGGGGAGATTTGCGGGGAAGAGGAAGCCATGGTGTATTGCGGGCTGCGTATTATCGTAATATTTGTACTACCTTTTTACGAAGTAATGCCTAGTTGTTGCTTTTGCAATATGTAAATTATCTTTATTTTCAATAAATTTCAGTCTGTTTTCTCTTACCTCATTTTTAGCAGGAATTCGAAAAGAAAAGCTTTGATTTCTTTAGATAACATTTTTGGCAATATTGTCTCAAATTGACATGTTTCTTTGTTCATAGCTTACTCCCAAGGGAGGATTTTTTGAACACTCTGTACATTGCTGTCAATCAAATGTCAAGTCGTAACCATGGATATGACCAACCCAATATTTCACTTTTTAAAATACGGTATTAAGTAATTATTAAGGCTTTCATGGCCGGCATTTATCATAGGCTGGAACTTTTTCGGGTTTCTGGGCCATGGTCTTGTAGGTATAACACCTAAGGCCGCGTACACATTGGCGAGCGGTAAGCCGTGAGCGTTGAGCGATGAGCGATGAGCGGTGTTGTGTGTATATTGGTAAAGCGTTGATGTGTTTGTTTCGTCCAACTACAACGATGTTGACGTCGAAAAAAATGATTTTACTATTGGAAAAGACAAGGAATCCATAAATTGAACCAACTTCGTTCCTTATATGGTAAATTTCATCATTTATACTCTGCGCTTCGCATAAATCCTACAAGATTCTATGAATTTCTACGGATGACAGTCCCACTTTCCCACTTCTAGCCACAGTTTGGATGTAACATCTGTTTTTTTTTATATTTAGGATCTTGATCATTCCATAATGCAGGTCTTGTCTGCACCTCTGATATTAATACTTCTCTAATATGTTACGCAAGGATTTACTGTAGTTGATTAATTTGTATGTGTATACGTAATACATTGTTTATATAGGTTGGAAATAATAATTTGGGAGTTAGTTGTATTTGATATGCGACAAGAGGAACGGTATTCAGAATAAAGGGAGTGTTTAGTTTCATACTTGGTTTTTCTTATTTTCCTATTTTCCTAGTAGTCCTAATAGTTCAGAAGTGGGATAAAGAATTCGGGTTTAACTCTATTAAAATAAAATGTCAAAAAGATTTAAACAGAGTGGTAGTAGTTCTGATCATTGGGATAGTGATGGTGAAAGTGTTACACATGCAAGGAAATTTGAAGAGATTTTAAAAAGAAAATCAATGCATGGGTTTACCTGAACAGCACCAAGGCAGGCGTTTATGAACAACCAGTAGATTCTGTCCAAATCATCATCAATTGAAATCCAAAGATGTAAAGTACGGCAATGTTTTGGTCACACTTCAGATAGATGTTGGATGGTCGACAAATGATATGAAAGGGTTTAGTGATGCACAAATGGATATAGAAACACCATTTTAAATGGTAAAGTTACTTCAGAAATCTATATAAAACAGGCTAGAGGTTATGAAGACGTTACAGAGTTTGTAAACTAGACAAACCATTGTATGGTTTGAGAGAAAGCCCTCGAGTATGGAATGATTGTTTTGATGACCTTTTGAGAAAGTTAGGCTTTGAAAGAAGTAAATAAGATTTATTATTTGTGGATAATTTATTGATTTGTTGTAAAAATAAGAGAGAGAGGGAAGGCTTCATAGAAGTACAATGGGCGATGGCAATAGTAGCGATAGTGAGCAAATTGTAAGAGATTTTTATTGCTTAGCGCGGGATGTCGCTATGAACAATGTCGTTCGCAGTGAGTTTATTTTTGTGATAAAGGCAAAGTTGTCAGTTACTTGTTGAAGTAGTCCCTGAGTCTGTTTTTGCAGAACATACTACAAGTGGTGAACTTGCACATAATCATAGTTGAGTTACAGTTTTCTGTATAAACATGATGCGGTGTGCAAGAATTTAAAAGAGCTGAGTTTACATATGACGAAAATTTTAGTGTTGCGGTATGAGCCAAGTGCGGGCCATACAAACACGCCATGAGATAATCTCATTTCTTTTCAGACAATCTTGGATGCAGTGAGGACACTGCATAATGCAGGATGGCCGAATGTTACGCAAGGATTTACTGTAGTTGATTAATTTGTATGTGTATACGTAATACATTGTTTTTATAGGTTGGAAATAATAATTTGGGAGTTAGTTGTATTTGATATGCGACAAGAGGAACGGTATTCAGAATAAAGGGAGTGTTTAGTTTCATACTTGGTTTTTCTTATTTTCCTATTTTCCTAGTAGTCCTAATAAATATCTTTTTCGCCAGAATTTTCGATATCTTAATTCTTTTATTTACCATTTAAGACTGAGCGGTACCGCTTGCATTTCAGGTCAACCTAAAAATGAGCGATGCCGCGCGCCACTACCGCTCACTGCTTACGTTAATGTGCACACTATCGTGTAAAATATATTGTTAAAAATATTTTTCTCGCCGCTCACCGCACACAGCCCACCGCTCACCGCACACAGCCCACCGCTCACCGCTTACCGCTCGGCAATGTGTACGCGACCTAACACACTGTTGGGCGAAACGTTAAGTATCATTCACAACCAATTTCACTTTAAAAAATTTGAAGTTTGCATATAGGATATATGTATAAGCATTCACAATCAATTTGAATTTGAAAAATTTGAATTTGAAAAATTTGAAGTTTGCAAGCTCCAAACTTGAAATTGAAATTACTATTTTCTGTCCTTGTTTAAGCTAGTTGGCCATGGTTGTACGTTATTAGTTTATCTCGCGAGCCATGGTAATTTTCATTATTTGTTTATGTAGTTGGTGATTAGGTGATAGTTATTTACAATATTAAATTTGTACATTACCTGCTCGTCCATATCTATATTAGCTGGGTAATTGACATTCTATGGTTGACATGTAAACAAACTTCTTACTATTATTCTTTAATTTTTTGGTTATGAAAGTGGTTGTGAATGCTATTAAAAATTATGTATTGTGAATGATGTAAAAATTTTTAAATTCAAATTTCCTAAATTCAAATAATTCAAAGTGGTTGTGAATGAAGCTTTAGATGTTATACTTAAAAGACCATGGCCCAGAAACCCGAAAAAGTTCCAGCCTATGACTCACGGTATTATTTAATTCAATGGTTTTGAATTCAATTTTCAAAAATATACTATACCTAAGACTGGAATTAAATTGACAAACGTCCTGGGCATATAATCCTGCAAGTAATCTAACGCTCTCATCAATTTCACTGCATGCATGTGGGGCGACGCTTCTTCTGGTCCATAACATTGTCCTGAACATATATCGTTTTGGCCAAAAAATATTGTGATCATCTTCCAGTCTTCTTTGTAGTTGATTCTGTTGTCTTGTTTCATTTTTGTAACAAGAATCCTGGCTTGATGTAGGGCATCGGCATCGGCGGCTACTGGATACGCGACATTCATTTTCGAATTTTGAGAAAGGAACTCCCCTGTGCCTGTCGAAAAGCCGGTGATGTTAGGGTTGAACATTTTGAGAATGTTTGGAACGGTGAGGAATTGTTTCCAACTGCCCTGACCACCTGAACAGAAATTTTATATTAAAGGCGTCATGGAACAGTATATGAATTTTCTTAATTTCTTTATTAAAGTATTCACTCTTGTACTTAATAAGTAAATAATTATATGAGCGTTCTTATTTCCTATACTGAAAAATCTGATGTGGCTAGCAGAATACCTCTCGCCATTGCCATATTAAACTATGGCTGTGTCCGATGTTGCATTTTTATCACCCTAATATCTAATTCCTAAATTTATATGCCCTAAATCTAGTGATTCTTTAGGATTTTAGGAATTAGATTTTAGGGTTTTGCAGGAGCACACTATGCCTTGAAGTTGACATGCACTTATTAAACAAATCATTTTCGTTGCTATAATCTGAGCAAAACGTCAAATTTACTGTCAAAGAATAGCTTCTCAGCTTCTATTTTATGAAATATAATATTAACATTTAATCTGAAGCATAAAATTAAATCGAATTGTATAATTCATTTTTGTTGTTCTAAAGTGTTGCCATATAAACCAATGGATATCATAAATGTGCCATTCAGATTTGTATTTATGTGAAGAAAAAATCCTAAATACTAAATGCCAAAATGCTACATCGGACACAGCCTAAGGCTGTGTAGGCTGTGTTTATGTTGGAGCTGCGATAAACGATAAGAGCGGCGATACTAGCGAAGCAGTGCGAATGGATGCATAGATTTAAATGTAGGTGTTTATATTGAAGCAGCGCACAAAGCTACGCTTAGGAGCTGAGCAGCGATAAGAGCGTTGAGAACGAATTGAATGTATTTCTACGCTCTCATCGAGGCAAGACAAGTGATGAGCGATATCTCGATTTTTTTTTTTATATTACATAAATATTATAAAAATAAAATATTTGTCGGTATAAATAAATATTTTAATTGCCTCTTCATTTACATTCATATTTATTTATTAATTTTTGATTTATTGGGTTTTAGTAAGAAAAATATCTGATGTGGACAACACATGACTTCCTTGTACGCCTGGCGTTACACTATACATATTTTGTTAATAATTAAAATATGTATTATAACAATCATTAAATTGCACGTATTGGACATAATTTGACATTGACATTAAATTCTTTATTTTTTTATTATTTTTATTATTCACAGCAAACTTAATTACAGAAACCAAAAAGTACATAATTTTTAAATTTACATATCTCGCTTATACAAAGAGCTAATTTAATCATACTTGATATTTTCGCCGGAGAATTCAATTTTCTAAAAGCATTTATTGTTAAATTCAAAATAACACCATTTTTTTTTTTAAGAAAAACTGATAACAGCTTCAAGTAAAGTATCACTTCCGGTTAGACTATTTTAACCAAAATCTATTATGTTATTTCCATTAATATAAAAGTATAAAATACCAAATTTGAGAAGTTTTGGTTTATATTTTAACATAGTTTTTCATTAAAATCTATTATAGGCTTCAAGTAAAGTACCACTTCCGGTTAGACCATTTTAACTAAAATCTAATATATTATTCCCATTGATATAAGAGTCTTATATACCAAATTTGAAAAGTTTTGGATTATATTTTAATATAGTTTTTCATTAAATTCTATTATAGGCTTCAAGTGAAGTACCACTTCCGGTTAGACCATTTTAACTAAAATCTAATATATTATTCCCATTGATATAAGAGTCTTATATACCAAATTTGAAAAGTTTTGGATTATATTTTAATATAGTTTTTCATTAAAATCTATTATAGGCTTCAAGTAAAGTACCACTTCCGGTTAGACCATTTTAACTAAAATCTAATATATTATTCCCATTGATATCAGAGTCTTAGATACCAAATTTGAAAAGTTTTGGATTATATTTTAATATAGTTTTTCATTAAAATCTATTATAGGCTTCAAGTAAAGTACCACTTCCGAAAGTTATGTACTGACCAAAAAGGGAGGTGCACAACTAGATGTTATAACAGTCCTAAATACAAAATTTTAACTTTCTACGGCTTCCCGTTTTTCAGTTATGCGAGATACGTACGTACGTACGTACATACGTACATACGTACGTACGTACAGACGTCACGCCGAAATTAGTCAAAATGGATTCAGGGATGCTCAAAATGGATATTTCCGTTGAAATCTGGAAACCGAAATTTTTCGCGATTACAATACTTCCTTTACTTCGTACAAGGAAGTAAAAATGCTATACCATTCAAACACCAGACAGTAAAATAATGTTTTAATCAGTAGTACCCGTTTATTATATTCATGTTGCTTGTAATATTAATTTAGTTACTATTTCTAATTATAAATTCGAGACTCTTAAGTCGAGATCGAAAGAAAGGAAAAATATGACGAGACAAGATGCAGAGAAATCTCGTTCTCGAGTAGATTGTTTCTCGCCATATCTCGTTTTGCGGCAACACTAGGCAGGACGCTACGCTAGAAATGGAGGTGGACAAATTAATTAGCGAAGTATTTGTTAGATCACCATTATGGAATCAAACAAAGAAAAACCATCACAACAGATGTGCTGGATAAATTATGGGATGAAGTGGTGAGTAATTTAAACTCAACAAGTAAGTGGATATGTTTATTTATATTAATTGTAGGTTACAGTACATTTTGTCAAAAATTATGTCATTTACAATAGGATTGTGACACAAATAAGTTTTAAATAAATCACGAATATTTTGTGCAACCAGGGTTGGTCTACCATTATTAGTTGTGGTATTTGATTGTTTTGGAATATTTAATGTATCTTCTAAATGATGTTCAATACCTTCCATGTCAATGATTGTGTTATGTAGGACACAAATAGCTTTAACAATATTGTCAGCAACAGTTTCTATCGTTGTTCTTATAGCTTTCGTCGCAGCTCCAATATAAACACATCAAAGAAAGATAGATTTGCTTCGCTTTTATCGCTGCTCTTATCGTCGCTCTTATAGCTTTTAACGCAGTTTCAACATATTCACACCCTTAGGCTATATAAATAAGTATTGTACATAGTATATAACATTTCTGGTACACACGAAAACATGTCTTCTTTATATATTTTTATATTCATTCTATGAACAAGTTTCCTTTTGTTATCTAAATATTCGAGATTTGTAATAACATAAATTTCCAAAAAAATATTTAGAACTTTTTTTAAAAAAACTAGTGCTTCCCGTTGTCCAATTATTACCAAAATCTAATCAACTCTTCCCAGTAATGTCAGATTGAGGAAACCGTAGTTTAACATGTCTTAAGTCTTATAGTATTTGACAAACCGTGGTTCCAACATCCAGACACACACACACACACACACACACACACACACACACACACACACAAACACATACCCTCTCACACGGATATCATCGTAAAAAATGTTATAATCGGATTCTAGGG
This sequence comes from Ophonus ardosiacus, assembly GCA_943142095.1. NCBI lineage: Eukaryota > Metazoa > Arthropoda > Insecta > Coleoptera > Carabidae > Ophonus > Ophonus ardosiacus. Next base: position 16,537,458 of record OW964824.1, read on the forward strand.
ACTATAAAATGTGCTTATCCAATATTTTTAGCATAATTCCAATACCTCTCTTAGCGAGAGATATATAATAAATGTAATGGCACTGATTTTTGTTCAGTAGAATTTTACTTGTATTGTAAAGTTATTAATTTTTTTTACGTCCGTTAGAAGAGTATACTTTTTCGAGACTTTTTCTCGTTAAAATGAGTATAAAGTATGTTTTTTTAATTGTTTAAGAAGTATATTTTTTGCTAAAAATATATTTGCATATTAATAAATCAGTCCAAATTACTTTTATGGTTTAGTAAAAGTAGACTAATAAACTTTATGACTCTTAATTAGGTACTTCATTTCAAAAATGCAAAACCATAAAACAAAATCTTCCTATTATTCTTTTATCTCGTGTAACAAAAAACCGTCTGCGGTTGAATTGCTCTATATTACATAATACAATTAAATTTTAAGTGAATAATTACATAGAACGCCTTAGCAGTTGACATGGCATGACCGTTTCGATTATAACACTAATAATAGGATGTAATTTTAGAATAAAACGATTGTTACCATATCAGTCGCCTTTTGTCATTAAAGCATGTGTACTCATGTCACATTTATGAGTGATTAATGCAATTTCTATGTTTCATTTGAAAAAAATTGTCCTTCGATTCATTTTTATCTTAAAACGAAACTAGTTACACCAGCAATTTATGGTCAATGGCTCGGTAACTTTTGCTAAATTAACATAATAATTGCAAAATGTGAGAGTGAACGACAGTAAAGTCAATTTTGAGTTCGAGGACATGGAACGTAGCAAAGGATTCTTGGGAACTGTATACTTGGTATTTCTGTCCCGGTGAAATCCTTGAGTCTAAATAAATATTTAGTCATTGTCTTGTAAATATTATCTTCCAGTTAGCAAATAATCGGAACAGTTCTAGAAAGTAGGCTTTTCTTAAAATTGTTGATTTTTGTAACAAACAGAAAATAAAGTATATGTCTGGTTTTTAAAATTTACAAATAATTTTTGCAACTTAGATTTTATTTTCTTGAGCGATCTTAGAAATTTAAAATCGATTTTCGATCTTTTGATAAAATCTATTTATCGCAAAAGATCGGTTTTTACCTCCCGCTACCTTTTGTAAGGGAGGTGTAGGAATCGTGCTAAAAATCACATATCGAGATTTTAGTAAATGACCACCTTTTAAGGTCTCTAGAATCCAATTTTAACATTTTCACCTTGATGTCTGTATGTGGGTATGTGTGTGTATATATATGTGTGTGTGAGTGTGTGTGTGTGTGTATGTGTATGGACTTTGTCTACGCCCTAACTCAAATATTATCATTTAGAAAATTTTAAAACCATGTATTTCGACCCTATTCTAATATGGAAAGAAACCATTAGATTTTGGTGTAAATCGGATACCCGGAAATGACACTTTACATGAAGCTCATAATGGTTTTTCTTCAAAAAAATTAAATGCCATTTTTTCGCATTTTATGTCATTATGAAAATTAAAGAGAATTTTCTACAGGTATACATTAGTACTTTTTCTATATAATTTACAGATAAATTTAAAAACAATCTTTTTTTGTAAATCCCGAAGCCCAAGATAAACACAATTCATTTGTTACATAGTTCATATTTCAAATGTGACTGACAGGTAAATGTCACTGTCAAAAAACTAATCACTTCAAATTAATAATGGTGACATTTTGAAAAGAAAATAGTAAATAAAGCAATACTTATATACAATGGAACATAATATAGTTTGCAGCATTAGTAAATACGTAGTTATGTATTTAAATTAATAAAAATTAAATAGCGGGATGTTTTGTGTTGACCACATCAGATTTTTTCTAATAAAAATCGTAATATTATATCAAAAAATCGATTTTAATAAATAATCAAAAGGTCTATTTTAATAAAAGATCTGAAAACCGATTTTAATAAATGATTAAAAGATCGATATTTATTGATAAGAAGTTTTTACTATGTATACTGTATATACACATCAAATCACGAAACACAACTCACGAATTAACATCTAACGCGCTTCAAATATGAAATACTGCTGAAATTAATTTTTATCGATCTTTGAATAAATCTATTTTTTAGAAAAACCGATCTTGCAGAAACTAAAAGAGCGATATATTTTAGAAAGATCAATTTTCCGGAATCCGGAGTTTTTAATTGATCGATCTTTTCGATTGATCTATCTTTTCAAAAAGAACATCAATCAGATTTTTTGAAAAAAAGGTCGAATAAGTCCTAATAGAGAGGTGAATTTGAATGAAATTGATGGCAAATGTTCAAAATTAATTTCGATTAAAGGAAAGTTCGATTTAAAGAATATGTTTTCCATACAGTTGAACATGTCAAAAAAATAATTCGATTTATAGAAAAATTCAATTAAAAGAGAGTTTTATTTTAAGATAGTCGACAATATTTATTTGTATTTGTACCTGCAGCCCAGCTTACTCCCCGGTTTTCTATCATGGTTCCCATGGCCCACTGTTCCATAGCTCCGTTTCCAGCTACGAGGGAATCACCCATGGCACCAATGATGTCAATGTCTCCAGGTCGAAGCCGATGGACACTGGACGGCTTCTTCAACGACCTGCCGACTCCTGGAGATGTTCCGTTCATGCAAGGAAACTGCATGAATTTTGGAAATGGTACTTGGAGGCGAGCTGAAGTCGGTACTGATGGATAGCGGATAGCGAAATCGCTATACCGAGCCTAGTAAGGACAATTTGTATACAATAATAATAATTAGGTATTTTGGAAATTTATTGAAAATGCTAAATTTATAACAATTGTAATTAAATATATTTTAAATTATAGCCCCAAAAGTCAATATATTACGTAACATTCTCTTTACAATTAAATAATATTACTACCAAGTTTATATCTCTACCTATTTTTGAATTATTGCCCCAAAAGTCAATATATCCCACATTTAGATAAAAAAAAATTTTCAAAAATCTAATTTTAATGTATCTAGATATCTCGTTTCGTATCACCATTCGATTCTACGGACAAAATACATAAGTATACTAATTTTCAAAATTTTTCACCAACCGGTTCGGTTTTTATGAATAAAAGTTCGAAAACCCCTGAAAATGGACAAAAACTGAAAAAATTGCTAGGGGTACACCTTAGATTTTTGCGATTTTTGGCCATTTTCAGTTATTTTACTTTAGAAATTGTATGCGCTGTTCAAAAATTATGAAAATTGGTGTATTTATGTAATTTTACCGGCAAATTCATATCTCGACCCATTTTTGGGTTATTACTCAAATATGGGCAGTTTTGAGCAGAACTTTGTATCTAAATATCTCGAGAACGAACGTAGATATCGACCTGCGGTTTCAAAATTTGGAATCAACGCATTAAGAAGTATCTAGATACATAAAAATTAGATTTTTGAAAATTTTGAAGTTTTAATCTAAATATGGGATAGATTGACTTTTAGGGCATTCATTCAAAAATGGGTGGAGATATGAACTTGGCAGTAATATTATTTGATTGTAAAGACAATTTTTAGAGTATTTGAACAACCGAGTAAATTTTTATAAATAAAAGTTAAAAGAAAATTGTTTTCGCGTTATTCTCTTATCTTACACTATACATATTGTTATTGTTTATTTGTTTCGAAGTATGCCACTAAAAGAGTAAGACAAGATTCCTTTTAGAATGAAAGAATAGATAAAATTAGAATTATTTGTGTGTACAAGAAATGTTAAATACAATATAGAGAATTTATTTTATTTTTTATATTCTGTCCATTATAACGAAAGTAATTATTTCAAACTCAGGAAACTGTACCTTTGAAACCGATAATAAATTCCATATTCGTGATAAAATGTAGAACTTCAGTATCTTGATACATAAATAACTATTATCATTTATTTTTTTTATCACATTTTTAAAGCGAAATGTTGATTATTTAAATATTACAATATTAAAACAAATATCTTTTCCGAATTGTATAAAACAAGATTGCAGAGAAACACTTAAAAATCTTAATTTTATAAAATGCGAATTGATTAAATTTATTCAAATTAGGTGATATGAATTATAACTTGTTTACAATTTTATTTACTAAATAGACCAGTAGAATAGGTAGGAGGGTGCTTTGACGTAATAAATATAAAAAACTTGTAAGGTTGAATGCTATACAAGTAATTTTGGGTGCGACAACTTTGCGATTTGAAAGATTTTTGTAAATAATATCTTATAACCTTCATCAAGGACATTTTCATATGCATGTAACTAATACATCATCCGGATATGTTAAAAAATAAAAAAAAGTAGGAAATGCATAAGGTCAAAGAAAAATCCTCTTATAATAAGCATCAATGATTAAAGTTTAATGAATGGTAACATTATCAGTAAGTAGTAGTTTGTATAAGTAAATACTATTTTCAAAGGTTGTACATTTATTTATTCAATCTCACGTCTCACATTACCCATTCAAGCGTGACATGTTCAAGTAATGCAGTTCAAATAATTAAATTAGAAAAATCATAATATATGGCAATGGCCTTGCCTGCATATACGCATTTAGTTGGTGCATAACCAAAGAAATTGAACAACACTATTGCTATTGCTCTTAAGGAAAGCTACCTTCTACTCAGATTAAACATGGTAGGTAAAGTACTGTTTGTCAATCAAACATATTTGAAAATTATTTTATTTATTACATAAATTTAACAAATAAAAATGCAGCTGTAAGTTTGCATTATGAAAATATAGTTTTTTCACTACTAGCCTAGGAACCCACTATGGGGGATTACACCATTTTTTTTTTTTTTATATAATTTCATCTGAAAATATTAGGAAAACTAAGACTATTGATGAAAATCCTGTGAAAAAAATCCTATTAATAAGCGAGTTATGGTCTCCCGAATTTTGAAAAGATTGACGTGACGTCACATTTATGTGTTTTTATATCAAACTGTTTTCATCATGGACCTAAATGTTCTTGAAATATGTGCTATTTTAAGTTATATTTACATAAACATAAATGAATATTATATATATATATATATATATATATATATATATATATATATATATATATATATATATATACTTTATAATTACAGGTGTATTTAAATTATTAAGTTTAATGCAAGAAATTTATGTTAAAATAAAAACTGTTTGGAAACTGTAGTACAGGAATGTTAGCCCCTCCTTTTGAATTTGAATTTCTTAACTTCCATTGGTAGTAATCCCACCTCCTAACACGCTATTTGTAATGCATGTATAGGCGGTTTCCCGGTCGCCAATCAAAATATTTTCATATTAGTGTCGAAGCGTTATAACAAAAAACCCTTTATTTCCGAAATATCTCAATTATACCACTTCATTTTTTTATTAATATTCGTTATTCAGCATATACATTCGTATTTTTTTACTATTTTCCTTTAATTCGATTGAGCCATAATCCCCCATTATTTACCTTTATTTGACATGAGAAATTGTTTTTCACTACCGCTTGCTTGTAACCTTGGTAACCTAGGTCAATAATAATTTATTATTAACCTAGGTCTATAATGCAAAATGTCACTTTTCGATCAAACTCAAGCCTCCAAAATCAAATATTATTTGACTCATTAAACTCAAGAAAGATGTTAAGTATATAATTTAAATCTGCCGCTTAATTTTAAATTGACCTATATGTGTAGAAGTAGGAATGAATAAATCACTATTTTTTTTGTATTTGTAGGTAAATACATTTCAATAGATTTATTTAAAAATAATAATAAACTAATAAGGCTGCTGACTGTAACAGCCCAAAGTGTTTTTATTAAGTAACTAAATCAAATACAAATCAAGGCCCATAAGTGAGGTTATCACACCAGCGAAATGAGCGAAATGTCATTAAAAACAAATGCAGCCTACTTTGTTTTTGTGAATATTAACAAATAAGTAACGTAATTATTCATGTCAATATGTTTATGTGCTAGTAGTTAAAAAAATAGTATATAAACCACGGTTGAGAAGATCATTATTGACCAGGCGCCTTGTATCCCTCGGACTTCGCCTTCGGGTTACAATATTGGCGCTGGTTCAATAATGATTATCTTCTCAACCTTGGCGTATAATATACTATTATTATGCAATATACAAAGTGTATTAATTAGAAGTATTAATTAATATTTTCATTTTTATTTGCGAGTGTTAGTCACTGGAAAACGTAATGTAAATCCACTTACTTTATTTCTTAACGTCTAGTTAAATTTACTTCCAAAGTAAATTTAATAATATGAACAATACGAATGTAACTTAAATTTTAAGTGCTCTTTAAATTGACAAAATTGCATCGAAATGAAATGTCAAATGAATGATTATGCACTGCTGTCAAAATTAAGATATGCATTTTTTTTGTTTAAGAGTCGCTTCAGCTTTTTTGGTGCAACTGGATATAAATTCGTTATTGTCAAAAAAATGTCGTCGTTCTTGTTCATTTTTTAAAATTTATTTTGGTAGTAAAATTTAATCTTAGTTCTATGAAACTGGGCCAGTCCGATAAACTTCACCTACGTTAAAAATAGGTCATTAACAAAATTTACGTACAACTGCGTTATAAATATTGTTTGTATTTTTAATTTAATTTTACAAATTTATAATATAACCACAAAACGCAAATAGTTATTTTTGTACTCACAACCTCGGAAGTGACATTTGACACACGCTATAGGCAACCGGAAACATCACTTTCCCGGTGCAGTGCACTGCACAAGCAAAAAACACTGACATTTTCTGGGCATTCTTCAACAAAATAATCTTTAAAATAACAAAATATAGTTTATAAAATGGCACTCATAAGATTTTCAAGCATCAAAAACCAATAATAATAAAAAATTATTAATAAATAATAAATTTGTCTACCATCAGTGCCATCTGTTGGAGAATCTGTCATCTGTTGAATGTCAAAATAGAACGTAACATGTGACAACCTTACATATAAATTATCTGATTTTACACGTATTACATTGAAAATGAAACTACCAGTAAAATAGAGACGGGCCGAACATTATTCTTTATTTCATTATTTGAAAAGTTGGTAAGTACAACATAAAATATGTTTGACAGCTTTTGCTTAATTTCTAGAAGTTTAGGGTTAGGTACGAATTTAAATAATATTAACATTTTTATGGAATAACAACAATATAATTCCTTACAATCAACGCCGAGAAATCCGTTAATACATTTTACCTATCAACAAGTACGGCGTTACTTCCACCTAACAATTATTATTATTATTAATATCAGAAACAGACATTTTTTTAATTCTGAAAAAATATGCGAAAATATGCAAACAATTATGTTTTGGAATCAACAATTTACTTAACAACCGTTGCTATGAAATTGCTGCTGTGCTATTTACTTGCATATTTGCGAATTTTGTACAATTATCTTAACATTTATAATAATGATTTTGTTCGTTAGAAAAAGAATTGTACAAACTTCTTGCGGGAAGAGTGTCTTCCCGCACTAAGTATGTAAATAACTATTAACTGTCAAGTGTGTTAATGAAGATGATTAATGATTGAAAAATTTTAACATCATTAAACGTTAGTAACGTTTGACATATAAATTATGACAATTGTTCAGCAATATTATGCGGTATCTATGGTTACCCCAACGAGCTATAAGTAAATATAGAGTGGCGAATGAGCGCTGCTGGCCGTACACACTTGGACGCCATGTCTATTATAACTTGCCAGGCAGGTTGCAGCCTACCAGTAATATTTCTGAATTATTTTTAACGAAATAATTTACCTTTTATGTTAGAATTATAAATATAAATAATGCAATTTGTGGCGAAAAGTTTTATTCTGACATATATCATATTTCGAAATAAATAAATTAATTAATACATATTTAGTTTCACAGATATATAATATGGATGATGTGAAACTATTGATAAATTAATATAATTTAAGAATTTTTACTGTGAATCCTTATTTTGTTATAATATTTTACGATAATAAATAACAATTAATATGATAAATGTAACTGCATTAATACAATATATTGAAAAAGTAGCAAGGTAGGTAGATAGACACATAAAAACGAAAATAGTGAAAATTAATGTCAGATCCACATGAGATCACTGATATTTTAGCGTATGAAAATAATATAAATTTTTTGTCTTTTTTATGTTCATGTAAAGCAGGAAAAGGTGGACGATGTTTGTTTTGTTCTGTTTGTCCTAATTTATTTTGAATTTTAATTCTCTCCCGCTCTTGGGAATAAATGAAAACTAAGATTTTTGTCTTTACTTTTCTTAGAAGAACAACCGTATACACAACAATTAGTGTTATCCGCTTTTCGAGACTTTCTCGGTGAATTCATTGTTTCATTTAATTTAATTAATCGTTGTTCCACCTTAAAACAATGATACAGGTTAGGTCGCTAAAAATATATTAGTGAATAGTGGAAGTTTTAAATAATAGTACATTTAACAAAATGTAAATATTATAAAAATCAATTCAATTATTTAACGAACAAAAACTGCAGAATACCTTTATGCATGTATTTACAACCAATAAATCAATTCATCTAGCACTATCTGGCTGAATCAGCTGTAAGCTGAGTATGTTTTTGAGAAATTCCGATTTTCCTCTCTAGGTGGCTACGAGTTAATTTTAGTCGCGAATAGTAATGGCCGCCGACCTAAGCATTCAACTGTGTACGGGTAAAGTACGCGTTCAGCATGCGATGTGCCACTCTATATTTACTTATAGCTCGTTGGGTTACCCACTAAAATCGTTTGGTAATAAAAAATCATACACTACTAGGGGTCATTAATGAATGATTTTCTATACATTAACATAACCTATTAATAAACAGTCAACGGAAAAATTACCGTAATTGTAACATAGCTGACGACGCGTACTAAAGAATTAAAAAAACAATAATTTGAAGAATCCTACTAGATTATTTTGTCTTATTTGTACGTAAAATGTTATACCTACCTCAAGTCGAAAGAAAATTACTTCGTTCATAGGCGTCAAATTTCTATTTTCTATTACATAATTATATTTGGCTAAATTCAAAAAAAATAATGGCAATTCATTTTTTTCATACATATGAATACAGTATGTCCACGGATCGAGTTCCAAAGAGGAAAAACTTTTTTATTTTTTATTTTACAAAAAAAATGTATTCTTGATAAAAGTTTTTGGATGTCCCGAAACGGCCAATTCAGTTTTAACATCCTCATATTTTCTTTTAGTTTCAGATAAAAAACAAAAATTGTTCGCTTTAGTGAAAAATAAGTTTGCGTTGTCATGGTAATTGTTAACACAACCTCTATTTGAGATATAAATATCCGGAAACTTTTGATTAAATTCTTCGCCAACTCGACTGATCGCTTCATTATTTTTGCCATAGCATTGAATTAGGTAAATTCGTTCATCTTTTGACAACATTTTCAACGATTATGGTTGATTTTTATAACTGACAGTTAATGAAAATAAATAAATAACGACAATTACCATGACAACGCAAACTTATTTTTTGGGACAGAATAATTTTCAACTCAAACGACCAATTTTCGATTTTTATCTGAAACCAAAAGAAAATCTGAAAATGTTAAAACTGAATTGGCCGTTTCGAGACATCCAAAAACTTTTTTGTAAAATAAAAAAGTTTTTCCTCTTTGGAACTCGATCCGTGGATTTACGGTACATAAAATACTAACGTATATGAATTGAAAAATTTTCATTAATTATATGTATTTATGGTACAAATCTGTTTTATTGCGAAGTAATTGCGCAAGAAAAATGTTAGTGACTCTTGTAATTGAACCACGTGTGTCACGTTCCATACAAATTTTAATGTATTAGATTTATTTAATTTGACATTTCAAAATGACATTTGTTAAAAAAATAATGGAAATGTAATGTACTCTATAATGAAAAGTAGTATTTAAAATTGTAGTCACCCTAATTAATTAATTGCCATGGCATTTAAAAACAACTGAATTTGTCATTTTAGTCATAGTTATCAATCCTGATTGATGTTTATAATTTAAATTAGTGAGCTACAATTTTAAATTCATTCACTAGTGACTTATGTATGCACTAAATTATTTGTTTTAAATCACATTATTAGGTGTTAAATAAATAATTACATTGCGCATGTCGCAGTTTATTTGCAGTTAGATAAAAATGTTACATTGTTTATAAAAATAAATAATCAGTAATGCAAAAATGTAATGATTGCATGTGAATATTTCATGATATTTTACATGTATTTTAAAAGGTATCACATTTCTCATTATCTTTTTACAAGCATTTTTTCCATAAAAGATTATTTGAAAAAGTACTTAAAATTTTTCTTTATCATTGACTTATCGCCATACCGTTTACAGATCATAATAGCTATATACAGTCATTCAAAAAAGTCTCCGTACGACAGTAGTTTTAATGTATTTTAGGAAAAATAGCAGTCCAAAACCCAATATATTTAATTTCCTTTTAATCCAAAATAAAACGCAGTATATTACGTTATTATTAATATAAAATAAACAAATAATTTACTTAATTTATTTATATTATGGGGTAAACTTTGAAAGTATTCATAATTTCATGACAAAAAAGTCTCCGTACGATAACCAAAACATTTAAATAATAAACCATTTATATATGTTTCATAAAGAAATATAATATTTCGAGGGTTTTCCTTTGGTTTTTCCACCAGTAACTAAGCGATGAGTCATTGAATCCACCAAATTTTTGGTCACCGATGGCATTATATTCTGCCATTTCACTTGTAATTAATTTTAAATTCTTTTTTGCTTTATATTCTTATTTATTTTAAGAATTTTCCGCACTTTCTCAATCTGATTAAAGTCCGGAGACTGTGAGGGATGATTAAGCATATTTTTAATATTATACAGTACTCATTCTCTTAAAGAGCGGATTATTTGTCGAATTTTTCTGATGCACGAAATTAAAATTGTCTGTTAAGGCCCTATTTTTCGGTACATTGTTTAAAATTTGCTTTTAAAATGTCGAGGGAACCTTTGCTATCCATTGTTGTAATAATTACTAATTTTCGTACTCCCGCTGAGAAACTATAGCTCCTAGACATAATGCTGTCACCGCCGTATACATCAAAGTTTACCCCATAATATAAATAAATTAAGTAAATTATTTGTTTATTTTACATTAATAATAACGTAATATACTGTGTTTTATTTTGGATTAAAAGGAAATTAAATATATTGGGTTTTAGACGCTATTTTTCCTAAAATACATTAAAACTACTGTCTTAGGGAGACTTTTTTGTATGACTGTATATTTTTTAAAATATCAATATTTTGAATTTTTCAAAATTAAATAGTAGGCAGACATCAGGTTCATCTATTCGTTGCTAAATGAAATACTTTTAAGCACTAGTACTTAAAAGTAAAATTATGCGCATTAAACTGTCACTTTTACGCATTAAACTGTCATATTTACGCATTAAACTATCACTTTTACACAATAAACTGTCATTTTTAAGGCACTAGTCCTTAAAAATGTTACTTTTAAACACTATTGCTTAAAAATATTTCATTTTGTAACGAAAATGACAATCAAAAAGTTGTTATCAAACGCTAGTAAATATAAAAAATCGTTTTCTAGTTTTATATGTTTCATTAATGTTTTTAGCTCTATTAAGAATTTAGGTTTAAAAATACCAGTAATGATAAGTTTACGTTATTAAATTTACATTTTTAATTACTACTAATGCGTGAAATGTGTAATTGACATTATAATAATATTGATTTAAATAATACGAAATCATTAAAATTGAATTAAGACTATATTATCTATAGCGAACAAGTTTATTTACAAGATTATGTAATTCCCACTGACAGCTTGCAAGAAATCAGCAATATTCAATGTCGTTCAATTTATTTTAAAAATAATATAAGTGAGGTCAGATTTATTCAAACTTTGACAAGGTAATACAATTATAATGTATTGCAACAAAATCTCAATACAAAACAGAAGGAAAGTGAAACCAAATCTACATATGTTAAGTTAACGGTCGCAAACAATTCCTCATGCTGTCTGGATTCATTAAAATTCATGCCTGGAATGAGTGAGAAGTATGCGAAGACACGTACGACATTTGAAATGAGACACATTTGCTTTCGCTGAACTCTATATCGTGGTGGACAAGGATCCAATGACAAGTAGCTGGTATATTTTCACTAATATTGTTGCCAAATCCGGAGCAATTTCGTTTTTCAGTAGCTATCGACAAGTATGAATTAATTGTATTAATTTGTTTTTGTCTTTAATATTTACGCATATCATAACGACATATTATAAATCGCAGATTGCGATACTGACTACGTATCTGTACCATAAACGTCGTTACCCATTTAATATTTATGCATAAAAATATATCATGACGGGTTATTACCCATTTCTGGGTGTGCTAATCTGCTTATATTCACAGATTTCGCTACATATTTGCCACAGAGGGCGTCAGCTCAAAGCTGTAGCGGTGAGAACAATAGGGTCTTATACCATTTTTTTTATTTTTTTTTCCGTAAGAACAAAATGAAATAAGAATTTTAGTGTAAACGCGACTTAAAAATTTTACTTAATAAGCGAGATATGAATTTTTAAAGTATAAGAATTTGGTACGTGACGTAGCAGATACTGACCAGTGATCGACAAACTGTTAGTTATAGAGGGGACAATTTTTTTATATTTGCATAGCTGAAATATTTTTATATAAAACTTATATGTTATATTCACGAAGAAATTATTATTAAGCATAAATAACAAATAATAAGCACTTTTTTCTAATAAATTATAGAACATTGAAACAGTTTGATAATATTATGATACAAAGTATAACGGCGGATGGCGCTAGTGTTTATTTGTATTGAAGTTTCAATATTTCAAATTTCTAACATTGTTATTAATTTAATTAATATTACAAATTGAATTAATTATAAATACATTATTATTATTTTTTATTATTAATATTACTAGATATTATAATTAAAGAAATTCATCAAACACAAAATTGTTAAAACGTGACAGTTCATAATCTTTTAAAGGTGACCGCAGCAAACGCGTGAATCTCCTTTTTAAAATCAGGCGACCAATTAAATTCTTAGGATCTTACGCGTCATACCCAATTAGTAATCAACTTCAATCGCTTGTAGTTTGCGACTTAATAAATTTTTAAACAAAATCGAAAATAATTTTAAATAATAATAAATAATATAATAGTATAAATTCCTCCCTCTTTTAATTTTTATTAATTTAAATACATACACTAATGCTGGGAATTGTATTAAGTTTCTTTCTTTATAACTATTGTTCTGTTTACTATTTTATCCTTAAAAAAAACTTTACTATTAAAAATTTGAAATGATTAGTTTTTTGACAGTGACATCTGTCAGCTTCATGCATTTATGATCAGAACTGTGTAACCGAGGAGTTGTATTTAAAGTCTTAAAAATATAGATTATTTTATAAATTTATCCATAAAATATATAGAAAAAGTATTAACGCAAACCTGTAGAAAATTTAATAATCCTTTTAATGTTTCTAATAACATAAATTGTGAAAAAATAACATTTATAGTTATTAACGTCTTTATGCCAATATGACGCAAATAACGGATGCGGCTGAGTTTTATTTTCAGCTGAGTTCGTTATTTGCATGTCAGCCGTGTGGCGTTCAAGATTTCTCGTAATTACATAAAGTTTAAACATTTAGGAGTAATAAAATAATAATAAAATTCTTCTCATCGCGCACTCACATACGCACACACCCAGATACATCGTCAGGAAAATGTTAAAATCGGATTCCCTAAAACTTGGTTATTTACCAAAGTTTCGATATGTGATTTTTACCACGATCCCTATACTTAGCAAGAGTAACGGGAGAAAAAAATGTCATATATGTTTTCATGGAACATTATTTTCATGCATGTCAAAAAACTAATCACTTCAAATTAATAATAGCGACATTTTAAAAAGAAAATAGTAAATAAAGCAATAGTCCAATAGTTGTATACAAAGGAACATAATATATAGTTTGCACCATTAGTGAATACGTATAGGTATGTATTTAAATTAATAAAAATTAAATAGCGGGAGGTTCTGTGTTGGTCACATCAGATTTTTTGTTTATAATGTGTATATTTGAACTAGTTCAGTTGAACTACAACCAAATGTCAAAATATTGAAGATGTGCTGTGTATTCTATCTCGGCCCAGGTATTCAATAAAATTAACAATATCTTCATTCATCATATTATGATTCTATTTATAATATCTTACTGTAACACCAATACATAATGACAAGATATCAATATGTCAACAAAATATGTCAAACTAAATAATTGACTAACAAAATTACTGTCAAAATATTCCACTGAACCAAAAATTTGATACTTAAGCTAGAAACATTGGCGGTTTAATTTCATTGCAAATTTGAGCCGAGTTCAAGGTTTAAGCCTGACTAAAAAATTTCTGGTTTAAACCGTTACTGAAAAATCCGGCATTAGATGTCTATAACAACAATACTTCCAAAAACGCACAAAAATAACCCTGAGAGTGATTTTTATGCGTTAGGTGAAGTTATTATTGTTTGGTTGAATTATAACTGTCGTTCGTTTTCGTGATCAAAGCTAGAACACCGGTTAGACGCTAGATAAATTAATGTTTTATTGCTAAATTAATTTTTCTTTAATTATTCCATATTCTTTGTAATAAGTTCTAGTTTCCTAATAAATTCGGTAATTGTTCACGAGTATAAAATCTTATAACTATGAAAATAGGTAAAAAAAAAAACAAATAAACGTAAAATCGCGGATTTTTACCCATTACTGGGTGTGCCATTATCTACAATGCGTGTAGACATCGTTAATGATGACGATATGTTTTTACCGTGTGGGCGCTTACCAGGCGTCACCTCACGGGCACTCATAGCTGGTGTGGACGGATCACTTTTGTGCGATTAAAAGTCTGCACTGGCCGGGATCGAACCCGGGACACCAGAATGGCAACCAGACACTATACGCACGCATATATGTACCGTTCTGGGCTGTTTCAAAATTGGAAATAATTTTCAAATTTATTTTAAACTTTAATTTTTTATACGTATATTGACTTCGGGTTTATACTAGGATTTTATTATGTAAACAAATTATCATTAATTGCAATTTTATCTCGAGGGATATATAAAAGTGAAATTTCTTTATATAAGAATAAAAAGTACTAACATTAGTTTACTTACTCTTGTAGTTTCCCTTATAAAATCATTATACGTTTGTAATTTGTTTATTCGTTGTTGTGCAGTAACTTCTTTGAAAGATATGTAGCACAATATAATTAATAAAATTGCAATAATTATTTTTAAATACATTTTGTAGTATTCAGACAATTTTGATCTGAAAAAAATTACATTTCTTTAAAAAAGTTAAACATAAATTTTGAACTAAGACTGTGTGCGATGTTGCACTTTTATCACCCTTATATCTAAATCCTAAATTTATATGCCCTAAATCTAGTGATTATTTAGGATTTTTGGAATTATATTTTAGGATTTTGCAGGAGCACACTATGCCTTTAAGTTGACGCGCACTAATTAACAAATCATATTCATTGCTATAATTTGTACAAAACGTCAAATTTACTGTCAAGGAATAACTTTTTTGCTTTTATTTTATGAAATATATTATTAACATTTACTCTCAAACATCAAATTGAATCGAATTGTATAATTCATTTTTGTTGTTTTAAAGTGTTGCCATACAAACCATGATTATCGCTAGTGTGCCAGTCGTAGTTGTATTTATGTGAAGAAGTCCTAAATCCTAAATGCCAAAATGCGACATCAGACACAGCCTTAATATTAAATCATTACTTACACTTTTCACTAAATTTAAATTTTCATGTCACTGTCACATTTCAAGTAGCACAAACTAATAATCATACTCACTTATATATTGTTAAATTTTTTAGTTTTTTCTCACACATTGCAATTTTTATAAGATTAGGTAAATAATTTAATTAACAGAATATGTGAACCACATTGTTGTTTCTGTTTGTGTGCTGTCAATATCAATACGGTTCACAAAGTGCAACATTTCAAGTGGGAGTATGAAGTAGTAGAAGAGTAGTCAGAGTAGTGATAACAACAATCGCTGCACTTTCACGAGGGTTGTGAAATAACGCAGCAATCTTATCGCAAAGAGACGTACATAAGGCGAACTATCGTTCATGTTACCAAATTTTTTTAAAAGGAATTCTTTAAACTAACAGGAAACGTTGTTATTTATGAAAATTTCTGCAGATCTGATAAAACAAAATTATTTCATATTTTATACATTATTTAAGAAAGTTGAACTATTTGAATAGTTTTGTTTGGGTTATTATGAAATCGAGTGAAAATGTCTTATAAACATATGTAGTTCATATTTCGTTTAGCTACCAAAATACAACTCTTGCACAATTGTAGATAGCGATTTGTTTGCAAATTTGAAATCTACTATTCATTTTAGAATTATAGTCAGTTGAGTTTGAAGCTTAATAACTTGCTTTAAAAAAATTCAAAAATTATAAAACACACTTTTAATTATGGACTATATATTACTACGTAATTATACTAAGTTTCATATTTTTAAATTAATAAACAAAAAAATAATGACAATATTTATAAAAAATCTGTTGTGGCCAGCACAAGACCTTCCGTTAATTTGATGTATTTTGTACAAATCCCATACCAAAAGTTCATTGGAAAAGATTCTATATATCCAGTAAAATTGTAACACGAACATAATACAATTTTTTACAAATTCCATACAGAAAGTTCCTTGGAAAATATTCTATAAATCCAATAAAATAATAATAAATACTCTAAAAATGCGTACACTTACGTAACAATCTCTTTACAACCAAATAATATTACTACCAAGTTTATATATCTACCTATTTTTGAATTATTGCCCCAAAAGTCAATATATCCCACATTTAGATATAAACTTCAAAATTTTCAAACATCTAATTTTAATGTATCTAGATACTTCTCAATGCGCTGATTCCAAATCTCGTTTCGTTCCCGAGATATTTAGATTAAAAATTTTGCTCAAAACTGCCCATTTTTGGGTAATAACCCAAAAATGGGTCGAGATATGAATTTGGCGACAACACCATTCGATTCTACGGGCAAAATTACATAGTACATGAAATTTTTTATAACACCCGTCATAAAACAGATTTCTCCATTGAATGTTTCAAAATTATAAAGACATACTTTATAGCACGTAATATTACTTGTAATAAAAGTCATATCCTCAATTATAATTTCAAATTCGAATATTTATATATGGTTATTGCATTTTTATTAATTTTAATATTCATTTATTACTTAAAATGAAGTTATTTATGATTGATTTATATCGAAACTAATAATTACTTATTTATAGGGTCACTACAACTTCCATATGGAATGAAGTTAACCTGAGGATAAGAACTAACAAGGAATTAATTCTTAAGTCTCTTTAAATTTTTAAAAATTGTTGCACAATATTATGTTCAATTTAATAATAAAAACTATATTAAATTAATATATGACAAGAACTAAACACCCATCCATTATGTTTTATGTTTGAGTAAAACATGCATTGACTATTTAACGAAATGAGGTAATAGAACATTCACCATAACGATGTATGGTTTACATATTATGATGGTGCTTTAGAATAGATTTATGCCCGTATTCATAAACACTCGTAAAAAGTTTAAACGGTTCGTTATATTTTTTATCCAATAAAAGCAGTCGACATTGAAAGAAAAATCATAATTTTATTTGTCAAATTTGATTCTATTTGTCAAAAATTATAACGAACCGTTTTGAACTTTACAAGCATTCTCATGGGTTGTCGTTACTATCGCGTCGTTTATTATACCGTGAGTATTTTTTAACGTGAAACATTAGGTTTGTCTTATACATGGTTACGACTCAACATTTGATTGACAGCAATTTTTTTGCCTGTAGCATTTAAAATGAAACATAGGAAACGAATTTGACAGAAGTATTATTTAAAATATGGTAAGAAATTTAGCCGAGTCAGAAAACCACCCAAGAGCACTTAACATATTTCGGACAGAAGGTGCACACAATATTTTTTCTACAACTAAATTTAATTTTTAGAAAACAGGAAATAAAATTGACCTCTAATGATATCTTGTCAATATGACAGATAACCGTTGTATTTTCCTATAAGTTACAACTTGACATTTAATTGACAGCAAAGTATTTGCCTGCCTCATTGAAAATGAAATATAGGGAATGTATTTGAAATTTAGCCGAGTCAGAAAATTACTCGGGCACAAGGTGCCTACATAATTTTTCCTGCAACTAAATTTAATTTAGAAAGCAGGTAAAATTATTTAAACAAAATTAACCTTCATTCACGTTTTGTCAAATGTCAAATTCGTTCCCTATGTTTCATTTTATATGGGACAAGCAAATACATTGCTGTCAATCAAATGTCAAGTAACCGTGGATATGACAAATCCAATGTTTCACGTTAAAAAATACTAACGGTACGTAGTTTATATTCAAAAATGTAATAACTTATATCTAAGTATGTAAGTATATCACAATATTTTTGTTTTAATTTACAACAAAATGCCAAAAAGTTACTTTTTATTTAAAGTCATATTGACATAGATATTTTTTTTTAGAAATCATGGGAAATAAACTAAATAATGAAGAAAAAGTAATAAGTGTGTTATACAAAAGTAATTTTTTATTTTAAAATAATGTTATTGTTACAGAAAGAACATGTCGGTCGAGAATATGTGCATTATTGCAGTTTAGCTCGTGAAGTCGAAGTTGTTTCATACTTTATTCCCAATGATAAAAGATTTCGGCAGTGGTTTCGCAAAATCTTTCTTATATCATCAAATATATATCATAGAAGACTATGTGTAAAATCGTTCCGAGCATTAGAACAAGACAGGGCTTTTCATTTGACCCAACATTATTATTATATTCATCCGTTTAGCGCTTTCAGGTAGGTATATACGAGGAATGGCTACAAAATAACGAGATTGATCTTAGAACATTGACATTTTATAAAATTACGCAAAACAAATATTGCCACCCTCAATGTACTCTCCTTCCCGAACCCTACACCGCCCGATGCGAATATTCCATTGTTGAAAGCAATGCCTTTTTTATTAGGTTGTTCATAAGCTCGGATTTGGTTCCTTTTAACGCAAATGTAAAATTTGGGAATAAAAGCAAGTCAAATGGCACTAGGTCAGGTAAGTACGGTTGATGTACCAACATGGTGATGTTGTGCTTCGTCAAAAATGTCTTGATAAGCGTTGTGTTCCGGCGCGTTGTCTTCATATAGAATTCATGAACCGTTTTTTCACATTTCAGCCCTTTTACTTCTTACCCGTGCATGAAGAATTATCAAAACCTTCTTGTAGTATACCTGGTTAACAAAATGCCCCTCAGGCACGCAATCTATGTGAACAATTACTCGGATTTCGAAAAAAAAACAATGCCAGTGCACAGTCGAGGCATTCTTCCTTCTCTAAATCTTCTAAACTGCTCGAAAACTTGAGTACTATACAGTGTGTCCTATTTAAAAGTGCCACCATTGGGATCTCGAGAACTATAAGAGATGCGATGTCGGTTAAATGGAACTTTTTGTGCCCTTTTGGAAGGCCATCTCATATGTGCTCTTGTTTTTCCAAAAATTCTTATAGGGCACTAGATAATGACGAAAAA
Organism: Ophonus ardosiacus; assembly: GCA_943142095.1. Classification (NCBI taxonomy): domain Eukaryota; kingdom Metazoa; phylum Arthropoda; class Insecta; order Coleoptera; family Carabidae; genus Ophonus; species Ophonus ardosiacus. The sequence goes on from OW964824.1 coordinate 16,557,233, forward strand.
CTGAATATTGTTGATTTTTTCTTTTTCAAATAACTTCTAAACTATTATGAATTGAGAAAAACGTTTCAAATATAAAAGATAGATATTTTTATTAACTAACCAGTGGCGTACGAAATAAATTTTTATATCCGTAAATTTTCGAGATATAACACAAACTTATATTTTTTTAAATGGAACCCATATCTGATTTTAGTCTCAAAAAAATAATTATTTTTTTCTCTTTTCAATGATGTAAGGGTTATTATGTTTTATATTTGTTTTGCCTTCAAAATTATTATTTTTTCTTTATTTTGTATTAAATTTACAATTATTTTGAAAATATTAGTAGATTTCTATTTACAAATACTCCTTGTATTTAAGTAATTTATTTCGTTAGAAAATTTTGCTCAAAATTCGGATCAAATTAATTTTTATAATATTTGTATCAGGTCGCTCTTAGCACATTATAGTGTAATTTATAATTATGAGTCTAGAATGAAAATATTAAGTAATAAAGGCATAAAATAAATTTTATCGATCAAATACAATATAATTAATAAAAATAATAATGTTTTTTTGGGAAATAATAAGAAAATTCAGGAAAATGAAGAGAAAAATTAAATTTTAGGAGTAAAATAAATATAAAACATAATAACCCTTACATCATTGAAAAGAGAAAAAAATAATTATTTTTTTGAGATGAAAATCAGATATGGGTTCCATTTAAAAAAATATAAGTTTGTGTTATATCTCGAAAATTTACGGACATAAAAATTTATTTCGTACACCACTGGTTAGTTAATAAAAATATCTACCTTTTATATTTGAAACGTTTTTCTCAATTACTAATAGTTTAGAAGTTATTTGAAAAAGAAAAAATCAACAATATTCAGTTTTTCGTCATTATCAAGTACCCTATGAATTTTTTTTGAAAAACAAATGCTCATCTGAGAGCGCCTTCCAAAGGCGCACAAAAAGTTCCAACGGACATCGTATATCTTATAGTTCTCGAGATCCCAATGGTGGCACTTTTAAATGGGACACACTGTATAATAGACCCTCATCACTATAAACATTCTTCAATAATTCGTACATTTCTGTAGCGGATTTTTCAAGTTCTGCACATAATTTCATGTTGACGCTAACATAATTCTGATGGCCGATTACGAAAAAGCGGTTAACTTCAATCATAGGCTACCGCCGAACGGTTTGCCTGATTATCTCGAAATTTTAACAGTGGATGGATGGAAGATAACAAATTAATATGACATACCCTGCTATTTTACCAAATTTACAGAGAAGCCGGAAAAAAAATCTCGTTATTTAATAGCCACACCTCGTATCCATATATTAGGTTTCTTGGTTTCACTACTTTGCGTCTACGGTTTAGTGTAAAGGCCTATTTATAATGAAGTAACGCAAGCGGTAACGCAGTTGCAGTAAGGTAATGCCACGTTCAGAGAGAAAGCAGGTTTCCCGCTTCAGCTTAACAAGCGCGTGAAAAACCGGTTAAGCCGATGCAGGCTGGCACAGGTTGTGTTCACACAGGAAACAGGCCATTCTGCTCGTACTGTCAAGTGTCAAACTTAGTGTTAGTGTCACTAATAAATACAAAAAAAAAAAATGTCTTGGGACTCGAGTTCCACGGATGAAGATTTTATTCTCTGTTATGATAATAATTTGAAACGACGTAGAAAGAAAATAGGGATCCACGCAATTAATAAGAATAGACTAAAATACGGAGAGTGTCATCACCTATTCACCTGTTTAATATAACAGAAATCGTATTTTCAGGGTGATATTTATGTCTCATACCTTCACATTTCATATTGATAGAAATGTCTCCCCGTAATTTTTCAATAATTTTTCTATTAAAATGACATTTGTGAAATTTGTTCCAAATTGCTTCTTGTTTTTGAACTTCCGATATTAGAATATCCATATGAAAGTTATTTTCTGAACACATTTTGGGCTTGTTTACTTTAACCTGCTCAATAAGAATATTGGTTTCGTTCCGGCAAAATCGGAAAGCGGGTAGTACCTGCCTGACAAGCGCCTGTTGAGCAGTTGTCTGCTTTTACTCTGAATGCCTACTCCTAATAACATGTGAACATTTTTAAAGCAGGTTAAAGCAGGTAAAGCGGGTAAATCGGAAACAGGTAACCTGTTTTCTCTCTGAACATACCCTAACGCAAAACATGAGCGCATGGTATTTCTATATGCAGATTTATAGTGAAAAGTAACGCAGCGCCACAATCAGCAACACAATAAACGCAACGCAAAATATCTCTCATCTTTTTGCCTACTGCTGTACCGCTAGCCAAACAGAATTCAGAGTTTTATTCTAAAAATCTGTATTATCGACAAGTTCATGAACTGTTACATCTACAAAATAAATACTATATTTTTATCACTATCATTTCTATTTAAATTATTTTATAATAAACTTATTTATATTTATATATGTCATATAAAAACAATAAATAAAAGTGAGCCGAATTTCTAAACAATATACCGAATTCTTCTGATTGATTAGAATTAGAAGTGCTATCTTTGGCGTTGCGTTGCGTTTAACATTATTTTATTATAAATAGGCCTTTAGTGCCATGTCCATATGAAAATACAATCTTCAGAAATTTGTATCCACGAGTCGTATGTAGACATAAATTTTTATGTTTTAGATTTTATTGGGAAATCTTTATGATATTTATGTTCATACTTCAGTTAATAACATCCCCGCCATTAATACTCCTAACAAACATGTATTTTGTCCCTGTAGGGTTTTGGATTATTGAAGCATATCAGTTTATTGCGTTTTTGAATATTATAATACAATTTAGAACCGGGTACTTTGAAAAGAGTACAAGAACCATTATTTTAGCACCAAAGAAGATTGTGAAGTAAAAGAAATAAATGTACAGTTAAACTTATCTTTTAATTCAAAAAAAATATATTTTTCCAGGCATTATATAAAGACATTTTTTATTTTCGATTTCATAGCGAATATACCCGTCGAATTAATAATATATTTCCTTCATAAAGACACTTACATTATAGAACGTTGCTTAATGCTGAAAATCGTACTGAATATTTTTAGTTTTTTAGATTATACTGAAAAATTTAGACAAGTATGTACCTATATATTTCTTCCATATAAATATAAATTTAATACAGTTTATATATTTTAGAAAAGGCAATACTCATTGTGTATTTGTAGACTGCTTCAGTTCATTTTCATTTTAATTTGTGGAATACTATGGATCACTGCCGCACTAGGATGTGCAGTTTACTTGGATCAAGGCCGGTACGAAAAATATGAGGGGTCGTTTTTGTATTTGGACTAACTATGAAAAAAAAAATATTAGAACAGCAACAAACGTTTATTTTTCAATATAGGCTCCTTGCTTTTGGATACATGTATAACCCTTTTGTTCCTAGTGGTTTCACTATAATACCACATTTTACAAAATTTATTTCATGCGTTCTAGTGGTTAAAACCGTAAACCATCGACACACATGAAAGCAAGCAGTGCCATCTCTTGACGTGTAGTATAAGTTGGAGCTCAAATGTATCGATATGCCATAATTTTAAGTTAAAATTCTGTGATACGAGTTTTGACAGGTTTCACTGTTTATATTAGGCGTATTCCATTCCACTTGCTACTCGGATCAGATCTAACTTACACTTTTGAATTAGTTCACTTATTTTCATTTGCACGGATCAGTTTACCCCCACCACTATATTTACTGATCCTGCTCACTACGAAGTAATCCTCAAAATACTTGGTGAAGTTTGTTCAGTTACGGATCAGTTTAATAAAATTGTGGGTAATTTAAATTCAATTTCTGAACATGGATACATTACAAGTATATAATGCAGAAAATAATACAAAGTATACATTAGAATAAAAATAGAGTCCATAACTATATTTTTAACGAAAACTAAAAAGCCAAAAAGCATTATATTGTTTTTTACGCACATAAGCGTAACTCCTCAGTAGGTACATGATAGACTTCATTTTATTTTTTATTATGTAGTTCTTCCTTTATAAATTACAAATTTATAAAATATGTTGATTATTTTATACATATTTTATTTAGAATGAGTTTTAAGTTAATTTTTTTTTATAAAATATAATGTCTTTACTATTTTTTACAAATAGTGACACTAACCGAATGGTGGTTGTTCCATTTGCATATCTGAACCACTATTAAGTGATCTGAACTATCTGAACTGAACAAAGTGAACTAATCTGAAAGCTTGGCAAATGGAATACTACTATTGTTAAAACTTGAAAAGTTATTAGAAAACAATGGCTGTAAAGTACCTACATTTATTATATATTTATTACTAGATTACCATTATGTGACCAATTGTTCCGTGAATTTTTATCATTTATTATTATTATTTTTTTTTTTTGGAAATTGAATGTGGTTTCGCGGCAAAACTACCGGGACAATGTAACACCAAAATATGCTGTTCCATTTAGTTTTAGAAAATTGAAATTTAAAATTGCTGATGATGGGCTAATTTATTGCCCGAAACGTCCACTGTACTTACACTTGTATGTTAATAAAAAAACCCGGAACATTTAGGCCTACCCTTTTTTCTACGTAAAATGGATTTTACTCTTTATCCTAGTGGTCATTCGAAGATACCACCATTTTTTTTTTTTTTAAATCCTTTGGGCTTTGTGGTCATACATTTATTTATGTTACTTTTATGTTATTTTAAGTTTATAAAGTAAATATAACTTTAGTTAATTAATACATTATTACTTGGGACTGAGAGGGATAACATCGTTTCGATAACATCTTCAATCTGTTACAAAAATATTATTTTGATTTGTCCGCAAAATGCATTTTAACAGCCGCTATAAGTTCGTTATCGTCCCTACATTTTGTTTTCCTCATTGTTTTTTTGCGATTTGGAAACAAAAAATATACTCAGGGAGCTAGAGCTGGACTATAAGGCGGATGGTCAATTTCTACGAAGCCACATTCAGTAACGGTAGCTTTTGAAAGTTTTGACTTTGTCTTGACTTAGTGCATTGTCGTGGAACAATGGGATATCTTGCGTGATAACACAAACTGATAGATATTAGAACTAATATTGCTGCAATTGTTTTGTAAATTGTCACACACGTTACCAAGGCATATGTGATTAAAAAACGATATAATGAAAAATTACATTAAAATTGAAAAGTGCCTAATCCGGGAATATAAAAACGACCCCTCGTATTTTAGATATATTTTTAGGCGAGTATTACATAAATAGTTGTTTTACGTGTCCTTGGCAACCGAAGAGTATCACTTTTATTTTAACATCTGTCAAAGACTACTTTACTACCGCATTTACTACGCGGCCGCTTTTACTTTACTTAAACATAAAAAAAAAAACAAATCGAAATTTTGACAATAATCAGACCTATTCTGTAACTCAGTGGTTAATTTTTAACAACTGGTTAAAAATTTTATCCAATAGATATTTATTTGACAATCAAAATCCAAGGTTTATATCAACATACTTGTTGTTTTAAATTTTTAACCAGTTGTTAAAAATTAACCACCGAATTACAGAATAGGCCCGAATATTAAATGAATCGTTTCGATACGAATACGAATATTTTATTATCATGGCGATCTACCCATTATGATCATAATCCGGGAGAGCCACATCCTAGAGATGGCAGCACTAATGACTATAGGGAAAACATTATATTTTACGTTTGTGCTAGTTGTATTTTGAGGCTTTGTTTTGAGGATATTTTGTTATTTTTAATTGAAATCAAATATATATATCATAATGTCAGATATATACATTTATTTAAATGATGCTGTGCGGCCTATGGTAGAAGGAGAAGCAGTATATAAGGGTAAAATAAGATTCAAAATTGAGGTTATCTGCATGTTAACTATTATTTAATTGTTTTAGCTGGACATTTTATCTTGTGCGGATATAAGACAGATAAACAGAATAATATAGAAATAAATTAACTGTGTGTTCAAACATCTAATTTGAAAGGGGCTAACCACTTAATCGTAATAACACTAAATACAAATGCACATCATGTTCTTTGTTTTGCACGTCTTCCTCTTGCTCAATTTCTGATATTTGTGTAGTTTCTTCTTCTTCCCTGTCTTTCCTATAAACAATTTAAAATAAATAAATAATATTAAAGAATAATAGTTACAGGTAACGTCTCTCTATTTTTCTTCTCTGTACAGGGGTTTTGTCGAATTTTCTTTGCTGTAATTTTTAGCTTGCAATATCATTTTTTTAAATATATTTTTTTTTATTGACTACAAAAACAATCTAATAATGTTTTGAAGCATAAATTTTTATAAATACTTACATGGAATAAAATCGCTTAGGTAAAAATGTGAGCAAACGTTCATGAACGGTGATATGTCCTTTCCGATTTTTAACGCGATTTTCCACTTATTTTTTAATATTTCTCTTTTTGGGAAATGAACGGATATGCCAACACTTGCATAATTATTGCACCGCGGTACAGAACAATATCTCTTCGATTTGCTGGTCATTTTTGGTTGTTGTTTACTTATAACCCTGTATGACAGCACAACGTTTTCCCTACAACTTATATGTTTTATTTTGCCACCAGATGTCAGACACTTTGTTGGCTCTTACCAATAGGGGAATTTCACTATGTGAAATTTGAATGTTCTAGTACTAAATACTGAAAATATATCATACAAGTACTCTATTAAAAAATATAAAAGTAATATTAATTCTCTTTTAATATTTAAAATTTTTAATTAAAATTTAACATTCGAAAGCAGGGGTTGTTCGTTGCTTAAAATCCGGTTATAACATCAGACTTTCGGTAGCGCAGTGACTAGATTATATGTGCGCAATGGGACGTATGTCGTAGTGCAGAGTGAACAATCAGGTATAAAAGATATTTTTTTTTCATTTTGCTATAAAATATATGTATGTATTTTAAATTTAATCTATTTAAATTTCATAAAAGAATACTTACCGCTTCATGATCTCTGGCTACAACCACACAACAAAATAATATAATAATATGATTGAGGTTATACTCGCTGCGGAGATACGCTAAATGGCTGAACGTTACAGTTATCTTTTGTCTTTTTTACACCATGGTAAACAATATAAAATATATATCTATCTTCGTTCAACAAAGAACAAATTTCTGGACTTACTATTTTCTTTTATCTCTTACTATGCACTAGTAGTATGGTATAAACTATCTTTCTTTTACAGCGAACGATTGTTTTGTCGAAAGTCTGACGTATTCCTCAGCTATTAGCGCTATATTCAAAATTTTAATTAATTTTTTTCAGCAATATGGAGTACTTTACGGAAAAGATAAAAAATATGTATCATGTATTTTTTTATGTAGATTAATATGTATATAATTTTCAAAAATTGTGAAACTCCCCCATTCAATTTTTTTGTGATTGGAATAACGATGATCGACTGGAAATTGATGAAGTAAAGAGAGAATATTCGAAACTTGCAGTCTAGAAGTGTTTATTAGATTTTATTCAATTTTGACGTTTTAAACTGTCATTATTAACTCCATAGCAACAACTATAAGTAACACTTTTTTCACATGTGAATTAAAGAAATTTTTAAATCACTCTCACAAAATTTTAACTCACTCTGCAACAAATAATGCATTTAAAATAACATCAGGTACGAAAATAACACTTACCATAATATTTATCAGACATTATAAGCCATTTTCATAAATTTTCTTGGCACAAATAGCAGACAATAAAACATTTTAAATACATGACTTGACGTCTATCAGCCCTGTCTATCAGCGGCGATTGTCTTGCTCAGCCTACTACCTGATCAGTTTTTTATTTTGTCAAAATTAAATATTATAATGGTTTTTATTAGTATTTCGTCAAAATTGAATAAAATATTGTACAAACCACGTGAGCTAAGAATGTTTATTCACTCGAAGAAATTAACTCACTCGCCCTAAAACTTTCTTCTCTTGAATAAACATTATCTTAGCTCACTTGGTGTGTAAATATCTATTAAACCGATCATCTTCAGGGTTACCACAGTATAAAAAAAAAAACATTATGTATAACAATTAATTAATAAAATATAGTGATAACTTACAATCAAGTCAGAAAACACAAAATATTTGTAACAAAACGTTAACAAACATGGATAATTTTATGTGAAATACACAACGTTAAAACAATAAATATAAACGAAACAGAAATGAATATACAATTTTTATAAAACTACCGAAATTTTTGGAAATGTACTTAATATAAGCACGTAAGTTAAGATCAATAACGTCACAAAGAACGACACACAGCATTTTATAAACTAGTGACTTAAATAATAGGCATATAGTTATACTTGTATGTAATTTGTGTTATTGTGATATATGGTTAATATAGTAATATTAATTTGTTATATCATAATGCTTTAATTCAAAAATATTTAAAATGTTTCTTTTTATTTTTATGTTGTATTATTTATTTTGTAATTAATGATATTATGGTAAATTGTACTTAGATTGTTAATGTCAGTTTGCGCGTTGATAGTATTTTTGTCTCATTTAATATCACAACAAAACAAATTACATATATGTACAACTGTATGCCTATTATTTCAGTCACCATATAGTTTATAAAATAATATGTCTCTAATTCCGACCCATTTTGGATTAAAGGCTTTACGTGCATGTATCGCAAATAACTATTAAATAAAAATTTATAAGTTTGTTTATTTCGATTGAATTTTTATTGTGTTAATAATTTTGATCGTAAACCTCATATGAGAAAACTTCATTCCAGCATTCGTGCAATGTGGGAAGTATGTCTTACCGCACTTTGTAAATAATTATTTTTTATTCTTGCAGTAAGTTTACAGAAGATTTAAAATGGGTATTGAGAACCGATGCTATTGCTTTAGCATTCAGTTTAGGTCAAACTGAATTTATTCTATATGGATATGAACTATACGTTCATTTTGTTGCTGTTACTTTTGGATTCATTATGCGAAATGTCATTATTGGTGAGATAATAAAAATATAAAATTAAAATCTATTAATTAAATTTAATTTGTAGCTCAGATCATATTATTATTTAAATCATATTATTCTTCACAAAGAAAATATTCTCAACTGTTATCTGAATTAAAGGAATATACATATTATAAACAACTTCCAAAGGACTTAAAGAATAGACTATTTGATTATTATAATTTTGTGTTTCAACATTATTACTACAATGAAAGTGATATTTGGAATCTTATGTCTGACAAACTGAAAAGTGTATGTGGTTCACGTATTATCCATTATTTATATTAATATCTTTTGATTCTTATATAAAACAGGGATATATACTTACGCATATTTTATGTACAAATTTATATACCAAATTGGTTAAACAGCCGATGCACGTCATCACTTACTGTAAAAACTTTACCGCTTTAAATCACTAATAGTGAAAAATGAAATAATATTTCAATCATTTTTAACCGTCAAAAAGTGTATACATATATATTAACATATCTTTCAGAACTCATATTAATAATTGTAATAATACTACTATATATTTATTTATTATTAAGATGAATAGTAGAGTTCGTTACTTATCGTATTTAACATGAATAATATACCGTGAGTATTTTTTAACGTGAAACATTGGGTTTGTCATATCCATGGTTACTTGACATTTGATTGACAGCAATGCATTTGTCCGTTCCATTTAAAATGAAACATAGGGAACGAATTTGACATTTGATAAGACGTCAATAGAGGTTAATTTTGTTTAACTAATTATACTTGCATTCTAATTTAAAATTAGTTGTAGAAAAAATATAGTGTGCACCTTGTGCCCGAGTGGTTTTCTGACTCGGCTAAATTTCTTACAATATTTAAATATAATACTTCTGTCAAATTCATTCCCCATGTGTCACTTTAAATGAGACAAACAAATACATTGCTGTCAATCAAATGTCAAATCATAACTTATAGGGAAATTCAAGGGTTATCTGTCATATTGACAAGATGTCATTAGAGGTTAATATTGTTTAAATAATTATACCTGTTTTCTAAAAATTAAATTTAGATGTAGAAAAAATACTGTGTGCACCTTGTGCCCGAAATATGTTTAGTACTCGAGTGGTTTTCTGACTCCGCTAAATTTTTTACAATACTCAAATATAATACTTCTGTCAGATTCGTTCCCTATGTTTTATTTTAAATGGAACGGGCAAATACATTGCTGTCAATCAAATATGAAGTCGTAACCATGGATATGATAAACTCAATGTTTCACGTTAAAAAATACTCACGGTATAAATAATGTACATCTACTTCATATTATTCGTTTATTTGTTGCTACACTTGGCAACATTGGTAATTTGTATGTTTATACTGTCATAGTTATTATTTGACAATTTGAAAAATATTTGCATCATGTTTGAAACATTTTTGTGCTTTGTAAAGGCGTATTTATAATAAAGTAACGTTAAACGCAACGTGACCGTTAACGCAAACACAAAATCTGTGATTTATAATAAACGCCAAAGATAGCAGTTCTAATCAATCAGACGAACTCGGTATATTTCATTGAAATTAGCTCACTTTTATTTATTGTATTTATATGACATACATGAGTATAAATAAGATTATTATTATAAAATAATTTAAATAGAAATGGACAGTGACGAAAATATACTACATATTTATTTTGTAGATGTGACAGTTCATGAACATGACGATAATACAAATTTTTATAGTAAAACTGAAACTCTAAATTCTGATTGGCTAGAGGTACAGCAGTAGAAAGATGAGAGTTGCGTTACTTCATTATAAATATGCCTTAAATTATTGTAGGTCCATAATAGTTTGAAATAAGATTGTATGCAATCTACGTAACTCTTTTTACCTCCCGCTACCCTTGGTAAGGAAGGTATAGGGATCGTGCTAAAAATCACATATCGAGATTTTAGTAAATGACCACGATTTAAGGTCCCTAGAATCCAATTTTAACATTTTCACGATGATGTGTGTGTATGTATGTATGTGTGTGTGTGTGTGTAGGGATTTTGTCTTCACTCTAACTCAAATACTATCATTCAGAAAATTCTGAAACCTTGTATTTCTATCCTATTCTAATATCAAAAGAAGCCATTAGATTTTGGTGTAAATCGGATAACCGGAAATGACACTTTACCTGAAGCTCATAATGGTTTTTCTTCAAAAAATATCATTAAATGCCATTTTTTCGCATTTTATGTCTTATGAAATTAAAGACATATTAAATAATAAAGAAAATAGTAAATAAATCAATAGTTTTATGCAATGGAACAGTTTGCAGCGTTAGTAAATACGTAAGTATGTATTTAAATGAATAAAAATGAATAGAAATGTGTGGCGAAGGATGATTGTTGCGTAACTATTATTGTGGTCCGGATGCGGTTATTCGCTACCGAAAATCGGTCACTTTAATATGTTCTTATGTATGAATGCTATGATGATTGTGGACAAAGCGAAAGAAGAATGTTGTTAAAGAGTGAAGTGAGTCAGCTGAGCTCTTACTCTTATCCCTTTTCTTATTGTTACTATTGTTTCCAGGTTTTGCTAACCCACTAAGTGGGAAACGCGTGATTTTATGTATGTATGTATGTATGTATGTATGTATGTATGTATGTATGTATGTATGTATGTATGTATGTATGGATGTAAAAATTAAATAGCGGGAGGTTTTGTGTTGGCCACATCAGATTTTTTTATAAAGATTCGAAAACCTATGTAAACGTACCAGTGACGTCACACATCTAGTTACTTTTATTCAATTTTTATTATGACGTGTATCGGCTGCTTGACCGATTTGGGTATAGTGCATTATTTTTAGGAAATTGATGAAAATTTATATAAAATCTGGTTTGAAGCAGATATGTTCATGCTGTGTTCTCCGCAACTAATGCAAAGTATAGTTTTATTATTGTCAAGAGAGATATACTTAGCAACCGATATTATTTATTTGTGCAATTTCCAAGCAGAGTACATTTATTTTCTGAAATGTGGTACTGTAGCACTATATGATGATAAAGGAAAAGAGGTTCGTATACAAATGGTGAAGAATTTTTTTATCCAGCACTATACTTGCCGTCAAATAATTATGGACTGGAGATTTCTAGACTGATGCCAAATTTTTTAAGTGTCTACCTGTACAAATATCTGTAATCTGTCAATGTCATTTTATATTCTGGCATTTTCGTTAGTACTTGCGTGCCCTTTTTATTCCCAATCCTACAAATTATATTTAGAATTTTGAAAAGAAAATGAGTGAAACTCATGAATTAAATAGTACTGGTTCTTATAAAAAACGTTTAGGAAAACAAGATTTAAATGGGCAGGCAAAAACAATAATTACCAATGTACACAATTTTTTCAAAAAATTGACGTTACATCCCGAAAAAAATTATAATTTATTAAATAAGAAGAAAACTTTGGATTTGACTGCAGGAGTATGTTGTGTTGGCAGATCTACTGTTCACCTAATAAACAATTATTCTTACCTTTTATTTAGATTTCACCGGTTATCGTATTTTAACGCTTGATGTGTGGAAATATAAATTTTCCACAGAGACAATTTTTATATTACGTATTACTGTCTTACCTTACTTATTTGTTATATTTTCTTCATTTACGATATATTAAAATTTTTAATTAGTTTTAAATGTATTATATGACATTTGCGTTCATTCCTGGTCATGTCAAGTTACAAGCGGCAACACCGCTGGGCAAGGGACAAGGTGCGGAAAGGGATAAAAGTTGAACATCAGTCCATAATCATTTGACGGTGAGTATAACTCATAATATAATTACTTGTTACTATGGTTATTTGAAATAACTAATGTTCAACATTACTCACTCCGTGAGAGAATATTTAAGAAGTCACGGAGGAATTATTACTGATTTTTGCGTTTTTTAATATAAATAAAAAGCAAGTTTACAAAATTATTTTATTATTGAAATAATTTAACATTATAAAACTTATTTATTTAAATCAATATTAACATCTATGTTAAAAGATACTTAGGTTACTTATTTTTACACAATGACAGCTGTCATCTACGACATGCAACGAGTTTGGTTGCTAGCGTCGGAATTAAATTCAACGATACTGCTTATGCTTGTAAGTGAATGTTTTAAAGGAAGGTTCTAATTTTCAGCTACTTTAATTTACTTTTCTTTCAAATAATTCCCAATGACAGACAATAATTATTGCAGATTTTTTTTCAATAACAATATAACGAAACCACAACCATCCATGGGCTACTGATTGATTTAAAAAGTTTTAAAAAAAGTTGTAGATAAAATGTTGTATTACACTCGTGTGGAATATATCTTAGTCATTAAAAGAAATTATATATAATTTCGTAACTAATATACATTATTACATTCCACACTCATATAATAAATAACTATTTTTATGGAAACAACAAGATTCTATATTTTGAAACTATACGTTGATATAGTTTTTCATACATAACGTAAACAGTGTTTTTTTTTCTGTTGTAGATTTTTCACGTCCAAGAAGGTAGTTTTTTCTCAGACTCAGCTCTTATACTCGAGACTGAAATGGTGAACGAATACACTGCTATAGCCCTAGAAGGATGCGAGGTATATAAGCTACATAGAGAAGACTTTCGTGAAATAATTGAACATTATCCAAACGACTATAAAAAAATATTAAGTATTCTACATAAACGAAAAGCACATATTAACACACATCCGCATAATGTATTAGATTTGAGCAATTATTTTGCACCACATGAAATAGCCGACGAAAATGAAGAAAATCACAAGAAGAAAGCTTGATTTATACATTTAATATTTACCTATTTATAAATAGTGATTTACATACTTATACAGTATTTATTTACTGATTCATACAAATTCATTTGGTTTTGGTATATGTCGAAAGAAATAAATTTTCGTTTTTCTGCTTAATTTTTGCATTTTGTTTTACATACCTCAGATTTATTTGATAAACACTTTTTACCTCCCGCTACCCCAGGTAAGGGAGGTATAGGGATCGTGCTAAAAATCGCATATACATTTTAGTGAATAAGCACGTTTTGATGTCCCCATAATCCGATTTTAACATTTTCACGATGATGTCTGTATGTGTGTGTGTCTGTGTGTGTGTGTGTGTGTGTGTGTGTGTGTGTGTATATATATATATATATATATTACGATATCACGATTACTCAAATACTATAAATCAGAAAATTTTGGATACCCATTCTATACTAATGTGAGAAGAACTCATTAATTTTTAATTTATATCGGATAACCGGAAGTATCACTTATACAAGCTTTAAACAGTTTTCTTGTAAAAAATCATTGAATATAGGTCATTTTTCAGCACCTTTTACTAATAAAAATTGAATATAATGGTACAATCTGCAATTCTAACAGCATTTAGTAAATAACATTAAATAAAAAAATATAAAATAATTTATTCTTGTCCATCATCTTTCCTATATGCGTCAAACAAAAAAAATATTTTAATAACAATTTTGACATATTTAAACAAATGTCACTGTCAGGAAGCAATTACATTATAGATATTTACACACCAAGTGCGATAAGGTAATGTTTATTCATGAGAAGAAAGTTTAGCTCACGAGCCTGTAAGGGCGAGTGAGTTAATTTCTTCGAGTGAATAAACATTCTTATCTCACGTGGTTTGTACAACATTTTATTCAATTTTGACGAAATAATAATAAAAACTATTATAATATTGAATTTTGACAAAATAAAATACTGATCAGTTAGTAGGCTGAGCATGACAATCGTTGACAATCGTCGCTGACAGACGTCAAGTAATGTATTTCAAATGCTTTAGTGTCTGAAAAATAATGAAAATGGCTGATAATGTCTGTTAAATATTATGGTGAGTGTTATTTTCGTACCTGATGTTATTTTAAATGCATTATTTGTTGCAGAGTGAGTTAAAATTTTGTGAGAGTGATTTAAAAAAATTTTAATTCACATGTGAAAAAAGTGTTACTTATAGTTGTTGCTATGGAGTTAATAATGACAGTTTAAAACGTCAAAATTGAATAAAAATTATTAATGAAACCGTGCTAAAGAGATTCTAATAAAATTAAGGTTTGTAAAAATAATATATTTTCCATCATACATAAATATTAGCTGATCCGATTTAAGTTTGCTATGTTTGCAGCACTATAAATCAAACAGCTGTCAATATGCACGTGTTATCAAGGTGTCAAATATTAGTTTACAATTACACATTAATGAAATGAATCATGTAAAGCAATAGATATATGCAAAGGAATTTAATGTAGTTTGCATGATTAGTAAATATGTAGGTATGTATTTAAATTAATAAAAATTAAATAGCTGGAGGTATTGTGTTGACCACATCAGATTTTTTGTTTCAATGTTTGGGTTATGTGGTGAAAAGTTTTTATGGTTGCCACATTAAAAACAGTACGGCAAAATAAATATATTTTCAACTTACCATAATAGGTCAAAATAAAAGAGTTGTTTCCATCTTCTGTCGGTTTAAAATTATATATTTGATAAATATAGGGACCATAATCACAAGCAAATTAACAAATTTGCCAATTAGCAAACAGTAAGATTAAGTAAACAGTTGTTAATATTTATAATTTTATTTTCATATATACACGTCGAAGTCATTCAAACTTGATTTATTACAATATATGGTGCGTTGAAACCAAAATAACTAAATCGCTGCATCTATAATATAAAGATGAATTACTTAAGTAATATGTACATCATATTCTACAATCTATTCTGAAGACGAAATTTAAAATAAATACATTCCCAATTATAAAATTTGAGAAAAGTGCAACTTATTCTATCTTATAAATTATTTTAAAAGTATGTAATATCATCTCGTCACATTAAGAATACTGATAAAGGAATTAGTAATCACCTAGAAAATATGTTAGTGTTAGTAGGGCATATTAATGTAATACTTATAAAAGTATGAAAATATATATAAAAGATTAAAAATCATAAGATGTACCCTCGTCCTTCGGCGGCTGTACCCTGAAGACCAAAACGTAGAAGAGTCCTGCGAGAATACCGCCAAGAATTGGGCCAGCCCAGTAAACCTAGAAGAATTTTTTTTCTTTAGTAACTTATATTTACATTACTGACTACTGTTGGGCTCAAATCAGATTAAAATAAATTCTTAGTAACAAAAGAAAATTAATCGCGACATACAACTACACAGTTATAAAGTCGGTTAAACAATAGTTCTTTACATATTGTTTGATGAACATAATATTTGCTAAAACGAGCGAAGCAAATGTGAATCAAATAATATCACATTTTCATAACAATTATTTATCTAATTCCGCTGAAATAATTTTAAAATGCTCACAATTCTAGGTTTTTCTATGACAGCTTAATATACATATTTCAAAAACAATTTACTAAATGAGTTCTGAATGTCTTCTGAAACCGATATAGATCAATAATTCATAAATTGATATTAAAGAAATCATTATTGGTATATTCTTGTTTCTTTATTTATCAGTTGTCAGTTGTGTAATATTCTTTACGTAACTGAGTTACAATAGGGTCCTCCACCGTAGTAACAAATTAGAACAAGGGTCAGTTATATTAAAACTAGACCTTAAAACTGTATATCAAGGACTATTAAACTTCAAAAATAGTTATTTGTTTCTAAAATAATCGAGTTTTTATTACCATTTCCTCATCTCTATATCTACGTCACACATTTATTCTATTCCAAATTCTTACTACTTTCAAACCTTCTGCTATCGCCTTTTTGAAATACGGAATCCATTTGCAAGTATATAAATGCAGAAAATAACAATAAAACAACAGAAATAAACCAAATAATACTAGTTTAAATTTATGATGTCATGACAGTAATGACATATTGCAAGTGTTGGTATGAAAGTAAAAGATATGTTGAATGACATAGACTACCAGTGGTAATCAAATCTTGGACCATAATATATACGTAGTATTTTTATTAACTATGATATTAAATTACTTATTATCCACCCATATTTCCAATTATTGACCACAGGGGTTATTTTAACATATTTATACATTTCATAAGTGATGAAAAAAATAAATTTATGTGACTTCAATTATTAGCGAAATTCACTGTTTGAGAACATCATCTCTATCTACGTCACAGAATATTAAAAAAATTATTACGGCTTAACGAATAACAATAAAGACGAAGATAGATATAGATGAAGTTTTGTAAAAAAATATAAAAAAAATATAGTGGAGGACCCTATTGTCAAAACCGTTACTAAAGTAATTTTTTTTGTTATGGAATGAAATTAGATTTTACAATTCAGTAAAATACGGTCAACTGAAAAATATTGTAACTAACACGTGTGTTAATTGGCAATTAATGATCTCAACAATGTCTCAACCATTAATCGACCTCATTAACAAACTTGATAGTTAAATAACCTTCATTCTAGATTAATGAATAAATATTTTTTGTCTACATAAATAAACTATCTTATATCATTATTTTTTAAAGTAAGAAGCCCTTACTCTACCACTAAAAGATTATAATATACTCCTTACCCAGGCATCAGAAAATTGACCTTGAATAACCGAAGGGCCAAATGTTCTAGCAGGATTCATACTTGATCCTGTGTAATCGATCTACAAAAAATTTAATTTTAACATTTTACTATATACTCACTTTAAACATCTTATATAAAAATAAAAGTGTTAATAAATATGTATTTTTGTTATACATCTCATTCATTAATAAAAAAACAGAGCTCAAAAAACAAATCAAAAACAGTCTTTCTAAAAATACGGTCTTCTCGGAAAAAAAATTAAATACTGAAGATTTCGTTAGTAGCTTTTATTATTTTTCTTGTCATTTCAGAAACAAATATAATAGTTTTATTATATAAGCACATTCTCAAGACATAAATAAATAATAATCAGAAAAAATTAGAACGATATCTTGAATAACAAATATACAAAGATATGAGCAGTTAAATTTAAAAATTGTGAAAACATTTAATGGGGGATTCCACCATTTTTTTTTATAATTACATTTGAAAATATTAGAAAAACTAAGACTATTGATGAAAATTCGGTGAAAAATTCCTATTAATAAGCGAGTTATGGTCTCCCGAATTTTGAAAAGATTGACGTGACGACAAGCTTATGTGTTTTTATATCAAACTGTTTTCATCATGGACCTAAATGTTCTTGAAATATATGCTATTTTAAGTTATATTTACATAAAATAAATGAATATTATAACACTGTATAAGTCTACATACTTTATAATTACAGGTGTATTTAAATTATTAAGTTTAATGCAACAAATTTATGTTAAAATAAAAACTGTTTGAAAATTGCAGTACAGGAATGTTAGCCCCTCCTTATTGGAATTTCTTAACTTCCATTGGTAGTAACCCCCACCTCCTAACACGCTATTTGTTATGCATGTATAGGCGGTCTTTCGGTCGCCAATCAAAATATATATTGATTTCATATTGGTGTCGAAGCGCTATAACAAAAAACCCCTTATTTCCGAAATATCTCAATTATACCATTTCATTTTTTTTTATTAATATTCGTTATTCAGCATATACATTCGTATTTTTTTACTGTTTTCCTTTAATTCGATTGAGCTGGAATCCCCTATTGAGATGATTTTTTCGAGAAATATGAATTTTCAAATATTCGCAATGTTACAAGATGGAACATTCCGAATAGCACCATCAAATTTGTCGGAAAATTTTCTATAAGATCAAGTAGGTAACTTTTAACTTTAAAGTAGCTAGGAAGGTTTCATCTCCAGCTAAAATTATGCCTAAATCTCCAACATGGCGGCGTTTAATTAGTCACAAAGGTTTAACATTGCGTTCGCTATCCAGTTATGTATAGAGATCATGCAATGATTCAATCCATTGTGTTATAGATTTTTTTCACTTGCCTTCATTGCAATCTTGCAGTTTATAAAACTATAAAACTCCAATTTTATATAAATGTGACTTACTGCAGCAAGATGACCTGCCGAGATAGCGAAGCCAATGGCGAGCGCTGCAGAACCCCTAAAGTCTGTCCTATTAGGGTCGCAAACGGCTGCTACTACTAGCACCAGCATGAACGTGATCATCGTCTCGATGATAAATCCTTGCAAGGAGCTCAATTTTTCGTGGATTGTTGTCATGCCCAAGCCACCCACAATTTCTGACGGAGTGGAAAGCTGTAACAAACAAATGGGATAGTTTTCAATTTCAATAAATTCGGGAATTATGTTCGAACGTTTTTGTACGAAACAGATAGCAATATAAATCTGCATGTTCTAACTGGAACTGAGGTACATACTTTTATCTCATTTATCTCACTTCGTTGTGACGATCTGAACATTTATCTTAAATGTAGTGTTTATTACAGAGGGCTATAATGCACGTTGAAAAATCTGTTGCGGCCATCACAAGACCTCTCGCCATTTCCATATTACGCTATATAAGTATTGAATTTTACTTCCCTTTCAAACCGTCATTTTATAACAAAAAATTACAGAACTTTACCCAAATACTGTTTTTTAATGTATTTAACATGTCTTCTGCACACATATGGTTCTAATTATATCTATTTTTCATTGTATGAGGAAGTTTATAATTGTAAGAGATTTTTCCAATTCATTAACCAGATTGGCGGTATTTCTGATGGATATATGCATTTTACCTATAATTTCAATTATTTAATTAATAAAAAAATAAGAAAGATTAAATATACTTCCCAGAAAAAGCTGTCAGAATGTCATTAGAACTGTTGATTTTTGACACTGGCATGTGCCATTTAAAAACTATGTTATATACATTGGAATTTGTCAACTGGTTTCCTTAGTGCCTTGGCCTCTGTGATTAAATTACTCTATATATTATAGTGTCTTTATCTCTAAATCTATACAAGATATAATAAATATTTTAAGTGTATTAGATAGACAATTTTATGTCCTTCAATATTTAATAACAAAAATTTCCAAAAAATTATATTTAGAAGAATTTTTCTCAGAAACTACTACTTCAATTGTTACCAAAACCTTTTCAGCTCTTCCCAGGAATGTCAGATTGAGGAATCCGTAGTGAAATAATTCTTAAGTCTTATGGTTTTTGAGGAATCGTGTCTACAACATCCAGACATACACACATACACACATCCACACACACACACACAGACATCATTTTAAAAATGTTATAATCGGATTCTAGAGACCTTAAATCGTGCTTATTCAATGAAATATGGATATGCGAATTTCAGCATGAGGTAAAAATGGACAGATTGTTATTGTTACCTTCCGTCTCCTTTAGGCAAGGAAGGTATTGTCTTTGGTCAAAAAAGTCGATGGTTAGTTTTTAAAGAATAAGCATGTTTTAGGGTCCCTAGAATACGATTTTACTAGTTTTACGATGATATCTGTATGTATGTGTGTGTGTCTGTGTGTGTGTGTATGTGTGTGTGTGTGTGTGTGTGATGTGTGTGTCCATATGTGTGTGACAATAACTCCATTACTACAATTCTAAAGATTATAATTCTATCGTATTCATCTTCTTTAAATCCACATGAAATGCTGATTAAATTTTGGTTATAATTGATCACTGGACGTACCCTTATTTGAAATTCTTAACAGGTTTTCTTGAAAAAACACAGTTAAATATCATTTTTTGAAATTTTATGTGATTATCAATAAGAAAGAATATCTAATTCTCTATACGGTTTGATTATACATTTTTCTTCATATTCAATAGATATAGAGTTAAAGAATTATAAAGAGAATAACTTTCAAAAATCAGCTTTGCTAAAATCATGGAAACAACTGATATATTCATAAAATTCTAATTGACAGATGTCAGTGTCAAGTGCAAAACCAAAGATGGAAAGTATAGGAAAGTGATATGTCATAGTGTTCCTCACAAGTGACATGCAGTTGCAGCCTGGCCTCAGGATTGGAACTTTCAATGCCGGTAGTACGAAGAAGGCCAAAGAGAAGATGGAAGGATTGTATTACAGAAGACTTGAGAGAGGAAGATCTGTGTAAAGAAAATGCGTTGGACAGGATGAATGGAAGAGAAGAGTAAGAAACAGCGACCCCTAATAAAATTGGGAAAAGCTGAAGAAGAAAGAAGAATTGTCAAGTGCAATTTACATAGTGTATGTTCATGTTATAATTTTATTGGATTTATAGAATCTTTTCAAAGGAACTTTTGGTATGGAATTTGTAAAAAATAGTTTGTGTTCGTATTCGTGTTACAATTTTACATGATATATAGAATTTTTTCCAAGGTATGGAATTTATACAAAATACATTGAATTGACGGAAGGTCTTGTGATGGTCACAACAGATTTTTTTATATTTTATTTTCACATTATCAAGATGAATAAAATTTGCACCGAATAATGAAGAATTTGTGTAATAAGATAAATGTAATAATATAAAAATTATTAGTTTACTCTGTAGTTACAGTACATGTTCCTTTCTAAATGTATTGAAAACCGATTAAAGCCATACATGTATTGAATATATCGATAAGTGCCAAAGCTGTGTTTCATGTTTAACACATTATGAAGCCTGTAAATTGTAATGAAGTTATTACCAAGTAAGATCATTCTCTGTGATTAATAGTAATAGTTAACCTTTTAGAGAGTATCATAATATTTATTAAGCAGAAATGACATAAATGAAAAAGGGAGGCTATCACCTAACGATTAAATCAAAGATAAATGATTTTTATTGAAGTTGTCCCAAATACCTAGATAGATTACAAAAATACAAATTTATTTTGATTTAACAGAGGTGAACGACATTACTTTAAAGAGAAATTGTAATGAATCATTGTACAACCTTGATGATTGAATAAATTTATTGTTTCATTGAATTTAAATAAAGTTCTAAGTTTAAAGACAGTGACATTTTATTATTATATAATTTTTGCACGTGCTTGATTTATTATTTGGTAAATTATTTAACGATGACATTATTTAATGATGACATTTTTTGTTGCAGATCATAAAAAATGATGATAAAAGAACAATAAAATTTATCAAGAAAATTTTTACAAACAGTTTCGTTTTTGTGTTTACAAATAAGTAATTTTTAACAAATGATGTGGAGTCAAATTGATAAATTATTTAAAGGTAAAAGCCGATAATTTATAGAATAATTTATAATATAAAAAATTCATAAATATAATTATAAAAACACATTAATGATAATCAGGTTTATCTTTTTTAATCATCTAAAAAATTGACTTTTTCCTGAATGCGAAATTTCAAAACAATATATAATGAATACACATATTCGAATACATTGTTGGGAGCATGTACACAATAGAGCTTTGGAGTTCATGTTCCTGTTAAATAAATAATTCGCGTTCTTTTAAAATAATAGTTATGTATTTAGTAACGAATTGCATACAACGTTTTCTCTGTCTACAATAAAAGGGCGAAAAAAATTGCTATAGCTTTTCATTTTTTTACCCAATCCCTTTTCGTTAAAAAGCGTACTACTTTTCACGCTTTTAAAGTTAAAAAATACATGCATTAGGAACTTATATTAATGAAAAAATTGATATTTTTAACGAACATTGGTAAATATAATTATTGTCCTCCTGAAGTGTAAACAAAACAATCACACATTGTAGACGTCTATAGTAGTTGCGATTATACACATGCGCTGACTTTACCGCACCGAATAAAGCAATAAACACCCACATTTTTATGATTTAAGAGACCATAAATAAATAAATAAATAAATCTACTTTGTAATAATAAAGAGTACTTACAACAACGCTATTTACCGCAATTCATTGTTCAATAATAATAATAAATAAATAAAACTGAATTTTTTTAATTAAATCTGTCGACGCCATCTGTTAGCATTAGCAAATAATAATTCTCAGTCGGCAATGTCAATGTGTCAAAATTTTCAAATGATAAACTTTGTTGAATAATTGATGAGAATTGTTTATTTATTTTATTGTATGTATGAAATTCATTTTAATAAAGAATGCCGAAAACAGTACGTAACATTAGAATCATTCCTGTAGTCTGTTTAGGAACTAGAACTCTCAATGTAGAAACTAATCTATCTAACCTTAATTTTCTTCCAGCATAGACATTCTTAAATAAAACAAATAATCAAAGTACAAATTCTTGGTATTTGTCCCAACCTCTCAATGCATGAATATTTAACTCTGTACATGAATTAAAGCCGTTAAGTAATTGAACAATATATTTTTAATAGTGTGAATCTTAATGCAGCTAGCTTGATAACAACAGTGGTTAAGGTTAACAAGCAAAATTTATAGAAAATACATATTTTAATAGATATCTCGGCCTGCGCGTCGTGCTTCAATATAAAACCTCGCGTTATAAAAAAATAACACCTATCGCACGTATAATGTAAATAACTATTATTATTTCAAAAATATTTTATAATAATTGATTTTCAATCGTTGCTGTGTAAAATTTAAACAAAACTTGTTTTTTATCTAACTTCACTTTATTCAAAATTCCCTAGATGTTATTCTTTCACATTTGTATCCTGAATTTGATTAAAATTTAAGAACAGAAAAAATATATTAAAAATCATAATTATATCACAAATGAAAGGTAAAATAATAGAGTAGGTATTGATTCCAAATGTCATCAAAAGAATTCTTATTTCCTCTCTCTACGTTTCCAATTGCAATTCAATAAACAAAAAATAATAATAATTAGAATCATCCGTTACTCCAGCGGGTAATTTTCATAAACAAGTCTGTTATTTTGCATTTTTATTTGATTATGAGGTATAATTTAGATTCGCACGTGTTATTAGATAAAGACACCGTGTGAACCGAACGGTATTTACCTTGACCCATGAAATGAGATTGTCAAGGAATAGTATCTGTCAACTAACATTTTTTTGCATTATAATAATACGGAATTTTTTGCGTTATAATAATGTGAAAATAGCATGGCAGTATGAAAGCAATATAATATGTATCTATCTTTATTCTATTTATCTTTTAATGTTGATAAAAGGGATGAAAATAATTGTATTCAGGATATTTAGAACAAAATACATTTATTTACGAAAGTATGCTTCTAAAATTACTGCCTCCATTGTTGGAAAAATTAAATTTAAATACTAGACAACGTATGTGATTTCAGCAAGATTGGGCTCCATCTCATTATCATAAAATTGTCAGGGAATATTTGGATGAAAATTTCAGAAATCGATGGATAGGATCCAATAATAACTGGCCAGCTCGAAGGACAGAATACGACGAGAATGTTGGGCTGTAACGCCACAAACTTTTTAGCGTGTAGACGATTGTTTTTAAACAGATTCGAAGCATGTCTACGAGCCAACGGAGAAGAATTTGAATATTTGTTACGCTAGTCTATTAATTTAATATTTCTTTACTTATTTTGATAAACTGTCATTTAGACGTTTTCATACAAATGATTTTGTTCACTCATTCGAATAAAATTAAATATGGTATCAAGTGTTTGAGGTCATACGGGTTGCAAACAAACGTTCTTTGACTCATATTGACAATATTTATTAATTTTATTTGATCAACTGTAAAAAAATGCTACAAAATGACATATGGTGCAAAATATAATAGCATCACCATCACAGACTTGTGCATTTATACCGTTTTCGGATAATATTGATAAACGATTGCAATATTTAGCTTTACAATGACGCAAAATACTTTACATGTATCTTAATAGCAATCTACGCAAAAAGTAATACATACCTACCTAAAATATCCATCTTGATAACTGATAAAATCTAATATTTTTATTTAAAATGTCAAAACTTTCTTGCATAATGTGAGAATAAAATATTTGCGTGCTATTTATTCAAGAAAAACAGAGGAAAAAAAATACTAGGAATCAATAAATTCCACAAGGACAAGGTAAACAATACATGGAAATGAAATATTTATTAGAAATGGCGCAGTCAATTGTTTGTAACATCATGTGCAAAATGAAACTCCAAGAAAACAATGACAATTATAAGTTTATGAACTATTATTTTTGTCTGTGAATATCTAACCTGTATTTTTCGTACAACTACCTACAGTGTGTTCAAAAAATATCCTAATTCGGAGTAGGCTACGAACGAAAAAAGTATATCAACTGGTATCTAAAGAAATCAAAGCTTTTCTCCTTGAATCCTTATTTTAGAAATAGAAATAAATTAGAAAACGGTGAATGGCAATATTCTGTATCCTTCTTTAGTATCTTTTCTCCTTAAAATTACATTTCACGGTCAATTTTGATAACTTGACTTTTGAATTGAACAATCATGAGACATTTATAGCCTACTGCAAATTAGGTTTTTTTCTGAACAGACTGTATTCAAACTTAAGAAAGGTTTGAACCGGAAAAAATAGTTATACCCATAAATCATTCAAGCAGCCAATGCACGTCATTAATAAAAATTGAATAAAAGTAACTAGATGTGTGACATCAAGTAGTGGTACGTTTGCAGAGGTTTTAGAATATTTGTGAAAGGAGTTGTACAGATTGCAATCTGTATTATCGACATGTTAATGAACTGTCACATCTACAAAATAAATACTATATTTTAGTCACTGTCCATTTCTATTTAAATTATTTTATAATACTAACCTTATATATACTTATGTAGTTATGTATGTCATATAGAAACAATAAATAAAAGTGAGCCGAATTTCAAAGAAATATACCGAATTCTTTTGATTGATTAAAAGTGCTACCTTTGGCAGATTCACAGATTTTGTGTTTGCGTTTACGGTCACATTGCGTCGTTGCGTTGAGTTTAACATTACTTTATTATAAATAGGCCTTTTCTACGCACAAAATTGTTTCAAACACGATGCAAATATTTTTCAAATTGTCAAATAATAACTCTAACAGTATAAATATACAAATTATCAATGTTGCCAACTATAGTAACAAATAAACGAATAATATGAAGTAGATGTACATTTTTTATATGTTATTCATGTCATATACGATAAGTAATGAACTCTACTATTCATCTTAATAATAATTATATAAGGCCATACATTTTTTGACGATTAAAAATGATTGAAATTTTATTTCATTTTTCATATTAGTGATTTTAATGCATTAAGGTTTTTACACTAAGCGATGACGTGCATTGGCTGCTTAAATGATTTGAGTATAGGTACCGAAATCTTTGAATATAAGCAAATCCAGAAATAGATAATAAGTCGTTATATTTAGTTTTCTTAGTTTATCAATACCTGAAACACTTTTCAAAGATATACATTTAGTCAGAATATCATTTCTAACTCCTTGATATAAAAATCAGTAAAATTCTACTTTTAAAAATTATAGATGCAATTCACGAAATTGCGTATTGTGTACGAACAAAGGTAATTTTATTCAGCATTTGATTAACAAATGTTCTAGGAAATTATATAAAATGTATAAACTCAAGGGAATTTTAAATACACCTCGCTTTGAAAAAGGATATGATAATAATTAAAGGATTTCTTTGAAAATAATTTTAAAAAATACTATTTGATAGAAAACGTTACGACACGGTACGTTACGTTACGGCTTACACTGTATAAATTCCGCATTAGACTATGACTATTCCTACCAAAATTAATTATGCAAAGTGTAAATTTATTTATGATATAAAACTGTAAATACCAATTTTTATTTTTCTTTTTCGTTTTGCGGTTTTGTTAAAAAGTTAAAGGTTATTTTTTAGCATTTCGTGTGGCTTACCATTCTTTTTACAATCACATTTCGTTCTTACTCATATATTGAACGTAAAACGTAATACAATTATTCATTGGTTCAAAAAAAAAGGAATAATAACTAAGAAAGAATAATAAAATTTGTGAAGATAATATCAATTATTAGTCATGTTTTATGTACTTACGGGTGAGAATGATACAATAAGGATACAGAAATTAATTGCACATGTTTATATTTAGCTATCCACAAATATTAACGTTGCATATAACAAGATATATCACACTTTTAAAAATTATGTATAAGAAAAAAATCTGTTTTGGCCAGCACAAGACCTTCCGTTAATTTAATGTATTTTGTACAAATCCCATACCAAAAGTTCATGGAAAAGATTCTATATATCCAGTAAAATTGTAACACGAACGTAATACCTACAATTTTTTACAAATTCCACACAGAAAGTTTCTTGGAAAATATTTCATAAATCCAACAAAATTATCACATAAACTATACATTATGTATACTCATATATAAATACTCTAAAAATACGTACACTTACGTAACATTCTCTTTACAATCAAATAATATTACTACCAAGTTTATGTCTCTACTCATTTTCGAACTATTGATCCAAAAGTCAATATACCCCACATTTAGATAAAAACTTTAAAATTTTCAAAAGTCTAATTTTTATGTATCTAGATAATTCTCAATGCGCGGATTCCAAATTTTGAAACCGCAGGTCGATATCTCCGTTTCGTTCTCGAGATATTTAAATTTAAAGTTTTGCATAAAACTGTCAATTTTTGGGTATTAACACAAAAATGAGCCGAGATTTTGCGACATCACCATTCGATTCCACGGACAAAAATATATAAGTATAGCAATTTTTATAATTTTTGTCCAACCAGTTCATTTTTTATGAATAAAAGCTTGAAAAGCCCTGAAAATAGTCAAAATCTGAAAAAATCGTAAGGGGTACACCTTAGATTTTTGTGATTATTGGCCATTTTATGCGGTGTTCAAAAATTCTGAAAATTGGTGTAGGTACTTATGTAATTTTGTCCGTAGAATCGAATGGTGTTGTCGCCAAATTCATATCTCGGCTCATTTTTGGGTTAATACCCAAAAATGGGCAGTTTTGAGCAAAACTTTGAATCTAAATATCTCGAAAACGAAAAGATATAAATATGGGGTTTATTGACTCTTGGGGCAATAATTCAAAAATGGGAAGAGGTATAAACTTGGTAGTGATATTATTTGATTGTAAAGAGAATGTTACGTAAGTGTACGCATTTTTAGAGTTTTAGATTTATAGAATATTTTCCAAGAAACTTTCTGTATGAAATTTGTAAAAAATTGTATTATGTTCGTGTTACAATTTTACTGAATAATGAACTTTTGGTATGGGATTTGTACAAAATACAAATTAACGGAAGGTCTTGTGCTACATTATAATCAATCACTAATAACCAATCTGTATATCACATTAGTAATTTATGTATTTCTTGTAAAAATATAAATTTCATCAAATGTCAACATTTCAAAGTCAAGATCTGAGCGCTTTACAATGACTATGATAATGTTCCAGACGAGTGGCCACAGAGTCCATGGCAGTTGTTCAGTCTCAGAGAGCCAAGTTCAATGTTAGACATTTTATAGTTCCGTGTTTCACTGGATTCGCGCTTCACTGAGCATCGTGGTCGCCAATAACGCAATACAGTAGTCAGTATGAGTTTCTAATACAATATCCGCGAAATTTCAATAAAACAATACAGAATTAGTTTTTTTTCTACGACCAATATGGAAAATCACATTTTCCCCACAAAATTTTTTCAACAACCTCTATGGAAACCACAACTTTCCCTATATTTTATAATACTTGACGAAGTCTATTGGTCATAGTCATGGGC
Source organism: Ophonus ardosiacus (assembly GCA_943142095.1). Classification (NCBI taxonomy): domain Eukaryota; kingdom Metazoa; phylum Arthropoda; class Insecta; order Coleoptera; family Carabidae; genus Ophonus; species Ophonus ardosiacus. The sequence goes on from OW964824.1 coordinate 16,585,914, forward strand.
TGAGGTATGACAAATTATTTTTCACACTTTAATGGCAGATATGGGCCAATAATATTTCCAACGCGAACATTTATTTGAAAAAGTTTACAATATTTTTGAACAGTAAGATTACACCGAGAAAAATTTTTCTAAATATATTTTTTTGGAAATTTTTGTTATTATAAATATTGAAGAACATAAAATTCTCCATCTAATACACTTAAAAATTTTATTATATCTTGTATAGATTTAGAGATACACTATAATATTTAGAATAATCGGATGTAATACATCGCAGAGGCTAAACTACACTAAGGAAACCAGTTGACAAATGTAAATGTTTATAACATAGTAATGTTTGGTTTATAACATAGTTTGTAAATGACAGATGTCAATGTCAAAAATCAACAATTTTAATGACATTCTGAAAGCTTTTTCTAGGAAGTACATTTAATCTTTCTTATTGGTTTATTAATTAAATATTTAAAATTATAGGTAAAATGCATATATCCATCAGAAATACTGCCAATCTTGTTATTGAATTGGAAGAATCTCTGACATTTAGGAACTTCCTCATACAATGAAAAATAGATATAATTAGATTTGAATGTATGCAGAAAACACATGTTAAATGCAATAAAAAACAATATTTAGGTAAAGTTCTGTAATTTCTTTGTTTTAAAACGACGGTTCGATAGCGAAGTGCAATACAATACTTATATAACATAAAATGGAAATGGCGAGAAATATTGTGCTGGCCATACCAGATTATTTTTTTTTAATAAATCAATGAGTTATAACGTTTAATTTTATTAATTTCACAACCTCCAAAGGGTTAGGAATCGGTATATTACTATAATGATTATGTATAAAATATTTTAAAAATAAAAATAATTTTCAGGCCGAGATTTCTGCGTTAGGTGAGGTTATATTATAATAAAAGCGTTTTTATGGAGAACACATAAGAATATAATGTAAAATCGAGCACCATAATAGCTATTTATGTAATTAGTACATAATATACAACTTTATTGGACGAGTCTAACAAATAAGGCGAGTCTATAAAGTTTGTTTATGTACGAATTACATACAAAGCTTTATGTTCGACCGCTCTAGAAAAGCTGGATAGCTCCTAAAATTATATTTTTTATTACCCTTTATAAAAATTCGGTATATCTTAGTGTGCTTTTCTAATGATGCTATTGTTTCGTTGTTTTTTTTTTTGTATTTACCCAAATGTCAAAAATTATTAAAATATGATTTAATAGTTTGTTTATTAACCATATCTTTACACAAAGAAATGGATAATTTAGAAAGTGTAGAAGAGTTGGCAACAAGTGCCAAAAAATCACTCTTGCCCAACAAGTCGAAAATTTTGTTGAAAATACGTATATGTTATTTCATGTAAATAAAAATTTCATTTTTTGTGACATTTTTTTTGACAGTGACAGTTCTGTCCAATAAAATAAAGTAAATGTGCTAGTCCAATAAAGTGTCACATTATGGACACTAAATGCAACCATAAACCAAGTTATTATGATGCAGTAGAACATAAAAGCTCTTATATTATAAAAGTGCGCTTGTAATAAGTACCAATAACGTAGATTAAGTAAAAGTTTCAATATATGAAGATGCAATCGTAGAACAGTGATTCATACACAAAATATGCAATATCCGTAATTTGTTTACTAATTGTAATTTTACACGCTTTAAATGCAAAAAATCTTAATCAACTGATGTTTACAATTTGAAGTTCTGAACAATTTATCATTCTTTGCAAAGTGAATCCATTTCGCTAAAAATAAACTTTACCTTCATTTATAGGTACGTAAACAAATAAACTTCCTTACATTTTGTAAACAGGTGGAACAAAATAAACATCTAGATAATAAATAATATAATCATGGAAATGCGAAATGTGTTATAAAAAATTTATAAATAATGTATAAACATATACGCATCGTAATATAAAAAGATAATAAAGTAGAGATCCAAATATGTGAGATAATTTTATAATTTGTATGATTCATCGTATAACTGCCTTTGCAAGGATTCATATTACAACAAAGTATAAGCAAAAGCTATATATATATTAATATTCTATTAAGATATTTATTGTGGCTTACGTGTAACAATCCTGCTCCTCCAGCTGCGCCCAATAATTGCATGAAGATGTAGAAAATTGCTCTCAAGAGTGTACAGTTTCCAGTTATAATCAGGCCAATAGAAATAGCAGGATTAATGTGACATCCACTCACGTGAGACAAAATCTGTAAAAATAATTTATTATAACACAAATATATACAGAATCCGTAAGAGTTACGACGTCGAAGCTTTGATGTAAAGCCGTTTCAGTGATGCTTTTGTTTTTCCCAAAAATTGCACAGGTCACTAGATTTTCGGGGTAAAATAAACTTAAAGCACAATAAGCCTTAATTTATAGAACAGAGAAAAAATGGCGAAAAATTTACGAAAATCAGACACCTAACCTATGCGAAAACACAAAAACATCACTATATCTACATTGAAGTCGTTGCTCTTACAGTTTCCGAGACGCAATAATAACGCTAATATATATATACAGTGTGTTAATTAAAAATCTGGACATAGGCGTTTAACATGGGAAAACAGTTTTTCTTTGCGCAAAAGTCCCCAACTAATTTTAGACAAAATGTTTCAAATAAATGTTGTAGATAATTATATTCTACGCCAAAATCAGTAAACAGTTTTAATTTTGCACGTTTGGTAACTTGTAAAATCTAATTTGAAATTGTATAAAAATATTGCTCATTTCTAGCGATACCCATAAAATTGAAACAAAGTTATATACAAAGAAATATGTATCGTTTGAACTGTCAGAAATTCAGTTTTCAATTAAATGTAACAGATAATTCAATTCTGCACCTAAATTACTACACAGGTATTATTTTTAAAATCTAACACTTAAATAACTTTTATTATTATTACTTTTTTACATTCTGTAATCCATAAAATTTAATTTCTGACAGTTCGAACGATATGAATTTCTTTGTAATTTTGTTTCAATTTCATGGGTATAGCTACAAATGAGCAATATTTGAACAATTTCAAATTAAATTTTACAAGATACTAAACGTGCAAAATTAAATCTGTTTAGTGATTTAGGCGTAGAATATTAATATCTACAACATTTATTTGAAACATTTTTGTCTAAAATTAATTGGGGACTTTTGCGCAAAGAAAAACTGTTTTCCTATGTTAAATGCCTATGGCCAGGTTTTTAATTAACACACTGTATATATATAAAACTATATATTACAAAATTTCGTAGAAAGGAGAAACAAATATTGATTTTCACGAATTTGTATTCTAAAGGTACATTCACGATTACGAAAATGAAACTAAAATTATATAAAAAATAAAAATAACGACATAAATAATATATTCTTATGTATCAAAAACAAAAATAAAAGATGAAAAGATCTTTCAAATATTTTTTCTACGAGTATTTAAGAAATAATTGTAAAAATTTATGTAAAAAATAACTTTAATTGTAATTATTATCACAAGAATGTTTTTTTTTATATCTTCTCTATACATAACGATGTACGAGGTCAATAATTCCAGTGTCTTGGTTTAATTTCGTGTGTAATAAGAGTAGCTTTTTTATAATAGATTAAAAAAATCCTCAAAGGTTTATTAAAAAAATTTAAAGAACAAGGTCATTATACTTAAGCATGTTATTTGCTATAAATAAATGTTCCCGTTAAGTTTAAAACCAATCGTCCCCATAAGTAGTGTCTGTTTCAAAATTTTCCGAGAACGGAAATCTAATGTCGCAATGACCAGTCCAGCAGAACTACATGATTATATTGCCCGCTATAGAAAGATTTTGTCATTCATCAGGTTTTAATTACTGTATATGAATCACTACTTAACTTAAGCAATTAACTGGAAATTTGCTAAAATCTAAAACATCGATTCTAATTGCTCATTATTTATGTTACATACTTGCACATCTAGTTTCATGATATATTGTAATTATTGTAAAACAAATTACATACAATTTAGCGAATAAACTACAAGTAATTACATTTTAAAATTGAACTGGTTATTTTTACAAGTCCTATTTTTGTAATAATTATATTAAAGGTAAATGTACTCAAAATTCTCGACAAGTATTCGTGATCGTAACTGAAATTAAGAATGAGTCATCTGGGTGATGATTATGAATTTTTGCAAAATTAAAAAGTAGGCAGACGCCAGATTCATCTATTCGTTGCTAAATGAAAAGCTTTTAAGCACTAAGGCTTAAAAGTAGCATTTTACGCATTAAACTATCACTTTTACGCATTAAACTGTCATTTTTAAGCACTAGTGCTTAAAAGTATTTCATTTAGCACCGAAAATGACAATCAAAAAGTTGTTATAAAACGCTAGCACAAAAAATATTTTATATACAACCAGTAAATAATGTTAACTTTATTCTTATCAAAATCATAACTTAATGTACTTCATTATTTATCGAGGGAAATAAAGTACTCCCTAGGGAAATAAAGTACTCCCTAGGGAAATAAAGTATTCCCATAGGAAATAAAGTGATTTAAGTCCATTGTTAATTGAAATTAATTAACAGATAAGGAATATTATCAATTATATTTATTTTGGAACAAAAATAAAATGATTTTTGTAAAATTAAATTTAAAATAAATAGTTTTTTCTTCGTTTATAGAAATATACTTCATTCTTCTTCTTTTCCGTTTGTATATAAAATATTGTGTATAACATGGGAGTAAAGTGTCATTACTTGCCTCAAGCGATTGCATCCCTCGGGCTACGCCATCAGGTTTCAATCTTAGCTCTCGACAAATAATGACGAACTTTACTCCCTTGATGTACAGAGTGTATCAGGACTAGTGTAAAAAAAAATAATAGCATATTCCTGACATCATTTTGAGTAAAAAATGTCATATGAAGGTATGTCCGGAAACTACTCGTTACAGAGTTACAGGCCTTTAAAAATGCACCTCATCAAGCACATTTTTTTTAATAACTCTGATACCCGTTGCACTAAAATTTTGAAACTTGATACGAGGATACTACTTATTGAGATGCATATTTAAACTTTCTTTTGTTTCTGTATCTCAACCAGAGGCCTCTCATATTCATATGGGGAAGTCATGAAGGTTTTTTATCCTTATTTTTTATCTATTACGTTTTTTCAACTTTACCTATAAAATATTACATACAATACAAAAATACACAAAAAAGTACTCTTGATAAAATTTGATAAACGCAGTAGTTTTTAAGATATTTTAATTTTTAGAAAAAATCAATTATGCAAAAAGATTAGATTAGATTAGACAATTAAGAAACAATGAAATTCACACAAATTCATTCTTTGATGTCCACGTCGATATTCGCTGGACTACGACAACCATTACTTTTACAATATCTATAAATAAACGCCATATCTACATATTGACCAACACTAACATTTTACACTTTTTTTTAATTTGCAAAAAAATTACTAATATTGAAAATAAGGTTATTAAACAATAGTTATAAACAGATTTTGTGTCGCTTTTCTATTTTGTTTTATTTGCTATGGTAAATTGATTGATTTTTAACTGTTAATTGACTATTTTGAATACGTGACATTTTCTAAAAGTTAAAATATCTCAAAAAATATTGCGTTTATCAATTTTTATCAAAAGTACATTTTTGTGTATTTTTAAACTGTTTGTAATACTTTATAATTAAAAATGAAAAAATGTTAATAGGTAAAAAAATAAGGATAAAAAATCTTCATGACTTTCCCATATGAGACGCCTCTGATTGAGATACAGAAACAAAAGAAAGTTTAAATATGCATCTCGATAAGTAGTATCCTCGTACCAAGTTTCAAAATTATAGTGCAACTAGTATCAGAGTTATTAATAAAAATACGTCAGATGAGGTGAACTTTTAAAGGCCTGTATGCATATGAAATTTTTTTCTCAAAATTAGCTCAGGCTATTAATTTTTTTTTACTAGTCCTGATACACCCTGTATAAACTACTATTAAAAATTGATTTTAATTTTTCCCATATAATTATTATAGTAATTGTAATGTAATTAATATATTTGAAATACAATAGTTATAAAAATATAGTTCATGGCAATATAATAATTTGTTCAAATATTATAAATTAATTTACATACTACAATTACTACTATATATGGAATACAAGTTCAAAGGTTCAGATCGTGATTATTTTAACATGTGTTTGCAATTTTGAAACTGGTTCATGTCGAAAGACGATTCTCTTTTCAGAAGTTATCAGCTGTAATACTTAATCACTTCTTAACTTGTAATAAATTGATGCTAGAACTCCCACAAAGAGCTTGGAGTAGGAATATTAAAACTTTAAAATAGGTTTACACTGCGAAAAATAAAAAGAATTTAAACAATGCAAAATGTTAAACTTTACAATTTTTGCGCTAAAAATTCAGTTTATAAACTACTCAATCATAGAATTCTTTCTTGTTAATATGAAACAATAAAGAAATTGCTAATAAATTCGCAGATTCGCACTCTATCAGCGGAATAAAAAAAAGGGAGCAGTTGAAAGTCGATCATAATCCTATTGCCTAGTAACTATTCAACCATTGCCTAACATCCGGTGGTCAGCCACGCAATTCTTTTCTAAACATTCAGGAGAAAATCTTGCAATTCATTATATTAATTCGCCATTTAATTTTATACGTGTTACATTATAACGTATGTTGTTACCATAAAAATAAATTTAATAGTTGTCGGGAAAGGCTAGACCAGTTTTTGCACTTTTATAGTATTCGATCAGTTGTAAATTACACTTTTTCTTTTATAGTTTCGGTTTAAATATCTAGTTAAATATTTTTACACTGACACAAATTTAGCAATCAAGGAATGTTACACTTACATTCTGTTATTAGATTATAACTTTTAAAATTCGAATTACATATATTATTAATTTATTTTTACATTTATTAATTCATTCTATACATGCATTTCCTCCTACTCTTCTAAATGTTCGAGATTCTTCAAATTCATTGACGAGATTGGCGGTATTTCTGATGCGTTACCTATGTATCTATTATTTTAAATATTTAATTAATAGTACAATAAGAAAAATTATATGTACTTCCCAGAAAAAGACCAGAAATGTATCTGAATTTTTGACACTGTCCAGTGATCGACAAACTGTTAGTTACAGAGGGGACAATTTTTTTCATATTTTTAAATAAAAACTTATACGTTATATTCACGAAGAAATTATTATTAAGCATAAATATTAAGCATTTTTACCTTCCGTCAAAAGGAAGGTATTGTCTTTGGTCAAAAAATTCGATGGTGAGTTTTTAACGAATAAGCACGTTTTAGGATCCCTAGAATACGATTTTACTAATTTTACATTGATGTCTGTATGTGTGTGTGTGTGTGTCTGTGTGTGTGTCTGTGTGTGTGTCTGTGTGTGTGTCCGTGTGTGTGTGTGTGTGTGTGTGACAAATTTTTCTCCGACGATAACTTCAAAACTACAGTTCTAAAAATTATGATTCTTTCGTATAAGATCAGAAAGTCTTTTAAGTGACAGAGAGTCCCTCGCAAATGTCTTGCAGTTTCAATGCCGGGAGTACAAGAAAGGCCAAAGAGAAGATGGAAGGACTGTGTAGCAGAATATTTGAGAGAGGAATAATTGTGTGAAGTGAAGTGAAGTGTGTTCGTGTTACAATTTTACAGAATATATAGAATCTTTTCCAAGGAACTTTTGGTACCGGATTTGTACAAAATACATTGAATTGACGGAAGGTTTTGTGCTGCCCACAACAGATTTTTTCTTAATAAATTATAGAACATTGATAATATTTTGACACAAAGTATGTCGGCAGATGGCGCTAGTGTTTGTTTGTTTTGAAGTTTCAATGTTTCAAATTTCTGACATTAATATTAATTTAATTAATAAACAAATTCATCAAACACAAAATTGTTAATTTTTTTGTTAGGTTATACATCAACGTGACAGTTCATAATCTTTTAAAGGTGACCGCTACAGACGCGCGAATCTTTTTAAAATCAGGCGACCAATCAAGTTCTTAGGACCTAACGCGTCATACCCAATTAGTAATCAACTTCAATCACTTGTAGTTTGCGACCGAATCAATGTTTAAACAAAAAAAATTGACCATGGTATAGTACCCTATTAATGCAGCTATATTTTTAATATTAAAATTTGTCCTTCCAATTCTTTTTTATACTAAATGCCATATATAAGAGTAATAAATTAGAAATTTCTAATTTATTTCAGAAATATTTTATAAATTTCTTAGGTGTTCAATAAATATCAATAAAAAGTGAATCATGGTATTTAATTATAAACATGATTAACTGTATCTCAGCCGAATGGAAACTTATAAATCATATGATTATATCGTAATATCGCCCAATTTCAAACAAATTAAAATTTAAAATTTCAATCTACCTTTCAACATAAATAATATTAAATCTTTTCATTCTATAAATACCCAAAATGTCATGCATTCTGATCACTTAATAAAAACAGTGTTACAAAATTTTCTTTCCCAAATTTAAAATGATCACGGAATACCCAAATTTTAAAATGCAGTATAAATTGTATAATGACAGGTTAGCAAAAGAGATTTTTTTCATACATGAATAAACTGAAATTGATGTTCGCAAAAACGTTTAATATTGCAAATTAATTGTAATTTAATCTTTGCAGTGCATAATTGTTAATTGAATGTTACATCATTTGACACATAAAAATTACTTCTGACATTAGGAGTTCACTAGAAAAAGAAAGTAACTTGCAAAATCAGATTAGGTAGATACATTTTGCAACAGTGCACGCAAAATTTTGATAAAATAATTGCATACGTCGAGTATGACAGTTAAAAGTAAAACTTTTGTTGCAGGCTACAAAAAATCAATTTCGTGAAGCAATATTAGTTTTAATTACAATAATACAGTATTCATAAATCAAAAGTTGAGACCAAACTTGCTTTTTAGTGAGGTATAATTAAAATATAAAAGTATTTTAATTTCTAATGATATATATTTTTGAATGCATTCCATGCTTTTAAACTCAAGGCTATATTAATTTACAGTTGAATGAACTTAGTTTTTGCATTTTTATAATATAAAAAGTAAAATAAGGAAAGAGAATATTATGTGTAAACGGTTGTTTAAAGAAAAAACAACAATGCTATAATAGTTATTTATGCAACAAGAGTAAAAAATATAATTTTATTTCACGAATAGGAAAGTTTGACCGAACGAGCAGAAATAAGACACTTTTTACTCGAGTTTTTTTAACGTCTGCAATAAAATTGTGAAAAAGTGCCATAACGTCTCATTATTTCACTCGTATGCGTATTAAAAAATTTGTTGCGGCCATCACCATACCTCCCGCCATTTCCATTTTATCTTATATAGGTATTATATTGCACTTCGCTGTCGAAACATCGTTTCATAATTAAAAAATCTGATGTGGCCAGCACATGACCTCCCGCCAATTCCATGTTTAAAATAGCACACACTTTCTTATAAAAACAGCATCAACTTCTAGGTGCTCTAAAACACAACCTTTGTAAATTCTTCGCCATACATGATCCATTTCGCAAATGTGTGGTTGTAAATGAATATTAATTTGTAGCGCTGCAAAAATAGCAATTAGCAAATTTAAATCAGATCATCCGAACATTTATGTATGAAGGAAAATACATTATTTTTACAAACCTTGATTTCATCAGAATTAAATATTTTATTCTTATATTCTCCTTCACACGGTCTCATTATTAATTTTAATGTAATTTCTTCCTGTCAGTGACATTTGTTTAAATATGTCAAAATTTTTATTAAAATTATTTTTTTGTTTGACGCATAGGCAAAATGATATATGAAATTTAAAGTTATTTAGTGTTATTTAGTAAATGTTATTATCGTAGAATTGAAGATTGTACCATTATATTCAATTTTAATTAGCAAAAGTTGCTAAAAAATTATATTCAATGAATTTTTTACAAGAAAAACTGTTAAAAGCTTGTATAAATGATACTTCCGGTTATCCGATATACAGTAAAAACTAATGATCTCTTCCTACATTAGTATAGAATGGGTATACAAAATTTCAAATTTTTCTGATTGATAGTATTTGAGTAATCGTGTCCACAAGATCCACACACACACACACACACACACACACACACACACACACACACACACACACACACACACATACAAACATACACACACACACACATACAAACATACACACACACACACATACCTACAGACATCATTGTAAAAATGTTAAAATCGGATTCTGGGGACAACAAAACGTGCTTATTCACGAAAATCTCTATAAGCGATTTTTAGCACAATCCCTATACCTCCCTTACCTAGGGTAGCGGGAGGTAAAAATTCAGAATTTTACCCAAGTATTGTTTTTTATTGTGTTTAACATGTCTTCTGCACACATACAATACTAATTATATCCATTTTTCATTGTATGAAGAAGTTCCTAAATGTCAGAGATTCTTCCAATTTATTAACAAGATTGGTGGTGTTTCTTATGGATATATGCATTTTACCTATAATTTTAAATATTTAATTAATAAAACAATAAGAAAGATTAAATGTACTTTCCAGAAAATGCTTTCAGAATGTAACTAAAACTGTTGATTTTTGCCAGACATTTATAAACTATGTTACAAACATTTGAATTTGTCAACTGGTTTCCTTGTTGTAGTTTATCCTTTGCGATTTATTACATCCAATCATTTTATTTTTTGTGGGGAATAATAAAAGAAAAAGTTTATGAAACACCAATACTTATGCCCGGTTTCTCCACAGCAACTTAAGTTGTTGATTATTAAAGTGCTACTTAATTGTAAGTAGGACTTATATCCCAATTGCGTTGCACCAGCAAATTCAAATGCGAACTTAACTTATGTCACAAATTACATTGGCAACAGCGTAATGTTGTTCTATGATTGGTCAATTTGAAATTTAGCGATTCAAAATAAAATACCGGCTGTCAAATGTCAAAGCTGTCATTGTGTTTAACAGTGTTTATATTTGTATTCATTTCATTCAATATTCGATATGGATTTACAGGATTTCCCTAATTTTGACGACGTTAAACGTCGTGGATACTGTGATGGAAGTCGATATTGTCGAAAATGGTAGGACTCCGCGACAAATAAGTAACAGAATTGATTTGTTCCAAATATATTATTTATTTTTAATATTTTTATGTAGACCACCGCCAGTCCTATAAACTGAAGCCTTTTTCTTCGATGTCGTCTTCCTTGCGTCAGTCTACATATTATGGACACCGCAATGATTTTTTATTTTCAATATTCTCTTTAAATCTTTGTTTCTACAATCTCACAGATCAATTTTCTTTCTCTTTGCTATAATTTAATCGTTTCTTCTTTATATCATCTAATTTTCTTGCCGTAACAGCCCAAAACGAAACAAATTTACCGCGACTTACCGATATGTCAACTGACATATGACACATAACCACATAAGTCACCGATTTTTTCGACTTACATTTAAGTGCTACTTACGTCTCACATTTTGACATTTTTGCGTGGTGCAACAGTTTAAGGTGGAACTTAGGAATAAGCAACGACTTAAGTCGTAAGTTGCTCTGGAGAAACCGGGCATTAATGTCGAGCGTGTAAAGGACAGACAACGTTTCGACTGAAACGTTAGTCTTCTTCAGGGCAAGAAATGCCTAATATAAAAAAAAAAAGTTTTCGTTTTACATCCTTTGACTACAAAAATTTTACATTATCTCTTATTTATTTATTTTTTTATTATTATTGACTTTTCTTCTTTTTAAATGTTATTTATTTATGTTTTTATGAAGTATGAAGGTACTATGTGATAATTTTATTCAAATTTATTCCTCATGGATGGTTGCCACAAAAACCTTTCTTGCCTTGAAGAAGACTAACGTTTTATTCAAAACGTTGGCTTGAAATAAATAATTTCCCTGCACAATGCTTGTCCAGTTATTTTTCTTTCGGGACCCCTCATCGTTATTTTTAAAGTTTGTAAATAAAAGCAGATTGGCACACTAACAAACGGATAATAAATTATTAGTTTTAAAAGAGTACAGTCTTACTTTCTCATTGAAAAATCTTGCGGAAAATGTCTCTTTTCCAGTGATTGTGGACTATTTACTCCAACAGGTCTGTGGTGCCCGTCAGTCTAGCGTTTTCTCCTCCCTCACCCTTCACCGGTCACACACGCACACTGACGCACACGTGTGCCGCACACACGTGAACCAGCGGTCCAGCCAAGCCGGCCTGAATCTGTGCCAAGTTGTGTAATCTAAAGTGTAACGTAATTAGCCACAGCTTCGGCTCACACTGCGGTCACACAACTCGAACCTTGAAATGCGCTGATCTTAGACTTAAGAACCCAAACAATATGCATAGAAAGTTTTCTTACTGGTGCAAGTACTACAGATACGTACAACTAAAGGTCAAAAGTACGATAACCACATTTTTTAAAGTAAATAAATAAATAAATAAATATATCATCACGGCATATTACCCATTTCTCGGTGTGTCAGTATCTACAACACATGTAGACATCGGTAATGATGACGATATATTTTTACCGTGTGGGCGCTTACTAGCACTAATAGCTGATGTGGAGAGGGCACCATAGGGATCATTTTTGTGCGATTAAAAGTCTCCCCTGGCCGAGATCGAACTCGGGTTACCCAATTAGCAACCAGACACTATACACAGTAAAAAATAGCTATTTTTAATATAAGTGAGCAAAATATGTCTTTTTGTCACCAACTGGATAAATGAGAAAAAGACATGCTCACATGTGCTAAACATGATTTTTTCCACGATCTTTAAATATAATTTTTCTAAAAAACGAAACATTGTACTTTTTTTATTAATGAAAAACTCAATAGTTCATATGTTTATAAATGAATCTAATATAAAGTTAACTCCAAAAAATTATTGTTCTTTCATGTAGAATGTTAGATATTTATTGTACAATTTGTAATTCCATTAAAATTTATAACTACTGACGTAGATTATTATAGGCTTGTGTATTTTGCTCACTTGTGAAGAAAGTTATTTACTTTGCTCACTTGATTCAACATGCTACTTTGCTCACTATTTTAAGTTGAATAATAATGAATTTTGCTAACGATTGTGGAAAAAATATATTTTGATATATATATATATATATATATATATATATATATATATATATATATATATATATATATATATATATATATATATAGGGTGTCTCAATAAGCTTGCTCACTATTGGTAACTTTTTTATTTGAAGAGATACGAGGTTGGTTAAATGAGCAAAATTGTACCATTTTATATTAGAAAATTGGTCATGTAAACAAAATAAAAATTGTGTCAGCGGTTCTCTAAATTTGGGACAATATATATATTTTTTAAATGGAACTATATATTTTTTATTATCTTATTGGGAAGACTATTTTTTTCTCTTTCCAATAAACTAATGTTGTTTATGTACAATTTTTTCAAATAAACGAGTTATTTAAGGTTAAAAATAAAAAATTGTAAACTGTTTTATTAGTTTATTTAACCAAGTAAGCCATGGAAACAATTGATTCTTTGTTTGTTTGACGATCTTGCTATATGGAAATTTATATCTAGACACCAGTTACGTATAGAACGATCGGCTCTCTTTCCAAAATAGCTGAAATGTGCGAAAGAGATAATGGCTTTCAAATTGAATATTTTCTTTAATTGTTTTATTATTACTGTACAATAAGTTAATAAAATAATAATTTTATAAAAGACAAATGTTTCCATGGTTATTTGACTAAATAAACTAATAAAAGATAATTTTTAGCTTTAAACGTAAATAACTCGTTTATTTGAAAAAAGTGTACATAAACAATATTACCTTATTGGAAAGAGAAAAAAATACTTTATCCAATAAGATAATAAAAAATATATAATTCCATTTAAAACCGTTCTACGTAACTGGTGTCTAGATATAACTTTCCATATAGCAAGATCATATCTAACTTTTCTTCATTTGTCAATTTATTAAACATTATTAAACACAGAGAACTTTACGCGAGAAATTATTAAACGTCAAACAAACAAAGAATCAATTGTTTCCATGGCTTACTTGGCTAAATAAACTAATAAAACAGTTTACAAAATTTTTAAGTTTTAACCGTAAATATCTCGTTTATTTGAAAAAATTGTACAGAAACAACATTACCTTATTGGAAAGAGAAAAAAATACTCTTTCCAATAAGATAATAAAAAATATGTAGTTCCATTTAAAAAATATATATTTTGTCCCAAATTTTGAGAACCGCTGACACAATTTTTATTTTCTCTACATGACCAATTTTCTAATAATAAAATGGCACAATTTTGTTCATTTAACCAACCTCGTATCTCTTCAAATAAAAAAGTTACCAATAGTGAGCAAGCTTATTGAGACACCCTGTATATGGGCATTTATTGTTGGCTTGAAGAATGCACTACATGCCTTATTTTTAAGTGAAGGACATGTGAAAATATGAATTTAGTGCACATCTACTAACTCGCTTCTTTTTTTCTAAACCTTATTTATTATATTTGCTAAAGTCTCTTTAAATCAATCTGTATAAATGGATAATTCTGGATATACTTCTACTGTAAATGGCATTTGCCACACATCCTAGTGAGTTAAATTAAAGATATATAATATTTGTGTCGCCATTTTTAAAGATCAGTTTTGTAAAATTCTCTACAACAATCTACACCAACGTTGTCATAGTGATGAATGCTAAACATTCAGACTAGTACGGATTTAATTCACACAAATACATAACTATAATTATTCACAATCACAATAGATGGGTGTGTATGCCTTTTTCCAGCTGGCGAAATTATGCTACATACGTGTATGAGTTATAATAAATATGTAGGCATGTAGTTATTCAAACTGAGATGCAGAATTTGTAATTAGATGTTGCAATATTGCCAATTTGTTTTTTGCAGATGAAATATAATACTGCAATAATTTTTTAACACGTGATTAATCGCATTATAGATTTAAATACCACAATAGTCGTGACGTGGTAGATTTACCCAAATATCTTTGAGGCATTAAAAACAATTATATTTTTCATTTCACAGGTATAACATATAACATTAAAATGTTCATAGTCTTTTATTAAATGAAGCATTTCGATTCAAGATTTCTGTATTTTTGGTCATTTGATTTTTACTGTGCAGGGAATTTTAAATACTTTTTTAAATCGACAGAAGAAGAAGAATAGCGTGCAACACAAGTATGAATCCATTTTTACATTCATGTGTATGCACCACTCGCCTGCGGCTGGTTTACTAAACATGTAGAAAAAAGTCAGCTTTACGCACTTGTTCCATAATATACTATTATTTAATAGGGGTAATAGATTCTTATACATATTTAAAAAGAAAACAGTTATACTAACATTGAAACTTTACCTGAAGAAAAGGAAATCCCACCCCCAACCACCATGGATATCAGGGATATGGAGAAGAAGATTATTAATTTTGTATGAAAAATAATACAATTTGTTGTGAATACTGGGTGTCCCAAGCAATCCTTGACATCAATTTAACATGGGAAAATGTTTTTTTTTACCTCCCGCTACCCTTGGTAAGGGAGGTATAGGGATCGTGTTAAAAATCACATATCGAGATTTTAGTACATGACCACGTTTTAAGGCCCCAAGAATCCAATTTTAACATTTTCATGATGATGTCTGTATTTGTGTATGTATGTATGTGGGTATGTGGGTATGTGTGTATGTATGTATGTGTGTATGTGTATGTGTATGGATTTTATCTTCGTTCTAACTCAAATACTAACATTCAGAAAATTCTGAAACCTTGTATTTCTATCCTATTCTAATATGGAAAGAAGCCATTAGATTTTGGTGTAAATCGGATAACCGGAAATGACACTTTACCTGAAGCTCATAATGGTTTTTCTTCAAAAAAAAAATACAATTAAATGCCATTTTTTCGCATTTTATGTCTTATAAAAATTAAAGATTATTAAATTTTCTACAGGAATACATTAATACTTTTTCTATATATTTTACAGATAAATTTAAAAATATTTTTTTTTATTAGTCCCGAAGCCTAAGATAAACCCAATTCCTTGTTACACAGTTCATATTTCAAATGAATGTAACTGACAGTAAATGTCACTGTCAAAAAACTAATCACTTCAAATTAATAATAGTGACATTTTAAAAAGAAAATAGTAAATAAAGCAATAGTTTTATGCAATGGAACAGTTTGCAGCGCTAGTAAATACGTAGGTATGTATTTAAATTAATAAAAATTAAATAGCGGGAGGTTTTGTGTTGGCTACATCAGATTTTTTTTTTAGTTTAATTGCTCTTAATTAAAAAAATATGTAAATAAAAAATTATTCATAAAAATTGTTCTAATATTATTGAACACAAATGTAAATTTCGAAGTTATACTTGTGACATTATGAATTATTTCTTAATATCGGAATAATTTTTCTTATAGGTATATTTATAAATTAATACTGCAAAATTATATTTTAGATAAATAGTTTTAGAGAAATATCGTAAAGTATGTATTATTTTATAAGATGTATTAGAAATAGAATTGCAATACCTTTTAACTTTCTGACTTATACAGAATAAATGCCACTATAACTTCTCGTTATACAGCATCTATTTAAATCAACTTGTAAGTACCTTTATTTATATGCGTGTTGATCAACAATTTATTCACTTTCGCTATATGTTTTGATGTAGTGTTTGTATGTCAGAATATATCGTCTGAACTATTAGAATAGATAATGATATATGTTTTTTAGGGCGTTGGACCAAGAAATAAATTGAATTTAAGCTTGGGAAATTATTTACTTTATAATGCTTGACCCGTGAGCGTGACTTGTGGAGCAATGCTATAAATTATATTAAGCTTGTTTTACACATTCGTAATTGATAATATGCGAACAAGATTTGTATTTAGATTATTATTATCTATTGAATTATTATAAAAACAAACGAGTGGTTATATTCAATTCTTTCAATAGGGGTGACAGTTTTTTCAATAGAGATTTCTCGGTTACTGAATTTATTTTAACTGTCACGTATCAAAATATACTCTATAGTTTACAGTTTCATAATACAGCGGTTGATCCTTCCCGAATGTTTAGAAATTATTAAAAAATATTACCATAGTTCGAGCTCAGTTGTGGGTGTTCAACGTTTGTTCATCAGAGAATTGGGTCGTTGTCACCATTATTCTGCGCAGACTATACGCCGCACTGTGGAAAGGTTTGAGTCTAAGTTCACTTTACAAGACAATAAGCCACCCAAAAGACAACGAAATGTGCAAAATGAGGAGAATATCGCAGCTGCAGCGGCTAGTGTTGCCAATGAACCAAATTTGTTGATTTCAAGACGATCTCAACATTTGGGGCTTTCTCAGACATCAACTTGGAGAATTTTGCGCAAGAATTTGGTCCTACATCCTTACTAAATCGTATTGACTCAAGAACTGAAGCCAAACCATCACAGATTGCGTTGGGCGTTTGCTGATTGGGCCCTTGAGCACTTGGAAGATAATCATGATTCTCAGAGGAGGAGCATTTTTTGATGAATGGCTTTGTTAATAGACAAAATTGCTATTATTGGTGCGAGAACAACTCACAAGTGTTACATGAAATGCCACTGTATCCTAAAAAACTCACTGTGTGGTGCGGTCCCAAAAATTGCAGCGATCGTTTGCGTCAGTGTAAACATAA
Organism: Ophonus ardosiacus; assembly: GCA_943142095.1. Lineage (NCBI taxonomy): Eukaryota > Metazoa > Arthropoda > Insecta > Coleoptera > Carabidae > Ophonus > Ophonus ardosiacus. The sequence goes on from OW964824.1 coordinate 16,603,729, forward strand.
CCGAGGTGTATATTTCAATGATATATTGTTCCACATATAATTGCATTGCCCAAGCTTCTAAATAAAGCAAAAACTGAATTGATATGTCAAACCATTTTTGTTTTATTTAAAATTAAAATCCTATCACTCTTAATGAAAGACCCTTTAGATATATATAATGTTGCATTTGCTGATATATTCTGCGAAGTATTAACTTTTTCCTGTCTTTGTATCTTGTCGCATCGTTGAAGTCTCCAAGTTTTACTCTAGCAAGAAAGGTTAATAAAAACTTCATGAGTACTTTTCATGTTAAAAATATAAATAATTATAAATTTATGAAATATCTGCACTTTCAAACGAAAGGTCACCTCACCGGTGTGCAGATGAAAATTTCCGAAAAAACTGATATACTCGTGCGAGTGTAGGATTAGTGTGCGTGAGACTGAGACTTTTATGATAGATATCGACAACACTGGGTCAAGTGCAACCTCTGGTTTAACGGGATTTTGAAATATCTGATAGCGAAGTTTAAATGTAGAATAAAAAGCGAACATTGGGATATATTATGTAAAATATTCTTCCATATACGATGAAAACGTTTTAGCAGTGTGTATATCTTTTTTTTTTCTCTTCTAAATGTTCGAGATTCATTCAATTTATTAACAAGATTGACGATATTTCTGAAGGGTATATGATGAAATATATGTATAGAAAGCGCGTGTTTGGTTGACACTGATACTGTACATACTTTGACTTATAAATGAATCCCCGTTTTTATACCAATTTTAGATGTTGACGGAGTCTTTTCCTCGTTATAACAATAGCATATTATAATTATTATTACATCTCGACTTGTCCAAGTACGAATTTTAGGTTTTCCGCATTCTAGGACAATGTCAGTTTCACGTGCGACAGCTATATCTATAATTTTAAATATTTAATTAATGATAAAATTAGAAATATTAAATGTACTTTACAGAAAAGCCGTCAGTAATTTCTTTTGATTTTTGATACTGACATTTTTCAATTTCAAACATTTAATTTTTTAATACAATGGGTTATTTTACATACATATTTATAATTCTCTATCTCTAAATCTATAGAAGAAATAATAAAAATGTTCAATATATCGGGTAGAGGATTACATATTCTTCAATATTTCAAAAAATAATATTTAAATTTTTTTTTTAAGAAACTACTTCTTCCGGTTGTTCAATGGGGTATTCCACCATAACAAAAAATTGAAAATAATTCAATTTAAAATAAAGTATGGCTCAATAAATAATAGTTAAAACAATGAAAACATTTTTCAAACAATTACTTTACGAGATATTTCACATTTGCTAAAAGGGAAAATTGACGTCAAACAGTTGTTATCTTTCTCTCGCAGCGTACTCAGAGCAGTGTGTGTGAGAAAGACAAGTATAGGGGAAATGTGACGTTACACTGATTTCTCGAAAATAAAATACTGTTAAACTAGGAACAACTAAGATTTTTTAATTCTATGAATTGCTTCAAAACTAAATGAAGTTTTATTTAAAATAATAAAAAAAATTGAGTGGAATACCCCCAACTCTTCCTATTAATGTCCGATTAAGGAATACGTAGTCAAATTGGTCTTTAGTCTTATAGAATTTGAGAAAGCGTCCCTCCAACATCCAGACACACACACATACACATATATATACACACACACAACCCCAGATATCATCGTAAAATGTTATAATCTGATTCTAGGGACCTTAAAACATGCTTATTCACTAAAATCTGGATAAGCGATTTTTAGCATGATTCCGCAATACCCCTCTTAGCGAGAGGTAAAAATAAAAATGGTAACATTCTAATACCCGTAAGTTCTGAATCACTCTGTATAAAAAATACTTGTATGTAAATGAGAGCCTTAAATTCTCCCAGCTAAACTAGGTTTCGTGACATGATTGTTACAAATTTTTAACTGGTATTCTTTAATTACCTAGCATGTGTCTTCATTAGTTAACATCTGTTAATTAATAGTGTCATTAGACGTTAATATGTTTGAATTGAAGAAGAAAAATATAAATGCAAGATTGAAGAAGCAAGCAATGCATTCTGCTGCATTTGAAAGTAAGAAGGAAAATAAAAATTCCCGATAAAATTATTCGCAATTAATGTCTTGCACAAATGTAAATAAATAATAATTTATCACATACTCAGTCAAGTGAAACATTCAACAGCTATTACAATGTATTACATATGAATTGAATCTACGATCAAATTGTGAATAAAAACAATAGTGCCATCATCAGATGTCAAACATGACACATTTACATTATGACGTAAAGGTCACTGCAGCATTATTTATTGAATATATCATTTTTATTTATTAAATCAATATTTAAATTAGTAAAAGTAAAAAAGGTTTGACATTTGCATTTTTAGACGATATAAGTATGCCATTGTTTTAAATTTCAATTGTTTGATTTGTTGCAAGTTGACATATTCAGAGCCGCCTGCAATTCAGTTGTATTTTTACAGGTTTTTTATTATTACTTATTTTTATTTGAATAAACAGTCCATGATTCAATGCATTAAGAAATGAGATGCAGTTTTATTAATGTAAATTCATCCTTATTTTATTTATAAGAAGAAAGTTATCCATGTTATGTATTTTCCACACTACAACAGATATGTGCTACATACATAAATATTAAATGTAACATTGATTTGCTTCATCGTCTTCCAGGGTACGGCTCTGAAAAGACTTTGTATAAAGATACGAGTACTATTTTGAATTTTTGTTAAGCTTTTCTATTAGATATGTTAATATTTGTAAAAAAATAATATATTTTTCCTCATACATAAATATTATATGTACTAATGATTTGCTTCATTGCCTTCCAAGGTACGGCTCTGAAAAAACTTTGTGTGAAGATATGAGTACTATTTTAAATTTTTGTTAAACTATTCTATTAGTTTTGTCAATATTTGTAAAATTTATTTTGTACATGATATATTTGTTAAATGTAAATTAAAGTTTGTTATGAATGAATATAAAAATATATGAATATAAAAAATAAATAAACATATAACATATGTTATAGAGATCACTCTTAAATACCCAGCGGGAGGTTATGGGCTGGCCACATCAGATTTTTTATTTTAAAGACCATATTCAATATTTATTCACGTTTTTTATTATTTTTAATATTGCAGAATGGCACTTTATTCATCTTTGTACAAACGCTTACAAAATATTATTAATATTTTTATCATTTCATGTAACAATTTACATTAGAATTTATTACAACTATTAGATATTAAAAGTAAAATTTATATTACCCCCTTATCATAAGTTATTAACAATATATATAATCTAAAATAGTGACGCGTGAATAATTTATAACAATAATAAAATATAAACAAATGTGACATATTTCATAGATTTATCTCCATGTAAGACATGTTAATAACACTATATAGGTTCTGCATGTCATACACATCAACATCAACGAAGTAATTTCAGCATTAAACACTAGTCATGTAGTTGCATTTAAGTGACACATTAGATACTGTAAGTACCCAATTGACAGTTTAATAATATGGCGAAGATTCTTCTTTGAATACTAATTGAAATCAGATGATTTTATGTTCTTCAGAAGTAAAATATAAATAGGTTTCTATTATAAATTAAGAGAGAAATAAGTTATTGATCTCTCGGAAAAGGATTGTTATTCTCATATTAAAATATTTTTTGTGCCTCAGTCCGGTAAGACTAGTTTTGCATTGTTGCTTATCTCTAAAACCATCCAGATCATGGAAGGTCCAAATCTACTCTCTTACTGGATTGGTCTGGTATAAAGAGAGTTTTTATGCATATAAGTTGACATCACTATTCTACGAATTTTAAATTTTTGTGTCAACACAAAAGTTATCAAAATGTTTACAAATTATGAGATTAAATAATTAATTGTAACTTTTACATTTTAAGCTCAAATACAAGTAATTAAAATTAAGCTTGCATTGCAAACCAAATAAAAATATAAGTTTGCTTTTCTTCAAACGTTATAAAAATGGCATCCTTTATTACTTGATTCTCAAGGTAGAATTGAAATTAATAAATATCCATAGCAACTATAATATGAGCGAATAAGAAGTAATTTGTAAAATAGAAACCTGTCATGTCGCCCCAGGTTGCACTATAAATATACTAGATAACCTAAGAATAAAGTTACTAAAAACCTTCAAAAGCTGTCAACTTTAAATTGATAGTCTACAAATTGAAATATAAACAGTTTATATTTAACGAAATAATAAATAAAATAGCAGACTTACATACTGGTAATACGATAAGAATACTTAGAATTAAAGTGACAAGAAAAGTTCATATTGTTTTTCAGCGATACCTCGACATATCATATCCTTCAGCCATATTATTGAAATTCCATCCTATTGAACAACTTCAAGGGCCGTATTAGGCAATACTTCAAATTCTGATATAATTGCACATAAGGAGAATATAAAATTGCATAGTTTTTATGTAAACGTCAAAGCGTGAAAATTTTCACTTGAATGTTTATAACAAAAATCTGATGTGACCAACACAAAACCTCCCGCTATTTAATTTTTATTAATTTAAATACATACCTACGTATTAACTAATGCAGCAAACTGTTTCATTTCATATAACTATTGCTTTATTTACTATTTTCTTTTTAAAATGTCACTATTATTAATTTGAAGTGATTAGTTTTTTGACAGTGACATTCACCTGTCAGTTACATTCATTTGAAAAATGAACTGTGTAACAAAGAAATTGTGTTTATCTTAGGCTTCGGGATGTATATAAAAAAAATGATTTTTAAATTTATCTGTAAATTATATAGAAAAAGTATTAATGTATTCTTATAGAAAATTCAATAATCTTTAATTTTCATAATGACAAAATGCGAAAAATGGCATTTAATGGTATTTTTTGAAGAAAAACCATTATGAGCTTCAGGTAAAGTGCCATTTACAGTTATCCGATTTACACCAAAATCTAATGGGATCTTTCCATATTAGAATAGGGTAGAAATACAAGGTTTCAGAATTTTCTGAATGATAATATTTGAGTTAGAGTGCCAACAAAATCTGTACACATACATACACACACACACACATACACACACATACAGACATAATCGTGAAAATGTTAAAATTGGATTCTAGGGACCATAAAACGTGGTCATTTACTAAAATCTCGATATGTGATTTTTAGCACGATCCCTATACCTCCCTTACCAAGGGTAGCGGGAGGTAAAAAGTGAACAAATACCTACTAAAGTATTTATAGCAACAGAGCAATTGAAATCAGCAAATGTAGGTACTTCACGTAAAATATTTATAATTATTGTAACGTCAAGTTGTATTTATTTTATTTAAATACGTATGTTTGAAGAAAAAATATAATGTGTCATTCGGAGTAAAAGTGTCATTGTGTGCCTCGCATGCAACTGTCCGATTCGTTAGCCCTCGTCGTGCAAACTTACATGCTCGCCACACAAAGTATCACTTTTACTCCTAATAACACAATATAGTATTATTTGCATAGACAAAATTTTGTTCGATCACTGTCTTTGTCAGTTTTTCTTCGAATCTAATACAAAATCGCTTCTTTCTCGGAAACTCTTGAAGAATAAAACGTTGATTAAACTTTTTTTAATCATTTTGTACCCAAAATTATGAAACAACTTTTACACTGAGCCCACTGTTTCAGTATATAGTATTCAATTACATCTGTCTCTTGTTTCGTGCGGCAGTAGTCACGTTTAATGTAATAATCACTTGTTAACATAACATTACATCTGTGCCATAGTTTGTCATCTGCTTGACTCTTAGCAGAAAGCTGGAAAATGCAGCAATGCCTATAACCTTCACCCATCGGACGATCTCAGGAATTCGTTCTAACAATGAAATATTTTAAACACGAGCGAGTATTATTTGCTGTGTCGTGATTGTTTTATCATGGCAATCCTTGATTTATAGAATATCGTTCTAGGCGACTAACGGTAATTGAAAAGGATGTACGTTTAGAAACCTTTACATTGCTAATTTTATTAGTAATTTATTTACAATTTTCTTCAGATATATAAATTGTTTACTTCGCCATAACTTTACTTTTTTTGTAACGTAATTATTTTTATACATAAATTTTTATTTGTAAATAACATTATTTAATTAACTTTCAAAACAGTTGTATTTTATATTATATTATACACTCTATAAAAATTAATAATCACTTCACAAAATATCAAAGCTGTAGAATGTGAATAAAATGAATCTCACAATCAATAATTTTTTTTTGTTTAAAAATAAACCTAAAATTTATCATTAACTCATTATTACCTCTCGCTAAGACGTATTGGATTCATGCTGAAAATTTCATATCCAGATTTTAGTGAATAAGCACGATTTAGATGTTGGAAGGACGATTCCACAAAAAAATTAAGACGTAAGACCTGTTTAACTATGAATTCCTCAATCTGTCATTCCTGGGAAGAGTTGAATAGCTTTTGGTAACAATTGAATAGCCGGAAATAATAATTTCTTCTTCTAAATATTATTTTTTGGAAATTTATGTTATTACAAATATTAAAGAATATAAAATTCTCTATCCAATACATTGAACATTTTTATTATATCTTCTATAGATTTAGATATAAAGAATTATAAATATATAAAATAATCCATTATATAATGAATCAAACAGCCCGTGGAAACCAGTTGAAAAATTAAAATGTTTGTAATTGACATAAATATCAGTGTCAAATATCCAGAGATATTACTAAAGGCTTTTTCTGGGAAGTGTAATTAATATTTCTTATTTTATCATTAATTAAATATTTCAGATTATAGATATAGCTGCTGCACGTTAAGTTGACACTGTAATGTAATAGTAATTATAATTTGCTATTGTTATAAGAAGGAAAACACTCGATCAACATCTAAATAGGTATAAAAAGAAAGGGGTTTCATTTATAAGTATGTACAGTAACATTGTCAACTAAACACGCGCTTGCTAGACACATATATATTCTGTTTTAAAATAAATCGCAAAAATATAAGTGATGCGATAATTTTGTCCAGGAGTTTATTTCATCATATACCCTTCAGAAATTCCGCCAATCTCGTCAATGAATTAGAAGAATCTCGAACATTTAGAAGAGTAAAAGGAAACCTGTTGATAGAATAAATTGAAAAATAAAGAATAAATGTAATTAGAATTTTTGTGTGTACCAGAAATGTTAAATACAATACTTATATAACCTAATATGAAAAGGCGAGAGGTATTGTGTTGGCCACAACAGATTTTTTTAAATTTGTTTAAAAAACATTAATTTTGCTTTATTCCTTGATTTAAATATGATTAGTATAATGAATAATTCATAATATTACTGATGCAAGGAAAAAATATAGTATATTTAATTTACATTTTAATATTAATGACGTGTACCTTCTTCATATTTAAAATTTTTAGATTTTTCCAAATGACTATGCAAAATAAAACAAAAAAATAATTTATATGTCTATATTTTTTATAATCAATAATTCATTAAGTAATGTAACAAACAAATTTACATATTAAAGCAAATTTTATTGCTGAATAACAATTTATAACTTAAGAACGAAAGGTTATTGTAATGTCATTATTATTATTTTATATTGAAAACGAAAATAACAGCTCTTTTTTATTATTTTCGAATAAATATTAAATATTTTATAGGCATATTTAATAATATCTGCAACTTTTGATAATATGTAAATTGCAAAAATTTTACATTTGTTATTTTTCAATAACTATAATTTTAGGTTAAAGTTTTGCAGAGCTTCAAATTAAGTATTATTTCAAAATTATAGATTGTTGCCAAAATTTTGGTATTTTCACATCTCAGTACAATTTTTATATTTGTTTTATTCTAATTTTTTTTTTTTGTATGAAGACGATAGTAAATGAGTTACACTATCCTAAATCTCAGTCATATATAATTTATTCTTATAAAACCAAGGTTTCTGTTTGCACTTATACCGTGTTCAAGGTACCTACGATTTTATACGTTTTAGAATCTGTAAGACCTTACTTTGAAGAAGGTAGAAGCGTGTCCCGAAACGTCGATTCGTAAGAATAAATAATATAAGACAGAGATTTCGAGTATTAATTAACATCCAAAGTAATACTTATTTAAAAAATGTCATTATACAATTTTTAGTACTTCATCAGCACAATTACTTTGGTAATAATTATTTTTACTTTTTATATAGAGAATAATTAAGTATTTAGCACAATAATTATAGATAGTTACTGATAAATATCAGCGTTATTGCTCAAGTGACTTTCCAATGTGAAATGATAGCAGACAGACAGTGCGTCTATAAATCTGTGTAGAAGTATCCCACACATATGTACTTGGATCGATTATTCCCTTTTAGGCGACATGTGAGTGCAAACACTGCAATCACCTATGAATTACGAAAATCGCAACGCTGATTATCGATTGGCGATTGCAAATCTTGCACAGCCATTTTTGGATTGTTGTGAAATTTTTGTCTACAACTTGCTTCCCTTTACCTTTTACCACTACCACTGGTTTGATTTACGATCAGACTTTAATATTTCAGAAGAAAAAATCTGATGTGGTCAACACAATACCTCCCGCTTTTTATTTTTTATTAATTTAAATACATAACTACATATTTATTAATCCTGCAAACTATACAGGGAATTAAATATTCTTAAAATATTTAATAAATTAATTGTTGAAAATATGTGAAAAGGTACCTAGAGGGTTGCTTTGAAATTTTAACTGTTTACCATATTAAGCAATGAATTACATTGGACTTCTCTTGAACAAAATAAGTAGAAACATTAATTAACAATTGTTTTTAATTATTTTATGAAACAATGCGTGTTTTCCAAAAAAGTAGCTAAAGGTTATATAATAATAAATAATATTATAAAGAATAACATTAAAAGAGAGAAGTCTGTTGTTTTTGTTTACAATATAAAGTAGATGATACGACATTACAAATAACCTTACGTTTACAAATTATAAATTGTTTTTGTTATTCAGTAATAAAATTTACTTTCAGATGTAAATGTTTGTCAGCAATATTAAGTACTTGATTTAATGTTTTTTATGAGATGTAGATAAAACTGTCTGTAAGAGTATAGAAAGATATTTGGAATATATTTTACTTCAAAAAAATAGGAAAATACCACGACATATAGATTAAAATTTATTGATCTAATTTGCAAGTTTTATCCTAAACCAGGTATGCGCATTATAAATTTATTACGGCAAACAAATTTAATCGGAGAGAAGTTAGGAAGAAATAAGATGTAAACAAAATTATAAATTCGATTAATGTCATTACTTGGAAAAATTTTAAACAGTAAATTAACGGAAATTTTTAGTTATTTTGAATCACGTATTATTCTGTAACTGCTATTACATGCATTACGAGTAGATCAATAGATTAAATTACAAACGTATTCAGTTAAGATAGTTTTTGAGCTAAATGCGTTCAAAATTTCATTAACATATTATAATTATAATTTCATTGTTTGAAATATAAATACTTCTTTCTTTTAATTATTATGTATAATAATATTATATATTGATAATCGTGTCCTAATATCCTTTTTATTTTACAAACTAAATTATTTAATAACTGTTTTAATAGTTTCAAAATGGGGCAAAATTTTGAACACAGCGGACATAACAAATAACAAAATTACAGTGTATTTACAATTTTTTTATTAAAATGGTAGCTGTTTTCCTTACCCACGTACTTTTATTTCGTATATTGTATATTACCCATAAGCAATAATCTAAAGCTAAAGCATTTCAATCACTCATAATCCTATTAGCTGTCAGGTCCCTGCTCTGACATAACCTATTTGTATTTATTGTCAAAATAAGTCACATAGTATTTCAGCTTTCACTTGGTGTTGTGTAAACTGTAGAATAAAAAGATCGCCAGAAATTCTGGGGATCTTTGAGGAATTGTATAGCAAACTGCATCATTTCTTTTTGATCACTCTGTATTTTCGGCATTTATGGCTTTATTTCTCTTCGTAGGACATATTCCATTAAAGAGTTATTATTTAATATTTAAGCTATAACAAAAATATTGAAAATGATCTTGAATATCTTATATTTCAATAGTGTATTATTACCCAAACAAAATTTAATTTCCCATTGAGATTTTTGCAGATTCATCATGATTTTCGTAACTTAAAAGTGTAGACATTTTATTAGGTAGGGTTATGATAAATTACGTTCATTATCTCGAATCAATTTATATTTTGTAAGTAATTATAATCGAATGAATAACAAATGCTACATTGACATTCAAATATATGAAGTCATAATGGAACATAGTAATATGAAATGTTTATATTTAAATTTGTTCTACTTTTCAAACGCCTCGAGCATATAGGTTTGAAGTTTGAAGTAACAATTTAGCAAAGGATTTCGACAAGCACACCACAAACCGAAGAAGGATGTCCGCTGATACACAATAATTATATAAATGTATAAATCAATCAAAATGAGGAAAAATAAAAGCCTATTTCACAAATAGAACATGACTCATAGATCACATAGTCTATTTATAATAAAATATTTACATAATTAATTAAAATTACAAACACATTTTTGAATGATTTGTGAAAAGTAGAATTGTTTTTTTTGGTCCCTTTTTATTAAAATGTAATGGTTTACATTTTAATCACAACCTGAGCACATTGGACACGAATTGCTCTTATTTGAAGTTTTTAACAATTAAAAAAAAACGCGATCAAATATTATTTTTTGACATTTTATGTTATTATAAATATTAAAGAAAAGGTTCTTTTCTATACGGTTTGATTATACATTTTCCTTCAAATTCAATAGATATAGAGTTAAAGAATAAAGAGATTACCTAACTTTCAAAAATCAATCAGCTTTGCTATTTATTATGAAAACAGCTGATATTCAAAATATTCTAATTGACAGATGTCAGTGTCAAGTGCAAAACCAAAGATGGAAAGTATAGGATCAGAAAATGGTACAAGATATAGCCGTTCCTCGCAAGTGACATGCAGTTGCAGCCTCGCCTCAAGATTGGAACTTTAATGCCGGGAGTATGAGAGCCAAAGAGAAGATGGAAGAACTGTATCGCAGGAGACTTGAGAGAGGAGAATTGTGTGAAGAAGATGCGTTGGACATGAATGAGTAGAAAAGAAGAATAAGAAACAGCGACTCCTAATAAAATAGAAAAAAGCTGAAGACGAAAGAAGGAAATGTCAAGTACAATTTACTTATTGTGTTTATGTTATAATTTTATAGAATCTTTTCCAAGGAACTTTTGATTTGGGATTTGTACAAAATACATCGAATTGACGGAAGGTCTTGTGCTGGCCACAACAGATTTTTTTTATATACAATCTCTTTAATCATGTAAAAAAAACTCGTGACTTAACAGACATCTATAAAACCTTTTACATAATATACTATTATAATTTTGTTTTTGTTACTTACAAATGCCTACTACCGTAAAAAGTAATTAATGTTTACTTGAAACTAATAAAAGTTTACTGTTTCATACAGAGAATTAATTTCTATATGACATTTATATGAAATATATTTGCATACAATAATAAAATGAGTGAAAGGAAACATGATATACAAGTGAAATATGTAAAATTGACATAGGTTCGGCAGATGCAAGCCGATATGCATAAATTTAGTTGCTGAAAGTAGCACAAATGATGAAATATTCTGAAAAAATATCTTATTCAAAGAAAGAATGAGAAACTAAATTTAGTAGAGTATTGGGCAAAAAAAAATAAATGGACACATTGTATTGGTACCCTTGAACACTTCTATCAAAGTTATTGGAAAATATAAACGCAATAACAACAGAACGAAATACGAGAATAATCATGTATTAGGTACATGTTATAAGAACATAAAAACAATAGGTGCATCACAATATATTCTGGATGAAAACAACAGCATCACTTTAATTGTCTGGTACCGTTATGACTTGCGGCGATCATTAGCATAATAACAAATAGGTATTGGATGAAAGCAGAAAAACGAATGTCTAGGTTATTTGGAAGGGAAAATGAAACATTATAACTTGTTAAAGTAAACCGTGAAAATTTGGCAAAAAAGACTGAAAGAAAGAAAACTTGTAAAATTATGATTGTGAACTCTAAACTGGATGTTTCACCTCGATTTCTTCTTTATTATTGGGAATAGACAAACCAAACCAAACCACAAAGTTATATACTGTTAAATGTCAATCTATAAATCAAATGATTTTTTTCTGAATACATCCATCATTTTTTTATAACGTTATATTAAATTCAATTTAAATTAAATTTTATTTAACATGACACAAAACAATTAACTTTTAGATTATAGATAATATTGGAATAATGTAATTCATAAATAAATTTCAAAATGAATGACAGTTTAATTATATTGTTTTGTTCAAATGCATTGTTGTTGATCGATTAAAAATGTTTGTTTACAAGTTTATTTTCTTTATTTTCATTCATATTCTTAATTGTTTTTACTTTATAAATTTAATATTTATAAAATAAATATATCATCACGGCATTACCTATTACTGGGTGTGCCAGTATCTACATTACATGTAAACATCGGTAATGATGATATATTTTTACGGTGTGGGCGCTTACCAGGCGTCACCTCACGGGCACTCATAGCTGGTGTGGAGAATGCACCACAGGGATCACTTTTGTGCGATTAAGAGTCTGCATTGGCCGGAATCAAACCCGGGTTACCAGATTGGCAACCAGACACTATATGCACACGGCCACGCGACCCCATTTTAATATTTGTATACATATATATGACATTTAAAACAAAAATGAACTTGGAGATATTATAGGTACCTACATTGGAACGTGTTATATTCTTGGTAATAATACACTCGTTTATATTATTTATATCTTTATTTATTTAACATAAATATCATATTCCTGATTATTACAACCATCCACATGGTATATCTCTTTTCATAACCCTATTCCGTGTCCTTTATCCCAACATCACATATTGCAGAGTTGCCAACTTATATTAATCACATTCATAATATTCCTATAACATGAAAAATATTATCTTTTCAATGGTTTAACGCCAATATAAAAATTATAAAATACAACAATGATAAAAAGCGAGCATCGTCAGTTTTTTCAGATAAACAATACACCAATATAATGGCCCCCTAATACAATTTTTTACTAATTTAAGAACCAATTTTCTATCTCTTATATAGGTAGAAATTTCCATGCTGGACACGTTATTCCGGTCTGATCTTTTAACAGCTAAATTTGTTGGACACTTGATTTTTTCTAAAAATTAAAATATCTCAAAAATTACTGCGTTTATTAAATTTTAACAAGATTACATTTTTGCGTATTTTATATTATACAGTGTGAACACTGAAAACCGTGACATAGGCGTTTAACATGGGAAAACAGTTTTTTAATTATTGGTTAATACAGAACGGATCACATTTTGAGAATATTACAAAAATTTTAGTTTACTTACTCATTTATTTGTCTTAAATTTTTATATATATATTTCACTTCTTGTACATTTAGTAAATAAAATAATTGATGCACCAAAAAATTATTTGTTTTAATTTTGTAGTATATTTAATAATACATTGTACAAAATTAATAAAAAACCAAGACAGCTACCGAATACGTTTCCATGATTACTGTTTTTAGTAAATTATAAGTAATAACTGTCAAGTAGCATTATACTTATGTAAATATTTCAATAATAAGGCATTACATTAGGAGTATTTAGATACTCTTCGATGCCAAATTAAATAATCTTTCTAACCATATCAAAAACTCCCACTATAGTTTTACGGGACAGATAATATTTAAAAAAAAAACCGTTTTCCCAAGTTTAACGCCTATGTCACAGTTTTCAGTGTTCACACTGTATATAATATTTATAATTAAAAATGAAGAAAAAAATGTTAATAGGAAAAAATAACAAATGAAAACAGGACTGCCCCATTTGAGACGCTTCGGAGAGATAAAAAAAAACAAATGTTTCAACATGCATCTATCGCGAGGAGTATCCTTATACTAAATTTTAAAATTTTCGCGCAACTAATATCAGAGTTATTAATAAAAAGGTGTCTAATGAAATGCACCTTCAAATAGCTATAACTCTGTAACAAAACGTTCCCGAGAATACTTCCATTTAACATTTTCTAATTAAAATAATTCCCCCAATATATGATTTAATTTTGTTTACCCCGTTATGAATCACCCTGTATATTTACTTTAGAGTCAAAATCCCAATATTACTTTTTTTAATTGGTGAATGCGTTAGTTAAACTAGTTTTAATTTCAACTAAGCTGTTTTGAATGTCATGAGAACATATTGTATAACGAAATCTAGACCATACAGCATATTCATATGTGTTTAATTGGCACGTGAAGAGAATGAATGATCTTGTGCAAGATGAAATGACAATGCGTAGGAGAGAAGCACAATGCGGTGTATTTTAGCCCACGTATGAAAGTAAAAAGCTAAAACTTTTCCTAACAGAACGCTAATATACCCATATTGCAGTTTGTTTCACCATTTTATTTATGGCACTTCATAAAAGGTTTCATATTTTTTCTAGAGTTTATTAGCTATTAAATATTTTTTATTTATTTGTCATCATAAAGTGTAAATTGTTTTTTTCAAAAAGTAAATACATATTATAAAAATATATTTTTCAGCATGGCTTAACTACAGATTCCTCAAGCTAAAATAAGACGATTTAACTAAATTTATATTTGGCGGGAAGTATACCATTTCAGCAAAAATAATTTTTCTTTTAATAACGGAACGCTTTATTCCATTTGGATGAAATTTGATATAACAGTAAACAATTCATAAGGTTATAAGTCATCTTTTAAGATGATACTTGTTAGTATTAGTGAACCTCTTGTGTATGAAACTTAGGTGTCCCAGCATTGATTAGACCATAACTTTTTAATGCGATAACGTAAATTTTTTTTTTTAGACGACCATTGTGATCAGTATGACATATCAACGTAGTATCCTAAGGGTATGTTCAGAGAGAAAGCAGGTTGCCTGTTTCCGATTTACCCGCTTTACCTGCTTTAACCTGCTTTAAAAATGTTCACATGTTATTAGGAGTTGGCGTTCAGAGTAAAAACAGACAACTGCTCAACAGGCGCTTGTCAGGCAGGTACTACCCGCTTTCCGATTTTGCCGGAACGAAACCAATATTCTTATTGAGCAGGTTAAACGTTAAAGTAAATAAGCCCAAAATATGTTCAGAAAATAACTTTGATATGGATATTCTAATATCGGAAGTTCAAAAACGGGAAGCAATTTGGAAAAAAATTCACAAATGTCATTTTAATAGAAAAATGACTGAAAAATTATAGGGAGTTATTTCTATCAATATGAAATGTGAAGGTATGAGACATAAATATCACCTGAAAATACGATTTCTGTTATATTAAACAGGTTAATAGGTGATGATTGCTTTTCGTGTTTTACTCTATTCTTATTAATTGCATAGATCCCTATTTTCTTTCTACGTCGTTTCAAATTATTATCATAACAGAGAATAAAATCTTCATCCATGGAGCTCGAGTTCCAAGACATTTTTTTTTTTGTATTTATTAATGACACTGACACTAAGTTTGACACTTGACAGTACGAGCAGAATGGCCTGTTTTCTGTGTGAACACAACCTGTACCAGCCTGCTTCGGCTTAACCGGTTTTTCACGCGCTTGTTAAGCTGAAGCGGGAAACCTGTTTTCTCTCTGAACGTGGCCCAACACTGAAAGTTGAACTTATCACATTAATGTTACGATATATTTCATATCGTAATAGTTGACACGGTTGCTAGGTTACTATGTCATTGTTTTCTGGCTATGTGTGTACATTATTCATTTGTCAGCTGTCCGTACGTTTGAACCTAAATTTCAGTTTTGTAAAAAAAAAGTAAAATTTATTTAAGCTCGTCTAAAAAATAATGTTCATAACTTGTATGAAATACAAATATCTTAGCTCGTGTGTATTGACTTGCACTCCGCTACGCGTCGTGCGTAAATTTACACTCGCATGATATTTGGTATTTTTCATAACTTGTTATGAAAATAACTATATTATTATTATAATTATTATTTTATTTTTCAGAAAGATACGTTCAATAGTAAACTTTTCTCTCTCTATGTAATTTGTGATATCTGTTACGGTTCACACAGAAAAAAATAAAACCTGAGGGTCTGCACCGTGAATTTTTTAAAATAAATTTTATTTATCAGTCTATCCAAATGCCAAACAACTAATTTTTAATGACAGTAACAATTGTTTATGTATTGTCAAAAATTTCCTTTGCTGTATTTTAAAAAACTAGTAACATTCGTTTGTTCAGCCTAATAATATTTTACTACCATTATTATATATATTAGCTTATTCCTAATCAACTTAAGATTGAGCTTGAATGGATGAGATTTGGGCCGTTTTAATAAAAGCTGTGTCCGATATCGCATTTTGGTATTTAGGATTTAGGTAGGTATTCTTCACATAAATACAACTTCGAATGTGACACTAGTGATATCCAGTAAATTTGACATTTTGTATAAATTATAGCAACGAACATGATTTGTTTAATTAGTTGCGTCAATTTCAAGGCATAGTGTGTTCCTGCAAAACCCTAAAATCGAATTTCTAATATACTAAATAATGACTAGGCTTAGGGCATATAAATTTAGGATTTAGATATTAGGGTGATAAAAGTGCAACATCGGACATAGCCAAAGAATAAATAGGCTGACAAAAGAGGAATTCAAATCTGTTAAAAAGCAAACTAGTAAAAAAGTGCAGATGACCCCAAAATAAAATCAATTGTGTACATAGTAAACAAATATTTTATATAGAAAACTATCTACTGGCATAGTTATTGATCTATGTCATGAGGTGTTATTTAACCAACTATAAATATAATTGTTATGTAATAATATATTCCATATTAGATAGCAAATGACACATGTTTTCCTCCGTTGAGCATTTGTTTTGCCATTTCTTCTCAAATAGCAATTAACGGAAATTAAATAAACATTAAAATACAAACAAACGATGAAGATTGTACTACCAGCTTTTATATTTTACGATAATTGTTATGACAATATTTAACAAGTATTTCAATATACTGTTACACACACATAAAACACTTAATTTGTGTAAACAACACTTTTCGCTGCTAAGATAACAAAATGCGGATTTTTTAATATTTTCTGTTTTTAATCGTATTTATACTTACTCCCTTATAGTTTCTTACAAATTTGAAAGGACTTTATTATATAATAATCCATTAAATATGAAATTTGGGTTAAATTAAATGAACAAAATTTTTTAAACCAAACAATAATTTTCCTTGAATGGACCATGTCTTAAATAATATTTTTGTCCTCCTTTTAAGATTTAAGAGGCCATTAATAAAAAAAGCTACTTTGTAGTAATAAAAAGTACCTACAAAAACGCTAGTTACCGCATTTAATAACAATAATAATAATAATAAAAATAAAACTGATTTTTTTAATTGTTGAATCATTGATGAAAATTGTTTATTTATTTTATTTCAAATGTATGAAATTCATTTGAATAAAGAATGCCAAAAAGGGTACGTAACATTAAAATCATTCATGTAGTATATTTAGGAACTAGAATTAGATATATGTAGAAACTAATCTACCTAACCTTAATTTTCTACCAGCATAGACATTCTTAAATAAATCAAATAATCAAAGTGCAAATTCTTGGTCTATGTCCCAACTTCTCAAAAAGGCATTAATATTTAACTCTGTACAAGAATTAAAGTCGTTAATTAATTGACCAATGTATTTAATAGTATGAATCTTAATGCAGCTAGCTTGATGACAACAATGGTTTAAGGTTAACAAGCAAAATTTATAGAAAATACATAATTTAATGGATATCTCGGCCAAAAAAATTAATACAATATGTATGCGTTAGGTATTTGTACAACGCTCGGTTTTATTGCAGTACCTACTACGCTGCGCGTCGTACTTCAATATAAAACCTCGCTTTGTAATATAACACCTATCGCACGTATAATGTAAATAACTTTATGAATGTGTTCATTAGTCATTAGTCAAATTATTTAAAAGAGCTTTATACAGGAACAAAATTGTCATTGGTTTTGTATATTGTAAAAAGGTGAAGTACTTATTTACTATGTGAATTTCTATCGTAGTTATACTGTAATTGATCGATTGATATTTTCACCTAACCTGAATAGTTATAAACTTTTATAATTTATAATATTACTAGGTTGAAAAATGCGGCATTATTGAAAACGTTTGCTAATAGATGAAGAAACAATTAATAAAATATAATTAATTGATACTGTCGGGAAATAATAAATAGTAATAAAGTAGTCTTGAAAATAATTATCCGCTATTAATCAAATTGCCGCTCAGCTGCATATATCATTTAACAATAAAAATGTTTTATTTCTTTTATTTACTTCTAGTGTTACACAGGTCATGGTATATTTAGATGTTACACATAGGGCCGGTTTTTCAATCTCTGGTTAAAATTTTAACTTCTAGTTAAGTAAACAATATTGCATCGTTTTTTTGACAGCAATGATAAATCTGTCATTTGACAGATCATTTCGTTTCAACTTTGTCTATTTAATTTACAGTTAAAATTTTAACCAGATATTGAAAAACCGGCAGATAGAGAACAATAACAATAGGGTGAATCTAGATTTTTAAAATCATATATAGAGTCTTTCAAAAGGGGTGAAAGTTTTTTCAATAGAGATTTCTCGGTTTCTGATATTTCTTTTACTGTCAGGTGTCAAAATATTCACTATAGTTTGCAGTTTCATCGTGCAGCGTTTGGCCCTTCCCTAACGAAATTATTAAAAAATATTACCAAAGTTCGAGCTCAGTTGCGGGTACTCAACGTTTGTTCACCAGAGAATTGAGTCGCCGTTACCGTTATTCTGAGCAGGCTATGTGAGAAATGAGGAGAATATCGCAGCGGCTAGTGTTGCCGATGAACCAAATTTGTCGATCTCAACATTTGGGACTTTCTTAGACGTCAACTTGGAGAATTTTGCGTAAAGATTTGGACCTACATCCTTACAAAGTCATATTGACTCATGAACTGAAGCAAAACCATCGCAGATTGCGTCGAGAGTTTGCTGATTGCGCCTTTGAGCATTTGGACTATAATCATGATTTTAGCCAAAAAAAAAACCATCTTCTCAGACGAGGCACATTTTTTGATGAATGGCTTTGTTAATAAACAAAATTGCCGATATTCATGCGCGAACAACCCACATGAAATGCCGTTGCATCTCGAAAAATTCACTGTGTGGTGCGGTTTATGGAATGGCGACGTCATCGGACCTTAATTCTTCAAAAAATTGAAGCGATCGTTTGCGTCAGTGTAAACAAAGCCGTGATGGATATTTGAACGATATATTGTTCCACACATAATTGCATTGTCCAAGCTTCAAAATAAAGCAAAAACTAAATTGATAAGGCAAACCGTTTTTGTTTTATTTAAAATTAAAATCCCATCACTCTTAATGAAATACCCTTTATTAATATAAATATTATAACACGTTAAAATTTTGTATATTCTTGATAATGGTTGAAAAATCAATATTCGACTGTGTTAGGATGGAGGTAGATACAGGAAAGTAAGAATTCTTCGGACTTGCAGTCAATTAATAAAATTTATTCACGCCGACTATACAATAGTCATCTTCAGGGCTAGAATGGTCTAGTCGAAAAAAGAAACTACATGTGGATAACGGAACATACAACACGGACAATTAAAAAAATTAATAAATAAAAAAGTTGAGTCCTCAACTTTGATTTTTCATGAAATTTTTATACGTTACTATAGATATTTGTATTTCCATATGTATTGTATTCATCCAAGACAAGTTTTTAATTTTTTGACGATTTTCTCTCTGTGATATGTTGTTTTTAACTATTGTGTTGTATGTTCCGTTATCCATATGTGGTTTCTCTTTTCGACTAGACCATTCTAGCCCTGAAGAAGACTATTGTATAGTCGAAACGTCGGCGTGAATACCTCCATTCTTGATAATGATAAATTAAAATATAGAAACCTTTCTTATTTTTCATATCTAAATGAAATGCATTATAAATTTCAAATCGACCTATCCATATTTAACTACAAGCCTTTTTAGGCACATGATTTATTTAAAAATAAATAATTATTATTCATTCGTTACAGGTAGTATTACGCTTCTTATCCCAAATAATAAAATAAGTTTTATAGACACAAAATTCTTGTATCACCAATTTAAATGTTCTCATTATATGAAATGTTAATTATATTTTTTTATGCCAAAAGAAATATTTTAATTTAAAATTCAATAGAACCCATTTGTCACTATTTAAAATAAATTCCGTTTATATGCTTGGCAACCATGCCTAATCTTTTCTATACACATTTTATTTGCATTAGAAATTATATTAAAAAAATATTTTGCAAGAATATTGAGTGATATTTCCTCTGTTAATCTCGAGCTGACTAAGCAATATGAACTGTTAAACTAGTTTGAAGTCTAATTACTTCACCTGGTCATTCTATCCCTAAAAAGATATGTCATTTAACACGGGCAATTAATTAACATATTGGTATTATGACATATTGATAGACAGAACTGATAAAACATAATAATACAATCTAATCTTAATGTATTCATATTTTGCTGCTGTAACACATATTGAAACATTAATCTTAATAAATATGTATGTATATTCATAAAAACACATTATGTAAATCTTGGATTACACACGAAATGGACGAAATTTGGTTGCAGATAATTTTATTGCACAAAAAGGAAAATATCAAGAAGTTTTGAAACAACTGTTATTTTGTTTGAGGTAATTTTTAGTCCTGAAAGCTTTCACGGCACGGGTTCAAATTGGACTAGTCAAATAAATATTATTTACAATTTTTAAATATATCGCTAGGGCTAATCTTACAATCTCCGATTAAAATTTTAACTTCCAGATAAATAAACAATATTAAATCGGATTTGTGCCAATATTAACAATACGAAGGGTTATACAATATTTATTGTCTCTGACATAGTAGGCTTCGAAATATTGTCTTCATAACAACAGCAATTGTTTATTGTTTATCTGTTAAGTGCCAAAATTGATTATTCTACACTTGCCGTCAAATAATTATGGACTGGAGATTTCTTCACTGATGCTAATTTTTTTAAATGTCTACCTGTACAAATATCTGTAATCTGTCAATGTCATTTTATATTCTGACATTTTTGTTAGTACTTGCGTGCGCATTTTATTCCCAATCCCAATTAATAGTCCTGGACAGGCAAAAACAATTATAGCCAATGTACACAATTTTTTCAAAAAATTGGCGTTACATCCTGAAAAAATTTATAATTTATTAAATAACAAGAAAACTTTGGATTTGACTGCAGAAGCATGTTGTATTGGCAGATCTACTGTTCACCTAATAATCAATTACTCTTACCTTTTATTTAGATTTCACCGGTTATCGTATTTTAACGCAAATGCGACCTTAGCTTGATGTGTGGAAACTTTGGTCAAAATATAAATTTTCCACAGAGACAATTTCTATATTTTATATTACGTATTACTGTCTTACCTTACTTATTTGTTAATTTGTTATAATATTTTACTTTAATATTTGTTATAATATTTTTTATAATAAGTTACAAGCGGCAACATCGCATGGCAAGGGACAGGGTGCGGAAAGGGATAATAGTTGAACATCAGTCCATAATCATTTGACGGCGAGTATAGTGTTAATAATTTACAAGTCTTCAATAAGATGTCAGCAAGATGGGTACCCCGAATGTTGACGTATTCATCTGACCTAACGCCTAGTGATTTTTATTTTTCTCAAGCTAAAGGAAAGTATACGGGGAAGAAATTTTAAAACCGAAGAAGCTGTTGCGGCAGCAGTTCAGAACTTCATCTGCGATAAAGACTTCGAGTTTTTTTTTAACAAAGGTGTTACTATGTTAGAACATAGGTGAAATAAGCGTCTTCAAGTACACGGTGATTATGTTGAAAAATAAATTTGTTTTATATATTACTGACAATAAATACTGTGAAATCCCTCGTATATACTTTGCATGACATTTTCAACTCAAATTGATTACAAATTCCCCATGAAATGATACTTGTTTTTATAATAGCCATCAGTCAACTTATATATTTATTGTGTGCAATAACAATATAATAGCAATTAATAAAGAACCCATAACAATAAATGATATATGCAATGCAAATATTAAACTTCAATAAACAGACGATTAAAAATATGTTTCTTTTAAAATCATGATGACGTTACGAGCAAATTGATAATATGATAATATATGATTTATTCCCATTAACAAATAGTTTTAGGCTGTGTCCGATGTTGCACTTTTATCACCCTTATATCTAAATCTTAAATTTGTGTGCCCTAAATCTAGTGATTATTTAGGATTTTAGGAATTAGATTTTAGGATTTTGCAGGAGCACGCACTATGCCTTGAAGTTGAAACGCACTAATTAAACAAATCATGTTACTTGCTAAATTTGTACAAAGCGTCTTTACTGTCAAAGAATAGCTTCTTAGCTTCTATTTTATGAAATATAGTATTAACATTTACTCTCAAGAATCAGATTGAATCGAATTGAACAAATCATTTTTGTTGTTCTAAAGTGTTGTCATACAAAGCAATGGAGGTCATTATTGTGCCATTCGGAGTTGTATTTATGTGAAGAAGACTTAAATCCTAAAATCTAAATGTCCAAATGCGACATCGGACATAAACTTAGTAATGAAAATTCTCTGTAAAGCCTTGTAGTAAAATTTTCTATAATAATATCTAAAACTTACCTGCACTAAAGAGGCAATGGTCAATCCAAAACACAACGCAATGTGAAGTCTAGGCACGGGACTTTCGGTCCACTGCATAGTTGAGCCACACCCCACGTACACCAAAATCAGCGTCCCCAAGAATTCGGCTATTAGTGCTCGCCATATGTTTTTATTCATCACGTCAGACACGCCGACCCACGCTGAAAACAAAACAATACTTTACAAATGGAGAAATTTTTAATGTAATAATGTTACCGTATTGGCTAGTTCATATACAGGCTGTATCAAAGAAAGTGCAAAATAATTAAGGGCATATACTCGTAGTAGTGACAAAAATTAATTAAAAAAGCTTAATCAACATAGGTCTGATCTTCAACTGCAGTGATTTTTTTTCACTGTATCACATGGAGCTATTCTCAGGTGCAAAGTGATCTGATATAAATGGGTGAGAAAGTGTGATATTGTATGTTATTTACCTCATGTTGATAATAATGATTGCGTATAACAAGAAAATACGAATTTGGTGCATGTGTTTGTTGACATTTGACAAATAATATCAAGACATTGACAAGTGATATGATATAAATTTATCATTTCATATCATATCAGAATGGTGAAAATTGAGAATTGGGCCCAATGATAGTGATCGAACAAAATTTTGTCTGTCAGTAAATATACTATAAAAAAAAACAAAAAAAAATATATGAAGCATTTTTCTCAATTTCTAATAGGTTCAAAGCTATGTATATGAAAATTAAATATTGGCCAAGGTCGCCAGAACATTTAACTACAATTATTTAATGTATTAAAAAAAACAAAAGCACATCTAAAATGACCTCTTTAAGGTTAAGCCTCATTCACAGCTCCGAAAATATAAATAAAATTATATATATAAAAAAAAATAACGATATAAACAATAGATTCTTATGAAAGTGTTCACAACTCTCGAAAATAAAATTAAACATAAGACATAAACACAAGGATTTGCAAATGTTAAATATTTTACACAAAAATAAGCACATGCATAACAACTGTCATTTACAATTAGGGAAAAGAATTTCAATTAAAATACAATTTTAAAAAGCTGTCTTCAGACAAAGATTCGCATATAAGATTGCGTATAGTGCTTTAAAATGTATGAATTTGTTAATATTGCTTGTTAATTATGTATATAATTAAATGACAATTGATGTTTTATTTTCGAAGCTATGAACACTAACCATAAAGTCTTATTTATAATTTTATTTATATTTCTTAATTTCGAAGTTGTGAATGAGCCTTTAAACGAAAAGTCTTATTTAATTAAAGTCGTAACTCTTATAGTTTTCAAGATAGCAGAGGTAAACCCCGTAGAAACTCATTTGTCACTGCCTCATATCTCGGAAACTATTGAAGATCGTACCCATGTTGATTAAGCTTTTTTTTCTCAATTTGGTCAGTACTATATATGCCCTTAATTTTTTTTACACTTTCTTTGAAACGCCTTGTAAACAGAGTAAAATTTTTATTTTATAATTATGTCTAACGTTATAATCGTATTATAAAATACATATTAATATTATATTATATTAATCAGCATACAAATTTATTTGACATCACTGTCATTTTGCGCAGCATCGCTGTGAATGATTTTCGCTTTATTATTTCTGCGCAGGTTTGATGTTCCTAGAACATCGGCGCTGACTTGCAATTGATCGCTAATTGTTTGTATCATCTGCCAACATTTGGATCGTTTTGAAAATAGACGCAACGCCTTCTTAGACAGAACCATCATTAGTGAAAAATGGATCTATAATTTACCGAAGTGTAAATGTCAGTTTCTGGAGAGGAAACATTCATAATCAACCAAATAGATAATATTTAAAAATCAATCTTCTGTAGGAAAATATTTGGAACCAATGTTTATTCTAGTGAGCTGTTTACTGACAGGCTAAAGATTGCGCATTTCGAGGGCTAGTGTCGAAAAGTGTTGTTATATTATCATTATAGTGCCCATCCCTCATACTGCTGTTTACCTAAGTTGCTATGCTTTGCAAATCTGTGGCCCGGAAGTGGAGCTTGAAAATAAAATACATCATTCAACGTACGTTTTCTTAAATTCCGGACATATTACAAAAGGATCTCATTTCGTTGAAGACCCTAACATTAGGAAACTTGAAGCTGTTGTTCCTCTTCCCACTAGCTTATAGTGTATTCCGAAATTAAACCACGGTAACCACTGAAAATGGTTACGGTTTAACCGCGGTTACAATGTTTACCGACACCGCACTGGAAAAACGGACCAGCTAACAGCTAACCTCAACTTGACAAATTTAAAATAGTTGTTGAAACTATTAATTCTCATCTGTCCTGCGCCAAAATGTAACCACACCACAACCGCAGATCTAGCGCGGTTAGCGTGGTTACAGAAAAGTTACCAGCTTTTCCGGAAATATAACCAGTTACTGAAAAAGTAACCGCGGTTAGCGTGGTTCAATTTCGGAATACACTATTAATAAGACAATATCATGACCCTAAGATAATGAATGTAAACCACTTTTTTACCTCTCGCTAAGGGAGGAATTGGATTCATGCTAAAATTCGCATATCCAGATTTTATTGAATAACCACGATTTAAGGGCCCTAGAATCCGATTATAACATTTTTAAAATGATGTCTGTGTGTGTGTGTGTGGATGTGTGTATGTGTGTGCGTGTGTGTATGTATGGATGTTGGAGGGACGATTCCTCAAAAACTATAAGACTTAAAAAATATTTAACTGCAGTTTCCTCAATCTGACATTCCTGGGAAAAGCTGAAAAGGTTTTGGTAACAATTGAACAACCGGAAGTAGTAGTTTCTTAGAAAAATTCTTCTAAATATAATTTTTAGGAGTTTTTTTATTAAATATTGAAGAACATAAAATTCTCCATCTAATACACTTAAAAAATTTATTATATCTTGCATAGATTTAGAGATAAAGACACTATACTTTATAGAGTACACTAATCGCAGAGGCTAAGGCACTAAGGAAATCAGTTGACAAATTCTAATGTTTATAACATGACACATGTCATTGTCAAATATCAACAGTTTTAGTGACATTCTGATAGCTTTTTCTGGAAAGTATATTTAATCTTTCTTATTGTTTTATTAATTAAATATTTGAAATTATAGGTAAAATTGTGGTAAAATGCATATATATATCTGAAATACCGCCAATCTGAATTGGAAGAATCTCTGACTTTTAGAAACTTCCTCATACAATGAAAAATAGATATAATTAGAATTATATGTGTGCAGAAGACATGTTAAATACAATAAAAAAACAATATTTGGATAATGTTCTGTAATATTTTGTTATAAAACGACGGTTCGGAAGCGAAGTGCAATACAATACTTATATGTAGCCTAATATGGAAATGGCGAGAGGTCTTGTGCTGGTCACAACAGATTTTTTTTTGTCAGAAAAAATGAACATATTTAATTTCTATACAGATGTATCAGAGCAATTTATATTTTAAATATTTATTTTTTTAATTGCAAGAACATTTAGTTGGAAACAAGGTAATTACAATTAATTACTTCTATTATAAATGAAAAAAATATATCATTAGTATAGGAAATAAAGGAAACTATAAAATAATCTGTACATTGAATCTACATTCAACATTCAAGTATTGTTTTCTACTTATAGTAATTACACTATAAAACTGCATAGTAAAAATACGTATTCCTGTACTCATTCAAACATTTAAATGAATATACATATAAATCTGTGTATGTTTAGATTACATTACAAATTTCATTTAGAGAGTTGTCATACCGCATATTACATATGATAAATAACAACAATTATGATAAGTAAAATCAATTTTATCTTAATACTGCTTATAATATTTTATATTGCATAATAAACGTCAGATGTGTATATCCATATCACATACTTATCACTTTTAATTGCATCGAAATTAAAACCATTTAATTGAAATGAATTTTTACACTTGGAATTATCTTCTGTAAATTAAATCCTGAGATAAAATAATTGGAAATCTTCGCGTTCACGACTTGCTCGATTGAGTACCTTTATTAGTGGCATTTATTTGATCGGTCATATAATTATGATATAATTATTATATTATAATAAAAAAAGTTCCCGTCTCGGTGATGTGATATTATTAAACACCTGTTGAACGCTATCTCGGTCAAGGATAAGAATTTGAATTATTTCTATATTTGCTCTGAACTTTAATTAGGAAAATAGGAAATTAATTAATTATTTACGGAATATGAAAAAATTCGGTACATGATGAACTCAAAAAAATTACTAAATATTAATCAGTCTCATGTATAGTCCGTAAAAATTTTAAATATCGATATACAAGGTTACATTTTCTCTAAGATTAGGATTAGATTTTATAAAAATTAAACGGAATCCCGTTTTACGTATATTTATAATTTACATACATACTTAATATATTCATGTAAAAAATCGCATATTCAAATTTTAATGAATAAGCACGTTTTAAGGTTTCTACAACCCGATTTTAACATTTTTACGATGACGTCTCTCTCTCTCTATCATTTTCCTTCCCCACCTCTCTCTCTCTCTCTCTCTCTCTCTCTCTCTCTCTCTGTGTGTGTATGTGTGTGTGTGGATGAATGTTGGAAGGACGATTTCTCAAAAACCATTAAGACTTAAGACCAGTTTAACTCCGTATTCCTCAATCTGACATTCATGGGAACAGCTAAAAAGGTTTTGATAACAATAGGGCAACCGGAAGTAGTAGTTTCTTTAAAAAAATCTTAGATTTATTACTAATATTGAGGAAAATAAAATTCTACATATGAGACATTTAATTTTTTTATTATATCTTTTATAGATTTAGAGATAAAGGCACTGTAATATTTAGAATAATTGGATGTAATAAATCGCGCAGGTTAAACTACACCAAGGAAACCTCATGACAAATTTGAATATTTGTAACATTATTTATAATGACAGCTAAATGTCAGAGTCAAAAATCAACAGTTGACATGCGAAATATCGCTAATCTTGTTAATGTATTGGAAGAATCTCTGATATTTAAGAACTTCCTCATACAATGGAAAAATAGATAGGTATAGGTAATATTTGGGAAAAGTTCTCCAACATATTTTCTTATAAAACGACATTTCGACAACGAAGTGCAGTACAATACTTATACATATAATATAAAATGGAAATGGCGAGAGGTATTGTGCTGGCCACAACAGATTTTTATATTTTGGAACTAAACTCAAACGCACTGTACATATTTATAACAAGAAAGCCCTAATTCATATTTTTATTTAGGATGGTTATAATAAAAGTCCCGTTGCCACGTGCCTGAGTGTCTGGTCGCGAACCTGGGGGAACCGGGTTCGATCCCGACTGACGCCAAATATTTCCAATTTTAAATGGCACAAAAAGTGACCCCTGTGATGCACTCTCCACGCCAGCTATGAGTGCCCGTGAGGTGTCGCCTGGTAAGCGCCCACACGGTAAAATATATCGTCATCATTACCGCTGTCTACATGTGTTGTAGATACTGGCACACCCAGAAATGGGTAATATGCCGTGATGATATATTTATTTATTTATAATTTAAAGTTTTTGGATTTGCATTTGGTAGGACATTTTATTATTATATGCCGTTCCTTTGAGTTTTGGTGAATGAACTACATAATTTTTTTTCTTCTCATAAATGTAATTATACATCATTCACAACGTCATTCATTCTTTGAAATAACGGAATAATCTCTTTTCATCATACTGTTATCTGTAGACTATCTCAAAATTGATATTTCATGCAATAATTACATTTTTACATTGTGTGAAGAGAATATACCAATTTCACGAGGTGAAACCAATTTAATTGTACGTTTTGGTATCTAGGACAATGTTATTACCGATACTAGACAGTCTCTAAATTTTTTCAGTATAATAGGAGTAGTATGAAATTTAATATTTTTATGGTTTTGAATTTTTATTCTTGTGAATTTTGATACGGGTCACTGTTTTCGAGATAATAGCTAAAAACTCATTTTTTGCACCTTTGATCCAAGATGGCGGCTCACGCCAAGCCTCCCCAAGGTCACTAATTTGAATTTTTCATTCCCGTCTCGACCTAAACAACATGTTGTAACAAGTTATTTAGTGTAGTGTACAGAGATAATACAGGATGTTTTAATAAGCTCGCTCACTATTGGTAACTTTTTACATTTCGCTAGGAGAGCTATTAGAATGATGCTAAAAATCGCATATCCAGATTTTAGTTCTCAAATTCTAGAAGACTAAAGACCAATTTAACTACATCTTCCTTAATCTGACATTAATGGGAAGAGGAAGAGCTGAAAAGGTTTTGGTAACAATTATTGTACCACCGGAAATAGTAGTTTCTTAAAAAAATCTTCTAAATAATATTTTTTGAAAATTTATGTTATTATGTTATGACACAAACATGCGCACACACACAAACACAAGGACACACACACAAACACACGGACACACACACAAATACACACACTCAAACACACACACACATATATATGCATACAGACATCATCTTGAAAATAGTAAATTCGTAGTAGGGACAGGGACCCTAAGTCATGCTTATTTATTAAAAACTCACCACTGAATTTTTTGACCAAAGACAATACCTTCCTTACGTAAAGCTAAAGGTGACGGAAGGTAATAAATAAACAATAAACCAATAAATTGGTTATAAAATTAATCTATATCATAAAGATAATCTGTATCATAATGATAATCTGTAGACAATGAAAAGAAATTATCAAATTATGTATTATATATCAATCAATCGAAATAAAATTAACTATGAAAATAATTTATTCTCGTCTATTTTTATCTTCTTTGTAACTAATACTTATTCTTCGTATTATTCATGAAGCAGAATTTATGTTCAAGTGTTTGAATAAACATTTCGCGATGAGCTAAGTTATCTTTTTTTATGTGGGTTAATAATTTATGTGCAAATTTAGATAAGCTACTGAAAAATGTATTACTTCATGATTTTTTTGTGTACATAGGATTATATTATCTCAACACGTAAATTGATTTTATCTATCATTTGTAATGACTAAGTCTGCTAGGAAAAAAATCTGATTTCTATCAAATATAATTGAGAGATTACCAATAATCTTGTCAAGAAAACAGATGGAATTTACGCCCGTTGGTCCATAGAAGGAAATGTGTTAACTGTTATTTTTGTAATTATATACAAGCTATAAAAAAGATAATAAATTATAATCAGTGGCGAATTTTTGGGCGCAGGTTTTTCTAGGGCCCCGTGCCCCATGGAAAAAAAAATAATTAAAAAAAAAATCTATTGTGACCAGCACAATACCTTTCGCCACTTTCATATTAGGCTATATAAGTATTGTATTTAACATTTATGTTACACACAAAAAAAAATAATTACATTTATTCTTTATTTTTCTATTCATTCCATGAACAAGTTTGCTCCTACTCTTCTAAATGTTCGAGATTCTTCCAATTCCTTAACGAGATAGCAAGCTCGTGTTTAGGTGACACTGACACTGTACATACTTTGGCTTATAAATGATTCTCCCGTTTTTAAACCAACATTAGATGTTGACGGAGTCTTTCCTGGTTATAACAATAGTATATTATAATTACTATTAAATCGCGACTTTTCCAAATACGAATTTTAGATTTTCCGCATTCAATAACCTTAAAACGTGCTTATTCACTAAAATCTGGATATGCAATTTTTAGCATGAATCTAATACCTCTCTTAGCGAGAGGTAAAAATTACGCAATTTAGTAGTAGGTATATTTTTTCGTTTACGAATTTCTAATTTTGTATATTTAGGGCGGAGATATCCAGCTCCTAATAACTTTATTTGGCGAATAATTTCTATGGTAATAATTGTTGATACAATTGTATCCATAGTTATTATCCGCCAAATAAAGTTATTAGGAAGTGGATAACTCGGCCCTTAATGTAACAAGAGAAATAGTACCTACTAAAATATATTTCGAATCATTAGCTTCAAAAAATTGTAAAAAACAAAACTGAAGCATTGTGTACGTGCAAAATGAAGATGATAAATTAAATAATAAATTAACCGTATCAAAAAAAAAAAATATTTATCAATATTTGTTTCTTTATTAACAAAAGTAGAACTTCTTCAGACTGAGAAAAAATATCTTTTATCTTGTGATTGCTAAATTCCTTTTGACCCTATTTTGGTATAATAAACAATTATTTAGTCAGACGAAATACACAGTATTTTCTTTTAATACAGTGAAGCTTCTATCATTGCGTTATAATCAAACAAAATAGTGTGTTGTCGGCGTCTAGATTGCGGGTTGGGAAACGTGTGTAAATATTAGTTTCATAAATCCATCTGGACGGAAGACGGTAATTTTTTGCAGTTTGATCAAGTGCTCTTTGCTTTTCTCTGATAATTTTCGCGCTAGTTGCAAAATCTCCAACGCATTTGACCTTGGCATCACCAAACTGTTCTTACCGAGTTGTGTAACATCTTTCTCTGTCCTTTCTCTCACAAGATCTTGTTTTCATGAGCGCACAACGCGAATTTCCAAGAAGTTGATTTTGCTTTTTATTACTATTGCAATACCTAACATAAAATTATTAATAATAAATCGATATACAATTTTTTTGCTATCATTGAGACAATTAGTTCAAATAAAATACGAGTAGTATAGATTTTAATTGCTTAGCGTCGCTGATGTGTAACTTTTGTTAAAATCATTAGATTATAAAGTACCGCAATTGCATCCATTTTAATTCAAAATTTAAGCGCCAAATTCAAAAAAAACCTTATATAAGTATGGGTCAAGTTTGAAACCAAAATAAATCATAAAGCGAAATATGTATGCATATGTATATATTTATTCGTTAATACTGATTTCATATATAATATAAAATCTGATTGCAAATAAAATATTCTATATAAAGCTCTTACTTCTACACAAATGCAGGTCGTCCAATGCATTGAATCCAAAAATCTATACTTTTTTACCTATTGGTATTGGATACATGCTAAAAATCGCATTAAAAATTAGATGTTTGGCATTCGGAAAGACTGGTAGATAAAATTTATTTAAAAAATTGGACAATGCAGACACTTAGGTTTTATTTTTTCTGTATGAACCGTAACAGATATCACAAATTAAACACAGAAAAAAGTTTACTATTGAATGTATCTTTCTGAAAAAAATAAATAATAATTTTACGTTATCGGCGTTCCCATTAAAAAGTTCCTGTTTAATCCATGTCGGGACACCCAAGTTTCACACACTAGTGGTTCACTAATAATAACAAGTATCATCTTAAAGGTGACTTATAATCATATGAACAGTCATACTAAATTTTATCCAAATCGAATAAAGCATTCTGTTATTATAAGAAAAAAAAATATTTTTTTCGAAGAACTTTGAAGCAGATTACTGGCTAAATGATACACTGTCCGGTAAAGTTAAGTTTACTTAAATCGTCTTCCTTTAGCCTCAGAAATCTGTGGTTAAGCCATGTTCCCCTATTTTAAAGACACCTATAGAATAAATATAGAAAATTATTCAAAACTGCGCCGCGAATTTTTTAAACGAAAATCTTAAATTTGTGGAGCAAAAAAATTATGAAAGCACATGATAATACCAATATATTCCTTGCAACAAAGGTAAAAAATTACAAATTATAAACTTTTAAATATACTTACAAACATTGATAATAAATATGATTTTTTTAATTATACCTATCTTTGCAGAAAAGTTCCAATTCTTATTGCATAATCGTAGAAAAAGTATAGTAAGTATTCTACTCCCAAGTATTTACTCATTCGAAGTTGTAGACCACATTACATCCTCATTGAATAATATAGAATTTGTTTCACAAATAATATTTAAATAATTATATTACTTATAGCAAATTATTGAAACCAACTTATTAGAAATCTCTTATAATAAAATAATAAGCTTCAAATTTTTATACTTTCAAATACATTAATGCAAGTTCTTAAAAATTTGTGTCAATGTCATACATTAATTAAAACAAAATACACAGTGTTAAATATTCAATTAAACATTTTATCTCGTCATGTTTTGTTAATAATTATCTCATTGTTGCAATAAAAAAATTAATGACAAAACTGCAAATCAATTAACAATTGAATAATCTCTATCATCAATAAATTTACTTGTTTTTAATATAGCCAGCTTCATAAATATTTATTATACATTACGTTAGTAAGAAAGGTCAGTAATCTACATACTACGAGACATAAATAAAGTGTTATAGCAGTACTAGTGCTATGTGCATAGCAATTTCTTCTACTACTTCCTTAATACTTTGGTATAAGTATTTTACATTTACAATTAGTTAATTGATTCTAATTTTAATACTAGATAGATAATTTATTTGCGGAAAGATAGCTATAATGAGAAATACAATTATGAATAATGATCATAATAATTTTCTAATAAATTTGGATCTACAAGGTTGTGATGACTAGAATATAGATTTTTTTCTGTTTACATATAAAAATAAGACAGTATGGTCTTTGAATGTAAAGAGTAATCTAGTACTTAATGTTATTCAAATTTTTACCTTAGCGAATAAAAAGTTATGAGTGAGTAATAGTGTGATTAATACGGGAAATTTTTTACCTACCGCTACCCTAGGTAAGGGAGGTATAGGGATCGTGCTAAAAATCACATATCAAGATTTTAGTAAATGACCACGTTTTAAGATACCTAGAATCCAATTTTAAAATTTTCACGATGATGTCCGCCTGTGTGTGTGTGTGTGTGTGTGTGTGTGTGTGTGTGTGTGTGTGTATGTAAGTGTGTGTGTGTGAGTGTGTATGTATGTGTGTATGGATTTTGCCAACGCTCTAACCCAAATACTTTTATTAAGAAAATTCTGAAACTATGTATTTCGACCCTATTCTAATATGGGAAGAAACCATTAGATTTTGGTGTACTCTTACTTGAAGCTCGCAACGGTTCTTCTTCAAAAAATACCATTAAATGTCATTGTTTCGAATTTGATGTCATTATAAAAATTCGATTATTGAATTTTCTACAAGGTATACCTTAATACTTTTTCTATATATTTTACAGATACATTTAAAAATAATCTTTTTATAAATCTTAGAACATATGATTTAAAGAATCCTTTGTTATACAGTTCATATTCAAAATGTACCTATGTAACTGACAGATAAATGTACTGTCAAAAAACTAATCATTTCAAATTAATAATGTTGACATTTAAAAAAAAGGTAATAAAGCAATAGTTATATGCAAAGGACATTAATATAGTCCGGGACACGAAAGATGAACCATGGAAAATATTTTAGCACAAATAACTGTCTAATACATGTGCTCCGTTTAAATCAACACGAAATACAACTAATTTACTTTCTGCATATCTAATATTATAACATATAACAGTTTCCCAAATAAGTTTTAACCCATATTTGCCCGGTGTGCCAATATTGGAACAATTGACATGTTTATTCCTGTTTACTGGTGTATTAGTTATAAACGGATATTTACTGATTAGTAATGTTCAGGAAGGTCCAGACTTTCGAATAGAGTACAGCAACTCGCACTATTTATCTTGTGTGCAATAAAATATTTTAACAAATTTGGATGATTTAAAGAGGCTTGACGGCTGCCAATAAATGAGTATATTTTTTATATACAATTTAATTATAAAAATAAATATTTTGAATAAAACTCTTCTTTAACACTTTCTACATAATATATTTGATTTATATTTTCATAATATTTGTTTACAAAGTGAATTATATACTATATAATATTGATGTTCCAGTATTGGAACACTGGGCATGAACGGGTTCATGTTTTTTTATATAATTTCAGATTTTTAATTACGCACAACTAATTGATTTGTTTGAGAGTGAATATTTTTGGAAGGCAGATGTATTTTTTACACTTCCTAACGACGGCAATGATGGTGCTGTTGACAGTGACGATGAAGATGGCGCGAATGATGTAAATCATCTAAGTGGATTACAATTACAGACTCAACAAGTAGTTAAAATCTGTCATAAGGGACAATTTTTTTTTTTTTACTAGGCAATAAAGATGAAATCTTTGATAGTGTTGACGACATACCGTTATGATTTACTGAAGAAATCTCCTATTGTACGGTCCTGGTCTAACAAACTTGATTTACTACCTTCATTACCACCATTTACTTTGCCAAAACAAAGTCAAGATTTACAAATGAATTCGATTCAATGTTTTGAATGATTTTTTGACAACAATATTCGCAACTTTCTGAAAGGCCTTTTCGAATTATATGCTAGATATGTAGACAGATCATACGTTTAGAAGGGAAATAGATCAAATTTACCTCAGTAAATACGGTCAACCAGGCGGTCGTCCAAAATGAACAAAACAAATAGATGCACGTGTTGTGGATGAAATACGATATGATCACATTGATCACTAGATGATACCAGCACAAAAACAAATTAGATGTGCTTTATGTAAAAAAAAAACTCAACAAAAACATGTGAAAAAATATAAGGTAAATGTACATGAAACATGATTCAAAGATTTTCATGTAAGGTAATTATTTGTGTAATGTTAAAATTTTAGAATAAATGTTAATTTCATAAATATTTTATGTAACTATAAAATAACATACTTATTTTTATTGATTTTCTAAAATTTATTTACATACTTCACATATAAAATATATTGCACCCATTCGTTCCCGGTGTTCCAATATCGGAACATGCTCCAAATTGTTTATAGGAATGTTTAAAATAAAACATATATATTTTTTATTCGTATTAACACTTCATCAACTAGAAACCATAGATAAAAAGTTTTTTTTCGAAAAAAAATTAATTCGGGCAAAAACGGGTTAAAGCTACGCAGCCTTTCTTATGTTATTGGCAGTTGATCTGTGCAATTGGTGTCTTGTTTACACTCGAATCATAAGCGTACACAAATGAGTTAGAACCACAAAGTTACTGTAATAATTGTTATTTCACGGCGTCTATGACATACCACGATATGAGCATTTCTTTCCCTTACCCGTCAGGTCAAGATTGGTGTCCCGCACTATATGTATATAGGTATGTATGTATATTAATAAAAATTAAATAGCCGGAGGTATTGTGTTGGCCACATCAAATTTTTTATAATTAAAATAATAAAAAATACACTTTTTAATTTTTTCAAGCTACTAAAAATGCACAGATATAGTGATAAATTCAAATTTAAAAAAAAATTGTATACATAGATCGTATATTACCAAATGTTATCAAAAATAAACAAGTGACAATCAGAACATTTTTTTTTTTAATTTAAGCTTAAATATAAATCCTAAATAATTACTACTTTCACATGTATTTAAAAAAAAATTGGGAAGGAAAAACTTATTTCCCATATTAAACGCATCAATCAAATGTAATATTTTAAAATGACAAGCATACATTTTAAAAAGATAAATTAAAATGAATGCACTTTAATAAAAGTGTTTACATTAAAACATATTTCTTGTTTTTCTTTTCCCAATAGTAAAACTGTAAATACTTTAATTGAAATTAATTTTCTTCCAAATGATTATTAACTTGTCAAAGCAATTTCCGAAACAACTTTATTTTCGAAAGTTTATCAACCTTGGTTATAGCTGATAGACATCTGACAATTATTTATCAATATAAATCACTTAAAATGCAATCATTTAGTGTTATTCAACCTTACATTGAACTGAAATGTCAGATTTGTTTACAACCCTAAATAAGTAACTGAACTACGATAAATAAATGAACGTCACGACCAGAAAATTACCCATAGGAAGCTTTTGTTTTAGTAGTGTTGGTTAATGATCGCATGTTTGTATAAAACAAATGTTTACTTATTTGTCGTTAGAAACAAGTGAATCTTATTTATCGCTTTCCTGTATTGTTAAGGTGTATGAGCCTTTATAATCATTGATTTAATGAATGTCATTACGTGCCAAACAGTTATTTGATTTGTCAGTTTAATTGTAATATCATTTCTATATATAAAGCTTAAGTAATTTTTTCGCTGTCAAAAAAATAATAAATTTATTATAATATTCTTAATGGTTCTTGAATAGGTGTAGAGTTGTCAGATAAACATAAAAAATTGATTTCACTTGTTGACAACCTTTATCTTTTATCTATTAAATCTGACAACTCTGTTAAATTCAATTTAAAACTTCAAATGAAGATTTTCAATTGTGCGCGGTTTCTTATGAATCACAAGTGAAAAATTACTATTCATAATATTTTAGGTATGAAAATTCGTTATTAATCTACATATTAAAAAAAAATCTGTTGTGGCCAGCGCAATACCTTTCGCCATTTCCATTTTATGTTATATCAGTATTGGATTGCACTTCGCTATCGAAACGTCGTTTTATAATAAAAAAAACTTACAAAGCTCTACCCAAATATTGTTTTTTATTGTATTTAACATGTCTTGTGCACACATACAGTTCTAATTATATCTACTTTTTCATTGTATGAGGAAGTTCCTAAATATCAAAGATTCTTCCAATACATTAACAAGATTGGCGGTATTTCTTATAGATACATGTATTCTATCTATAATTTTAAATATTTAATTAATAAAACAAAAGAAAAAGCTTTGAGAATATCACTAAAACTGTCGATTTTTGACACTGACATTTATCTGACATTTACAAACTATGTTACAAACATTTGAATTTGTCAACTGGTTTCTTTGGTGTAATTTAGCCTGCGCGATTTATAATATCCAATTATTCTATATATTATAGTGTCTATCTCTAAATTTATAGAATATATAATAAAAATTTTAAATGTATCAGTTGTAGAATTTTATGTACTTCAATATTAGTAATTACTCAAATTTTCAAAAATAATATTTAGAAGAATTTTTTAAAGAAACTACTACTTCCGATTGTCCAATTGTTACCAAAACCTTTTTAGCTCTTCCAATGAATGTCAAATTGAGGAATTTATAGTTAAACTGGTCTTAAGCCTTATAGTTTTTGAGTAATCGTCCCTTCAACATCCACAAATACACACATACACACACACACACACCCACACACACACACACACCATCATCATCATCATCATCGTAAAAATTTTAAAATCGGTTTTAGGAACCTTAAATCGTGCTTATTCACTAAAATCTGGATATTGCGATTTTTAACATGATTCCAATATCTACCTACCTCTCTTAGCGAGAGGTAAAGATTAGCATAATTTGTAAACAAAAACAAATGCAGCAATAAAAACAACTCTTCTAATGTTTTATAAACAATCAACAGGAATGGTTATATTGGATTTATTTCTCTGCACGTGCTCGAGTTTCTGATGATTTTTAATCCTTTAACAAATTATTCCGCGATCAGAAACAGACTTTAGACAGACGGTTACGAAATCGCGAACTCGACTTACCAGATCTTGCGTTCTATTAATCTTTCAGTTTGAGTATCTGAAGCATATGGTTTCAGCCTAGCGCTTAATTCATTAATTAACAAAAGTGTGAAATATATTTATGGTTCCCAGAGCTAAAGAGTGGATTTAAGAACAAGTTTGACAATTTTTCATACATAAATCGGTGTATTAATTAAAAAATAAATATTAATTATGATGGAAAGTGTTATCTTCGAAGATCTAATTAGGAGGTAAATTTATATATAAATTTGTATGATTTCTTAATAATTAGCACAAGAGAAGTGCTAATAAAATTACATAAATTGCCTCAAATGTCGAGATTTCAATGCCATATTTTTTTATTATCATATTTATTCTACTTTTTATATATCACATGTAAAACATTGGAACACAAATATTTAATATTCCACAATTTTTTTTATAAAGATAAATTTTAAAAAATAGTATATTATTAAAGATAGTAAAATGTAGGGTATATTACACAAGGATAAAGTTTACTATACTTTATCTACAACTATAAATTACACAGATTAGAAAAATATATGATACATTCTTTTTGTGTTATGTTACAGACATCTTATGTTACAAAAGAAATGTCATAATGTTGACATAAGCAGGGCTCGAAATGGATATTTTTACGAAACGGAACGCTAGGTTTCTTAAAAATGACAAATTTTTAGACATATAGGCAGAAGACTTATGCCATCAACCCGAAAAAAACCTTATAAAATGAAATATAACTTGTAGAAATTATTTATTCTTAAATATCAAAGAAAAAAATAGTAGTATTAAGAAACGTATACCGTATGTCCACGGATCGAGTTCTAAAGAGGAAAAACTTTTTTATTTTTTATTTTACAAAAAAATATATTCTTGATAAAAGTTTTTGGATGTCCCAAAACGGCCAATTCAGTTTTAACATTTTAAAATTTTCTTTTAGTTTCAGATAAAAATCGAAAATTGGTCGTTTTAGTTGAAGCTTTGTCATGGTAATTGCCGTTATTTATTTATTTTCATTATCTGTCACATAAAAATCAACCATAATCGTTGTTAAATTCTTCGACAACTCGACGGATCGCTTTATTACCTTTGCCATAGCATTGAATTAGATAAATTCGTTCGTCTTTAACAACATTTTCAACGATTATGGTTGATTTTTATAACTGATAGTTAATGAAAATAAATAAATAATGGCAATTACCATGTCAACGCAAACTTATATTTTGGGACTATCTGAAACTAAAAGAAAATTTGAAAATGTTAAAACTGAATTGGCCGTTTCGGGACATCCAAAAACTTTTATCAAGAAAACATTTTTTTGTAAAATAAAAAATAAAAAAGTTTTTACTCTTTGGAACTCGATCCGTGGACATACGGTATATTAATGAAATTTACAATTATTTCTAAATCAATATCTATTCCTTTTAGGGAATATAAAATTATTTGAAATAATTGTAGTTGATTTTATATCAAACGTTGGCATGATAATGTTTACATTACCTAAATTTTATATCGATCTAATATCGATCATGTCTCTTGGTTGTCAGTTCACTATGCGTTAAGTATTTGTGACTTGTTTATTTTACTAGGTAATATACTATATAATCCATCCATAAAGCATTAAGAAAGCAATATCAGAAACTAACCATGAATGGTGGGAACTTGTCCGAACGGGAATCGTCCAACGATGGGCCATTAATTCTGTTGAAAGCCGTTCAAAAGTTAATTTTTTCAAATATTTATTTTTCATCAATCTTTAATTAAAATATGTATTTTTAGAGAGCAGCAGATGCCCTGCAAATAAACAAATCTTGACAAGCAGATATGGGAGCCCGTGACGCAGAATGACATCAAAATTTCAAGATTTTTCAAGTTTTCTTTGTCACCAGGAATGTGGACTTTACTTGCCGAGTTAAATAAACCACACGAAATTAGAAAAGTATGAAATTTTGAATGAAAAATGATGACATTTGACATCTGTATATAATTACTAGCTATCTTTCTGA
The DNA here is from genome assembly GCA_943142095.1 of Ophonus ardosiacus. Classification (NCBI taxonomy): domain Eukaryota; kingdom Metazoa; phylum Arthropoda; class Insecta; order Coleoptera; family Carabidae; genus Ophonus; species Ophonus ardosiacus. The sequence continues at coordinate 16,644,164 of OW964824.1, forward strand.
CACGGGACCCTATATCTGCTTGTTAAGAAAGACCAACAAAGTGACATGACTGTTCGCACCTTATAAACTAGTATCCCATGTAAACGTAGTAATATATGACGTCATTACTTTAGGGATATTTTTTGATGATGTACATCTTCTGCCTTACATTTCTACCATACCTACCTATGGTGATATGGATTTAAATACTAAACATTTATGCGAAGTGGCTTGTGAAATGTATTCTGTGCTGTCTATTCTTAAATTTTACTTAAAGAAAATATTTGTGTTGTATTATAAACGCTTAAAATTTAAGTTACGTTGGTGCAACCGGCCATAATATTTATTTTATGGCGGGAAACAAATTTTCCGTGAGCATAGCTTCCCAAATTATTTTAAAAAAGAGCTTTAAAATAGAAGTAGTATATGTTCAAATTTGAAAAATGAATATTTGTATTGTTAAATTTAGTAATAAATACTTGGATTGTAGACTTACCAAATGATATTGCCATGATGATGTCAATAACTTTTTAGAAAATGTCAAACTATTTGACAGATAATATAAAGATTCACAATAGATTGTTTTTTTTTTCGTGGCTATCACTACTGCAATTTTGTGAATTTTCATATCCAATTTTTGTATTTACAGGGTATTTATAAATTTTTTAATTGTTAAATTTTATTTTACTTTTAGAATAGTTTGTAATATTTGAAATTAGTAATATTTAAAATTTAATTTATTTTTATTTTTTGACTAAAGCTGACATTTAATACTCTTGTGCCCATTTACTTCAACAAAACTTACATTTTAAACTAAGTTTAAACAAAAAAATACAAATCGAAATTTTGACAGTAATAATTCATTTGACATTTTATTTCATTGCAATATTATTTAAGTCTAAGTTAATATTTAAGTAACGTTGATGCAACCGGCCATTATAGCCAGTACTCCGTTAAATTTAGTTCCATAGTAAATTTAATTAAATGAACAAATGCAACTCGAATTTTTAACTGTAATGATTTAAATGACGTTACATTAGAATTTGTACAACGTATTAAATTTACTAGACGATTATAATACCAATGTTCACAAAAATCCGTTGTTTAATAAATCTGCTCTGTTTTTCAGATTCGTTTTTGGACCTCTGGCATGGTATACATGTTGAGTAATCCAAAACTGATCTGTTCTTAGACGTAAGTTTACTAATGATGGCAACTTAGTTGCCGAAATACGTATCTAGTTTTAGCGATTTTAGTTAAAGTTTAGGGTTTTTTATTATCTATTATCTATTTAACCTTAGACTCCAATAAAGTTTTATTATTAATAACGCATATGAACTGTAATCTGCATTTCGTGTTACCTACACCCGGTATTTGACGGATAAAGTACACGATAAGCTATTCAGGAATCCAGTAAAGCACGACTTTCTTTAATGAATAAGTTATAATATTTGTTACTGTTATGTTTTCTTAAAGTAGTCACACATGTAGTAGTATCCTATAATGTTGAATTTTCCTATAAATTTACAGAAATCGAAACTACAATTCAGATTTTTAAATTAAAATTCAATAGTTATTAATTAAGAAAAAAAATAGAACAAAAGCTGAGTTTGATACGTACATTACATAAAAATAAACGTACATAAATTTACGTACACGGTTATTATTTTGATTTATTTTCATGAAACTACAATTCAGATTTTTAAAATTAAAATTCAATAGTTATTAATTAAGAAAAAAAATAGAACAAAAGCTGAGTTTGATACGTATATTACATAAAAATTAATATACATAATATTACGTACCCGGTTATTATTTTGATTTATTATCATGAAACATTTATATATTTTCAAATTCAGTTTACCCATGAAAAGTCACGTCGATCTGATAAATAGGTATATTTTATAATATAAAATACATAAAAATGATATTAGCAAAGTACCACTTAATTTTGGACATTATTTACTAAAAGATTTTTAGAGATATAATGGACTTAGTTTAAATAAAAAAATTTTAAGCATTTTCGTTACGTGTGTATAATTATTCATGTGTCAACAAGAACACAACCAGCCAAAAAAATATACGAAACAAAAGGTTTTATAATATTCTAAATATAGCAAAATATGGATTTGGAGATAAAATTTCAGAACTTTATATCTATCATTTATATTTAATTTATAATTTTTTATTAATATTTCACAAAAAAATATTATTATTTTATAGCGGAACTGCAATACGTCAGTGACGTCAGAGTACATATAGTTTAACATGTGACAAACTCTCGCCTACTTTTATTTATATAAATAAAGTAAACTGTTTGTTTATTGACTATTCTGGCGCCAATATTTTTATTTAATTATTTACGAAAATAGCAATAATTACTTATTTTTGTTATTACTGTAATAAATATTGCATAAACTTTCATTTAAAAATACTTTTTCAAAAAATCTGTTGTGGCCAACACAATACCTCTCGCCATTTCCATAATAGGCTATATAAGTATTGAACATATTTAACATTTCTGGTACACAAAGAAACACAGATCTTTATATATTCTTATATTTTTTAATTCACTCTATGAACTAGTTTCCTCTTATTCTTCTAATGTTCGAGATTTCTGCGTAAGGTGAAAATCTGAAACCGGCTCATTCTATCGTGACCCTCTAACATGGAAATATGTACTCGTACTTAGAATTTATATTTTTTGATAATATGCACAAACACATTTCATAAATTTTATTAAAATTGTCCTATAAATAAATACTGATATATTAGTTGCACTTTTCACTAGATTATGACACTCAATAATATTTTACGTTAATCTTTTTATCATGTGGATTATCTATTGAATCATGTTACATTTATTAAACAAACAATGTCAAGTAAAGAGATAAATTTTCTGAAATCTTACTACTATTTTCAAAGTAGAATGAATAACTTAATTAATTATTCAAACAAATGATAACAATATTAACTTAAGAATAGACATGTAAAACATGTTAATTGTAACATGCTAAAATTAATCGAGGTCGTTTATAAATAAGAAACGAAAAATGCAAATACTCTTTTCGATAAGAAGTTCCATTATTTAATAGAGTTTTTTTATTAATTATTTAAAGTTTAAATAAGATATGAATTTATCGCGACAAGTATCAATTGTTACATTATAAAAAGCAACAAATTTTTAATGATACTATTAAAATATTTTTTACGTACCAATGTTAAAAAACTATACTTTTTCTCATTAAAATGTGTTTATAAATAATATCTCTTTTAACACAATAAAAGTGTGAAAAAAAATAATAAAATATGAAGTACAATTTAAACAATATTTATCAACAAATTAACATAATTTCAGTAACTCAATAATCATTCATTTTAAATGAAAACTTAAACATTATGATATTTAAATTGACATTGAATATTAACATATTTATGTACTTGTATGTTATTAATTTGAAAATGTAGTTAATCTGTTATTTTACAGTTTGCAGACGTATAGGGCTTAATTACATAAAAATTTAATATAAATATGTGATTTAAAATATATGTCATACTCCTTACCCCAGTTTTATAAAGGGCAGAATAAATTTACATCCATAATAAATATATTTAAACATTTATAACTCACGGCACATTTCATATATTTACAATATCTTCATAATTCGAAACCACACACATGCCCCAGTAACATTGTAGTCTCTATAACTCGAATTTTCAGGCACAAAATATTTTTTTTGCTTTATGCACGTTAAAAGATGCGGACGAAGAAATTATCGCTACTATTGCTGAACAATATGAGCTTCAAGACAAATTGGATGAAAGTGATACCCATGGAGAATTGCCCAGGGAGAAATAATAAAAGCATTTGAAACAATTCAACTTTTTTTACTATGAATGAAAATACAACAGATGAAATATTTAGTTTGCTCAATAAAATAAGAAACATGCCAAAAAAAAAAAAACAAAATCAATCATTAATAATTGATTATTTTAAAAAATAACTTTTTTGTTCAACTACCCATTTTTTGTTTTTAAAGAATGTTTAAAAATGTTTTAGAATTATGCATTTTTTTAATAAATTAAACTTGTTTGTATTAAGTATGTTTTTTCTCTAAATGGTAATCTGTATAACTCGAAGTACTTTCGCGGTCCCTTGTGTTTCGAGTTATAGAGGTTCAGCTGTATCTGTCGTTTATGAAACCGACCATTAATGTAGTGGTGTATTGTTTAGTTAATTTTTTTGTTAGTTTTTTTGTTGACAAAACAACAAGACCTTAAAGTACCAGTTAAAATTTTGAGATAAAATATAAAAAATAGTAGTTATTGAAACAAGAATGCATAATTGTCATTTTAAAAATGCTATAAACAATAATTAAAAGGGTTTGAATTTTATAAACTTTATTAACCATTTCATTTTAATTTGAAATATTTATTAGGTTTGAATATTCAATAATTTTTTAGTATCAGACAGTGAAGCATCATAACTTTCCCAAATTGTTTCATTCGGTTTTCACTCCAAACCTTTAAAATACTTAAAAAAAATACTAAGAAATTACTTACCCATTTTATCCAATTTGGTAATCATCGTCACTCACTGAATGCACTACACAAAACACTTGTCAAGTGACGTCTTAGCCAGTTTGTGTGATCAGGAATCTGAATGTGTATCTGCGTCAGGTTGTTGTAGGTATTGGCTAAGGCTTCGACCAGAGGAGACCGTGAATGAATGAAGCGCGTTTCACGGCTACGGGCCCAGTTATATAACCGCAACTGCCAGAGTCGCGCATGCAGCGGCTAAGCGGCTGGGTTGCTTGGTAGCAAAGGTGCAGTATTCAAAATAATAGTTAAAAAATCCCTAAACCTTATAGAAAATCACTTTACACTGTGTCCGATGTTGCACTTTTATCCTAATATCTAAATCCTAAATGTGTATGCCCTAAATCTAATGATTATTTAGGATTTTAGGAATTAGATTTTAGGGTTTTGCACAGGGCGTCGCAAGTATGGGTTAGAGGGGACATCGCCCCCTCTCCCTCAACTATTTTCCTTTTCCCTTTACGTGATCAGGTTAACCTTATTTTGTCGTTATAATATAAATAATTAAAGAATATTTCTAAAATTTATATAATTAAATAAAAATTAGTATCATTACAGGGCCTTTTGGCTTTTTTACAGTCCGGTGGGCAATAAAACTAGCAAAAAGCCCGGAGGGGGTAATGTTCAATATTCCGCCATAGTAACTAAGATGTAAACAAACAATTTTAATGTAATTATGCGTAAATTTCATATACCGCTTATTCGTGATTCAAGTTAAGCAAACTCTATCTGGTCGACAAAATTTGAACTAAAAATACGTCCATATAATATAGTATTTCCTTCCTTCACAGAAATTTTCTAGAGATTGCAAGCTATTTAAAATATCCTTTAACACAAGTTTCATGTTTTGAAACTTTTTCAATAGCGTAAATTTCATTATATCAATGACAGATTGACAGCTCGTACAGTGTTACGATGTCATAAACACTGATATATAATGGCAGAAAAATTTAATTACGATTTACAAAAAAAATTCGGAAAACACTTCCGACGTCTCTGGTTTTGCAGGAGCACACTATGCCTTGAATTTGACGCGCACTAATTAAACAAAAAATGTTCGTTGCTATAATTTGTACAAAACGTCAAATTTACTGTCAAAGAATAGCTTCTTAGCTTCTATTTTATGAAATATAATATTAACATTTACTCTCAAGTATCAAATTTAATCGAATTGTATTATTCATTTTTGTTGATCTTGAGTTGCCATACAAACAATAGATATCACTAGTGTGCCATTCGGAGTTGTATTTATGTGAAGAAGACTTAAATCCTAAATACCAAATGGCAAAATGCGATATCGGATACAGCCTTAGTTAATGGGTTTTAAAATTTAGAATTAAAATTCAATCAAATGAACACAAATTTATTGATATAACACGTACTTGTCATGAGATAGACGCAAAATAAAATTTCCGTCTTTAACTTGTTTATAGAGTTCAATGGAAAACAAAACACACAACTCAAACAGTAGTATTGTTTGAGTTTGACAGTTTTTTAATTGATATTTAATTGTTAAATTATTCCATTGATTTACATTTTCTTGAGATGGTAATTGTATATATGATTACTGATCAATAATAAATAAAATCAGTAATTATTAAAACTTGATAACAGATGTTAACTATCAAACTCAAACAATAGCACTGTTTAACAATTTTGTTTTGTTGATGAAAAGAAAAGAATGAGTAGTTCTTAGAAAAATCTAATGTGTCGTTCACATTAATACAGAAGTCTTACATAACAAATTTGAAAAGTTATGGATTATAACAACATATTTTTTCAGAGCTTCAAGTAAAGTATCACTTCAGATTTATCAATTTAATATGTTGTTCATCTTGATATAGTAGTCTTAAATTAAAAGTTTTGGGTTATATTTTAATATAGTTTTTCATTAAAACTGTTATGAGCTTCCGGTTATCCAATTTTACCAAAAATCTAATCAGCTTTTTATATTAGTGCAAAAAGCTTAAATACGGAAAATACAAAATATTGAAAGTTTGATATAAAATCGTCACACAAAAATAGCAAAAACGTGTTGTGGGGACCCTAATTCGTGCATATTCACTGAAAACTCATTATCGAATTTTTGGATCAGAAACAATACCTCCCTGACCTACGGTATGGCGGAAGGTAAAAATTGGTAATTTAATTCAATAATTTCATAAAAAGTCGGCCTGGAAACAAACGCGAGTATTTTAATATAAATATTTCATATTTCTAATTACCTATATGTGCATAAAAAAATACTTTTCCATACTTATTATATATACGATAGATATGCATATCAATACGTATATTTTAAATATATATCATCTTTTTTTATTGCAGTTAAGTATTATCTTTCTAAAATTATCTTTTAATATAAAAAGAAAATGTAGGTATATTATTAGCATGATACGACAAAGGTACAAAAAAAATTGTATTTTTTTTAAGAAAATTGAAAAATATCCTTAAGCCTGTTTTACATTTGTCAATTTTTGCATCAATTTTAAGAATTTAGTTATGTTCTAGAAATTGAGATTAAAACATTTGCATTAGCCTCCCAACATCCGTGCAGCCCAATAATATTTTAAAAGGTTTTACGAGTAATTACAATTGTTAATATATTTTTAAAATGTTTTGCAAGTCAAACCATCACAAACTGCGTCGGGAATTTGATTGGGCCTTTGAGCACTTGGAAGATAATCATGATTTTGGCCAGAAAATCATATTCTCAAACGAGGCGTCTTTTTGGACGAATGGCTTTGTTTATAAACAAAATTACCGTTATTGGTGTGAGACCAACCCACAAGTGTTACATGAAATGCCGTTACATCCCGGAAAACTCACTGTGACGTGCGGTTTATGGCATGGCGGCGTCATCGGACCTTATTTCTTCCAAAAATTGGAGTGTCATTCACGCCAATGTAAACAAAGCCGAGGTGGATATATTTGTTCCACACGTAATTGCATTGTCCAAGCTTCAAAATTAAGCAAAAACTGAATTGATACGACAAACCGTTTTTGTTTTATTTAATTAAAATCCTATCACTCATAATGAAAGACCCTTTATTATATGAAATCTGATAAATAATTACCATTAGAATAAAATATGCAAAAAACTGTCAAATGTATTACGACATAACCTTAAAATAGACCCGAAATCCATCAAGTTCCAAACATAAAACGAAACAGTACGGAAAATAATTTATTAGCTGTAAGTTTCCTTCGTCATGACAGTGACTGTGATTATGTAAACGCTCGCTTTCTTCTCGAATATTAAATACGCTATTTACTAGTTTCCGAGGTGAGATATTTACCATTTTAGCGTCGCTGCAGAATAGAAACTCTTGAATACATTATTCTTGACCATGTGGCCTTGACCATAAAAATTTCCTTGCTCCATTGATTTTGCATTCCACAAGAAATTATTGCATGTTTCCGATTGTGAATTTGGTTTATCTAAAGTATGTTTCCTTGCAAAAATTTAAAGGTATCCTTGTTTGTTTATCGTATTTAGATAAAGTAATGAAATTTACGTGTAACAGTAAAGTACTCTATTAAAATTTATGGGATTTTAAACGATTATGCATGAAATGAAAGCAATTAAAAATCAATAGCATCTTTACTATTTTTAAAGTAATAACATGTATGTCCGTATTTATAATTATAAAATAAACAATGTTTTAATGTTTATGGAAAAATAAAAGATAAAATACATAATAATTGCAACTATAATTGTATTTAAATACGGTAATATACGAGTATAACTGAATTTAAAATAAGATTTTATTTTTAATCATTTTCAATTAGAAAATGACATGTTTTTTTGGATATCGATATATAATATAATGGTAATGGTACTCTTTTAGGTTGAAGTATTAGTCCTTAAAAAAACTGAAACCATGTTTGATATTTTCTAACAAACAACTGTACATATGGTTGATTACGATGATCGACTGATTTCAGAATGTAAAAATGGAAAATAATCAGACATGCAGTCGTTTGTAAATTATTTATTTCCTGGCCGACGTTTCGACTTTAACAAAAGTCTTCTTCAGGGCTCTACAAAGTATTTATGGAGTCATTACAACATGAAATTTATAATTATGATAAAGGTACAAATATTTAATATAATGTTTAAATAAGAAATTAATTTATTTGTATTATATGTTTATATATTAAATATTTGTACCTTTATCATAATTATAAATTTCATGTTGTAATGACTCCATGTATACTTTGTAGAGCCCTGAAGAAGACTTTTGTTAAAGTCGAAACGTCGGCCAGGAAATAAATAATTTACAAACGACTGCATGTCTGATTATTTTCCATTTTTACAACTGTACATATGTTTGGCCATTTTATAATTTCCATCAAATTTTTTTTTAATTTACCGTTACTCGCTTAATATATTTTTTAATTTAATAACTTCGATTGCAGATACATCCATAAAATGGCTACTCTATAACGATAAAATTGTGGTTGTTTAAAATTGATTATTATTGAAAAAGTATTAATAATTAAATATTCAGCCAAAAGTGTGTAACTAATTTAGAAATGACTAAATACAAAGATAGATGACTTTGAAACAAAAACGGTTTGATGTAGCACTTTAGTTTTTACATTACTTTGAAGCTTGGACAATGCAATTATGTGTGGAACAATATATCGTTCAAATATCCACCACGGCTTTGTATCCACTGACGCAAAGCGATCGCTCCATTTTTTGGAAGAAATAAGGTCCGATGACGCCGTCGCCGGCAACGCTATAAACCGCATCACACAGTAAGTTTTTCGGGGTGCAACGGTTTGTCATGTAACACTTGTGGGTTGTTCTCACAGAAATAACGATAATTTTGTTTATTTACAAAGCCAATCATCCAAAATTGCGCCTCGTCTGAGAAGATGAATTATTGGTCAAAATCATGATAATAATGAATTTGGGTATAAATCATCTTCTCAGACAATGCGCATTTTTGGATGAATGGTTTATTTATAAACAAATAAATAAATAAATATATCATCACGGCATATTACCCATTTCTGGATGTGCCAGTATCTACAACACATGTAGACATCGGTAATGATGACGATATATTTTACCGTGTGGGCGCTTACCAGGCGTCACCCCACGGGCACTCATTTATAAACAAAATTGCCGTTATTGGTGGGAGACCAACCAACAACAAGTATTACAATGAAATGCCGTTGCATCCCGAAATACTCACTGTGTGGTGCGGTTATGGCATGGCGGCGTCATCGGACCTTATTTCTTCCAAAAATTGGAGCGATCGTTTGCGTCAGTGTAAACAAAGTCGTGGTGTATATTTGAACGATATATTGTTCCACACATAATTGCATTGTCCAAGCTCCAAAATAAAGCAACAACTAAGTAAATTGATCCGTGAAACCGTTTTTGTTTTATTTAAAATTAATATCCTATCACTCTTAATGAAAGACCCTTTATATCTCATATTCGATTGTCTTATCAGATTTGCAGTTTTTTTTTAATATATGTATGTATGTTGCAAGAGATATATAGATAAACTGTATCGAATTAATAGTCATACATAATGCTTAGAGTACCAATATTCATAACTACCTACTTAATAATTACGCAAATTTACTCTAATTAATAGGATTGCATCATGTTTATTTTTTACATGTTCTTACATATTGTATATTAATTGAAAATTATAAATCTCATTCAAATGATACTAATCGATGCTTAATGAGATATTAAATAGAAAATTCATATCTTCAAAAATGTATGTCTACACAAAATGTAGGAAGACGGTTAAAAATCAAATTCTATATTGAAAATTCAGAGTTTCTAGAATAAGGAATATATACGAGAGTTGTACAATATTTATTGTCCCTAACATAGTAGGCTTTGAAATATTGTCTTCATAACAACAGCAATTGTTTATTGTTTATCTGTCAAAAGAAGTGCCAAATTTGGTTATTTTAGTGTTAATAATTTACAAGGCTTCATAAGATATCAGCCAAGATGGGTACCCCGAATGTTGGCATCGATCCCATATACCTATTAACTAATAAATTGCTAATGCTCGTATCTTTCCCATAAGAGTAGGTGAAGGAAACACTGTGAAATGGAAATATCATTTCTGCATAAGTCTATCTCTCACAAACACCCAACCTGCAATTATGCGCATGCTCGGAAATCTTGACTACTATTGGCCAACGCTGACAGCGTCGCTGGCTGGGCTGCGTTCCAAAATCCTACTCTTATGCCCGGTTTCACCAACATCAAATAAATCTTCGAATAGCTTATTCGTCGAATAAGTGAAAAATATCGCATCAAAATATGACAGCTAGAATAAATACTGTCATTTGCATTATATTTTCGATGCGATATTTTTCTCTTATTCAATGAATAAGCTATTCGAAGATTTATTTGATGTTAATGAAACCGGGCATTAGAGTACGAAATTATTCAAAGTCGTTTCAAAACTAATAACCTTACTCTCAGAGTTTACTCAACCTGTTCCAAAACAGCCAGAGATTACTCCAAAGTGATGTTCTACTTACTCTACTAACGAGGAGGGTATAGAAATTACTCCACAATATTTTTAAACGTAGATGCTCATGATTCTCAACATATGAAAGTAATTTGCCTTCTTGAGGAAGAAAACATGCTTTTGGTTGAAAATAAACATAAGTTGGCGTGTATTACGAGCATACTTTTATAATAAAAGCGCTTTTATGGAGCGTACTTTCACATTATATTGAGGAGAGTGCTCCATAAAAGCGCTTTTATTACGGGCTTGACATTAATGTTGTAATTATAAGTAGTTTTGTTAGTTTTATAAAATTATTTTTAATTTAGTTTCAATTTTTTACTTCAACAAAACTCTCATTCGTTCCAAAACACAACACATCATACTCTACGACAAAACTCGGTATTCTTGGTTTTGGAACGCTGCCCTGGTGATGCAGCGAGCACATGGTTTGACTTTGACGTTTGATTTCATTTCTGTTTGTAGTTGCACTTCGAAAGCATTTGCTTTGTGTTTCATACACCAGATTGTATTCTTATTATTTTCACAGTACAACAAAGTAAATTATTTAATTCAAATTTAGCACTAGAATATGTCTTTTTTTTATTATTATTACTAATATTTATATTCAAGAATTTACATACAAAATAAATAGTAGGTACATAGTTTAATTTCTCAAATTTAAATTTAAAATTTCTCGCGCTAGTCGTTAATAAACAGAACTCTGTGATTCGCAAAAAGTGATCATGATTTCCTCGTTAGCCAATAGTAGTCAAGGTTTCCAAGCATGCGCATAATTCGCGGTTGGGTGTTTGTGTGAGATAGACTTATGTAGAAATGATATATCCATTTCACAGTGTTTCCTTCAAGAAAAGCAAAGGATCCGCAATATATTAGTTAATAGGTATATGATCGATCCGAACATAAGCGAGAGATAGTCACCTTCTCAGAAGCCATTTTGGCGTTGTTTAATCAAAATCCAAACAGCTTTTTGGCTCGCTTTGTTACAGTTGATGAAACGTGGATTTGCCAGTTCGATCACGAGTCGAAATTTCAAAGTATGGAATGGCGACATCCAGGATCTTCTCCACCTCGCAAATTTAGGGTCCAGTTAGATTATGGCTACTGCAGTTTGAGATGATGAGGGAATTTTAATGATTATCTGGAATGTGCAGGGGCGTCGCAAGTATGGGTCAGAGGAGGCGGATCGCCCCCCCTAACTTAAAACAGGGGGGCATCGCCCCCTCTCCTTCAACTATTTTCCTTTTACGTGACCAATTTTGTCGTTATATTATACATAATTAAAAAATATTTCTAAAATTTATATAATTAAATGAAAAGTTAGTATCATTACCGGGCGTTTTGGCTTTTTTACAGTCCGCCCTAGTAACTAAGATGTAAACAAACAATTTTAATGCATTTGTGCGTAAATTTCATATACCGCCTATTCGCGATTCAAGTTAACCAAACTCTATCTGGTGGACAAAATTTGAACTAAAGATACGTTTTTTCTAGAGATTGTAAGCTATTTAAAATAGCCTTTAATACATGTAAAATTCATTATAACAATGACAGGTTGACAGCTCGTACAGTGTTATGATGTCATAGACACTGATATATAATGGCGGGAAAATTTAATTTGAATCGCCAATATACTAAGCCCCCCCCCCCCCCCCCCCCGTCTCTCCTTATTTATTTACATCACGATTTACAAAAAAAAAATTTCGTTTTTTTCGCCCCCCCTAAGCGAAAACACTTCCGACGTCTCTGGGAATGTGGTTACACAATCACTGCTTAGTATTACAGAACAGTAGTTGCTAAAATTCATAGTTGCATTACAGAAAATTCATAAAAATCTTGTTTCCATAACGCAATTCGCGATGTTGATTTCAGACTGACGTTACATCTACCGTATTCATCTGATCTAACGCCTAATGATTTTTATTTATTCTTAAGCTAAAAGAAAGTATACGGGGAAGAATTTTAAAACCTACGAAGCTGTTATGGCAGCAGTTCAGAACTTCATCAGCGATAAAAACTCCGAGTTTTTTAAAAGAGGTATTACTATGTTAGAACATAAGTAATATAAATGTCTTCAAGTACACGGTGATTATGTTGAAATATATTTTTTTATATTCATATTAGGGGCAATACATACTATATAACCCTGGTAGTTCATGAAATATTTTTGGAAACATCGATAATTCTATTTATTGAATCTTAATCATGACTCATTAATACTTAAAAAATTGCAATTGTATCAATGCAAAGCTTTATGGCGATCTTTTGGGTTTCGTTGGAATAGAGTATCCTCGTAATTTATACCGAAAACGACCCAGTTCTCAATGCATAGATAGTGTTGAAGCAGCAAAGTGTTTTCCACTGAACAATGGGATGTTCGTGCAGTTTAGTACTCCTTGGCCGGAAACGTCTGAAAATCTCTGCAGAGAAAAGCGAGTGTGATTCTCAAAATAGCCATCACGAACACGTAGTAGATGTTATCTGCTTAATATATACCTGCCCGGTGGGTGAAGTAATAGTGCAGATACGACTATCGTTTGCAAAACAGACAACACGTAGAATAAGCCAAATTTGCCAACTATTCGGGACATAAATCACATATTTCAAAATCAATACTAGATAAACTTGACGAGGTAATTTATCAGAGTGCCTATTTTCGTATATAATTATTTTTCTTCTTAAATTGAAGGAAGGGGCGAAAAATATTTAGGAGGTGGAGAGGCGATGATAATTAACCATGAAAGTATGTACTTTTTACCTCATACTAAAATTCGCATATCCAGATTTTAGTGGATAAGCATGTTTTAAGGTCCCTATAATCCGATTAGAACATTTTTACGTAGATGATTGCGCGCGCGCGCGCGCGTGTGTGTGCGTGTGTGTGTATGTGTGTGTCTGTATGTGTGTGTGGATGTTGGAACTACGGTTTCTCAAATACTATAAGACAAAAAATATATTTTTTTTTTATTAAAACCTCTCAACAGGATTAAATCCCAATTACTGAGTAGGTTCACATACACAAACATCCATGTCTCAGTGGTATTCGAACCCAGAACCCCGAGCACACTCATGACAAGAAGCGTTGCTCTAACCATTGAGCCACCGGAGCTCATTAGATTTTGGTAACAATTGGACAACCGGAAGTAAAAGTTTCTTTAAAAAAATCTTCTAAATATTATTTTTGAAAATTTCTGTTAGTATTATTGAAGAACATAATCTCATGCATTTAAAATTTTTATTATATCTTGTGTAGATTTAGAGATAAAGGCACTGTAATATATAGAATAGTCTAATCGCAGAGGCTACGGCACTAAGAAACCAGTTGACAAATTCAAATCTTTATATAACAAAAATCAACAGTTTTAGTGACATTCTGAAAGCTTTTTCTGGGGAGTACATTTAATCTTTCTTATTGTTTTATTAATTAAATATTTAAAATTGTTAGGTAAAATGCATATATCCATAAGAAATACCGCCAATCTTGCTAATGAATTGGAAGAATCTCTGACATTTATGAATTTACTCATACAATGAAAAATAGATATAATTAGAATTGTATGTGTGTAGAAGACATGTTAAATACAATAAAAACAATATTTGGGTAAAGTTCTGTAATGTTTTTGTTATAAAACGACGGTTCGATAGCGAAGTGCAAATACAATACTTATATAACATAAAATGGAAATGGCGAGAGGTATTGTGCTGACCACAACAGATTTTTTATTTAATCGTTAGTAGTATATCTTTATTTTCGACTTTTAGTTTCAAAACCGTATATATTTTTAATTTTATTAAATCTTTGTTATTCATATTCAAAGTCAGATTATCATATTTGTTTGTGCTATTATTTTGGACCTAAATAAAATGATTCTTAAATAAATTTCATCTGTATGATATGGGAGTCTAAATTGAGCGGCCTGGATGGTGTACCAAAACAAATTAATATTATCTGCATTGGCAAATTATGCATTTATAAATTTTTTAAATGAAACGATTAGTGTTTAAATTATTTCATGACAACAATCACTGCTTGAAATTCTTTTATTTTTCTTCCATGGATGATGCTATTTCTTAGAAAATAATTTCATGAAATTACCAAGTAATGCAAAAAGAAATACAAAAAATTTCAAATACGACGAATGGTGTATTTGCCCAGAAATTTAAGAGTAAATAAAAGTTAATCTTCAAGTCCCACGACATCAAGTGTTTTTAATAATAAATACATCAAAATCACTAAACCACAGCATTTTCATTTCTGGTTAAAATGTCTGTTAACTGTAAGTATAAGTGAAAAATACAGCTTTTATATTTTAGTATAAGTTGAAAAAAATTATACTTGTGTCAATTTTTCTATACAACATTTTTTGTCGTAACTCAGGGCTTCTTAAACTTTTTTCATTCACGACCCCATTTATGATCGCGAGTTTCTTGGCGACCCCATATAAATATAAAAGAAAGATAAATTAATATTTTTTGATCATTTATTTATTAAATAACAATATACATATACATATGAAAATGTATAGTTTTAGAATTCGTTTTGAAACACACAAAAATCTAAAATTGTATGAAAAATTGTAAAATTGTATTTATTATAGTTACAAAAATTATATGCCTTATTTTATATCGAAATTGCCTTTTTTGTAATAACATAAATAAAAAGGGATTCTGATCGTCTTTGTTCGCTCGAATATATTCGAACGCAGTCGTTGACTGGTTTGTATTAAATTAAAATTAAAGTAAAAAATTTAATGAGATGGATGTGCCTGTTTTTTATTGAATAACAAATTAAATCTTGGTGGAATGTTTGACACTGCTGGACGTAAGACCTCTTCAACATTTTTTAACGCTGAACTATACTGGGATTTAATATGTGTTAAAGCTGAGAAAGTAACTTCACATAAATATGTGGTGTTGAATGGCAGAAGTACATTTAACGCCATATCAGCGATTGTGGGAAATTCTGTTCTAGTTCCGATCCAGAATTCGGTCATGGGCTTTTTTTGAAATTGTAGTTTTAAGTTTGAGTCACTCGAAATCTCTCGCGACCCCAGAATTTTGCTACGCGACCCCAAATGGGGTCGCGACCCATAGTTTAAGAAGGCCTACGTAACTGATCAGAGATGAAAATACCGGGCATTAGTTATAATATAATATAATAATGAAATTAGTTAGATTAGATGTTGAAATAAACTACCTATTATTTTAATTAATTATAAACAAAAGATGCTAATGAGAATTAATGATACTTTCAAAATGACATCTTTTCCATTTTGGCGCTTTTGATTTATATTGCAGTAGTCTCGAAATCCGATGTAAGTGAAATGAATAAAATATATAATAAGTTTATATGAAATAATCTTGATAAATGATCGTGGTTATCATCTTGGAGTGTCATTGGTGATTGCTGAGGCAATATCCGTTCCCAAAGATTCGTTCCAGATTTTTGGTGATTATGTGAAGTAACCCGACACGCTCCTCATATTACGATTATTTCTATTTCAATTTTAATTTGATATTGGATTTAATTGCCACATAAATATCACAATAATTGATAGAAAAACTTGAAAAAATTCGCAATACGGTCGTATTCAACAACTTACCTTATTGCAAAAGATCAAAATTATATTTTTCAATCTCATAGTTATGGCGCCTTTTAACAGCTATCTGCTTTTTATTTTCCGGAGCAGATAATATACATAATAACATAACGTAATGTCTGTAATAGTAATAGTGTTCATCACAAATTATAGGATGTTCAATTTTACTGACAATAATAATAAGTTGTAGGTATTAATAGTTTTGTTGTATATAAATGGTATTCTTACACAAAAGTAATTATACTATCTCCTATATATTATCATTAATAAATTACCTACTACAAAAACATTAAAATAATAAAATTTTGCATACAGATAAATATTCTACGTCGTAAAAATAGAAGCAAAAATACACGTAGAATTTAGCCCTACACTTAGTATCAAATTAGAATATATATTATACAGGTATCTCTAAAATAAGGGACATGGCTTAACTATAGATTCCTAACGCTAAAATTAGACGATTTAACTAAACTTACCTTTACCGGAAAGTGTACCATTCAGCTAGTATTTTACTTCAAAGTTCTTCAAAAAGAAAAATAATAATCTAGCTTATAATAACAGAACGCCATGTCATCTTTTAAGATGAAACTTATTATTAATGAACCACTGGTGTATGAAACTTAGGTGACAGTAACGAGTTGTCAATCTGCTCAACTTGTTTAGGAGTAAGCTAACATATTTAAACGTCTTATGGCCGGTTGCTGTCAAAATTGATTTGCATTTTTTCTTTAAACCTATCTTAAAATTAAGCCTTGTTAGTGCAAATGGGCATTATGGGAACAAAATGGCATTAACATATGTGTCACAGAATATTAACAGATATATTACAATTCAATGATCAATATCAATTGAGACTTTCTAGACATACAGATAGTTTTCAATATTGTTTTATAAAAAAAGAGAAAATCTGTTGTGGCCAGCACAATACCTCTCGCCATTTTCATATTAAGCTATAAAAGTATTGTATTTAACATTTCTGGTACACACAAAAAATTCTAATTACCTGTATCCTTTATTTTTCAACTCATTCTATAAACAAGTTTCCTCCTACTCTTCTAAATGTTCGAGATTCTTCCAATTCATTGACGAGATTGGCGGTATTTCTGAAGGGTATATGATGAATTATATGTATAGCAAGAGCGAGTTTAGTTGACACAGATACTGTACATACTTTGGCTTTTCCTCGTTATAACAATAGCATATTATAATTACTATTACATCTTATCCAAGGACGAATTTTAGATTTTACGCATTCAAGGACAGCGTCAACTTAACGTGTGGCCGCTGTATCTATAATTTTAAATATTTAATTAATGATACAATAAGAAATATTAAATTTACTTCCCAAAAAAAGCGTTCAGTAATGTCTCTGAATTTTTCACACTGATATTTATGTCAATTACAGACATTTTAATTTTTCAACTTGTTTTCACGAGCTGATTGATTGTTTGTACATTGGATTATTTTGCATATTTATAATTCTTTATCTCTAAATCTATAGAAGATATAATAAAAATGTTCAATATATTGAGTAGAGAATTTTATATTCTTTAATATTTGTAATCATAAATTTCTAGAAAATAATATTCAGAAGATTTTTTTAAGAAACTACTACTTCCGGATATCCAATTGTTACCAAAATCTTTTCAGCTCTTCCCATTAGTATCAGATTAAGGAATAGGTACATCTTATAGAATTCGAGAAACCGTCACACATACATACACACACAGACAGACAGCATTGTAAAAATGTTTAAGTCGAATTCTACTGACCTTAAATCGGGCTTATTCACTAAAATCTGGAAATGCGATTTTTAGCATGAAACCAATACCGAGAAGTAAAAAAAACGTGGAAGATCCCCTTATCGTGCATCTAGAAATTGTGCAATATATTTATACTGGTTATATCATCCTCCAAATTTATTCCTGATTTTTGCATGATTAGGACACAAAAAATGCTGTACATTACCATTATAATTAAATAGTGGTAATTACGAGAGAAAAACTGCTAATCTCATAACATAAAATGGAGATTAAAATATGTAAACAGGAAATGATCTATTAGTAATGCCAAACGTAATTATGGGAGTCAAATTTATAAAAAGTGTATCTTCCTATAATTATATGCGCATAAAGTGACTTCACATAAAATTTGAGAACCCACGATATCTGATAAACGTCGCTATAGTAGAAATATATCATCTATACTAAAATTTATGTTAAAGCAGAATGAGAATGTTATATCTGCTTAGTTATTTGTAATAAGATAAGATGACATTTTTATTTCTTTGTTTATTTTTTGCAAGTTTACATTCATAATTTTCTAATTACAAGAACTTCTGAATCAGTAATTACAAAAAAAATTACAAAGTCACCAGGATATGGATTTGAACTGCAGTTTTTGTTTCTTATGGTTTGCGGTTTTTCCAGAAGTTTTAAAACGTTAATTTCAAGTCGTAGCGTAAATAATTACTGAAAACTGTAGTAACATTTACTTTGTATTCTTATTAGATAAAACAGTATAATCGTCGTTTTTCATTTTCGTAAAATATTTTATAGGGTTATACAGGGTGTTGTACCCGAAAATGGTAGTTGGAACTCATTAAAACAAACAATTTTTTTAGTTCCAATTTTTGATTTGGTGCCCCGGTTCGTAGTTATTGGAGTTTTTTGTTCTTCGAAAATCCCTTATTTTAAGGACTATTGAATTTTTTTTTCAAAATTATCTTTCAACTCTCTAAAACATTTGACATTTACAATTATTTTTGACGATCGATCAAAAATTTCAAAACAAGATATTTTGATAACCACTCCATCGATTTTCGAAAGTAAAACATTTATAAAATCCTTAAACTATCTACTACAATATTTGTTCTATAAACTTTTTTTTTAATAATCTATCCACTGGATAAAATTTTTAACCAGTTGTTCAAAATTAACCATTGAGTTACAGATTAGGAAAGAAAAAAAATATGGGTACCTAAATCATAAAAATCAAAATTCTTTACAGTTTAGAGAACATGCAACCATAATATTTTAAGTTTCGGCTTATACAATTAAGCTGTCAACTATAAAAACAAAAAATTATAAACCCATTAGATGTCCACAAAATTCGCAGTCAACAACAATAAAGAAATAACTCGAAAATTGGGAGCAGGTAATTTTTTGGAAATCCCTAATCATTCATATAAAAAAAATAATTTAAATCATGTGTTCATCAGATCAAAAATATGTACTAATTAGTACTAAGACAGCCCAAGATCCACTCTACCCAAGAGAAATTATTGTAAAATAATAAAATCAATTATTCATAATATCGAAAATATTGAATCTTACTGGGCAAAATAAACATCACGAGAAGTCAAGCACAAATTAAATATTCTAATAACTCAAACAACGTAGCTATTTTTTCTCCTAATAAATATAAAAGCAAGTACTCATTTGTCTCTAGTTTTTTGTCGTAGCAAATAATTATTAATTTTTAGTTATGTTTATCACTGGAATTTTGGAAACTAGGTACTTATAAAGGTTCGAAAAATGTACAGGTTACTACCTACATATATAAAAAAAAATCTGTTGTTGCCAGCACACCTTCCGTTAATTTGATGTATTTTGTACAAATCCTATACCAAAAGTTCATGGAAAAGATTCTATATACCCAGTAAAATTGTAACACAAACAACATACAGAAAGTTGCTTGGGAAATATTCTATAAATCCAATAATATTATCACATGAATTTACATTATGTATATTCATATAAATACTCTAAAAATACGTACACTTACGTAACATTCTCTTTACAATCAAATAATATTACTACCAAGTTTATATCTCTACCCATATAGATACTTCTCAATGCGCTAATTCCAAATTTTAAAACCGCAGGTCGATATCTCGTTTCGTTCTCGAGATATTTACATTCAAAGTTTTGCTCAAAACTGCCCATTTTTGGGTAATAACCCAAAAAAGGGTCGAGATATGAACTTGGCGACAACACCATTCGATTCTACGGGCAAAATTACATAAGTACAAGTACACCAATTTTCAAAATTTTTGAACACCGCATACAATCTCTAAAGCAAAATAACTGAAAATGACCAAAATTCGCAAAAATCTTAGGTGTACCCCTTACGATTTTTTCAGATTTTGGCCATTTTCAGGGGTTTTCAAGTTTTTATTCATAAAAAATTAACCGGTTGGACAAGAAATATGAAAATTATTATACTTATGTATTTTTGTCCGTAGAATCGAATGATGATATCGCCAAATTCATATCTCGACCCATTTTTGGGTTATTACCCAAAAATGGGCAGTTTTCAGCAAAACTTTAAATCTAAATATCTCGAGAACGAAATGAGATATCGACCTATTTGTAATCAGCGCATTGAGAAGAATCTAGATACATAAAAATTAGATTTTTGAAAATTTTGAAGTTTTTATCTAAATGTGGGGTATATTGACTTCTGGGGCAATAATTCAAAAATATGATGAGCTGATTAAATTTTGGTTATAATTGATCCAACGGAAGTACCCTTATTTGAAGTTTTTAACAGTTTTTCTTAAAAAATCGCAGTTAAATGTTATTTTTTGTCATTTTATGTTATTATAAATATTTTATTTTATTCATATTCAATAGATATAGAGTTAAAGCATTATAGAGATTAACTTTCAAAATTCAGTCAGCTTTGCTATTTATCATGGAAACAGATGGAAGGACTGTATCGCAGAAGACTTGAGTGGTTTTAATATTGATAAAAAAAAAATCCATCGATATTGAAAGAGCATAAAAATTGTTCTAAATAAGTGCAAACCAAAGTTCCATAACATCTCATATTTAGAAGTTATTTGTTGTATTCGGTAAAAACAAATACATCCCATTAATATTCTACGTACAGATGTAACAAAAAATTGTTTTCTATTCATTTCATGTGTTCTACAATATTAATTAACTTGTTTGTTTTCATACCGTGTAATTTAAAATAGTATTTCACAAAAAAGTCAAACAATTCATCGGTTTTTAACAGTAATATGCAAAAAGAATAATTTTCCCCATCATTAACAACAAAACTGAATACTTTTAACATTATTTCATGCTTGAATAATTCCATTGTTTATGAATATCTAAAAACTGTTATAAACTTGTTATTTCCATTTTTATTTAATAAATAGCGTCTCCAATATAATAAATATTTTTACAAAAAATAACATGATGGCTTAAAGTGAATATATTTGCATAGAAAATATATGACTCAGGGTATTATTATCTTATTACTATAATTTTATGTAATATTACACATTCATAATATTTTACTATGAGAAATATGGGACAGGAATATTACTTTGTTTTTAATTTAATTTTGATATAAAATAAACAATTTCCTTCTTAAACTTTTCAAGATGCAATATGTTTTAAATATACAGGTAATCGAAAAGTAAGCACTTTCTCAAAATATATCATCATATTAAATTAAAGCATTTTCATTTTATATTATTTTAAATGCCAATAGTATAGTGTGTTATTAAGAGTAAAAGTGATACTTTGTGTGTCGAATGACACATTATATTTTATCTTCAAACTTACTTATTTAAATAAAATAATTACAACTTGACTTATAATAATTATTATAAATATTTTACGTGAAGGACGTTTACTGATTTCAATTGCTCTGTTGCTACGGGTACTTTCGTATTTGTTCACTTTTTGTTATAAACATCCTAATGAAAATTTTCACGCTTTGCCGGTTAAATAAAAACTATGCAATTTTATATTCTCCTTTTTTAAAATTTAAAAATTCAATTTAACATAAAGTATGGCTCAATAAATAATAATTAAAACAATGAAAACATTTTTTAAATAATTACTTTACGAGATATTTCACATTTGCTAAAAGGGAAAATTGACGTCATACAATTGTTATCTTTCTCTCGCAACGTACTCAGAGCAACGTGTGTGAGAAAGACAAGTATAGGGGAAATATGACGTTACACTGATTTCTCGAAAATAAAATACTGTTAAATTAGGAACAATTAAGATATTTTAATACTATGAATTGCTTCAAAACTGAATGAAGTTTTATTTAAAATAATAATAAAAAAAAATCAGTGGAATACCCCTGCCATGTACGGCCCTTGAAGTTATTCAATCAGATGGAAGTTCAACAATATGGCTGAAGGATATGATATGTCGAGGAATCGCTGAAAAACAATATGAACTTTTCTAATCACTTTAAGGGCTGGTTTTTCAATATCTGGTTAAAATTTTAACTAATGGGTCTATTCTGAACAAATCTGTAAGTCTTACAGAACTGTAAATGTAAATCTGTAAATAAAGGAACAAAATCGCAACGAAAGTTGCCACCCTTATGCACAATTTTATATTAATTATCAAAAATAGATGCGTTTTTGTTAGGTTTTTACAGATTTACAGATCTGTAAGACTTACAGATTTGTTCAGAATTGGCCTATAAGAGTTAAAGAAAATTGAAACGAAATTAACTATCAAATGACGTATTTATCATTGCTAACTAGAGTTGAAAACCGGTCCTAAGATTTTTAAAATTTAAAAATTTAAATGTTTTCATTAAAATTATGCTCAAATGGAGAGCTGTAATAACAAAAGGTTAGTGTGAAAAAATTATTATTCATAAATTTTAAGCACTAAATTATATTATAAATTATTGCTTTGAGATTCTTAATATCTTAATGTCAAGAAAAACAAATATATAAAAATTAAACAAACATTGTGAAAATATTAGGTAAAAATAGATACCTCGTTAACAGAATATAGTCATGATGATCATGAATTTCATACTGCACCTTTTCATTTTAATTACTGATCACGATAATTATATTGTTCATGATCGTGTAATAAATTAATGAACCATTATTCTTCTGATTAGTAAAAAATCCAAATGCCAATCAGATAATGTTTTTAAACTAAAAAGTTCAATATTATTCGGACAATAATTTATAGTGATAATTGGGAATAGTACTTGTATAATGTACTAATGATTTAATTATGTATGTAAATATAAATGTCAAGTTGCAAAGATTATTGAATACAAAATAGATTGTTGCAAATAGAATACTAATTGTTGGTATTTATTATAATGAGATACCACCATGTCTAATTTTATAAACAATACTCTATGCGTATGGCATATAATATTTAGAGTGATTCAGGTTTTTTCACAAAGTGATGTGCGTCGGCAGCTTAACCGATTTGGGTATGATTATGATACCCTGTACTTTTGTATGTAAAATCTTGTGTAATTAGGAGAGGAGGAGAATTTGAGAGTACACAATGAACATGAGTTATTAGGTTTTCCAATAACCCAGGGTTCCCATAATAAGTTCCGATAATCGAAATCTTACACATAAACAAATAATCAAATATCACAAAATGCAATAAATACAAAAAAGATACTTTCTAAGATCTAGATTTCTGCGAATAAGAATATGTGGTTAGCAAAGTGCCAATCCCATTGCACCTGTCCTCTTTTTGGGATTGTCCAAGTTACGAAACGAGAATGTATGTTCTTTCATTCATGTAGACATTATTTTTTTTTTTATGTCTTCATGATTTTGAAACAGAAAATTTTTATATATGATTTCTATCTGAAAATAATTTCGGTCTGCAATTTGTTGTTAAAAAATAGTGATTCAATTTCTATTTTTGTGACAGGAATATTAATTTGTACGTCCACTTTGAAAATAATCGATTGTATCCATCGTTTAGGGATTTTTGAAATTTTCTTTAATTTTTTAAATATATTTTATTAACGATATTTTATTGTTTTTTTTTATTATTATTATGTATTTGAAACCTTTAATAGAAATAATTATATTTGGAAATATTATTAATAATATGTCAATTTTTGCTAAATGACGTTTGATTATTTTTTATTATTGGTAATTTTAAACATGAATATTACTAAATATTATGGGTGCTAGCATGAATGGTGATTAGGAGATGACTAAGGATGAGATGACTAACAGTGTTTTAGCGCTGTCAATCGTTTATGGATTATTTTTGAGAAAAATACTTCAAATAAAAGTTGCGTATAATTAATTTTTCTATAACTGCTATTTGAAGTATTTTTCTCTAAAATATTCCATAAACGATTGACAGCGCTAAAACACTGCTAGTCATCTCCTAGCTAATCACTCTTAATCACTTGTTCATGCTACCACCCTATGTCTACATACTTTTCAACCTGTATTGTGATTTCATTTTGTTTTTTTGTTTCGTTGTTTATTGACAGAATGTCAAATGCTCTGTCATGTCAAATTCAAGAGCTTGAAGTTCATTTATTGACTTATTTTGAAAAGGAAAAATAGAATGGTGGTACTTACACTGAATTATATTATTGACGTAATATTTTGTTCTATTTATTAATAATAATTTGAAAATTAAATCTTTTTGTACAAAGTGCAAACGCCTCAGCAAGTACTGTTAGCAAAATTTCGACTAGAATAAAAAATTGCATTCCAATGTAATTACCGGAGAGAATGAAATAAAAATTAAGCATTGACTGAAATTGACAATTTCACTGAAGCTGCTATACGGAATGTACAGAAGCCGTGAGAAATTGTATGGTATACTATATAGTCTGTTGCATATACTATGAGAATGAAGTATTTATAACGGCGGACTAAGTACCCTCCAGAATATTTTAAATAAAATTAGATTTCGGTGGAAAAAGTGATAACAGACGTGTTACATTTTTAAGAAATATTTGGATTTATGAAGGCAACCCGCAGATCATAATTCAATCCGTTTTACATGCTCAGCTCATGTAAACTTTTTAACACATGACGTCATGTTTCTAGTGATATTGTATTTATGACGTAAACAGCTTGATGTGATGGATAGCCTATATATAACTATACAATAATAATAAATTTCTATCCAAAAATTATTACTCTTACATTATCTGCGCCTACAGTCTTCAATGTGCATAACATAAATGTACAAACCTATTAGGTTGCCTATATTGACGTAAAAGTTTCCACATGCAGATTGCAGAGGTTAAAAAACTTTAAAAAACGTGTTTGTGTGTTTATGTTTTCATTGAAAAACAATGTCGGATTCATCCAAAATTCATGTGCGTCTTGCATCTACTCGAGTTAATACATCAGTAGCATCATTCCACAATGTTCCAAAACTATTTACTCCTGGAGAAAATATAATTCCAGAAGAAGGCTTTATGAGGTTAGGAAATCTTGGTACTGTTTTCTTAACAAACGATAAATATTTGTTTTGTAGGGGCCACGGCACATATGCAGAAGAAGGATATTTAAAAGCATCAGTAGCCGGTGTGAAAGAAGTAGTAAATAAATTAATATCTATTCGACCGCTGAAGAGCCGGTACAACGGAGAAATCGGAGATGTAGTAGTTGGACGCATAACAGAAGTACAACATAAAAGATGGAAAGTTGAAACTAATTCAAGACTGGATTCAGTTTTGTTGTTATCCTCAGTAAATTTGCCAGGAGGAGAACTGGTTAGATTTTTAAAAATCGATCTAATAATTATGGTAATAATGTTTTTATACAATATACAGAGACGAAGATCGGCAGAAGATGAACATATGATGAGAAGATATTTACAAGAAGGAGATTTAATTAGTGCCGAAGTACAAAGTATTTTTCAAGACGGATCATTATCTTTACACACGAGGAGTTTAAAATATGGAAAGGTGATATTTCATACATTTATTTCTATGTATAAATATTTTTTTAAATGATTGTTTAGCTTTCTCAAGGAGTGCTGGTTAAAGTATTCCCAGCTCTGATAAAAAGAAGCAAAACACATTTCCACAATCTACCTTGTGGAGCAAGTGTAATTTTGGGTAACAACGGGTTTATTTGGATATGTCCGACTATTAACGTAGACGAAGAAGCAGTAGGCGGCTTTGTACAAAACTTAGAAGAGGTAATTATACAGGCTGTATCAGAACTCGAGTAACAAAAAAGAATTGCGTATTCCTGAGCTCATTTTGAGCAAAAAATGTTATATGAAGGTATGTCCGGAAACTTTTCGTTACAGAGTTACAGGCCTTTAAAAGTGTACCACATCAAGCACATTTTTATTAATAACTCTGGTACTAGTTGCACTAAAATTTTGAAACTTGGTATGAGAGTACTACTTATTTAGATGCATATTTATATTTTCTTTTCGTATCGCAACCAGAGGCGTCTCATATGGTGGAAACATGAAGATTTTTTATCGTTATTTTTTGACCTATTAACAAGTTTTTATTTTTACCCATAAAATATTACATGCAATACAAAAATACACAAAAAAAAAAATACTCTTGATAAAACTTGATATACCCAGTAGTTTTTGAGATATTTTAATCTCTAGAAAAAAAAAAAAATTATCCAAAATATTTAATTAACAGTTAAAAATCAATCAAGTTACCATAGGAAATAGAGCAAAATATAAAAACGAAACAAAACTGTCTATAACTATTGTTAATTACGTTATTTTTAATATATTTTATTTTTTGTTATTAAAATTAAAAACGTGGAAAATGTTAGTGCTGGTGAATATGCAGATATGTGTTTATTTAGGATATTGTAACGGTAATGGTTGTCATACCTCCAAAGAATATCGACGTAGTATCCAAGAATGAATTTATATAAATTTCATTGTTTCGTAATTTTTTTGGATTATTTTTTTCTAAAATTTAAAATATCTTAAAAACTATTGCGTTTATCAAGTTTTACCAAGAGCACTTTTTTGTATATTTTTGAATTTCATGTAATATTTTATAGATAAAAATAATAAAATATTAATAGGTTAAAAAATAACGATAAAAAATCTTCGTATCTCCCCCATATGAGACGTCTGTGGTTGAGATACAGAAACAAAAGAAAGTAAATTTATGCATCTAAATAAGTACCTCATATCAAGTTTCAAATTTTAGTGGAACTAACATCAGTTATTTTTAAAAATGTGCTTGATGAGGAACAGTTTTAAAGGCCTGTAACTCTGTAAAGAAAAGTTTCCGGGCATACCTTCATATAACATTTTTTACTTAAAATGGGCTCAGGAACACGGTATTATATTTTTGTAACACAAGTTCTGATACGCTGTATAAAACAACTTGGCCTTCTTTTTCTTACTGCTTTCTTTTTGTAGGCCGTTCCGCGAGCTGAAAGGGAAGTAATAGCCCGTTTAAGAAACTGCATACTAGCCCTAGCTCAAAGTAAAATGATGGTATATGATACTAGTATCACTTATGCATATGAAGAATCAATGAAATACACTATTCCGGAAATGTTAATACCTGAGGCAATGGTTGATGTGGCTTTACTTACTTTACAACGTTTATTATTGTTAGAAAATAATTAAATTTATATAAAACCAATTTATTTACACAATTTTTGTACAAAAACATTAAAACTTACGATTAGTGACTACATTATGTTTTTCTTAAAAAACTTTCATGTAATACAGCGTATAGTTTTGTTGCTTTCCTTGGACCTAATCCCGGACACTGAGATAGTTGATATTCCGTAGCTTCTATGATGTTTTTCAATGTTCCAAATCTTGCTATTAAAGTCATCGCGTCAGTTTTATTTATAGGTTTCATTGATGTTAAAGCTTGAACCATCTACAAAAAAATTGGTAATAATTGTCCAAACAAATTAGATCTAAGCCCGTATTACACTTCACAATAAATTGTACAAAACAGCTAACGGATTCTACCTTTAAGTACGGCGACGTTTCACTTTTCTCCATAATAGCATCGGCTGGTTTATTTTCATAAATCTTGTAAGTTTCTACAATTTTTCCGGCTTCCTCAAAACTCCATGCCAGCATAAGAGTTAAATCAGCTAGCAAACATATTCGGGAAAGAGTTTTTAACGGCTGATGTGGATCATCAATATCAATTAAAACTAGTAAAACTCTTAGTTCATATTTGTTTCCTAACATTTTTAATCTTTCATGAATATAGTCTGGATTTAAGTTATGGTATTTTATGGATAAGAATAAGGCACAAACGCTGGGCCCCATTTGATAGTCAGGTGTAATACTATCGTCGTATTCCCATGGAACATTTGTGATTGCTTTTAACAGTGGATTTCCTTTCTAAATAGACATAAGACCAGTTAAGTGATATAAAACTACGTCACTTTAATATAAAGTTTTACCTGTTTTGGATTAACTTGTAATCCAAACCCATTTGATTTAGTTACAGGTTTGGAAGTTGTTTCTGTATTTTCATTACCTGTAAACAAAAACATGATATATATTTCACATTGTTATATATAATACAAAATAATACTTTTGTTAATAATTGCATCATCTTCTAAAGTTGCTAATACATTGTTAAAGGAATCGTCCATTATAAATTTACACACATGTCAGGTGAACAAAAACTATCGAAAACAAAAGGTAGGTTTTATATTATCTGTGAACAAAACAACTGAAAATCATTGGATAGAGGACTGGGTAGGCAACTAGCAAATAAGTACATAAAGCTGCGTACAAACCAAAATGAACTATCCAGCGTATCAAGCGGTTTACGTCATCATTTAGAGATTTTTGAATTTTTATTTTATATTTTTAAATATATTTTATTAACGGTATTTTATTGTTTTTTTTTTATTACATATTTGAAGCCTTTAAAGAAAAAATTATATTTGAAAATATTATTATTAAGTAAAATTTTGTTCATTTTTACAAAATTACGTTTGATGATATTTTTTTTTATTATTGGTGATTCTAAACATGTATTACTAAATATTATATGTCTACATTATACTTTTCAACCTGTTTATTATGATTTCATTTTGTTTTTTGTTTCGTTGTTCATTGACAAAATGGCCGCGTTCAGCAAGTCACAGCGCTGGCAGCGCTGAACACCGAAGATTGCCGAATGCAATGAATGAACGAATGCAATTGGTCCATTCAATTCGTTAGGTAATCTTCGACGCTCAGCGCTGTGACGTGCTGAACGCGGCCAACGTTAAATGCTTTGTCATGTCAAATTTACTTATTGACTTATTTTGAAAATGAAAAACAAAGTGGTGTGCTCTTACTTATACTGAATTATAAATTTTTGTTCTATTTGTTAGTAATAATTTGAAAATTAAATCTATATGTACAGCGTGTAGCACAGTGAAAAATTGTATAGTGGTTGCAGTATTCTGTATTTTTTAAGGATCTCACATAATACTAGTTTGTTGCATATACTACGACAATGAAGTACTTATAAAGGCATAAGGAGTATCCTTCAGAATATTTTAAATAAAATTTGATTTCGCTGGAAAAAAGTGATAACAGACGTGTCTTTTTAAGAAAAATTTGGATTTAAAAAGGCAACCCGCAGATCATATTTTAATTCGTTTTACATGCTCATGTAAACCTTTTAACACATGACGTCATTGTTTTTAGTGATTGTATTTCATCCAATAATCCATAATCTGAACGATCCGAACATACAAACCGAACGCTTCATAGTGAGTGCGAACAGTTTTCGAAATTACTGTGCCTTGTGTACGCGGCTTTACAAGAACTATAACTTGCTCTTCAGTGTCAAAGTGACAAGTGGTGTAACAAAAGTTATAGAAAAATAGTAATATGTAAATTACATTTATAATAAATTATATACAATCCAACAATTATGTTATTCAAGCAATAAATATTACGTGTATTAATATGTATAGTGGAAAATAATTACGTGTTATCTTTATCATAACCATACATTTGATGTGGCAAATTTTTCCCCAAAAATCATTCTGCTGCAATTATTATACAACAAAATGAAAACTATAGTCTGCGTATTATGTTTCACTTTAGTAAATTGTTTTGATATAAAGGGCTTTGACGATACAATACTTTTTGATATCAAATGGCCTGGAGACCAACTAGAACCAGACTTAAACGCTAATAATGATTACATGATTGTAACCAGTGTACATCAAGAAAAATACAAATGTGTACTACCAAATATATTGGAAAAAGAACAAAGTGCCACAGAAAACTATAAAGGACCAGTACCACTTGAACTTCTATCGCCACTATTTTCACATTCATCATGCTCATTTCGCATGGAATCTTACTGGACTTACGAAATATGTCATGGGAAGTTTATTCGCCAATACCACGAAAGTAGAGAAGGAAAGAAAGTAAAACTACAGGAATACTTTTTAGGAAGATGGGATAAACAACAGTACGAAAAGCAATTAGAAGAAATGAAAACTATCGAAAAAGAAACACCAGAAAAATTAAAAAACATTCCCGTTAAGAAAATAGACGGTATTAATCTTCCGTATCTAGAAATAGAAATGACTAATGGTACCCTTTGCGATTTAAACAATCAACCACGGAGCACCAAAGTGCTCTACGTGTGTTATATGCACGGAAAACACGAAGTTTACTCTTTGAAAGAAACATCATCTTGTAATTACGAAGTAATTGTTTTGTCTCCGCTTCTATGTAGTCATCCCCGTTATAAACCGCAAGACAGTGGAGAAAACATGATTAATTGTTATTCACTTAATGGAAGTCCCATGAAACCAAGGAGTTTATTAGAGATGAAAGCTGAAAGTTATAAATTCAGACATAAAAAACTTGAAAATGGTGAACAACATGTAAGAGTGGAAATACATCCAATTGATGTTGGCGGAGATCAAGAAGATGTTACAAGTCCACCGCCAGAGACACCGGCAGATACTTCGCCTGTGGAAAGCTTTTTATCAGGTAAATAAATTAAAATAAGGTAAAAATTTTATACGGGGTGTCTACTTTTTTCCCGAGCATAGAAAATTCAATGTTTAGCCTTTGATTTGGCAATATGTATATTTTTACCTATTCATTTTAGAACAAAAGTGTTATGAAGAAAAATGTTCAGAATGAAAAACTGCATCGATTGAGTACCAAGTTTGTTGTCCAATTGTTTCTTATGTACGAGTTATGGCCGGTTTTTCAATATCTAGTTAATATTTTAACTAAGAGTTGAATAAACAAAATTGAAACGAACTGAACTGTTAAGTGACAGATTTATTATTGCTATCAGCAAAACGATGCAATATTGTTTACTTAACTAGAAGTTAAAATTTTAACCTGAAATTGAAAAACCGGCCCTTAGAAGCAAAAAAAATACGCGATTTAAGGCAGTAGGGGAGTTGCGCATTTTCCTTTTTTTTTCTGAAAGACTTGTTTTACGTCTGGCAACTATATATTTTTCTAAATATAATTTTTTTTTTAATTTTATTTCAAATTTTCCCGAGTGTTATAATGAGGCGAAGAATAGTGTGTGCTGCATATCTATGGAGCGAGCATTTGTTAAATCTACAATGTAGACGTTACCATTTCATCTTCATTTTCTTTACTCATCTATTGAAATGACATGTATTAAAAAACAATATTGCAGTAATTACATTGGGTGAGATTCAGTGGGTTGTATTAGCGTGTTTTAAGCTAAAACAGTCCTTTGTCAAAAATATTTTGGCAACTTTGTAATACCTGTCAGAAAAAAGTGAGAGACCAAAGGATCAAATAAAGAAAAAAATATTATTAATAGAAGTAAGAAAGCCATACAATTACGATAAAAAAGGACAAATATCAAAACTGATCAAAACGGGGATTGAGATATTTTAAAATTCATTAACATTCAGGTATGAAATTTGACACATAAAATTTGACATATTTCTAACCTAATGTTGCTATTTTTTTGCAAGTTTCCTTTTACACCTTCCATTTACAATTATACTTCTTCATTTGAATAAAGGATATCTGTATTACTTTTCCCTGCGGTAAAATTTCTATATCACAATTGAATCTCATTGATAGATTTGGGAAATATTACAATGTTGCCATATACTTAATACAAGCTTTAATACAGACTTTAATACAACCCACTGAATTCCACACATTAGGTTTAGGTAATACGTTTACAATACTCACTTTTTTCACGAAAAATCACGCACAACAAATACTGACAAGTTTCGTTTACAAATTTGACGGTTTATATGTAGAATTATAGAAAGCCCTTCGACTATATAACTATAGACACGTACCTGGCTATGTTAGGTTATACAATGTTTTGAAGCGTAAGTGTACGTTACGGGGAAAGGGGACGGTGCCCATATATGGTGTTTTGTTGGTTGCAGGATTATAGGAGATAAAAGTGCATTGCGGACACTGAATACTAAATACATTATATATATATTACGTATTCAGTGTTGCGGATTACATACGGGTAAGCATTATTACATTAGCCTTTAAAAAATGTTTGAGACATTAAATATAATATTCCAATACGAATTATTTAAATATAAAATTTATATTGTTGCTATTTTTAATATCTAATATTTAAAAAGTTAAACATTATTTTAAATTAATTGCTCAGATGAAAATATTAATTTTAATAAATAGCTAAAATTAATAATAATAATAGTATAAATAATAGTAGTTAGTGTTATATCCAATATACACGAAAAAATAATCGTTATTTAACAAAAGAGTCTACCAACAGCATGTAAAACTAGTAATATTGTAACATTTTCCCATCACCGAAAATAAAACAATAATTATTTTAAAAAAACATGAAATATTAAGAAAATCAATTTTAGTGTAACATGTAGTACATTTATGTAAGTACTATGTACACACATTATTTTTTGTAATGTTAAATATTAGTAGTTATACACAAATTTACCAAAATCTACATAAAGTCTATCCTTTACTATAGAAGATAATAAAATTAGCAACAATATAAATTTTATATTTAAATAATTCGTATTGGAATATTATATTTAATGTCACAAACATTTTTCCAAGGCTAATATAATAAATACTTACCCGTATATAACCCGCAACGCACATTATCTCCTACAAACCTGTAACCAACAAAACACCATATATGGGCACCTTCCTCCTTACCCGCAACGCACACTTACGCTTCAAAACAAATGCCCCATTACGTGTCTATAGTTATATGGTCGAAGAGAAAGCCTCAATAGATAGCGCCACCACCAATATCGAAAATTTTGACTTCGTGATTTCGGTACTGTAAACGCGTTTGTTGCACGATGGTTTTGAACAGGATTAAATTTGTAGTTTTAAGCTGGTGATTTCGCGAGTCTGAATACGCCTTTATATTTTATAATAATTTTTGCATTAATATGTTTAGTATAAGTTTATATTTCGTAATTAATAGGAAAAAATTACATTTTTTTTGCAATTATCCTACCTAAAGCATTTTAATAAGAAAATTTTACCTTTTCTATTTATTTTTTTTAGGTAAAAATTGTCTCCACGGAGGTAGCGGTTGGTGGAAATACGAATTCTGCTACGGAAAAACAGTGAGCCAATACCACAACGAAAAAGATGGCAGCAAAACCTCTATCAACCTCGGTCGTTTCGACAGAGACAAACATATAGACTGGCTGGATAAAAATCCTCAAAAACGCCCCAAACCGTTATCTCAGCGCAAACAACTATCACACTATTATTCTGAGGGAACTCTTTGTGATAAAACTGGTAAACCGCGACAGACTGTAGTCAAATTAAAGTGTCTGGAAAATTCCAGTAATCCGGGAGCTGTATCGCTGTATTTATTAGAGCCTAAACATTGTGAATATGTCTTAGTTGTTGAATCGCCGCTAATTTGTGAAATACTCGCACTGGCAGATGAAAATGGGTTAGTGGATCCATTAGAAAATAATTCTGTAGAGGATGGTGTCATAGAGGATGATGTTAGTGAAGTAAATAAAATAATTACAAGTTAAAATGTTGTTTTTGTTATGTCATGCATTTTTTTAGAACTTTAATCGATAGAGTACTGAAAAATAATAGACCCGTATTTTTTATTTTTCCTCAAATCGATCTTTAATAATTGAAAAATTGCCCAGTGACGTCACAGGTTCGGAGCAACGGCCATTTTGATTTTTACACTGTTTTAAACGTCAAAGTGACATAGAAAGATAACCTGAAATTTATGAAAGTAAACATGTCGATGAAATAAGTTTTCCAGCAAATATTGTATGTTATTAACTTACCAAAATAAAAAATTTAATAATATTCTGCTATATATTCAATGTGTCACGTGCGTTTATAACCTTCTAACGTCTAATCTCATCAAAAATGAAAGAAACAGCTGATATGTAACGTGTGAATAAATTCACGCCAAATGAAAATTATGTTTATGAAAATAAATAGAACGATGTTATAATAATATAACATATTTATAATCTGTATGTATTTTTCTTTTAGAAATTCTGTGCCCATATAAAATGTCTGTTTGAAATGAATCTGAACTTAGGTTCGGAACCTGTGACGTCACAACATGGCTGGTCTTTGCAACTTTTTAAAAATATACTTTAAAACTATTTTATACAACAAAAAATGTAAATAAAAAATAATTTGATCTTACTGAACGATAAATTAGACTATCCTTCTTCGATTTAAACAGAAAAAAAAGTTCAATTATGCATTGTGCATTCCTTTTGTTATTTAGTTTATTGTTAATGGTTGTAAATCTATGTAATTAGGTATAATGCAAACATTTTTATTACAATATATAAACAAATAATAGCTAATAAATTTATTTTTTGTAAATCAACTTTACATAAAAATACAGTAGTTCTCTATAAAATGGTAGATACCTTTTAGACGTTGGTCCCGTGAAAATTTACTTCAATCTACCATTAGCTTTCTAATAAATGCTCTGCTACTTCTACGGTCTAAATTTATGCAGGATCTGTTTCTTCTTCTTGTTCCAAAATATTCTTGAAACTAAATGGTTGGAATGGGTAACCAAGACCCACATAAAATTTGCTCATGAATTCGACCCTAAGAAAGAATAAAATTAATTATTTCTTACAAAGTACAGGTGGAACAAATTCGAGTTCCTTATATGAAAAACTTTCTTATTATGCACCCTACAAAAATTAATAATTCTTGTTTTATTCATGTTTAAAACAAAAGAATGCATACTTACATCGTTGAAAAGCTTATAAAATAAGAAAAAATATGAGACTATTTTCAATATATGTTCCCATTTAAAAATATTATGTTTGTGTTATATCTCGTAAAAAAAACTGTATAAAAATTATCTAAACATTTTTTTCTGTATCTCTCATAATAAGCGAGATATGAAGTATTTTCAAAATAACCGAAAATAAAGTTTTAGCCTGTAGCTCAAAAACAAAATACGATCGAAAATTTCTGTGGTGTCTATTAAAGTTGTCTCAAAAAGTTGGGCCATAAAGACCTACATCAATTTTCTGTAGCGTGCTTAATAAGAAAGTTTTTTATATGATGAACTCGAATTTGTTCCACCTTGTATGTACATATTTCAAATGCCATACCAATGCAATCGAAGAGTATGCAAGAAAGCTGATAAGCCTTCCATCATAACTAAGATAGCTAGGGTGAAAACAGCCCACACAGCGAAGAAAATATATATTAATACAGCACCGACGTAGGTACTATTATTTAGACCCATTTTGAACACCATGTTCCATAACACTTCAGAAAGCTCTGCAAAGGAAAATATAAAATACATTTCATATTATTACAACTGGGCAAAATATTCCAATAAGGTCATTAAAAATGGATTTATACTTTATAAAAATTTTATATTTTAATACCTTAAAATTATTTTTAGTAAATATTCTACAACAACGCTACCTATTTTATTTTTTAGAAAAGACAAAAATATATAGCTATTTGAATAAAATAATACGAATAGTATCTCGATTAATATTATTGCTTAAGAAATTTTGTTACGATATTTTGTTAGTAATAAAAAATTTTAATCGTATTTAAATACAAATAAAAAACAAATGATATGCCAGAATATAAACAATCCAATTTCAACAATTTTCTGCCTTCGGCTGAGCTAATACGTATTCTGCGCACAGCAAAGCGGCAAACGTGTATTTCGGCATAATGTGAAAGAAAATTTTTGTTATATTTTAAATATTCACTCTATCGCTAATTACACATTAAATAAATGAAAATTTTTGCTTATTTATTACGAAATAAAAATAAATGATTAAAAAGAAGAATAAAGTAACAAATAGATTTTTTTAAATAAATGTAATTAAACCTTTGACATTCTTGTAGTTACAAATATTAAATATGGTAGTTCCGGAACAAACGTGCAATAATTTTAATAGTAAATCTTGCCGCTTTATACACTTTGGGATCGAACATCTTTGACTTACGACGATAATAGACGAACGTACACGAAGCTTGTAATCCGGCATTCTCTCTCACCCCAAGGGGGTGATGAACAATAAAATTGAAAAAGTTGCTACCTCCTCGGTTTTAACAATGAATTCCACATATTGAGTTGCTATATGTAATTATTTTTACGTTTTTCTTTCATTTCAATAATCATACAATCCGTACATATTAATATTTTTTTGATATTTTTCTGTATATAACGTTGGTTGATGTTAAGTTTCTCTTTATTTATAACAAATTTTAATAATTATAATACTTCTTTTGTACCTCAAATTGTAGATAAAGGTGCAAATTAACACATTAAATATTGAAACGCATATATTGACGATATAAGGAGGGGAGTTTCACAATTTTTGAAAATTATATACAGGTGTCTCTTAAATAGGGGGACATGGCTTAACCACAGATTCCTAAGGCTAAAATAAGACGATTTAACCAAACTTGCTTCTACCGGAAAGTGTACCATTTAGCCAGAAATCTGCTTCAAAGTTCTTCGAAAAAAAATTAATTTTTCTTATAATAATCGGACGCTTTATTCGATTTGGATGAAATTTGGTATGACAGTTTATATGGTTATGTCTTCTTTTAAGGTGATACTTGTCTGAGTGTCTGCACTGCTAAATTTTTAAAATAAATTTAATCTAGCAGTCTATCCAAATGTCAAACAAGTAATTTTTAATGACAGTAACAATTGTTTTATGGGTTGTCAAAAATTTTCTTTGCAATATTCTAAAATTAGTAACATCCGTTAGTTCGGCCTAATAGTATTTTACTACCATTATTATAAATAAGACGATTACATATCTCAGCTTACTCCTAAATAAGTTGTGAAGATTGACAACTCGTTACTGTCATTAAAAATTACTTGTTTGACATTTGGATAGATCGCTAGATTAAATTTATTTTAAAAATTTAGCAGTGCAGACACTCAGAATTTATTTTTTCTGTGTGAACCGTAACAGATATCACAAATTACACAGAGAGAGAAAAGTTTACTATTGAATGTATCTTTCTGAAGAAAAATAATTTCACGTTTTCGGCGTTGCCATTAAAAAGTTACGGGCTAATTAATGTTGGGAGACCTAAGTTTCATACACTAGTGGTTCACTAATAATAACAAGTATCACCTTAAAAGATGACTTATAACCATATAAACTGTCATACCAAATTTCATCCAAATCGAACAAAGCGTCCGATTATTATAAGCAAAATTAATTTTTTTTCGAAGAAATTTGAAGCAGATTTCTGGCTAATTGGTACATTTTCCGGTAGAAGCAAGTTTGGTTAAATCGTCTTAATTTAGCCTGAGGAATCTGTGGTTAAGCCATGTCTCCCTATTTATGAGACACCCTGTATATTAATCTACACGCAAAAATACGTGATACGTATTTTTTATTTTTTTCGTAAGGTACTCCATATTGCTGAAAAAAATTAATTATAACTTTAAAATTTGAATATAGCGCTAATAGTTCAGGAAATACGTCAGACTTTCGACATAACAATCGTTCGCAGTAAAAGAAAGATAGCCTTATACTATACTACTAGAGCATAGTAAGAGATAAAAGAAAATAGTAAGTCCAGAAATTTGTTCTTTGTTGAACGAAGATAGACATATATTGTTTACCATGGTGTAGAAAAAGACAAAAGATAACTGTAACGTTCAGCTACTCCGAGTATTACCGCAACGAGTATAACCTCATTCGTATTATTATATTATTTTATTGTGTGGTTGTAGCAAGAGATCATTAAGCGGTAAGTATTCTTTTGTAAAATAAATAGATTAAATTTAAAATACATATATATTTTATAGCAACGTGAAGAAAATATATTTTATACCGGATTATCCACTCTGCCCTACGAAATACGTCCCACTGCGCACATTTAATCTAGTCACGTTGCGCTGTCGAAAGTCTGATGTCATAACCGGATTATAAATGGCGAACAACCGCTTCTTTTGAATTATGTTATAAATATAATTTAAATATTGAAACCGAATTAATACTACTTTTATATTTTTTAATAGAGCACTTGTATGATATATTTTCAGTATTTAGTACTAGAACATTCAAATTTCACATAGTGAAACTCCCCTAGTGTATCTCACAATTTCAATAAAAATGGGTCTCATTTTTTACATTTCATAGTGTAATATTTAAATGGTAAAACAAAAAAAAAATGTTTTTGTTCATGTAAAATAGAAGTAATCATATAATATCATCGATCAAGTGCAAACCGCGATTTTTTCTATTTAATTTTGTACAAAATATGTGTCCTAAACTCAAGGGTTTTTACTTTTGAAACAGATAATAAATACTACCTTAACTGCGAATATAATTATTAAATGTGACTTACGTGCATGGGCCAAAGAAAGAGCCCACAGACGCAAATACGAAGCGGTGTGCGAGATCGTACTCAGCACATATTCGATTGTGTGAATAGCTTGGTGAATAAATATTTCACTCATCGGTTCATCATCATGGCCATGACTTTCCGCTGCGGCTGATTTTGTTGGCTCTACTACTTCCGGTGTTAATTCCATTCCCTGATTTATATCACCGTTGCTAGATGATACCTGAACATACTTAACTTACAAATTTGTTTAACAATATACCTATGTACATTTTTACATACTTGTTTCAAAGATTTCTTGCGTTGGAACATAATCCATAATGGTTTTCCAAGAAGTAAAACTGGTATACAAAGTAAAGAAGTAATTAATAAGGCCAATTGTAGTTCGTTTTGCCAATCCCACATATATTCCTCGCATGGTGGTTTAGGTACGGTGTGTTTTAGTAACATCATATTAATGAAAAGAATTAAAACTGATGGCGCACAATGCGGACTGTATCTTCCCACTAAAAATATTTTAATTTATTTGTTTTTCAAACACTATTAAGTATTTTTTCTATAGCAGATCTTAAAGTAATTTTTATTTACATAAATAGGGTAGTTGCGAAAAAAATAAATGTTATTTTTTCGTGTTAATTATGAAATATAAACTAATCAGAAACATATTAATGTAAAAATTATTAGAAAATATAAAACTTTTCATTCATAATTTCCATAAATAAAGTTCGCGATAGAATTCTTGTGACGTAGATTATTAATAATTATATAGTTCGACCAATATGACTCATATAAACCTGTTGTAATACCACGACAAAGCGAAGAAGTTGAATTATGTTTTAATTGTATCACACAAATATTTACATTATAATTCTAAAAATAAAATAACAAATACAAAAGTATTATTT
The DNA here is from genome assembly GCA_943142095.1 of Ophonus ardosiacus. NCBI lineage: Eukaryota > Metazoa > Arthropoda > Insecta > Coleoptera > Carabidae > Ophonus > Ophonus ardosiacus. The sequence goes on from OW964824.1 coordinate 16,684,339, forward strand.
AACAGTACGTATATTTTATAACTATTTACTTGAATACCAGATATATTCAATGGCTCGTAGTATTATCACGGTTTTAACTAAAACACTGTTTTTCGAAATGTCAAATTCAAATTTAAATATTTAATTTCACCCGTATGTTTAAAGAATTTTTTTTTAAATATTTGTTTAAAAACAAACTATGTTCTACTATAAAATTGTATTTTGATAAATTTGATATTATATATTATTGTTATTAAATAATGAAATTTGACATTTCTTAAAACAGCCTTTAACCGTGATCATACTACGAACCCTATGTTTAAATAGACTTCACAATATTGTTTTACGTGTAGCACGATTGTTTCGTGTTAAAATCATATTTTATTTTTCTTTTCTATATTAGAAATTTAAGGCAAAGTAATGAAACTAATGAATTTGTGTGAAAATGAATAATTTCTTTTGATATAGTGCTTCTCTCAAAAACATAAATCTTTGCAAATAATTATATTTAACTAATATTTAATAAAAATATACAACTATAATAAAATCGAATGAATATCTTTGACAATATGCAAATAATATTACACACACGAAACTGTTATAAGCGTAAACAACGTTAGTACAGAGTTTACTACTGAGAGTGTACCACTAGGGCAAGAAAGACTGTGATTGGTATTAATAATACACGTCACACACGGGAAAATTTGAAATAAGATTTTTTTTAAATTATATTTTGAAAAATATACAGTTGCCAGACGTAAAACATGTATTAAGTGAATAACTTGAACAATTCTTTTAGAAAAATAAATAAATTGGAAAATGCGCAACTACCCTATTGTGCTTAAATAATTTAACTTTTAATTTATTTTAATCTGCTATAGAAAAAAGTAGAATTCTATACATAACGATAAAATTTAATTATCGATCCGCGATGAATTTTTCGCTCGTCGATAAAATAGATTTTTATCATCTTGTATAAAAATAACTATTCCTTATATATGTACCTTCTTTTGGTGTATAGAGCGTCCATTTAAAGAACATCATAAATACCATGTAAAAGAACAAAAATACTAAAAATATCATTTGAGGTAAAAATTCCAAAAGAATACTTGATCTGTTACGGAAATGTCTACAAATTATCAATAATTAAACATTCAATAAAATTATAATAAACATTGACTTACAAATGATTCACCACGCTCATGCATACGCCAAAAATCATGTGGATCACTCCAAAAATAATAGACAATTTCATTTTATACGAATTCAAGAATATAATCTTATTCGATGCCAACTACAAACAATATAATTGGTAAATAAGGTAAACTGAAATGAATTTCTTAAATTCTACCTGCCAAATTGGATCCACGCCAAAGATGTACGGCTCCCCATTGTAATCCCACGTTGGATCCAAAGTCATTTCTTCTTCATGTGGTGCAGTAATGTTCCAACTCGTTCCAAATATGTTAACGGATTTAGAGAATATGTCATTGTAAATTAATCCAGTATAAATAGCAAAAATGCCCATAAGAAGAATGATATATCGTCCGCCAAAGAAGATGGTCCAAATTTCGCTGTTAATTTTTTTAGCCATGAGTTTTTTTTCGTAAATGCACATCCAAGCTCCGAAAAGGAGCATAATTACTCCGTGGCCGGCGTCACCAAACATAACAGCGAATAAGAAGGGGAAAGTAATAATTGTGTACAAAGCTAAAATAATAAATTTCATTAATATTTTAACTATACAGCTGTTCAAAAAATATGGAGCAATATTATTATACATATCCTATGTTAGGAGACAAACTACTTAGAATTTAAACACTCTTTTGTTTGAATTTTTGTCCAGAGTAGGGTACTATACCATAGTCAATTTTTAACTATCTTAAATAAGAATACGAAAATATACATAAATTAATGAGTATGAGGAAAATTTTTTTGTTTAAATATTCATTAAGTCGCAATCTACAAGCGATTGAAGTTGATTACTAATTGGGTACGACGCGTTACGTCCTAAGAATTTGATTGGTCGCCTGATTTTAAAAAGGAGATTCGCGCGTCTGCTAAGGTCTCCTTTAAAAGATTATAAACTGTCACGTTGATGTATAACCTAATTTTGTGTTTGATGAATTTGTTTGATTATAATATCTAGTAGTATTAATAATAATAATGTATTTGTAATTAAATCAATTTGTAATATTAATTAAATTAATAACAATTTGAAACAATGAAACTTCAAAACAAACAAACACTAGCGCCATCCACCGTCATACTTTGTGTCATAATATTGTCAAACTGTTTCAATGTTCTATAATTTATTAGGGAAAAAATTCTTATTATTTATGTTATTTATACTTAATAATAATTTCTTCGTAAATATAACGTATAAGTTTTTATATATAGTTATTTTCGTAACAAGTTATGAAAAATACCAAATATCATGCGAGTGTAAATTGACGCACGGCGCGTAGCGGAGTGCAAGTCAATACACACGAGCTAAGATATTTGAATTTCATACAAGTTATGAACATTATTTTTTAGACGAGCATAAATAAATTTTACTTTTTTTTCAAAACTGAAATTTTGGTTCAAACGTACGGACAGCTGACAAATGAATAATGTATACATATAGCCAGAAAATAATGACATAGTAACCTAGCAACCGTGTCAACTATTACGATATGAAATATATCGTAACACTAATGTCATAAGTTCAACTTTCATGCTCATATTCATAAACACTCGTAAAATTTCAAAACGGGGCGTTACAATTTCTGACAAATAGAATTAAACTTGACAAGTTACTTTTCGATTTTTCTGTCAGTGTCGACTGTTTTTATTGGACAAAAATTATGACGAGCCATTTAAAATTTTACGAATGTTTATGAATATGGGCATAAGTGTTAGGATACTATGTTGATATGTTATACTTATCACAATGGTCGCCTAAAAGAAATATTTCAGCTATGCAAACATGAAAAGATTTGTCCCCTCTATAACTAACAGTTTGTCGATCTCTGGTCAGTACCCGCTACGTCACGCACCAAATTCTTAAACTTTAAAAATTCATATCTCGCTTATTACGTAAAATTTTTAAGTCGCGTTTGCACTAAAATTCTTATTTCATCTTGTTCTTCCAGAAAAAATAAATAAATAAAATGGTATAGGACCTTTTTGAAGCATATTTATCTAAAATGAATAGGCCACTTTTGGGCAAGAAAAAACACCCGGTATAAGTGAATATTTTATCTCACCAGGGTTAACTTCTCGGTAACTGGCAACTCCGTACGAATCAATCAAATTTTGGAATCCACGAGTGAAACGGTTTGTCCTGTTGAAAGTAGGTGGGTTCTCAGCTGTTTCGATTACATTAAGAAACGACGGAATGGAACTTCCGCAAGCATTCTAAAAATAACTGTATAAATACAATGAAATAATGAAATGGTATATGTTACTCACGGATCCATCTTGTAAGGCCTTTTGAACTTCACTTAAATCAGCAGTAGGGACCCAGCATTCTCCGATAAGGCATTTCCGAGTGACATCCATATTGAACAGGTTTAAAGTGTGGTAGATTGCTTTCATTTTACGAACCATCACACTCCAGTTTTGGAGTTCTTTTGCGACACCCACTAATACACGTTGACGATGATCTTGGGTTTGATTCAGAACCTTTTCATTACAAAATGTTACTAACAATTACTGTGACATTTTATGATATTATACAGAATGAGAAATGCACTATAAATTTAGAGAAAAATGGTAAAAAAACTCAAAAATTATTCGTTTTAGGTATAAGATTCTCTTAATAACATATAAAGATATTATAAAAAGAAATACAACTGAATAATAAAATATAGGCTCTTTCATTTGAAAATGAAAAGTTATAGTCACTTAAAATTCAGTAAATTTGATTCGCTTTATCTAAGAACCGGTATAATGACAAAAAAATATACAGAGTGTAAATTTTAAAATGGGTCATAGGGCTATAACAATTTTTAGTTGCCAAAAGTTTCGATAATAATTTATTGAAAAAAGAATTAGTGCATATTATAAAGAAAAAAATTACGAATTTTTTGATACCAAACACATTACATATCTGTTTCATATAAAGCCAGAAAATAAATTAAAAAATTTGCACAATTAGCCGTGAAACTGACAAGAGACAAAACAAAACAATTGTTGACTTGAGACGCTCATTAAAAAACGTTTCATACATAGTATTTGTTATATTATTATTATTATTTTCGTTTTTATTAAGAATAAATCATGGATAATTTGTCTCATGAAGAAAAATTACAAATTATTAAATGGTTTTAATTGTTCCCTTGTAGTTTCAGTTTTTCTCGTTTCTTATAACTTATTACATGTAGATCATCTTTAATTTGTAAATACCTATTACAATAAATAATAATTGTTTCTTAAATAAATGTCATAGTGTTTACTTTATTTTGTATTAGTTCATAAATTAATAACTTTAATTGTCCCCTGTCATGTTAGTAAAAAATGACAATGTTACATATGACCCGTTTTATAATTTACATCCTGTATATGTATACCCAAATCGGCCAAGCAGCCGATGCACGTCATGAATAAAAATTGAATAAAACTAGATGTGTGACGTCATGTACTGGTACGTTTACAGAGGTTTTAGAATCTTTATGAAAAGAGTTATACAGATTGCAATCTGTAATGAACTTTACTATTCATCTTAATAATATTTATATAAGGCCATACACTTTTTGACGATTAAAGAAGATTGAAATTTTATATCATTTTTCAATATTAGTAACTTTAATGCAGTAAGGTTTTTACACTAAGCGTTGACGTGCATCGGTTGCTTAACCGATTTGGGTATAGCGTATATAGTTGCACAGAAAACAAAACTTAATTTTGACTATTATAATAACTTTAATACGCCTTTATAAAGCAATGTGTGTATTAGATATTTTACAGAAAAACGGAATAATTTGACAGTGCCGGAGAAAATTAAAAAAAAAAAATTATACGTGCCTATAGGTGAAAAAAATACAATTCAAAATATATGATAATATATAGGAATGTTCTATTTAAAAAAAAAAGAGAAACAATTCTTGCTGAGCAACACCCTATATAAGTACGTGACAATAAATTTACGTTATGCTCCTTGAATAGACGAATAAATTCTGTGAATTAATTTATGCTGTATTTCTAACAAGGGAGATATGGAAGGTCATTTCAAAGTCTCATCCTGTATAAATGTTAAAGGAAGTTACCCACGGCAACGACTTTTAAAAAAATATGTATTGCTTATCAATTTTAATCTTAAATAGGTTGTAATTAAACTAAGATAATGTTTAATTACAAACCCTTTTTGTTAAAAAAGTGAAATTACGTCACAGACAATTTTCAACAACTTTATTTATCTCGGGTATTATTAATTTATTGAAAAAATAGTAAAATAGAAGTCTATTTTTTTTATCAAGATTAACATATTAAAAAAGTCAAAATATAAAAAAGCATTAATAAAATATGAATGTAGTACCATATTCAGATCTTCCAGCCTAGTTCGAACTTCTTTTAGCATATTCTGCCTTTCGGACAAGTTACTTGGACAAGTGTATAAAGACGCATGAAATCCAGCACAAACTTTCTTAATGCGACTTTTTAACTGTTCTCCTTGGAAAAATGCAACGAATACAGTTTTGTACAGTTCATTACCCTGAAAATAATAAATTTAATCCTTCCAAAACCTAACTGAATAATTTTCTCTTACAGTAGCTGGATCTTCCAAAGGCTTATCCAACTCCACCCGTCTCAAGAACACGTTTCCTCTGGAAATTCTCCATAACATCCTCTCAAACCCAGGAACTCTTTCTCTCTGGATGACTCCAGCAACAAAACCAAGGCGGCCACGAATGTTTGTGGGGGCGGATTCTTCAGTGATCAATGCTCTAGTCGCCATGTCCATGCCGTTCACTTCTTCTTGCTCTGTGAAGAAGATTTGAGTCTTCTCCAACACATGACGTAGTTCGCATAGTTCCAAATAGTTCGATTTGAGGTTAACAGCATTTTGACTCAATTCTCGGATGTCGTTTTCTGTTTTCTCAATATGAGCCTAAAGAGAAGAAATATTGTAATTATTTACAAAATATAAAAGTACTGATTTTCGCTAGTAAATAAAAATTAACGATATTAGAGATATGAGTTTATGATAAGCAGGTACTTAATTTGTAGTATTTATTTGTTTTATCGCAATCACAACTGTGTCACGAGGAATAACAAATAATAAATTTCTCACATTGACAATATAGAGATTATATGGAATTTTGATCTTAAAAAGTTATAAATCAGATAAGATTTTTATTAATATAGTTTTAAAAACGCACATAACATCATAATGATGAAATATATGTATAGCAAGCGCGTGTTTAGTTGACACTGACACTGTACATACTTTGGCTTATAAATGAATCCCCTTTCTTTTTATACCAATTTTAGATGTTGACGGAGTCTTTTCCTCATTATAACAATAGCATATTATAATTATTATTACATCTCGCCTGGTCCAAGTACGAATTTTAGGTTTTTGGTTTTCCACATTCGAGAACAGTGTATATTTAACGTGGGGAAACATTTATGTCAATTACAAACATGGGGTCCCGTGGCCGCGTGCCTGAGTGTCTGGTCGCGAACCCGGAGGAACCGGGTTCGATCCCGACAGACGCCAAATATTTCCAATTTTAAATGGCACCTGGTAAGCGCCAACACGGTAAAATATATCGTCATCATTACCGATGTCTACATGTGTTGTAGATACTGGCACACCCAGAAATGGGTCATATGCCGTGATGATAAATTTATTTATTTATTTAAAAACATTTAATTCATTATACAATAGATTATATTTACAATTCTTTATCTCTAAATCTATAGAAGATATAATAAAAATGTTCAATATATTGGATACAAAATTTGAATTTTTCCACTTGTTTTTCAAGGGCTGCGAAATTAATTTTCATCTTATTATTTTATATATTTATATGTCTCTATTTTTATCTCCATAGAAGATATAATAAAAATTTTAAATGTATCGGATAGAGATTTTTATTTTCTTTAATATTTGTAATAACAGAAATTTTCAAAAAATAATATTTAGAAGATTTTTTAAAGAAACTAATACTTCCGGTTGTCCAATTATTACCAAAACCTTTTCAGCTCTTGCCATTAATGTCAGTATAAGAAATACGTAGTTAAATTGGTCTTAAGTATTATAGTTTTTGAGGAATCGTATTTATAACATTCACATATATATATCCACACACATCATTGTAAAAATGTTAAAATCTGGTTCTAGTGACCTTAAATCGTGCTTATTCATTAAAATCTGGATGAGCGATTTTTCGCATGATTCCAATACCTCTCTTAGCGAGAGGTAAAAATGAGCACATTCGCATTGATTTTTTTTAGCATCATTAATTTCCCGCACTTTTTACAAAAATAACTACATTATTAATATTAATGTTATGATTACCTCTAGATCGATGATTTCTCTGGGATTCGGTGCACGTGGTAATTCTTGAACGTCTGGAATAGGCACATCATCTTTCTTCACTTCGGCCTCAATGTAACGGAGTTTTCTTTCCATTTCATCGCAGCGACGAACCTCATTCACGAATTTTCTTTGAAAGGCATTCACATCTCCGTTTAACTAAAAACATTCAAATAAGATTATTTTCATTTTTGTAAGATAATCTAATATTAGAAACAATTCATACTTCTATTTCAAATAAAATACATACATAAAATTCTATTTTAAAATAATTGCAAAATTGGACTGGAATCAAATCAGAATATAAAGAAATCTCTGTAGTATCATTTCAAATATTTGTTGTATTTGAAGCCAAATCGAGTACATTTTTAAAACAGTTTTTAAACTCTTTCATTTTAGAGTAAAAGTTAAAAATGTGAAAAAGTGTACTTTTACCTTCTTTTTAGAAGAATCTGTTCAATTTATTTCATTTAATGGTTACGGATTATTTTGTAAATAAAAATATCGGTTTCGATTTTGGTTAAGTTAAAAGTCACCTTTTAACCGGTTTCTAAATAAATGAGCTTAGAAAATAGTTTCCTGTCTTTTTTTTATTTCTAAGGAAAAATTAAAATAGGCACAGAGAGAAAGAAAATATATAAGAAAGAGAAAAGAGAAAATTAAGTGATATATAGGAGACAATGTGACGAATGACTGCTTCTGTATTTATGCCAACTATTAAAGTGGGATGTGTCGTAAATTTATTATTTATATTTAGAATTCTTATTGTTATGTATGTTTACAAGCAATAATCGGACTAGTTTCAATGTTTAGTACAGAATTAACGTTGTATGTAAATAGATTATGACTTAATTTATGTTGTTTTCTTTTGTAGAACCTGGGGTGATTTATGATTTAATATTTATAACACAAAAGCAAGAGTTTAGAAAAAAAAAAAAATGTTTCCCACGTACTACGTTTACTTAGTACCATACAGCTAGAATCTTATATTGAGAGGGTATATATTTCATACATAGCCTACTGAAAAATAACGATAAAAATGAAATTTAGTAAAATTTTATTTAATTTTTTTTTTTCAATATTTTTGTTAATAAGGATATTAAATGAGAAGAGAAAATACTCTATCGAATGAGCCTAAAAAATATATGCCATGCCATTTAAAAAAATACAATTTTGTTACAGTTTGATAACCACTATTTTAATTTTTTTTTTCTTCAATAAGTGAAAGTCCCTCTTCATCTACTACAAATTTATTTGAATAATTATCTTATATTCCCAATAATAAAGAAAATAATCGGGGTGTCCAATATCCGTGAAATAAATAGCATAAAGGACTTTTTTTGCATTTGTTATTTAGAAATCTCGCCTGGATTTAATTTCTAAATTTTGACACGTGCGAAAAAACATATCTTATACAACTCGTTCTTTAATATGCTATTACGTTTACAATAAAAGCGTAAAAAAAAGTGTCAGCATTCATTTTTCACCCATTTGCTTTAAAAAAGTAAATTTTTTTCACGCTCTTAATGTTTAAAAAAATACATATTTCAGTCGTGATCAGTATATTATGTAGTATTTGCCATTTAATTTTTTCTTATAGTACTGTAACACCAGTATACCTAATCTAACTACAGATTCATGTCGTCTACATTCATAATTGCATTCACATATGTTCTATTTTTCCAACTCGGTAATATTTTCGTCCGTAAGACACCACTTATAACATTCCTCTACTTACAAACCATACGTCCACGAACGCGCAGACCGTCAATCTGAGCAACATTTACACGATTTACACATTTCATTCGAAATATTTGACAAAAAACAACTTGATCTCCCTTACGTCTCGGAACTGAACGGACCCTTTTTCACCGAGTTCAGAGACCGCCGGATAAGCGGCTTCGGGCTGAATGAAGAGCTGGCACAAGGCCATCTCTTCACTGCGAAACATCGCTCCCATTTTCCTTTCGCCCAGCTGGTTTCACTCGTTCTCAAACTGAAACAAAACGAGATTACCTTGCAGAATTAATACCCGCACAATTCAATTACATGTTATATACATATATTATGAAACGGTAAATCAGTATAGATTATCTGCGTCAGTGGATTTTTTTTACGTAGAACCAGTAATGCAAGAAAAAATGATTTTTAGATTTTGCGTTTATAATGAAATCATTACGATACGCAATTGCGTATCGTAATGGCCTTCATTTCGCTACGCAATTTTTTGTTTTAGAAGATTGGTACTAGATGACATTTACTTAACCCTTTTTTACGTAATTCATTTTTAGTTAATTGATTTTTTAGAAAGTATATTATTTACAGTGGTCTGAGCTATACAGGGAATTTATTTTAACATGCAACATATGGCGAATCACTTCCATGGTTACTCACTATTGTCAAAAAATGACAGCAATATAATATTTGTCCATTTTAAAATGCAACATACAAAATTTTTAGTTTAGTATTATCAAAACTAATTTCCAATAAATTAGCCTACAGACAATTAACAAATAAACAAAACATGAATGTTGTACATCTTAACAAACTTTAGCTTACAAAAATTCATAACTTTCATGTAATAAATGTTAAAAAATACCCCCAATCACTCTGAGGCAATATTCTAGTCGGTCGTAATAAGAATTGACACCATTTGTGATGTGTTTTGGAGGTATCTCCTGTGCTGCAATACTATTTATAATGTTGCATTTTAAAATGGACAAATATTACATTGCTGTCATTTTTTGACAATAGTAAGTAACCATGGAAGTGATGAACTATAATGTTGCATTTTAAAATAAGTTCTCTGTATTACGTAGCTCAGGCGGAGTGCAGTTGATTTCATCTTCCATGATTCCACTAAATTCAGTTAAATTTTTTACAAATTTTTTCAATTTTCAATACAAGTAAATTTGTGCGTAAATATGAAACGACATTAACCTTTAAATAATAATTGAATATTTTAGTATGTAGAAGGCACAATATATAAAAAATAGTATAAAGAACTCATTTTATGACTTTTTTTCGCACTTGTCAATTAGAAAACTTGCCAGACTCGTTTTCTAAATTTTGATGCGTGCGAAAAAAAAAAAATGTCTTATATAACTTGTTCTTTCATATACTATTACTCTTGAATAACGCATTTAACGTCAATAAGGTTTTATTACATAAGTTTGATAACATATTGAATACAAATTTTAAATATGGGGGAGTATTTTTCATTGGTTTCTAGAGAGTGGATTTATTTAGGTCCGATACTGTAATAAAAAAAAATCTGTTGTGGCCAGCACAAGACCTCTCGCCATTTCCATATTAGGTTATATAAGTATTGTATTGCACTTTGCCATCGAACCGTCGTTTTATAACAAAATATTACAGAACTTTACCCAAATATTGTTTTTTATTGTATTTAACATGTCTTCTGCACACATATAATTCTAATTATATCTATTTTTCATTGTATGAGGAAGTTTCTAAATGTCACAGATTCTTCCAATTCATTAACCAGATTGGCGGTATTTCTGATGGATATATACATATTACAAATATTTAATTAATAAAACAATAAGAAAGATTAAATGAACTTCCCAGAAAAAACTATCAAAATGTCATTAAAACTGTTGATTTTTGACACTGAAATCTGTCATTTACAAATTGTTATAAACATTTGAATTTGTCAACTGGTTTCCTTAGTGTAGTTTCGCCTACTCGACTTGTTATATCCCGATATTCTATATATAGTAGCGTCTTTATCTCTAAATTTATAGAAGATATAATAAAAATTTTAAATGTATCAGGTGTAGAATTTTGTTCTTCACAATTAGTAATATCAAAAATTTTCAAAAATTAATATTTGGAAGAATTTCTTTTAAAAACTACTACTTCCGGTTATTCAATTGTTACCAAAACATTTTCAGCTCTTCCCAGAAATGTCAGATTGAGGAATTCATAGTTAAACAGGTCTTATGTCTTATAGTTTTTGAGGAATCGTCCGTCCAACATCCAGCCATACACACACACACACACACACACACACCCACACACACACACACACATCCCCCCCCACACACACACACACAGAGAGAGACATCATTGTAAAAATGTTAAAATCGGATTGTAGTGACCTTGAAGCGTGCTTATTCATTAAAATCTGGATATGTGATTTTTAGCATGATTCCAATACCTATCTTAGCGAGAGGTAAAAAGTTGTACGTATATCAACAAGGCACAAACGTCAAACAAGTAAATTCGCGGGAAATTAAATTAACAACAGAGCATGCGCGCAGGCCCTAAGCATATGAAGTTAGTAGTATTGGGGACGTGACGTTACAATATTTTAATTAATCACTAATTCCACTGCTTTAATAAAATACCTTACATTATCTAAAATCTTACAGCTTAAAGAGATTAACAAAACAGTAAAAGATATATAAAACTTGATTCTAAAGCAAAAAATAATAAAATAAATATTATCTGCACTAAATGACCGATGATGAGTTCGAATATGATAAGAGTCAATCATTATTTTGTTTTATTTTCCACTCAAAAATGAAAATGGACTCTGGTTGCACATTAGTTTTACATGTCCAGGAAGTGACGTTTAGTAAATATTCTCAGTAGCCGGTAATAAAATCGTGATCACTTATTTATTTATTAATAATAAAACTATTAAATCTTCATTTGGAATTTTAATTGTTGCATATGTCAAGTTTTAAGTGACTAAAAATAAGAAACAGTTTACATAACTAGTAAATTTTATACTTTTTATAATCAGATGCAAAATACATAAGCTTTGTTCGATGAGATGTACTAGGCCGCCCTAGTGTTAACTTTCTTGCACTAACATGTTTTATGAGAAACGGGCAGCTTCTGACAGGCTGTTCGATGACAAATATTTTAAGAACTAGTGCTCACTTTTCTGACCTGACTCGCGAGGTAGTGTAAGAAAGTGCAGACTAGGAGTGGGGGTAGCTAAATGTTGTTCGGTAGACATTTAAATTCTATCCTATCTACACATCTGTTTATTTAACCTAAAATTTTGTTTTGCTATATAAAGAATTAATTAATATATGTCTCTGAATCTGATGAAGAATCAAGTGATGATTGATCTTCGTCAGAATCGTTTATTAGTTCACTATGCTCTTTAAAACAGACATTTCTGCAGTCACTTTTTTGCAGCTTTATGATATGACTGTGTTTATAAACAACCTAACCTTTTACACCTTTGGCTACGCTTGGCTTGATTACTCACAGCTGAGCAAACTTGCCCAAATATACACTAGTGTGTTTTATGAAACCACAAGAATTAGACTGTACTAGTGTACACTACATTGCACTGCACTATTCTGCTCTGCACTTCAAGCACTTCTCATCGAACAGAGCTATAGTTGAATTGAGTAAATTAAAACGTATTATAAAAATATATATTATCCAACAATAGTAATGATATAGTCACAATTTTGTATCAAAAATAATCATTGATGTTTACACTAATATTTCACACCCCTAATTATATGAAGCTAATATTCATTATGTTAAAAGATTAGTTCATTGATTTCTTCATAGGTACTTTTTTAATTTAACACAGTACATGTACTATCCCATATACATGAGTCATATTCATAAGCATGTGATACCATAATACCATGTGGTATAAATCACGTGTAAAATAAGGTCGGGACCATGAACAATGTGAAAGATTATAAAATAAAAAAGGTAATTCCATACTTTCCTATTAAAAAGATTTATTATGTATATACGATAAATTCCTGGTTTATTCTACTTGAAATAAATTTCGGAGTAAAATTTTAAACAAAGAAAGATTTTTAACTTATTTGGAAATGGTTCAAATATTTGATAAGATTAGAACTATTATAACTTTTATAAAAACTATTTTTAATACATATTAGGTTTTGAAAAAAAATATATAGCGATCGATATCCATAGGTACTCGAAGTATACCGCAAGCAGTTAATAAAAATGAAATTAAACTTAATACAAATCTATAAAATGTCACATTAACATTTTTTTTTTGGAAATAAATATATCATGATGATTTATAACTCATTGCCAGAGTATATACAATTTTCTTTGGCAGATTTAATGAAAATATAGTTTTACACGTTAACAAAGATCGTATTTTTGTGTGAAAAATAATTTGTAAAAAAGTGATTTTTAATATAAACAAGTACAGTATTTATTTTGTATACCCTAATCCATATTAGTTGGCCTATTGTTAAATTCATTCATCGTGACTTAAATAGTATTATTTCTAATAATAAAGGAGGAAGTAAAGACATTTCCACATTGCAACGTAACTTTCAATTATATTTCTAGTTAAATATTAATATTTAACAGTATAGTTATAACTCAAATTTATTAGCAAAATTTCTATTATTTGTCAAGACCTTTAATTGGTCTTTGTTGACTGTTGGTTTTCCGTAATAAATAAATAAATAATAATAAGATAATTCGCCGTTTATTCTTCAAAATTGCCGTATTTTTTATGGTGTCTCACTTCTAAACTCTAAGAAATAAATGACGTCAGTTCTTTTCAAACTTGATTTGTTTTTCTTGTATTGTTAGTAAAGCTATGAATTATTTCGTTTGACATTAAAACAACAAATTATTTCAAAATATGTATATATCTTGCTATGTACCACAAGAACTAAAAAATACCGATAATTAAGTTAATCATTATTTATATCATATAGGTATGCGCTAAATAAAATAAAATTTTAGCTACCAGACCAACTAATATGAATTAGGGCTTGTATAATAATTAATAATAAACTTACGCATTTATAATAAAACGGTAAAATTTTAATGTGTTATTATATAAATTGTAACATATATTACGTTATGTGAACAAGAAACGCGTCGTTACACAAACAAACTAATATACGTTAGTAATGAATAAAATAAATGAATAAAACAAACAATAAATCAATTGAACGCTCACCTATCTTCTTTTACTATCACTCCCGACAACTTTGGGCAACTGAGAGAACAAAACTCAATCCTTGACAACTTCCAGAACAAGATCATATGATGCGGTTAATACGTGCTAACGAATACACACGGTATTTGTTCAGGTAATAAAGTCTACACAGATAACGAGACGAGACCACAAAATACATACTTGTAAAATATGTTATATCTCAAGTGTATGAGATAATACAGTGATTATATTTAAATCTGGAAATTACTACTGCAATAGTGTGTGAATGTATGTGACATTGTGACCTATTAGGTTTATGAAAAAAAAAGAGAAAATAGTTGAAAGATTAGATAATAAAAGACGTGATAATTTTAATATTTGTGTAGTGCACGTGAGTTTGGATTGGAATTCACTACAAAGTTTCCTTATTCAATGAGACCCATTTTTATTGAAATGATTGAAACGCGATATTGACCTGCGGTTTCAAAATTTTGAATCAGTGCACTGAGTAGTATCTAGATACATAAAAATTAGATTTTTGAAAATTTTGAAGTTTTTATCTAAATGTAGGGTATATTGACTTTTGGGGCAATAATTCAAAAATATGAAGAGCTGATTAGATTTTGGTTATATAACTGATCTAACGGAAGTACCCTTATTTGAATTTGATTACTTCAAAAATGGGGAGAGATATAAACTTGGTAGTAATATAATTGATTGTAAAGAGAATGTTACGTAAATGTGCGCATTTTTAGAGTATTTGAACAACTGTGTGAATTTTTAGTAAGTATTGAAATAAAAATGGATAAATGCTATAAACAAGTTTATGTACGGACGTATCATAATTTGACAATTATACACGAATTTCTCTGACATAAACGTCATTTTATAGCCCGCGGGCCTCATTATACCCCGCCGGGCTATAATGAAGCGTCAAACTAAATTATAACCTACAATATAAACAATTTAAACAGGCAACATGAAAAGTTTTTATTACAAATCGAATTTTTTTATATTCTTCAATGAAAAATGAAAATTAATTTTATGATATTTATAAGGAAAGCACGAAGATATACAAAATAAAACTCAAATGACATAACTAATAAATAAACAATAAACTGATGTTCTCCGCTTTCATAGCAACACTAGATATAGGATGTACGAGGACAAATTCTTTTCGATACAATTTTTCTAACACTCATAATTTGAAAAATGTCGTCCGTGCATAAAGTTTTGTATGTACCACGAGCGTAACTTGCTTTTATGGCCATTGACGTGTTTTTCTCCCTCGGCTTACGCCTCGGGCTCAAAATCCCGCCGCAGGCCATAAAAGCCTTCTTACGCTCTTAATACATAAATAACTATTATTAAATAGCGTTAGAGTGAATATTTTAAATATAGTATGTGCTAACAAGGAAAACATGGAAATTTCATGCTCCCAATTTACATTTTATTTATTTATACAAAACTATGTTCTGTAATATATACTGTAAAAATAAAATAAAAATATATCATCACGGCATATTACCCATTTCTGGGTGTGCCAGTATCTACAACACATGTAGACATCGGTAATGATGACGATATATTTTACCGTGTGGGCGCTTACCAGGCGTCACCTCACGGGCACTCATAGCTGGCGTAGAGAGTGCACCACAGGGGTCACTTTTGTGCCATTTAAAATTGGAAATATTTGGCGTCAGTCGGGATCGAACCCGGTTCCCCCAGGTTCGCGACCAGACACTCAGGCACGCGGTCACTGATTTTTTGATATATTACAAAAATATGTTTTAGCTTTCGTAAAAATTCTGTTTCATTATATTCTGCCTATTATATTGAAAGTTATTACATTTTAAACCCATAGGGGTCTTTACTTTTGAAACTGATAATAGTAAGCTTGGTAATGAAACTGATGGAATTTCTGTTACATATTCAGCGTAGGAGACAAAGAATTGTATAATTAATTGAACAATAAAACTATGAATAACACACATCCGCAAAAATGTATAATAGAAAACCAGAAAACCGTGAAATAAATCTATTGGCTTCTCTACACATCGGAGTAAAAATTGCATTTAAAATTCTTTATCAAAAAGTAATCGGACTTTGGGAAAATTTGGCGGATTCCACTATAAGAATAAGAATTAGAGATTAAATACGAGGCTCACGCCAGAATTATTGAAAACATATTTATATTTTTTTAGAATTTTATTCTAAATATGTTCAGAGTATAGTTCTCTTCAATAATAATACACTTCATCATTATTTTTTCTATCAATCTCTTCTTCAGACGAAAACCTTCTAAATCAAATCAGGTGACTATAGCGGCTGTTCTATTCTATAATTATAAAAAATAATTAGCTAAGTTGTAACTAACTTAACTTTAGTAATTTAATTTCAAATGACAAGTAATATAACTGTTTATAAAATGCAAATTTTGTTTTCCATGGCCTGCCTTATTTTTTAATTCTTAATTATTCTATAGCGACGTTTGTATAAAGGATATTAATGCAAAATTTTGTGCTTTTCTTATTTCTTTAGTTGATCGTTAAATCTAAAAAGGTTGTTAGACATACCTATCGATTTGAACTTTGCAGTAAGGTTCAAGCTATACATCAGTTTTATTTATTCTTCTTTTTAAGAAATCAGATGTGTCAGGCACAGGTTTAATACTTTTATATTTACTGTATTTCACCTTTTTTATTTGTTGTTCAAATCTAATTGTTTTACCGGAATCAGTTATGGAGATTGGAGGTATTATCAAACTTTGTATATTTTTAGATCATATTTCGTATAATTCATAATTCCTTTCAACAATTAAAAATCTACTTTCATTAATCCCAAATAAATATAAAAATCTGAACCTTCGGTTCGTTAATCGTTTGTAAACAAAATCAAATTTGTCGTTCCAATAGATAGAAAAGTTTGTAATACGAAATTGGTTACGGCCTTGGGTGTGTATGTCTACATACCAAAATACTTTATGTAGATTTCGGTAATGACGACACATTTTTACCGTAACTTTTTTTACTGATAAATATTTAATAATAAATTGATTTCAACATTTCCGTTGTAATCAAACTAGCTGTTAGAACCACTACCGGTTGGTAAACCTACTCAGTCACGCATTCCATAATATAAAAGTAGTAAATGAATAGGACTATCAAATTATGTATAATAAAAATAAAACATTTTTTTTATTTATTTACCTTTAGAGGTTTTATATAAGTATTTACTACTCATTGCACGAATTATGTATATTAACTATTCTACATAAAAAATCACGGAAACATTGAAAACAATGAGATCTCTCTAATTACAATGTCCTTGAGGTAATTATTTCGTTACTGTTTAAAACATCATCATGTCAATCTTACATAATTTGTAATTTTTTTCCACAAATTTACACTTCAATTCTAACTTTTTGTGTAACTGTCACATGCTTTGTACAAAGTAAATAATATAATTATCATTATGCTACATACAGTAATTTTATTTATACTTTTCATATAAAGTGACCCTGACTGTTTATAAACATATGAATTATGGAAAAGTGTTTTTGTGAATTTAATGTTAATTAATTAATTAAGTAATTGATTACAAATCTTCAAAAATAACTATTGATGTATTTTGGGAGTAAATGCTGCAAAATATTAATCACCATAATAAATCATTTTATTAGTTCATAAATTGTTTTACCGTCAATCTAATTTGATATATGATTAAAAAATATTTGCTTTACCAGATCAAAAACAAACATACGTACTTACTTGAAAGTAAGTTTGAAATATCGGTTTTCTTTAAAACATCTGGAAAACATAAATAAACATATATTTATATACCAAAATTCTGATGTATACAGTTCATTATTTCCTGCCAATAGTGCTCGTATTAGTACTATAACTAAATTTAAATTGAGAAGCTTATGACAAAAACAACCTATTTAAAATTAATTATAATAATAATATGTCAAAAGTTAAATGTCAAATAATAGATATTTACACACCAAGTGAGCTAAGGTAATGTTTATTCATGAGAAGAAAGTTTAAGTTAATTTCTTCGAGTGAATAAACATTCTTAGCTCACGTGGTTTGTACAATATTTTATTCAATTTTGACGAAATACTAATAAAAACCATTATAATATTTAATTTTGACAAAATAAAAAACTGATCATTTAGTAGGCTAAGCACGACATTCGTCGCTGATGTCATGTATTTAATATGCTTTATTGTCTGTCATTTGTGCCGTGAAAAATAATGAAAATGGCTGATAATGTCTGATAAATATTATGGTGTCATTTTCGTACCTGATGTTATTTTAAATGCATTATTTGTTGAAGAGTGAGTTAAAATTTTGTGAGTGATTTAAAAATTTTTTTAATTCACATGTGAAAAAAGTGTTACTTATAGTTGTTGCTATGGAGTTAATAATAACAGTTTAAAACGTCAAAATTGAATAAAAATAAATAAAACATCAGTAATTCAATGGCACTCTGAAATATGCTGTAAATTGCGAATTTTAATTTGACTCTTTCTCGTAAAATAAAAAGAAATTTTAATTAATTTAGACCCATATTGTGTAGTTTTTAATTCTGAACAACTTTTTTATTTACAACCTTGCTCTAAATTAATAGGTCAGAAACTACATGAAAAAAATAAAATTGTATTCCCTATATTACGGATATCAAGTAGACACCCGGTATAATAAATTTCGTACAGTAATAAGTAAAAGGCTTTTAGTAAAATGATGCATAAATAATTCCAAATGATATATAGACAATTATTTTTATCATTAAAAGAAATAAGTGATACTTATGTATATTATACACCAAGGTTGAGAAGATAATCATTATTGACCTAGCGCCAAGATTGTAATCCGAGGGCGAAACCCGAGGGATACAAGGCGCCTGGTCAATAATTATCTTCTCAACCGTGGTTTATATACTATTTTTTTCACTACTAGGATATAAATCCTATTTGAATTTTTTTTTTATTGATAATAACAATCACTTTGACATTAATAATTACGTTACTTGCTTGTTAATATTCACAAAAACAAAGTAGGCTTACTTACACTTATGAGCTTTAATTTGTTTTTGATTTAATTATTTAATAAAAACACTTTGTGTTGTTACAGTCTGCAGCGTAAGTAGTTTATTATTATTTTTAAATAAATCTATCGAAATGTTTGTACCAATAAAAAAAATAGTGATTTATTCATTGCTACATCTACACATGTTTTACAACTTCACCAAAACAGTACAATGGCCAAGCGAGGCGAGGCAGCAGCGTAGGTCAATTTAAAATTAAGCGGCAAATTTAAATTATATACTTTTCTTGAGTTTAATGAGTTAAATAATATTTGGATTTGAAGGCATGAGTTTGATTATAAAGTGACAGTTTGCATTATAGACCTAGGTTAATAATAAATTATTATTGACCTAGGTTACCATGGTTACAAGCAAGCGGTAGTGAAAAACAATTTCTCATCTCAAATAAAGGTAAATAATAGTGGGTTCCTAGGCTAGTAGTGAAAAAAAGTAATTACTGATGAGTACTATAAGAGGCTTGTATAGTAATTTTGTGATTGTATTATTAATTCATTTGCTATTTATTAATATGTATTCTAAAATATCGCACTTTATATTTACAAATAAAACTACAAAAATCAAATTTCCGTTTATTTCTTCTTGTTTTATAAAAAAACTAATTTAGAAATCCATAAATCTCAATCTTTCTTGTAATTACAGTTATGGTTACTGTCCGTGAAACCCTGACACAAAACAAGTAAAACCACTAGTAATTGGTCAGTCATTAACTTAAATAATCTGGGTCATTGTCAGTGCGAATTTGCTTACTTTCAATTTCTGGTGCGTTCACCTTCTCACGATTTATGACAAAAATAAAAAAACCAATACTTGATTTCCTTGACTGCAGCGATTTTGTTTCTGTTCCAAGATTTTTAGTAATGAAATGAGTAATCAGCAAATTAATTGATTAATAGTAACCAAGGTTTTTGACACCTACCGAATTGTAGTTATTGGAAGTTCAAAGAACTCGTCTATATTTAAATATAGAACAAATATTGTTTCTCATGACGTTGGTTGGCAGTTTCGCACGCACCCTTAGCTTATAGAATGTCATTAATTTTTTTTATCTTAGTAGCACAATGACCAGGAAGAAGACAAAAAGAATTTTTCGTAATTATTTTTTTGTGACCAGTGTAAATATAACTCATCCTGGCCTATATATTTTCTTATAGAATGAGAATGAGATATTTAAAAAAAAAAAAATGTGCGTGCACAGATCAAAACTGTTCGCGAGCAGTTCGAAATTAAGAACTAGTGCCTGGTCGCGAACCTGGGGGACCCGGGTTCTATCCCGACCGGCGCCAAATATTTCCAATTTTAAATGGCACAAAAGTGACCCCTGTGGTGCACACTCCACACCAGCTATGAGTGCCCGTGAGGTGACGCCTGGTAAGCGCCCACACGGTAAAATATATCGTCATCATTACCGATGTCTACATATGTGTAGATAATGCCGTGATGATATATTTATATTTATTTATTTACGCGAACAGTTCGCGAGTTAAACATCAACACCAGATATTTGAATTCACTGTCACAGACAAACCAATATATGGGTTTGTCTGTGTTACTGTGTAGTTCAGAAAAAGTTCTCGTTTGAAATTAGCAAAAAAAAAAAATTCTGTTGTGGCCAGCAAAATACCTCTCGCCAATTTTATATTAGGCAATATAAGTATTGTATTTAACATTTCTAGTACACACAAAAAAATCTAATTACATCTATTCTTTATATTTCAATTCATTCTATGAACAAGTTTCCTCCTACTCTTCTAAATGTTCAGTATTCTTCCAATTCATTGATGAGATTGACGGTATTTCTAAAGGGTATATAATGAAATATATGTATAGCAATCGCGTATTTAGTTGACACTGATATTGTACATACTTTGGCTTATAAATAAATCTCATTTGTTTTCAAACAAATAGCATATTATTACATCTCGACTTGTCCATGTACGAATTTTAGGTTTTCCGCATTCAAGGACAGTGTCAATATAAAGTGCGGCAGCTTGGGGGTTACGGCTCAATCGAATTAAAGGAAAATAGTAAAAAAATACGAATGTATATGCTGAATAACGAATATTAATAAAAAAATGAAATGGTATAATTGAAATATTTCGGAAATAAAGGGTTTTTTGTTATAGCGCTTCGACACTAATATGAAAATATTTTGATTGGCGACCGAGAGACCACCTATACATGCATTACAAATAGCATGTTAGGAGGTGGGGATTACTACCAATGGAAGTTAAGAAATTCAAATTCGAAAGGAGGGGCTAACATTCCTGTGCTACAGTTTCCAAACAGTTTTTATTTTAACATAAATTTCTTGCATTAAACTTAATAATTTAAATACACCTGTAATTATAAAGTATGTAGACTTATACAGTGTTATAATATTCATTTATTTTTATGTAAATATAACTTAAAATAGCATATATTTCAAGAACATTTAGGTCCATGATGAAAACAGTTTGATATAAAAACACATAAATGTGACGTCACGTCAATCTTTTCAAAATTCGGGAGACCATAACTAGCTTATTAATAGGAATTTTTTCACCGGATTTTCATCAATAGTCTTAGTTTTCCTAATATTTTCAGATGAAATTATAAAAAAAAAAATGGTGTAATCCCCCATTCTAAATATTTAATAAATGATAAAATAAGAAATATTACATGTACCTCCCAGAAAAAAAAGCTTTCCGTAATGTTTCTAGATTTTTGACAATAACAACTCATATTTCTCTGTCAATTACACACATTTCAATTTTTCAACTGGTTTCCATTAGCTATTTGATTTAATATACAATATACAATGGATTATTTTATATATTTATAACTCCCTATCTCTAAATCTATAGAAGGTATAATAAAAATATTCAATGTACTGTATAGAGAATTTTATATTATTTAATAATTGTAATAACATAAATTTCCAGAAAATAATATTTAGAAGATTTAAAAAAAAAACTACAACTTTCGGTTGACCAATTGTACCAAAACCTTTTCATTTCTTCCCATTAATATCAGATTAAGGAATACGCATAGTTAAATTGGTCTTTAGTCTTATAGTTTTTGAAGAATCGTTCCTCCAACATCCACATATACACAGACACACACACACACACACACACACACAAACACACAGACATCATCGTAAAAATATTAAAATCGGTTTGTAAGGTCCTTATATCGTGCTTATTCACTAAAATCTGGATATGTGAATTTTAGCAAGAATCCAATACCTCTCTTAGCGAGAGGTAAAAATAGAAAAAAAAAGTTTTCATATAGTAAATGATAACATATTTGTATCAAAACTTTCCTCCTACTTCAAGAATTAAACTTTTTTGTTTTATAAATTAATTTTCTGCTTATTATTTTTATTGCAAACCGTAAAAAATTGCATTAAATTCAAAAGCAGCATTCCAATGATTAATGGAAAAACAAATACGATAACATTAGAACAATATGAGCTAAAGTAGAAGGTGATTGAAGACATATCTTGCTAATAGCGGATGCACTAGTTCTGTCACATGCTTAGTGACATAGATACACATGTTATTGCGTTCACGTGGTTCGGGGATCGCCCTCGCTCAACTGAACCCGGGGTCAAATTAATCAAGAAAAACGTTATCTAGTATGATCTCACATGACTGATATGGTTTTTCTACAGTCACACGTTTTTGTGGAGAAACACAATAATAGTGGTTTCTGAGAAAAACATATGTCTCCGGATTAAGTTTACAAGAGGAAAAAAAATTTATTTTTGATTTTACGAAAAAATGCCAAGGAAAGAAAAATTTTTGCTTGAATTAAAAAGCATGTTTCAGTTATTAAAACTTTTGATTAATGTAAGATTCTTTTATTATAACGTTTTTTCGTATTTTGTTCTCCTA
The DNA here is from genome assembly GCA_943142095.1 of Ophonus ardosiacus. Lineage (NCBI taxonomy): Eukaryota > Metazoa > Arthropoda > Insecta > Coleoptera > Carabidae > Ophonus > Ophonus ardosiacus. Next base: position 16,707,776 of record OW964824.1, read on the forward strand.
ATAATACAGTTATTACATTGAATCTAACATGATTTTAGTTAGCTTTGAAATATTGACAAATGATTTTTAATTCTGATTTCAGATAAAAAAGAGTTAATTGAATAAACTACAAGTATTTTGATTTTCGCCGTTTTTTTTACCTTCCGTCACCTTTAGGTAAGGAAGATATTGTCTTTGGTCAAAAAATTCGTTGGTGAGTTTTTAATGAATAAGCACGTTTTAGGGCCCCTAGAATACGAATTTACTATTTTTAAGATGATGTCTGTATGTGTGTGTGTGTGTGTGTGTGTGTGTGTGTGTGTGTGTGTCCGTGTGTGTGTGTGTGTGTGTGTGTGTGTGTGTGTGTGTGTGTGTGTGTGTCCGTGTGTGTGTATGTATGTCCGAGTGTGACAAATTTTTCTCCGACGATAACTCCAATACTACAATTCAAAAATTATAATTCTTTCGTATTCCTCTTCTTTACATCCATATGAAGAGCTGATTAGATTTTGGTTATAATTGATTCACCGGAAGTACCCTTATTTGAAGTTTTTAACAGTTTTTCTTAAAAAAACGCAGTTTTGTGATTATCAATATGAAAGAATATCTTATTCTCTATACGGTTTGATTATACAGTTTCGTTCATATTCAATAGATATAGAGTTATAGAGACATTAACAGTGATTAACTTTCAAAAATTAGTCAGCTTTGTTAAAATTATGGAAACAACAGATATATTCAGAAAAATTTAATTGACAGATGTCAGTGTCAAATGCAAAACCAAAGTTGAAAGTATAGGGTCAGAAAGTTATGTGTGAATGTGATAGAGTGTCCCTCCAAAGAGAAGAAGATGGAAGGACTGTGTAGCAGAAGATTTGAGAGAGGGAGAATTGTGTGAAGAAGATGCGTTCGACAGGAATGATTAAAAGAGAAGAGTAAGAAACAGCGACCCCTAATAAAATAGGGGAAGGAACTTTCGGTATAGAATTAGTAAAAAATAGTGTGTTCGTGTTACAATTTTATAGGATATACAGAATCTTTTTCAAGGAACTTTTGGTATGGGATATATACAAAATACATCGAATTGACGGAAGGTTTTGTGCTGGCCACAACAGATTTTTTTTTCTGAAATTAGAATTAATAATCATTTGTCAATATTTCAAAGCTAACTAAAATCATGTTGGATTCAATGTAATAACTGTATTATTAGGAGGACAAAATACGAAAAAATGTTGTAATAAAAGAACCTTACATTAATTAAAAGTTTTAATAACTGAAACATGCGTTTTAATTCAAGCAAAAATTTTTCTTCCCTTGGCATTTTTTCGTAAAATCAAAAATAATTTTTTTTTCCTCTTGTAAACTCAATCCGGGGACATACTGTATGTGATTATTATAATAATAATAAACGAATTATCTTTGTGTAAAATATCAGAAGTTTTATATTTTCATAATGTACAACAATTTTCAAACACACGTAGGTACATACAGGGTATTTTTTTTTTAGGTAGATATACGAGGGTTGTACAGTATTTATTGTCCCTAACATAGTAGGCTTTGAAATATTATCTTCATATAACAATTATATAACAATTGTTTATTGTTTATCCAGGGGACTTAGCAACAAATTTAATAATTTATTTAGGAATTTAGGACATTTTATCAACAAAAATTATGACAAATTTAGGACTTTTATGTTTATTAAACAAAATATAAAATATCCTTACATAATAGATATTTACATACCAAGTGAGCTAAGGTAATGTTTATTCATGAGAAGAAAGTTTAGCTTACGAGCACGTAAGGGCGAGTGAGTTAATTTCTTCGAGTGAATAAACATTCTTAGCTTACGTGGTTTGTACAATATTTTATTCAATTTTGACAAAATAGTAATAATAACCATTATAATATTTAATTTTGACAACACAAAAAGTTAATAGACTGCATGACAATCGTCGATGATAGATGTTAAGTCGTCTATTTAAAAAGCTTTATTGTCTGTCATATGTGCTGTGAAAAATAATGAAAATGGCTGATAATATCTAATAAATACTATGGTAAGTATTAATTTCGTTCTTGATGTTATTTTAAATGCATCATTTGTTGCAGAGTGAATTAAAAAAAATGTGAGAGTGATTAAAAAAATTTAATTCACTTGTGAGAAAAGTGTTTGTTATGGAGTTATAGTTGTTGCTATGGAGTTAATAATGACAGTTTAAAACGTCAAAATTGAATAAAATATATAAAATTATTCGTACATATAAGATGTCGATTTGCATTAGTTATTCGAATTTGTTAGTAGAATTTATGATTTTTTATGACATACTTTTTAATTTATGACAATTTTAGGATTTTTGGGTGAATTTATGAATTTTTAGGAATTTACGACAACTAAGACCCCTGTTTATCTGTCAAACGAAGTGCCAAATTTGATTTTTCTTGTGTTAATAATTTACAAGTCTTCATAAGATGACAGCAAAATAGGTACTCCGAATGTAAACGTCCGAACATAAGCGAGAGATAGTCACCTCTTCAGAAGCCAGTTTGGCGTTGTTTAATCAAAATAGAAACAGCTTTCAGGCTCGCTTTGTTACAGATGTTAAAACGTAGATTTATCACCCTCGATCACGAGTCGAAATTCCAAAGTATGGAATGGCGATATCGAGGATCTTCTCCACCTCGCAAATTTAAGGTCCAGATCCAGATTCATTTTGGCTATTGCATTTCGAGATGCTGAGGGAATTTTAATGATTGATTATTTGGAATGTGGCCACACAATCACTGGTCAGCATTGCGCAACATTAATTGCTAAAATTCGTGGTTTCATTACAGAAAAGAGAAAAGGAAATTTTTGCTTGGAATTCTCTCACCAGAATCACGCTCAAGTTCATAAAAGTCTTGTTTCCATAAACGCAATTCAGGATGTCGGTTTCAGACTTATGTTACATCCACCGTATTCATCAGACCTAATGCCTAGTAATTTTTATTTATTTCTCAAGATAAAGGAAAGTATACGTGGAAAAAATTTTAAAACTGACGAAGATGTTATGGCAGCAGTTCAGAACTTCATCTGCGATAAAGACTCCGAGTTTTTTAAAAAGGTGTTACTATGTTAGAACATAGGAGAAATAAGTGTCTTCAAGTACACGGTGATTATGTTGAAAAATAAATTTGTTTTATATATCAAGGACAATAAATACTGTACATCCCTCCTATATTTCGATGTGCTGATTCTTAATCAAAAATAATATTTCCAAAATTCCGAAAATTATTTATTTATTTAATACTTGAAGTGCATATTTTTTTGTGCCACTGGCCCATAATTTTTTTTTTTTTTAAATAATTACGAATTAACTTATTTGCTATTCAACGTCAGTTACGTGATTAGATAATTCATTATTTTTAGTAAAATTTCACATGGGCCAGTGGCACTAAAAATTTATACACTTCAAGAATTAAATAAACGAGATATATTTTTCCAAATTTTGGAATACACTGTAATATAATATATACATACATATCTTTAAAAAATACCCTTTTCTTAACACCTGTATAGACGTCATGATGAAATGATTAAATTATTGAATTATTATCCATTTTTCAAAGAATTATACAATAAACTCCTTGAGCTAAGATATCATTGTAATGGCAACTTACATCTTGATAAATAGGTATAGAAAAAACAATAAACAATGAAATTGTTATATGATCATAAATTGTGTCTAACTTCCGGGAAATTTAAATTTTCTCGAGTCAACAGTGTGCCACTTATATCACTTTTTGACCCTATACTTTACATCTTTGGTTTTGCACTTGACACTGACATCGGTCAATTAGAATTTTGTGAAAATATCAACTGTTTCCATGATTTTAGCAAAGCTGACTTATTTTTTTATAATTCTTTAACACTATATGTATCTATTGAATATGAAGGAAAATGTAATGTAATTAAACCGCATAGAGAATAAGATATTCTTTCATATTGATAATCACAAAATGTCGAAAAATGATATTTAACTGAGTTTAAAAAAAAAAAAAAACTGTTAAGAACTTCAAATAAGGATACTTCCGGTTGACCAATTATAACTAAAATCTAATTAGCTCTTCATATATGGTAGTAAGGAAGAGGAATGCGAAAGAATCATAATTTTTAGAATTGTAGTTTTGGAGTTATCGTTGGAGAAAAATTTGTCACACACACACACGAACGCACGCACGCACACACAAACACACACACACACATACACAAACAAACACACACACACACACATATTCATAAAGACATTATTGTAAAACAAGTAAAATCGTATTTTAAGGACCCTAAAACTTTCTTATTCATTAAAAACGCACCATCGAATTTTTTAACCAAAGACAACCTTCCTTACCTAAAGTCACGGAAGATAAAAAATTACCTTTAGGTTACCCCATATAATATTGTCATAAAACGGATCAGCCATTTGAAATAAAACTAAAGACTATTTAGTTTTATTTCATATTCATTATTATCTTATACACATAACTGTTTATATTTAGTTTTTTTTTTTTATTCGCAAGAAAGACGCAAACAAGAAAATAAAGTATAAACGTAAAGTAAATAATATATGCAACGTAGCGATGTAAATATGCCAGACAATTATTTAAGTTAGTGTATCTTAAAAACAAGTGATAATATTTTACTTTACTATAACAAATTCATGTCCTTCACAACATGTAATAGTAAATAATTCGATATATAACTGGGGCATTCCCCATATATTGCCCATTATCGTACGTTCGATTGTTGAATTATTTAATCGTTCTACTTTCTTTCAATTAAATACCTGCTACACTCAATGCCTACTATACTCGTATTAATTGACGAATGACCAAATTATAAAATTATGAAAATTGAGCAATTACTTCTATTATAAATATTGAAGAAAAAATTCTAAAAATAAATGTTAGCCATATTGATTTTATAGTAATCAGATGCGTAATTCATTTTCTGTTGTGGATAATAAATAAAAAATACATTTGTTTCTAAATCATTTTACAGAGTAAACAAGGTATATAGTTAACTATTTTTGAAGAAATTTATTCAAGGGTGTTAGATTTGAACCCACGACTTAGTGTTTGCTAAACAAGTGAACTTACTATTGAACCATTCTATTTGTAATTATATATCGCAAGAATTAAAATAAAACAAAATTCATCAACTACAAATATTTAAATGTGTGCTGAATATGCATATGCATACGAATTAAATAATCTTTATCATTTCATGTTTGTATGTTGTATTTTTAGAAATGTCATTAAAAGTATACGTATCTTTCGTAAAACAATGTAGATTTTTTCAAATCACACATTGTGATAAAAATGTTATTTTGTGCACATCGCCTATATTTATACTTTGCAATGAAAATAATATGAAATAAAAATAACAAATATGCATATCTTATTTTTGAATATGGGACTTCCCCGAAGCTATGTGCAATAACCCAAACAAAACCAAAGAACATTACATATTACATACCAATTAAGATTTGTTGTTAAATTTTGTTTCAAAATAGCAGCTATCTCTCTGACAATAAAATGTAAAAAAGTCTGTTGTGTCCAGCACAATACCTCTGCCCATTTTCATATTAGGTTATGGGCTATCTAGCGAATCAAGCGGTTTACGTCATCGTTTAGGGATTTTTGAAATTTTCTTTATTTTTTTAAAATATATTTTATTATTATTATGTATTTGATAATTATATTTGGATATATTATTATTAAGTAAAATTTTGTAAATTTTTGCAAAATGACGTTTGATTATATTTTTTTAATATTGGTAATTCTGAACATGTATATTACTAAATATTATATGTCTATATTATACTTTTCACCCTGTATTGTGATTTCATTTTGTTTTTGGTTTCGTTGTTCATTGACAAAATGTCAAATGCTCTGTCATGTCAAATTCAAGAGCTTGTAGTTAATTTATTGACTTATTTTGAAAATGAAAAATAGATTGGTGGGCTCTTACTTTCACTGAATAGGGTCCTCCACCATAACAGAAAATTGAGTAAAAAGTTAGTTATATTGAAAGTAGATAAGATAAAATCATGATTGAGACGATTAAAGTTTTTTAAAAATTGTTAGTTTTTGAAATATTAGCGATTTTAAGCATCTCTACATCTACGTCACAACGATTGCTATCTTTCTCGCGCAGCCTACTACAGAAACTAGTGCGAGAAAGATAGCTACAGGTTTCTTTAAAAATCAAATGCAGTTGAACTAAAAACAATTATGAATTTTTAATACTACAAATTGCTTCAAAATTAAATAAACTTTCATTTAAAATAATAAAAAAATTAGAGTGGAGGACCCTATTGTAATATTGAGGTAATATTTCGTTCTATTTGTTAGTAATAATGAAAATTAAATCTATAGGTAAAGCGTGTGGCAAATGCTATACGCAATGTACAGAAACAGTGAGAAATTGTATGGTATGCAGTATTCTGTATTTTTTTAAGGATCTCACATAATACAAGATAGTTAGTTGCATATACTACAAGAATGAAGTATGTATTTATAACGGCGTTCAGAATATTTTAAATAAAATTGGATTTCGCTGAAAAAAAAGATACCAAATTACCTTTTTAAGAAAAAATTAGATTTATGAAGCCAACCCACAGATCATATTTTAATCCGTTTTACATGCTCATGTAAACTTTTTAACATATGACGTCATTGTTTCTAGTGATATTGTATTTATGACGTAAACCGCTTGATTCGCTGGATGGCCCATATATAAGTATTGTATTTAACATTTCAGGTACACACAAAAAATTCGAATTACATCTATTCTTTATTTTTGCGCTTCTTTTTCTTAAAAGTCCCTATAAGTTTTGACTGTCAAGTAACTGTCAAATGTCATTTCTGTTTATATTTTTGAGGTATATAAGTAGTAAGTAATCGAACAAAAAAAAAATAAGAAAAAATTCAATTTAACTTAAAGTACGGCTCAATAAATAATAGTTAAAACAATGAAAACATTTTTTAAATAATTACTTTACGAGATATTTCACATTTGCTAATTGGGAAAATTGTCGTCATTAAATCTTTCTCTCGTAGCGTACTCAGAGCAGTGTGTGTGAGAAAGACAAGTATAGGGGGAATGTGACGTTACACTGATTTCTCGAAAATAAAATACTGTTAAACTAGGAACAATTAAGATTTTTTAATACTATGAATTGCTTCAAAACTGAATGAAGTTTCATTTAAAATAATTTAAAAAATTGAGTGGAATACCCCATTGAAATCTTGATGGCTATATTCGAAAAATTCAAGTGATGAAAATTCATTGACAATGGTATAACTCAAATTTTGACACTTGGATATTTTAATCCAGACAAAACTTGATCGTGTAAATATACTTGAAAAATCACTTATACAGACACTTTTCAAGTCACTTGAAAATAAAAACTTCATCGTGTAATCCACGCTTAACTTACGCCCTTGGAGTAATAATTTTATATTCTATGATGTTTGTAATTAATATCACCTGCTAATTAATTTGTTTTCATGGTAGGCAGCCCAAGATCTGTATCGACTGACCTCCTTCCAAGGTCAAAGATCTTAACCGCGACCTCGTCAAGGTGGTCACATGAGAAATAAACAGAAACAAATGCCCGTATGTAGTGATGAGTATGCGTGTGTAGTACCTGGCCCATGAAATATTGAGTTGAGACCGTCTCAATGCCGTTTGTGTATCAGTTGAAATTATAATGCTGTCGAAGGTCTAAGAGCATGTGATATGCACGACATATGATGATTATTTAATGAGCTTTCATGTTAGGTCAGGATGATATATGGGCACAACACAATGATTAAATACAACAATATGGGTTGTTCATTTTAGAAAAATTATGTACAAAATGTAAATATTAACAGAATAGAAATACTACCAAAGTGCCAAAAAATAATATCTTATTTTTCTACATGAAAAATATGTTCTACATGACAAACCCAACGATGTAGAAATTATTGTAAAATGAAAATTTAAAAATGGAAGTAGTTCGAAATATCTGCAATGAGTAGTACAGAAAAAAAGGATGACAGTGCAAAAATGTTTTTTTCTTATAAATTTTTTAATAGCTTTAACAAAATGACTCATTCTTATTAGATGATGCATCTATTATGCAGTCAATGTTACATTGTTACATCAGAGAAAGTATTTTCATTTCTATGCTACAAATATGTATTATACTCGTAAAATTAAACTGAAATGGCTAAAACACCTGTTCAAAATTTATTATAATCTAAAAATATTCCTTCTAACATAATAAAAACTTAATAAGATGATGAAAGTAAAATTTTTCTGTTAATGTCTTATGTTCTTATTTTTACCTCTCGCTAAGTATTGGATTCATGCTAAAAATCGCATACCGAGATTTTAGTGAATAAGCACAATTTAAGAATCTCTCTCTCTGTGTTTGTGTGTGTGAGTGTGTGTGTGTGCGTATGTGTGTGTGCGTGTATGTGTGTGCGTGTATGTGCGTGCGTGTATGTCGAGCGTGTGTGTGTGTGTGCGTGCGCGTGTGTGCGTGTGTGTGCGCGCGTGTGTGTGCGAGTGTGTGTGTGTGCGCCAGTGTGTGCGCGTGTGTGTGTGTGCGTGTGTGCGAACGCGTGTGAGTGTGCGCGCGTGTGTGTGAGCGCGTGTATATGTGTGTATGTATATGTGTGTGTATGTGTGTACATATGTGTATTTTATTTTTTACTTCTCGCTAAGAGAGGTATTGGAATCATGCTAAAAATCACATATCCAGATTTTAGTGAATAAACTCGTTTTAAGGTCACTAGAATCAGATTTTAACATTTTTATAATGTGTGTGTGTGTGTGTGTGTGTGTGTGCGTGTGTGTGTGCGTGTGTGTGTGCGTGTGTGTGCACGTGTGTATGTTGGAAGGACAATTCCTCAAAAACTATAATACTTAAGACCAATTTAACTACGAATTCCTTAATCTGACACTAATGGCCAGAGTTGAAAAAGTTTTGCTAACAACTGGACAACCGGAAGTAGTAGTTTCTTAGAAAAATCTTCTAAATATTACTTTTTGGAAATTTATATAAGTAATTACAAATATTAAAGAACATAAAATTCTCTGTCCAATACATTGAACATTTTTATTATATCTTCTATAGATTTAGAAATAGAGAATTATAAATATATAAAATAATCCATTCTATAATGAATCAAACAGTCCATAGATACCAGAAACTAGTTGAAAAATTAAAATGTTTGTGTCAGTGTCAAAAATCCAGATACATTAATGAAGGCTTTTTCTGGAAGTACATTTAATATTTCTTATTTTATCATTAATTAAATATTTAAAATTATAGAGAGATATGGAATTCGTACATGGACAAGTCGAAATGTAATAGTAATATAATATGCTGTTGTTATAACAAGGAAAAGACTCCGCCAACATCTAAAATCTGTTAATTTGAAAATAAACTATTTGTATATATTTGCATGTACGTAATTTCCATTTACCTATAAATTAATATAAATATTTATCATCACCCGTATGTTACTGTTGTCTAATAGACTACACAGAATAAATCTAAATGTACTGATTTATTCGAAAACTAACTAATAAAAATGCAATAAAAGACTTAGCACAAACAGTTTAATTATTCATGTTGGCAAACCGCTACCAATTTTTTTATTTAGTGTAAGTATCCATGTCAGATGAGTTCATGGAAAACTATTATGTAAAGATGCAATAATTATTTTATATATTTAAAAAATCTGAAAACATAAATAAGAACATAATATATACATTCGAAAACAAAATATTGACAGATAAAAACATGTTTAGGAAATTCTTTCAATATTTTACTCAGGTTGGAAACTAAAAGTCATATTTACATCATACAAAAGAAGAAAGAAAAGGTCATTACAACTACAAATGACAACACGATTATTTAATTTTTTTGAAAGAAATTATTTTTATATCTCGTTAAGAGAGGTATTGGTATTGGAATCCTGCTAAAAATCGCATATCCATATTTTAGTGGATAAGTACGGTTCAAGGTCCCTAGAATCCGAATATATTTTTACAATGATGTCCGTGTGTGTATGTGTGCATGTGTGTGTATATGGATGTTGGAACCATGGTTTCTCAAATAAAGACTTAAGATATGTTTAACTACGGTTTCCTCAATCTGATATTACTGAGAAGATCAGATTAGATTTTGATAACAATTGGACAACCGGAAGTATTAGTTACTTAACAAAAAAATTCTATATATTATTTTTTCAAAATTTGTTATTACAAAAATGAAAGAATATAAAAATCTCTACCCGATACATTTAAATTTTTTATTATATCTTCTATAGTTAGAGATAGAGAAGTATAAATATGTAAAATAATATTCTGTAATGAATTTCGCACCCCATGGAAAACAAGTGGAAAATTTAAAATATTTGTAAATATAAATGTCAATCTCATCAATGAATTGAAAGAATCTCAAACATCAGAAGAATAAGAGAAAACTTGTTCATAGAATGAATTAAAAAATATAAAAATATATAAAGAAGATATGTGTTTTTGTTTGTACCAGAAATGTTGAATATGTATAATACTTATACAGCCCAATATGGAAATGGCGAGAGGTCTTGTGTTAGCCAAATAAATTAAATTAGGTAGCATTGTTTCGAAGTTCATAGAAGTAACATTAAAATCATCATTCATTGTAATTTATTGTACAATAAATTATACAATACAAAGTCTTATAGTAATAATTTTATATTAAAATTAATAAATGTCAAAATGTACAATGCAATTACTATTTGGGTATAAACATACACACTCTCCAATGTTTATAATAATAAGAACAATTTTCAAAAAGTTTTAAATAAGACTACGGTATTTTAAGTAACTAGGTCGAACTTACCGCCTAATGTAAATAGTTTTTTTTTCTTCTATTTCAAAGTCTGCTAATTTTATTTCAAGTAATACATTCAGATGTAAAGTAAAACAATGTATACTAGAATAACATATTTATTCCTTTCTGAATATTCGTCATTAAAATATCTGGAAATAACCGTTTTGTAGTTGTCATATTTTAGAGTAAACTAAGTGTTTAGTACTTAAAACACCGGTATTTAAATTCTAATTCCTGGCAGAGTAGCTTCGTTTACATACAACCTTAAAATAGCTGTCTCCAGCATGCTTGACACAAATATAACATTATTGTCTTAAAGCGCAACAAAACAAAATAGAAAAATACTCGGACATTCTCTAAACCAGCTCGTATGATCAATAAGAAACAGTTATGTTTTAGGTTATAATGTAAATTTGAGTAGTCACAAAATTTGATATAGAGAATGTAAAAGAACTATAAAATTTCGATGTTTAAATAAGATAAAATTTTCCCTACTGCGCGTGTTTATAAATATAATTTTCAGAATGTTATTTTATTGTTTTCGAAATTGTGTCGAAGTAGGTTTTACGGAAATAAAAAATTAAAATTATTTCAACAATAATACAAATGAAATGAACAATGAACAAAAGAACATAGTAAATAAATAACAATTATTAACGAATGTTTCTTTCCTTTGTTAAACAATCAGTATCATTGTTTTTACTCCATTAATTTACTAATTTATTTACCTACTGTATTTTGTCTCTATCTCTAATATAGGGGGACATGGTTTAACCAAAGATTCCTAAGGCTAAAATAAGACTAAACTACCTTTACCGGAAAGTGTACTGTTTAGCCAATATTCTGCTTCAAAGTTCTTCGAGAAAAAAAAATGCTTTTAATAACTGATCACTTTATTCCATTTGTATGAAATTTGAGCTGTTTTTGGCGATACACTGGTTCAAAAACGGTTTAACCTGGTTCAAACCATTATATTTTAGCGTTGAAACGGTGACGTTACTGACGCAAGCGTTAGAAGTTAGAACCGTGTTCAAACCGTTTTGTCAGCCGGTTCAAAACAATCTGTTTTTAGGTTAATATTATTTAAGTACCAAAATGAATAATAATAAACCGAATAAACTAGTAAATGTTAAAATGGAAAATCATTTGCCATTAAATACAAATAAAAGAAAAATAAAACATACTTACTCTGATATTACTATTACTGCATTTCATTTTAATTTTTAAGGTTAGAAACTTAAAATGACAAATGCTCGGGATGTCCGTGGTTCAAAACATTTCATTTTAGCGTAGTACGAACTTATGACGTCATTTATGCAACTGGTTCAAAATTGATGACGTTTCGGTTCAAACCGGTTTTGAACCAGTGTATCGCCAAAAAACAGCTTTGGTATGGCACTTTATATGGTTATGTCATCTTTTAAGATGATACTTGTTATTATTACTGAATAACTAGGGTATGAAACTTCAGTATACCGACATTGAATAAGCAGGAACTTTTTAATGGACACGACGATAATGTAAAATTATTTTTTTCAGAAAAATACGTTCAATAGTACAATTTTCTCTCTCTATTTTGTATTATATTGATTCTATTGAAATTAAGGTTTGTAAAAACAATATATTTTCCATCAAAAATCAAATATTAGTTTACAACTACACTCTACACATTAACGAAATGAATCATGTAAAGCAATAGATATGTAAAGGAACTTAATATAGTTTGTAGATTTTTTAATTTGTATGTACATAATACACTTATTAGAATGTATTTACTAATATAAATTTAAATGCATTTACACAACATTTACGAAGTGACTATCGCATATATGTAGGTATTTTTTTTTTATTTACTGTGTTTAAGTTTACTTTTGATAAGATTTCTTACATTTTTGAAGTTCTCACGACGGGTGTGTTAAATAATCAGAATTTTAATCATATTTTAGTTGAAATAGCTACAAATTCCTGATACTATTTCCTGTTGTTAAAGGATGATAAGTTGAAGATAAAATAGTTATGACTTAACAAAGTCAAATACCACTTGTAATAGATACGTGTGGTAAGAAGAAATAAACCACATATCTTTTCATAAATATATTTTACGTAAAAATAATATTTTGTGTATTTTCAATAATACAATGCATTCTGAATTTCTATATGTGAAATCTTGTTTCTTGCAATGTCAAATATTTTTTAAAATAATTTAAATTGTTCATAAATGCCAACAGGATTTTTTTTTATTTATTTATTTGATAGTTTACTTTTTAATTATATTCCTTGAATCTAATATAAACATTTTTCCGCGCATTTTTCTTAAAATTCTTTTGTAGTCACACAAACCATTCAAATTTTTAAGTGCAAAATTATTACATTTAGAAGTATGAGTAGAAGACGTTATGATAATTTTATTTATATTTATATTCACATTATTTTCTTTTAATAAATATATTTGTATTCACGTACATATACAATTCAACTGTATTTGAAGTCATAAAATTAATGTACCTGCATATATATGTTTTAAACAAGTTCAAAACAAATTGCTGTTACATCGACATAATAATATAAGATCAACAATAAGTAACAATTGTTTATGAATATAATAATAATCCTTTAAAAGCTTTTATTTAATTAATAAATTCATTGATTATCTCTTTAATTATTTACAAGACCTGTAAATATAAATAACTTTTGTTGTATTTAACATCCTTCTTCGAATTTATAAATATTGATCTTTGAAATGAAATGCATAGTTAGTTTCCACGGATCTGTTAAATATTTCATTTGATCAATTCAGATATATTGAATGCAACCTGCAACGCCAACTGAGTTGATATCTTCACGACTTCTATTTAAAAATGATAGTTGTAAGTTGTAATACAAGTTTTATTATCGTAGTGTTCAAGCTGTCATGTAATGACATGCATTATTGAATCATTTATTTGTTTAGCTGTTGTTTAGATTTGGAACATGTTTATTTCCACGGTGACAAGATTACATTATTAATCATTTTTGATACTGACATTTATGTCAACTACAAATATTTTAATTTGTCAATTGGTTTCCACGGGCTGTTTGATTCATTATAGAATGGATTATTATATTTATTTATAATTCTCTACCTCTAAATCTATACAAGGTATAATAATAATGTTCAATGTATTGGATAAAGAATTTTATATTCTTTAATATTTGTAATAACATAAATTTACAAAAAATAATATTTAAAAGATTTTTTTTAAGAAACTGCTACTTCCGGTTGTCCAATTGTTACCAAAACCTTTTCAGCTCTTCCCATTAATGTCAGATTAAGAAATACGTATTTAAATTGATCTTTAGTTTTATAGAATTTGAGAAACCGTGTCTACAACATCCACATATCCACACACAACACACATACATACACACAGACATCATCTTAAAAATGTTATAATCGGATTGTAGGGACCTTAAAACGTGCTTATACATTAAAATCTGGATATGCGATTTTTAGCATAAATCCTATACCTCTCTTGGGGAGAGGTAAATATATGAATATTTCTTCAATTTATATTTTTCATTTTGACATTATTGTGTGACAATTTAAAAAATATTATATAATATTTGTGATAAAAAATGTATATGCTAAGTATATGATTTTCACATTACATATCATTTTTACGACAGATAATAAAGTTTATATATTAAACATTATAAATTTTATACATAATATAAATAATTTAAAAAAGATTTACCTTTTCAAGATAAAAGGTATAACAATAAAATTATATTTGGACTAACCTCACAACTCAAGACATCGTTATCTCATAGGTCACACGATATCAAAAATTCTTTGTCACATATCAAACAAAACTCAGTCAAATGCAACTCAACGATAATTTTCTCATACAGGGTCACCAAATTGCATTTATTAGGGTGAATCAATTGATTCAATGAGAGACAACAAATTGATTAAATGATTATCAGACCAAATATTGTACAGTTGCATGTTAGGAGAACAATAATAGTTTCATTACAGGCTGAAAATGTCATATGGGGAATTGAAATGCATTATTTGTAATGCAAAATGTAAATTGCATGTAAATTATGTTTTCAGGATAGAGTAATCTTGTATGTAGCATTTAATGCGCTTTGTAAATGAGGTAATTATTTTTATACAATTTTACTCAATCATTTTTAAATAGGAATTGATTTAATTACTATTATTTGTTTACTATAAATGCATAATAACAATAACTTTGTACAAGTTTTGTTTAAACAAAGGTACCACAGGAATTTTCTATCGTCTTTTGTTTTTGAGCTACAGGCTAAAACTTGTTTTTCGTTTATTTTGAAGATACCTCATATCTCCCTTATTATGGGAGATACAGAAAAAAATGTTTGGATATTTTTTATACAATTTTTACGTAGAATAACGTGGTGTAATTAGATTTTTCAGTACTTAATAAATCTCGAGATATAATACAAACGTCATATTTTTTAAATGGGAACATAGATTGAAAACAGTCTCATTTATTTATTTATTTTATAAGCTTTTCAACGATGTATAACAAATCTACATTCTTTGTAGGTATTTTCAAAATAAGTTTTAGCCTGTAGCTCAAAAACAAAATACCATCGAAAATTCCTGTGGTGCCTATTAGTTGTCTCAAAAAGTTGGCCCATAAAGACCTTCATAAATTTTCTGTAGGGTGCATAATAAGAAAGTTTTTCATATAAGGAACACGAATTTGTTCCATCCTGTACATATTTCCATGACAATGTTAACATTAGTTAAATGTTACCAAATTATCATAGTCACTTAATTTATGACGTAATAATAGAAGAAAATTGGCCATCTTTTTATTAATATTCATGAAGTTAAATACCAAGAATTTTGAAGATATCTAGAATTTTTTGTTTCATTTTCAAGACTACATAATGCATAATTTTTAAAAATTATTTTTAAGTAATGTAACATCGTTGTCGTCAACATCAAAATAACAACTTGCATCAAAGGCATTTTTCAAAATATATAATTATAGATGAGAATCAGAATTTCCTGTTGTTATTGCAAATATTTCCGCTAACCTATAAATTATGCAGTAGTATGTACGATGGAATAGTTTTTATGTTGTGATAATAATTACTATAACTATAACACGCACACATATATATTGTTATCACAGTACAACCAAATACCAGAAAATAATTTTAACTGATTTCATTGTATCACTTTTGTTAAAACATTAAAAGAACAATAAAATTCCATTGTAAATACTTTTCTATATGTTGTTCATAAGAGAAAATATTTTATGTATATTTATTTGTTTGTATAACATCTTTTTAAATTGTTAGTGCGCGGGAACGATTATGTACTCGTAAATAATCGTTGATTTATATATTGTTATAATATTCTCTTTTTTACCTTTTAGTGTATTATCCTTTTTTCAATTCACTATCACTAACTCGGCATGTAAATAAACAATAAATTTACCGCTATTTAACCAAACGCACACAAACCATGCGCGCATACGATACAACAACGACTGATTACTTACTTGTTTGAATGCCGGGTTGCTGACAGACCCAGTAGAGGGAGAACAACTGCAGAACGAAAAGTGAGTAACCTTGATGACGTCATAATGAACAATGGCACGCAACCAGTCTATGAGAGGTGTAAAGAGGGTAGTTATGACATTTATGGGAGTAGGGTATAATTTTTTTTTTTAATTCATCTAATTTTACATTTAAAAATAAATTAGCAGCATTTTCTAATTGAAAAGTGTTAATAAACAGCCTGAATAATGTTTTAAAGAAAATGAGTACTGGGTAGAGAAAAACAGGAGAAAGAAAAAGAAACCTGGAATTGAAAGATAGAAATAGTACAAAAACCAAAGGAAAGGAGTGGCGGACGGCGGACGTGACTAATGTAGTTCCTGAAATAGTAATTTCTAATTTTTGGATAATTGGATATGACAGTTTTTTTAAGGTACAAAGTATATAAGCTTGTTTATATACAGGATGTTAATACTAAGTCGTTACACACGAAAATGGTAGTTAGAACTCATTAAAACAAACAACTTTTCTTAGTTTTTATTTTTGATTTGGTGCCTCGGTTTGTAGTTATTGGAGTTTTTTTGTTATTTGAAAATTCATCATAACTCCCTTATTTTAAGGCCTATTGAAAAAATTATTTTATTCAAAATGGGGGATTCCAGCTCAATCGAACAGTAAAAAACTACGAATGTATATTATTATTGAAAAAAATTTTTTTTTAAATTACCTTTCAGCTCTCTAAAATATTTAGCATTTACAATTAGTTTTAATTTTTTTCGAATAACAAAATGGCGATGGATCAAAAATTTCAAAACAAGATTTTTTGATAACCATTCCATGGATATTCGAAAGTAAAACATTTATAAAATCATTAAACTATCTTCTACAATATTTGTTCTAAACATTTTTTTCAATCTGTCCAAAAAAGTCTTTATTCATTTACTTGACTTACATAAGTACAGTGTGTTCAGAAAAAAACCTAATTCGGCGTAGGCTATGAACACAGAAACGTATGTCTAATCATTATTCATTTCAAAAGTCAAGTTGTCAAAATTGATCGTGAAATGTAACTTTAAGGAGAAAATATAATAAAGAAGGATACAGATTATTGACATTAACCGTTTTCTAATTTATTTCTATTTCTAAAATAAGGACTCAAGAATATTTTATTAGATAATATTTTTGACAATATCTAGTGTCAAATTGACATTTAATGGGGGTTTACACCATTTTTTTTTATAAGACTATTGATGAAAATCCGGTGAAAAAATTCCTATTAATAACCGAGTTATCGTCTCCCGAATTTTGAAAATATTGACGTGACGTCACATTTATCTGTTTTTATATCAAACTGTTTTCATCATGGACCTAAATGTTTTGGAAATATATGCTATTTTAAGTTATATTTACATAAAATAAATGAATATTATAACACTGTATAAGTCTACATACTTTATAATTACAGGTGTATTTAAATTATTAAGTTTAATGCAAGAAATTTATGTTAAAATAAAAACTGTTTGAAAACTGCAGTACAAGAATGTTAGCCCATCCTTTCGAATTTGAATTTCTTAACTTCCATTGGTAGTAACCTCCACCTCCTAACACGCTATTTGTTATGCATGTATAGGCGGTCTTTCGGTCGCCAATCAAAATATTATATATAGATTTCATATATGTGTCGAAACGCTATGACAAAAAACCCCTTATTTCCGAAATATCTCAATTATGCCATTTCATTTTTTTTATTAATATTCGTTATTCAGCATATACATTCGTAGTTTTTTACTATTTTCCTTTAATTCGATTGAACTGGAATCCCCCATTTTGAATAAAATAATTTTTTCAATAGGTCTTAAAATAAGGGAGTTATGACGATTTTTCGAAAAATAAAAGAATTACAATAACTACGAACCGGAGCACCAAATCAATAATTGTAACTAAGAAAAGTTGTTTGTTTTAATGAATTCTAACTATCATTTTCGGGTGTAACGACCTAGTATCAACACCCAGTATATAAACAAGGTTTTGAAATGCGCACCATTTTTTTTAATACTTGAGAGTAGTAGTTTCTGTATTTATATTGGTAAAGAACAACATTTTATAAAAGAAAATAAACTATTAGATGTTGTACTTGATGTAATGTTCACATTATCCAAAATATTATATTCAAATTAAAACCATATACTACCACTTATAGTCCACATCTAATTAGAGAAAACTGACTTGACTAAATTACAAACTAAATTTAAATACTGCATTAATCATGTTTAGCAAAAGTTAGTCAAATTGAGGTATTAATGTATTCAATTTAAATATAACGTTCAATGATTTACTGAGAATTCGAATAGATATGTTTTCAGACAGAAAAACATAGACGTAAAACTGGTGGTATCAATTCCTGAAAGATTCTAATCTAAATAGTTTTGCCTAAACTGCATCAAAAATGCAACTGTTGACTGCAATTCAGAATTTAAATTTCACCATTTATTTTTATTTCTCAAATAAAAATACAAGGTCAGTAAGCTATATAAATTTTTAACATTTGTTTTAAATTGTATTATATAGATTTTACTGTACTAGAAAACGTGGATAATTTATACAAATTTGGAGATGGCGAATTTGGTATTGTAACAAATGTAAGAATAATGAATAACAATTATATTAAAATATGTATTTCTTAGCAAATCTTTATATACTACACTTTATAAAATATAACACAATAAATAAATTAAATAAATAAAAACAATATAATCAACTTCTAAAATCAATCTTAAAATTCAATAATTCATGCTTGTCTTACCATAAAATCAGACTTTTTAAAAGAACTCAGCCATTTTCATGGCAACTTGCACGCTAACTTTATCATATTTCTCACTGGAAAACTTTTTGTACGATTCTTTATAAGGGTATTCTTCTTCATTCATAAGTAAAATTTGTTCGATTATCAATTTATGAAGACTTAACATTTCGTCTTGTTCATGGTATCCTTGATACTTTTTAATAACCAACCAATAACTTTCATCAATGTCAAATAGTTTTAAAGTTAAGTAGATTGCAGAAGCTGCTTGCAAGGATAATGGAAAGCAGTTGCAATTATGAGCAAGAGATAAAATTTCGAGGAAGTAGTTGGCGCAGAAAGATATGATCTAAAAAATAAAAATGTAATTGTAATTTTTACATTAATGCATTAATTTATACAGTGTCTCTAAAAAAGGGGCACATGGCTTAACCACAGATTCCTGAGGCTAAAATAAGACGATTTAACTAAACTTACCTTTACCGGAAAGTGTTGTTTAGCCAGTATTCTGCTTAAAAGTTCTTAAAAATAATAATAATAATAATTTTGCTTATAAAAGCAGAACGCGAATTGTTACTGTCATTAAAATTGGTTGTTTGACTTTTAGATAGACTGCTAAATAAAATTTATTTAAAAAAAATTCACGGTGCAGTCACTCAAGTTTTATTTTTTTCTGGGTGAACCGTAACAGATATCACAAATTACATAGAGAGAGAGAAAAGTTTACTATCGAATGTATCTTTCTGAAAAAAATAATTCCGCGTTATAGGCGTGGCCATTAAATAGTTACAGTCTAATCAATGTTGGGACACCTAAGTTTCATTCACTAATGGTTCACTAATTATATCAAGTAGGTATCATCTTAAAAGATGACATCCATACTAATATAATAAATGCGAAAGTAACTCTGTCTGTCTGTCTGTTACGTTTTCACGCCTGAACCGTTGAACCAATTTTGATGAATTTTGGTATAGAGATAGATTGGACCTAGAAGGACATAAGCTACCTTTTGTCGCGAAAATAAAACTTGAAGGGGTGAAATAGGGAATGAATACTTGTATGTTCGCACCCATCATTTCTCCCGCTGAACCAATTTTGATGAATTTTGGTATAGAGATAGATTGGACCTAGGAGAAGGACACAGGCTACCCTTTGTCGCGAAAATAAAACTTGAAAGGGGTGAAATAGGGGACGAAAGTTTCTATGGAGAACCCATCATTTCTCAAGTTAGGCATATAAAAATTCTTATTTATGCTTTTGGTAAGAAATAAAGTGTTTTAGCGTTTTTAAAAAATCATCCGTCATGGCGGTACGATAGGGGATGATTTCAATTATTTTTTTTATCTATAGTAAAGTTTTAACCGTCAGCAGATTTTCGATATTTGTCGGACAGATAGCTTGCATCATATGTACATAAGTAAAAGTACCCGAGACATGTTTAGAAAAGGCGCTTTTAGGTGCGGTGCGGGGATCGGGCGGAGCCTGTTACATGTACGATACGAGGCAGGTTGCCGGCTCCCTACGCAGCGCATGTCTCCGAAGTAAATGTGAAAAATTACTGGTACACGTGTAGCTAATCGTTAATTTAGCTTTACCCGTGCGAAGCCGGGGCGGGTCAGCTAGTAATCATATAAAGTGCAATACCAAATTTCATCCAAATCGAATAAAGTGTTCTGTTATTATAAGCAAAATTAATTTTTTTTTGAAGAACTTTGAAGCAGAATACTGGCTAAATGGTATACTTTCCAGTAAAGGTAAGTTTAATTAAATCGTTTTATTTTAGCTTCAGGATAAGCCTGCGGTTAAGCCATGTCCTCCTATTTTAGAAACACCTGTATAATAATTTGTAAAAGATTGCATGATACGTACGTTGCAGTCTGGAAGTTTCATTACATATATAAAATAATGAACAAATATCATCGGTTCATCCACATTCATATTATAATTTAAATAGTGTAATATTTGCTTTTCCATAACCAAAAAATAATCAATAGAATACTTGTTATTGCATAATTTAAGTATGTCTGGTGCCTGAAAGATTATAATTTTAATATTTTAAGTACAATTTTTACTTTGTAGTAATTTTTACAGTTGTAAAATCGTCACTGTTGTTGTATTTCAGTACTATCCAATAAGTTGTTAATGCATAAATTTGATATTTATTTTCAGGAATGTTAAGTAGTGCCAATATTTTGTCGAAGAGTCTTATTACCATGAATAGTATACAAGTATCTGGTGCTAAATATTGCTAAAATAAAGATAAATAAGAACGATAGTGATTTACACATATACATACATAATAGCTATTTATGTAGTTGTAATAAGTTGCGAAATGATAGTGTTTTAGGCACGCAACGTGAAATTTGTACGCACGAGTGTAACCGAGTGGTACAACACGCCAAGTGCCTAAAACACTTATTTCGTACTGTATTACATACAAGATTTTTTATAATAGCATTTTAAAACAGATCATTTATTCTCAAATATCAACATTTTGAATTTTTCAAAATTAAAAAGTAGGCAGTAGGCAGACGTCAGGTTCATCTATTCGTTGCTAAATAAAATACTTTTAAGTATGAGTGCTTAAAAGTAACATTTTACGCATTAAACTGTCATTTTTAAGCACTAGTGCACCTGCCCTTGGTATGTATTCTGCAACAATAATTCACGTAACTTACATGTAATTTAACAAGCCAGTTGACTACAATAGATCTCATTTCACACAATTCGACATTTGCATCCAAAACATCAATTTTGAGTTTGTATTCCATTTGATGAGTTATAATATGATTAATAACGTCCTAAATAATTTATAAAAAATATAAAAATAATTATTTTTGTATAAAATAAACTTACATGTAAAAGATCATCTGGATATAGTAACAAAGGATGAACTATAAAAAGAAAATCAATTATTTGAATTGTAAATTTATTAGTATTACTTGACTGTTAGAATGATGTTAGGGATGATGAGAAAATAATTGAAGATGCAGTCTTGGTAAACAGTGTTTATTAAATAGTCATTTAATTAACTTTTCTACATTTCGATTCCAAATGACTCATCATCAGGGATCTGGAATACATTTTTTATACATAATACAAAAACCAAGAAAAAATATTTTACAAAAACTTGCTGAAGTTACCTACAGTTAAAGTGCAGTTGGAAAAACGATAATTACATTACAAAATCTTACTTTTTGACGACATTTTAATCCTTACAATTTTTTATTTTGTAATGTAATGATGTTTTTTCCAACTGTACTTTAACTGTAAGTAACTTCAGCGATTTTGTATTATGTATAAAAAATGTATTTGGAATCGAAACGCAGGAAAGTTAATCAAATGACTATTTAATAAACACTGTTTACCAAGACTGCATCTTCAATTATTTTCTCATCAATTGAATTGTATTTTAGTAAGTTTTACATACCTTTATGTGTATTCGAATCCAAATTAACAACTCCCAAATATTCAGACGGCTTTAAAATCTCTTTCTTAAAAGTTTTTTTCTTTGGTATACCATCATGAACACTTCTTTCCAAAATTCCATTCGTATTTGTATATATCTGAGTGGTATCACAATTAATAACGGATTTATTATTTTTGAAAACGCTTTTTATAAATTGTAATGTTTGCCAAAACCTTGAAGTTTCATCTATTCCATCATTTTTTACACATATATTATTTTTTGAACATTTAGCATCAGTGGAAGAAGCCAAAGGAAACATTTTGTTCAAAATACTACTAGATATTTCTACTGCAGGTATGGTAGAACAAAAAGTATTGAATGTAACTGTTCTAGAATTTATAGAACCATTTTCCATTATTGTAGACTCTGTCTGATCTAATGTTTCACATTTTATTGTAATTGGAGAACTACAAGTTTCAATTTTAGAAATTTCTGAACTGAATTTAACACTTTTAGGTTTTATTTTATTAGAAGTAGTAAAAGGAGTTTCTGTTTTGGAAAAATCTTCCGGATTTTTGCTTTGTTCAATAAATGTAGTATCAGGTGTAGAAAATATTTCCGCCTGTATAATTTCTGGACTAAATTTTACACTTTTACAAGTTATTTTGTCCAAAGAAGTTACAAGTGTGTTGTCTTTATCACTAACAGTTAGGGAAGTTAAAGGTGTGTTATCTCCTCTAGTTTTAGGTTCAATATGAACTATTTCCAGACTTTCAATTCCATCTTGAATAATTGGATTATCAGCTTTGCGGAATATATCAGTTTTAACAATTTCTGAACTCAATGTAGCTTGCATTGTATTTGAAGTATTTTCAGTTCTTGTTTCCAAAATTTCTGGTCCAAATGTGATATTTTTAGATTTAATTTTGTTTAATGTTATTGCTGATGGTGCAATTTCTGTACCAATGCGAGAATCTATTACAGAAAATATTTCATTATTTGGTAATATGTTTAAATCATTATATGTATTACCTACTTTTGAATTTTCAAGATCCGTCAAATTTATATCAATATTTGACGGGTTAATACAATTATTATTTCTACTACTTGATATTTTTGGAAAGATTTCATGATCTATAGTGATATGTGGAAGAGTAGTGAAATCCCCCGTTGTATTTATAGATACATTCGTACTATTTGTACTTTTATTAACAGCAGTTATTGAAGCGTTATTAAAGTCAAGTTTTAGTTTAGTACTATTTGTAGAAACTGCACTTAAACTTAAGTTCACAGAGTTTGGAGTAGTTTTTAAAGTTGCATTTGAAGTATTATTTTTCGTATTAAGTACAACACTATTATAATTTTTTGCCGGCATACTTTTATTAACAGGTACAACTGTATTAATAAATTTATTTGGTGCCTTATTTGAACAATTTGAAGATATTATTTGTGATGTATTTTTTGAAACAGTAGTAACAGTTTTATTTTGTGTAACATTTGTATTGATTGAATTATTCTTGTTAGTTAATTTTGAAATATTTGAACATGTAGAAGTGGTATGAACACTTTTATTTACTGTACTGTTAACAGTTATTTTTTTATTAGGTGTTGCTATTACTAAAGATTTATTAACAGAAGTATTTTTCATATTTGAAGATGCATTACTACTCATAATAATTGTACTATTTGATCTGGGTATAAATTTACTTGTACTCAAAGAAGTATTTTTAATATCTGCACATGTAGTAGTTTTGAGAATTGTACTATTTGATCTGGATATATTGGCATTGAGAGAAGTATTTTTAATATTTGCAGATGTAGTATTACTAATAATTGTACTACTTGATCTGGGTGTTAATTTAACTGCACTAACAGCAGTATTTTTAATATTTGATGAAGTAGTGTTACCTACAATTATACTACTAGATTTATATATATTTGCATTAAAAGAAGTATTTTTAATATTTGCAGATGTAGTATTACTAATAATTGTGCTACATGATCTGGGTGTTACTTTAATTGCACTAACAGCAGTATTTTTAATATTTGAAGAAGCAGTGTTTCTAACATTCGTACTACTCGATTTGGACGTTACTTTTTTTGCACAAACAGAATTATTTTTAAAATTTGAAGATGTAATAATAGTACTACTGGCAGAAGGTTTAAAATTATTTGTAATAATAGTACTACTGGCAGAAGGTTTAAAATTATTTGAAGTATTTTTAATAGCTGTATTTCCAACATTGGATACTGTTTTTGTATTTTTAACAGCAGTACTTGAAGAATTTTGAGATTTATTTACAGTTTTTGAATTATTTACTGAAGTATTTTTGTGTGAAGTATTGGAGATTGTATTACTAGTTTTATTAGTTGTACTTGATACTGTTTTAGCAGTGTTATTGGTTGCTACTCTGGCACAAGATTTAATTGAAGATGCAGACACATTTTTACTTGCAGCAACTGTTTTTTGATTCGCAACCGTTTTTGTATTAGTAGTAGATTTTACGGTAGCACTATTTTTAATATTGGTAGATGATGAATTTTTAACTGTGCCTGATTTTACTTTAGCATTTTCGTTTGCAGCAATAGCAGCTCTTTGAATGAATGAATCTAAATTATTTAATATTACATTAAGAGGGTTATTAGAATTACATAAATTAGTAGAACTACTTGGTTTTCGTGAATGAAGATCGGCAACAGTTTTTGTGGTAGAAGTTGTTGATACTTTGTTTATAGTTTTCAAATCTAATAAAGGCGTTCTGCTACTTTGTGTATTGTATGGTTTAGAAGTAGATCTAACATTTGGAGTATTTTTTGACGATGAAAATCTATTTGCATTTTCTTTATCTCTTGAACATAACATTTTATTTTCAGGTTTAGAAGAATAATTACATCGGCAACTCATTTTTTATTTTTTTATTTATCTGAAAGAATTGCAATAAATATTCGTATTTGATTTAAAAGAATTAAACTATACTTACAAAATGGCTTCAGGAAAAAATCACCATAGCACATGTACACTCTCGATTATTTTAACGACTGTGCTTGTTTGATTTAGATTTGTGTTAAATAAAATTTATTTGTCAATAGTTCCCTCTTTTGTTTAAAATAGAAACAATTTAAGAAAGTTGAACGCTATACAGGCTGACCAAAAAAACGTGTCCAAGATGGGGACTTGGGCCGTTTTCAGAATCAGGCTCACTTTATGACTAATTAAAATTACTTTAATACTTGCTCGCTGAAGTGTTCAAGTTGTATTATGAAAACGGCTCTTATAAACATATTTGTTGCATTTTTGCTGTTTGAAACAAATAAACCTTGATAATTTACTATACAGGGTGTCTCAATAAGCTTGCTCACTATTGGTAACTTTTTTATTTGAAGAGATACGAGGTTGGTTAAATTAGCAAAATTGTGCCATTTTATATTAGAAAATTGGTCATGTAGACAAAATAAAAATTTTGTCAGCGGTTCCCAAAATTTGGGACAGAATATTTATTTTTTAAATAGAACTATATATTTTTTATTATCGTATTAGAACGAGTAATTTTTTCTCTTTCCAATAAGGTAATGTTGTTTATGTACAATTTTTTCAAATAAACGAGTTATTTACGTTTAAAGATAAATATTATCTTTTATTAGTTTTGGTCAAGTAAACTATGGAAACAATTGCCTTTTATAAAATTATTATTTTATTAATTTATTTTACAGTAATAACAAAACAAAGAAAATATTCAAATTGAAAGCTATTATTTCTTTCGCACATTTAAACTTTTTGGAAAGAGAGCCGACCGTTCTACGTAATTGATGTCTAGATATAACTTTCCATATAGCACGATCATATCTAACTTTTCTTCATTTGTATAGTTATTAAACATTATTAAACACAGAGAACTTTACGGGAGAAATTATTAAAAGTCAAAAAAACAAAGAATCAATTGTTTCCATGGCTTACTTGACTAAAAAACTAATAAAATAGTTTACAAAATTTAAATTTTTAACCATAAATAACTCGTTTATTTGAAAAAATTGTACATAAACAACATTACCTTATTGGAAAGAGAAAAAAATACTCTTTCCAATAAGATAATAAAAAATATATGGTTCCATTTAAAAAATATATATATTGTCCCAAATTTTGAGAACCGCTGACACAAATTTTATTTTGTCTACATGACCAATTTTCTAATATAAAATAGCACAATTTTGCTCATTTACCCAACTTCGTACCTCTTCAAATAAAAAAGTTACCAATAGTGAGCAAGCTTATTGAGACACCCTGTATATCGCTGAAAAGCTATAAAAAAAACTCTTTTCAACGTTATAACTTTTCACTATGGCGTCCATACAAATATTGTAACGATAGTGGAGATAAAAAAATTGAGTATCACCATTTGAAATGTGTAAAAACGTCATTATATTTTTACCTTTCGTCATCTTTAGATAAGGAAGGTATTGTCTTTAGCCAAAAAATTCGATGGTGACTTTTTAATGAATAAGCACGTTTTAAAGTAACTACAATACGATTTTACTAGTTTTACGATGATGTCTGTATGTGTGTGTGTGACAGTTTTCTCTGACGTTAACTCTAAAACTACAATTCTAAAAATTATGATTCTTTCGTATTGCTCCTCTTTACATCCATATGAAGAGCTGATTAGATTTTGGTTATAATTGGTCAACCTGAAGTTCCTTTAGTTGAAGTTCTTGAAATAACGCAGTTAAATATCATTTTTCGGCATTTTATGTGATTATCAATATGAAAGAATATCTTATTCTCTACACGGTTTGATTATGCATTTTCCTTCATATTCAATAGATATAGAGTTATAGAATTAAAAAGAGGTTAACTTTCAAAAATCAGTTAGCTTTGCTAAAATCATGAAAACAGCTGAAATATTAACAAAATTCTAAATAACAGGTCAGTGTCAAGTGCAAAACCAAAAGTGGAAAGTATAGGATCAGAAAGTGGTATACGTAACAAAGTGTCCCTCGCAAGTTACTTGCAATTGCAGCCTCGCCTCAAGATTGGAACTTTCAATGCCAGGAGTACGAGGAAGGCCAAAGAGAAGATGGAAAGACTGTGTAGAAGATTTGAGAGAGGAAGAACTGTGCGAAGAAGATGCGTTGGACAGGAATGAGTGGAAAAGAAGAGAAAGAAACAACGTCCCCTAATATAATAGGGAAAAGCTGAAGAAGGAAGTGTCAAGTGTAATTTTATTGGATTTATAGAATTTTCTCAAAGGAACTTTCGGTATGAAATTTATAAAAAACAGTGTGTTCGTGTTACAATTTTACAGGATATGATATATAAAATCTTTTTCAATGAACTTTTGGTATGGTATTTGTACATATAAATAAATCGAATTGACGGAAAGTTTTATGCTGGCCACAACAGATTTTTTGATAATTGTTCTTTATACTATTAAATAGCAAATTTCATGTACTTGATGTGTACGCTCATTTGAAAATTGTTACCAATTATTCGAAAACTGAAAGTAATAAAATTGAGCTACTTCCGAAATTTATTATTATTTATGTTCAGTAGTTCAGTAAAAGTAAAGCTAGATATTTTCTAGTTTATTTATAGACCGACACCTGTAGATATAAAAATGTTTAATTTAACATTAATAAAGAACAATTTAAAAGTAAAATACATAAAAATATTGTTATGTAATTTAAGAAATTTCTCGCCAGTCGTATAGATTAGATTTTAACAATGGGGGATTCCACAATTTTTTGATTTTTTTATATGTTATAATATTTTTAAATTCAGAAATTCCCTAATTTTTCTTTTTTTAAAATTCGGTTTCTAATACAAAAAAAAAAAATGGCAAATATTTGGTATCCAGCGTTTCCCGCCTTACGACGTAAATGGACCTATAGCATGCATCTATAGTATACATCCCAATATCCTTGAGAATAAATATAAGAAAAATATCAAGTAAGGTTTTGGGAATTGTTGG
Organism: Ophonus ardosiacus; assembly: GCA_943142095.1. NCBI lineage: Eukaryota > Metazoa > Arthropoda > Insecta > Coleoptera > Carabidae > Ophonus > Ophonus ardosiacus. Next base: position 16,736,384 of record OW964824.1, read on the forward strand.
GTGACTAGACAACAGAAAATAAATAAACATGCATTCCTATCAGGGAATACCTGATTCCTATTTTGACTGCAAACTAGTCAACATAAATGTATTTTTTATATTAGAATAAATTGTTATTATTGTTCATATTATATAATCTTTCTACAATTTAATTAAAACTTATTTTTACAACGGTGACGGCTCCAGCCGCCACAACTGGTGACCCCTTGATTATTTTGAACACTATCCTTCAGTATGGGCGAAGAAGAAGAACATACCTCACCTAATCCTCCTGCGCAAGAACTACAATATATTTCTGCTATAACTTCAAATAAATTTCCCGAATATTATCCTGAAGATCCTGAACTTTGGTTTAAACAAATCGAAATAATTTTCAATTCTCACCATATTATTTCTGAAAGCAGCAAATACAACGCATTGATTACAGCTTTACGTCCAGAATATGCCGTTGATATACGAGATCTCATCCTTGAACGACCTCTGGATAAACCATATACTACTACCAAAGCAGCACTACTTCAGCGAACCATTCCTACGGAAGTACAAAATTTTAACACCTTGTTAAATATTAATGCCTTAAATTATGACAAACCTTCTCATCTGTTACGAAAAATGAAGCAACTTGCAGGAACAAATCAACAAGATAAAATTTTAGAGCATCTTTCTTCAAAAGCTACCACCAAACATTCAATTAATCCTAACTTCCTCCACCTTGTCAAACATTGAAGAAAAAGCTAATATTGCAGACAAATTAGTGGAAATAGCTCAACCTGTCATCACTCCATCTCAACCTGTCAATACAAACGAAATTAGAGAATTGCAAACAGAACTTCAAAATGTCAAAAAGTTACTCACCGATTTAACCAGTTCTCCTCGAAATGGGACACCGACACCTACAACATCTCATTTCCCTAGACAGGAATACTGGCCCTCTCTCTCCACTTCCCATGACGGTAGAAATATCTGCTGGTATCACAACAACTTCAATGAAAAAGCAAGAAGATATCAACCAGGCTGTCAATGGCAGAACAATAATTTAAAGTTTGCTCATAATAAAACGATTAATATTCATACCATTAATAAATGTAAACAGCCTAATTCTTATACTTGTTGCAGCACTAGTCCTTCCGTTTCCAGTTCTCTCTTCTTTGTAACTGACAAATTGTCAGGTTGTCGTTTTCTAATTGACACTGGTGCAGAAGTGAGTATTATCCCACCTAAATTCACACAAATACACAGTATACAAAAACATTCACTCAGTGCAATCAATCAGACAAAAATTCAAACGTATGGTACTGTCAATTTGACACTTGACATTGGACTTAAAACCATTTTTAACTGGAAATTTATTATCGCAAACGTTAAACACGCAATTATAGGAGCAGATTTTTTACAACACTTCCGTATAACCATCGATATGACTAATCGAGAACTTCATATTAACACTTCATTTTTCAGAAGACCTTGTATTTCTTTAATTCAATCCGATAATAAATTTTAAAATATTTTGAACGAAATTCCCTCTTTAACTAACCCCTTAGACTCCAAAACAGTCATTAAACATCATGTCACTCACCGTATCATCACAAATGGTTCTCCTGTTTTTAGTAGACCCCGTCGATTACCTCCACAAATACTCATTGCAGCCAAAGAAGAATTTAACAAATTATTAGAACTCGGTTTTATACGACAATCATCAAGTAATTGGTCATCAGCTTTACATATGGTTAAAAAGAAAACCCCGAACACTTGGCGTCCCTGCGGAGATTATCGCGCATTAAACAGCATAACACTCCCCGATCGTTATCCAATTCCTCACATACAAGACTTCACTATAATTTTAGAAAACGCATTTATTTTTTCTAAAATTGACTTAGTTAAAGCATACCATCAAATTCCTATGGAAGCATCATCGATACGTAAGACAGCCATAACGACACCATTTGGACTCTTCGAGTATACACACATGCCTTTCGGTCTTCGCAACGCCGCACAAACATTTCAAAGATTTATTGACGAAATAACACGAGGCTTAAATTTCTGTTTCGCACACATTGATGGCATACTCATTGCTAGTAATACACCAGAAGAACACGAAGAACATTTAAGAACTCTCTTTAATAGACTACAACAATACGGTGTTGTCATCAACCCGGAAAAATGTCAATTTGGCAAAACAGAAATTGAATTTCTTGGACATAACTTAGACCAAAACGGAATCAAACCTTTACTAGACGCAATACAAACAATTAAAACCTTTTCAATACCTGCAACTCAAAAACAACTACGCGAATTCCTCGGCCTTATATATTTCTACCACAGATTCACACCAAATTGCGCAACAATTCTTCAACCACTTAACAAATTGATTGATAATAAACGTCCAAACACAAAAAAACTGACACTTAATACACAAGAATTGACAGCTGTCAAAAACATAAAAAATGCATTAATAAACGTCACAAAATTATCTATACCTAAACAAAACTCTCCTACCAGCATTATGGTCGACGCATCTAACACGGGAGCAGGGGCGGTTTTACAACAACTTGAAAATAACGTTTGGAAACCATTAGCATTCTTTTCAACTACTTTCAACGAAACAGAAAAAAATACAGTACTTTCGGAAGAGAATTATATGCAATATATTTAGCCATCAAAAAATTCCGTTTTTAAGCCACTCACATACACTTTTAATAAAAATTTAAAGATAATAACACTGCAGACGCACTTTCAAGAATTGAAATTAATTCCGTCACAAGCAAACCTAATACCTCTTATGATGAACTAGCAAAATGCCAGGAATTCGACCCTGAACTAAAATCACTATTAAACAATACAAAAAACTTCTTACGTTTCAAAAAAATCAAATTACCAAACACATCACTGCAATTATACTGTGACACATCTACTAAAAATTTCCGACCAACTACACTCTTTATCACATCCCGGAATTAACGCCACGCGAAAACTTATTTCCTCTAAATTCATTTGGCTAAATATGCATACAGATATTAAAAATTGGACACAAACATGCGAAAAATGTCAAACCTGTAAAATCATTAGACATACAAAAGCACCACTTAAAAAATTTCAAATCCCTACAGCACGTTTTGACAACATACATATAGACATAGTTGGCCCATTACCCATTTCCAAAGGATGTCGCTACATACTGATAGATTTACACGATAGCCGGAAGCCATAGCCATGCCTGACATCAAAATTGAAACCATCGTAAAAACATTTATATCGGGATGGATTTCCAGATTTGGAATACCTTCAACAGTAACAACAGACTGCGAATCATCATTCTTCCGCCAATTACTTACACTCATTGACTCCACAAGACTACGTACAACATATTACCACCCGGAAACTAACGGTATAATCGAACGATTCCATAGACAGCTTAAAACAGCTTTAAAAGCCTGTGACCATCCGGATGAGTGGCATGATAATTTACCTTTCGTACTTTTAGGAATTAGAACCTCTTTTAAAGAACCTTTACAATGTAGCTGTGCAGAACTCGTTTACGGAGCAAAGTTACGATTACCCGGGGAAATTCACAAATCCTTTTCCACTGAATTCATTAACAATATAAACTTACCTCTATATTTAAAAAAATTAAAGAAATACATGTCTCAGTTGACAGCTGTAGTTCCTAAAGAAAACACATCTAACAAACACCCTTACACAAATCCAAATCTTTACCGCACTAACTTTGTTTTCATACGGACAGATTCCATCAAAACTAGTGCTCGGAATACCAGTGGATCCATATGGCCACCCGCCCACCCGTATTTCAGTGAATTCGGGTCGGAACCGATTCTTCACCCATAAAACCGTATTACCCGTAAGAACCACACCCACATTACCCGTAAGAACCATATCACCCGTAAGACGTATTATTACGTTGCTATCTGTTTAAATAATCATACCGTTGAAAAATAATTTTATTTAATTAAGTTAATTTATTTGATTAATCACTTCAAATAGGTAATACAATTAGTTTTAAAAGATAAGTTAGTAATTTGTACAATAATAAGACAAGTAAAACATATCTCGATTTATAAGACAGATACCATTACGGGTAATATGGGTCTGTGGTTCTTACGGGTAATATGGGTCTTACGGGTCTTTTTGGGAGTAAAATCGGTTCCGACACGTATTCCATTTGGTCCGGGTGGGTGGTTATTTCCCATATAACTAAATACCCAGTTCGAAGTCCTAGCCCTAATCAAAACCCCTTTACAACCACCTTACACAGGCACATACCAAATAGTCGCAAGATCAGAAAAATATTTTACCATTCTAAAAGACAATACATATGAAAACATATCAATTGACAGACTAAAACCCGCCTTCCTACATCCTCAACCCACATCAGAAAACAAACAAACTCAAACTGCATGCACCAGTCGTCACCAAGGAACCGAAAACGAAGGATTAGAGTTCCAATAGTTTTTTTTTTATTATTTAAGTATAATTATTAATATTAGATTTGTAAAATGTTTATTTATCTTTCGTCTAGGGGGGGCATCTATTGCATGCATCTATAGTATACATCCCAATATCCTTGAGAATAAATATAAGAAAAATTTCAAGTAAGGTTTTGGGAATTGTTGGGTGACTAGACAACAGAAAATAAATAAACATTCATTCCTATTTCGACTGCAAACTAGTCAACATAAATGTATATTTATATTAGAATATATTGTTTTATTGTTCATATTATATATATATCTTTCTACAATTTAATTAAAACTTATTTTCACAACGGTGACGGCTCCAGCCGCCACAGACCCATTGGCATTATATCGTGTTTTCTCTCTCAGCAGCTGCTGTCTTGGCTGCTGTTACCAGAGGTTCTAAACCATTTATATCGCCTTATATTTGAAAATTTCATTTTACTCTTATTTTTTTTTTTCTTTTACTTATTTTAAATTTAATATATTGTAGTTATAGTTTATTAGTATTTAAATATTTGTAAAAATAATAGCGTGTAGCCGCATAACCACCATAACCAAATACTCCAGTGGAACATCCGCGCATTTTGAAAATGTGTAATATATTATAGTATTTATAAAAAAGTCATAAAACATATAGTAAAGAAATTAGCGTCAATAACACAGTTATATGGGAAGAAATAATCATGTATTTAATTTATACAAAATTCGATATGAGTGGAATCCCCTATTACTAGTTGTTATTTTACTTCATTAAATTTTCTACGAAAAGAATGGAAACTTTTATTGTATTAAATACGAATACAGTAATTTACCAAGGCAAATGTAAATATAGAAAACTATTATATTTTTTATGTGCGATAAGAAACAATATAATTTCCTGATAAATTATTTTCATAAGCACGTAACATTTTCCAGTTTTCTTTTGCAAATTTTATAAATAAGCATTGAGAATATTGGAACTAAAGTAATACGTGTTTACAAATTAAAATTGAAAAGTATTCATACTTCGAAACAAGTTTTTATTAAATAAAAAAGAAAAAATTAAAGTGGAATATTTTCAGGTACGTACTAATATGCACAAAAACAAAGTAAATAATAAAAAATGAGATCTAGTTAGCCCAATTAATGTTATTTGATACGAAATACGATACTGCTAAAAATATGTTTACAAAAAATTAGTAACCTTTCCATTGGCAGCCCGTATTATTTTTCCATAGCCCAAATATCGAATTAATACTAAGGAGGATAATAAATTTCGTCACACTTCCTTACAGTCTAAAAATATTCTGTGGAAAATGTTTTACATCCAAAACATATTTCATCGCTGATAAAATAAATAATAATAAACCATTTATAATTGAGAGCTACTTGCCACTTAAAAGAACAGTTCAGTCCGTCCCTGATAAGTTAGTATGTTAGCAAGGATCTAAATAAAAAGTATTTGTCTTTTATTTTTCGACGAGGAGTACAATAGCGTCCTCGTAGTTAGTATTAGTAAGACAAGTGGCGCGCTCAGAATGTAGTCGATCTTGAATACATTAATACATTCTTGAATATAAATTGTGCATATACGTTCTTCATCTGTACTTCTGTATGTTATAATTTTGTAGTAAGTACTGACATTGATTTTATTATACAATACCTAGTTGTGAAAATAATATATGTTTAGCATATTTATTCAACTTATATGCCGGTTGTGAATATCGTAGGCTTGCAAAATGACATGCACTTTTTTTTTATCAATTTATAATTAATATTTCAATGATTAAATATATTATTTTGAAAAAAACAAATGTTTATATAGGTACATTAATAAAAAATATTCTAAACTTTTTTTTGTCAATAAAACGTTAAACAAAACATTTGTTGAAAATTTCATTGGTATTAATTAAAATATATTATTTGAAATAAAGCAAGTAATGGTCGATATGTGATCTCAATAATGTTATAAAAATTAAATAGGTCAAGATAATGTACATTAATTCTTTTATTCTAATTATGACGGTCTATTAACATTGAGTCTTTATTGATATAAATTGTAAGTACTTTGAATTAATACAGCGCAGTAAATTCATTGGCTGGTAGCACAAGCCCTGTTTTAACTAAAACGCTGTTTTAAGAAATGTCAGATTTCATTTTTTAATAATAAAAATAAATAGTATCAAATTTATGAAAATAAGATTTTAAAGCAGAACATAGTTTGTATTCAGACAAATATTTTTTAAAAAATCGTTCTTTAAACATAAGGGTGAAATTAAATATTGAAATTTGAATTTGACATTTCTTAAAACAGTGTTTTAGTTAAAACAGGGCTTGTGCTACCAGCCATTGTTTTTACCTCCCGTCATACTGTAGGTAAGGGAGGTACTTTTTCGGTCAAAAAATTCGATGGTGTTTTCAGTGAATAAGCACGAATTAGGGTCCCCACAACACTTTTTACTACTTTTACAGTATGTGTGTGACGATTTTTTCGTCAATGATAACTGTTATACTAAACTTCCAAAAATCTATATATTCCGTATTTAAGCTTTCTGCATTCATATAAAGAGTTTATTAGATTTTGGGTAACATTGGACAACCGGTAGGAGTACTTTACTCGAAGCCCATAACAGTTTTTAATGAAATGTTATGTTAAAATATAATCCAAAACTTTTCAATTTTAGTATTTACGACTTCTATATCAAGGGGAATAACATATTAGATTTTGGCTAAAATTAATAACCCGAAAGTGATACTTTACTTAAAGTTCATTGATATTTTAAATATGGAATTGACGGGAGGTCATGTGCTGGCCACATCAGATTTTTTAATAATTTTATCAAGCAATATTTATATTCCTGCAAAATTAAATAAATGAACTCTTTTATATTTTATAGAGTACAACCGTTTTCATTTTTTAAATTCATTGAAACAGTTATATTCAATCAAGTAAAACGAAGAAATGCCCGTTAGATTTCTATTCGAATTGATTTGATATACAATGTAGTCAGTATTGTTGTTGCTATTCAGTTAATATACAGGTGAGATCTTATTTGCTATATTTTGCATAAAAAAAAAACTAAAAATTGTTGTGGCCAGTACAATACTCCCCCAAATTACGTTTTATTTAATACCAGCAAAATGAAAATTTTACCATTGTATTTCCTATGGTCCAAAAAATTAGACACGCGGTATAATTGTTTAGTGAAATTTTTTAACAGCTTGCAAAAAATTAACCACGAGTTACAGAATACGGTCAATTATCTGTGAATATTACAAACAATTGAATTTCTCATTTGGTTTCCATGGAGTAGTACTTGCTGCGAGATTTATTACAAATTACAATAGATTTTATGTAACTTATGGCCTTATTCTGTACAAAACTGTACGCTTTCCATATCTGTAAATAATTAAAAAAATCAACGAAAGTTGCAACTCTCCTTTATAGTTTTATACATGGTGTTTACTTTAAAAGAACTAGTGTTCTTTTGGGCGACCAAATGACTTTAAAGAAAAATGTTACATCGAAAAAAATGACGTGGAAAAAGGCTTAATTTATTAGTAATAATAAACGGAAAATTCAACAAGTGGCTCTTAAACGGCAAACCAAAATTAAATATTTTTAAATGGTGCCCTATATAAATTTTTAGTCCATTAGATAGATTTTTTATGATTTCAAAGTATAAATAATGTGTAGAGTTGAAAACAATTATTTTGAGAAATATGGTATTAAAAATTAGGTATAATGTTAAATATTGAAATATTATTGATATGACTGTTACATAGGTTACACTAGTAGTAAAGCCATTTTTACCTCACGTACCCTTGGGAAAGGGAGGTATAGAGATCGTGCTAAAAATCACATAACGAGATTTTAGTAAATGACCACGTTTAAGGTCCCTAGAATCCAATTTTAGCATTTTCATGATGTTTGTGTTCGGTGGATCCTTTTAACACTCTAATACTAACAATAGAAAAAATCTGATGTGGCTTCGGGACTTGTAAAAAAAAATTATTTTTAAATTTATCTGTAAAATATATAGAAAAAATATTAATGTATTCCTGTAGAAAATTCAATAATCTTTAATTTTCATAACGACAAAATGCGAAAAAATGGCATTTAATGGTATTTTTTGAAGAACAACCATTATGAGTTTCAGATAAAGTGCCATTTCCGGTTATCCGATTTACACCAAAATCTAATGGCTTCTTTTCATATTAGAGTAGGGTATAAATACAAGGTTTCAAAATTTTCTGAATGATAGTATTTGAGTTAGAGCGAAGACAAAATCCCTACACATACACACACACACATACATACATACACACACACACACATACATACATACACACACACACATACATCACCGTGAAAATATTAAAATTGGATTCTAGGGACCTTAAAACGTGGTCATTTACTAAAATCTCGATATGTGATTTTTAACATGATCCCTATACCTCCCTTACCAAGGGTAGCGGGAGGTAAAAATTTGATACCTTGTATTTCGACCCTATTCTGATATAGAAAGATACTATTAGATTTTGGTGTAAATCGGATAACCGGAAATGGCACCTTACTTGAAACTCATAATGGTTGTTCTTCAAAAAATACCATTAAATGCCATTTTTTCGCATTTTGTCGTTATGAAAATTAAAGATTATTGAATTTTCTACATATATGCATTCATACATTTTCTATATAAATTTATAAAATAATCTAATTAAAAGTCCAGGGGCCTATGAGCCTATGTATCAAACATAAACATAATTCTTTTGTTACACAGTTCATATTTCAAATGTATGTAATTGACAGATGTCACTGTCAAAAAACTAATCATTTCAAATTAATAATGGTGTCATTAAAAGAGTAAATAAAGCAATAGATAAATGCAAAGGAACTTAATATAGTTTACAGCATCAGTAAATAGTATATATGTATTTCTGTTTGTTATTTATTACTCAAAAATTAGTCCCTTACTCTTGATAATTTTTTGTATACAACATTTTCTTTAGTCATTGGTTCGTCCAAAAAAGCACTGTTACTGTTGTCTTAAAGGAAACACCCTGTATAAATCTGTTTAGTGATTCAAATAAAATATTACTTCCGTTTGTCCAATTGTTATCAAAAAATAATTATCATTTCTCTTTAGGTGCATTAAAGGAGAAATATTAAGTTTCATACGTTTTAGTCTTTACCTTACCTGCCTACGGTGGCGTGAGGTAAATACGCGTGCATAAAATTACTACCATCTTTTGAAACGTTTGGCATTTGAAATTATATCTTAAAACAAAAAAATAAGACTAGTGTAATTGAAACATTTGTTGCTCACAATAATACAATGAAATATGATATTATATAGTGGCATTCATTACATACCTACCTGATAGTTTTATCATTTTCCAAACAATCTTTGTTACGATAAGACGTCCTTCAATATTATTGTAATAATTGCTTATTTGTAGATAAAATGTCGATGATAAAAGAATTCCAAAACGTCATTAAAGGCAGTTTTGGTGAAAATTGGAAGTATTTAAACCATTCATCAGCAAATTTAACCGCACCAGGAGATAATTATGGAAGTGTTATACTTAAAGTTGATGTGGAATATGAAGAAAACAACAATAAAAGTAAAGTACATCTAGTAGCCAAGTTATGCCCACCTTCAGATGTTTTGAAAGAAGCTTTTGTTTGTTGGTTGACATTCAAAAAAGAAATCAGGGCATACTTGGATCTCTGTCCACTTATAGACGAAATACAAGAAGAATATACCGTTCCAAAAGAAGATCGTCTTGATTTCTTCGCGAAATGTTACGGAGCAAGAATGAATCTGTCAAATGAAGACAAAATTGATGATGACGCTGTTATTATTTTGGAAAATTTGAAGATACAAGGCTTCTTCGTTGAAGATCGCATGAAAGGTTTGGATCTTCCTACAAGCGAATTAGTTTTGAAGAATTTGGCAAAACTACATGCAGTGGTAATCGCTTTGAGGTTATGTAAACCGAATAAATTTAACAAAAAAGTTTTGCCATGTTTACAATCACCTAATAATGGTGGAATTATGATAGATGGTTTTGTTGGAGCTGCTATAAAAACAATGAAGACAATTGATGAATGTAAACAATATGTCGGAAAAATGGAGAAAATGAAAGAAGAAAGAGAAAAGTTAGGAGGGTTAATGTTTCCTATAGAAACCAATGAAGATTTTTATACTATTGTTCATGCTGATTTTTGGACCAATAATATGATGGTACAGAAAAACGATAAAGGTGAACTATTACAAGTAAAAATGGTTGATTTACAATTAACTGATTATGGTTCAGGTATAAGGGATTTACTTTTTGTTTTATACACTAGTGTTCAAGTAGAAATTTGTGACAAATACTTCGACCATTTTATTGAATTGTATTACAAAACATTTGCACAATTTTTAAGTTATTTCAACTGTGATTTGTCCAAATATTCTTGGGATATATTTATGAAAGAAGTAAATGAAGTAGCACCACACGAATTATTTCATATAATTTTTATGTTAAAACCGATCTTTTCCGAACGAGGATCAATAGAAAGTTTAGAATCTATCGATGTATCTGATTTTGGTCGAACTGATAATATCGGTCCAACATACCTGACTAAATTACGACAAATTATATTATCTTATGTAGAGAGAAATTGGCTGTAAAATAAAAATGAGGTCATGCAAAAAAAATAATTGTACCTTTTTCTGTTTACATCAAAGAAGGATAGTCTAATTTATCGTTCAGTATGATTAAATTATTTTTTTTTACATTTTTTGTTGTATAAAATCGTTTTAAAATATATTTTTAAAAAGTTGCAAAAACCACCCATGTTGTGATGTCACAGGTTCTGAGCCTAAGCATGCCTAAGTTCAGACTCATTTCAAATAGACATTTTATGACACAGAATTTCTAGAAGAAAAATATATATAGACTATAAATTGAGGGTTACATATCTAAATATGTTATAATATATTAATATGATATGACTTATTTACACGTTACATATCAGCTGTTTGTTTCACTTTTGATTTGAGATTAGACGATAGAAGGTTATAAACGCACGCGAGACATTGAATATATTACAGAATTTTATTTTATTCTTTATTTAGGTAAATTAATAATATACAATATTTACTGGCAAACTTATTTCATTGACATGTTTACTTTCATAAATTTTAGGTTATCTTTACATGTCACTTTGACGTTTAAAACGGTGTGAAAATCAAAATGGTCGTTGCTCCGAACCTGTGACGTCACTGTGCAAGGGACGAAGCGGGGGTCTAACAGCCGCTTTTTAAAGAATGCCTTTTTCAATCACAATTTTTTCATGATTAAAGATTGATTTGAGGAAAAATACAAAATACGGGTTTATTATTTTTTAACACTGTATCGATTAAAGTTTTGCATGACCTCATTGAAAAGTTTTCATGCGTAATTAAACCTTAATAATTAAATTGGATAAAACAACATATAAATTTATTCCCAAAGTATAAAAGAAAGTATATGTCAAACATAACAATTAAAAAAATATGTACAATTATTTAAGAATGTCAAGTGCTTCCAGATTAACTAATGTACAATAAAATTAATGTCTGTATTTTTAACTAATTAAATAAATTATCTAACTTTACCCTGTTCTACGAATTAATGTTTTCACCGTAGACTTCTCCAAGACCCATGGACCAAAGTAAAGGTCTGTCAGTTTCTATGGTAACGTATGGCATTTGGCTATAAGTATTTGATGTGCTTATTAAATCTCCAAACTTTATGGTACTATCCTCTACAAACACAAAAATACAATCAATCATTCATAAATCACGCAATTAAGTACATCTTGCTAATTGGAATGGAAAATAAGCCCACGTTGGCGGGAGAATTAAACAAATGATACACTGAAATTGATTTTTTCAATTGTTTCTTAATAAATTTCATTTTTTTTCAAACCAAAAAATTTAATAATCCATATAATTATTTGAGTATACGTGAAGATATAAGCTCTGTTCGATGAGAAGTGCTTGAAGTGTAGTGTACACTAGTTCAGTCAAATTCTTGTGGTTTCATAAAACACACTAGTGTATATTTGGGCAAGTTTGCTCAGTTGTGAGTAGTCAAGCCAAGCGTAGCCAAAGGTGTAAAAGGTTAGGTTGTTTATAAACACAGGCTGCAAAGAAGTAACTGCAGAAATGTCTGTTTTAAAGAGCATAATGTTTGAACTAATAAACGATTCTGACGAACATCAATCATCACTTAATTCTTTATCAGATTCAGAGACAGATATATTAATTAATTCTTTATATAACAAAACAAAGAGAATATACTATATCTGAATCCATTATTTTATTTTCTCAATGTGTAAAATTTTAGGTTAATAAACAGATGTGTAGATAGGATAGAATTAAAATGTCTACCGAACAACATTTAGTTACCCCCACTCCTACTCTGCACTTTCTACACTACCTCTCGAGTCAGGTCAGAAACGTGAGCACTAGTTCTTAAAATTTTTGTCATCGAACAGCCTGCCAGAAGCTGCCCGTTTCTCATAAAACATGTTAGTGTAAGAAAGTTAACACTAGGGCAGCCTAGTACAGCCTAGTACAGAATTCTGCTTCAAAGTTCTTCGAATAAAAATTAATTTTGCTTATAATATTCGGACGCTTTATTCGATTTGGATGAAATTTGGTATGACAGTTTATATGGTTATAAGTCATCTTTTAAGGTGATAGTTGTTATTATTAGTGAACCACTAGTGTATGAAACTTAGGTGTCCCAACATTAATTAGACCGTAACTTTTTAATGGCAATGCCGAAAACGTGAAATTATTTTTTTTCAGAAAGATACATTCAATAGTAAACTTTTGTCTCTCTGTGTAATTTGTGATATCTGTTACGGTTCACACAGAAAAAAATAAAATCTGAGTGTCTACACTGCTAAATTTTTAAAATAAATTTAATCTAGCAGTCTATCCAAATGTCAAACAAGTAATTTTTAATGACAGTAACGAGTTGTCAATCTTTACAACTTGTTTAGGAGTAAGCTAAGATATGTAATCGTCTTATTTATAATAATGGTAGTAAAATACTATTAGGCCGAACACACGGATGTTACTAATTTTAGAATATTGCGAAGAAAATTTTTGACAACCCGTAAAACAATTGTTACTGTCATTAAAAATTACTTGTTTGACATTTGGATAGACTGCTAGATTAAATTTATTTTAAAAATTTAGCAGTGCAGACACTAAGATTTTATTTTTTTCTGTGTGAACCGTAACAGATATCACAAATTACACAGAGAGACAAAAGTTTACTATTGAATGTATCTTTCTGAAGAAAAATAATTTCACGTTTTCGGCATTGCCATTAAAAAGTTACGGTCTAATTAATGTTGGGAGACCTAAGTTTCATACACTAGTGGTTCACTAATAATAACAAGTATCACCTTAAAAGATGACCTATAACCATATAAACTGTAATATCAAATTTCATCCAAATCGAATAAAGCGTCCGAATATTATAAGCAAAATTAATTTTTATTCGAAGAACTTTGAAGCAGAATTCTGGCTAAATGGTACACTTTCCGGTAGAAGCAAGTTTGGTTAAATCGTCTTATTTTAGCCTCAGGAATCTGTGGTTAAGCCATGTCCCCCTATTTAAGAGACACCCTGTATATTAAAAAAATAATAATAATTATTCTTGTTTGTAACTTTCTTAGTAGCAATTGGCAACTACGCAATTATTTGTCACTTTATTTTTCGAGTTTTGTAAATATGGAATTTCCTGATAAAAGTGTTATGTGAATTTATTAATATAGTTAAGTTTATACTCTCCGCCATTTCAAATTTCATTTGAAATTATTTCAACCTTCTTGCGCTAACGTCAATGGACTTTCATATTATTGCGAATTTGTTTTCAAGGTTCTTTGTTTTTGATTATTTTATCGGGTCACGGTTTTTTTAATCGTTCTTATCTCTAATTGAAAATATCGGAAATCAAAATAGATTTTCGTAAACAAATTTTTATCAATTTAGAAATAATCACAGTTTCCTCTACATATATTAATTAAATAATTTATGTGCATAAAATTATCTAAAACTTCGTAAGTATGAATTAAGATTTAAAAACAATTGTTACCACGAAATAAATTTTGTTATTCAACGTCATTTCTTCAAAAAATGTCTACATGTATTCGATTGATGAATTTATATTATAATAATAAATAATATATTATCTAATTATTATTGGACTTTTATTTAAGAATATTGTGAAAATGAAAAATGTAATATTCTGATTAGCAAAACGACATAATTGATTAGATACGAGGGTCACGTTAGAATTATTATTGCGAATAAGAAAATCAGGTAAGCCGCCATGAAAATTAATATTTGCTCTCATATTTTAAATAGTTATTTATCTGTTATATACAGGGTTGTGAATAATCCGTTTTTTTTTTTTATATATAGAAAAGTACAACCCACTTGGGTTTTGTTGATTTTTTTCCTGGTTTTGTGGATATTTCTGGGTTTTTCTGTATTTTGTTTTATTTACTAATGTCCCGAAAAACTTTATATAGTGATTTATGCATATAGGTTTATAGTCCGATTCACAAAAAAGTTTAAGCTAATCCTCATTTTTGGATTAGCGAATTCTACTCTAATTTTAACAGTTTATTTCGTAAAATATAGTCTAATCTATTCTAAATATAGATATTTGACAGTTAATCTACGCTCATTTCTTGAATTAACGCATAGTAGCTTTATCTCGTCTTTAAATTAACTTCATTTGGACACCATATGCGTAAATTTAAAATTATAACACTTAAAAATTCAGGATTTTATTCTCTAAAATTGTATGTAGATAATTTTTGAAAAAACGTATAATTTTGTATTTCTTTATTTTACTCTATTTTAGTAGGTATACGAATTTAATTTGAGTGGGGATTTCTACTGGGTTTTTCTATCCGATTAAAACTACAAAAACCCACATGGTTTCTTCCAAAACAACCCCATTTATATGAAATTTAGTTGTGAAAGTTATGTTAGAATTTAGTAACTTAATAAAATTCTGAAAATATAACCCATGTGCCTATTCCCAATAATTCCAACGTGACCTTTTTATTAAATTCTTACTCAGATCCCATTTTAGTCCGGTGGTGCTCACGTGTTTACATTGCTCTCCCACTGGGATAAGAGCACACCAAGTTTCACTCTCTCTGAGATGATCAGGAATATAAATTCTGTGCTTTCCAGGATATATCAGCCACGATAAAGAATCGCTTGAAAGCTGATATACATTACAATTAACATTTAAAATATTTCTAGCTTTGTACATAGTGTGTATATTTCCCATTATTTGGTCTAAACGTCCACATGTATCCACCACTGCAATAATATTATCCAGCTGCAATGATTACATTGTTATAATCAAATAAATTAAATAATTTACAAGAATACCTGTTTTTTATTACTCACTAATACTTTTTGAATTTCTTTTAAAGATTTGGTGAAGTCAGTTTCATTCTGATCATCAGTAACGATTATTTTACTTGAAAGATGGTCTCTTAACATCTGAAGACGTTTTACATCAATAGAATCCATGTCGCCGGTGACATAATGTGGACTTGCAGCAGTTTCCGTAGATATTTTGTTTCTTTCTAACCATTTGAACCATTGGTTTGTGCCACCATCAACAGTAAATCTTAAAGTTGCTGTAAAAAATATTATGTAATGTATTTCATTCATTGCGTTTTATTCTATTTTACCTTTTTGCCATAAAGGTAGCAAATATTTGGGGTTGAGGCCTATTTGAGTGTTTAGAATTATTATACCATATTGACAACTACTCCCAGAGTTATTTTTACTTGCTAGTATGTTTTGAGGTTGCCATATAGTTTCCTTATTCATTGTATGTATTGTAAAATTCTGCCAAACACAATACAAAGTTTGTACTTATTAAATAGATCACGCGATCATGCCCACATTTTGAGGTTAAAACGTCAAAATGGAAAATGGAAGTTGCTAAAATCGCCGTTAGATGCCACTACGTGTAGAATTTTTCTTACAAATTTTATAAAACAAAGTATACAGTAAATATTAACGTAATAAAATAGTACTTTGTACACTTAATAAGTAATTATTGTAAATTCTTTTTAAAATTGTAGTGTAAAATACAAATAAAAGTATTTTTAATTTGTGGACTATCGATTTCGGAATTGTCCATCCATAAATTAAGAAAGTAACTGAAAGAACACTGTTGTATAATAATTATTAAATAAACACTTATTTAAAGAAAATGGGTGAGATTCAGTGGGTTGTATTAGCGTGTTTTAAGCTAAAACAGTCCTTTGTCATAAATATTTTGGCAACTTTGTAATACCTGTCAGAAAAAAGTGAGAGACCAAAGGATCAAATAAAGAAAAAAATATTATTAACAGAAGTAAGAAAAAAGGACAAATGTCAAAACTGATCAAAACGGGGGTTGAGATATTTTAAAATTCATTAACATTCAGGTATGAAATATTTGACACATAAACTTTGACATATTTCTAACCTAATTTTGCAATAATGAGTTTCCTTTTACACCTTCCATTTACAATAATACTTCCTCATTTGACCAAAAGAGATCTGAATTAATTTTCCCTGTGGTAAAATTTCTAAATCACAATTGAATCTCATTGATACATGTGGAAAATATTACAATGTTGCCATTTACTTAATACAAGATTTAATACAGACCTTAGTACAACCCACTGAATTCCACCCAATACGTTTACAACCACAAACCTTTCCTTCTCATTATTTAACAAACAAGCAGGAAGAGGAATAGAAAAACTAATTTACCGATTAATTCAATTATTGTAGTACGGTTCATTACGCACAAAATACTTCCATTTATTTTATATAGTCCTTACATGCCTTTCTAATCAAATTCATATTATCTTAAGTAATATTTTACATACCCTTAACCATTTTTGAACAGTCGAACAAACGTCTACAGCAAACATATATCTGAGATGAAAACGCTTATTATAAATAGGTAAAGTTATTGCTACTTCTTGATTATCAGTTCCAAGAATTTGCATATTTAGACAGAATATACTGACAGTTTATTATCAACAATTATAATTGTGTTACCTAGACACATTCGACATAATCTTATTATCACCCCCTTCGAATCACCCCTTATAAATTTTATTGTTTTGAACTTCGTAACATGTTGACTGCCAACCCTGCCAACTACGAGATGAGATAACTCGTACTTTGTGTTCTTGGCTACGGACGACACAAACTCTTGATACTGCCTACTACAAGTTATGTCGTAGTTGTTTGTTTGACTTTGCCATATTCGAGCAGCTACGTTTATATTCATAGTATATCGTAACAACAGCAACAATGGATTATTCAGATGTCTCTAAAATAGGGGGACATGGCTTAACCACGCCGATAACGCAATTTTATTTTGTTTTCAGAAAGATACGTTCAAGAGTAAATTTTTCTCTCTGTGTAATTTGTGATATCTGTTAGGGTTCACACAGAAAAAATAAAACCTAACAGACCGATTCACAAAAAAGTTTAAGCTAATCCTCATTTTTGGATTAGCGAATTCTATTCTTATTTTGACAGTTTATATCTCAAAATATAGTCTAATCTATTCCTAATATCTACCTTTATTGATAATATCATGAAAATTAAATTTTCAATACCGAATAGAATAGAATTCACTAATCCAAAAATGAGGATTAGCTTAAAATCTTTTACGCTCATTTGCTTTAAAATTGTTTGTTTACATCGTAGTTACCATGGCGGAAACTGAAAGATTCCACCTTGCGGGCGGTAAAGTAGCATATGCGGGCGGTAAAATACAGAAAGAGCCTGCTTACTGGTAAACAAAACATCAAAAATACAATTGGAAATGTAAACAAGACTCTTATTTTTAAAAAATGATATTAGTTCCGCTATATTTTCACTAGATTTTATTAGAATTACTTAAGGAATTACTTCAGAAATTGTCTCAAATCTCCAAGTTTGACATTTCAAAAAATATTTATATAACCAAATAGTTAGCAATGCAACGCATCGCCTCAGTGGCGTAACTAGGAAAATCCACAGGCGGGTTTTTTCTCAGTAAAAAGGCGCCATAATAAATTCGCAATTTATTTCAAGTAAAATATAAAAAAAATAACATCAGTTTTATAACCTTAGTAATGAATATATATTTTTTATGGTATAATGTAATTAAAAGTTTAACCTACGAGTTACTCGTTACTCTTTTTACAAACTTTCGAATTGTCTGAATTATTACTGGTAAAAACAGTATTTATTTTAAGAACACCTTTTGTACTCTCTTTTAATGCATTTGCTTTTTTTCTCTGCCATCCGGACATCTTTTTCTTAATTGAACTCATTATTAAAATGATATTTTGAACTTAATAAAACAGCATAGAAGATAATACACAGTAGACAGTAGCATAGAAAACACGCCAGACACCTGCATTTGCAACTTGTGTCTTCTTGATGTGGCGATGTGAAAAAGAAAATAGTATTCAACAAATAAAACTAATTAAACTTATTATTTAATTATTTATGTTAAAATTAATAGGTATATTAAAATATTAAAAATATTAGGATGAAAAGGATTTCAGATTGTATTAATAATTTTTTTTATTTATAAATTCAAATTTTAAAAAAATATTAATGATTTTAATTACATTATTGAAAAAGGCGCCTATATTTTGAAAATCTTCACAGGGGGGTGAGCGCACCCACCTAACCCCCCCTTAGTTACGCTACTGCATCGCCTTATTGTTTTGTGACATGGCCACCTGGCCACGTAATATTTTTATATAGCAACAAGCTTTAAATGTATTTAAAAAATAATTTAAAAACATTTCATTTGATTGCAGTTGTGCGTAAAACGTTGTACATACCTCGGGCCGAAATAAGTTTACACCCTTGGACGAATAAAAGTAAACCTTTTCTTTCGACCCTCTATATGTAAATAACTATTATTGTGAATCGGGCTGTAAGTGACTACACCGTAAAATTTTTAAAATAAATTTTATCTAGCAGTCTAGCCAAATGCCGCACATCTAATTTTTAATGACAGTAACGAGTTGCCAATCTTCTCAATTTGTTTAATAAAAGTAAGCTAACATATTTAATCGTCTTATTTATAATAATGGTAGTAAAATGCTATTAGGCCGAACAAACTGAAGTTAAGTACTAGTTTTTAGAATATTGCGAAGGAAATTTTTGACAATCCATAAACAATTGTTACTGTCATTAAAAATTAGGTGTTTGTCATTTGGATAGACGGCTAGATAAAATTTATTTTAAAAATTTCAATGTTGGGACTCCTAAGTTTCATACACTAATGATTCACTAATAATTAATAAGTATCATCTTAAAAGATGACCTGCAACCATATGAATTTTTATACTAAATTTCATCCAAATCAAATTAGTATTTCATTATAAGTAAAATTAAATTTTTCGAAGAACTTTGAAGAAGAATACTGGCTAAATGGTACACATTCCGGTAAAGGTAAGTCTAGTTAAATCGTTTTATTTTAGCATCATGAATCTGTGGTTAAGTCATGTCCTCCTATTTTAGAGACACCTGTATTTACATATTTAATATATTCAGTATACACATAAATTATGTAATAATTTTTTCAACTAGTACGAAGGCGGTCGCGAAATGTTCAAACATAAGATGATTTACTAACGAAAATGTGTTAAGAGTTAAGACAGACATCTCTATGATATTATTACTAAAAAACCCAACTTCCGTCTTATACGGAGGAATGCTGTAGAAATTGTTTTTGTTTGAATTATGTATCTGAATTAATTCTACGAGGGTTGTACAGTATTTATTGTTCCTACCCCCCGTTTTATAAAGGACAGAATAAATTTACTCCCACAGTAAATTTATTCAAACTAACAAATTCGAATCAATTTTATTTATTTTATGGTATTTATAACATTACTGTCACAAGTTCGACTGTCATTTGAAGGAATAAATTCTATTTACCTTGGAAGTAACTCGGAGTCTAATCGAAGATGAAGTTCTGAACTGCTGTCATAACAGCTTCGTCGGTTTTAAAATTTCTTCCTCGTATACTTTTCTTTATCTTGTGGAATAATAAAAATCACTAGGCGTTAGGTCAGGTGAATACGGATGATATAACATCAGTCTGAAACCGACATCGTGAATTGCGTTCATGGAAACAAGACTTTTATGAACTTGAGAGTTGTTTTGATGAAACAGAATCCCAAGCGAGAATTTTCTTTTTCTCTTTTCTGTAATACAACATGAATTTTAGCAATTAATGTTGGACCCTAAATTTGCGAGGTGGAGAAGATCCTCGATGTCGCCATTCCATACTTTAAAATTTTGACTCGAGATCGAAGTGGTAAATCCACGTTTCATCAACTGTAACAAAACGAGCCAAAAAGCTTTTTGGATTTTGATTAAACAACGCCAAACTGGCTTTTGAAGAGGTAACTCTCTCTCGTCTCTGTTTGGGCGCCAATTTTCGGGGTACACATCTTGCTGACATCTTATGAAGCCTCGTAAATTATTAATAGAATAATCAAATTTGGCACTTTGTTTGACAATAAACAATAAACAATTTGAATAATACTACCTTGTTTTTAGTTTAAGTTCTGTATTTATTTAATATTAAAACCCAACGTTTCGGCACCATAAACTGGTGCCTCCTTCAGGGGAAAACATTGACATAAATATGTGAAATAACAAAAACAAGTAACCAAGGTAACAAGAAAAGTTCGTAAATGTTACCTTTTTTTTACCTCTCGCTAAGAGAGGTATTGGAATCATGCTAAAAATCACATCTCCAGATTTTAATGAATAAGCACGTTTCAAGCTCACTACAATCCGATTTTAACATTTTTACAATGATGTGTGTGTGTGTGTGTGTGTGTGTGTGTGTGTATGGCTGGATGTTGGACGGACGATTCCTCAAAACCTATAAGACATAAGACCTGTTTAACTATGAATTCCTCAATCTGACATTCCTGGGAAGAGCTGAAAAGGTTTTGGTAACAATTGAACAACCGAAAGTAGTAGTTTTTAATAGAAATTCTTCCAAATATTAATTTTTGAAAATTTTTGATATTACTAATTTTGAAGAACAAAATTCTACACCTGATACATTTAAATTTTTTATTATATCTTCTATAAATTTAGAGATAAAGACGCTATAATATATAGAATATCGGGATATAACAAGTCGAGTAGCCGACACTACACTAAGGAAACCAGTTGACAAATTCAAATGTTTATAACATAATTTGTAAATGACAGATTTCAGTGTCAAAAATCAACATTTTTAATGACATTTTGATAGCTTTTTCTGGGAAGTACATTTAATCTTTCTTATTGTTTTATTAAATAAATATTTGTAATATGCATATATCCATCAGAAATACCGCCAATCTAGTTCCTCATACAATGAAAAATAAATATAATTAGAATTATATGTGTGCAGAAGACATGTTAAATACAATAAAAAAACAATATTTGGGCAAAGTTCTGTAATATTTTGTTATAAAACGACGGTTCGATAGCAAAGTGCAATACAATACTTATGTCCATTTGCACCAACAAGGCTTAAATTTTAAGCTAGGCTTAAACAAAAAAATGCAAATAGGAATTTTGACAGCAATATGTTATAATTCATTTGACATTTGATTTCGATACAATATTGTTAATTTAAGCCGAGTTTGTATTTAAGTTATGTTGGTGCAAACGGCCATTATATAGCCTAATATGGAAATGGCGAGAGGTCTTGTGCTGGCCACAACAGATTTTTTTTCTATTGTTATGATGACAATATTACAAATCCTACTATGATAGGGACAATAAATACTGTACAGCCCTCGTATTTCCTTCCTTCCTGAGCAGCAACTAGCTAGCCGTGCAGTAGCCTTAAATCTACGTAACTTCTTCCTATTACTCTTATTGCAATTACCAGCTGCGTTACTTCCTCGGAAGTGGCTAGTATCTCACCACTACTAGACTACCGGCTAGCCAAGCGCATCGCCTCTCACCGAACGTCTACGGCCGACCCAGCGATTTCTTCTGCAGTCACTGACGTGTTGGTGAAGTCTTAACAGTCGAAAGAAACTCACGTGGTATATAGAATTCGCGCGCGAAGAGTTCAACGAGTGGATAGTAGGATGTGATGGACTTTAATTGTATGTTCAATGTATAAACAGTGTAATATTGGATAAATAAATATATTTTTTTAAAAGTTGGTCTAAAATTTATGCAGGTAGTATACGAAGATACATAATACAATTTCTTTTATTTAAATATGAAATTTTTCTATTATTATTTAAATTAGTTTTGTATTATGTTCTTATAAATAAATAAATAAATAAATAAATGTATTATACCTGGTGTCTACTTGAAGTCCGTAATATAGAGAATACAATGTAATTTTTTCCATTTTACTATTGTTATTGACCTATTAAATTTAGAAAAAAGTTGTAAATAAAAAAGTTGTTCAGAATTAAAAACTGCACAATATGAGACTAAAATTAATCACAATTTCATTTTATTTTTTACAGCAAATTTCAGAGTGCCATTGAATTACTAATGTTTAATTTTTTCATTTGACAGTGTAAAAAGTTTGACCGAACGAGCCGCAGGCGAGTTCGTTAAATCCTATGAGTGAAATATGACACTTTTTACTCGAGTTGCATATAAATTATTTTTTACGTCTGCAATAAAAGTGTGAAAAAAGTGCCGTAACGTTTCATTATTTCACTCCGTAGCGTTAAAAAAGTGCAAATTTTACACTTTTATTGTGTTAAAAAAGACATACTTTATAAATTCATTTTAATGAAAAAAGTGTACTTTTTTAACAGACTTAAATTTTTTTTTTTATATATAATTATTAAAAATATAAATAAACACAAAAAGAAAGTACAAAATGATTCATGAATGGTATATTAATGTAACATTCAAAATTAATTATAATAATAATATGTCAAAAGTTAAATGTCAAATAAAAACAAATAAAACATTAATAATTCAATGGCACTCTGAAATATGCTGTAAATTGCGAATTCTAATTTGCGTTTTTTTTTGTGAAATAAAGAGAAATTGTGATTAATTTTAGTTCCATATTGTGTAGTTTTTAATTCTGAACAATTTTGTTATTTACAACTTTTCTCTGAAATTAATAGGTCAGAAACTACAGCATAATGAAAAAAAATAACATTGTATTCCCCATATTACGGATTTCAAGAAGTTACCCGGTATATTGTTATTATCGAATACTTCCAGCAATGGGTAAAAAGTAGTGATGATATACATATTTATATGTTTATAATTATTTAAATTTAGTAACAGAAAATGAATCCAAAAATTATATTTATGTTCCAAATATTTTTATTCTAATAAAAATTAAAAAATATATCTTATTAATTTTCTCTATACATTTATTTATTTATAGAATCTTAATTCGTTTTATTTTTAAAAAATGCATTATCAAGAACTTTGAATTTATTAATGATTATCGTGCAACAATGAAACTGAGTGAAAAATTGAATTAGTGACACCCGACAAGTTTGACAAGTGAGTGACGGATCCATTCATTCAATTATTTTGAAGAGGAACAATCTTGACACCGCCTACTGTCTAACATTGAAGAAAATAGTTTGTTCAAGGTATGTATACTCACATACATAACTCTGTTAGTGGCACAAGAACTAGAGGAAACTATATTGATGAAGAGAAAACTTTTGTATATACCAACAATGGTTGCGTTTGGTAATATATGTATGTAGTATGAGAATTCTAATTTTATTTTTTAATTAATGTTTTGTATGATGCATAATAGATCTTTAAATGAAGGTCGGTTTGAGAAATGTACCTAAGAGTTAAATGGTTAGAAAATGTTTTTATTGTTAGACGTGCTTACTTACTTTTAGCGTGATTTATTGTAAGGTCAGTGTTATAGCAGAAAATGCGATGTTCAGTATCAGTAACGATAAGAAAAAGTTGTAAATGAATCAGGATTAACAGAAATGCGATGGAAGAGTTATTTACATATTTGCATAAAAACATATTTAAATAATGGAACTTTTTAAGTTTCTCATCGCTTGCAAAATGTTGACATATAATATATTACTCTAACTGATAATTAAAGGTGTAAATAATTACATCTTGTACTGAAATCAAATACTGATAATATATTAAAACCAGTATTTAAATTGTAAAAACAATATAATTTCTTAATGGATGATACGTGCTATATAGTAAATTTATTTAGTATTTTCTCTAATTGAGTTTTTTTACAAAAACGGAACGTTCAAAATTTCAAATTAGAAATTATAAAAAAAATTGTTATGGCCAGCACAAGACCTTCCGTTAATTTGATGTATTTTGTACAAATCCCATACCAAAAGTTCATTGGAAAAGATTCTATATATCCAGTAAAATTGTATCACGAACATAATACAATTTTTTATAAATTCCATACAGAAAGTACCTTGGAAAATATTCTATAAATCCAATAAAATTATCACATGAATATACATTATGTGTACTCATATATAAATACTCTAAAAATGCGTACACTTACGTAACATTCTCTTTACAATCAAATAATATTACTACCGAGTTTATATCTCTTCCCATTTTTGAATTATTACCCCAAAAGTCAAAATACCCCACATTTAGATAAAAACTTCAAAATTTTCAAAAATCTAATTTTTATGTATCTAGATACTTCTCAATGCTCTGATTCCAAATTTTGAAACCGCAGATTGATATCTCTTTAAATATAAATATTTCGAGAACGAAACGAGATATCGACCAGCGGTTTCAAAATTTGGAATCAGCGCATTGAGAATTATCTAGATACATAAAAATTGGATTTTTGTAAATTTTGAAGTTTTTATCTAAATGTGGGGTATATTGACTCTTTGGGCAATAATTCAAAAATGGGTAAAGATATAAACTTCGAGTAATATTATTTGATTGGAAAGAGAATGTTAGGTGAGTGTACGCATTATTTGAACAACTGTGTGAATTTTTAGAAATAAAAGTATTGAAATAAAAATGGATAAGTGCTATAAAAAAGTTCCTTGGAAAAGATTCTATATATCCAATAAAATTATAACACGTACACATAATATGCAACCACCAGTCAAAGTGTTCAGTTTGAAATTAGATTTTATGGATTAATCAATTATTAAAAAATTAAAATACATCTGGTCTTGTTCCGTTTTGCAGGAATTTTCAAAATTATAAAACTGAAGACGGAAATGATTTTTACCCCTCGCTAAGAGAGGTATTGGATTCATGCTAAAAATCGCATATCCAGATTTTAGTGAATAAGCATGTTTTAAGGTCATTAGAATATAATACAATGATCTCTCTCTCTCTCTCTCTCTCTCTCTGTGTGTGTGTGTGTGTGTGTGTGTGTGTGTGTGTGTGTGTGTGTGTGTGTGTGTGTGTGTGTGTGTGTGTGTGTGTGTGTGTGTGTGTTTGTGTATGTGTGTATGTGTGTATGTGTGTATGTGTGTGTGTGTGTATGTGTGTGTGTATGTGTGTGTATGTGTGTGTGTTTGTGTGTGTTATTAAATCGATTGTAAAAGAGTTTAAAATGCAACCATGCATGGAACCTTTTTACACTCGTGTGGTTGTATCACTCGCCTACAGCTCGAGTCGCCAACTCCACAACTCGTATAAAAAACTCGGATTCACGCATTTGTTACACAATTATATAATTTTTCGATATCGAAAAATCCATGTATTTCAATGAAAATTTAATTGTATTTCAATAGTATTAGTAGGTAGATGTTGTTAGCTAATAGATTTTGTAAAATATATACCCATCTTTAATTTATGGAAGACCGTAAATTAATTCAAATCAATAGTAGTTTTAAATTTATTACTGAACTGAACGTTGCATCTTACCAATATTTTATTCGTAAGAAAAGTAGTAATAAACAGTGACATTACAATAAATATTTGTTTGTTTATTTGTGATGTAATTTGATATATCTTATCTATACCATATTGTCCTTTTAATATTATTATAATTTAAACTGTACTAACATAACTTGTGAACAGCCATAAAATGATACGATTGATTCATTATACATTCAATTTCATATAAAATATCACTTGTATCTCTCAATGTTTTGCTAGCATAAAACCGCGTATTACTAACACTCTTATTATCTTACTTAGCATTTTATTACTAAACCACAAACGATTTCACAACAGATTTCAATATACCTATGATTATTCATTAAACAATAAATAAACAAAATATCCAAAGCTTAGTGCGATTTTAGCCCTGGTAAAAGTGCATCTAATGTTGCGATTTGCACGCTCTAAATGATTTCACTGCGTTCTGATTCACAAAATTAGAATAGCCTCACACTGGACAATCGCTTGAAAAGAAAAAGACGGATATACGGAGGAAATGAGTAAATTATTACTTAGTGGTTAGGTTTTCTAATAGGTAAAAACATACCAGTTCTGGTTGGTCTGATTGGTAGTATGTTATTTATTTTATAGTTTAACTTGTTTATAAAATAATGCATGAATTACAACAACGATAAAGCATGGTTTGCACTTTTATAATACTACATAGGTACTGTTTAAAAAAAGATGCAGTATGCAGTACAAATTACAGAATACTCAAGATTTTCTTTATTATTACTATTTTATATTTAGGCTGTGTCCGATGTCGCATTTTGGCATTTAGTATTTAGGATTTAGGTCTTCTTCACATAAATACAACTCCGAATGGCACACTATTCGTTTTTATGGTAACACTTTAGAACAACTAAAATAAATTATACAATTCGATTTAATTTGATGCTTGAGGGTAAATGTTAATATTGTATTTCATAAAATAGAAGCTATTCTTTGTTAGTAAATTTGACGTTTTGTTCAATTATAGCAACGAATATGATTTGTTTAATTAGTGCGCGTCAACTTCAAGGCATAGTGTGCTCCTGCAAAACCCTAAAATCTAATTCCTAAAATCCTAAATAATCACTAGATTTAGGGCACATAAATTTAGGATTTAGATATTAGGGTGATAAAAGTGCAACATCGGACACAGCTTTAGATATATTTTAAATTACAAAAAATAAATTTATATAATAAAACTATTTTGTTTAATAGTAAAATGATCACATTGAATTACTCTTTTATTGATTTTAAAATTTATAGCTATTAGTGATATGTGATTCCAATCGTAAGTCTGCACAAAAACCTACAAACTGTGCAAAATTTATAGCAATTTTAAGTAGACTAACTTTATGTTCTAATCCTGTATGTTAATGAACAAACATTTTTTTGACAATGAAAGAGTGAGAAAACAAAAATAAAACTAATTCTATTTAATTACCTACTACTTTCTCTACATACTTAAAAAGTTCAATTACTAATTGGACATTTTCATTTTATTATTCAATCAGATTATTCATATTCTATAATAAATAGTAATGAGAAAGTATTGAAGAATTAAATAATTTTTTATGCTACATTACAAACAGAGACGGTAAAAGAATTATATGATGCGTAAAAGAAATTCCGTTATTGCTAAATTAATGAACTTTGACAGTTTCTTTTTTCTTCGCACTTGATTAATTATCTTCGCAGTTTTTATAGGCTGTAATTATTTATCACATATATAATAATAAAAAATCTGATGTGGTCAACACAATACCTCCCGCTTTTTAATTTTTATTAATTTAAATACATACCTACATATTGACTAATCCTGCAAACTATATTAAGTTCCTTTGCATATATCTATTGCTTTATATGATCCATTTCGTTAATGTGTAGTTGTAAACTAATATATGACAATTTGATAACACGTGTTTATTCACAGCTGTTTGATTTTTAAGTGCTGCGAACATATCAAATTTATATCGGATCATCCTGAACATTTAATATTTATGTATGATGGAAAATATATTATTTTTACTAACCTTAATTTCATTAGACTCAATACAATCTTCTTAACACGGTTTCACTATTAATTTTAATGTAATTGCTTCCTGACAGTGACATTTGTTTAAATATGTCAAAATTGTTATTAATATATTATGTTTTTGTTTGACGCATAGGCAAGATGATGTACAGAAATAAATTATTTCATAATTTAATATTTAAAGTTATTTCAAGTAATTTACTAAATGCTATTATCGTAGAATTGAAGATTGTACCATTATATTCGATTTTTATTAGTAAAAGTTGCTGAAAAAATATATTCAATGAATTTTTTATAAGAAAAACTGTTAAAAGCTTGTATAAATGATGGCTGCTTTCGGTTATCCGATATACACAAAAAACTAACGAGCTCTTCCCACATTAGTATAGAATGGGTATACAAAATTTCAAAATTATTTGACTGATAGCATTTGAGTAATCGTGTCCACACGATCCAGACAGACACACACACACTCACACACATACAAATCGGATTCTGGGGACATCAAAACGTGCTTATTCACTAAAATCTCTATATGCAATTTTTAGCACAATCTCTATACCTACCTACCTTACATTGGGTAGCGAGAGGTAAAAAACATAAATGATTTGATTGTTAAGAAATATTTGTGAAATTTAATAGTAATAAATTTGATAATACTGTTCGACAAAATAATTGCAGGATAATTAAAATTTCACTGCTTTCCTGAAATGTGAAGTGCATTTCACGTGCAATTTGTATGCATATGAATTGCTGGCACTAGCACATTAAGGATTGTTGCAGAAAATTCCAGGCCAGCACTTGCATGAAAACGCTAAACCATGCATTTTATACATAAATAATCATTTTGGAATAAGATAATTTTGCATTTTTAATTATTATAAAATTCAAATTAAAACTAAACGTAAATTATATAAACGATAACAATATCCTACATAGAAAGATTTTTTTAAGAAACTACTACTTCCGGTTGTCCATTTGTTGCCAAAACTTTTTCAGCTCTTGCCATTAATGGCTGATTAAGGAATACGTAGTTAAATTGATCTTTAGTCTTATAGAATGTGAGAAACCGTGTCTACAACACACACACACACACACACACACACACACACACACATACATACACATACACACACATACATACATACACACACACACACACAGATATCATTGTAAAAATGTTAAAATCTGATACTAGTGACCTTAAAACATGCTTATTCACTAAAATCTGGATATGCAATTTTTAGCATGATTCCAATACCTCTTATACCCGTATTCATAAACACTCGTAAAAATTTTAAACGGTTCGTTATAATATTTATCCAATAAAAACAGTCGACATTGAAAGAAAAATCAAAATTTTATTTGTCAAGTTTGATTCTATTTGTCAAAAATTATAACGAGCCGTTTTGAAACTTTACGAGTGGGCACTAGCGAGAGATAAAAATGAGCCTGTTTCACATTTTTCAAAAACTATTTTAAATGAAAGTTTATGGAATGATATTCTTAGTAATAATTTTTATTTTAATAATTTGTTGTTATTTGTGGAAATAATTAAATAAAAAGATTGGCGTCCTGAAAAACTACCTCCCACTCCTGTGACGTAGAAGCACATACATTACATCATTAATAGCCAATAGGAAAATAGTTTTTCCATCACCTACGTTTATTCATATTATTTATATAAATAAACGTAGGCTAAAGTTTGTCACATGTTAATAACAAAATCTTTTAATTTGACATTTGACGCTGACATTGCTCATTGTAAATGAATAATAAAGTAATAATGGCTAATTCAAATTATACTGAAGCTAAATCGGACAGTTAATCGAAGGTCGATAGCTGGATGATGGCTGAATTTATATCAGAACGATTCTTTTACTGCTACTGAAATAAGGGGTGTTACGAGTTGAGGTAAAATAAAATATAAAAACTGAATTTATTATATAAATTGATAATATATTTTACTTTAAAGTTCTGGTCCTGATTCTTATTTGACACTTGTTTGACAACTTTGACAATACACTTGACACCTTAGAACCGCTGAAAATGTATGTACTCTGACGTCACTTTCTGTTTCAGATCACGTGACTTATTCAAAATTTTATCCAAATTTCAAAAATTAATTGTAAAATATCTGAAGGATATTTCGTGATATTTTCAAATTTAAAGCTCTTTAAAGAACAATATCTTTTCAATTTTAATACTAAGAAGTCATATAAAAATTCTTGCAACAGCCCTATTGTTTAAATAACCGTTTAAAATGAAATTCAAATTTTGTTTCCACCACCTACCTCTTCATAATTCTAGCTTGTATGCATAATTATAAATATTACAAAAATTATATGAAAAATTATATGGAAGCAGGAAGTTATTGCAACCAAACCAAAGCCAGTACTGTTACCAAGGATGGTCTTGTAGTTTACATGCAAAAATAATTGCCGCTTAGAAATAACCTAAAATTAGATCCTCGTTACAGGTAATCAGTGATGTAACATATTATACAATGACACTGAGAATGCTTCACTTGTATAGAATCTATTTAGTTTATCTTACAGTTATTTGTTGCAATTTAATATAACGAAGGTTGAGAAAAACTGTCAAAGATAACATTATTATGACTTCATGCATTGTTAACACGAACGCATTTGACAACTACGAGTATTTAAATTCTAAGGGAGAACATAGTATATTTATGTGGGAATGTTGTAGTGTAGCCTAGCCTAATGTTTATTGCGAAACATGGGTGGATTTTGCAGTTTTAAACTTAATGTTCAAGGAGAGATAAGATAAACAATAGTATCTCGATGAGGTTAATTAATTATAGACGGAAATTATTCATTATTGTACAATATTAGCTTGTAGATAAAGGATTACACATGAACAGATACCTACTTAACATATCCTAAAAACATACATACAGAGTGTTCAAAAATAAGTGTCACAAATTATGAGGCTATACAGGGTGTCCGTTTTTCGAGGCGCACCATTGGGATCTCGAGAACCGTAAGAGATACGAAGCCGGTTAAATTGGGGCAAAGTTGCCTCATTGGGGGACCAACTTAGATGTGTTTTTGTTTCTCCATTATAATGCACAGGTAACTAGATAGAAGCGAAAATGTAAATTATGCCAATTTCGTTTTTGGCTTATAACTTTTTTGTGCGACTTTGTACAAGCTTCTAATTTGCACTTTTTTATGAGGAATTCACAGCGGTCTTCAAAAATTTTATAGCCCGTACCGTTTACGAGAAATTAATACTAACTTTCAATTTTCATATGGGGCTCAAAGTTGTCTTTATTACCATTAAATATAGATTTTTTTTCTCTTTCCAACGATATAAAACACATCTAAATTAACATGGAAATTAACGTACAAATTAAAAAATTAAAGGTATTATTAATTTCTATCAAGTGTTCTTTGGAAACAAATGAAGAATCTTTTGTTTCAATAATACTGTTGAGTTTGACAGTTAGGGCAAATTTTTCAAATGAAGAGAAGCGGGATATGTCAGAAATTTGAATAGTTTGAATCATGTGTGGTTCTACCAAGATGGCGCTCCGCCTCATAACGCCAGAAGGGTAGAAGAGTGTTTGACGCAAATGTTTCCCAATAAAGTAATTTCAAATAATGGTGACGTACGTTGGCCGGCACGATCACCCGACTTGTCTCCGTTGGATTATTTTTTATGGGGAACCATGAAAAATTATATTTATAAAACTATACCTGTCGATATTAATGAACTGCATAGAAACATTGTTGACACTCTATCGCATAAAATAAGGAGAAGAGATATCCGTCGAGCAATTTTTAATTTAAGGAAACGAATAGAGCTTTGTTTAGAAGTTGAACGTGAAACATTTGAGTATTTGTTATAGTATAAATTTTGTTTTGATTCATTTGTTTCCAAAGAACACTTGATAGAAATGAATAAAACCTTTAATTTTTTATTTTGTACGTTAATTTTCATGTTAATGTAGATGTGTTTTATATCTTTGCAAAGAGAAAAAAATCTCTATTTAACGGTAATAAAGACAACTATGAGCCCCATATGAAAATTGAAAGTTAGTATTAATTTCTCGAAAACGGTACGGGCTATAAAAATTTTGAAGACGGTTGTGAATTCCTCATAAAAAAGTGCAAATTAGAAACTTGTACGAAGTCGCACAAAAAAGTTATAAGCCAAAAACGAAATTGGCAAAATTTACATTTTCGCTTCTATCTAGTTACCTGTACATTTTAATGGAAAAACAAAAACACATCTAAGTTGGTCCCCGAATGAGGCAGCGAGGCGAGGCGGCAGCGTAGGTCAATTTAAAATTAAGCGGTAATTTTAAATTATATACTTAAACCTTTCTTGAGTTTAATGAGTTAAATAATATTCGGATTTGGAGGTTTGAGTTAGATTGAAAAGCGACAGTTTGCATTATAGACCTAGGTTAATAATAAATTATTATTGACCTAGGTTACCATGGTTACAAGCAAGCGGTAGTGAAAAACAATTTCTCATATCAAATAAAGGCAAATAATAGTGCGTTCCTAGGCTAGTAGTGAAAAAAATAAATTACAGCAACATGAAAAAAAAATATAACATTGTATTTCCTATATTACGGATTTCAAGTAGACACCCGGTATATATTTATCTACATTAAAGAAAAGGGAACTCATATTGAAATTAATTTGTAACATAATAAAGTGAATTAATACATAAGTGCAGTCTTCCTTTTCCTTTATTACTATTACGATGCGACCATAAATATTAATACCTTTCCCTACAATTTTCTTTGCATCGTAAAATCATAATTTGCTATTTCTGTTAGAATAATTGTGTATTGTTATATCTTTCAAGCTATTATAATTACAAGAATCTGAGTTAACGTATCACGTATATCGTGAACCAAAGCTGAGAAGAATAACCCATTGTAATAATACTCGTTTTACTTTATTGTTGTGAATTATGTGTATATGATTTATAATGCGTTACGAACAGAGAAAAGCTGATTTTTATATTTGATTAAAATTCTAATTGGTAACATCGTTGGTTATTATCAATATGATGAAACTAGGTGTATTAATATATGCAGCTATGCATATTTAATTAGCACAATAAACATGCAAAATGATTTCATAAATAGAAATACTTACATTGTTTAGTAATTATTAGTAGAGCAGATATTAATTTTAATTAACTTGATTGATATCTTAATATAGAAAAAATAACATCCGTAAAATTTAATAACCAGTTAGGTTCTTTGCTTTGTAATTTATAAAATAAATACGTGTTTGTACAATATTACTTATTATTTCTTTTACACAATATTTTCATAAATGTGAAAGCATAGATCTGAAAAAAGTTTATAATACTTCAAATTTGGTGCAATTTATTAAAAGTTTTTTTTGTCTTTCGTCACCTTTAAGGTACGGAAGGTATTGTCTGGTCAAAAAATTCGATGGTATTTTTAATGAATAATCACGTTTTATTGACAGCTATTTGATTTATAGCAAACCTAAATCGGATCATCCTGTACATCTAATATTTATGTATGATGGAAAATATATTATTTTTACAAACCTTAATTTCATAAGAATCAATACAATTTCTTTAACACGGTTTCATTATTAATTTGGATGTAATTGCTTCCCGACAATGACATTTCTTTAAATATATCAAAATTGTTATTAAAATTTATGTTTTTGTTTGACACATAGGCAAGATGATGTACAAAAATAAATTATTTTATATTTAAAGTTATTTACTAAATGCTATTGTGCCACTCTATTCAATTTTTATTAGTAAAAATTGCTGAAAAATTATATTCAATGGTTTTTACAAGAACAACAGTTAAAAGCTTGTATAAGTGATACTACCAGTTATCCGATATACAGTAAAAACTAATGAGCTCTTCCCACATTAGTATAGAATGGGTATACAAAATTTTCTGATGATAGTATTTGAGTAATCGTGTCCACACACATACACACACGCACACATACATACCCACAGACATCATTGTAAAAATGTTAAAATCGGATTCTGAGATCATCAAAACTTACTTATTCACTAAAATCTCTATATGCGGTTTTTAGCACGATCCCTATACCTCCCTCACCTAGGGTAGCGGGAGGTAAAAATTCAGTTTTTGACAGCCCTACTTTAATTTTATTTACATTTTTATTTTTGTTAGTAACTACTAGCGCTAATCTAAGAAAACATAATTTTTTTTTAAATATGTTTGCGGTCACATCCCAATGAAAAATCTTTTCGAAATCTGATTATTTCAAAACTGCAAAAATGTACATTACAGTTTTCAATTAATGACACTCATGATTTCCACTTAACAACTTCTAAAGTACTTTTTTTCAATTCCGTTATCCAATAATTCACTTTCCTTATGACCGTCGAATCAAGTTACAGCAATAATCATTTATACTAACAGTTTACACATCAGTCTTAAGTATGTTTCTTTGGTTCTGGCACGCGTTGTGAAATCGATTTATTTTTATGGAAAACTAGAACTGTTAGGGTTGTTGACATTTTGATGCTAGCAACACTGCAACTCGGAAGTTGCACTCTATATCAATGTAATGTTCTTGATTTATGGATTTCAGATCAGCCGATTATACCGTTCAAATGGAGATTTAGTTTTATTAGGTGGTACTATATGGCGATTATAATGTGTTATTTGAACGTTATGTTTATGTACTTATACATATGAATTTATGCTTTATGTTTGCTATGAATACTTATAGGGCAATTCTGAACAAATCTGTAAGTCTTACAGATCTGCAAATTTGTAAAAACCTGACAAAAACGCATCTATTTTGTTTATTAATATAAAATTATACATTGTAGGGTGGCAACTTTCGCTGCGATTTTGTTCATTTATTTACAGATTTACAGATCTGTAAGATTTACAGATTTGCTCAGAATTGACCCATTATATTAAAATTAGAAACAAACAATAATATGCGATTTAAAACTTTTTTCCGTAAAAATATACTGGATGTTTCAATTAAAAAATCAAAGTAAAATATTTTTCCGCAAAATTAGTGAGTCATTGAAAAAAGTGTTTATGCTAAAGTATAGATTTAGACCACTCTTGCATTTAACTTTTCCTTGTATTTTTAATATTTCAGCAGATATAAGCTGGACAATGTAAAACTAACCACCCGTATTTCCATTTACGAAGTACCACGTCATAAAGTTTTACGGGACATATATTTGAAAAAATCTGATGTTCTATTGCATATAACTATTGCTTTATTTAATATTTTCTGTTTAAAATGTTACTATTACTAATTTGAAGTGATTATTTTTTTTGACAGTGACATTCACTTGTAGTTACATTCATTTGAAATATGGACTGTGTAAGTGTAACAAAGGAATTGTGTTTATCTTAGGCTTCCTGATTTAAAAAAAAAGATTTTTAAATTTATTTGTAAAATATATAGAAAAAGTATTAATGTATTCTTGTAGAAAATTCAATAATCTTTAATTTTCATAATGACAAAAAATGCGAATAATGGTACTTTTTGAAGAAAATCCATTATGAGCTTCAGGTAATTCATAGCAAAATCTAATGGTGTCTATCCATATTAGAATAGGGTAGAAATACAAGGTTTCAGAATTTTCTGAATGATATTATTTGAGTTAGAGCGTTAACAAAATCCATACACCTACACACACACACACACACACACACACACACACACACACACACACACACACACACACACACATACACACACATACACACATACACACACATACACACACATACACACATATACACACATACAGACATCATCGTGTTCGTGAAAATGTTAAAATTGGATTCTAGGGACCTTAAAACGTGGTCATTTACTAAAATCTCGATATGTGATTTTTAGCACGATCCCTATACCTCCCTTACCAAGGGTAGCGAGAGGTAAAAATAGTAATTTATTTAACAAGACATAAAAGTGATATTTTACTGGACGAGCAAGCATATGTGGGAACCTACAATTTTTCGCGGCCCATTCTTTTATTTCTTTAGTGACAGGAAATAAGAAATAAATTAATAAACAATTAATCACCCTGGAAACATTCATGTAGAGATCGAAAAGTTATAAACAATTTTCAGAGCTAGCTCAGTACAGAAGGAATTTCCAATCTAAAACCGGATCAGAAACAATTCATTTTCTGGACGATCAAGAAAATAAATTGTTGTACCATATTGAACGCCTATGTCATTTTCGTGTTTATCCTGTTTACATTAAGCTAATAAGTAATAATAAGTAAATATAGAAATATATTTCAAACACGCCATTTGTCTAATAGTGAATGCAGAATATTGTTCTAATTTTAAAAGTATTTCGCAATTACATGTTAGAAATTATAATTTACAGGATATAGAATTTTCTAAGAACTATATGTTTTTGTTTCCGTTTTCGTGCTTTTAAAAATATTTCCGTAATTTTGTTAATTGCTAACACACACGTAATAATAAATATTTAACACTAGAATAAATTCATTTCACTTTCTTTGTTTTCAATAGAAAAATTAACATGAAATGTGTAACATATTCGTATTACTTAATATAATAGAAAAACTTTTAATATATTTATAAATTCAAATGCATTTTAAATTTATTCTATAAAGTAATATACATACAAATATTTTACTCTACAAAATAAACTATACCGTTAGTATTTTTACCTCTCGCTAAGAGAGGTATTGGATTCATGCTAAAATTCTCATGTTCAGATTTTATTGAATAAGCACGATTTAAGGTTCCTAGAATCCGATTATAACATTTTTAAAATGATGTCTGTGTGTGTGTGTGTGTGTGTGTGTGTATATATGTGTGTGGATGTGTGTATGTGTGTATGTGTGTATGTATGTCTGGATGTTGTAGAGACGATTCTTCAAAAACTATAAGACTTAAAAAATATTTAACTGCAGTTTACTCAATCTGATATTCCTGGGAAGAGCTGAAAAGGTTTTGGTAACAATTGAACAACCGGAAGTTGTAGTTTCTTAGAAAATATCTTCTAAATATAGTTTTTTGGAAATTTTTGTTATTACAAATATTGAAGAACAAAATTCTCCATCTAATGCACTTAAAATTTTTATTATATCTTGTATAGATTTAGATATAAAGACACTATAATATAATAGCAGATTCTAATCGCAGAGGCTAAGGCACTAAGGAAACGACTTGACAAATTCAAATGTTTATAACATAGTTTGAAAATGACATATGTCAGTGTCAAAAATCAACAGTTTTAGTGGCTTTCTGATAGCTTTTTCTGGGAAGTATATTTAACCTTTCTTATTATTTTATTAATGAAATATTTGAAATTATAGGTAAAATGCATATATCCATCAGAAATACCGCCAATCTGGTTAATGAATTGGAAGACATATAGGAACTTCCTCATACAATGAAAAATAGATATAATTAGAATTATATGTGTGCAGAAGACATGTTAAATATAATAAAAAACAATATTTGGTTAAAGTTCTGTAATTTTTTGTTATAAATCGACGGTTCGATAGAGAAGTACAATGCAATACTTATATAGCCTTATATGGAAATGGCAAGAGGTCTTGTGCTGGCCACAACAGATTTTTTAACGTGAAACATTGGGTTTGTCATATGCATGGTTACCACTTGACATTTAACTGACAGCAATGTATGTGCCTGTCCCATTTAAAATGAAACATAG
This sequence comes from Ophonus ardosiacus, assembly GCA_943142095.1. Lineage (NCBI taxonomy): Eukaryota > Metazoa > Arthropoda > Insecta > Coleoptera > Carabidae > Ophonus > Ophonus ardosiacus. Next base: position 16,774,560 of record OW964824.1, read on the forward strand.
CATTCCGATCCATTTAAACACAGCGGTAATTTTTGATTAATAGATATTACGAAGTAATTCAATTACTAAAAGCGATAACTATTGAGCCCCTATTGCCCATGTATGCAAATATATTATCATCATCTACATATACCGTGAAGTATAATTAATTAAATAAAAAACTAAACAACCAGATATCTCTATTCAAATATGAAACATTCCTTATATATTAATAGTTACTTATTGTATAGCTAACGGTTCCTCCAATCTGTAATCTTCCTGTCAAAAGTAACTCAAATGTAGCAATACAAACAGTTACACACCAATATAGGTTAGTTACAACTACACATATCAAGATTGCATCAACATAACCTAGCATAATCAGAAACAATGTACACTACATTGACTACACCATTTGTTACGCCATCTGACCAATACCCACATAAAAATTGAACATCAGCTAACGTAACGAAAGTGTACTCATAAAGTATGGTTGCCATGCGTGACCACATCAACAATTTCATTGTTTTGTGGTCATCTAGAAAAATGTCGGATGCTAATATTTGCAAATATTAGCATAATGAGAATGAGCAATGCATGCTAACGCTATGAAAATTTCTATAAGACGTGCTCAATAACTGGAATAATGATAGTGAAATTTTAATGATAATTATTTGATAAATTATTGTGAACATTAAAAATCTAATGAAGTTGTAATGGTATATAGAAAATTTAATTTTGCTTGTAAATTAATTGCATCATTTAATATTCTAATGGTCAAGTGGATGTGAGTTCATTGTTGTAAATACTAGATAGGATTGCAGCGTTTTTTCCTCTTTTTTACCTAATAATAATGATAATAAAATGAAAGTGAAGCTTATTGAAAACAGAAAATAGTTATTTACATTATACGTGCGGTAGGTGTTATTTTACAACACGAGGTTTTATATTGAAGCACGACGCACAGCGGAGTGCTGCAATAAATCCGAGCGTTGTAAAAATACCCATCGACCTTTAAACTAATAGACGCAGCGTACGAGCAAAACGCTTGTCCCGCCATAACGGTGCAGACAGTATCTCTATCCTTCAAAAGTACGGAAGTTAAGAAAACGCGGCAAAATAAAAAAATTGATTTGTCCCTAACTTGTTATACTTGCTGCATAATTGCTGAGAGTATAGATTTATTTTTTTTGTGCATAATTAGTTGTATTATATATTTTTAATACAATATATATTATACATATTATATTATAGGGAACAAGTAATAATTAATAAGGACTTACATATGAAATGACACAGCTGAACCGCGTACGTACTGCTGACTGCACGAAATACACCGTCTCCCCATTATTTTGTCGCATACACACTTCACAACACATATACGTATATATTGACAGAAATAATTGTAAATGTTCTCCAAAAAAGTAAATAACACACAGTCACGAAACGTCAAATGTAGATTTTGACAACTATTTAGTGATAGAGAGCGATGTATAGAGGTTTACATATGACTGAAAAAGATGTACAATGAGTACGAACGTATGCGCAGTATACTTTAACTGAGAACTTCCGCACTGTTGAAGGACAAAATATATATTTCTATCCTTTTGTGTTGCAGAATTATTCTAACAATAAAAGAATAGGAGACACTTGGTCCATTAGTTTAAAGGTCGATGCAAATACCTAACGCACACATTATGCGTTAATTTTTTTGGCCGAAATATATAATAAAATATGTATTTTCTATAAATTTTGCTCGTTAACCATAAAACATTGTTGTCATCAAACTAGCTACATTAAGATTCGCACTATTAAATACATTGTTCAATTAATTAACGACTTTAATTCATGTACAAAGTTAAATATTCATGCTTTCTTGAGAAGTTAGGCCATAGATCAAGAATTTGCACTTTGATTATTTGATTTATTTAAGAAGAAAATTTAGGTTAGGTAGATTAGTTTCTACATCTATCTAGTTCTAGTTCCTAACAGACTACATGAATGATTCTAATGTTACGTAGCCGTTTCGGCACTCTTTATTAAAATGAATTTCATTTTATCATTTGAAAATTTTGACACACTGACATTGCCGACTGAGAATTATTATTTGCTAATGCTAACTGATGGCGTTGGCAAATTTAATTAAAAGAAATTCAGTTTTATTTATTATTATTATTACTGGAATAATACTACCTTTTTTTATTCCAATTATTAATATGAGTTCTGAAAGATATTTTAATAATAATAATAATATATATTACTGAACGAAGAATTGCGGTAACTAGCGTTTTTGTAGATACTCTTTATTATTACAAAGTAGCTTTATTTATTAATGACCTCTTAAAACTTAAAAGTGTGGGTGTTTATTACTTTATTCGGTGCAGTAAAGTCAGCGCACGTGTAAAATTACAACTACCATAGACGCCAACGATGTGTGATTGTCAAAATGTCATACTCGTAAAAAAATGACTAAATTCAGCGCATATAATCGTTATTTATGTAACAACTGTGTAAAGTAGTACTTTTTTGGTCGAATACGGAAATTAGCTTGTGATAAAAAATACTATTTACACACGAGTTGCATATAATATTTTTCCTACAACCGAAATGTTAGTGTAATATTGAGTACGAGTGTACACGCATCTTCAAATAATGTTAGTGTTAGTTAGTAAATTAACCGTTGCCTAGCAAGATATTTATTTTCATTCACTATAGTTTGAAAAGTTACACTTTACAACACATTGCAAAAAGTGTGTCAAGTATATACTTTACGCACGGTTGTAGGAAAAAACTATTTATTTAATAGTAAACTTAATTTATATGTGTTTAGTGTCATTTGATGCGGATATTTTTTATCTTTCCAGTGTTGTCATTTGAAACAGGGAACAATAGTCTGCAATCAACGATTTTCCCGTGTTAACGAGCTATATACGGGTTTAAAGTATTCCATTCAATCTGTATAATCTAAATAAAACTACATATTTCTATTTTTTGGCTAGCTAATATAATTAGTTTATTTTATATTCTGCGCAAGTTTTATTATTTTTACTCATTAACATACTCGTATATCGATCGAAGAACATTTATCATCAAATTGGAAAGGCTTATAAATTTTTATGTGTATGTAATTCCTAAATGTTTCTTGTATTCATTTTCAAATGTATTGATTGATAGATCAGATTAAATAACTATAGTTTGACAGGTTACGATATATGTTTTAAATGCCAGTAAAAGCAAATTATAAATTTCATATTAAAATAAATATTTTTTTTTTAAATTTAATCACAACACAACATAAAATCTCGATTTTTATCCGGTATGTAGACCACTCTTGTTTATGTTTAAAAACTTACAGCACAGAAATCTGATAATTCACTGTGTGATGCTCACAAATATTTTAATTTTTTATGCGAAAACGGTGATTCCTCGTCTAACTGTACTTGTTATTTACATATTTATGCGCACGTAGAGCATATGCAGTGATAAAAGAATAACATATGTGGATTTGAATTTCTATGTTATCATTTAATCATTCCGTTATCCAAGACCTAGATAAGAGTAAATTCCTAGTTTTTGAAATTCGTCATGGGAAGATTCTATTCTTGTTCATATTATTTAGGCCGCAGACTAATAATTGTTTTATGTTTGAAAATTTGTTCCAATGTGGAATTTTAACTATAGAAAGTAGTAGATGTAAAAAATAAATTGATTATGAAAGAGAAATTTTGGATATTATCAGCGAAGAATTAAAATTTATCCGTGTAAATGAATATTTGGTACGTAAAAGTGTGAATCGAGTAAGAAAAAATGTGCCTACATCTCGTATTGTTATATCTCTAGATCGAAATCTATTTTTCTTGTGCTACTTTTATTGATGTAATTAAAATACATGAAATGTCGAGCTTTTAAATATACAGGGTTTTATGTAACAACGCTTAACCTATGTTAGAACTGACCCCATAGATAGTAAATCTGGCAATAATTTTTGTTGAACATGCTTCCTACAAGAACTGGAGGCCTTTAAAACTGACCAATCACGTCATAGTTCAAAATTTTGTAAAAAAGTAAAAATACCCTGTATAGCCGAAATATCTCTATCATCTCTTCTTTATACAGTATGTCCCCGGATTGAGGTTACAAGAAGAAAAAAAAATTATTTTTGATTTTACGAAAAAATGCCAAGGGAAGAAAAATTTTTGCTTGAATTAAAACGCATGTTTCAGTTATTAATACTTTTAAATAATGTAAGGTTCTTTTATTATAACGTTTTTTCGTATTTTGTCCTCCTAATAATACAGTTATTACATTGAATCTAACATGATTTTAGTTAGCTTTGAAATATTGACAAATGATTAGTGATGGAACGAAAATCCGGCTATGATACCGACTCCGGCCGATCCGGCCTCTTGGCCGGAATTCCGGTTCCGGCCGGATCGGATAGAAAATTCGGCCGAATCATGTTATTAAATATTATCTATATTTGGATATTATTTATTCATTTTATTTTATTATATGTATGTAACAAAAACATATTTATTATATTAATTAAGATAAAACATAAAGAAACACAAAAAACTTTTGTTTCATTGCTAATATATATTTTTAAGTATTGCTACACTTTGCTATTTTTTGTACACATTTTGAAATAATACGAAGTAATCTTTATCAGCCCGATTCACAAAAAAGTTTAAGCTATTCCTAATTTTTGGATTAGCGAATTCAACTCTAATTTTAACAATTTATTTCGTAAAATATAGTCTAATCTATTCCTAGTATGTATCTTTATTGATAATATCATGAAAATTAAATTTTAAAGACCGGAATAGAATAGAACTCACTAATCCAAAAATGAGGATTAGCTTAAACTTTTTTGTGAATCGGGCTGTATATGCACAAGTCTCAACGTGAATTGTTTATTCTATTGTTATGTTTACATATTACCTACCACGTTGCATTGGGGGCAGATGCCGAACAAGCTACGATTTTTACCGAAAAATTACGAACGATCCGGCCGCCGGAATTCCGGTGATCCGGCTAAATAAAAGGCCGGAATTCCGGGATCCGGTAATCCGGCCAAAGGTCGATCCGTTCCATCACTACAAATGATTATTAATTCTAATTTCAGATAAAAAAGAGTTAATTGAATAAACTACAAGTATTTTGATTTTCGCCGTTTTCTTTTTTCTGAAAATAGAATTAATAATCATTTGTCGATATTTCAAAGCTAACTAAAATCATGTTAGATTCAATGTATAATAACTGTATTATTAGGAGGACAAAATACGAAAAAACGTTATAATAAAAGAACCTTACATTAATTAAAAGTTTTAATAACTGAAACATGCGTTTTAATTCAAGCAAAAAAATTTCTTCCCTTGGCATTTTTTGGTAAACTCAATCCGGGGACAAACTGTATATGTAGGGTGTTAATTAAAAATCTGGCGTAGGCGTTTAATAATTTCACTTTAAGCTAAATTTGTCAATTTAAAATCCTTTAAAATAAAGTCATCTGACAGTTCTTTTAACTTAAAGTGAAATTATGAAAAGCTTTTTTCACTTTTAGAACAAACTTTAAAAGTAAAGTGACTTTATATTTATTATGAAACCGGCCGTAATACTTGGGCTGCAATTCAAAATTCAACCAAATTGTGTCATGTCTCCCTACAAAAGCTGCTCAATGTCCAGATTTTATACAGTTCGCGTCCGCGCCTGTAAGTAAATTTCCGAAAATACAGGTATACTTCACTTTGTAATTAGTAATTACTCGCAACATTTAAAACAATTATCCTCTAGGAAATAATTTCCTTTCATAATACACTAATTCCTGTTGAAAATACAATAATGAGAAGAAAGTTACAAATCAAACTTATCAATTTAAATAAATCCGGAAACTTTAGTTAAAACTCCATGACACATCATTGGTTATAGAAGTCAAATTATGCAAAAAATTCTATTTTCATTATCCGCAATGCAAAACGTTCCGGATGTTTGAGACACTTTTAAAAATCCCGCAATAATTTTGGCTTCACTAGTTTCAATTAAGTAACCATAGTTTCATCTATTGACCAACATAGATCGTAATCAGTTTTTCAGTCGCTTTTTTTAATCAAAGAGCTACTAGCTATTTGTTTTTTCATTGGTTTCCGATAGTGTTAACCAGAAAAAGTGAGGGTATTATGTAAGATTTTCCTTTCAACCGATTAATGCACATATTTTTAAATAAGCGAAAGGAAGTATATTCTGAGAAATATTACTTTCTAGATACTGTCACTCAAATTTGATTAGTTCGAGATTACTGTAAATTTTCGCAATTGCAATTGTTTAGTTTACAATTTAATGCATTTACGTTGTCACTTTTACTTCCCTAAATTAATTTTATTATAGTTTAAAACTTGTAAATTGCAATTGACATGGACATAAAACAATGACTAATAAAATTAACACGTTCATGTTGTTTTTTTTTAAATTTATTTATTAACTATCTCGGAAACAATTTAATCTAACCATCAATAATAAATTTTACAGAAGCACTGATTATGGTAATTATTTAAAAATAAACAAAAACTAAAAGAATAGAACAGTATACAATCTCTTAAAATTGTTTGACGTCGTTTTAAAAGTGGCAGCATTTAAATTAAATGTTATACTCATGTCACACTGTAAATAAAAAAAAAAAAAAAAAACTGGCCGATTTAACATTAGAACTCCAATAGTAAAAATCTGATGTGGCCAACACAAAACCTCCCGCTATTTCATTTTTATTAATTTAAATACATACCTACGTATTTAGTAATACTTCAAACTATATTATGTTCCATTGCATATAGCTATTGCTTTATTTAATATTTACTTTATTATTTAAAATGTCATTATTATTAATTTGAAATGATTAGTTTTTTGACAATGACAATAAATTGTGTAACAAAGGAATTGTGTTTATTTTAGGCTTCGGGATTAAAAAAAGAAAAATGGTTTTTAAATTTTCTGTAAAATATATAGAAAAAGTATTAATGTATACCTGTACAAAATTCAATAATCTATCATTTTCATAATCACATAAAATGCGAAAAAATGGCATTTAATGGTATTTTTTGAAGAAAACCATTATGAGCTTCAAGTAAAGTGCCATTTCTGTTTATCCGATTTACACCAAAATCTAATGGCTTCTTTTCTTATTAGAATAGGGTAGAAATACAAGATTCAGAATTTTCTAAATGAAAGTATTTGAGTTAGAGCGAAGACAAAATTTATACACATACATACATACATACATACACACACACATATATATATATATATATATATATATATATATATATATATATATATATATATATATATACATACAGACATCATCCTGAAAATGTTAAAAATGGATTCTAGGGACCTTAAAACGTGGTCATTTACTAAAATCTCGATATATGATTTTTAGCACGATCCCTATACCTCCCTTACCAAGGGTAGCGGGAGGTAAAAATGAATGTAGATAAAGATAAAAGCAAAACTTATTATTTGTTTTACGGTCGTACGTCATGAAAAGGACTATCAGTACAAAATTAAACCTTCACGTGCGTAATAATGGGTTTGTATTTCGAATTAAAATATCAATAAAATATATAAAATATTATTTTTAATATATTTTCATGAATGACAATCTCAATTTCATCAGAAGCTGATTTTAGTGCACCATTTTATAAACAGGGTAAATATATGAAAGAAAAAAATCTTGCTTTTCCCATGAATCACACAGTTAAAATGTTATGTGTTTATTAATTAAATTAATTAAAAAGTATACATAGACACATATTTAGTAATGTTCAATTTATTAACGTACTTTCTACAAAACATCATGAGGACGGATTTGCATGTAGAAATCTAATCTTGGCAGTAGTTATTCTCATTTTCGCTTAAATTTAACGCTTTATTTTTTTGTCAGTGCTGAATTTATTAAAATACTTTGTACAAGTGATTAACTAGTTGTTTTATTTTATAATAATATTAAGCAAATGTGTTATATTTGCAAAATTTTGCAACATGCCTGCAGAAGTAATACCAATGACAGTTAAAGAGTACTAAATGAAACGCCACACTGCCACAGTAACGTTAACATAACAACTTTCGTGCCAAACTTTTAATGCTTATTTTTTTACCTGTTCAAAATTGCAATAAATAAAAAATAAGGTAATTTCTATTTTTAAATATAATAATATTAAAACTTTGAAATATAAAATCAGTATTTAGTTTTTTTTTTTGTTTAATCTTAAGTGATTTAATATTTACTAAATCCTTCGCCTTCTATTTTTTGGTTAGGCTCTAAAAGATTTAATACTTGACTAAATACTGATAATATAGTACTAGTGATGACAATTTTTCTTTTTAAAGAATATTTTTATAACTGTTATTTGATTTATTACCAAGTTATATTATACATAACATAATCAATTTAAAAACCGTTTTATCTGAACGGTTCAGCACGCACCATGAGCAGTAGATTCTGGAGTCTGTAGACAGATATCGTACTCTGTTATAATGTACCTACAACATAACTTTAATGTATCCTTTTCAACAAATAGATGGAGTATCTGCTTTATTTTTAACTTGTTTTCTGATTTCATTAGAATTTTTGTACAACTTAAGCAATAATTATAAATAAACCTAATACATAGAATCTAAACACCAACAAAACAGGAGAAGCGAATCTTATACAGATAAGGAAAAGAAAGAACAAACAGGAATATAGATGAAATTTTTGGTAAATCAAATATTACAACTTTGATAATGCTAAGAATAGGCGCAGTATATTCCGTCAGTTCTATATGTACCTTGCAAAAATTCCATACAAAAAGTTTTTTGTAAAAGATTCTATATATTTCCAATAAAATTATAAAACAAACATACTATGAAAAATGCTTTTGACACGGAAATCTGTCAATCAGAATTTTCCTAATATAATAGCTGTTTCCATTGTTATAGCATAGCTGACTAATTTATAATATTTAATTTCTTTATGTTTCAACTCTATAACCATTCAATACGAATTATGAAATGCAATCAAATCGTATAGAGAATAAAATATTCTTCAAAATTTATAATAACATTACATGACAAAAAATATATTTAACAGCGTTTTTTCAAGAAAAAATGTTAATTTTTTTAAATAAAGATACTTTCGGTTAAGCAATTATAACCAAAATCTAATCAAGTCTTTATATGGATGTTAGAATATGGAATACGTAGAAATCGTAATAAGGGATTCCAGCTCAATTGAATTAAAGGAAAATAGTAAAAAAATACAAATGTATATGCTGAATAACGAATATTAATAAAAAAATTAAATGGTATAATTGAGATATTTCGGAAATAAGGGGTTTTTTGTTATAGCGCTTCGACACGAATATGAAATCAATATATAATATTTTGATTGGCGACCGAAAGACCGCATATACATGCACAACAAATAGCGTGTTAGGAGGTGGGGGTTACTACCAATAGAAGTTAAGAAATTCAAATTCGAAAGGAGGGGCTAACATTCCTGTACCGCAGTTTTCAAACAGTTTTTATTTTAACATAAATTTCTTGCATTAAATTAATAATTTAAATACACCTGTAATTATAAAGTATGTAGACTTATACAGTGTTATAATATTCATTTATTTTATGTAAATATAACTTAAAATAGCATATATTTCAAGAACATTTAGGTCCATGATGAAAACAGTTTGATATAAAAACACATAAGCGTGACGTCACGTCAATCTTTTCAAAATTCGGGAGACCATAACTCGCTTATTAATAGGAATTTTTTCACCGGATTTTCGTCAATAGTCTCAGTTTTCATAATATCTTCAGATGAAATTATATAAAAAAAATCTGATGTGGCCAACACATGACCTCCCGCCAGTTCCATGTTTAAAATAGCAGTGAGCTTTAAGTAAAGTATCATTTCCGGTTAATCGTTTGTAAATAAAATCTAATTTGTTGTCCAATAAATAGAAAAGTCTGTAATACGAAATTTTGGATTGTTTTATTGTTTTTCCTCAAAAATTTGTTAAAGCTCCAAATTAAGTACTACATCCGATTTATCATATATAGTTAAAATCTAATATGTTGTTTCAAATTATATTTGAGTTTTAAATACCAAATTTCAGAAGTTTTGGATCATATTTTAATAGGCTTTAAGGAAAAATCGTCACACACGTACATTCTTATAAAAATCAGCATCATCTTCTAGGTGCTCTAAAACGCAATCTTTGTAAATTCTTCGCCGTACATAATCCGTTTCGTAAATGTGTAGTTGTAAATTTATTTTATTTTATAATGCTGCAAAAATACCAATTAGCAAATCCCGTACATCTAACATTTATGTATGATGGAAATTATATTATTTTTACAAACCTTAATAAAATATTTTACTATTATATTCTCATTAACACGGTTCCATTATTAATTTTAATATAATTGCTGCCTGTCAGTGACATTTGTTTAAATATGTCAAACCTATCATTAAAATTTTGATTTTGTTTGACGCATAGGCTAGGTGATACGTGGAAATAAATTATATTATATATTCATATTTAAAGTTACTTAGAGTTATTTACTACATGTTATTATCGTAGAATTGAAGATGAAACCATTATATTCCATTTTAATTAGTAAAAGTTGCTAAAAAATTATATTCAATGAATTTTTTACAAGAAAAACTGTTTAAAGCTTGTATAAATGATACTTCCGGTTATCTGATATACACTAAAAACTAATGAGCACTTCCCATATTAGTATAGAATGGGTATACAAAATTTCAAATTTTTCTGATTGATAGTATTTGAGAAATCGTGTCCACAAGATCCACACACACACACACACACACACACACACACACACACACAGACACACACACACAGACACACACACAGGCACACACACAGACACACACACATACATACCTACAGACATCATTGTAAAAATCAAAACGTGCTTATTATATAAAATCTCTATATGCTATTTTTAGCACGATCCCTATACCTCCCTTACCTAGGGTAGCGGGAGGTAAAAATGGTGGAATCCCCCATTTTAGGAGTTTTACATACTACATCATCGTAAAACGTGATTATTCATTCAAAAACACCACCGATTTTTTTGACCAAAACAATACCTTCCTTACCTAAAGGTGACGGTAGGTAAAAAAAAAAACATAAGGTGTACCTATGTGATTTAATTTTACGTTGACATAATATGACGTGAATAAAAATCTCATCAGTATAGTTAAACAAGCCTAGAGCTTACAAAGCTTGTCGAGCTATACGATATCAATAAATAATAGGATGTGAACTATAATTCTACTAAAATCCAGAAATATCATTATCTTTCATAATTCTATCAAATGAAAGCAAAACTTTATGTTATACATAGTTGGTAGACAACTAATTTTCTTGTTAAGAATAGTATTATCAAATAACGCTTTCGGATATATTTTAAACTTTAAATCTATATATGATATACGCAAATTATGGTTTCATATTTATAATAACTGTTGTAATGTACTATCAAGTATATTTTGCAAATAGATAGGTACGCTGCTAAGCTATAATTATATACAAAACTTGATCCAACATCTTTATATCCATTTTACAAATAAAGTTATTACTGCGAACACAATTTAGCGTCCATGTCTATACCAATCAATAATATATAATATAAATCGTACGCTCTGATAAATTTTTAGGCGCGCAAATTAAATCACAACAATACAACATATGAAAAGTAAACATAATTCCACATCTGAGATGTGAAAGTGTAACTAGGTAAAAAACAAACTTAGTTAAAAATAGGCAAAATAATTGTATTGAGAAACGAGAAAGTGTATCATCTAATTCAATTATAATTACTACAATATGCGAACTTAAAAATATTTCTTATGCAAGGAAAAGTTATTGCATGAAGAGGTTTTGCTTGTTCTATACTGACATGCAAGATAAAGATATGAAATCTTCAGGAAAATTATTGTGGGGAGAGTAAATTATTATCGTCGAAGGATGTAATTATTTTAATAAGCAATTTTATAATGTAAAATGTATGCAAAACGTAATACCGTTTACTATTTTTTCAGGAATGGTTTCTGCCTGAAACCAATGTATCCAACGACTAAAAATGAATATACATTGGGATTTTTTGGTTTTCTTCTTGGCTACACTACATTTCAGCAATGGTAAGTACTTACTAATATTTTTACTCATACAAGTTAATTATACTTAGCGACTCTTATTGCTATATTGTCAAAAGCAGAATATATTTTTAAATTGCTTGATATAAAGTTTTTGAAACTTGTGGAAAAAATGAATAATGAATCAATTTGTGTAAATTTTTGGAAGAAATTATTCAAGGAAATACGGACTGAAACTTAAGTAAGTACATTAAATTTAACCAGTGACAGAACTCGAGGAGAACAACAATTTTTCTTAGTAACTTTTCTTCGAAATTAATTTTTTTTAGCTATTTTATTAGTTAAATTTAATGTATGTATTTCTATTATATCATATATATATATATATATATATATATATATATATATATATATATATATATAATATGTACCGTTAAATATATGGAATATCTTGAAAACGATTCTCTTACCCTTCTCTAAACGTTTTTGTCATAAGAGTCTCTAATCAATGATAATTTATTTATTTATAAGAAAGGTAAACAGTATACATATACCAATAACAGGTTCCTATGAATTATTAAATAATACATACTTTAGTTCACAAATCATATCAGAGTGCAATTTTCAAAATAAAGTAAGTGCAAAAACTGATAAAAAGTTATATAAAATTATGAGAGAACATTAACTACCTCTTTTTTAAACATATAGAGTGATAAGTAAAACATGTCAATATGCACAAATGTGGAATTGTAAGAAGACATGATGCGGTTTATTGGGGAGTTATCGTTATTTTTAGTATTATTTTTATATAAAACAAATAAATTAGTTCATCTGGTTTTAAAGTTCACAGAAAATTGTAACATTGAAATTATTGATGGTGCATATATTATATTATTAAGTAATTTAAATAAGAATACCATGTCAGTTTGGTTCTTCTACTTTCCAGTTAGAGTATATTGAAATGTTTCAACATATCTACGTAGTTACTCATGTTTAAATTAAATTTGTAATTTAAAATTTTGAAAAACTTTTTCTGAATATTTTCTATACAATCAATATTCTTTTTATATTATGGGTTCCAAACCGTGGATGCATATTCCAGTTTTGATCGAACTAAATAATTAAACAAATATATTAATGAATTAGGGTTAATAAAAGGTTTACTAGATCGGAATATAAATCCAAGTATTCGGTACGATTGCTTAACACAAATGTCTACATGTTCATTAAATTACGATTTATTGTCAAAAAATATTTCCAAATCCTTAATAGTAGTCTTCCTTTACAAGATGGAATTGTTAATATGGTAGTCAGATGTTATAGTATCGTGATTCCTTGTGAAATGTACTACATAATTGAAGAATAATTATATAGTATATACACAGTAACATAAATTTACTTTATAAAGTCTTTCCTACATTTTTTATTTTATTTTCTAATTTGATTTTAAAGATTAGTTGTGCATATTTTGATTTAAAAACAATAATTACATATTTTGTTACAAGTCGATAAAAAACTTTAAATAAAATTTAAGTGTAAAGTTTTTGACAATGAATTATTATTATTATATCTTTACATTTTATAATCTATAAATAAGTTTCTGACATTTAAAATGATATGAATTTTGTTTTAATTCCATAGCAACCGCTATAAATGAACAAATAAATAAGTAAATAAATGTCATCACAAGCACTCATTGCTGGCGTGAAGAGTACACCACAGGAGTCAATTTTGTGCCATTACAATTCGAAGTAATATTTTGCGTCGTTCAGATGAGACTTTATATTTGTATAATTTCAAATTCGACTCTTCGGGTTATCAAACGTGCAAAATTAAATCTTTTTAGCGATTTAGGCGAAAAATTTAATTATCTACAACAATATATTTGAAATATTTTTGCCTAAAATTAAATGGTCTTTTGCGCGAGGAAAAACTGATTTCCCATGTTAAACGCATATGACCAGATTTATATTGAACACCCTGTATAATAATTAAGGAGTACTTGAGGAGTAAGACAAAAAAATCTGCTGTGGCCAGCACAAGACCTCTCGACATTTCCATTTTATGTTATGTAAGTATTGTATTGCACTTCGCTATCGAACCTTCGTTTTATAACAAAAAAATTACAGAACTTTACCCAAATATTGGTTTTTATTGTATTTAACATGTCTTCTGCAAACATACAATTCTAATTTATAACCTATGTTATAAACATTTGAATTTGTCAACTGCTTTCCTTAGTGCCTTAGCCTCAGGGATGTACCTATAACATTAGATTATTCTATATATGTTACAGTGCTTTTATCTCTAAATCTATACAAGATATAATAAATTTTTTACGTGTATTAGATAGTGAATTTTATGTTCTTCAATATTTGTAATAAAAATTTTTATAAAATTATATTTAGAAGAATTTTTTTTAAGAAACTATTACTTCCAGTTGTCCAATTGTTACCAAAATCTAATCAGCTCTTCCCAGCGAGAGGTAAAAAAGTTGAAAACACTGTACATAGGTAATATTGAAATACATTAATCTTTTGACTCTTATTCTATTTTGAGACATGTAATTACACTTTCACTCTTTTTCATTAAAGTTGTGAGAGTAGTACGAACATACAACTAATTCTAGTACTAGCAGTATATTACAATAAAACTAATCTATTTCCTTATCTTCATGATAAATACTGCCCACACAAAACTGAATCTATCTCTATAATTATAAATTTAATCCTATAATTTAAAATACAAACCATTTACAAGATATACAATAGTTGAAAATTAGTTTTGAATAACAGTTATCACCATCTCAAGAATACTGTAAGACAGTTAATTTCAAATAGCTGCAGGTCGCTTCAATAAAAGTTTCATTCATGACATTAAGAGCGTTATTAGCATATTTAAATTAATTAAACTCGCACACGAAACAATCTAAATAGAAATGGAATATTACGAATACAGATCTATTAATTGAATCATTGAATTAGTAATAGAATTTGATTTTAGATGAACGAAAGTAAAAGTAAATATTATATAACATACATTTATTACATATTGAAAAATTATTAAAAATAATTGAATAGAATTTATTAAGCAAAATTTTAGCAAATTAATAAAATTATGTAATTATATGAACTTACAGGATATCAATAGATAGGTGGTTATTATTTTCAGGGTCGATATTACACAACATATTAGTCATATGATATTACGTTCGTATTAGTACTGTGCTTTTGTAATAAAAGTTTTAAAAAATGTACAATTACTACTAGACTAGAAAAGTGTAACGGATAAACGTTGAGAACATAGTTTTGATCCCCATATGGACTGCTACAGTCATTCAAAAAAGTCTCCGTACGACAGTAGTTTTAATGTATTTTACGACAAATAGCAATCTAAAACCCAATATATTTAATTTCCTTTTAATCCAAAATAAAACGCAGTATATTACGTTACTATAAATATAAAATAAACAAATAATTTAATTAATTTATTTATATTATGGGGTAAACATTGAAAGTATTCATAATTTAGAATATAATAAGAAATATAATATATTTCCTTTGGTTTTTCCACCAGTAACTAAGCGATGAGTCATTGAATCTACCAAATTTTTGGTCACCGATGGCATTATATTCTGCCATTTTACTTGTAATTAATTTTAAATTATTGTTTGCTTTACATTCTTATTTATTTTAAGAATATTCCGCACTTTCTCAATCTGGTTAAAGTCCGGAGACTGTGATGGATGATTAAGCATATTTTTAATATTATACAGTACGCATTCTCTTATAGACGCGAATTATTTGTCGAATTTTTCTGATGCATGAAATTAAAATTGTCTGTTAGGGCCCTATCTTTCGGCACTTATTTAAATGTTTTGGTTATCGTACGGAGACTTTTTTGTCATGAAATTATGAATACTTCCAATGTTTACGCCATAATCTAAATAAATTAAATATATTATTTGTTCATTTTATATTTATAATAACGTAATACACTGCGATTTATTTTGGATTAAAAGGAAATTAAATATATTGGGTTTTAGACTGCTATTTGTCGTAAAATACATTAAAACTACTGTCGTACGGAGACTTTTTTGTATGACTGTATATGAAATCAGACTGCTTTATGAAATCTGTATTAGAGAATTCAAACTATGAATTCGCGCCAATGGCAAATTATAAGCTTACTTTTCTGGTCTGTTTGTATCACTAGTCTAGAAACTGCATTTTTCCGAGTGTGAGTACATTAAGGGCCAAATTCAGAGATGCGACTCACACACACCTTACACTCACCTCACACTCAGCTTATACTCAATTGATCAAAATGTCATTATTTGGAATTCAGAAACATTATGAACAATAACATATTAAAAGATTAAAGTCAAATAACTTGTTCTGTAAAATTTGGATTCATTTAAAAGACTGTACTTCATAGCAGCGTGAACCCAAATTTTGCCCAACACCGTATGCTATATTACACAATTTAAAATATTGTGTTATGTTTTTTTAATTTAGAAAAAGTAAATTCGTATGAATAAATAAATTAGAGATTTAATTTAAATACACATTCTAACAATCATTTCTATTGTTTGTTTTTAAAATTCGTTGTTCAATGTCATTCGTTCGTGAATCCAAGAGAAATTCATCAACAAAGGCTTCGCTAATTGTCAGAGGCATAATTTAGTAAGAAGTAATGTAGTGCGCCACACTAGCAGCCTGTTAGAATCACTAATCAGGTCATGAGATTCTGAATGAGATGCTTTTCTCAAGGTCAATGCTACGATGCCTCGATCGTGACAACTCAAACTACAAATTAGCAACAATGTAATATATGGATAGAGGCAAAAATATAATTTGTGGTTCATTACATATTGTTATAATAATTTTTGTATTTTTCAAGTTAGGAAACTTTTAACAATTAAAAGTTCTTTAAAGTTATTTAATAATGCTATTATCGAAGAATTGAAGATTGTACCATTTTATTCAATTTTTATTAGTAAAAGTTGTTGAAAAATTATATTCAATGAATTTTTTACAAGTAAAACTGTTGAAATCTTGTATTAAAAACTAATGAGCTCTTCCCACATTAGTATAGAATAGGTATAAAAATATTCAAAATTTTCAGATTGATAGTGTTTGCGTAATCGTGTCCACACGATACACACACACACACACACATATATATATATATATATATATATATATATATATGTCGGGGAATGGCCAATCCGCCGTTTCAATATTTACTTTACTTTTGTCGTGACTCATGTTATGTCAACTTTTCAAAATACACTAATTAAACACATTAATAATCAAAACTACAAAATTATAATATTAACGATTACACGTAACACTGATTACTATTAATTGTTCAAAATTGTAATTAAATAAGAAACTAAGAAACGTAGGTAATCTCGGGATGAACGCTCGGCTCTATCTGCCCGTCCGGACCACCATAGGAGTCCCGTTTCCTCTCTCCCGATTTCACCCAAATGCCGACTAAGCAAAACAATAAACAATGACCCAATAGCTGATAGTCGGCACTTGACGTTTCATATTTCTTACGCTCTGCGACATATATATATATATATACGCAGCCACAGACATCTTTGTAAAAATATTAAAATCGGGTTCTGAAGACATCAAAACGTGCTTATTCACTAAAATCTATATATGCGATTTTTAGCAGAATCCCTATATCTCCCTTACCTAGGGTAGCGGGAGGTAAAAAGTAAAAAAAAATAACTTTTTTTAAATTGACTCCGTTTTGATGTGTGTGCGATACGGTCAACAGGTAGTGTTCACCTATTTAATAACATCCTGTGTATCAATACCATATTATGTAATAAAATACGCGTATAACATATGGCCAACGAATTTGCAACTTTCAAGAATTTTAAAAGTAATTAATAGGTACAATTACTTAAGTTATATTTTAAGTAAAATAAAAATCATTACACATGTTGTAAACTAAATGATAAATAGACAATAAGTAAAAGTAGATAATGTGTCTTAATTTATTAAATAAATTCCATGTAATAAATGTTATACTTTTTCCAATTCTGCAATATATAATAAACTTTTCTTGGTAGCTATAGTAAGCTAATACACGTTCTGATATCCGTAATTACATACAGGAAACACTCTCACCTTATAAATAACAGATAGAGCTCTATCAAGAAATCTGTACTATTGAATATGCTTATTCTCTGAATAATGCAACAAAATACAATTTGTAATTAATTTAATTGCACTGATGAATAGATTGCGCTTGCAAAATTTATTTATTGAGAAACGATACAGACAATGAATTATTGAAGAATGTTATTGTACATTAATAATATGTTATATATGTTATGTAATATAAAAGTAATATTTTTGTTATTGTTTGTGTTTTGTTGTGACCTTTGGGGTGCTCTCTCCTCAAGCTTTGAGAGCTCATAAGGTGGTGAACTGCGCCCTCTACGGTACGGATATATTGATATCATGAAACGGGTAATAAGTTCTCAACCCTATTTTTTTTTCTTCTATCGTACACACACACACACACACATACACACACATACGGTCATCATCGTAAAAAAGTTATAACCGGATTCCAGGGACCTTAAAACGTGCTTATCCACTAAAATCTGGTTATGTGATTTTTAGCATGATTCCAATACCTTTCTTAGCGAGAGGTAAAAAGTGTAAATAAAAAATTTCTTTATCCACTGTTGATGTTAAAATTGTTTCTTTATCAATAAAAAATGAACGCATAAAATCTACTTTTAACATCAGGTACAAAATAAACGAATTCTATAGTTGTGTTTGTATTTGTTTCTTTACTACCACAATTGTTTTTATTCAATTTTGTCGTTTTAAACTGTCATTATTAACTCCATTGCAACAACTACAAATAACATTTTAGTCACAAGTGAATTAAATTTTTTTAGCACAAAATTTTAACTCACTCTGCAACAAATAATGCGTTTAAAATAACATCAAGCACGAAAATAACAACTCACCACAGTATTTATTAGACATTATCAGCCATTTTCATTATTTTTCACGACACAAACGACAAACTTTAAAACTTTTTAAATAGATGACTTGATATGTCTATCATCGACGATTGTCATGCATAGCCTACTAACTGATTAGTTTTTTTATTTTGTCAAAATTAAATATTATAATGGTTTTTATTATTATTTCGTCAAAATTGAATAAAATATTGTATAAACCACGTGAGCTAAGAATCTTTATTCATGAACTCGTAAGGGCGAGTGAGTTAAATTCTTCGAGCTCACTTGGTGTATAAATATCTATTATCCTATAAATATAATCATTGTTGCATTATTGCTGTTTGAAACAAATGACAAGTTAAAAATTGTCGGAAAGTTAAAAATGATCCTTTTAATCGTGTATCTTTTTCCCATATGGTGCCACAGTATAAATTATAACTTTGGTCTCATAACTAAAAAACTAACAGCGCTAAAAAAATTCAGTTTTGTCATTCGAAAGAGCATGAAAATGTGCTCTAAAAAGTGCAAATCAGACTTTAATATTATTTCATACTTATGCGTTTTTGGGGAAAAACATAAGGTTTATAAATTATTTGTCCCATTGTCAGGTGTTCGCACTGCAGACAAAGCAGCTGAATTGTGAAAAATGAAACACGTAATTAACAATATATTAAATTGACCATATAATTGTGACTGGTGACTCATATTGTTATGCCCTTTACATTATAACTATTTTATAATATATATTATCCTTTCACCGTCCGTTGTTTCATTCAAAATCTTTTAAATTTTACCGCACCTATTTCACTAGCAGTTATCAAAAACTGTGTACCAAGAAGCTGTCGTATTTACCTTGTTACGTAACAAGATAATGGAAATGGTAATAATAAATAGTTCACCTGCTTTGTTGATGCAAAATTAATTACGCGGTATAAAAATGCCGCAGCAATGCACATTCACTGCTCTATTTTGATAGTGGTGGCAGTAAATAATTTGTGAAGGTAATTACATAAGGGTATGTCTAATCGATCGTTATTAATTGTTTGTAATATAATTGATTAGTTCCTGAAGAATAAATTATAATACTGCGGTTTTCCACATTGAAAAGCAATATATTTTCAAAATTGCAACATTAAAGTTGCATAATGTATTAGCAAATAAATCATCTTTCTTCTTTTACCTATTATCTGTATACTCTATAATAGGAAGAATGAGCTCTCTTTTATCCTATATAGGGTAGAGAAAACATACGTACATATAGTGTATATGTTCAATTTATAACATTAATTGCAGATTGACAAGTACATATAGCGGTAGCGATGCAGTAGTTTTTCTAGTACCTTCCAGCGATCCAAGATCAGTGGCGTAGCTATCGGAGGGCGAAGTGGTGCAGTGCACGAGGGCCCTAGAGCTTAAAGCAGATACGGTTTATAACCATAAATTCACAAACGTCAAACTAAAACATTCTGCAATCGTATTGTTTTATTTTCCATGGCATACTGAAAATTGCTTGAATATTGTAAAACTTAATTACTATTTTTTTAAGATATAAATTCATTTGGGTAATTCTTTTAGGCTCATTGGGTGCAATTTTTAATTCTAAACAAATTAGTATTCCACACTTTTTGCTCTAAAGTTAATAGGTAAAGAGATATCGGGGATTTAAAAAATTAACATTGTATTTCCTATGTTCAGAAAAAAAAGTAGACACCCGGTATATATATATATATATATATATATATATATATATATATATTTGTTCGTTAGAGGGCCCTAATTTTTTTTGCACCGGGGCCCTTAGCGGCCTAGCTACGCCACTGTCCAAGATGGGAAAGTACTACATCTTCTTTAACGCGCCTTCCATTTTTTTCATTTTATTTATACATGTGATCTGCGATGACTGTATTGCTATATGAAATAAATAAAGAATTACTTAAAGAAGAAGAAGAAGAGAAGACATAAAGTGTTACAAAAATAAGGTTAGAGTTGTCAAATGAATTCTCAAACGTCATGCTACTACCGCTAAATGATAAAAATCCCTAAATTTTGACATTACTATTTTTCAATTAAAAAAGAACTCATGTCATAATTAGGGTGGGATACCTCCGCTGCGCGTCGTGGTCCAAAATTCCTTCTCACAAAATAAAATGGCTATTATGACATTCGTTCTTTAATATACTATTATATTTTCGTATAAATATTCTGTCTAAACCAACACTATTTTCTAACGTGAAATAAAGTACAGCGTGTTAAAAAAAAACCGGAAGAGGCTATGAACAGAGATATCTTGAATTTTTTTTTGTAGAACCTATACACTGTGAGAACTTACTTTTGATAATAGGACATTATTTCACTTGATCTCCATAAATTTAAAGCATGCGTTGCTATATGTAACTTTTTTTTCATACTTTTGGTAAAAACTGCATTTTGAGATTCCGCTACTTAATTTATGGGTTAAATATATATAGATCAAACAAATAAGACTTATTGGTTAAATACAATCTTTCGGCAACAAGGTGAAATCATCGTACACGTTTTTTTTTTAAATACAAATATACGTAAATATGCTTAAAATATGCCATATGCATGAATAATTAATGAATGCAATTTGTTTAAATGTAAATGAGTGCATGTTTTATGTTTTTACGTGAAACACCGTAAATTGCCCATTGTTATTAAAATAGTACAAGAAAACTATCTTTACTTATAATTCATTCTGACGTTTCAACACAACATTTTTAATATATTTTTACAAGAAAGTTGTTTAGTTGTAAAATTATTACGTAATCAAGAACATCAACCATATACTCGTCGGGCTGTAGGCAAGCATGAAGAATGAAAGTTAAATAAATAAAATTTGAAATAGAAATTTGACAAAATGTCATCAGCTTGATGATACCGCTGGTTTTACTTTCATTGGAATTTGAACAAAAACAGTTAATTTCTATGCGGAAAAGGTTATGAAGTTTACTTGTGTTCTCTGCACATTTTATGTATTTACAATGTATTTTGACCTCTCTAACTCGAATTTCTGTAACTTGAAAATCTCCATAATTCGAAACCACTTACATGCCTCATTAACATGGTAGTCTCTATAACTTTTCAGGCACAAAATATTTTTTTTTTTTGGCATTGTATTATGCACGTTAAAAGATACTGACGAAGAAATTATCACTACTATTGCTAAACAAGATGAGTTTCAAGACAAATCGGATGAAAGTGACACCTATTGAAAATTGCCCAGGGAGAAACCTCACCAGGAAATGATAAAAGGATTTGAAACAATTCAATTTTTTTTTACTATGAATGAAAATACAACAGATAAAATATTTAGTTTGCTCAATAAAATAAGAAAATTTTGTGAGTTAAGCATGCAAAAAAAAAACAAAACTTCAATCACTAATAATTGATTATTTTAAAAAATAACTTTTTGTCCAAGACCCCATATTTTGTTTTAAAGAATGTTTTGAAAATGTTTTAGAATTATGTATTTTTTTAATAAATTAAACTTGTTTGCTATAAGTATGCTTTTTCTCTAACTCGAAATCTCTATAACTCGAAGTAATTTCATGGTCCCTTGAGTTTCGAGTTATAGAGGCTCGACTGTATATTTTTCACGAAAAATCTGTTCAGAACTTCAAGTAAGTTCCGGTTTTCAATTTTAGCTAAAATCTAATATCATAATACCATAAATAAAAATTTTGTTTGTTACGAAAGGAAATAGTATGTTAAAGAACAAGCTTTATAAGACATGAGTTCTTTATACTATTTTTGATATTTTGCGCCTTCTACATACTAAAATATTTTTTAAATACTGCTAATATTAAAATGAGTTAATTTAGGGAAATTTGTAAATGAAATGTTATAGTTGGTAACCACCTACAATAGACACAATTGCAATTTGCAAGAGCACATTTTGCGGCAAAGCATAGAACTAAAGGTTGCTATGGTTACCACTACCAAACAAAGACCTGTCATCAGCCATAGAGTTCTACACTCCAGTCATCGTTTTAGTTGAATAATCGAATGATCTTCAATATTATCAAACAAAAAAAGTTGCCCCACGCACATATTGTGGTTTTAAACTCATTTTTATTGAACACAACGAACAAATCACAAAGAATTAGGTTAACACTGAACGACAAATGCAAACATAATGACAGATAGAATCAGGGAGCGAGACATAATACAACGAGGGGAGGTTTGTTTGGAAGCTTGATCTTCTATCTCTCTCTTCCATGTGATGTCAATTCTGTAAGTGTCTATTATTATTTAAAGGGTAATGTCATTTCATATTTACGTACAAATTTAAGTGAATTGAAAATCGAAAAATTGAAAAAATATGTATTAAATTTAAATGAATTTAGTATAATCATGAAAGATGAAATCAATTGCACTC
The DNA here is from genome assembly GCA_943142095.1 of Ophonus ardosiacus. Taxonomy (NCBI): domain Eukaryota; kingdom Metazoa; phylum Arthropoda; class Insecta; order Coleoptera; family Carabidae; genus Ophonus; species Ophonus ardosiacus. The sequence goes on from OW964824.1 coordinate 16,798,104, forward strand.
CGCCTGAGCTACGTAATATAGCTCAGACCACTATAAATAATCTACTTCCTAAAAATCAATTAACTAAAAATAAATTACGTAAAAAAGGGTTAAGTAAATGTCATCTAGTACCAACCTTCTAAAACAAAAAATTGCGTATCGAAATGAAGGCGCAATTGCGTATCGTAATGATTTCATTATGAACGAAAAATCTAAAAAAGCATGTCCACAACATTTCATACTATACCCATGTTTAGTACTTCATAAATTGTTTTTTTAATAGAGTATATAATATTAAAGAAAAACAAATGTTTTTATATTATCTAAAAAAAAAAAAAGTCGTAATGCTATAATTCACACACTATATTATGTACTTTCCGTTACAATCAGTCATCAGATCACTTCGTTCCGCAACAGACAACCCGTTGTTTCTTCATAATTGCATCAACTCGGTCGGACGCTATTGAAAGCAAAACTTGTTGACAAACTATTCATTTACACCAAACATATTCTTTCTCGTGCTCTAGTTTCATCACTGGAGTAGCACTACTCAAATTTGTATCAAGAAAGTGTTAATTTTGCTTAGTCCAACAATCCTATTGTCTCTCTTTCTCACATGTGTAAAATATAGCAGATATTATCAAGGTTTTGTAATAGAGAACAGTAGAAGTAGATTTGTACCGGGAAACGATGATATGTTAGTGCTAATTTGCCTTGTGAAACATAGAAAATGTTATACGATTGTTTATTTATTTAGTTTGAAATATGTGACATTTGAGGATGAAATATTTTGACTGAATTCTGATAAATCTTGGAAAGGTTTTGTTGAGAAACCTATTAATTTTATTACAAAATTTCAAATAGTTTAGATGTTTATAAGGACTTTTTGTGACATGATAAATGAATTAACTGTTACGTTATTCAAAAAATAGAGATTTTAGTGTGCTCGGAAAGTTTATTGCGTGAAAATAGATCGCGGAAATATAATTCCGAGGAAAACTGATCGCAGGAACGTGGACCATGGGGAAAATTGGTCGCTGACCTAATTTGTAACAGGTAAATTAATTGCGGAAATATTGGTCGTAAAAATTACTCGTATAAAAATTTAATAATCGATAAATTAATCTCAAGCAAAATTGATCGTTAGATATTAGATTGTAGTTCAACAAATTAGACAAAAGTTTATCGAATTAAATACAAAATATAATATTTTATAGGTTTTCGACTTGAGTTTTGCATTTTGCAAGCGTGACTGAGCGTTAGGTTAAGTTATATTTATAAAGCTAAACATCCATTTTAAAAAATATATAAGTATATTTTTTCTACAAATCTATTAAAAATTACGCTTTTTACCTTACTCTAAAAGAGGTATTGGATTCATGTTAAAAATCGCATATCCAGATTTTAGTGAATAAACACGATTTAAAGTTCCTAGAATCCGATTATAACATTTTTACGATGATCTCTCTCTCTCTCTCTCTCGCTGTGTGTGTGTATGTGTGTGTGTGTGTGTGTGTTTGTGTGCGTGTGTGTGTGTGTGAGTGTGTGTGTGAGTGTGTGTGTGTGAGTGTATGTGTGTGTGAGTGTATGTGTGTGTGAGTGTATGTGTGTATGAGTGTATGTGTGTGTGTGTATGTGTGTGTGAGTGTATGTGTGTGTGCGCGGATGTATGTAACTGTGGATGTTTCTCACTCTGACATTCCTGGGAAGAGCTGCAAAGGTTTTAGTAACAATTGGACAACCGGAAGTAGTAGTTTCTTAGAAAAATTCTTGTAAATATAATTTTTGTTATTACAAATATTGAAGTTCGATGGTTCTAAACTTCCTTCTCATACAATAAAATGTTACTATTAACAGTTATATTAGAAATAACTATATTTATTAAAGTTTTTATTGCCATTACTGTAACTGTAATTAACTATCTTACTTTAAATTCATATGTCCGCATTTTCATGGTGACCTATACGAATAGAGTAGCATAAAACAACAATATAAGATAATTATTATGTTACTGGAAATTTGGAAGCGGTTATTTGAAAATGTTCCAGATCAAGCAGATACCTGACTTGAATCTGGGTCATCTCATTCGCAATCTACGAGCCCAAACTTATAATAATTCGGCCGGTTAACATTTTCAACAAATTATAAAATTCTACACAAATGGTTAGAAATTTCTACAATATTCTTTCGGTTATCTACTTTAAATATAAACTTGATACTTTAAAAACCTCTAGGTCAAATGATTGATGATAATATTCTACCGACATTTTAAGAGTTATCTTAGGTACTGTAAAACCTACCTTGCAACACAAAATCTATATTTTAAACTAATCAATCCAAAGAAATTTGTAGAAATTTCTCACCATTTGCGTAGATTGTAGATTATGTAATTTGTTTGTTGATAATAAAAAAATATTACTGGAAATTGGTAAAACTGAGACAAAAATTTATTTCCTGTAGTTGACACTGATGACAGAGACATTAAAAGATTTAAGTTTGAGTACATTTACAATTTTTCATTAAAATGGGCGTTCCCTAGAATTATATTTCCAACTGAATTAGTAATTTTTTACCTCTTGCTAAGAGAGGTATTAGATTCATGCTAAAAATCGCATAACCAGATATTAGTGAATAAGCACAATTTAAGATTACTAGAATCCAATTTTAACATTTTTACAATGATGTCTGTGTGTATGTGTGTGTGTATGTGTGTGTGTGTGTGTGAGTGCGTGTGGATGTGTGTATGTGTGTGGATGTTGGAGGGACGGTTTCTCAAATTCTATAATACCAAAGACCAATTTAACAACATATTCTTTAATCTGACATTAATGGGAAAAGCTAAAAAGGTTTTGGTAGCAATTGGACAACCGGAAGTATTTTCTTGAAAAAAATTTTTTGGAAATTTGTTTTTTCAAATATTAAAGAATATAAAATTATCTATCCAACACATTGAACATTTTTATTATATATTCTATAGATTTAGAGATAGAGAATTATAAATATATAAAATAATTCATTTTATAATAAATCAAATAGCCCATGGAAACCAGTTGAAAAATTAGAATATTTGTAATTGACATAAATGTGAAAGTACATTTAATATTTGCGGAAAATCTAAAATTAGTACGTGGACAAGTCAGGATGTAATAGTTATTGTAATATGCTACTGTTAAATCGAGGAAAAGACTCCGTCAACATATAAACTTGGTGTAAAAAGAATGGGGATTCATTTATAAGCCAAAGTATGTACAATATTAGTGTCTAAACAAAACACGCGCTTGCTATACATATATTTCATTATATAATACCGCCAATTTCGTCAATGAATTGGAAGAATCTCGAACATTTAGAAGACTAGGAGGAAACTTGTTCATAGAATGAATTTAAAAATAAAGAATAGATGTATGTACTTAGAATTTTTTGTGTGTACCAGAAATGTTAAATACAATACTTATATAGCCTAATATGAAAATGATGAGAGGGATTGTGCTGGCCACAACAAATTTTTTTTTCACTCTGTATTTGTATGCAAAATTAAACAAGTTTACAATTTCTAATAGTTTATTTTACAATAAAAATGTATGTCTTTAAACTTTACTCTTTAAACTAATTCAATATATCTTCACAAAAATCTTGACGTACAAGTCGTTTATAGAATCCTGAAAATTATTTATTACATTCAAATGATACATTCGTGAATTATAATTATTTCTAAACTTACAAGTCTCCGTATATGCTACAAAATATTAGAAAAATACACGTAAAAGGTAGAATCCATCGGCGATTTTGTGCAGGACTTGGTGGTTCTAATTTTAAAGCTTTTGGGTTTTCTGGAGGCTTCTTCACTTCACCACATTCCACCATCTTTGGTTTATCTTCAGGTTCCTCACAACCTTTATTTTGATTAGCTAGTAGTCTACTGGGCAATTTGATTTTCTTTTCAATTATGATATCAGTACTTTTCTTTTCAATTATATCAGCATTTTCCTTAGTCTCAGGCAAAATTTCGGGTAAAACATTAAGAAGGATTGTCTTATCCACTAAGATCTTTTTGTTCGGTACAACTTTTCTTTCCGGAAGTTTTTCTATTACTGATTCGTTTCGTAACATTGACTTATGTTTTGCTTCTAACTTTTTCTTCATGAGGTATTCCATGGCAGGTGTTCTAAACGATGAATCTGATCCATCTTTAAACTTAGAAGTTCTAGGAGAGGATTTCAGCACGAATATTGGGCCAGAATCTAATATTTCACTGTGGTTGGTGGAATACTTGGAATGAAAGGTCAATGGAAGCCACTGTATTATTGTGCTGTGCGGATACATACTTCTTGAATGTTTCAATTGATGTAATAAAATTGTGTTAGATTTTTGTACGGACATGTTTTAGTAAAATTTTGAATTCTAAATTTTTGACATTTATAAAAAATTGACTTATTTGTTTTTATTTTGTTGCTAGGAACTGACATCTTTCTTGTTCTTAAAGAATCACAAAAAAAGTTTAAAAACTATACAGGTTATGTCTGATGTCGCATTTTGACATTTTGATTTTAAGATTTAGGTCTTATTCACACAAATACAACTCCGAATGGCGCACTAATGACATCCATTGGTTTATATGGCAACACTTTAGAATAACTATAATAAATTATACACTTCAATTTGATGCTTCAAATTAAATATTAATATTATATTTCATAAAATAGAAGCTAAGGATCTATCTTTGACAGTAAATTTGACGTTTTGCACAAATTATAGCAACGAACATGATTTATTTAACAAGTGCGTGTCAACTTCAAGGCATAGTGAGCGCCTGCAAAACCCTAAAATCTAATTCCTAAAATCGTAAATAATCACTAGGTTTATAGTCCAGTCATTAGGTAGATTTACCCTGCAAAAGGTCGGGTATTTTTGATTTTTGGATATGTTATATATTTAGAGGTCTCAACAAAAAATGCAAGTTTTCCCCCTCGGGGGCCTTCGGGAAGCACCGCCAACTTGAGAAAAAAGGGGCAAAACAGCGGTTTTTTCTAAATATCTCTTCACTTATTTGCATTAGGCAAAAATAGTTATTATCTAATTTGTTGACTATAAAATTCTGTACAACTTTTATCTAAAACATTTTTTTCTATAATTAATAGATAGCGAGCTACAGTGCTTCAAACAGAGCAAATTTTTTTAAATTACATGAATGCTTCATTTAAATCATATTTTATTATATTTTTTTACGTTTTTTTACAAATTACTTTTTGACAATCATTAATTATTATTATTTAACTAATATATATAAATATTAATTACTGTTTATAGTTTTTTTTTTTTTCATTCTAAAGATTTTTTATAGTTCAGCAAATTTATGATTTTACCTTAAACTAATTACAACAAAATCTTTTTAACGGAATCCAGTCCCAGAAAAGTGCGCTGAATAACATATCAATATTTTCCCGAAATCGGAACATGGGAAACTCCCGCCAATTTGAACAAATGGCGGCATATTCAGGTTTATGGCCATTTGCTTAAAACAATTATGAAAATATTTAAATTATTCAAAAAATCAAACAATATTACGTACTTGATACTTAGTCTAATAGGTTTCACTATTTACAACAGTTTACATTCGACGTGGCATCGAAAGAAGTAAGTTATCGATAACTGTTTCATAAAAATTGTTAACGTTTTCCTGCAATTTTTTAGTTTTTCATCCACCACTCTGATCTTGTTAAAGATATAATGACGCGGTTTTAAAATTTGAATTCAGCATGAAATTCTCTTTAATATCATGTATAACACGATTATTACCGATGAATAATTGGCGAGTTACTAACAACTAAAAGTCACATGAAATTCCTCTAAAATTTTAAACATCTGAAAATCGGCTCTTTTCTCAATTTCTCATCAACCACTTTGACACCTATTAAATACTTAATATTGGTTATCTGTAAGCCTGTTGAAATTTTGAATGAGAAGATGAAAAAAGAGCCGATTTTCAGATGTTTAAAATTTTAGAGGGATTTCATATGAGTTTTAGTTGGCAGTAACTCGCCAATCGTTCATCGGCAAAAATAGTGTAATACACGATACGAAAGAGAATTTTATGCTGAATTCAAATTTTAAAACCGCATCATCGTATCTTTAACAAGATCAGAGTGGTGGATGAAAAACTAAAAAATTGCAGGAAAACGTGAACTATTTCTATAAAACAGTTATCGATAACTTACTTCTTTCGATGCCACGTCGAATGTAAACTGTTGTAAATAGTGAAACCTATTAGACTAAGTATCAAGTACGTAATATTGTTTGTTTTTTTGAATAAGTTAAATATTTTCATAATTGTTTTAAGCAAAAAATGGCCATAAACCTGAATATGCCGCCATTTGTCCAAATTGGCGGGAGGTTCCCATGCTCCGATTTCGGGAAAATATTGATATGTTATTCAGCGCACTTTTCTGGGACTGGAGTCCGTTAAAAAGCTTTTGTTGTAATTACTTTAAGGTAAAATCATAAAGTTGCTGGACTATAAAAAATCTTTAGAATGAAAAAAAAACTATAAACAATAATTAATATTTATATATATTAGTTAAATAATAATAATTAATGATTTTCAATAAGTAATTTGTAAAAAAACGTAAAAAAATATAATAAAATAGGATTTAAATGAAGCAATCACGTAATTTTCAAAAAAAATTGCTCTGTTTGAAGCACTGTAGCTCGCTATCTATTAATTATAGAAAAAAATGTGTTAGATAAAAGTTGTAGAGAATTTTATAGTCAACAAATTAGATAATAAATATTTTTGCCTAATGCAAATCAGTGAAGAGATATTTAGAAAAAACCGCTTTTTTGCGCCTTTTTTCTCAAGTTGGCGGTGCTTCCCGAAGGTCCCCCAGGGGGAAAACTTGTGTTTTTTATTAGGACCCCTAAATATACAATATATCCAAAAATCAAAAATACCCGACCTTTTGTGGAATAAACCCTTATTTTTTTACCAAATTACTGGACTATTAGGGCATATAAATTTAGGATTTAGATATTAGGGTGATAAAAGTGCAACATCGGACACAGCCACAGTCGTGGACAAAAGCATGGAAACTTTTTTCTTTTTTTTTTCTGCGAAAAGTCTCAATACCAAAATCCATTCACGATAGCGAAAGAATTTTGAATTAAGGACTTGATTATATTAGAGATTTAAATGTAAGTAGTATAATGAAGCTGTGTACAAAGTTAAACAACATTTTCATTTACAACTTTTCTCTAAATTTAATAGGTCAGTAACTATAGCAAAATTTGAAGTAGAAACCCGGTATGTATAGATTTTCCTAATATACGTACTTCTTTTTTGTAATATACAATTTATCTTTTTCTTCTTTGCGTATTTTAATTACATGTGATGTTTTACAGAGTATTTAAATATTTCCTACGTATTTCTACACATCCACATGGTTTTCTGACAAATCTGTATCCTTCATCACCGAAAATTCCTCCGGAGCGAAGAGTTAATCTTAAAAGAGAAATATTTATTCATATTTAATTAAATGGATGGCTGTTTAAAACAACTTATTTTTTGACAATGATTAATGTTGCAAGTTAAAAATCGGTTCAGGTTCGGGTTCGAAAGGTAAGACAATAAAAAATAAAATATCACTTCAAAATAAAAAGTTACATTACTACAAAACTGGAATGACATGTGCAAGTTAGTTGTAGTTTAGTATGTCAAAAAGAATTGCTACTAAACATTGAATGACTAAACGTGGATTCATAGAATACTAAATACATTGATAATTTTTTTAAAGTTATTATATAGGCTGTTAATTAAAAATCTGGCCATAGGCGTTTAATATGGGAAAACAGTTTCTCTTTGCGCAAAAGTAACAGATATCACATAAGTTTGTGAAGAAAAAAATTAAATAGACGATTCTGTGATTTAAGGAAAGTTGGGATATTTGTATTCACCCTGCTTATTACTACAAAATTAACATAGCTTAACCTTTAACAGTATATTTTTTTAATAAAGAGCTAGTGGCTCGTTTTCTACTTTACGACGAAGTTTAGTTCTGACTTGCCCATAAGTCTTTGACAAATTTTAAATGCGTACATTTTGAAAAAAACCTTGGCTTTAATTATTCTTAGTTTTGGGCCTCCCTACAAGTTTTGACTGTCAAGTAACTGTCAAATGTCATTTGTGTTTATATTTTTGATGTGTACATGTGTGGTGAAGTGATCGATATTAAACTGAAAAATGGCAAAATAGGAAAGAGAGTAATTGAAATCTTGATGGATGTACACGAAAAATTCGAGTGACATTTTATGTAGGTATATCTTAACTTTTGACACTTGGATATTTTAATTCAAGTAAAACTTGACCGTGCAAATATGCTTGTAAGATCACTTATAAAACCATTTTTCAAGTCACTTGAAAAGAAAAACTTCATCGTGTAATGCACGCTTTAAAGCTTAAGCTTTTAATTATCGTACTAATAAGCTGGTTCAATATACTTTCCTTAAATCACAGTATCGTCCATTATTACTTACGCATCTTTGAATATGCTACAAAACACAATAAATATACTAGCAAAAGGAAATATCCACTTATTATCGTATTCTTCTGCATCCGGAAATTTATTACATTCACAATTGTAAATGGGTGGACAAGAACATTCTGTTTTCTGTTTACATTCGTGAGTGTTCCCAAGATGTGGCTCTTTGCAGCAAGGACAATATCCCTCTTTTTTCCTCTGTAGAAGGTATTGCAAGGAAGCTGAAGGCGCGTAAGGTCCATAGTTGTTGTTAACATCTCTATTGCCTTTGCTAGAGTATCTCTTTTGAGGCAATATGGAGATTGGGCTTGGCCGTGAATAATATTTTGGAGATACAGAACTTTTAGTAAAAGAAATGTTTTTAATCGTAGTTGGAATGGAACTGTAGAATCTTCGTAGTAGTTTTGGGAATTTTGTGAATAATGACATGTTCACTGGAATTTTGAATGAGGTGACATTCGAAATTTGAAGTGATTTGAAATGTTTATAGATCAGAACATTGTTGCTAGGGATTTAACTTTTTTTATAAATCGTCAGTAGTAACCTTTGATTAAAATTTAAACCTTATTGGTGCAAATAGACATAAAATGCATGTTTTTTGATGTGATATGCATGTATTCATAGTCGATGCTCAATCTCGTACTTGAGTATTACTTCGCCAAGCTTTACTCCGGTCGTTCTCGACCTCAAGCACATTATATGTTTCATAGTCGACACCGTCGACACTTCGTAAATTCTCGGTTTTCCAGGGAGGATTCTAGAAAATTTGTAATAACTATGTTGGTATATTTGTAAATTTTAATGTTTCTCTCAAATCGTATATTTGACATCTACATACACTATATGTCACAGATAATTGAGTCGTATCACGGATATATCTTCTTGAAGCTACTCTTTTTCATTGCTATTATTAAGGCTTCGTCTACAAATTCTAAAAATTCTAGATTATTTCCATAATTCATTATTTAACTTAAATGTCATATATGTACTGGAAATGACAGTTTGACAGTTTTTTACCTACCGCTACCCTTGGTAAGGGTGGTATAGGGATCGTGCTAAAAATCACATATCGAGATTTTAGTAAATGACCACGTTTTAAGGTCCCTAGAATCCAATTTTAACATTTTCACGATGATGTCTGTATGCGTGTATGTGTGTGTGTGTGTGTGTGTGTATGTATGTATGTGTGTGTGTGTGTGAAGAAGAATGTTGTTAAAGAGTGAAGTGAATCAGCTGAGCTCTTACTCTTATCCCTTTTCTTATTGTTACTATTGTTTCCGGGTATTTGCTAACCCCCTAAGTGGAAATCGCGTGATTTTATGTACGTATGTATGTATGTAAAAATTAAATAGCGGGAGGTTTTGTGTTGGCCACATCAGATTTTTTTATATATTGATCAAGTCTACTCAAAATTAAAAAAAAAAAGCATGAAGCATTACTTGAGCATTACTTGAGGTTGCTTGGAACTTGCCTCAAGTAAAACCTTCGATTGAAGTACAAGTGAAGGAACAAGTAGCGACTATGAAACGAAATCTGGTACTCAAGGCATAATCAAGTATGAGATGCGAAGTACTGACTATGAATACGGGCATTAAATGAGTGACAGTGACAGTAACAGCATCGACTACTACTATTACAGAAATAACTGATGATATATCTCACAAGGCAATTTAACTGTATTGTAAAAATGTATATATTGCTAATAGTGGTATATTTATTTTGTACTTATTTTTATAAAAATAAAATAATGATTTTATTAGCAAATATCTAAACATTTGTTTTACTTTCATTTTCACTTCCTTCAGTAAAAATAAATACTCCAATAAAAATAAATTTCGATGTTTCATATCTGCCAAGGTGCCGCGAGGGCTCCCTTTTTGTTAAATGAATTTTCTATGAATAAAACGATGATGGTGTAAATAAACACTTTAGCAGTCAAACATTAATTATCTTAATTTTTCTCCAATTTTATAAGATCTAATTATATAATAACGAACGTGTTAATCAGTAAATAATAATTTCATCAGTTAACAATTAAATGTCTCAATTATTAATAGCCCTTATTCGCACACTTGATAGTTAAATTGTTAATTATAAGTATTTTATTTGTAATTATTTAAACAATAGTTCTTATAGATTTCAAGTTTTAGAATCATATGTCTTTGGTAGAAAAGTGTATAAAAGATAAAATATTTAATAAAAGATTTAAAAGAGCATGAAAGTCTTCAGTAATGTCTGGAATTTTACACTGACATTTATGTCAATTACAAACATATTAATTTTACAACTGGTTTCCATGGGCTGTTTGATTCCATTATACAATGGATTATTTTATATATGCTTATTCACTAAAATCTGGATATGCGATTTTTAGCATGATTCCAATACCTCTCTTAGCGAGAGATAAAAAATAACCGCAGCAAATCTGAGTTCTTTAAAAAAGTTGAAACAAAAGTAACCGCATACCGAACGAAACTGAATTTTCAACGTCGAGTTAACAAGTATGAAAAGCGGAACATCTAGTGAAAACGTTTAAATCGCTTGGACATGAAGATCGCTACCCAGCTTCGACTTTCGGCCCGCAGCCGCAATGCTTCGCACCAACCAGAGCGGAACCGAAGCAGAGAGTATTCGGATCTTGCGTCACCCTCGGCGTCACCCTAATCAGAGTTCTAACTTCACTATTTTTTTATGGGCACAAGAGTAGAGCTTTCGATAATCTAACGAACCTGAAAGTAGGTTTTATCGGTGTTGTGACATCACAACGTCGTTTACTAGGTGATATTTATTTCAAAATTGATAAAATAATATAAGTTCTTAAATTATTTATTGTTTAAGGGCAGTAAAAATATGTTTTTAGTTAGTGCTAAAACGCTTAATTACTAAGAAAATTTATTTTAAATATAAATATAGTTGTATGTATAGTTATTTATATAGTGTTCTTTCAAAAATAAGGTGGCTTTATATGGGGTAATGACAAGTATAATATATGCGAATTATATAAGAAGCAAATTGTAACTTCGCACCAATGTTGTACGTGCAATAGATAAATCATTTTCAATAAAAAGTACTTACCAATAACTGTGTTGTTTGTGGGGACTACATTTTTCAATCATGTGAATTTGTAAAACGAAAATATTGTTTTAGTAACTACAAAAGTGGCTCTATAATACTTCTATTAGATTTATTTTATTTTTAAATATTCAGGGTGTTATATAAGAAAGTGTACAACGCTTACCCAGGCAATAATTTTTGTTTAACATGCTTCCTACAAGAACTGGAGGCCTTTAAAACTGACCATAGTTCAAATTTTTGTAAAAAAATCTGATGTGGCCAGCACTAGACCTCCCGCAAATTCCATGTTTAAATAGTAATAAGCTTTAAGTAAAATATCTTTTCCGTTCCGGTTGGTAGTTTGTAAACAATATCTAATTTGTTGTCTGAAATATGAAATTAATTTCGTGCCAAAAATAATAGATTATCATGTGCCTATAGCGCTCACCATCAACTATAACAGTTCGACCTTCATCATTTTCGTAAAAGTAAGTTCCAATGACGCCACCTGACCATAACGCGCACCAAACAGTCTCATTTGGGCATGTGACATTTGTTTAAATACGTCAAAATTGTTATTAAAGTATTATGTTTTTTCGCGATTGCCCAGAAAATGAGCTCTTTCTGATCACTATTTAGACCGGAAAGTCCTTCTTTGCTGAGCTAGCTCGGAAAGTTGTCTATAAGGGATCGGAAAGTACTTTACCGATCTCGGGACTGGTAAAGCTAAATGTTTTCATGGAGATCAGTTGTTTATTTATATCTTATTTGTTCGCAGTAAAAAATAAAATAAAGACCTGAAAGTGTCTATACTGGGCTCACAATCTTCCAAAGCTCGCCTACGGCTCGCTCTGGAATATGCTTGTTCACCCAGTAAAGTATCACTTTCAGGTCTTGTTACGTAAATTACTATTTTGTTTGACGCATAGACAAGATGATGTATAAACATAAATTATTTTATAAATTTATATTTAAAGTTATTTAAAGTTTTCTACAGTTATTTAAAGTTATATTATCGTAGAATTGAAGATTGTACCATTATATTCAATTTTTTTATAAGTAAAAGTTGCTGAAAAATTATATTCGATGCATTTTTTTCAAGAAAAACTGTTAAAAGCTTGTATAAATGATACTGCCGGTTATCCGATATACACTAAAAACTAATGAGCTCTTCCCACATTAGTATAAAATGGAAATGGGTATACAAAATATCAAATTTTCTGATTGATAGTATTTGAGTAATCGTGTCCACGCGATCCACACACACACACACACACACACACACACGCACACACACACACACACACACACACACACACACGCACACATATATACATACCTACAGATATCATTGTAAAAATGTTAGAATCGCATTCTGGCGACATCAAAAAGTGCTTATTCACTAAAATCTCTATATGCGATTTTTAGCACGGGGAGGTAAAAAGGCGTGACACCTCCTCAACCGAGATTCTAATATATGTATATACCGGGACACCAGGTATATACATATATTAGTTACCGGGACACCCGGTATATACATATATTAGTTAGTATAGTATTGTTATACTTGATATAGGCGTTTAACATGGGAAAACAGTTTTTTTTTTAAATTAAAAGTGTCCGGCAAAAAATTAAGCATATGATAAAAATACATCAACTTCTGTCCGTTATCTAATATTAAATTCTTTATTATTATGCTATAAATTCTTATAATTTATAAAAAATTGAAAATAAATAATTATTTAAATTTTTTTATTACGTAATATGAAAAGATTTCCAAATGTCTACCGTGGTAAACTGCGAGGGTTTTGTTACTGTGGAAGAAATTGTACAATTCAATTTTAATTCCACCAATTCTGCAAATTCCCAGGTAATTCCACTAATTCCCAAGTAATTCCGTTAATTTCCAGGTAATTCCGGCAATTCCTAGGCAATTCCGGTAATTCCCAAGTAATTCCATTAATTCCAAGTAATTCCGGTAATTCCCAGATAATTCCGGTAATTCCCAAGTAATTCCTAAGTAATTCCTGTAATTCCTAAGTAATTCCTAAGTAATTCCTGTAATTCCTAAGTAATTCCGGCAATTCCCAGGTAATTCCGCCAATTCCTAAGTAATTCCGTTAATTCCCAGGTAATTCCTGTAATTCCTAAGTAATTCCGGCAATTCCCAGGTAATTCCGGCAATTCCTAAGTAATTCCACTAATTCCCGACTAATTCCGGTAATTCCGAATTAATTCCGTTAATTCCCAGTTAATTGCGACAATTCCGAATTAATTCCGGCAATTCCGAATTAATTCCGTTAATTCCCAGTTAATTCCGGCAATTCCGAATTAAATCCGTTAATTTCCAGGTAATTCCGGTAATTCTCAGTTAATTCCGGCAATTCCCAGGTAATTCGTCTAATTCCGGTAACTCCCAAGTAATTCCGCTAATTTCCAATAATTCCGTTAATTCCGGAAATTCCCAGGTAATTCCACTAATTTCCAATAATTCCGTTAATATAATAAATAATGATAATGATAATAATAATAATAATAATAATAATAATAATAATAATAATACAATCCCAAGTAATTCCAGTAATTCAGCTAACTCCCAGGTAATTCCATTAATTCTAAAGTAATTCCGCTAATTCTCAAGTAATTTCTCTAATTCCTATCCAATTCTTATAACTTTTGTTAATTCCCCAAATATTTTCCGTTAGCAGAAAAACTTTTGATTATGTACTTTTTGCTTTTATTCTTACAGTAGATTGCATGAAAGTGGGTTAACTCTCGAGTTACGGTAACCCAGGGAGACGTAGAAAAACAGAGAGTTACCAGCCTGTTTGACAGCTAACCTTAGGTTAAAAAATAATAATATGACCGACAGTTGTCATACCACGCGTCATCTTTAACACACGAAAGAAAAGTATTAACAAAATTACTTTTTTAGATTAGCTGTCAAACAGGCTGGTAACACTCTGTTTATGTACGTAATCCTGGGTTAGCGTGACTCGAGGGTCCACCCATAGTAATTTCAAAATTATGTAAAATATAATCGTTACTTGCAATATACAGTAAAATTTTTGAAAGAAGTCCGATCAAGGCCATCGACGAATTGTATCTATGAATTAAGATTTTGTGCTGTCAAATTTAGTAGTGTCTTTTACTTAGTTTTTATGAGGGTACATAATATCTTGTGTACCTCATAAAAACTATGTAAACGACACTACTAAATTTGACAGCATAAAATCTTAATTCATAGATACAATTCGTAGATGGCCTTGATCGGACTTCTTTCAAAAATTGTACTGTACGTTCTTATTAAACATATCTGTAAATTATTTTTAGATTACAAAGTAGTTATTCAAATTTTAGTGGATTCCCCTAAAATTCTAGTATTGCCTGGGCAATTCCTCCAATTCCTTGTGAATTACTTCAATTCCTGGGGAATTCCTCAAATTCCATGTTAATTCTTCTAATTCCATATAAATGTCTCTAATTCCTAGCTAATTCATGCCAATTCCTATTTAAGTGTACAACTAATTCCTATGTAATAGACACGGGGCTTCAGCATCACGTGTTCAGCGCCCTTTTCTCTACTAATCTAATCGCTATATTTAAAAAATTTGATGTGGCCAGCCTATAACCTCCCGCTGGGTATTTAACCATGCAGTATAAATAAAGCAATCATTATGTTATTGACAAAACTAATAGAAACACAACAAAAATCAAAATAGTACTTGCATCTTGACACAAAGTCATTTCAAACCCGTATTCTGGAAGCCAATAAAGTAAATCAATAGTACTTCTAAAATTAATGTATGATTGAAAATATATTATTTTTGCAAACCTTAATTTTATTAGATTCAAATACATATATTATTACTACATTCTCCTTAACACGGTTTCATTATTAATTTTAATGTAATTCAGAGAATACTGTATTCCCTGATGTAATTGCTTCCTGACCTTCGTGCATATACTGACTAGAGAAGTAATTCCTTATACTAGGAAGACATGTAGGCGGGAGGCTGGAAGTCATGGTGAATTGCGGGCAGTGTTTCGTTGTGTTATATGTCACTACTTGTCATTTTGCTGTAACCAAACCTTATTTTTTGCGTATAGTTTGTGAGTATATCTCGGAGTATATCAAATTGTAATGAAAACTACAAAGAAAGTAAGCATATTTCGTTTCATGTGTAAGTAACTGGAATTTTTTTTACAAATAATATATTAAACAAAGTGTAACTTTTAGGTTTCCTACTAATAATGACGTAAGAGTAACGAGACTGAAATTTATTGGAAATAAAGGTGATTTACAAATTTCAAAAGTAGCAATTAGTCATTACTTTGTAAAAAATCTGATGTGGCCAGCCCATAACCCTCGCCATAACCTCCCGCTTGGTATTTAACTATGTAGTATAAATAAAGCAATAGTACTTCTAATATTTATTTTTTTACAAAATTTTGAATTGGACGTGATTAGTCAATTTTAAAGTCCTCTATTTCTCGTAGCACGCATGTTAAACAAAAATTATTGCCCTATGGGTTAAGCGTTGTACACTGTATATGTGTGTAAATTACACTTATAAAATTGTGAATGCAGTCCTTCATATTAAACAAAGGCCCGTGTCCGATGTCGAATTTTAGTATTTATTTATTGTGTAAGTCTATATAGGATC
Organism: Ophonus ardosiacus; assembly: GCA_943142095.1. Taxonomy (NCBI): domain Eukaryota; kingdom Metazoa; phylum Arthropoda; class Insecta; order Coleoptera; family Carabidae; genus Ophonus; species Ophonus ardosiacus. The sequence goes on from OW964824.1 coordinate 16,814,335, forward strand.
GAAAAGTGTCTTAATTAAATCAATTTAATTGGAAGATTCATAAAACAATATAATAACCTCATCACATCCCACATAGTTACTTAATAGACCAACAGGTATCTTAAACATTATTTTTCAAGATTTGTCACTTACGAAATTGATAGCAACTTAGCGGCATACATACCTATGTATACTTAATTTCATGTTGTCTCTGATACTCTGACATATATAAAATCATCAGAAAAATTTCAAATGTTAATACTGTATAATTACAAACTACATAATCAAAGTATGAAGTGTATCTAAGACGTTCATCAGTCTTTACTACTGTTAATATAGACATCACTTAAGTATTAATAACATTTTAATAACATTATAAGGAAGCGTACAATATACGTTCTCTATTCAAATATGAATAACAAAGACAATTAAAAGATATCCACAGTACAGTAATTGCACATGAAATGTATGAATCTATTCAAGGTAATTTTTCAATGTAGCTATCATAATGTCATTAATCTACTGTTACTATTAATTATGCTAATTGCAAGGTACATATCCTTTCAAAGCATAATATGCCATAAAGAGATTTTGCATAGAAGATGTGTTAATTATTACTTATTTATTTCGTATACCTATAATTTTCCCTTAGGTATATAAAATTTAAGTATTTTTTTAAACATACTGTTTATTTATTCCATTCTTTAAATGATTTTTTTTCAATAATTCAACTCTTAATAGAAGGTGAAATCCGATTTTAACATTTTTACAGCGAGAGGCATCCTAAAGACCAATTTAACTACGTATTCCTCAATGTGACCTGAAAAGGATTTGGTAACAATTGTACAACCGGAAATAGTAGTTTCTTAAAAAAAAATTTCTAAATATTATTTTTTGGAAATTTATTTTATTAAAAATATTAAAGAATATATAAATTCTCTACCTGATACATTGAACATTTTTATTATATCTTCAATAGATTTAGAGATAGAGAATTATAAATATATAAAATAATCCGTTGTAATGAATTTCACAGTCCAAATAACTCAATGGAAACCATTTGAAAAATTAAGATGTTTGTAATTAACAGAAAAATGTCAGTGTCAAAAATCCAGATACAAAAGCATTCAGTCAGAATGCTTTTTCTGGGAAGTACATTTAATATTTCTTATCAAATAAATATTTAAAATTATAATTATAATACCACCAATCTCGTCAATGAATTTGAAGAATCTCGAACATTTAGAAGAGTAGGAGGAGACATATTTATAGAATGAATTAAAAAATATAAAATTTTATGAATAATAGATGTAATTAGAATTTTTGTGTATATATTAAATACAATATGTAGAATGGAAATAACGAGAGGTCTTGTGCTGGCCAAAACAATTTTTTTTCGTACACATCACAAGCATAAAAACAAACCATTCAAAATGAAATTTTATTTTATGGATTCATCATTTATTAAAAAATAATAAAGTCTGTATTTGATTTTTGGAAAAATTACATTTATTTCATGGAGTTATGAAAATGGAGAAGGAAATGATGTTTAAAAAATCAAGTTACCTTAGCCATATTTTTCAACTTTTGCTTAATAGTTATTTTTGTAACAAATGCGGGAAATTAGTAATTCTGAAACGAATGGAATTTTCATGGAAATTCAGAATCATGTTTCCCATATAATTTTTTTTTTCGTATTCATTTCGAGTTTTATAATTCCCGCCCTAGTGCAGCAATTGGCTATTTCCTGCCTTCATTTTGAGTTTAAGAACACTTATTTCTCACACGATTGTAGAAAAAAAATCAAATCTCTTCCAATAATACTTTCAAGTATAGAGTCTAATTTTGTTCCTGAAGAATTACAAATGTATAAGGTGCCCTTATAAAAATAATGTTTTAGTTTTTATTAAAAGGGAAAAAATGAACGGAGTTTCAGTTTTTGTTGTAGATTGGTTTTATTTTATATTAAAGCGAAATTTTGTTAAACAAACACCCATGTTAAACAAAATTTCCCTGTAAAACCAATCTACTGCCAAGGACTGATATTCCATTATTTGTTTCCTTTTCATATTAAACCAACATTAGAAAAATACTATCAATTAGTTTTTATTGTTCATAATTTGACGCGAATGGAAAGGAATGGTATTTGTTTATTAACACGTTGACTGTCCCATGAGACACATATGATTCATAACAAGTTTTCCATACGCGTCCCTGAGACATATATGATTCATTTGCCTACCCTTACACTACTTGCTTGTGTGTGTGTTACACGCTGCATTCCCGGTACTATATGGTGTATGGACGTCTGAAGGAAGTATAGACTGACCTTCTTTTACTCGACTGCATCATATGTGATTCATGGGGCTCTGTGAGATGAAAGTTTTTAGTACTCTCATATAATGCTTAAAAGCACAGTTTTTTCTTAAAATATTTATGATTTATGTATAGTTATTTCAAAAATTCAATATTATTCGTATAATACAACATAATATATAACTATATAAAATACAGAGAACAATACATTAATGATTTCCATTGTAAGATAAAAGTTCCTCATACGTCCATGAGTCATATATGAACACATACAAAAACAATAGTTAATTTTTGTTTTTTTTTTTATTTTTATTAGGTAAAATATGATATTCTATATAGATAAAATAAAAATACCACAAAAAAGCAGTTGGACGTTGGCCCAAAAAAAATTACTTATGGGGACAGTCAACGTGTTAAGTGATCCGTTGTCATTCAGACGATCTGGGTTCAATTCTGACCGATGTCAAATTTGAAAATTATTTCCAATTTACCAATAGCATAAAACTGACTCCTGTGGTGCTCTTTTCTCAAAAGTTTTGAGAGCCCGTGAGGTTATGTCTGGCAAACATCCTCAACGGTACAGATATTATCGTCTTTACTGAAATCTGCGAAAAGTGTTTCTTGTTTTACTAACATTTTATATCTTTTCAGGTTGTCAATTTCAACCAGCAGGCGAGTACCTCCGCTTTGTCAGAGTCCCTGAGAACCTCCCAGTTGGCGACGATATCCTCCAGGTGCAGGTCTATCCACGAAAGAACCTCAGCATTCGCGCCGTCGATAAAGTAAGTCCACTCTTCCTCCCACATAAATCTAATCGGGAATCTTAACTTCTGTTCTGTACCGTTACAGTACAGTGCAGATCTAGAAGCTTTTGATTTATACTTTTGTTTGTTGTTAATGTTCAGGCTGAAGATATGCAGTACTTCACCTACCGAGATGTGAATGAAACCACTGTTGCAGTACAGCTGCAAAAGAGTTTGGAGGAGCTTGTGGATAGGGATAATCCACAAAATGTTCTCAAGTTTAGGCTCAGCTGCGATTACATTGATGGAGAAGACACGGTAAGCAATGAGAATAATGAGTTTATAAAATAGTAATATTATTATGTTGAGTGAGATATTTCGTTATTCCTGGGAATAATTTTTTATCAATAAATATTGTATATATTATATACTTTTTATTCAATTTTGACGTTTTAAACTGTCATTATTAACTCCATAGCAACAACTACAAGTAACATTTTATTCACAAGTGAATTAAATATTTTTAAATCACTCTCACAAAATTTTAACTCACTCTGCAACCAAAAATACATTTAAAAATAACATCAAGAACAAAAATAATACCACATTATTTATCAGACATTATCAGCACTTTTCATAATTTTTTACGACATAAATGACAGACAATAAAGCTTTTTAAATAGATGACTTGACGTCTATCATCGACGATTGTCATGCACAGTCTACTAACTGATTAGTTTTTTATTTTGTCAAAATTAAATATTATAATGGTTATTTATTATAATTTCGTCAAAATTGAATAAAATATTGTATAAACCACACGAAGAATTTAACTCACTCGCCCTTTAAACTTTCTACTCACGAATAAAAATTACCTTAGCTCACTTGGTGTATAAATATCTATTAAATACCTTACAGAGCGAAGAACATTTATTTTTATTTCAATAGACATTACAATTATACATACCGTGAGTATTTTTTAACGTGAAACATTGGGTTTGTCATATCCATGGTTGCGACTCGATATTTGATTAACAGCAATGTATTTGCCTGTTCCATTTAAAATGAAACATAGGGAAAGAATTTGACAGAAGAATTGTATCTAAATATTATAAGAAATTTAACCGAATCAGAAAACCACTCGAGAGAACCAAAAATATTTCGGGCACAGAGTGCACACAATTTTTATCTACAACTAAATTTAATTTTTAGAAAACAGGCATATTTATCTAAATAAAATTAATTTCTATTAATATCTTGTCAATATGACAGATAACCGTTGAATTTCCCAAAAGTTACGACTTGACATTTGATTGACAGCAATATATTTGCCTGTCTCATTTAAACTGAAACATAGGGAATGAATTTGACAGAAGTATTATATTTAAATATTTTAAATTTAGCCGAGTCAGAAAATCGCTCGGGCACGAGGCGAGGCACGAGGTGCACACAATATTTTTTTTTTTCACTGCTAGCCTAGAAACCCACTATTATTTACCTATATTTGACATGAGAAATTGTTTTTCACTACCGCTTGCTTGTAACCATGGTAACCTAGGTCAATAATAATTTATTATTAACCTAGGTCTATAATGCAAACTGTCTCTTTTCAATCAAACTCAAGCCTCCAAATCCAAATATTATTTAACTCATTAAACTCAAGAAAGGTGTTAAGTACATAATTTAAATTTGTCGCTTAATTTTAAATTGACCTACGCGGCTCCTCGCCTGGCCACGGTGCTGTTTAGGTGAAAATGTGAAACATGTGTAGATGTAGTAATGAATAAATCACTTTTTTGTATTTATAGGTAAATACATTTCAACAGATTTATTTAAAAATAATAATAAACTAATAAGGCTGCTGACTGTAACAGCGCAAAGTGTTTTTATTAAATAATTAAATCCAATACAAATCAAGGCCCATAAGTGAGGTTATCAAACCAGCGAAATGAACGAAACGTTAGATAAAAACAAATGCAGCCTACTTTGTTTTTGTGAATATTAACAAATAAGTAACGTAATTATTCATGTCAAAATGATTGTTATTATTAATAAAAAAAAATTCAAATGGGATTTATGTGCTAGTAGTGAAAAAAATAGTATATAAACCACGGTTGAGAAGATCATTATTGACCTGGCGCCTTGACCCTCGGGTTTCGCCCTCGGGTTACAATATTCTACAACTAAATTTAATTTAGAAAGCAGGTATAATTATTTAAACAAAATTAAACTCTATTGACGTCTTGTCAAAGGGCAAATTTGTACCAATTGTTTCATTTTAAATGGGGTAGGCAAATACATTGCTGTCAATCAAATGTCAAGTCGTAACCATGGATATGACAAATCCAATGTTTCACGTTATAAAATACTCACGGTATACAATAGAACATTATAGAAGGTTAAAATAATTCTCTATGCGTATGAGAAATATGTTAAAATTTTACTTTATTTCTTGAAATAATAATTTATAGATACTCGTACAATAAAAGAAGTAGGTAGGTTTAAATAATTTGCAATGCGTTTGAGGAATGCCATTGTAATTTTACTATATACTTAACATTTTATTTTATTTCTTGAAATAAAGAGTAGTAAAAACATTATAATATTCAACTAAATAAACAACAAGCCACTTAACATTTATATAAACCTTCTGTTACTTTTCTCATTGTTTGAGTAAACCAAAATGTTTATGGGTTGAAAAGAACCATTTCATTTATTTATTTTTAACAAGAGAGTGAAACTGGGCATTTGGTCGTTTTAACATTTCATCATTTATACGAGTTGTAAGTTTTGCTGCTCAAAGCGGAGTCTGTTCTGTTGTAACTGTTTTCTCGAAGAGCACGAGTTGCGATTCTAGTATATCACGGTGACATACGTTGAGGACGCAAGGTGAGGACTTGAACCTGACCGACAACCAGTTCCTCAACGACTAATCGGGAGATCTCCAGTGAAGATGAGATGATATTGCTACTTTCGCAATGTTCTTGTTTGTTTTAATGAAACGGATTGTTATTATGGTTGACTTTATGTAGATCACAATGATGTATATGGAGGTTATCTCAAAATTTTGAAAATACCTTATAAACATGTTGATAAATTGCATTAGATATTTTTTTTATATATACTGTTTTTGCAAAAGTTCTACTTTTTCTACTGACTTCTACGAATTTTTTATTTTCTCCTTAAAATTAAGATAAGATTTTGGATTTCAATTCATAGAAACAACTTATCTAAAGTTTATGTTAAAATATTTACATTTTTTCAACAATGTGAGTTGTACCAAAATCTTTAAAATAAAACCCATTCAACAATCTTACAAGTATCAATTAAGATTTAACGAAAATAATAACCAATAATTATAATATAAATAACCCTACTGGCAATTTTCTTTCTGATGTAGTTTTCTTTATATTATACCAAACACCAGTCAAGAAACAGGTCATAGAGATAATAATTATTTTTTATGGTACTTTTTTTAAAGTAAATTTTAAGATTTTAGGTGTCACTTTATGGGTGGATTGCATGAAAGTGGGTTAACCCTCGAATTACGCTAATCCAGGGTTACGTACAAAACAGAGTGTTTGACAGCTAATCTGAAATAGCTATTTATGTATTAAGGGCGAAAAGATATAGATTGTGGCCCGCGGTGAAGCCCGACGCGTAGCGGAGGGTTACAATGCATCTAGGGCCAAAATATATTTCGTCCGTAATACATACAATATTTTTTGCACATCCGGAGTAGTGTTACTTCATCACCGTGATCAAAGTAAAACGATGTTCAAATCAAATTCAGATCATAGTAGTCTATTTGATATATGTACGTTGTCACGGATAACAATGAAAACAAGCAAGTTAATGATAGATGTAATTATTTTTATGCACGGACGTATCATAATTTGACAATTATACACGAATTTCTTTGACATAAACGTCATTTTAAAGCCCGCGGGCCTCATTATAGACCGCCGGGCTATAATGAAACGTCAAACCAAATTATAACCTACAATATAAACAATTTAAACAGGCAACATGAAAATTTTTTATTACAGATCGAAAATTTTTATATTCTCTAATGAAAAATGAAAATTAATTTTGTGATATTTATATGGAAAGCACGGAGATACACAAAATAAAACTCAAATGACATAACTAATAAACAAACAATAAACTGTTGTTCTCCGCTTTCATAGCAACACTAGATACTGGATGTACGAGGACAAATTCTTTTCGATACAATTATTCTAATACTCATAATTTGAAAATTTTCGTCCGTGCATAGTTTTGTATGTACCACGAGCGTAATTTGCTTTTATGGCCTTTGACGTGTTTTTATCCCTCGGCTTACGCCTCGGGCTCAAAATCCCGCCGCAGGCCATAAAAGCGGACACGAAAAGTTCTAGGGCGAAAAAGAGTGTCATTTTACCCTTAAAACAATGCTATTTGTCCGACTTTTACGCCCGGATGTCCAAAAAAGTAATTTTGTTTCTTATGTTAAATATAACGCGTGAAATGACAACTGGCGGCCATATTATTATTTTTTGACGTAAGGTTAGGTAACTGTCTTTTTATGTACGTAACCCTGGGTTAGAGTAACTCGAGGGTTAACCCATTTTCATGCAATCCGCCTTAAAAGTATGTGTTGCAAAAAGTTATTGTGTTTTACAAATGCGTGAAGATGATTTTTTTACACGACAGAGGAGTTTGTGACATGTAAGCATGCACTTTTTCTACGATTGAACACCAAAAATTATTTAAAATTATAAAATATTAATCTGTATCCGTACCAAAAAAATAAAAGAGCTCTTATGGGAGTAGTGCGTAAAATAAACTCTATAAGAAAAGTATTGGAATTTATGTTCGCTATTAAAAGTCAGACTTAACGTGTCACTTACTGAGGTCAATGTGTGAAGTTATTAAAAAAAATAATACGTCATTAAATTAACAATAAAAACCCCTTTGGCTATTTTTAATTTATTTATTATTTTATTATTATATTTATATTGACATCTTTACTGTTACTCATTTGCTGAGTTATAAAAAAAAATAAAGAAAAATTGATTGCCTTTGCAGTTAATCAATTTGTGTTTTGCATACCATTCGTTCAATCGTCATTCATAAAACTAGTAACTTCATTTTTTAATAAGTTTATGACCGCCTGGACTGGTCATAATATAAAATAATAAATAAAAATCTATACAAAATTATCGCTTCAATTTATTTAACAGTGTTCAATATAGATGATCTTTAATGTCAGTTAAGATGTAAACTATTGTGTATGTCCACTCCAGAGTAAAGACAAATTATCCACTCGCGGAAATTACCATAATCGGCTAAGCACCAAATTGTATTGATGTAATTTAATATTCTTATCCTATACCTTAATTAATGTGTATGTAAATAAAATTAGAAACCCTCTGTATTTCACTGCAACTGTAACAACTCTGATAAATTTATCAATCGTATACAAGCTTTTCGGGCCAGCCCGAAAATTCTTATAGTTAAATCGAATGCAGTTTCCTTCACATTTTAAGAGTTAATAAAGATCAATATGATTTATAAACAACATACGTCACATCTTAATAAATAAAAATATATTATTTTACTTAAAGAATTCAAGGTTTTCATTAAAGTATATATTGCTATTGTGATTTATTATTATTATTATTATTATTATTATTATTATTATTATTATTATTACTACTACTACTACTACTCGCATAATTAAAAAAAAAGTAATTTTTGTTCCTACCATAATGATTTCATGTCTTATTTTTGAGTAAAAACATAAAGTTAGATAAAAAAATCCTTGCATAAATGATCGTATATTTTTTATATAAGATTTGTGAAAAAGTTGTTTAAATATTCGAACGCCTTCGGGAAACAGTGTAAAATACTCGTAGGTCTGTAGTTTTTATAACAAACACACTAGAAGCGTCTCTTTTTTAACAACTTAAATAAATAAATAAATATATCATCACGGCATATTACCCATTTCTGGGTGTGCCCGTATCTACAACACATGTAGACATCGGTAATGATGACGATATATTTTACCGTGTGGGCGCATACCAGGCGTCACCTCACGGGCACTCATAGCTGGTGTGGAGAGTGCACCACAGGGGTCACTTTTGTGCCATTTAAAATTGGAAATATTTGGGGTCCGTCGGGATCGAACCCGGTTCCCCAGGTTCGCGACCAGACACTCAGGCAATGTTGATCGTTATGATGTATTTTTTTTAAGTTTGATGTGAAAATCATTTCGTCTCGAAGCCCGGACTGATTTCGACTTAATTTTCGAGCCGAGCCGGCAATTTTTTTTTCAAATCGATCTTCGGGTCAGGTCGGCAATTTTTATAAATTTGTAACTTCAAAGCCCGGCCCGACCCGTCCCGATTGCATCCCTAAATATATCAATGATCTAAACTTTATTGTCTTAATTATTAATCATTCATTTCTTTGTTTTCTTGCAGGTGACATCGTATCTCTCTGTGACAGTGTACGTAGAAGACATCAACGACCATTCTCCCAAGTTCATCGATGCTCCGTACAAAGTAGTTGTGGATGAATTGACACCAACAGGTTTGTGTTATTCAATATAATAATTTATCATCTGTTATATGCAATAAATTTAATACTCGTATTATGTAAAGGTTGCGCATCTCAACGTTAATGTTACATTTATTGAGAGATGGTTAGTTATCTGTCATATGAAATTGCACATGAAGTAATGAGTGAAAGTGATAATTAAATTTATGAGAAGCTCACGCGATCTTACAATAAAACAAACATGATAAATATTATGCAGATTTATTTTATCTTAGGTTTTACTGTTTTTGAGAATAATTACATAAACTTGTACCTCATGTTCGCAGAAATTGAAAACTGATTTTTATATAACTATGAAGCATTTACAGTTTTAGTTTTAGGAGATCACAAAATTAATAAAAAGATTAGAGAAAAATTTAAAAAAAATTGTATATTTGATTTATCACACATTCATTTGCGAAAGTTATACTGGCTGTCAAACAATAAAGAAAGTATAACTTTTAAACTAAAAAGAAAATGTACCTATGTATTTAAATGAAACACCGTAAAAAAATATCTTCTAGTATGTTTAAGATGAATTTCCCGCAATTACGTTTAATTATTCAGCAATAACAAGCGAAACATTTGTCGCTCAGTTTGCCTCGAAGCAAATCAAGCAAATGGTAGCCAACGAAGTTGTTTAATGAATACTGCTTCCGCTGTACTTGTTATACTGAACTTATTAAACACGCTTATATGATTTGTATAGGTTTACTGATACAAACTTGAATTTGATTCTACTTTAGTTTAATTTATACACATTACACACATTTCATCTAATTATGTTATATTTTGTTGTCAAAGCATTATCAACACGAACACTTAATTCCGCCAACGTATAAAATAAGTTAAAATTTAATTTCATCAATACATGTTAGGAAAATAAACTATTAAATACATAGCCATAATAAATAAGAAACACCAAAACAGTTAACTTATTTTTTTAAAGATAAGTACAATAAGATTTTTATGTATTTATCGAGATGTCTTTCATAGGCAATTAATTTCTGGGTATTTTTAAAATCATGCATAAAATATAAAGTAACAAATAAAATATAACAGATCTGATTATTTTTATTATATATAAGAAACTAAATTAGTAATAGTAAATTAAGTAAATTAATAAAATAATAATTATAGGAACAGTACTATTCTTTTTGTTACTAATTTTCATTAAATAATGATAATTGCATTACGACATTAATTCACTTTATGAGCCAATAAAATTATAAACCATGGTGTATAAATACCATATGTGTGCCAACCAAGGACTTTATAATATAATAAATAAAAAGTCCTTGCTGTTAGCTTATGATATTTAATCTGTAAATACCATCTTTAGACAGATATAAAAATATTCAGTAAATGTTCTACAATTTTGCTACGTATGCACATAATGTCCAGATTCCAGAATAACGTAGCAAGGTGGTGCAACATAATCAAAACAGTGTCGTAAGTAGAAAATTTTCGAAAAGGGTACACAATTCTCATCATTAGTCTTTTGTAAAACTTTCTTTTAATTGCTGTATGATTTAGTCAAAAAAATGTAAAAATCAGCTTATTCGAAATAATCTTTGCATTTAAATTATATCTAAAATTCTGTCTGCCTGTAATTTTAAGTACGGTAATGTGAAATCATCCCTTATAAAATCTCTTTTCAATTTTGAATATTTCTTTGAAAATCTTTTCCGAAGTTATATTAGTTTATAGTTCTAATGTATCTTGTAGAAAGCAGTTGAATATTTATGTAATTTTAGAACATTTATATGTTTCAAAACACAACTATAAAAGAGACGACGTACATTTTTCTTGTTTTGCATTTGAAATGCATCTGAACCTACATATAGGTAATTAACTTCTATCAGTTATATGAAATTATAGAGTTGTAGGTGAACATTTTTTAATATTTATCATAATTAAAAATTCATATACTTGTTTTCCAAAATTTAGGGGGTTAATAATTACCTACTATATTATTTCTTTTGTGGGAAGAAAATAAAGTAATCGGAACTGCGTTTAGTACGCTTTTATTTGATGTGAAACCTACGTTTCGATCATTACTATGATCTTCTTCAGGGTTAAATCAAGTCATAAAAAATGATAAAAATATGTGTAACTATACCGTTAACAAACATCGAAATAGAATATGTGAAATATACGTTGTAATATTGATGAAAACAAATTTTGTTTTATATAAATATAATATAACGGTCAGATAGAATGTAACAATTTTATAAAACTCTACATTCTATCTGGCCGTTATATTATATTTATATGAAACAAAATTTGTTTTCATCAATATTATAACGTGTATTTCACATATTCTATTTCGATGTTTGTTAACGGTAGTTACAAATATTTTCATCATTTTTTATGACTTGATTTAACCTTGAAGAAGATCACAGTAATGATCGAAACGTAGATTTCAAATAAAATAAAAGCGTACTGACTGCAGGTCCGATTACTTTATTTTCTTCCCACATCAATCTGCAGTCGATCATCGTTACTCCAACTAATTATTTCTTTTGTTGTAGGTTTGACAATATTCCGCGGTATTCTAGCTGTCGATCGCGACAAACCGAATACACCAAACTCTGATGTGCAATACTCTATAGTCGGAGGAAATGAACGAGGAAAATTCTCTTTGGACAACAATCATCGGCCAGCTTTGCAAATTCGTCGTCAATTGGATTATGATACTGGAGACCGAGAGTTCACATTGACTATAGCTGCATCCGTAAGTTTAAATGAACTATAGTACTATCGTTATTTTTAGAACACTCTAGAATCTCCACTTTAGATACTAGATACTTCTGCTTCTAAGGGTCGGTTTTTCAATATCTGGTTAAAATTTTAACTTAGTTAATTAAACAATATTCGCTCCTAAATTTTAAAGTCTGCAGCTGTGTTTAAACTGTTAAAAGTTTATACCAATTTTGCCAGATATATTATAGGACTTTGTCAAGTCTATATTCGTAGTAATGTATATTTCTGTAACTGACTAGTGCAATTTACTTTGAAATGTGAAAACTAAAACATAACATAAAATGTAGAGCATCTCAGGTTATTATGTTTTGTATCTTGACACCGACGTGTTTATCTAACAAATCAGAATGGTAAATGTCACATGAAGAAGATAGTGAAGGGAAGGAGAAAGGTGGCCGTGGAATATGTGATATATAAATTTATTATTGACAGGATAAACATATAGTTATTTTCGTAACAAGTTATGAAAAATACCAAATATCATGCGAGTGCAAGTCAATACACACGAGCTAAGATATTTGTATTTCATACAAGTTATGAACATTATTTTTTAGACGAGCTTAAATAAATTTTACTTTTTTTACAAAACTGAAATTTAGGTTCAAACGTACGGACAGCTGACAAATGAATAATGTATACATATAGCCATAAAATAATGACATAGTAACCTAGCAACCGTGTCAACTATTACGATATGAAATATATCGTAACACTAATGTGATAAGTTCAACTTTCAATGTTAGGATACTACGTTGATATGTCATACTTATCACAATGGTCGTCTAAAAAATATATTTTTACTTATATTTCAGTTACTTCGTAATAATAATAAAAACATTATTATTTCTTATCTTCATAAAATAAATAAATAAATATATCATCACGGCATATTACTTATTTCTAGGTGTGCCAATCTACTTTGTCGAAGATATCGGTAATGATGATGACATATTTGTATCGTGCGGGCGTTTACCACTTCACGGGAGCTCATTGCTGGCGTGGAGAGTGCACCACAGGGGGCACTTTTGTGCCATTTAAAATTCGAAATATTTATAAAATAAAATTGTTTTATATTTTAAATAGTAATTGTACCGTACGTATGTACGCGTACACAAAAAAATAATAATAAAAATGGCACAAAAGATATTACATATGTCAATAAAAAACTATCTACAATATTTGACGTATTTATTATTAATTAGGGTTGGTCTCATTTCCCCCTACTCTGATATGACGTTAATAACTTTAAAAGAACAAGCAGAACAAATTAATATTTAGCACAAAGATTAAATTGTTCAAAATAAAAACAAATCAGTAATTTAGTGGTACTCTTAAATATACTGTAAATTGCGAATTTTAATTTGCCTTTTTTCGTAAAATAAAAAGAAATTGTGATTAATTTTAGTCTCATATTGTATAGTTTTTAATTCTGAACAAACCAAAATGAAAGAAATCATAAGATAAATTGGGTTTGTCATCTTCAGATGCTCCTGACGGACCTAAATTTTAAGGACTTATGGGAATCTCAAAATAAATCTCAAATTAAAAATAATTTAGCAAACATAATAAAATCTGCTGAAGACAAATTTATGAAATTAGACTTTGAACGAATGCAAAAGTCTGTTAATCATTCTTTGTATAAAAATATAAAACTAAACTGGGGAACAGAACTCTACTTAAAATGTAGAATCAACATAAATATAGTAAGACTAGTAAGTCAGTTCAGAGTCGCAAATTCACACAAATTTAGAATATATTTCCAAAAAACAGTTTTTGAATTTGATTCAGATACAATATGCTCTTTTTGTAATTTGATTAATCAAAATGATGCTTTTCATTTTTTCTTTGAGTGTCCTCTTCACAAGAGCTTGAGGTTACAATATATAGATAAACATGTAAATTACTTTAATGAGAAATCTTCACTATTGAAATCCGTTTTCACTTTAAATAATACCAAAAAACTAAACGATATTTATCACTTCTCAGCAATGGCATTGAAAGAACGTAAATTTGTTGACGAGTTTTAACTACTTTTTTTCCCGATTGCTATAATTCATGCAACTTCAATTACTCTTGTAATTCTTGTTTACTTTTGATTACTATTAGCTACCTTTTCTTAGATAATTATGTATAATTGTAACCAAATAATTAACTCTTAATACTTAAGCTATATGTGTACAAAACCAGATTTACTATTATATTTATCTATTACTATTATACTTTTACCACTATTATATTTATAAGTGTAATATTAGCTACTTTCATACCAATTTTGATACTTTTATATTGATTCATTTTTGAACCGAAACTGATATAATCTCAAATGTTTGTATATATACACCAATCTTTTGTACAAATATGTAAATATTTACACAAAATATACATATTATTATACATATTATTATTATTATTATTATTAATTCTGAACAATTTTTTTATTTACAACTTTTCTCTAAAATGAATAAGTTAGAAACTATATCAAAATGTAAAAAATTTCATTGTACTCGTATTCCCAATATTACGGATTGCAAGTAGACACACGGTATATATAAACATTTAATACGTGTGGGAATTGTTACGAATATATGTATTTAGGATTTAATCAGTTTATTACGGAAATGAGTAATTGTAAGTATTTGTAATGATGAAATATGCATAAATGTATAATCTATTAAGCTCAAGCATCCTATAAAATATATGAACATAAAATATTGAAAGCTATACAGTTCGTTACGTAGAAAAATAAAATCATACAGTAAACATAGTATAAATGCAAATTTAAGTCTATTCTATCCGTTACTGCATCCGTTATAAAATAACGCTTATCCGAAGATAATAACCAGTGCAGTTTAGTTTTAAAAGATCGACTGTACTTCATAACTTCCCCATTAGTGAAACCGTAATATTATACATTTTTTGTGGGAAAATTATAATACGTTACTTCATCCACTTTCGTTTTCTAGAAACCACTAATAAAATGGGAGATTTTTGACCTTTGTGAAAATATAAACCATTTAGAAGCATAATGTTTGTGTAATCGTCACTTTCTACTTTTACGTGACAGTTTAAAAATGAATTAGATCGAGTATTGTCACCGGCAGAAGTTCAGGGAACCCTTATGATACATGGCTCCGACAAACAGGCAAAAAAGATTCGTAATATTAATAGCATAAACCCGGAAGTAGAACATTTAAAGCTATATTCATAATGTCGTCTCTTTCCGCACAGGAAATATGATGTGCTCAACACAATGTCTATCTCAAATTCTACCAGGTACCAGGGTGCTTCATTAGTATAAGAATATACAGTAGATTCTCGATTCATCGAACCGAGCATGTGACGGATAATTGAAAAATACGGATAATAAAATTGTGTAAATGAATGAATAAAAATCATATTCTCACAATGTATAGGTTAATCTTTTCTTTAAAAAAATCTGTTGTGGCCAGCGCAAGACCTTCCGTTAATTTGATGTAATTTTGTACAAATCCCATACCAAAAGTTCATTGGGAAAGATTCTATATATCCAGTAAAATTGTAACACGAACATAATACAATTTTTTACAAATTCCATATAGAAAGTTCCTTGGAAAATATTCTATAAATCCAATAATATTATCACATAAATTATACATTATGTATACTCATATATAAATACTCTAAAAATGCGTACACTTACGTAACATTCTCTTTACAATCAAATAATATTCATAATAAATTTTCAAAAATCTAAATTTTATGTATCTAGATACTACACAGGTCGATATCTCTTTTCGTTCTCGAGATATTTAGATTCAAAATTTTGCTCAAAACTGCCCATTTTTGGATAATAACCCAAAAATGGCCAGAGTTATGAATTTGGCGACATCACCATTCGATTCTACGGACAAAATTACATAAGTACACCAATTTTCAGAATTTTTGAACACCGCATACAATCTCTAAAGCAACATAACTGAAAATGGCCAAAAATCGCAAAAATCTAAGGTGTACCCCTTACGAATTTTTCAGATTTTGGCCATTTTCATGGGTTTTCAAGCTTTTATTCATAAAAAATGAACCGATTGGACAAAAATTATGAAAATTACTACACTTATGTAGTTTTGCCCGTAGAATCGAATTACCCAAAAATGGGCAGTTTTGAGAAAAACTTTAAATCTAAATATCTCGAGAATGAAACGAGATATCGACCTGCGGTTTCAAAATTTGGAATCAGCCCATTGCAAAGTATCTAGATACATCAAAATTAGATTTTTGAAAATTTTGAAGTTTTTATCTAAATGTGGGGTATATTGACTTTTGGGGCAATAATTCAAAAATGAGTAGAGATATAAACTTGGTAAAGAGAATGCTACGTAAGTGTATTTTTAGAGTATTTGAACAACTGTGTGAATTTTTAGAAATAAAAGTATTGAAATAAAAATAGATAAATGCTATAAAAAAGTTCCTTGGAAAAGATTCTATATATCCAATAAAATTATAACACGTACACATACTATTTTTTACAAATGTAAATTCAAAAAATTTTCCACATTGGATGTTATTGCAATAAGTTTTGTTTTATGACGATATTGGTTCAATGCATGCCAATTCGTATATTTAAGTTCCTTTATAGTTAGTCTTTAGTCATTGGTTGTTCTTACATTAAAGCCACATATGTTATATTCTATCTCTAATCTATTCTAAATATTGGAAAGATAATTGAAACGGAAAAAAAGTATTCATTTCTCTATAAGTATATAATATTGGACTTACAATAACATTTTAATGCAAATATGATGTATATTTTACATAAAGATTATTTAAATACATTTAATTCGTTTTATATTTGCAAATTGCAAACCAATCGATAACATTACTATTGATTTTTATAAGAATTAATTGCTTTCACCTCGGTTTATTGTTTATCGTCATTATATTGTCAATAATGATTTACAATTTTAATTAATATGTACTCATATGCTATAATGTTTTCCTTATTTCTTTATGTCAATTTAATTGAAAATAAAATAATTATAATATAACTTGACCTCTTATCTTTTATTTATTGGACACCTATTTTTTTCAGGATCGAGGTAACCCTCCAAAATCCACCAACACAACAATCAAAATCATTGTTAATGACAATGACGATCTACCTCCAAAATTCACCAAAGGAGTTTACAGGACTCGCATAACAGAATTTTATCCCATTAAGGTGAGTTAATTTTCCATTTCTTTCTGTAGCAATAGCAACTAAACAAGTTTCATGCACTCGTAATAAAGTGATACGGTTTCTCTTCTAGACAATAAATCCGCTTTGTCACTTTTCTAGCCACTTTGCTCTAGAATACCACAATAAGTGATAAAATTTAAAGACAATTATGAGAATTTAGATAGAAAGTATCTATCGGTTTCTGTTGCATGCTACTTTATGCAAAAAATGAGCGAAAGTAAAGGAAACAACAACACGTCGGCGTTATCTTTTATATCTTCGTAAATAATTATATAGGTATCTATCTATATTTCAAGAGAAAATTTTTGGGAAACCAAGATTTCTAATATTAGAAATATACATCTGTACGGAAAATTAATTAGCAATCATGAACAGGCGCTGGAGAAATGAGTCGATTATGAAAATGTGCATTTTAGATGGTTTTAGTTAATTATGTATACAAATAAGTAAACGTATAAGTCAGGAAGAGACGACGAGTGAAATGAGATAATGTCAATGACTTGTCATCATGAATATAATGTAGAAAAGAATAATAAAACATAGTTGTTTATTGTCTTCATTCGTGCATCAAGCATAGACGTACAACAAAGATTTTACTTATGATAAGTCTTTACGGTTTGTAGGCACTTTACTTTTTATTTTAACTTTTATTTTTATAATAGTAACTTTAAAGTTTTTTATTTATTACAGTTTTTAAAGGCAATTAGTTTTACAGAAAAATAAACAATAATAAAATAAAGAAAGACATCCGAACACTTCCAAATATTACAACGAACTAACTACCATCCGATTTTTATTTTATTTTATTAGGATCATGACAGTACTGATCAGAATGTAGAATGAAATATCTTTAAGTTTTTACTATAAATAGTGCAAATTTTTTATAAATTATTTAACACTACAATTTTTTACATTTTATTAATTACAATTAGCAAATTTTACAAAATTTTCACACTAATATATTTCACCACTTAGCAAATCGGTTGTTACACGGCTAAAATTTCTTAGAGTGTAGGAGTAGGCTATGGAAAAGAAACGTATGTATTCATTTAAAAGTATTTAATTAAATGTCAATTTGACAGGAGATATTGTCAAAAATTTTATATAAAGAAACAAAGCTTTTATTCTTGAATCTTATTTTAGAAATGGAAATAAATTAAAAACGGCGAATGGCAATATTTTTAGCTGCCTCTTTTAATAAATTTCATGATAATTATATTTCAAGATTAATTTTGAAACTTGACTTCTGAATTGAATAATATATACAGGGTGTAAATTTTAAAACGGGTCATAGGGCTATAACATAGGAAGACAGTTTTTTAGACGCCAAAAGTTTTTATATTAATTTATTGAAAAAAGAATTAGTGCATAAAGAAAAAAATTACGATATTTTTAATACATTATTACATTTCTGTTTTATATAAACCAGAAAATTTGTACAATTAAGAAAAAATAACAATAGCCATGAAACTGACAGTAACAAAACATTGTCATCTTTTAATAACATGATAGGGGACAATTAAAGATTAAAGTTATTAATTTATGAACTAATATAAAATAACATAAAATAAAGAAAACACTAGGATCTTTATTTAAGAATTAATAATATTTATTGTAATAGATATTTATGAATTAAAGATGATCTACATGTAATAAGAAATAAGTTATAAGAAACGAGAAAAACTGCAAACTATAAGGGAAAAATATTTTGTAATTTTTCTTCATGGGACAAATTATCCATGATTTCCTGTTAATAAAACGAAAATGATAATAATTAAACAAATAATGTCCAAAAAAAGTTTATCAATGACAGTCTTAAGTCAAATATAGTTTTGCCTTGTTTCTGTCAGTTTCAAGGCTAATAATATTTTTTCTTAATTGTGCAGATTTTTAACAAAAATCTAATGTGTTTGGTATCAAAAAATTTGTAATTTTTTTTCTTTATAATATGCACTAATTATTTTTTCAATATAGCCCTATGACCCGTTTTAAAATTTACACCCTGGATATGTATATACACACACACACATATATATATATATATATATGAAATTTTCCATTTTATCCTTTCTTTTTCGCGTGTACTGTATCTATTTTTCACATATCCATGAATTAAGTTTTCTTTGTTAGGTACCAAAGATATAAATTCAAAAATATTGTCAACAAAAACTTCAGAATTTTTTTATGTTATAAAATTTAAAAAGTAGAGCACCCCATAAAATTTTGCATGACAGATAATATGAAAATTGCGCTTTTTGAAGATTGTTTATACATTTAACTAAAAAAATATATATTCAACAATTAATCTGGCATCTATTGATTTTATTGTATATTAACCGTAATGTTTTCATTTTTTATTATTATAATTAAAAGTAAATTAAATAGAGCTCATAACATTAGAGCTAAACTAGTTTTTTCTCCTTTTAATTATGTATATATGAATACACTTTTCAATTCCATTTATAAAAGATATACATATTTATTATTAACACATGGATACCATCTGTCATTTTATAGTCAGGTTATTGTAAGATAAATTACGTAGTCAGATTACTTACTGTATATTAACATTAAGTATCAGATGAAAGATTAATATAAATTTATTTTGACCTAAATTATGCAAATAAGTTCAAGGTTATCCTTTACA
This sequence comes from Ophonus ardosiacus, assembly GCA_943142095.1. Lineage (NCBI taxonomy): Eukaryota > Metazoa > Arthropoda > Insecta > Coleoptera > Carabidae > Ophonus > Ophonus ardosiacus. The sequence continues at coordinate 16,834,586 of OW964824.1, forward strand.
CTAAGATGTGATATATTCCTATTTATTAATACAATAGCTCAAAAAAGAAATTATTAAAAATATTGCTTACGGCTATCATAAACATTTGTAATTATTACAGTACTTGTAATTAAATTTGCTGGAAATCCATCTAATCAGATGGTAATTAGTAACTTAAAATAATTTTCATTGTTTAAATACAAATTATACAACAGAATACATGTTAAGTATAATCCTATAATTATTAAATAAATATTAATAACATAATAACTAATAACAGTAAACGTTTTAACATAAAAATTGCAAGTATAAAAAATGTAATGTGTTATGGTGAAACTATACCTTATTATGGATGTAGTTATAAATAAATTACGGACAGCAATTAGGGAAAAATTTACAGAGTGAGACGCCCATATTTAAAATGGTTTAGTAAAGCTTATCGCTTCTATAAAATGTTGTATGTTAATGACGCAGCGGCGAGAAAGAATTGTCAAACAAATTATGTAAAGTGAATTTCACTTTCATTGGTATTTTGGATGGAAATGCGAGTATATCATAATATAATTACTTGAAGGACAATAAGGAAGATGTATTAGAAAGTTGAAAAAAACATATTTTATAACAATTAATGATGTAAATTACACTTTTTTCTTTTATTACTTATTTTGAAAAATTTATCCACATATTTCCGACTGTTTTAGTAGATGTAACTCTCAATTTTAATTTGATGTATTATACAGGCTGGTGGCGATTAGGGGTGAATATAGACGAGATTTAATATAGGATTTTAGCTTCATGCAATTTTTTGATCTCCTGTTCATTTTGAAAAACCGCATTAACAGCGTTAAAACATGGTTACATTACAACCGCTAAATGAATTTTTTGAAAGTCTAAAATGGCGTTTAAATGACAACGGTTTTAAAACTAGAGTTTTGGGGTTTTTGGGCAGATTTTAGTAGTTATTTACATTTGAGTGCGTGTAAGTTGTATTTTACAGCGCGATAGCTTTGTTTAAGGCACGAGCCCTTAAGGCAAGTGCCTTATTAGCTGGAGCGCTGTAAAATACTTCACGCACAAGAATTGTATCAAATTTTTTTGCCGACGATAATGAAAATCACTTTTTTTAATGAGATAGGTTGTACTTCTGGAAAGGGTTGGTTTGAAATTTCCAAATTTGATTTTACTTACCTTCATTAGAGTACTTCTTCTAGCGAAAATTTATTTATAATAATAGACGTTGTTTATGACTGATAATATATTTATTTGCTCATGTTTCCTTCGTAATAAATAATAGGTAGGTGTCGATATTTGACATTTCAGCAATGTTCGCCTCGCGTATTTGACAGGTATATTGATCGGTGACTATGTCGGTAACGGCGGATTTTTACAATAATAACATATGTCGCTGCCGTGATTTTGGTTTATATAAATTAGTTTTAAATATAGGAAATGTTAAAGTAAAAAAATAACTTACGTAGGTAGTACTTTTTTACATGAACTTTATTATAGTAAAGATGATTTCTTTTCTAAATGCCCATAAACGTCCAGTGTATTTTGATTATTTTGCCGCATAGTTAGACAAGTTACAACACAGTAACCGTAAAATGTAGGTTACACTTGCTGTGTATATAATTGTAAAGTTCCCATTACACTTCAGGAGGGCAAAAAATAAATTTTGAGTTGTTTCTCAGTCTTCTCCCAAGAAAATGAATATTCTTTCTTGAAAATTTTGTTAGAATTTAGTTAGAATACTCACAGGATTTTGACATCTTAGAAAAAAATATGAATGCAAGTCCAGCACACTTATGCCCAGTTGCACCAACAAGACTTACATTTTAAGCTAGTCTAATGCCCGTATTCATAGTCAGTACTTCGCCTCGACTCATACTTGAGTATGCCTTAAGTACCAGATTTCGTTTCATAGTCGCTACTTGTTTCTTCACTTGTACTTCGATCGAAGGTTTACTTGAGGCGAGTTCCAAGCAACCTTGTGTAATGCTCAAGTAATGATTGATGCTTTTTTTAAAAAAAAAAATAGGTACACTTGATCAATATATAAAAAACTTTTAAACTGTCGTTTCCATCACATATTACATCTAAGTTAAATAATGAATCATGAAGAAAATCAACAATTTTTAGAATTTGTAGACAGTAGAAAAAGCCTTAATAATAACACTGAAAAAGGGTTACTTCAAGAAGATATATCCGTGATATGACTCATGTATATATAATAATAATATAATATATGTTTATTATTCAACAGGTTATACCCAATTACAGAATAATATCATGACTACATATGTATATAAGTAGTACAAAATAGTATGACACAAAAAACAAAAAAGAAAAGATAAATATAATACTAAGAATGTAATAAAGTGCCTAAAGTGGACTTAAAAACATTTATGCTTAATGCAAAATCAAGATTAGAACCATATAAATTATAATAACGACACATAGAGTTAACTGGCGAATTGAAATGGTAAGCAGTACGAGAAAAATCACACAGAAAAGTATTATCACACCTGGTATTACATGGATTAACATAAAAATTTAATCTACTAAGTAATTCACTATCATCGATATAGTTATTCACAAGTTTATACAAAAAAATAATTTGTTGCTTGATTCTTCTATATTCTAAGGACACAAGATTAAATTCAACTAATAATGTATTATATTCTAAATTTGGCCAAGAATTATTCAATCTAAAATAAACTGTTTTGCAAAATTTTTTTTGAATTTTTTCAATAGAATGTATTACATATTTTTGTGAAGGATTCCAAATTGTCACACCATATTCAATTTTACTTAATACCAACGAAAAGAATAGTATTTTATAACTATTTAGATTTTTAAAATCAGAAGTAGATCTTAAAATGAACCCCAAAGTTTTATATCCTGAATTAATTAATGAATTTACATGATATATTAAAGTTAATTTAGAGTCGAGGAACACTCCTAGATCCTTTATTAAGTTTACACGATTGACAATTAAATTATTCATAGTGTACTGAAATAAAAGCGATTCTTTTTTTTTACTAAATGTAATTACATTGCATTTGTTAATATTGAATTGTAAATGATTTGACAATGACCACTGATATATAGAGTTTAAATCAAGTTGTAACTGATGGCAGTTAGAAATATCGTTTATAGTAATATACAATTTAAAATCATCAGCGTATAAGAGACATTTTGCATACTTAACGACATTAGTAATATCATTTACAAAAAGTATAAATAATAAAGGGCCGAGTACCGAATGACATTATAATATTAAAATTTACAAATATGCCAACACAGCTATTAAAAATTCTCTAAAATCCTCCCTAGAAAACCGAGAATTCACGAAGTTTGAGGTTGAAGTAATATTCAAGTACGAGATTGAACATCGACTATGAATACTGGCATAAGTATTATGGTTTTCGAGGAATTGTCCTTCCAACGTCCAGATACATACACACACACATACACACACACACACACACACACACACACACACACACACAAATCTTCGTACAAATATTACAATCGGATTTTAGGGACCTTAAAATGTGCTTACTCGGGGGCCCGTGTGCAAACCATTCTTATAGGGCCTTATCAATAGCGTAGCTGGACCTTACATTCAGTATTCGAGGGGGGTGTTAGGATTCCTAGTCTTTAGTGGCGACTTAAAATTGGTGAGGCAAGGTATTTTTTTCCATTCAAGGTCAAATGCCTTATAATTGAAAGTTACATTTTTTTCAAGGGATGTGCAAATGCATGTTTTCCCCTTTCGTGTATAAATAAATGTGAGTGCATTTATTTACCATGCAAACAATACAAAATAAAAAAAAAAACAATACGTATAAACAAAAAATATTTATTTAAAAAAAACTAATAATTCTATATTATAGACAAAGAAAAATTACTAAACTAAAATTGTTTCTTTCGAGCTTTTTGTTCAGCAAAGACATTAATTATATTAGAAATATCTAGACTTTTAGCCCGTTCATTTTCAATAGAAAGGCTAATAATAAAGCGGAATGAATGTTTTATTTGAAAAATAAATAAATATACTATTATTCAGTACTGGCTGTGGTATATATTAATTTTGAAGTTCAGTGATACATATTTCATTTTTTTAAACATCTCAAGTACTACGGGGTCCCTAATGTCGCGGGGCCCGTGTGCCTGGCACATCTTGCACACTGGTAGTTACGCCACTGGCCTACTCACTAAAATTTGGATATGTGATTTTTAGCATGAATCCAATACCTCTATTAGCGAGAGGTAAAAACTAGTACACAAAATTTTAACTTTTTAACCCAAAAAAATATACTTTGTAAGCTTAATGTTATAAAAATTGTACACTCGTAAATGCGATAACTTACAGTAGCAATGGAAAGTCAGAGGCTGATCCTAATTAAAATTAAAATGAATTATTTTTTATGGGATTGCGTGGCTGCGCACGTGAGATGGGTGATTGTGATTCGGATGGCCTAGGTTTAATTTTGACTGATGTCCAAACTTGAAAATTATTTCCTGTTTTCAAAAACCACAAAATTAAGCTCTGCTATTCTCTCGTCACATCTTTAAGAGCACGTGAGGTGACGACTTACATCGTCATTACAGAATGAAAACAGATTGGTACATCCAGAAATGTTGTCTTGATTTAAACTGTGATACTTTGTATTCAAAGATTCAAACACCGAACATACCATACCATATTGATTGCATGTACTTTTCAACTCTATTCACAGTCAGATCTTTATAATATGTCATTATCAAGGGCATTCACGTATGAAAGTGAAGAGTTTTTTACGATATATTTAACAACCACAAATTAAAAGAAGCTGCAATGTTTTCATTATAATCTGTTGGTTTTGCGTGTATTTCTCTTTGAGTGTTTTTTACCTTAAATGTATCATTTCATTCCACAATTAACGTATCTCTTTGCTTTCGTGATAATGATAGTAACCTACTCTGCTATGTGCAGAACGTTTATTTTCTAGATCAAGTTCAGGAAGTCTGGGGATTAGGACGCGTGCAGTCTCTGTGAATAATCACCAAAATAATTGTGACATAATGTAGAATGAGTTTTTGCAACTGGGGACATTAAACGCTCTATGTGCACTATTTGTGATGATATTCTAATTTTAATTAATTCTTCTAGGTTATGAATTTTTCACTAACGTTTTTACTTTTAAATTAATTTATATTTTATGTTCGTTTAATTTTAATTTTTAATTTAGCTATTAAGTGAGCTATGCATATTGCCATTTAACGCTAGGTATATTTTTATATTCTGGTTTAATAATTTAAACTCATATTTATTTTGTAAGTAATATGTAGTTTATTAAAAATTATTTTATATAAACAATAAAAAATACAAATTATTATTGTCATTTTTACCAACAGCCACGATTTAGAGTCGAGGCTAATGCCCAGTTTCATGAAAGCATGTTAAATGAATGATTAACTGATTACTTGTACATTTCATGAAATTAATCCATTTGTTAACTTGAATTGCTTTTGATTGTACTACTTACCATTATATAAATAGCATTTATTAAAAAATCAATTATATGTAACAATACCTATTAATTAACATTGAAATTTAATATCAAATTAAGTGACATTTTGTAAATACTTCAATGTACAATTAATCGACTTGCAAAAATTTAACCAGCCCATTTTTACTGATTAAATTTTAACACTCCGATTAAGCTAATCATCCGACATGAAACAAAATATCGTTTTGAACAAGGCGATTGAAATTTAATCCTTGATTAAGATTTGATTCAAGTTTCATATGTTTAACTGACCGAATTTAACCGACGCCAAATTAAAAAATTATTTCCAGTTTTTAGTTAGCATAAAAAGTAATTCTTGTGGTTCTCTTTTCACAACGGTAAAAAATATTGTAGCAAGTATAAATAGCAAGTGGCATTATTTGAAAATATTTTAGTTGGAAGTTGTAACTATCAACTTTTTTGAAATAATGCGATACAGTTTTTTATTATAAAAATTGGGTAATGTTTACACGGTATATCTAGGATATATTCGTGTTGTTGAAATAATACAGTTAATTAATTCTTTCTTTTTAGGGTATAAAAATCCACCAGCCCCTAAAATTCGATCCCCCAATCTACGCTTTTGATCAAGATCTCGCTATCGACTCCCCGATCCGGTATGACATTATCGCCGGAAACGACCGTCAGATGTTCGCACTGGACCCTAAAAATGGGTCCTTATTTTTGGAAAAGGAAATCGATTTGGATCAAGAAAGAACCCTACCTGGAAACACTTTTGTCTTGCAAATTCAAGCGGCTCAGGTTGATAACCCGCTTAAGACTGGAGTCGCAAGACTGGAAATCGAAGTTATGGATTTGAATGATAATTTGCCGGAGTTTGAAGTGGACTTTTATAATATTAGTATTGTGGAGAATTTACCCAATGGATTCAGCGTATTACAGGTTAGTAAAACTAGTCAACTATTTTTTTAACAATACTTTTTGTCTTTTACTTATTCAATAAGCACATGCGATATTTGGAAGTACCTATGAGTTGAAAAGTTCATATTAGTTCGGCCGGTTAACATTTTCAACAAACAAATTAGAAAACGCACTTTGGGCTATCAGAATAGGTACTTTCTTGGCGTTAGCAATAAATCCAGAGGTGGTGCTCTGTGTTCATTTATTAAATAAAAATATTTTTAAGATATGTATAAGTAACCGAGAGAAATTTCTAACATTCGTGCATGTTTTATAATTTGTTGAAAATGTAAACCCGTCGAATTATTATGAGTTGGGCTCGTATACATATCATACAATTTTTTTTATGCAATGTTTACAAAAAGTTATATATTTCTCTTTAACTATTAATTCTTAATAAAACAGCATAAATCCATGACGGTCGGTTTCATAATAAATATAAAGTCACTACTTTTAAAGTTAAAGTTGTCAGTTTAAATTCATCTGACAGGGCCTTTAACTTAAAATAAAATTATGAAACACTTTTTTCACTTTTAGATCAAACTTTAAAAATAAAGTGATTTTATATTTATTATGAAACCGGCCGTTATTGTTATCAGTTATTACATTCGAATTGTAATGATTCACTAATTTGATTATGCTTTCCAGGTGATAGCGACTGATCAGGACCAAGGAGATAACGGTGAATTCACTTACGTCCTACAGGACAAGAGCGGAGCTTTCAGCCTGGACTCTCGCACCGGCTGGCTCACGGTAAGCACTAAGTAAAAACTAATGCAATTACATGATATTTTCATTATCTCCCACTTTTCCACACACTAATAGACAGTTAAACATTTATTTTCATCCAACTAACTAGTACAACTATACATTATTTTAATTGCAGCTTTGTTGACGGAAAGATTTAGGAGCGGTATTCAGATAGCGAAATTTCGAAAAGAGTGAAATTTTACAACGTAATTATTTAGTTCCAGAAGGAAAAGAATGATAACACGAAATAGGAACAAGATGATAAATTTTAATTACTTTGTAGACAGTTTTAATTTATACTATATTTAAAAAAAGCACCATAATTTTTAATAGATTATATTTCAAAATCTCTTTTATGATTATGTAATAAAGTAATTGGGATGATCTTTTATTTTATTTTGACTTTTACTACTAATTATTATTTAGTAACAATATTGTTTGATTAAATAACTGTACAAATTAAAATTTCACGCCAAATCACAAGATCAAGTTATTTCACTTATCAACTTAAACTTCCCAAGGGCTGTATTTACGCGCAGGCTACATAGGCTGCAGCCTATGGGCCCTTACCACAAAACAAACTGTTAATTTTTAAAAATTTTGAAGAGACTAAAATATAAAATGTCACTAGTATTATTTGACATTTTCATTTTAAATCTGATTATGCTAGTTAACACGATTTTTGCACAGATGTGTGGATCTCACATGATTTTTCACTCTAAATTCATATATGAAAACTTTGAAATTTTGCGCTGTACTAAAAATTAGTCGCTCTTTTTTATAATCTTAGCATATTGCACTTGTACTTTATCATATTAAAATCTGGGAGATATGAGAAGGTGGATTTCGGATGAAAATGAAAATAGCAAAATAACATTGAGCGCTAAACAAACGCCAGATTGAATCATGAATCCTTACTATAGTCACCGTAAAATAAATATGGACTGAAGCTCAACTTTTTCCCTTCTTCGCACCCTATCCCTTGCCCTGCGGTGTTGCCGTTTCTTCATAACAACATTTTCAACAATGCCAATGAATTGGCAACAATGTGGAAATCTTTAATCCATACTTATTTGACAACTTTAATGTTTTGATTTTGTAACGGAAAATATTTGGTATTAATAAGAATGCGATTTCTGAAAAACCTAGACGCGATGGAAAAAAAGTTTCAGATCTGAATTCAACGTGAAAAATGTAAGATCCAAACATTGGCATTCCTGCTGGAAAATATTTTTTTCTCTTGTGGGCTAGCGTATTTTAGTAAATAAGAATTAAATATAGGTAAAATTTGCTTGAATGTTAAATTCTTTTTTTATCTAGAATTTGCCAAACATATTTACTTAAATTACAAAATTCTTTCCGGTAAGGGAATCTACAGATCCTAAATAAGTCCCTGCAACTTCTTTGCATTGTGAGCGTGTTTTATAACATAGCTAGACACTTTATAAAACGACGAACAGCTTATAGCCACAATTTAATAAAAATATTTAGACATTTCCTTTTACAATTTCTCTATATACACCTTTTTAACATCCTGTATACGCGAAATACTTATTACACAAGCGTTTTGATTCAATGTTTGTATAGAAAAGAGTTAAATAGTTTAAATAATCTAATCGCTTATAATTGGAATAATTTGTCACAAGATTTTTTTAGAAAATACAAGAAATTGAAAAATGTAGATGTAATTGAAGTAATTTCAAGTATTTTAATTGGTGCAATGATTATTACGTAAATTACAAGAAGAATTACTATTTTATTACTAATTTAACAATGAGAAAATCCACTTGAAGATGAGCACCAATTTATAAAAATTTTCTATTTCTTCTGCAATCGTAAAATGATTATTTCAATTACCAAACGGAAACAAAAATTGCAAAACAAATTGTACAATTATTTCAGTAAATCAGGAGAAGATAAATACAAATTAGAACAGTCAGATGAAATAGTAATTTATAAGTCGTGCTTAACTATTAAATGTTACAGGTTCGCGACCAAACGATATTAGATCGTGAACAACGTTCTTCAATTCAAATGCGAGTCTTGGCAAAAGAAAAGGCACCGAGTGTTGTCACAAATAAGCAAGGAGCTTCTTTCGTCTCCATAGAGGTAGGATAAAATTTAAACAAATGATGAAATTGCGATGTTTTATACAAAAATACAGTAATGATATTGATAAGCAAGAGATTGTAATCATCTTTTTATTTTTTAAACTAATTAATAATCCACATATTTTTATGGAAAATGTCTGTGACATCATAACCCCAAAAGGGAAAGACACTATATGACCGCTGTCATACAGAACTGGGAATGACAAAGAAAATAGAGAGATGTAGTCTCAAGGGAGAACTACCTACAGTGCCGGATTACCCATTAGGCAGAGTAGGCAATTGCATATGGGGCTACATTGAATTAAAATAATATTGATTTGATTTTTTTTTATTATAAAGAAATCCTTAAATAAAGAAATTTTGCTTACAACAAAGAAATGCTTATTTACAATAATGGAATCTTGATTACAACAATAAAAAATCTGTTGTGGCCAGCACAAGACCTCTCGCCATTTCCATATTAGGCTATATATGTATTGTATTGAACTTCGCTTTCGAACCGTCGTTTTATAACAAAATATTACAGAACTTTACCCAAATATTGTTTTTTTATTATATTTAACATGTCTTCTGCAGACATATAATTCTAATTATATCTATTTTATATCATTTTCATGTCAGAGAATGTTCCAATTTATTAACCAGATTGGCGGTATTTCTGATGGATATATGCATTTTACCACAATTTTACCTATAATTTCAAATATTTAATTAATAAAACAATAAGAAAAATTAAATATACTTCCCAGAAAAAGCTTTCACAATGTCACTAAAAATGTTGATATTTGACAATGACATGTGTCATGTTATAAACATTGGAATTTGTCAACTGGTTTCCTTAGTGCCTTGGCCTCTGCGATTAGTTCACTCTATATAAATTATAGTGTCTTTCTCTCTAAATCTATACAAGATATAATAAAAATTTTAAGTGTATTAGATGGAGAATTTTATGTTCTTCAATATTTAATAAAAAAACCTCCCAAAAAATTATATTTAGAAAAAAATTTCTAAGAAACTACTACTTCCGGTTGTTCAATTGTTACCAAAACCTTTTCAGCTCTTCCCAGGAATGTCAGATTGAGGAAACTGCAGTTAAATATTTTTTAAGTCTTATAGTTTTTGAGGAATCGTGACTACAACATCCAGACATACATACATACATACACACACACACACACACACATACACACATCCACACACACACACACACACAGACATCATTTTAAAAATGTTATAATCGGATTCTAGGGACCTTAAATCGTGCTTATTCAATAAAATCTGGATATGCGAATTTTAGCATGAATCCAATACCTCTCTTAGCGAGAGGTAAAAATATAAATCAATATAACAGGACGCCAATTGAATGCTAGATGTTGCGATGGAGACGGCTATGGTAATAAAAGTGCTGTCAAATGATTTAACAGCACAAACATCACTTATTTCTTTGGACATTCCTTTTTACCACTTCAAAATGATTAGTTAGACGTAGTCTTCATCGAGTTAATTGGTATGTGAATTTAGATTATCCAGTGAAAGAAAGTTTGCAATTTTTTATAGAAGTTGGAAATTCAGGTTAATTCAAATTTGACAGATGAGTACGTAAAGTTAAATTTTGACATACGAGTTTGTAAAGTTTTACTTTAGCTATAACTATTTTGGCTAACTTCGGGGATTGTTATCGTATTATTTAATGTCGATTTCGGAAAAAATAATATTGTTAATATTCATTCTGTGTAATAAAATTGATTTATTAAAAAAAATCATCAAAGATTTCGCTATGTACTTTAAAATTGAGAAAAGTGAATGTTAATTTTTTTTTAAATGTTTATATATATTTTATATTAATTTGTGAAATTTATGTTTAATGTTTTTTCTTATAATAAAATTATTTTATTAAAATTGTTGGGTGGTAAATTCTTAAATTTAGGGGGGCCCCGAGACTTCGATTGCCTCAGGGCCTGCATATGGTTTAATCTGGCACTGACTACCCACCATCGTTTAGTATTAAATCCATCATTAATCGCAATCCAAGAACTAATTATATTTGAAACAAGTGAATATGTACCTAGGTAACATTTAACAAAAGTTTTGAAGAAAAGTTTGACTTCTATCAAATATAAAGATTTTTTACTTAAACGTTGTCATTAAGGGTTGTTCCTATAAACTAAGGAGATAAAAAATCTAATTTTATAACACTGATAGGTGACGACTATCTTCAGTGCGACACAGTTATACACACAAATATAATCGTACTTGTTAAGGCACAAATATTTGAAAATAAATGCTTAGCGTAGTATTGTTTTCTGTAGGTAACTCTTCTGGACGCAAATGACAACAACCCTACATTTGTTCCTAGCAACCTTTACGAATTTTCTACTATACCTACTGCTCGAATAGGGGAAGTAGTGGGTGTAGTTAAAGCCGTAGACCCAGATTTGGGAAGAAATGGAGTTGTTCTTTTTGATATTCAACGAACAACGAACAGTTCTAGAACTGCACCCTTTGTTGTAGAACCCCAGAGTGGAAGGGTGATCGTTAATGACGTCCTACAAGAAGGAAGGTAAAAAAGACTACACACTAGAATAATCCCTCTGGTGGTGATTTTTGTAGTTAGTACAAAACAGACTTTCTCTATTATAACAATAATCAAAGATTTTCTGACATTATACAATGTTTTATGTGTAATATGTTTTAGATATGCTCTATTCGTGGAAGCAAGTGATCAGCCCTTAAACCCAAGTGAAAGGAGATATTCACTGGCTGTTGTTACTATAGAAGTAGCTAGACCTGGTGGAAGAGGTAAGTAAATAATGTTAGTTGGTACTTGGTGGAACATTTCTAATATGTTATAATGAAAAACAAATATACTCTTGATTTATACACTTTATTAACTATTTTGTGACGATCGTTTTATCCTTTCGGACATCTTCAGACTGGCTTACAATCAGAGAAACATCGTATTTATTTATAAGTTTAGTTTTTATTTGTATTGACGGATTTTCTAATTTTAAAATTTTCCAAGTAATTCAGCCTTAATCTCTTCTGGCCTGCGTGAAGGATTTTGAATTCCCCTTTAAGTTATGACCTGAAGTAATGCAATGATCGGCAAAACCCATATTTGAAGTTAGTTTATTAACGGCATTTAAATGTTCTTTCATCCGAATCTTGAAAGATCTGCTGCTTTGCACAATATATATTGCTCACACTCATAGCATTGAATTTCGTAAATACCTGTTAGTAAACAATGTATTACCTATTACGTCGACTAAGGGCTGTTTTAATAGATTAGAAAGTTGAGTCTTGACAGTTTAAAACTAATTTGCGGAAGTGGTCGGGGTTAATTTATTAAACGATGGAATAATTACTAATACAGCACATCGTACAAGAATGTAATTTAAAACAGAAAATGTTGAAAATTTGCGCATTTTATTGATTTGTACCAAAGCAGTGCGTTTTAACAGATTTTACTAATTTTACATGATCTTGAAATGCTTAAAATTACCTAGAATGAAGGAGTTTGTCATTTTGATAGAAAAAATAAATGCAAAGAAACAATACATTTAAATATTAACATAATCTGTTATTGCACGTATTTTAGCGTCATATACCCGTGGGCCGCTTTTATAAAGAAATTTAATCTTCACTTAAAATTTAGGTTGTCACGCAAATTTAATGAAATGACCAAGTCGAATCAGTTTCTTTGTTTTTGTGGTATTTAAATCATTGCTGTCAAGAAAACGCGTTGTATTTTTTCACTTTATTAAACCTATGAAATCAAATTTTAAGGGAAGAATAATAGCATTTTATTATATGAGCTTAAATACCCGAGGATGAAGTCTAGAATACGAGCCGTAGGATAAATAAAAAAATCACATTTTGAGATTTTTTTGCACAAGCACCTTTAAGGTCCCTACAAAAGTATCATTTATATGAAAAAGTACTTGCACCCAAATTTTCAAATACTTGTTCAAGTATTTAGTACATGCAAGTTCTTTAGAAAATAAAAGTGTACTTGTTCCTCAAGTGCATATAGAAACAGTAAGACAATTGTTTTATTTATTGCTGTTTATACCGATGACATAAATAAACAACATTAGTAATTGCAATTTAAATTTTTATGTTTTCAAATCTTGCCATACAATTCCAATAACGTGTTTTTCTTTTCTATTTTCCCACGTATCCTTGAAAAATATAATTCACAAATGAAATAAATATAAACTCTCTAATAAAAATAGAAAACAATTTTCTCTAATAAAATGTAGTATCTACAATCATTTATCAAATAATAACACCAATGAAAGTGTTTCAACTAATAAACATTTTTTCAATTAATTTTCTTGATGATTAGCTAATTGTAACTGTTTCAGGTTCATCTGATGAAGTTCCTGACTTCATAAGCGCACCGTATGAATTTTGGGTAGGGGGCAACGCAGGAATAGGCACCAGTATTGGACAAGTTCGAGTCAATGATGCTGTGGACGGGAATACCGTTGTCTACGATTTATTGCATAGCTATGCTGAAGGAGGTATTAAGACTTTGTGTCTAACGACGTTTTTATTTCTTAATTGTAAACAATTTATCCTAAAGTGTTTTAACTGTAAATTAAATGACAACATTAAATTTTGACAACAGAAAATTTGTTGTAATTTCATGGCTTACACATGTGAAAAATATATGTTTTATAAGTAATTGTAATTTAATTGTATCTACTTTAAATAATGCGGCTTTTAAATTAGAAAAATCTGTTGTGGCCAGCACAAGACCTCTCGCCAGTTCCATATTAGGCTATATAAGTATTGTATTGCACTTCCCTTTCAAACCGTCGTTTTATAACAAAAAAATACAGAACTTTATCCAAATATTGTTTTTTATTGTATTTAACATGTCTTCTGCACACATATATTTCTAATTATATCTATTTTTCATTGTATGAGGAAGTTTCTAAATGTCACAGATTCTTCCAATTCATTAACCAGATTGGCGGTATTTCTGATGGATATATGCAATTTAACTTATAATTTCAAATATTTAATTAATAAAACAATAAGAAAGATTAAATATACTTCCCAGAAAAAGCTGTCAGAATGTCATTAAAACTGTTGATATTTGACACTGACGTGTGTCATTTAAAAATTATGTTATAAACATTGGAATTTGTCAACTGGTTTCCTTAGTGCCTTGGCCTCTGCGATTAAATTACTCTATATATTTATAGTGTCTTTATCTCTAAATCTATACAAGATATAATAAAAATTTTAAGTGTATTAGATGGAGAATTTTATGTTCTTCAATATTTAATAAAAAAAATTTCCAAAAAATTATATTTAGAAGAATTTACTACTTCCGGTTGTTCAATTGTTACCAAAACCTTTTCAGCTCTGGGTAGGAATGTCAGATTGAGGAATCCATAGTTAAACAATTTTTAATTCTCATGGTTTTTGAGGAATCGTGTCTACAACATCCAGACATACACACATACACACATCCACACACACACACACACACACACACAGACATCATTTTAAAAATGTTATAATCGGATTCTAGGGACCTTAATTCGTGCTTATTCACTGAAATCTGGATATGCGAATTTTAGCATGAATCCAATACCTCTCTTAGCGAGAGGTACAAATTAGAAAGAAAATTCTCATATGTTGTCCAACATAAATAAAATGTATAGCGACCCTGTTCATAATAGTTATTTACATAATTAGTTATGAAAAGAGTGATACTGTTTGCTGAACATATTTTTTTCCAAAACGAGCGAAGTGAGTTTTGCAATTTATGTGAGTGAAACAATGTTACGTTTTCATAACGTATTATGTACAAAATTTTATCTGATTCCGCTAAAATAATTTTAAAATACTCAAAATTCTAGGTTTTTCCATGACAGCTCAATACACATATTTCAAAATCAAAGCGTTGTCGTGAATTATTTTTTAATTTAATGCTTTATGTGAGTTCTGAATGTCTTCTGAAACTGATATAGATCTTCATTCCGATGTAGCGGAATTGGGTATAGGTCTGTAATTATTGAAATATTCTTGTTTCTTTTTTATTAGTTGTCAGTTGTGTAACCATTTTTACAAAACTCATTTCGTATCAATTACATAAAAAGTGACATTTCTTAACTTCAAAGGATTAGGTAAAATTCAACTTTTTAAAACGGAATTAGATAAAATATAATAAACAAAATTTGAAATATTACTTAGATTTCAATTCTAAAGTAGATATGTATTCACAGACCACCATTTGTTGAAAGTGATTTCAATAAGCTACGTGACCAATCTTTACCTCTCGCTAAGAGAGGTATTGGATTCATGCTAAAATTCGCATATCTAGATTTTAGTGAATAAGCACGATTTAAGGTCTCCAGAATCCGATTATAACATTTTTAAAATGTCTGTGTGTGTGTGTGTGTGTGGATGTGTGTATGTGTGTGTGTGTGTGTGTATGTATGGATGTTGGAGGGACGATTCCTCAAAAACTATAAGACCTAAAAAATATTTAACTGCAGTTTCTTCAATCTGACATTCCTGGGAAGAGCTGAAAAGGTTTTGGTAACAATTGAACAACCGGAAGTAGTAGTTTCTTAAAAAAATTCTTCTAAATATAATTTTTTGGGAGTTTTTTTAATTAAATATTGAAGAACATAAAATTCTCCATCTAATACACTTAAAATTTTTATTATATCTTGTATAGATTTAGAGATAAAGACACTATAATTTATAGAGTAAACTAATCGCAGAGGCACTAAGGAAACCAGTTGACAAATTCCAATGTTTATAACATGACACATGTCATTGTCAAATATCAGTTTTAGTGACATTCGGATAGCTCTTTCTGGGAAGTATATTTAAACTTTCTTATTGTTTTATTATTTAAATATTTGAAATTATAGGTAAATTTGTGGTAAAATGCATGTATCCATCAATCAAATACCGCCAATCTGGTTAATGAAATGAAAGAATCGCTGACATTTAGAAACTTTTTCATACAATGATAAATAGATATAATTAGAATTATATGTGTGCAGAAGACATGTTAAATACAATAAAAAAACAATATTTGAGTAAAATTCTGTAATTTTTTGTTATAAAACGACGGTTCGAAATCGAAGTGCAATACAATACTTATATAGCCTAATATGGAAATGGCGAGAGGTCTTGTGCTGGCCACAACATATTTTTTATTTTGTAATCTGTTTTTGTAACAATTTGATCATGGTATCATAAATTGCTCTTGCACTTGTGTGCAGTGGTAGTTTATTATTACATATGCATAAATGTAAAATGTAAGTCCAATTAACTTCTTTAATTTAATTTACATTCAACAAATTCTGGTTCGTGAATAAGCCTTTTAGTATTTTTTTAAATTTTTGAATACAAGGTCATTTCCACTTCTGATTATTGACAATTTTTCTATAATTGAAGTACAATAACTTATAAATATTGAACAAGTTTTATTTGATTTTTTATACAGAGATCTCCAGTGTATAGATTAAATTTCAATTCTAGTAAAAGCACCAAAACAATGATTATATTCGATGTTTAAAATACTTATATTAGAATTTTTCCAATAATTATAACGCAAAAGAATTTAATTTTAAAGATATTTGACTATAATACGAGCAGAATTATAAGGAGAAATATTTTGGTAGGAAAATATTAACTGGCTAATTTTAATACTACGTGTATTATATTACATTGCAACATTTATTTTCTAGTACCATTTGCGGTAGAAGAACGTTCTGGAGTAATCACAGTAGTCGACGAGCTATCGAAATTTGAAAGACCATTGTATGATTTCGAAGCAGTAGTATCTGACGAAACCGATATGACATTAGTTACTAATGTTAGTATCCATGTTGTCGACCCGCAAGATGAACGAGGGATTCTCATGAAGTAAGTCACGAAAGAAATATTGTTCCACATTATAAATGAATTAGGCACTCGAAATTTCGGTAATACAGCTTTTATTGTTACAATTAATATACAACAAATAGTTGCACTATTTAATTTATTTTTCTTTATAGGGGTACAGGTTCTTCACCAATAGAATTCCACATCAAGGAAAACCTTCCCCATGCAACAATAGGGCAACTGATATACCGCAACGCATCTTACGGAAACACTTCATTTTCCAAACTAAGATTTATAATCGCTAATCAACAAGATGTTACGGAAGATATAGCCATCAGTCAGGATGGAAGATTGTATACTCTTAGAGGATTGGATCGTGAAAGAAGAGATGTTTACAGGGTCACAGTCATTGCAGAATACAGTAGAGGAATTGTTAGTGGTGCAGGGATATACCAGGTAATGTATTTTTGAAAACTGAATTCATATAACGCCAAAATAAATCTTGTTATCAGATAGTTATTTTTTTTGCTACTGTAAACTCTGTTTTGTATTTTGACCAATCAAAAAGTAGAAATCATTGCTCTATCTGAACCCCAGATCCATTTTTACTTGAAACGATATTTTTTCAGTTCCTAGGAATATCCGGATATCTTTTTTTTGCTAACAATTATTTATATCGTCTGTCTTTTTTCTAGGTGACGGTGTATGTGGACGATGAAAACGACAACGCGCCTGTGTTTGAATACCCAGCTTATGAAGGAACTATAGCTGAGAATTCTGTATCTGGGACAGAGTTACACATGGACCATCCAATCAGAGCAACCGACGCTGACGAAGGAACTAATGCTCACGTTACTTTCACACTCTTTGGTGAAGGAAGTGATATGTTCCGCATTGACAAACATACTGGAAAGGTAAGTAAAGATAAAAGAACCAAATTTAGATTGTTATTAATCAGAAAGTGAATGAATGACAAAGATTAAATCAATTTGTCAATTTTATGATTTCGATACTGGTATGGCATCAGCATTTAATAGACTCCTTCCACTATTATGTGTATTAACTTACACCACTTATACCTTATTTTTCACTAGTTGCTGTACATTATCATATTACAACAGCGTTCCCGTTAATAATGGGTAATCCAATTAGGGTTTCCGAACTTTTTTTTTTTAAAAAAAAACAAATTTAAGAAATCTTCTATTTCTTCGATCCTTTCGAGCTAATTTTCGAAGACTTTTTTGTACATTTCGGGTGGTATCTTGGCTATAACTTGCCGGATGTTGTTTTTAGGTGCTCTAACGTTTTGGGTTTGTTGGCATGGACACGACTCTTAGCGTAATCCCATAAAAAATCCAAGGGCGTTAAGTCGCATGATCTTGGCGGGTAGTTGACGTCATAAACGTGAAATGATGCGACCTGGCAACTTTTCACGCACAACACCCAACGTTGCACCCGATGTGTGGCAAGTTGCGCCGTCTTGTTGGAACCACATGTCTTCCACGTCAATATCTTCGATTTCGTGGCAAAAATAACGGTTATCATGCGCCTATAGATTGTTACAGTTCGGCCATCATCGTTTTCAAAAAAGTAAGGTCTAATGACGCCACCTGATCACATTGCGCACCAAACAGTAACTTTTTGGCCATGTAATAGTGCCCCGCGAATCGCATTTGGATTTTCCTCACCCCATATGCTGCAATTTTGCTTCTTAACATATCCAGCTAGGTGGAAATGTGCCTCATCAGAGAAGATTTTCCTTGAAATATCAGCGTCAAATTCTTGGTGCTCTAAAACGCAATCTGTGTAAATTCTTCGCTGTACATAATCCATTTCGTAAATGTGTAGTTGTAAACTATTATTTGACACTTTGAAAACACGTACTTATTGATAGCTGTTTGATTTATAGTGCTGCAAACAGAGGAAACTCAAATTGGATCACCTTTTATTACATAATATATGTAGTTCAGTATATCATTTTTCTTCTTGCAGGTGTATTTTATCAGCGGTGAAAATCCTTTAGACCGCGAGCACAAATCCGAATTCCAGATGCGTCTGGTAGCTTCCGATAGGGGCAATCTTCGAAATGAAGTCAAACTCTACATTCGTGTTCTCGATGAAAATGACAACTCTCCAATATTTAAACAGATCAACATCATAGGAGACCATGGAGTTCAACTTCTCGACCACGAAACACATAGATTAATTGTCAGTATTGTAGATGAAGCCAAGAATATAACAACACAAGCAAACAAAAGAAGAAAAGGATCTAAGTCGCCTTTGTTTGGATTGCCTGAATATATTCCAGTGGGCACTACGATTTTAAAATTAATAGCAGAAGATAAAGACGATGGCCAAAATGCAATAATACAATATGAAATAGTGTCAGAGACTTATATACCATCTATTGATAGATCTAAAACTGGAGATTATATTTCACAATATTTTACTCTTAATTGCCAAAATGGGGAAGTATCGACAGTGAAACCGTTGCCGGCAGAATCAGAGTTTAGGTTAAATATCACGGCGACCGATTTGGGAGGATTGAAAGACAATATAACTTTGAAATTCTATATCAAAGATAATAATGATCACGCTCCTGTTTTTGAAAAATCTCATTATAATTTCAATATTGAAGAAGGGACATATCAAAACGAAATATTAGGTATGTACTGAGAAATACAAGCATATATATAAATTAGATATTTGATAACCATCTTTGAAAAATAATACGGGTACAACGTAGTCGACTGCGTTAAGTGACTGATTATGATTTAATGACCTTTTTTTCAAAACCATTTTTCATTTTAGGATTTAAAACAATTTGTTCTTTCTTTTCCATCTTGTACATGTCCATCTATATCTTTGTTATAATTTATTATCAAAATATTCAACAAACTTGTACAATTTTCATTTTAAAGTGTCAGCTGTCAAACGTTAGGAAATGCTTAGCGATTTGGGCATCGGAAAACAGATTCCTAGCTAAATAATTCCTAAATCGTAAATAGGTAATGCTTAGGGGTTGGTGAAAACGAAATTTTGCTAGGTAATGCCTATGTGGTGCACATATGGTACAAAGGCATTACTTAAATTTTAGGAATCGGTAGTGAAATCGGTCATTAATATATTAATTAATTTACATTTTAGGCAAGCTAGAAGCCACCGACGACGACTTCGGCCAGAATGCTAACATCACCTACACTCTTCTCACCAACTCTACGCCTTTTACTGTGTCTGCTTCCTCGTGCGAAGTGCGAGTGACTGGGAAGCTGGATAGAGAGACAAAAGATAAGTACCGCCTGAAGGTGTTGGCAAGAGATAACGCCAAGGTTGGTGTGCAGCTCAGCAGCTCTGTAGAGGTGGATGTGAACATCCTGGATGTCAATGACAACGCGCCTGAGTTCTATGGCTATGACGAGCTGTTAGCGATGCCACCATTAGAAGCGAAGGAGATAAAGAATCATCAGTTTGGGGAGGCTATACTTGTGCCGGTAAGAGAAAATAAAAATAATTTGTAAATTAAATCTCAGTTCAAGTAATAATCATTATTTTTCCCTTAATTTAGGTATATTACGCTACGGTGGCAGAAAACTCCCCCATCGGCACGCCAATAACTCGAGTCTTTGCTAACGATTCTGACTTTCCTGGAAACGGCAACGGTCTCTTGTTATTTGATATCCCTCAGCGAAAAAACAAGAGTCTTTTCACAGTTGATTCGAAAGATGGCGTAATAAGCACTGTTAGCAAACTGGACTACGAGACTCAAAGACTACATAATGTCACTGTTGTTGCTTCGGATTTAGGTTCACCAAGTTTGAGTTCCAGTGCTCTATTAGTCGTATCGGTGATAGATGTACCAGATGATAAGTCGTATGCTGAAGTACCCGTCTTTGCACATAGGTGAGATATACAAACAACCATACTATATTAAATAAAGGTTTTTTTTTTCTTTAATTTGTTAGTCAAAAAATATTTTGCATAATTTTGAAAAACTTGTTTAAAAAGGAAATGAAAACAATATAAAGATTATTGTACTGTACCTAAAATTAAGAGTACAGATAATGAGTAAGAATTTTAGGGTAATAGGATACATCAAAATTCTTCACTCCACGGTTATTAGTTTCAAATGACCTCCATGTATTAAAAATAATAAACCAGATATATGCAATTACATAATATGAGACCAAATTAATCACAACTTCATTTTATTTTACGAAAAAAAAACGCAAATTAAAATTCGCAATTTACAGCAAATTTCTGACTGCCGTTGAATTACTGATGTTTAATTTTTTATTTGACAAATCTCATACCTACTCTTGCCAATTAATAATTTTATATAATTATTAAAAGTATAATTAAACACAAAAAAGTACAAAATGATTCATGAATGGTATATTAATACAACATTCAAAATTAATTATAATAATAATAATAATATGTCAAAAGTTAAAAGTTAAATAAATCAGTAATTCAATGGCACTCTGAAATATGCTGTAAATTGTTAATTTTAATTTGCGTTTTGTTTCGTAAAATAAAAAGAAATTGTGATTAATTTTAGTCTCATATTGCGTAGATTTTAATTCTGAACAACTTTTTTATTTACAACTTTTCTCAAAAATTAATAGGTCAGAAACTACAGTAAAATGAAAAAATAACATTTTATTCCCTACATTACGGATTTCAAGTAGACACCCAGTATACCTATCAGTAAATTAAATAAGAAGTTTTTAATTTTAATTCAAATTCAGTCTGTTCCTGCAGTTAATTTCATAACTGTAATTTTTATATTTTCTTCTTCTGAAGTAATTTTAACAAAACATTTCATATGAACACATTTTTCATCAAATCAGCTTGTATGCTTGTTCTATGAATATTAATACAAAATTTTATTACAATATGAGTCAAATACCTTCATATAATACACTCTTATTTAGGCTGTGTCCGTTGTTGTACTTTTGTCACCCTAATAACTAAATCCTAAATTTATATGCCTTAAATCTAGTGATTATTTAGAATTTTAGGAATTAGATTTTAGGGTTTTGCAGGAGCGCACTATGCCATGAAATTGATGCGCATTAATTAAACACTACATATACCTTCGCTATTAAATTATTGAACATGAATTCAGTAAAATGCTAAAGGTAAACAAACCACTTTTCCAGATACTACGAAGTCGAGTTGGAGGAGAACATTGCAGTGCCTGTCAAACTTCTATCCCTGAACGTATCTGAACCGTATCAATCCCACCGTTTGAGATACACCCTCGTTTCTGGGAATGACACCGACATCGCTCGTACATTTAAAGTAGATCCGAAGAACGGGACGGTTTATGTCATCCAGAGTCCCGACAGAGAGAGAAGGAGGAAGTATGAGTTTAAAATTAGGCTGGATAGGATCAAACTGGGCCGAGGCATACCAGTCATGGTCTATCCAATAACGTCTGAACGACTCACAGGGCTGGGTAGGTTATCGGGGATGTTTATGCCTATTTACGAGCCCTAAACCATATTAGTTGACTTATTTGCCAAATTCATTTATCGTAACTTAAATAATATTATTTCTAATAATAATGGAGGAAGTTTTTATTTTTTATTTAAAGTAAAGATATTTCCACAATATAAGGTAATTTTAAATTATATTTCTAGCTAAACATAAATATTTAACAGAATAAAAATAACTCAAATTTATAAGTAAATTTATATTATTTATCAATATTGGATAATTTGTCAATTATTCGTAAAAATTTTCGTAATTTTTTATGGTATCTTATTTCTAAACTGTGAGAAACAAAATAGGCTATTCCACAGTAATTAAAAATAGTAAAAGTTTATTGAAAATAAGAATGATAATAGTTAAAGGATAAGGAAAACCATATTTCTTTTATTATAAATCATTCCTTCTAGAAGACACGGGGAGTTTTGCTTTTGATGATGCAGGACATGTGCACGAGTGTTTGAGCAAATAGGATCCAAGTATGACATCCGATTTTGAGAAGCCCCGCCCTAACTAAGAATATACTTCTTCGGGTGTGTCGGATCTGTTCGGTTGCTGTTCGGGTGACGTTCTAATTTCTTTATTTTTATAAAATGATAAAAAAGTGAAATAAATTAAGTGAAATAATTTTTTTATGTCTCTAATGATGAATTATAATATTACAATTTAAATATACATTATTTTGTAATTTGTTTAACAATTTTTTGTTGTTTGTGAACCACTGTTTGTTTACCTCTGGTATATCCACATTACCTGCGTCACAAAGCAGATTTAATATTCGGATCTAAATATCTCGCTTATTTGGAGGAATTTTTAACTCGGACTTTCATATTTGGTCTTATATTTTTATGTATTTCGAGAAAAAAATTTTTTAAAAATGTCGTGGAATAGCCTATTCTTTTCAAACTTTATTTGTTTTTCTTGTATTGTTAGTAAAGCTATGAATTATTTCGTTTTACATTAAAACAACAAAATATTTCAGAAAATTTATCTTGCTATGTAGCACAAGAACCACAAAATATCTATAATATTAAAATAATACCGATAATTACGTTAGTTAATAGGGAGTTATTGTAATTTCTAAGATGAAAGAACGTAAACTTTAACCTTATGTAGAAACCACTTTATTGTAGACATAAAGGACTTTCAATTTCAATAGAGAGTTATTGCAACTTCTAAGATGAAAGAACGTAAACGTTAACCTTATGTAGAAAACACTTTATTTTAGAAATAAAAGATTTTCAATTTCAATGTTTACCGCATTTAATTAGTGTATTCACGCTAACGTTAACGCTAAAAGCAACACAAACGAGGTTACATCCACACTTATCACCGAAACATAACCTCAAAAGATACAGAACGTGTGACGTTAAACGCTCGCTATTCCATTGCACATAACATGTCTCCTTATTCATATAACGTGAACCTTATTAGTACGCATGCGCACTCGGGTTGTCACGTGGCTTTAAAGTGCTCGTTATTTTTGCGTTGAAGCTGCAATAACTCTCTAATGTTTACCGCGTATAATTAGTGTATTCGCGCTAACGTTAATACTAAAACAAAAAAAACAAAGTTACATCCGCACTTTTCGCCGAAACATAACCTCAAAAGATACAGAACGTATGACGTTAAACGCTGGCTATTCCATTGCACATAACCTGTCTCTTGTTCATTTAACGTGAACCTTATTAGTACGCATGAGCACTCGGTCTGACACGTGACTTTAAAGTGCACGTTATTTTTGCGTTGAAGCTGCAATAACTCTCTATTATTTGTATTATGTGCGCTAAATAAAATAAAATTTTAGCGTCTAGGCCAACTAATATGGATTAGAGCTCGTATAGGCTCGATATGTCATATTTGGGAATTTATATTGTGGGCAGATTTAGCGAATAATTTTAGTGTGGGAATCAAATAATCGTGAATATCTGATGATCGTCTTTTTACAGCCCTGAACGAGGTGAAAGTGATTGTCCGAGTGATTGATGTCAATGATAACGTTCCGAAATTTACCGTGAATGGAAGACCGATTGTTGCTGCGATTCCTACCAGCGCGAGTTACGGACACCTCATCGTCAAACTGCACGTAAGTTGATAACTATCACGGTAATAATAAATGATATTGAATCTTCACAGTAACATATTATAGATTTTATGGAACATTAAAAGATATTTTGAGGCCTTGAGACAGTGGCGCAAAAAATCATAATTTGATTGTAAATGTTAAAGCATAAGAATATCAAAATACTTGACATTTTATCATATTCAAGCATTTTAATGGTGTTCTCCATCATAGTAACAAATTAAAAAATTGGTCATTTATATTTAACCTAGGTACGCCTTAAAACTGTATGAAAGGGATTTACAAAGTTTAAAAATGTTGGGTTTTGACAAAATCATGATTTACCGCACTTTGATTTTCAACGATTCATACAGCAACAAAGTTCAACCCACAGACGTTCAACTTCAATAATTTAACTTTTTGTTCTAAATTGATGTTCAACGAAAATTCTAAATAGAAACTAATCCATCTTGAACAGAAACAAATCATTCTATTGGTTCGGCTTTAAAATTTTCCTCTTTTGGTCAATAGAATGACTTCTCTCTTCAACAATGGGGTCCTCCATACTTATTTTTTTATTATTTTAAATGAAAGTTCATTTAATTTTGAAACAATCATTGTTTTATATTTTTTGTTTTTGTTTTCTTTTTTCTTAGGCTTACGATCCAGACGAAGGTTTAAATGGAGACGTACGCTACCAGATTCTGGCTAGAGACGAAACGTCAAGATTTGCAATTGATGCCATCTCTGGGCAAGTTAGAGCAGTTGCAAGCTTTGCAAGAGATTCAGGAAGAGTCTATGGTTTCGATGTGAAGGCCACGGATAGACAAGGAGCTGATGATGGCAAAAGTGCCATTGCGAATGTTTTTGTAAGTAAAGAATATAAAATAAAAACCCAGAAATAGTTAATAAATAAGACGTAACGATATATTTATTTATTTCTTTCTTTTATTTAAGAGCTCAGTGTAATCGGAATATAATAGCCAATTATAACGTCGATAAAAAATATATTAACTAAGCCGAAAATAATCGGTTAATATTGTTGAGAACTTAATTAATAGATATAAAGTCAAAATAAACAAATGATGATCTGTAATTAAATTTTTTCTCTGTTTTCTTAATCATTTACAATCTTTTCATCCCAATGAATTAATTATTCATGTTTTATTTATGCTTAAAATAAGAATGAAGACATTATAATACATCATAAAGTATCTATGTAAAAAATGACTATTTTCAATATATACATTCATATTCCCATTTAAGCAGTTTTGCTCTATCATCAATATTAGCCGAGATATCCTAAATAATATCGAAAATGAGCCACAAAAGTTATTAAAAACCTGTAGGACAAAAGGACAATATAAAATATGAAATGATTTCGTTGTAGGTGTATGTAATAGACGAGAGGAAACAGCTGGTGATGGTGATGGGCTCCAAACCGACCGAAGTGGAGAAGAGCATGGATAACATAATGACGTACGTATCTGCTACCTGTAGCGCTTACAATTCTACTTTCTGATTCAATAATATGATTTAAATATTTTTTATTTTCATTAAATTTACGCGATAAATCCAAAAAAATCCCGTACACTATTAAAATTCCCCTGAACGTTCTCAGATTTCTTGAAAAAGTGGACAACCATTGACCTTCTAACTACTAACTTAGAAGGTCAATGAAGACAACCTATCTATATTTTAAGATGAATCTAAATTAACCCAACCAAAATTAATGTGAACTATTATATTACATTCCTTTCATTGATTTGAATTTTATTTTTACACAATAGGATATTCCAGCTCAATCGAATTAAAGGAAAATAGTAAAAAAATACGAATGTATATGCTGAATAACGAATATTAATCAAAAAAATGAAATGGTATAATTGAGATATTTCGGAAATAAGGGGTTTTTTGTTATAGCGCTTCGACACTAATATAAAATCAATATATAATATTTTGATTGGCGAACGAAAGACCACCTATACATGCATTACAAATAGCGTTTTTATTTTAACTTAAATTTCTTGCATTAAACTTAATAATTTAAATACTCCTGTAATTATAAAGTATGTAGACTTATACAGTGTTATAATATTCATTTATTTTATGTAAATATAACTTAAAATAACATATATTTCAAGAACATTTAGGTCCATGATGAAAACAGTTTGATAAAAAAAACACATAGGCGTGACGTCACGTTAATCTTTTCAAAATTCGGGAGACCATAACTGGCTTATTAATAGGAATTTTTTGGCTGGATTATCATCAATAGTCAGTTTTCCTAATATTTTCAGATGAAATTATAAAGAAAAATGGTGGAATCCCCTATTACCGTTCTCTTATTAGGAAAATTTATACATGTAGCGTGACAATTACACATATATTTATCAATAACTAATTATAAATGTTGAAATTTACAAGTTATTAATTGATCATCCTTTTCTGATTAATACCCCTATCTGTAATTCAGCATATAAACTTGCTTGCAGCATTTTAGTTCATATCCTTGAATAATATACGAGCACTTGCAAGGTTTAAATCTCTACGAGTCATAAATCGTACCTAATGAATTTCTATTATAAAATGCAAAAAAAGTTAACAACATACATAGCACTAGTTTACGTGTTAACTACTTCAAGGACATATTTTTTATAGTAAAAATAAAATTGTTTGATTTGATTTGTTTGGAATTTTTAGAGCATTGTATAATGCAACTGGGTATGACATCCGAGTGAGAAAATTGGAGCCGCATGCTGACAGAAATTTAGTGGACTACTCGGCGTAAGCAAAAATAAAGTTAAAATTGTACCTACACGGATATAATAAATTATTATAATTTGTTTCAGAACTGATATGTACCTTTATGCAGTAGATCCGCATTTGAATGTAATTGTTGATATGGATCATCTTCAAAAGTAAGTAAAATATCTTATCTAATATATTAAAAAATTATTATTTTGACAGTAATGCCATTGATAATGTTTTATCACATAATTTTCTGAATTAAGGGGGTAATAAATTCATGAAAAAAATACCTATATAGGTGCAACTAGTAGAGTATATTATTTTTCTTTCGGTGCTTTGTAGCTCTCATGACTTCATCCACTGGAAAAATCATGCATTTCTTGCTCTTGCCGTTGGACATTTCCAGTTCGAAATAGTTCACGACATTCATTGTTAGTTTCTGAAATTGCTTTTTTAAAGCTTTAGGCTTTATTATGGATGTATTATAATACACTCCTGTACAAAATTAACGCATCACTTTTAATATTTCGTTTATTTCACAAAGTTAGCTTATTTTTGACATGTTTTATGGTTTTTTAAATTAGTCCTTTACAGGTAATTAAAAATTTGTAGAAAATAACGCAACATAATATACCTTTAAATTAAAAACTACAATATTATTCAAAATGAAGACATTGTGATTTTTTTAAATAAATTAAAATTTAAAATTTTATGGGAAAAAATTATATAATACTTGGTATTACCATTTCTTACATTAATTATGGCTTGCTTTTTTTGTCCCATGCTTCGAAATAAATTTCGAATTGCATGATGAGGTATGTTTTCCCATTCTTGTAGCCCAGCATTCTCTAGCTCATCTAGAGTGCATGGGACGGGTACAAGACCTCTTTCGCTTCTTTTCAGCATATCCCATACGTGCTCTATTGGATTTAATTCTGGACTGCTAGGTGGCAATTCCATACGGTTAATTTCTACCGTATTTCAATATTCATCTACACCCTGAGTCCGATGCAATCTTACATTATCCTGCACGTATTTCTGTTCATTCATTGATCTTCCACGAAGCACCGCCAACTCTGTGCGTCCCTTAAAATAATTAGCTCCCCAAAACAGTATTGAATCACAAAAGCAGGGCTCTCTTGGAGCAATTTATCACTGAGTATATCGCTGTCCAGGTATGATCTCTTTCGCCTGGTAATTTTAAGCTGACTCATGTTTCATCAGAAAATAAAACACGGTTTCCATCAGCCGAATTCCAGGGAATATGTTGTCTTACAAATTGTAAGCGAGTTACTCGATGAGTTCTGGTGAGACACGGTTCTGTGTTAGTACATCTATTGGCCAGTCTTGCTTTCTCTAGTGTTCTTCTTACCACACGGGTAGAAATCGACGCTGCACGGGCTTCAGGAATGTGATTATTTTGCATATTACTTGTAATTTGTCGTCTTCTTAGAATTTCTAGACTTAGAAATCTGTCGTCTCTTTCTGTCGGTGGTTACGGACGACCTTTCTGTGTCTCCTAAAGTTGAATCTAGTCTTTTTAAACCTCCTTAAAGGTCATCCTATAGTACTGAGATCAACTACCAAGTTCCCCAACCTCAAATTCGGACAAATATCAACCTCTATTAATTTTCCCAATTCAATTTAATGTTAATTTCGTAGTAAAACACAAAAACATGAAATCAAATTTAAATTAAACATAAAAACACTTTTAAACTTTTCCATACTTTTTCCTACACACAGGAAACAATAAAACACTCATAAACAAGAATTGATTCTTAATTGTTATTATTTTCATATGTCTAGACCTCTAAATTTTCAACTGCACCGTAAGAAAAATTCATATATTATTCTATTTTAAAATAAATCGCGAAAATATAAGTGATGCGTTAATTTTGTCCAGGAGTTTATATTAGCTATTAAAACAACCAAGTAATACTGTAGTACAAGTCACAAATACTTAACGCAGAGAAAACTAACAACCAAGTGACAATAGTGACAGGTTCGATATTCGATCGATATGAAATTTAATGTAAACATTGTTATGCCAACGTACGGTATAAAAATTAACTACAATTGTTTCATAATTTTATTAATATATACGTTTTTTAATACTAGTATTTTTTCTTCTATAATTAACAATAAATAATTTCTACAAGTTATATTTCATTTTAGAAGATTTTTTTCAGGTCTATGACGTAAGTCTTCTGCCTATTAATTTTCATCATACCTGCATTTTTTTTTATTCCAAAATAGCCTAATCTAGCTGAAATAGATTTAAAATAAATCTTGTTACCTTTGCAGAGTGCTTCATACGAAGATGTCTGACATCTCCGACCTATTGCCACTGGAGCACCGCGTCCTGGACATCGCAAGCGGTGTCAGCGAGCGTGGAGTACAATCCAGGTCCCAGAGATTCCTCCTTTCAACACTTGAAGTAGGTGTGGTGGTGCTAGGCTGCGTCGTCTTCATTGGAGCACTAGCTACCGCTATGTGTGTTGTCTGCATCAGAAAAAATCGACGGTAAGTACAGAATTTTAATATTTATTAATGCGTACATATGTATGGATGCATGTACACGAATATAAGAATTAGACCGTTCATTATACATATAACATGTTTATACATTATGTAAAGATAAGCATAAGTTGTAAAAATATTTTATACAAATAGTAGTTATTCTTCTAGAAATTGTAGCACTGAATGCTTTATAATATACCGCAAACGCAATAAAATTATATAAATTTCAAATGTACCGTTAAAAAAAGTGTAAAATCAAAAATTATATTTTCGGGCTAAAAATAAAAAGATAGAAGTAACAGTCGCCTACAATTAAGGATCAACAGTGGTAGCACGCACTTTAGAATTCTATCATAGAAAGCAGGCGAATGCGATTTTACTTTTACGAATCTTGGTAGCATGCACTTTAGAATTCTACATTTGCTTTTTGTTCCGGATTTTTTATTTTGAATTTTATACTATTAAAATAAAAAATATTAAGACAGTTGTATAAAATAAATTTATAAATTATATCTAAATTGGCTTTGAATAGAATTGTGGCAAAATAATGACGTTACTTTGACACTTTCGCCTAGAGTCGTACGCTTGCAGGAGAATATTTTGAGACAAGCATGCTACCAAATTTTCGCTTCGTGGCGAAAAGCGAAAACAAATGCCTCTTTTGATACAATTCTAAAGTGCGTGCTACCACTACAGCTGTTCCTAGAAAAATAACAGCATATTGATGGACTGTTGTCTAGGAGAATTTATATATTAACCAAAAAAGTTGTTCCTAAATGTTTAAATTTTATGTTTTACGAAAACACACACGGCCAATATGCAAATAACGAACTCGACTGATTACAAACCTCAGTGGCGTCCGTTATTTACCTCATATCGGCCTAATGACATTAATAACTATTACAGAATTAAAATCCAGAAAAAAAATCTGTTGTGGCCAGCACAAGACCTTCCGTTAATTTGATGTATTTTGTACAAATCCCATACCAAAAGTTCATTGGAAAAGATTCTATATATCCAGTAAAATTGTAACACGAACATTATATAATTTTTTACAAATTCCATACAGAAATTTCCTTGGAAAATATTCTATAAATCCAATAAAATTATCAAATGAATATACATAATGTATACTCATATATAAAATAAATACTTTAAACATGCGTACACTTACGTAACATTCTCTTTACAATCAAATAATATTACTAACAAGTTTATATCTCTACACATTTTTTAATTATTGACCCAAAAGTCAATATACCCCACATTTAGATAAAAACTTCACACCCAAAGATGGGCCGAGATATGAATTTGGCGACCACACCATTCGATTCTACGAGCAAAATTACATAAGTACACCAATTTTCAGAATTTTTGAACAACACATACGAGCTCTAAAGCAAAATACTGAAATGGCCAAAAACCCTTACGATTTTTTCAGATTTTGGCCATTTTCAGGGGTTTTCAAGCTTTTATTCATAAAAAATTAACCGGCTGGACAAAAATGATGAAAATTGATATACATATGTATTTTGTCCGTAGAATCGAATGGTGATGTCACCAAATTCATATCTCGACCCATTTTTGGGTTAATATCAAAAAATGGACAGTTTTGAGCAAAATTTTGAACCTAAATATCTCGAGAACGAAAAGAGGTATCGACCTGCGGTTTCAAAATTTGGAATCAGCGCATTGAGAAGTATGTAGATACATAAAAATTAGATTTTTGAAAATTTTGAAGTTATTATCTAAATGTGGGGTATATTGACTTTTGGGGCAATAATTCAAAAATGAGTAGAGTTATAAACTTGGTAGTAATATTATTTGATTGTAAAGAGAATGTTACGTAAGTGTACGCATTTTTAGAGTATTTATATATGAGTATACATAATGTATATTCATGTGATAATTATATTGGATTTATAGAATATTTTCCAAGGAATCAGTTATTTTTGATCACTCTGTATAAACTCTTTTTGTAGAAAAATATACGATTCTATGTAAGTATCACATCTCGTTAGTGTACAGTATGTGACTCTATTCTTGCTAGCCGGAACTATCCTTCGCCACCGGTAACATACACCATCACCGACTTGAAACCATCCCTATTCCCCTCGAGCTACGGAGAAGGCATCCACTACGCGGAACCCACCGACAGCTATCTGACAGTGGTACCAACTGGTCGGAAACGCCCGAGACATCAGCATGAAAAAACGTGTGTACGCTTCGAGGGGAGGAAACAAATACGCAAGAACAGGTTGGCAGCACTGGAAACCTCCGTCACTAGTCTACACTCTAGCGGAAAGGACTCTGGAATAGTAGATAGCGCTTTGGAAGTGCAGGGGAGGTGCCAGTGTGGCCATTCGAGTACGCATTCGTCGGATGATAGTAGCACGTAAGTATAGAAATAAACGGCCGCAAAATTAGATTTCACGGTGAAAGTGATATTTGTAAATTAAGATCGCGAAATCACTCTTTAATGTTCTAAGAGAAAAATTATCGCCGAGGCCACTTGCGGCCGAGGCAGGATAATCTCAAGGGCGCTAAAAATATTTAATTACAAATTTTATTTTATTTAAATAGCTTAAATTATAGTGACTTTATATACACAGTGGCTGGTAGCGCGAGCTCGGTTTTAACTAAAACACTGATTTAAGAAATGTCAAATTTCATTATTTAATAATAAAAATAAATAATATCAAATTTATCAAAATATGATTTTTAAGCAGAACATAGTTTGTATTCAAACAACTATTTTTTTAAAAATCGTTCTTTAAACATAAGGGTGAAATTAAATATTGAAATTTGAATTTGACATTTCTTCAAACAGCGTTTTAGTTAAAACCGAGCTCGCACTACCAGCCATTGTGTTGTATATGCAGTCACTATAGATTAATCCAGTGAAATAGAAAGAAACGTCACTGTCGTTGCCATGTAATATTGTCTGACCAAGCGATATGTGACCACTGAACTAAATATAATTATATTATATATTATATTTAGTTCAGTGTATGTGACCCTGGCCTTGCCGCGGAAGACACGCGCTGTCGTAAATACTCCACCAATAACATTTGAGAATTTTGCCGCGAACGCGTAAGTACATCCTGAATGAAAGTGGAAGTGTATTGGCGGCGGCAATGAATTATGGAGAAGGTATAATTTGGATATAATAAATGGCATTTAAAGAAATGTTTATGTATTTAATTTGTGTTTTAACTAAATCCATTTCATACAGTAATGTACTGTTAATGATAACGCCACCACATATCGCTTGGTCAGACAATATTATCCAGCATGTATCATCCACCTTTATATTTCAATAATTTTAATTATTTAAATACAATAAAATTTGTAATTACGTATTTTGTTACGGTTGTACAAAAAAATGGTGTGCAGCTTATCCGCAAAATACTTTAGCGGCCTCGAGTTTGTACTGTCTCGGCCGTAAGAGGCCTCGGTGAAAATTTTCTCTCGAAACGTTAGAGTGGTTTCGTAGCCTGATGTATAGTGTATTTTCTTTGTAATATAAATTCTATTTCAATTATTCTTAATTATACTCGTACATTCAAAAAAACTAGGTGTATTTAATTATATACTTTTACCATATGATATTTCATAAATTGATGCTTATAATAGCGGCAAATGTATCTACATGTTAATTATATACATGTACATGTCATAGATATTGTCCGACCAAGCAATATGTGCCCCTGACCTCGACGCGGAAGGCACGCGCTGACGTAAATATTCAACCAATAATATTTGAGAATTTTGCCGCGAACGCGTAAGTACATACAGAATAAAAGTAGAAGTGTAGTGGCGGCGGCGGTAGGCATACTAATAAATTAATTATATTTATGGAGAAGGTATAATATGTATATAATAAACGACATTTAAAGAAATATTTATGTATTTCATTTGTGTTCTAAATAAATGCATTTTATACATGAACCGCTAAAATTTGTATAAAAAAACTTCTGTCTCCGAATGTACACTTAATGATAGACCACACCTCCCAAGTCGAAACCAGGTGCACATATTGCCCTATATCGATCAATAATTGATTTTAACATGAATAATATGATAATTAAAATAAATAGGACTTCAGTCTAGATAAAGATTAATTTATTTTTCTGTCAATTTTTCGCCAGGGCAACTAAAATTAATATATGAAATACTATAATCAATTATATAAATGAAACTTAAAAACACTTAGAAAAATTAATACAGGAAACGGAAAAATAAGTTGCTGTGGTAAAGTATATAAGGCCAGACAAAAAGATTTCTTAAAGCAAGAATATCTGAGCACAAAAGAAGTAATGAACACTTGACTAATGGAAATTGTGCTCGGTCCAGCATTGCATAGAATTTGATCATACTTTTTTTTTTGATGGCGTCAAAATTTTGGACAGGGAAAGTAATTTATCAAAGACTTTTTTTGCAGATGGTATATATACAAAATAATAATAATAATAATAATAATAATAATAATAATAATAATAATAATGTAAATTTCAGAACTGACATTAAAAATGTTAGTAGTATTTATAACAGAATATGCAAATTACATAAATAAAGTCAAAGCCAATTTAGCAATTTAGCTATATTGTTACCATCGTTACATTATTTAATGTTATTTTAAAAAAATAAAAATAATTATGCTTCCCTTACTTTTTTGACCATCAACTATTTTTTCGTTTCCTGTAGATATTAATTTTTGTAAGTGTTTTTTAAGTTTCATCTATACATATAATTGATTATTGTATTTCATATATTAGTTCCTGACAGAAAAATAAATTAATTTTTATCAAGAAGTCCTATTTAATTATTATATAGTTTATACGGTCGTTTATAAAAATCTTATATCAGTAGGTATATAATCGTTTACAACAAAATAAAATACATAAAAATACCCTATGGTACATATAATACAGATTCATAATTACGACATTATAAAATGTGCAACATTTAATTAGCTAGCAACAATATGATACGAATTATTCAATTTTATATATAACTCAAACAAAAATGCATCAGATATAGGTTATGTAAATATCACTTCTTTATTATTAAACATGTTAAATATGTAAATAATATTCATAACCACAAAATTTAGACTAATGTAATATTATTAATTATTATTTGTTACCAGGAGTAGCTACGAAGATTCTCTGAAATCATCTGGACATCGACAGTCGAAACACCATCTCCAGCATCCAACTATTCGTAGGAGCATCCCGTATCCTCATAGGAGAAATCGTTCATTTCCTGATGTGCAAGAATCTCCAGTAATTCGCCGTGTTCCTAGCCACCAACAAATGTCTCACCACCCAAGTGGTGTAACTACCGCAACACTACCCAACCATGCCATTTCTAGAAGATCCAGTGAGCGAGTGATGGTCGCTTGTCCAGGAAATGTATCTGTCACTTCGTGACAATATGGCGGTTACCCAAGTGCAATATTGTAGTGTGATTATATTGTAGGGTAATATTGTTACCCAAATTAATTGTTAATAAGATAAAAATTACAATATGAGGTTTATTGTATAGATGGGAAACAAATTGTTTGATGTTTAGATGTTTTGCCATTATTATTTTGTTTTAATTATTGTTACCATTATTCTTCACTTTATGTAAAATGTGTACATACAACTATTATAATATCAATTTATAATCCAATAAACAATGTCACATAAAATTATTATAAACATTTTGATATCCTCATCAACTATTAATACGAGAGTCATGCTAAAATGAATGAGAATAAAAAAATAAGAAGGCCATGAAAAGCAATCATTCATTTGAAATTAAGAGAAATTAACTCTACATTCAGCATGAAATTCTTTTTCTTATCATGTCACGCATATGATTTTTTACTTCATCGGTTCTCGAGTTGCAGTCATTTGAAGTTAATAATTTTTCATCGAAATTTTGTATTATTGAAAATTCATAAAATTTCGATGAAAAATCATGTAGGACGGCTGTAATTCGAGATCCGATGAAGTAAAACAATCATGCGTGACATGAAAAGAAAGAGAATTTCATGCTGAATACAGACTTTCATCATCCGTTGTTCTATCTTCAATCGTTTATGAGCGGTGCAAGAAAATATGAGAAATGAACAAAATAATTTAGTTTTTTCTATAGCAGATGTTAAACTGTGCTTTTATTTACTCAAAATAGTAGATAAAGTAGCACTTTAACCGCAAGGGTAGATAAAGTAACATTTTAACAGCAAGGGTAGATAAAAACTTTAATTCTTATTTATTTACGTACAAAATCCATAACAACTCACATACATACTGTGATTTTAAAATTGTGTTCAATTAATAATGACATATAATTGGTATTTTTTATTCTTTTCTTTAACATCTGCTATAGAAAAAAATAGAATTTTATACACGACAATAAAATTAAATTATCGACTCGCGAGAAATAATTCACTCGCGAAATCGCTCGTGAATTAAACTTTCATCTCGTCGATAAAATATAATTTTATCGTCTTAAATAAAAAAATAACTATTATTTCTCATATTTTCATACACCGCTCTTACACGGTTGTAAATAGAACAACGGCTCATGAAACTCTATATAAAATAAATAAATAAATAAATATATCATCACGGCATATTACCCATTTCTGGGTGTGCCATTATCTACACATATGTAGACAACGGTAATGATGACGATATATTTTACCGTGTGGGCGCTTACCAGGCGTCACCTCACGGGCACTCATAGCTGGTGTGGAGAGTGCACCACAGGGGTCACTTTTGTGCCATTTAAAATTGGAAATATTTGGCGCCGGTCGGGATCGAACCCGGTTCCCCCAGGTTCGCGACCAGACACTCAGGCACTCTATATTCAGAATGAAATTCTCTATCGTTCCACGACGTCACGCAATTTTCTTACTTCATCGGATCTCGAGTTACAGCCGTTTGAAGTTACATAATTTTTCATTGAAAATTTGTATTATTGAAAATTCATAAAATTTCGATGGAAAATCATGTTGGTAATTTCAGACGGCTCTAACTCATGAGCCGATGAAATAAAGAAATCATGCGTGGAACGATAGAGAATTTCATGCTGAATATAGACTTTCATGAGCCGTTGTTCTATTTATAACCATGTAAGAGAGGTGCATTATATATGAGAAATGAAGATGTGTGTACAAGAAATGTTAAATTCGATACTTAGGTAACAAAACGGATATGGCGAGACAGATTTTTGACTTGGCAGTAAATGTTAAAAGGTACATAATAGCTGAAAGATACAAAATTTCGCATGGAACTACATAATAAATTTATATAGCTAGTAAATCATTTGTTTGTCAAATATTTATAAGGAAGTTTATTAGATGGAAATCCCGGCCCTAATAAATATACAGTAGATGACAGGATAGAAAACCCGTCTGAGGAATGTTAAGGGTTAGCAGGATTTCTATAAACCGGAACTATGATTAAAAATATTTTACTTTGACTTGTTATACGTAATACGAGAACAGCTCCAACGAAGAGTAGTATATTGCATCGTAACAACGCCCTGCACTGAAGCAACGCCCATGGTTTATTACATAATCACGATTACGTGGAATATTCTCCTTTACCAAATCGGTTTTCTTTCGTGTCATCGATTGTACTCAGGAAGTTCTTTACAAAAACTCCAATTCAATCAAAACAAAAGTAGAACAGGTATCCTAGTATACGCATGAAAACAAATGAAGGAGAGGAAGGATAAGTATATCTCTCGCTGTCCTTTGATCCTGGAGCGCCACGAGTTCAGCGCGAAACAGTTGACGATCGGACGCCGACAGAAGCGCGTCGCGACGACCAAAGGTTGCTTGATTTTGCCGCGAAAACGAGTGCTTTTTGTGCTTTATAAATTATGGATAATATTTATACTGCGGATGTAGAAGTTGTAAATGTAAATAATTATTTTTAGTACAATAAAATATAAGTGCTGTGTATGTACAATTTATTATGAAGAGGAGTTTAATATTATAAGAAAGGTATTTTTTGTATTGCAATTATTTTTTTTAGCAAAATATTTGTGTTTTTGCAGTAGAACAGATCATATGTCACTTATAATCTTTCATATCACCAAATTTCAAAATTAGTTAAATGAAATTTTAAAATATGCGTAATTTTCTATAAGACGACAAATTTAAAATTTTATATTCTAAAATATTTGCCTTGTCACACTTCTCATGTAATACCTTACAGTTTTGCATAATCCGTGCGACATATTTCTGGAATTCTTACATAATACCTATGTAAGAAGACCTCTTTTTATACTCAAATTTTCCGAGGTACGCTTTTGGCAATAATTAAACGAGGTTAATTTATAAAAAAGCGCAGATTAATTCATTTTCCTCAAAGTTTTTTCTGCTTTAATAATTAATCAAAGACTAATTATTTCCAGCCAAATTGGTACACGTGTCGTCCTTTTCATTTTATAAAAGATGAGAATTATTCATCATTAAGAAAAATATATTAATTAATAAAACCTTTAGTTAAGGAAGGTATTGTCTGGTCAAAAAATTCGGTGGTTTTTAATGAATAAGCACGTTTTAGGGTCCCTAGACTATGATTTTACTAGTTTTACATTGATGCCTGTGTATGAGTGTCCGTGTGTGTGTATGTGTGTGTGACATATTTCACCGACGATAACTCCAAAACTATAATTCTAAAATATTATGATTTTTTCGTATTCCTCTTCTTTACATGCATATGAAGAGCTGATTAGATTTTAGTTATAATTGGTCAACCGCAAGTTCCCTTATTTGAAGTTCTTGAAATTTTTTCTTGAAAAAAAAATGTAAATAAGAGTTAGAGAATTATAAAGAGATTAACTTTAAAAAAATCAGTCAGCTTTGCTAAAATCATGGAAACAGCTGATATATTCAAAAAATTCTAATTGATAGATGCCAGTGTCAAGTGCAAAACCAAAGATGGCAAGTACAGGACCAGAAAGTGGTATGTAACAGAGTGACCCTCGCAAGTGACTTGCAGTTACAGCCTCGCTTCAAGATTGGAACTTTCAATGCCGGGCGCACGAGGAAGGCCAAAGAGAAGTGGAAGGACTGTGTAGCAGAAGATTTGAGAGAGGAAGAACTTTGAGAAGAAGATGCGTTGGACAGGAATGAGTAGAAGAGAAGAGTAATAAACAGGAGAAAATGTCAAGTGCAATTTACATAATGTACGTTGGTCATAATTTTATTTGATTTCTAGAATCTTTTCAAAGGAACTTTCGGTATGGAATTTAAAAAAAATATTGTTAGTGTTACAATTTTACAAGATATATAGAATCTTTTTCTAGGAATCCTTGGTATGCCATTTATAAAAACGACATCGAAATGACGGAAGGTTTTGTGCTGGCTACAACAGATTTTTTAAATAAACGATTGTCTGGATATTCTTGTTTGTTTTATTCTACAATTACAGTATGGAAAGAGTTTTATATTAATGTTGAAGGTGAATCACATGTATGGTTCAAAAGTTTTATGTAAAATTTTGGAATTTGAAAATGACAGAGTCAGATTATTCTTGTTCAAAACTCTAGTCTAACATTTTAGTTAAAAAGAAAACTTTGAAACTGTTTGAAATTTTGTTCAACAAAACAAAACACAACTTCCTTATCGTGAAAGTTATGACATTTTAAACTCTTTTTCCTCAATTTGAATAAAATAAACTTTGGAATACATGTGAGACAAATAATTTTAGCTGTCAGCATATCCTGAGAATCATCTGTTTGTTGTGTATGGTTTGGACATCTGTCCATTTATAAAAGTTGGTGAAACCGAAAGTGAAAAGACCCTTCTGCGGTTGTGTTGTGTGACGACAGACTAAATTAATGGCTAATAACATTTATCACTTTAATCGTTAATTCTGACATATTAAATATATATTAACAATAGTTCTTTTCTCGATTTTGAGAGCGAAGTGATGCGTATGTTTTTTGCAAATTTTTGTACGATGTTTGTAAAGCTGAATATTTAAATGAATGTACCTACAGTGGCGCACAAAATTATTCATACAAATAAAACGGGTTTCCAAAAAGAAATTCATTAAAAAATTAATTATAAACATCAAATTTAAAAAAGGTTTAATTTACTTTGTGTTAATTGTACTGAAAACTAATTATATACAAAAATTGTGACACAAAATTATTCGTGCACTTGTAATAAAATGAGAAAGATGTTTAAAATTAGTGTTTATATTTATATGAATGACAACACCACTCTCGCTCTCACAGTGAGCACATATATTCTTTTTTGATAATTTTGTACTTAAAAACAGTCGAAAAATATCATAAACAACATTAGCTGATAGGCAAAGGCAGTATCAAACTAATAAGATAGGGAATTTCCGGTTGACCAATTATAACTAAAATCTGATCACCTCTTCATTTGGATGTAAAGAAGAGGAATAGGAATACGAAAGAATTATAATTTTTAGAATTGTATTAATGGAGTTATCGTCGGAGAAATTTTTGTCTCACACATCACAGACATTGTCGTAAAACTAGTAAAATCGTATTCTCTAGGGACCTTAAAACATGCTTATTCATTAAAAATTCACCACCGAATTTTTTGACCAAAGACAATACTTTCCTTACCTAAAGGTAACGGAATGTAAAGAAAACCTAGTTTTACGAAAATAATTCACAGAACAGAATCTCACGGAGAGCTGGTTTCAATATAACATAACACGAACAAAAGTGTACATTTCTAAATTTAATATAATAAAGAGGCCAGATTTGCGATAAACAATAAAGGTTCTGAATTTTGGAATACGGTTATTTTCTCAGAAAACGTTTAATTTATTTGGACCCATATATCAGATAGGCCTATAGTTGGGAGAAAATCAAATACCAAGTTAAATATAAATAATAATTGTGGTACGATGAAACACAACGGTATAAACGTTATTATTTGGGGCTGTATCTCTGCTGAGATGGGAAATTAATGTTTTATTAATAAAACTATGATTAAATATAATTATTTATCAATTTTAAAAGAAAATTTGCAATTTTCAGAAGGTATTCTAATCATTTTTATATTTGATTATTATTCTGTTTCCAAATATTACCAGGAATATGGAATAGTAGATTTAATTTTTAACTTAATTTATCTTCAGTAAACTGTCTTTATTTTTATATTTACTTGTAAAAATAAAGTATATGAATAATTTTATGGGCTACTGTAGGAAGGTCCTGGGTTCAAGCCCTTGTTAAGTCCAAGAATATTTCACAAAACCTTTCCCGGTTATTTGATATTTAATTCGTTCTCGGCTCTGATTATTCCAAAAATGACTGTATAAAAAAACTGAGATGAAAACAATTTATAATATAATATCTTTACTTATTTTTCTTTGAAAAATAATTTTATGCAGGTGAAAATGAAGGTAAACATCTCTTTGTAAACAATTTCCTTCTTAATTATAAAATGTCGATGCTATCAAACAGCAAATATAACATCAAACACAAGTTCCTTGATAGAACAATTATGTTTACATTCTTCTTATTATGGTTAATATGTTTGTTCTATTATTGACTTAGAACATTATCCTTGTTCCTGCTTTTCCTAGAGCAGGAAAATTCCAGGACGGTACTACAGGAAATTATCGCGAATTCCGTAGACGTTGGATTTGGTCTTTTTGCATTATTAAGTTTGGTTAGTCATTAAAACTTTAATTAAGGTGGTTTGTGTAAATTAACTAAGTTCGCAAAATTTAATATCTTTCTACCTATATTCATGCTGGAGTTCGATTTTCATTGTAGTGCATTTTCCACGATAACTTTAAGAGCACGTGAGGTAATGCCTGATAATAATTATGAAAGTCATTAGGCCGATATGAGGCAAATAACGGACGCGACTGAGGTTTATAATCAGTGGGGTTCGTTATTTGCATATCGGCCGTGTGGCGTTCAAGATTTTTCGTAATAACATAAAATTTAAACATTTAGGAATAATAAAATTCTTCTATATCTGTCATACTGAACAACTTTTTTGGTTAATTTATAAATTCTCCTAGACAACAGTCCATTAATATGCTGTTATTTTTCTAGGAACACCTGATCCTTAATTGTAGGCGACTGTTATAAAAAATAACGACCTAGGCCGTTCTTTCCATCTTTTCACTTTTGTTTTTAGCCCTGTTATGTCATAATAACAGTATGGTATGACGAAAAAGTCGTTATCGGTACATATAGGTATAAAGTCATTATCGTAAAATGCGAATAACAGCTGTTTGGTAATTAGGCGTGGTAATATGAAACTATGTAATTATGAAACTATGTAATTAGGCCCTTGTGCCTGTTTAGTTTCCAATAAATAAATAAATAAATAAATATCTTATAATTTGAATAATATTTGGAATTAACGTTTTTATGAAATATAAAATAGTTACTGAAAACAAAAACATATGATTTCATTAAATGATAAAAATGTATTCAACATCATGACTTGAATTTAAATTAAATTAGTGACTCTATTTGTTTTGTTTCAGTTTAAATGATTTTATTTCGTTTTCAATTCAATCTTATTGAATGCAACAGGCATTACTGTAATGAAATTAATTTTAATTCATTGTTTAACGCTTGCCGAAACAAAATAATTTTATACCTTGGATGTCCAAAATAGGGTCAGGTAATATGACACGAATTTTTTTGCAACATTTTTTTGCAAATTTGAATATGTTTAATTATTATTGAATTTAATAATAAAAGAAAACAAACAATTCTTTTCAATCTATGTAAATAGACATTATCTTAAATAATTATAATGCAATATAAGTGTACTATATAATTTCAAAATTTCCTTTCCATCTTCATCTTAACATCCTTGAAAAATATAAACAAATTATTTCTCTTATTTCTTTATTTTACTATGTTATTAAATCATAACATCGAATACCAAAATCGGGTCATTGTAGACCCATATAAAACTACATATATACTGCAAACTATATTAAGTTCCTTTGCATATATCTATTGCTTTACATGATCCATTTCGTTAATGTGTAGTTGTAAACTAATATTTTACATTTTGATAACACGTACTTATTCACAGCTGT
This sequence comes from Ophonus ardosiacus, assembly GCA_943142095.1. Classification (NCBI taxonomy): domain Eukaryota; kingdom Metazoa; phylum Arthropoda; class Insecta; order Coleoptera; family Carabidae; genus Ophonus; species Ophonus ardosiacus. The sequence continues at coordinate 16,877,670 of OW964824.1, forward strand.
TTGATTTTTAGTGCTGCAAACATACCAAATTTATATCGGATCATTCTGTACACTGTATTTGTACATATAATATTTCTTTATAACATTATTTACGTATCAAAGTACTGAAGTTCTACTTTTTATCACGAATGTAGAATTCAGTTGCCGAGGCCGTAAGGCTGAGGAAAATACTCCATATGAGTAATAAAATGGAACTTCGGTGCCGAGTTGCATATTAAATTTTATTTAAAATCGAAAATTTGTGAAAATGAAAAGAATACTTTATTTTTATAGGTTATTATTACGTAACAGTAGTGCCGATTTCTGAACTTTTAATGACTATTTAGCTAGCGACCATTTCAAATAAAAATTTATTGTTTGAATTATATGAGTATATGCAGTATTTTGAAACAATATTATTTTAAATTACTTACCATATTTTTATAAAAACTGTTCGAAATATCAAAATTATAGAATAACCATCTGACTATCACTGTACTAACAACAAAGATCAACTGCATGAAATTAAATTAACTTAAAGTATTATACAACAACATGATGAGTTATTAATTAATTACTAATAATATAATTTTTTTAAGAATAATAAAACTTTTGTTCTGTATCTCAGACCAAATATAAATTAGACGCCGCATACAACCATTTTTTGTTGTGAAGCACGAACTTAAATGGACGTGCCGAACTAGCTAGCGGCGTTCATGAAATGCGGATTGCATTTGCAATAGTTTGAAAGTAACAGCAGCTTGTATTTTGTAACCTATTAAGTGTTTTGCAAAAGAAAAAATATATTTACAATGACGTTATCAAATATTTATATTTTACCGCACCTAACTTTACAAAATCACCTTCGCACGTAAAATAATAATAATAACAAACTAGGCAAGCAACACACTATACAAAACAAACGCCTCGTTCCCTCCTATCCCCACCTAACCCCTCACCCAGGAAGGAATGGCTTCACAACAAACCATTGCGCAGTATAGGGAATGCGGTGTCTAATTTATATTTGGTCTGAGTTCTGTATATATTTTTTAATAAAACTAAAAGTTTTATTATTCTTATTGTTATTATGAGTTCTGAAAAAATATATTTTAATAATATAAATCTTTTAATATAAAATATTAAAATCACCTACTCAACCAGTGGCCCAAAATTCTATATGCAAATTAATTTCAAATCCCTTTGATTTTGATGTCAAATAATAACATACTTTACACATACTAGGTGTGGCTATGAAATAACGAGATTTATTTTCCCTGTAAATTTGGCAAAATTTGATTGAATTTAACCACTTTCTCGTACTCCGCCGTAATTATGTTAGTGTCAATATGAAATTCTGTGTGAAACTTAAAAAATCCGCTACAGAAATGTACGAATTGTTGAAGAATGTTTTTGGTGATGAGGGTCTATCTAGTACTCAAGTTTTCGAGCAATTTAGAAGATTTAAAGAAGGATGTGATGGATTGAAGACAACGCACCGGAACAAAACGCCCTGTCCGGCAAGACATTTTTTACGAAATACAAAATCACTATGTTGGTACATCAACCGTACTCACTTGACGTAGTGCTATGTGACTTGCTTTTATTCCCAAATTGTAATTCTGCGTTAAAAGGCACTAAATTTGGGGGCCGAAATGAAGTTACAGAAAAGCGGCAGAGCTTATGAACAACCTAACAAAAAAGGTCTGCAGGCATTGCTTCCAACAATGGAATATTCGCATCGGGCGGTGTAGAGTTCGGGGAGGAGAGTACATGGAAGGTGTTGTTTGTTTTGTGTAATTTTATACATTGTCAATGTTCTAAGATCAATCTTGTTATTTAATTGCTACACCTCGTATTTAGTTAATTGAATATTATTAATAACGTGGGTACAGAGTATCTTTTGTAAACCCATAGGGGGTAGTAAAAAAATATCCCTTGTATACATAAAACTGTAACGCCGAAAGCAGAGATTCGCCCCCCAAGGGGAAAATATCTTAAATGTTACCTACAATGTTGCACATATTTATACCTTTTTATACCTTGGTAAATATTCTGCTAACTTTCAACTTTATATCAATTAGGTACCTCGTTAAATTGAAGAATATTGTTACGAAAACTTATAATTTTCCCATTTCTGCTATATTTTATACTTAACACTAATTAACTTTAATTATTTTATGCCTCCATTCGCTGTTCATTATTTAGGCCCGCTATTATCATCTCTGGTTAAACTGCCAGTTAACTGTCGGTTATAAGAACAATGTGGCATCAAAAATTGACACATGTGTAATTTTATAATTTAGGCTATAATGTCGATGGTGTTAAATTAACAGGATATTTAACCGAAGATGAAAATACCGGGCCTTAAACATTGATAATAAAATATGGTAATTTGATATGTACAAATTATCATTATGATACAAATTAATTTTGTAACTAATTTATTGGTTTATAGTTTTTTTTTTAATTATTATGAATAGTCGTAGAAAAAATAATGTATGCAACTCTTGTATAATGACCATTAATACACTCGCATGAATTACGATACTCGCCATAGCTCCTATTGTAAACTTCATGCTCATGTATTAATAGCTATCATTATATGTAACTATTTTTCAATTTCTAATAATTAATAGTATATTGTATAACTAGTGCTGAAAGTTGGATATTTCACACGAACGTGAAGTTTGAGCCACGAGCCGAAGGCGAGTGGTTTAATCACGTGAGTGTGAAATACCCTTTCAGCACGTGTTGTACACATTTTTCCGACGACCACAAAAAATAAAACAATATAAAATTTTCATAAAAATATTAAAACAGATTATGTTTACATCATTGCTATCAGAATTCACCAAAATTTATGTTAAAATCTGATAAATCAGGGTCCTACCTTCTTAATACGTGTAAATTCTACAAATTATCTGCAACTGTCAAATTTTTAAATACAAATTTTTAGGTTAGTTCGTTCAGTTATCGCAGCGTGTGATAAAATCATATCACACAGTTGCGGACGCATCTGGTTGGCTAACGAGCTTTCATTTCACACAGCTTTGGTAGTGATGTGCAATGACCAACTTTCAGTAATAGTTTAGCGTGTGAATTTACGTACTTTTCGTAGTGGGCGTCGGAAAAAATTATTTACAAATGAAATATGGTCAAAGACAAAGAAATAACTTTCTTAAAAAAATATGGAGCACTTTGAATAATTAATTGACCATACATTTCTAAGTACTTATACTAATTTCCATATTTTTTAAATTAAATAATATGAAAATAATGACAATATACATATGTATATAAAAAATGACCCCCATTTTTCCGTGTTTGTAAAAATTCTCACCTTCATTATCAGTCTAATAATACCTATGCATAAATGGAAAAAAATAAAATTTTAATATGTTGTAACCGTAGGCTTTTTAAATAATTTTAACGTTAATTTTTTTTTCGATTTATTTATATTTTGTTTTTAACAAATAAAAAGTAAAAGAATTAGATCTCAGCTTCTTGACTCTAAAACAAAATAATTTGGGATAATACTTCACCTTAATAATCAAGGATTGAAATTTGGTATGTTGATTCAGAATGAAGTTTCTAATAAATAAATATTAACAAATTTTTATTAGAATATTTATTTTAATTCTTTTAAGCATCTTATTGAGTTTCAAACGCCACTGACTATAATTATTTCCCCGATAGTAGGATGAGCTCTCAAAAGTAGACAAAAAGTCTCATTTAATCGAAGTCGTAACTTACAGTTTGCGAGATAGCAGAGGTAAACCCCGTAATAACTCATTTTTCACTGCCATATATCTCGCAAACTATTGAAAATTGCTTTTTTACTCATTTTCATCCTGTATATTGTAGATATTATAAAATAAAAACAACAAATAACAAAGAAGGTACCCACTGAGAAATGAAAAGTACTTACCTACCAATTCAGTCCCCGTTGTTTGCTATCCCTAACCCTCCAGTGTTGAACTCCAAAGTTTAGAAACTGATGCGTTCTGCTGACTCCAAGTTTCTAGTGACTGAAGCCAATCTGAAAATTGTTAAGGCTCTATACAGGGTGTATCAGAGTTCGTGTAACAAAAAAGAATCGCGTATTTCTGAGCTCATTTTGAGCAAAAAATGTTTTATGTCCGGAAATCTTGTACCTCATCAAGCAAATTTTTATTAATAACTCTGATACTAGTTACACTAAGATTTTGAAACTTGGTATGAGAATACTACTTATTTAGATGCATATTTATCCTTTCTTTTGTTTCTGTATCTCGATCAGAGGAATCTGATATGGGGGAGACATGAAGATTTTTTTATAGTTATTTTTTGACCTATTAACATGTTTTACCTTTAGGTAAGGAAGGTATTGTCTTTGGTCAAAAAACTCGGTGGTGAGTTTTTAATGAATAAGCACGTTTTAGGGTCCGTGTGTGTGTGTGTCCGTGTGTGTGTATGTATGTCCGTGTGTGACAAATTTTTCTCCGACGATAACTCCAATACTACTATTCTAAAAATTATAATTCTTTCGTATGCCTCTTCTGTACATCCATATGAAGAGTTGATTAGATTTTGGTTATAACTGATCAACCGGAAGTACCCTTATTTGAAGTTTTTAACAGTTTTTCTTAAAAAAACGCAGTTAAATATTGTTTTATGACATTTTGTTATTATACATATTAAAGAAAATATTCTTCTCTATACAGTTTGATTATACATTTTCCTTCATATTCAATAGATGTAGATTTAAAGCATTATAAAGAAATTAATTTTCAAAAATTAGTCAGCTTTGCTATTTATCATGGAAACAGCTGATGCTGATATTTTAAAAAAATTCTAATTGACAGATGTCAGTTGCAAGTGCAAAACCAAATATGGAAAGTGTAGGTCATAGTGCTCCTCGCAAGTGACACGCAGAGAAAGGCCAAAGAGAAGATGGAAGGACTGTATCCCAGAAGACTGAAAGGAATGCCTGTGTCAAGAAGATGTGTTGCGTGTTGGACAGGAATGAGTGGAAGAAAAGAGGAAACAGCTACCTCTAATAAAATAGGGGAAGCTGAAGAATAAGAAGAAGTGTCAAGTGCATTTATTTAGTGTATGTTTATGTTATAATCTTATTGGATTTATAGAATAGAAATAGTATGAGTTCGTGTTTGATTTTACATAATATTATATTGAATCTGTTCCAAGGACCTTTTGGTATGAAATTTGTACAAAATACATCGAATTGACGGAAGGTTTTGTGCTGGCCACAACAGATTTTTAAAATTTGTACCTATAAAATATTACACGCAATATAAAAATACACAAAAAGGTACTCTTGATAAAACTTGATATAAGCATTAGTTTTCGAAATATTTTAATTTTTAGATAAAAATTAGTTATCCAAAATATTTAGTTAACAGTTAAAAATCAATCAACTTATCATAAGAAACAGAGCAAAATATAAAAACGAAACAAAGCTGTTTATAGCTATTGTTAATTACGTTATTTTTAATATTGGTAAATATTTTAAAATTTAAAAAAGTGGAAAATGTTAGTGCTCGTTAATATGCAGATATGGTGCTTATTTATGGATATTGTAACGGTAATGGTTGTCATACTTCCAAAGAATATCGACATAGTATCCAAGAATTCCGAACATACCTTCATATAACATTTTTTGCTCAAAATGAGCTCAGACGTCATTCTTTTTTGTTACACGAGCTCTGATACATCCTATATAAATACGATTATTAAATTTTGTGCATTATTTTACAATAAAATAACTATCATTACCTTAATTATAGACCAATAAATGCATCAGATGCATATAATAAATGCACAAAAACTACAATCAAACCTATTTTCACAGCAATACCGACAGCATGTTTCCTTCAAAACGGCTCGTAAGCAAGTGAACAGCAGAACGACGGCCGACCAAAGTAAACCTGTTTGATTAGGTTACGTATATTGAAATAAATTTTATATTTCGAAATAAATAAATACGAGTATATTTCTACAATTTATTCATCGCTATTTTTAGTACAAGTGATCAAAGTATGTCTTTTTCTCATGCGTCCGGAAATTGGCCCCACGAGCAGAAGCGAGTATGCCAACTGGACAAGTGAGAAAAAGACGTGCCCACGTGTACTAAACATGATTTTTTCCACAGTCTTGAAATATATTTTTTCTAAAAAAACTACAAAAAATTATTGTTCCTTCATGTAGAATGGTCTAATACACTTAAAAATTTTATTGTATTTTCTATAGATTTAGAGATAAAGAAGATATAAATATAGAATAATCTGTTGCAATAAATCGCATAGTCCAGAACAAGGAAACCAGTTGTCAAATTCAAATGTTTGTAATTGACAGATAAATGTCAGTGTCAAAAATCAACAGTCTTACTGACATTACTGAAAGCTTTGTCTAGGAAGTAGGTACATTTAATATTCCTTATTGAAATATTAATTAAATATATAAAATTAGGTAGGTATGTATATTAATGGTAATAGTACAGTGCAACCTCGTTAATCCGGACTAATAAAAACACACCCATTCCGGAATAACGAAATATCCGGATTACCGTGATTTTTCTTGTATTGATACAAAATTCAGTTAAGTGAGCAGTTTGTAATGCTTTATTTAAATACATATATAAATCCTGGCCCAGAATCACAGTTCGAAATAAATCTGTATAGATAAAAAGTATATAACCATGTGGCACAATTAGAAAATTATCAATTACTCTTGAATATGTTTTTTTTTTGTTTTTTTTTTTGTCCGAAATGGTAGAAGTACCCACTCCATATCGTGCCGCTAATTGTTTATTCGACACTCCATTTTTTAATTGTTCAAGAATCTCATTTTTTGTTTGTTTTCGCGGACCCATAGTGCAATAATCAGGAACACTTCGACTACTAATAGTACGTGAGTAGGGTGGTCTGCTGCAGCCAACTGCCTATCAGGTGATGTCTGGTGACGTTTCAAACGAATTTACAACGTAGGTACGCATCCGTATTACCGAAACTGTCCGGAATCCGGACTACAGAGTACATAGTACAAGTAAACAGAACTCCGAACTACCGAAGAATCCGAATTACAAAGATCCGGATTATTGAGGCTGTACTGTACCTACATATATCCTTAAGAATTCCGTTAATAACATGATTCCTTAGAATGAAAGAATAGATATAATTAGAATTATTTGTGTGTACAAAAAATGTTAAATTCGACACTTATGTCACAAAACGGAAATGGCAAGAGGTATTGTGCTGGTCACAAAAGATTTTTACATGTTACAGTAAATGTAGATATTAGACAACTGTACAGATTCATTTAAAATTGTTTTACTTAGCGCACAAGATTCACCCCGAGTTATTCAAAACTGACCTTTGTGTGTGTAACAAAACGGGAATGGCGAGAGGTAGTGTGCTGGTAACAATTTTATATATCCATTTTCGGAATGAAAACGCGTAGTCATTTTTCCTCAATTTATTTTCCTTATTAATTATACATTTTCATTTAAATTACGTATTATTCGAAAATGGAGGTATACCCTAAAAACTTAATACCGTATTCAGTTTTACATTTTACAACTTTTCATAATTATATACAATTTCAGTCTGACACTAATTGTTTTGTAATTTTGTTCAGATTCATTTAGAATACGTCAATACAAAGTTCATTTATTTTGTAATCTAATATTGCTCGCTTTGATACAAACTAATACTGATTTAAAATTAAAATGACAGTACTATATTATATCAATTTGGTTATTCATCAAAATTCGAAGTGAGACAAATTGGCAGTAAAATAACGAGATATATTTTTTCCGGCTTCTCTATAAATTTGACAGAATTGTAGGGTATATAATATTAATTTATTATCATCCCTCCATCCACTGCTAAAATTTCAAGATAATTAGGCAAACCGTTCTGCAGCAGCCTTTGACTGAAGTGGATTGCTTTCATTATGAATTTCTTTGCGAAACTTGAGAAATCCGCTACAGAAATGCGATGGTGACAAGGATCTATCAGTACTGAAGTTTTCGAGCAGTTTAGAAGGTTTTAAGAGGGAAGAAAAGAGATCAGAGACAATTAGCGCTTCGGCCTTGCAGGAACATTGTTTTTTTTTTTCTAAATCTGAGTGAGTGTTCACGTGGATTAGGTGCCTGAGGGAAAGTTCGTTAACCAGGTATACTAAGGAGGTTTTGATAACCCTTCAAGCACGCGTGAGAAGAAAAAGGGCTGAAATGTGAAAAAACGACAATGAATTCTCCATGAAGACAACGCCGGAACACGGTGCCCTCTCTTTCAACACATTTTTGACGAAACACAAAATCACAATATTAGTACATCAACAATACTGACTTGACGTAGTCCCAGCGCCATGTAACTTTCTTTTATTCCCAAAATTTAAATTTGCGTTAAAAAGAACCAAATTCAAGTCCCAGGTGCAGATGCAGTTATAGAAAAACCGGCAGAGCTTATAAACAACGTAATAAAAAAAAAAATCTGTTGTGGCCAGCACAATACCTCTCGCCATTTCCATTTTATGTTAGATATATAAGTATTGTATTGCACTTCGATATCGAAACGTACTTTTATTATGAAAAAATTTTAAAACTTTACCCACATATTTGTTTATTTCCTGCATTTAACATTTATTGTGCACACAAAATATTCTAATGAAGTGCATATATATACCGTGAGTATTTTTTAACGTGAAACATTGAGTTTGTCATATCCATGGTTACGACTTGATATTTGATTGAAAGCAATGTATTTGCCCGTTCCATATAAAATGAAACATAGGGAACGAATATCACAGAAGTATTATATTTAAATATTGTAAGAAATTTAGCGGAGTCAGAAAACCACTCGAGAGCACTAAACATATTTCGGGCACAAGGTGCGTACAATATTTTTCCTACATTAAATTTAATTTTTAGAAAACAGGTATAATTATTTACACAAAATGAACCTCTAATGACATCTTCTCAATATGACAGATAACCATTGAATTTTCCTATAAGTTATGATTTGACATTTGATTGACAGCAATATATTTATTTGTCTCATTTAAAATGCCACATGGGAAAAGAATTTGACAGAAGTATTATATTTAAATATTGTAAGAAATTTAGCCGAGTCAGAAAACCACTCGGGAACAAGGTGCACACTATATTTTTTCTACAACTAATTTTAATTTAGAATGCAGGTATAATTATTTAAACAAAATTAACCTCTATTGACGTCTTATCAAATGTTAAATTCGTTCCCTATGTTTCATTTTAAATGGAACGGGCAAATACATTGCTGTCAATCAAATGTCGAGTCGTAATCATGGATATGACAAACCCAATGTTTCACGTTAAAAATACTCACGGTATATATATATATATATATATATATATATATATATATATATATACAGGGTGTCCCATTTAAGGTACGAATGCATTGGTATCTCGAGAACCGTAAGAGCTACGAGGTTGGTTAAATTAGACAAAAGTTGCCCCATTAGGAGGCTATTTTAATGGTGTTTTGTTATTTGCGAAAAAATGCATAGGTCACTAGATACAGGTGAAAATGTAAATTTCGCGATTTTCTTTTTTTTGCTTATAACTTTGTTATATGAAATAATACGAGATTCTGGTTTGCACTTTCTTAAGGCACTTTTGTATGATGAATTTGCAGAAGTACTCAAATTTTTTTTATATCTAACCATTTACGAGTTACTGATAGCAACTTTTATTTTTCATATGGAGGTCATATTAAGCTATGGCATTTTTAAATAGAGATTTTTTTTAGCTTTACAATGATATGAAACAATAATAATTTATTTTTATAATTAACAGAAAAATTAACAAAAATTGTTATTTATACTAAAATTAAATTGAAAAAAGTAAATCGAAGACTGCTATGGAAACAACAAACAACAAAAAAGTGCAACAATTGAATTTCTGAATTTTACTTGACAATAGTATAGATTATTACGAGTAATAAACGAACTTTGACAACGAATGTAACAACTCAACATATCATATTTTTCCCAACGAGAAAAATTCATTTTTATTACTCGTAATAATCTACTATTGTCAAGTAAAATTCATAAATTCAATTGTTGCACTTTTTTGTTGTTTGTTGTTTCCATAGCAGCCTTCAATTTAATTTTTTCAATTTAATTTTAGTATAAATAACAATTTTTATTAATTTTTCTGTTAATTATAAAAATAAATTATTATTGTTTCATATCATTGTAAAGCTAAAAAAAATCTCTATTTAAAAATGTCATAGCTTAATATGACCTCCATAAGAAAAATAAAAGTTGCTATCAGTAACTCGTAAATGGTTAGATATAAAAAAAATTTGAGTACTTCTGCAAATTCACCATACAAAAGTGCCTTAAGAAAGTGCAAACCAGAATCTCGTATTATTTTATATAACAAAGTTATAAGCAAAAAAAGAAAATCGCGAAATTTACATTTTCACCTGTATCTAGTGACCTATGCATTTTTTCGCAAATAACAAAACACCATTAAAATAGCCTCCTAATGGGGCAACTTTTGTCTAATTTAACCAACCTCGTAGCTCTTACGGTTCTCGAGATACCAATGCATTCGTACCTTAAATGGGACACTCTGTATATATATATATATATATTCTTTCATTCCATAAGGAAGTTCCTAAATATTAAATCTCACCTAACCTAAATGTCACACACACACATACACACACACACACACACACACACACCAATAGAAAGAGACATCGTAAAGCTGGGGACCTTAAAACGTGCTTATTACCTCTCGCTAAGAAACACACCTCGTATATGTGTGTGTGTGTGTGTGTGTGTGTGTGTGTGTGTGTGTGTGTGTGTGTGTGTACGACAAAAATGTTAGATAAAAGTTTATTGCAGCAGAAATTGATGAAGTGAGTATAAACTTGGGGAAATAGAGTGTGTATATGCATACAAAAATAAAATTAACTCCAAAGTTTTTATTATCATTGCGTTTCCAGCATTCAATAACTCGGAGCAAAAATTGATTACATATTCATCACAGAACGTAATAAAAATTGTAAAACATTGTTGCAAATTTTTATTGAAGTATACCTCATCCCATAAAATGTAATAAATCCATCATAACAAAATTTTATGTCTCTTTTCATATACCTACCTATTCGTTTTCATTACCCTTTTCTTGTTTTATTTTTCATCTCTAGAGGTGAAACTGTTGACAGCTTATCATAAATATCCTTCGGTGACATTAACAGAAGGCCGTTGTCATTGACAATGAAACATATATCCCACTTAGACATTGATACTATAATAGGCCGAATTTAGATGAAATCGATAGTAGGTATTTGTCGAGGAACAAAAGTATATAACGATACAGAAATTTATCAGTAAATAAAGAGAGTGGATAAGTAAATATTTGTTCGAGAAATTCATTCAAGGGTTAAGATAATTAATTGGACGAAAACGATGAACAATAATTAAGGGTTTCAAATGACTAATGGTGTAATTAAAAAATCTATGTGGCCAGCACAACCTTCCGTTAATTCTATGTATTTTGTACAAATCCCATACCAACAGTTCCTTGGATAAGATTCTATGTAAATTGCACTTGACACACTGACATCTCTCAATTAGAATTATTTCAATGTATATCAGCTGTTTCCAATGATTATAGTAAAGCTGGCTGATTTAAGAAAGTTAAATTTCCTTATAATTCTTTAATTCTATATCTTTTGAATATGAAGGAAAATGTATAATCAAACCGTATAGACAATAAGATATTCTTTCACATAAAATATCAAAAAATGATATTTAACTGCGTTTTTCAAAGAAAACTGGTAAGAACTTCAAATAACGGAACTTCCTGTTAACCAATGGGGTATTCCGGTGATATGGAATTAATGCAAAATAATAAATTTTTTCTATAGTTTCCATCTTCACATAGTAGAACAATATAATAAAACATGTTTAATAAAAAGTTTTAATTCATAATTTAATGTTACAAAATTGGAATTTTTACAGCTCTAGAAACGTCCTTGAAATTTGTGACGTCAAGTTGATAATCTGTTGCTCATTTCAAAGGAAATATTTTCGTTTAAAAACACAGATGGTGCCAGTAGTTAACACGCGCGGGTATATTTCTTGTTTGACATTTCGTCCACTTTATAATTATTACTCCTATTTTTACCATAAACAAACACAGGACAAACACCGAAATAAACGCTGCTACTAAAAGCATATGTAAACAAGCAAATGGCTGTCATAAACATGTGGATTTAGGCGCTGAAGTTCGTTGCAGATGTCACCATCGAGTTGACGTCATAAGCGAGCCATGATAAGAAAATTTCAATTGCGATGATTTTTTTTAAAATTCATATCTCATGTGATGCATACATTTTCTTACTTAAAGTTAAATTTTCATAGTCCTACTGGTCTGTACTAATGTAAAAAAATATTTTTAAAAAATGTCGGAATACCCCATTATAATCAAAATCTAATCAGATCTTCATATGGATGAAAAGAAGAGTAATATGAAAGAATTATAAATTTTAGAATTGTAGTATTGGAATCGTCTGTGAAATTACACACACACACACACACACACACACACACACACACACACACACACACACACACACACACACACACACACACACACACACACACTATACAAACATCATCGTAAAACAGTAGAATCGTATTCTAGGGGCCCTATAATGTGCTTATTCATAAAAAAATTCACCACTAAATTTCTTGACCAAAGATAATTTGCTTACGAAAAAGTGACGGAAGGCAAAAAGAGTATTTTTTTTAAAAAAAAGTAAACGTAAATCCACTATCATTTTACATCCTGCATCTACGAACGTATAAAGGAGATCAAAAATTCAAGCAGAGTATATATTTACTACATGAAATTGGTCAATCCTAGATGTACCGATTTTCGGTCATTTATAGTATCAATAATAATAATGAGTAACATATGATAAAATACCAAAGGCATGTAAGACATGAAAATATATTTGAAATCCAATATCTCTAAATAAATCAAAATATTCATATTCCGAAACACAATCTTGAAATCTAAAGGGATCTTATATCATATTTATAATATATTCTCAGCACATAAGCAAAGGACGAATGAGATCTGAGAACTCAGACTGCAATATGTCACAGGAAAAGGAAATGTCTTACTGACACCAAGAAACGTGACGCCGCTATCGCCCCCAGCTAATTTGTGAGAGATTCGAGAAGTTTCATTTCAAGAATCAAATTAAAAAATGAAAATTTATTTTGCCAGAGGGGAAATTATTTCATAAATTGATTATCGTGTAAAAAATTTATATTAAATTTTATGCGTATATTTAATATTAAATATCTTTCGATTACAATTTTAATTTTCAGAAATATTTCAATAATCTTCCTTATTATTAGTATAGCTTACGTCTCTCATGAATTTTTCTTATTGCTTTGAAATTTACATTAAGGGATTCATTTTGAAGGCATTAAGGATTTTTTATTCAAATTCTTTTTGATATTAATATCTCTTCTGTTGAAATGAGAACTAAAGGGAATATTCAATAGGATTTAAGCTGCTTATTGATTTAAAATACTTTATTCTACGGCTGCGTCCGATGTTGCACTTTTATCACCCTAATATCTAAATCGTAAATTTATATGCTCTAAACAACTCCATTGTACTTAAACAAATCAAGATTGTTACTATAATTTGTACAAAACGTCAAATTCACTGTCAAAGAATAGCTTCTAAGCTTATATTTTATGAAATATAATATTAAAATTTAATCTAATGCATTCTAATGCCACTCGGAGTTGTATGTAAAGACCTAAATCCTAAATACAACTCCGAATGGACCGTAAATGATATCCAGTGGTTTGTATGGCAATACTTTAGAAGAACAAACATGAATTGTACAATTCCGATTTAATTTTATACTTCAGATTAAATGTTAATATTATATTTTATAGAATAGATACTAAGAACCTATTCCTAGATAGTAAATTTCACGTTTTACACAAATTATAGCAACGAACATGATTTATTTAACTAGTGCGCGTCAACTTCAAGGCATAGGGTGCTCCTGCAAAACCCTAATATCTAATTCCTAAAATCCTAAATATTGACGTTATTTAGCACATATAAATTTAGGATTTAGATATTACGGTGATAAAAGTGCAATATGGGACACAGCCTAGGCGTTACTGATCATTATTAATAAAGTATCTGTCGAATTATAATTACTTGACGTGTGACAGATTTTTTTTTACGATAAATGATATAAAATATATTGATTATAGATTTTGTTAGGCATTTTAAAATAGGAATGTATTCGATATATTTATGAAACATTAACCGTCTGATGTAACCGCAATAACTAACCGGGTTAACTTGAGATGCTCAATAAAATGCGGTTACCATCATGTGTCCATAAATAACTCTTAAGTCATTTTTTCAGGTAACATATGGTTAACTGCGCAGTAAGCTCGGTAACCTCATGTGTATAAAATATGCCCGATAACTACAGACATTTGTCAAATATTATCTTGTTCGTATACTCTGTCTGGTATAAGAATGCAGTGCAGCATGGTATAGGGACAACATTTCCTTGCTTGTGATTGATGCAAACGGGAGTCAATTTCAAAGTGTTCCAATATTATAGTATATTGTAATTTTTATTCTGCTTTTGTGTACAATAAATAATAAATTAGGCTAGCTAAATTGAATGTAAGTGAAATAAATAATTTTTCTACGACCAGTGTTAAAAGTAGTCTTTTTAACGGTTTCTTAGCGAGTTAAAAATAACAGTTTATAACACAGTGAATACTTTTAAATCGTTGTCATTGACAACGGATTAAAAGTAAAAAAAAATTACTTTTAACACTAGTGTTAAAAAAGAACTAAATCTAGTTAGATTTAGTGTTAAAAATATAACTAAATCTAGTTACATTTAGTGTTCATAAGTAAATGTAGTTTCATTTTATATTTATTTTTGTACTGAAATTATTTATATAGGTATTTTATTAGAAGTACCTACACATTATTTTGAAACGTTTATTGTTATAGTACAATTATTACAATCGTTTATAGTAATTCCTTGCAAGGTGCTTGAAGAATTGGAATTTAAAACAGTATTGTTGGAAGTAGAGGTTAGAATAAACAATTTTCAGTTGTTCATAGCAAATACATCATGACCTGTCATAAATGTCATTCTATAATTTTTAGTTTTTACTAATACATAACTAGTAGTAGGAAAAATAGTGTATGATATTCGTGTTAAAAGTGATTTTATTTCGTTCGTGGGGTCTGTTTTACTCGGCTTCGCCTCGTTTCACAAACTTCCCCACTCACTCATAAAATGTCACTTTTAACACATATCATAAATAACTATTAATGTAAATGTAATTGTAAAAAACTAATAGTAAAAAAATTAATATAAATACAAAACACACGTTACCGGTCAACCTGTCAATAACTGCGAAAAATATTTTAATATTCATGCAATTTCGCATGTCTAATCAAAGTAGTCTACAAGTGGATGATATTGAAAATGTTCCATCTCCGAATCTTGTGTTTGAATGTTTCAATTATTGTAATATTATTATTTTATCGAAAAAAACTTAGATTCATATTTAACCTGAAAATCATGTAAAATGTTGCTGCGTAAACTGCTGTCGTCAAGCTCCACCCACCACTGCAATTTTAACTATGTGTGATACATTTGCCTTAAAGAATACACTTTACAAAATACGTCACAGATTCCAATTTTACATTTAATGAAAAATATTTAACTGCCAAATTATCAAAACTGTCAAAATATTAGAAAAGGACATCTATAGTAACCAGACAGTATATGGCTTTTGAAGAATCCACAAGCAGTAGTGGTAACACGCACTTTAGAATTCTAACAAAAGAGGCATTTGTTTTCGCTTTTCGCCACGAGGCGAAAATTTGGTAGCATGCCTGTCGCCTGCAAGCATACGACTTGAGGCGAAAGTGTCTAAGTAACGTCATTATTTTATTTTACACATTTATTATATACAACTGTCGTAATATTTTACCTTCCGTCAAAAGGAAGGTATTGTTTTTAAGATCCTTAGAATACGATTTTACTAATTTTACATTGATGTCTGTATGTGTGTGTGTGTGTATGTGTGTGTGTGTATCTGTGTGTGTGTCCGTGTGTGTGTGTGACAAATTTTTCTCCGACGATAACTCCAAAACTACAATTCGAAAAATTATAATTCTTTCGTATTCCTCTTCTTTACAACCATATGAAGAGCTGATTAGATTTTGGTTATAATTGGGCAACCGGAAGTACCCTTATTTGAAGATCTTAACAGTTTTTCTGGAAAAAACCCAGTTAAATATCATTAATATGAAAGAAAATTTTATTCTCTGTACGATTTGATTATACATTTTCCTTCATATTCAATAGATATAGAGTTATAGAGAGATTAAGAGAGGTTAACTTTCAAAAATCAGTCTACTTTGCAAAAATTATGGAAACAACAGATATGTATATTCAAAAAATTCTAATTGACAGATGTCAGTGTCAAGTGCAAACCCAAAGTGGAAAGTATAGGATCAAAAAATAACATAAGTGACAGAGTGTCCTTCGCAAGTGACTTGCAGTTTCAATACCGGGAGTACAAGGAAGGCCAAAGAGAAAATGGAAGGACTGTGTAGCAGAATATTTGAGAGAGGAAGAACTGCGTTGTATAGGAATAAGGAAGTGTGAAGTACAATTTACAGAATGTTCATTTGTGTTATAATTATATTGGATTTATAGAACCTTTTCAAAGGAACTTGCAATATGGAATTTGTAAAAAATAGTGTGTTCGTGTTACAATTTTACAGGATATATAAAATCTTTTCCAAGGAACTTTTGGTATCTGATTTGTACAAATACATTAAATTGACGGAAGGTTTTGTGCTGGCCACAACAGATTTTTTTATTTTAATATTGTAAAATCCAATAATTTCTAAATCAAAAAGCGAATATAGAATTCTAAAGTGCATACTACCAAGATTCGTAAAAGTAAAATCACATTCGCCTGCTTTCTGTGATAGAATTCTAAAGTGCGTGCTACCACTACAGGTTCAACTTTAGCGAAATATTTTTCTTTATATTTTTTTTCAAATTAAATCAACTCTGTCAAAAACAAAAATATCTCAACAAGTGTACGTAATTTCAATCAGATTAACAGGTAGTGCTAAGTTCAAATGAATTCACTTTACGTTGGAATCCAATTTAAATTTGAAAGTTCTAAATCTTTAACACAATTGCTGCTTTCCCCAAGAATGTGAAATAATTTGAATATCCCATTGAATTTTCCATCTAGGGTAAATACGGCTGAAGCGAACAATGAAAGCATGAAAGCCAATTAAATTTTTGATTGACTACAGCGCGTTTTCCGCTATTTTCGAAGCGGAGCTTTTACTCACGTGAGAGTGGGGAACACCTCAGTCTCCATTCTCCCTCGGAAGATACGACTAGGATTAATAAGCTTCCGGGTCTTCATATTGTATTAACGGAGTGGAAATCGTCTAACTTTACATTTTAATGGATGAGTTACTCGCCGATTATTAAATTGATGCACGGGAACTTCCTCGTACGTAGTTAACTGCAAATTGCTCAAAGTGCGAGTATTAATTGTCTAATAGATCCATTTTGCTACATGTGGCAACGTTATTCAACAAAAAGTGTTGTGTACCGAACAAAAATGATAGCTACAACTTTTTTGTGTATTATATTATTGGAACAAAAAGCACTGCGCTTTTACTTAAGTTGATCGCTTCTTGATGTTGGTTGATGCCGACGATGCTTGGAAACACAGAATGATATACTTTACTTACATCTATGCGCGGTTGCAGAAATGTTAATCAATGCCTTGTTCAATCAACGAACAAATTCGAATCAGTTTCCTTGTTTTTATGACATTTAAATCATTGCTGTCAAAAAATCACGTTGCATTGGTTCGTTTTGATGAACCGTTATTGAACAAGGCATTGATTAACGTTTCTGTAACCGGGCACTAGACTTAAGACACTTATTTCATTTAACTAATTTAATTTGCATTTTATTCAAAAAATATACCTACTTTTTTTACTTAATCCGATGCCTTTTTCTACCTTTCGGTGTAGGCTGTAATATATAAACTCTTTTTGCGATAGTTAGATGTTAACGGCAGTTGGTGACACTCAAAACTCCAAAATTCAGACTGAATTGTACCCGAGAATCTAGCAAAAACTCTATTTCACCCTTCGCCCTGCTTTTTAGCTCAAGCATCTTAGAGACAACTATCTTAACTTGGCAAGCCAGGGTAAAAGGACTTTGGGGATTTCAAAATTTTATCCCCGAAGTCGATATTTCAATTAGTTTTTAATATACCGTTAACCAAACATCATATTTCATATAGGCGATTTTGAAGCAATTTTTTATATTTTTGTAAGATAATTTCTGTTTTGAGTGATTTGAACTTTAGGGGAATAATTAGTACCCATTTCTGGACATATTATTTTCCTAAATCATTTACAGATCTCCAACGTTCATACTAGTCTTGTGTTTCCCACATGTTGTCAACCTATTCTTGTAACAGCATTCTTATCAATTTTATCCAGTGACTGAGACAAAATAAGTATTTGAACAACCTTTTATTCATAAAATTAATTCCATCGTTGGCTTTACACTTTACATTTCAATCACGTCTGCAATTTGATGACACTAGTATCATATCTTAAACACTGAGCTTTGTTAATTACCTTAATTTTTTTACGTTCTAATAAATTTTAAATCGCTTGGAAAACTTAATCCGAGGGGTCGTTCTTATATTCCCGGACAAGACAGTTTTCAATTTTAATGTAATTTTTCATTATATGAGCATGATGATGATATAATAGGGTCATTTCACATTTTCTGATTTATTTTTTTCTTGAAAAAATAGGTCAAATTAAACATGTATGTGTATGTTTTACATCTTACAAGTCTTTAGAATCAGAGATATGATTTTTTAAAAGTTGCGTTTAATTTCAAATATTTCAACGGCTGACGACACATATTCACGGATACGACAGTCGAGCTCTACCGGTTTAATTTAGAACTATGATTATTTGGTTTGTTATTTATTTAAATAAATGGTTTATTTACATACCTTATACTGCACTAGTACTTTTAAAGAAATAGAAAGTAATAATAATCTTCTCTCTTGTATATTTTGCTGTCAGCTGTCACACTTTTAGGTTAGGTTACTGTTTCATGTTGTGAAGCGTGTGTGTGTGAGAGAGATTTGTCTTTGTGTGAGTATGAATTTGTGTTATCACAAATTTAGTCCGTGTTTAAAAACGCGAAAGTTTATTAGCAAATTTATGAATGAAAAGTCGCATATTTTAAATTATTTTCTACTACTATATTTATTAAATGAGATGGATTTCATGATTTTATAAAAAAAATCGACAATAATTTTTTTTGAAATGACCCCATTATCATGGGATTATTGGTAAATTTATATTTGTCACTTTTTTCATATATCAGTCTGTATTGTTCTGCAGATTATATTAATGATATACATATATCCATATTTTGGGAATCCATTTTGACAAATATGTCAATATCAAAATGTAAGGTTATGAGCAGTTTAACTGTCACTTGAAATTTTCATTCTCCCCGCCAGAAATCATTGCTTGAAATACTGTGAAATGATTGGACGCATTCACAAATTTACATTTAGAATATAAAATATGGTGATATTTTAAATGTAAATTCTAAATCATAAATTTCTTATATTCAATATGAACCAGTAAAGGCAGATGTGTACAGTAAAATTTATGAAAGAAGTCCGATCAAGGCCATCTGCGAATTGTATCTATGAATTAAGATTTTGTGCTGTCAAATTTAGTAGTGTCTTTTACTTAGTATAAACTATGTAAACGACACTACTAAATTTGATAGCATAAAATCTTAATTCATAGATGCAATTCGTAGATGGCCTTGATCGAACTTTTTCAAAAATTTTACTGTACTTATATTTATAAATGTAAATTCGTAGGTAAATCTAAATTTCTAAATTAAATCCATCATAAACCAGCCTTAAGGGGAATAAAATTTAGGAACTATAACGAACTTACAGCACCTGTTGAAAGGCATTTTGCGGACAAACCAAAGAAATATTTTTATAATGGTTTAAAGATGTTATTGAAACGATGTAATACTTGTATCAAAAAGCAAGGGGCCTATATCGGAAAAAAAAATTTTGTTGCTGTTCTTCTAATCTTTTCTTTTCATGGCTAGTCCGGGAATATAAAAAGGACCCCTCGTATGTGTTGATGAATCATGATCAAATTTATATTGTTAACATTTCACTATACAGCCTATAAAATCAGAGTTTAAATATTTTCACAGCGATATTTGTTTACCTGTATGATAGATGTGTATGTCAAGAGCCAAGGTACACAAACATTCAAATATCGGGCACCATACAAAATTAAACGCTGAAATTTTTTCGCTTAAATTAGATTCTAAAATTATGAATTAAATTTTACTTCTACCTTAGAAATTAATTCAGTATATTTCAAGTATTGTATTTTATAGAGAATCAGATAGTAATTACATTATAATCTGTCGCATCGCATACACTGTGTAATATCACTGCATAACAAGCAATTGTAATCCATGCTATATTGATACTATGTTCCTTGTGTGATGATTTAGGTTCACTGATCACTGTTTGAATTTCGTGGCTTACACTATGTATATACGAACACGTACAACTATACAATGCATACTATGATTATGCAAGCTTAAGAGCTGTACTTCCTAGAGATACGAAAACCTGAAATAATTTTCCTGACAATAAGTTTGAAGCTTTAGAAATGAAACATCAAAGCCTGAAGAAGATAGAGGAATCATATAATAAAAATATAAAAAAATTATACTGGTTCACGAGCACACATCGCACATTTTATGATAGTTTTTATAAGACGACTCGTAAACTTTTGCAACATGAACTATGTAGACAAAAATGTATTATTACAATTTTTTTCATTTTTACCTGTCACCTTTACGTAAAGAAAGTATTGTCTTTGGTCAAAAAAATCGGTGGTGAGTTTTTAATGAACAAGCATGTTTTTGGGTCTCTAGAATACGATTTTACTAGTTTTACGATGACTATGTGTATGTGACAAAAAATTCTCCGACGAAAACTCCAATACTACAATTCTAAAAATTATAATAGGGGATTCCAGCTCAATCGAATTAAAGGAAAATAGTAAAAAAAATACGAATGTATATGCTGAATAACGAATATTAATAAAAAAAAATGAAATGGTATAATTGAGATATTTCGGAAATAAAGGGTTTTTTGTTATAGCGCTTCGACACCAATATAAAATCTATATATAATATTTTGATTGGCGACCGAAAGACCGCCTGTACATGCATAACAAATAGCGTGTTAGGAGGTGGGGATTACTACCAATGGAAGTTAAGAAATTTAAATTCGAAAGGAGAGGCTAACATTCCTGTACTGCAGTTTCCAAACAGTTTTTTTTTAACATAAATTTCTTGCATTAAACTTAATAATATAAATACACCTGTAATTATAAAGTATGTAGACTTATACAGTGTTATAATATTCATTTATTTTATGTAAATATAAATTAAAATAGCATATATTTCAAGAACATTAGGTGCATGATGAAAACAGTTTGATAAAAAAACACATAAGCGTGACGTCACGTCAATCTTTTCAAAATTCGGGAAACCATAACTCGCTTATTAATAGGAAGTTTTCCTAATATTTTCAGATGAAATTATAAAAAAAAATTGTGGAATCCCCTATTCTTTCGTAATCTTCTTCTTTGCATCTATATGAAGAGCTAATTAGGTTCTGGTTAAATGGTCAACCGGAAATTACCTTATTTAAAGTTCTTAATAGTTTTTCTTGAACGCAGTTAAATACCATTTTTTAACATTTTATGTGATTATCAATATGGATGTTATTATCTATACGGTTTAATTTTGCATTTTCCTTCATATTCAATAGATATTGAGTTACAGAATTATGAAGAGATTAACTTTAATAAATCAGACAGCTTTGCTATAATTATGGAAACAGATGACAGTTTCAAGTGCAATTTACATAGTATACGCTATCTAAATTGCACTTCGTGTTATAAATTTATTGGATTTATAGAATCTTTTCCAAGGAACTTTCGGTATGGAATTTGTAGAAAATAGTACATGTATATTCGTGCTACAATTTTACTGGATATGTAGAATCTTTTCCGAGATCTTTTCTAAGGAACTTTTGGTATGGGATTTGCACAAAATACATAGAATTGGCGGAAGGTAATGTGCTGGCTACATCTGATTTTTATTCATGATAACCGCATTTTATTGAGCATAGACATAGTATGACTCCTGGAGCAATAACTCTGGAACTATTTCTAGAAACCTAAGATAGGGCCATGTTACAATTGCACAGATCGCTGTGACAAAAGTGGTTAGCCCTTAAAGCTCTCATCTCTCAATTAAAATAATAATACGTAATTATCAGGTGTTTAATTGTATTATGTAATTCATAACTAATCCTGAAGTATTTTGTTATGTTTGATAATTTTAATTAATAATTTTATCTGTACAAAGATAAAAATATATTCATATGACAGAATTTATATCAAGTGTTTACACATATTCGTATCTATAAAATATATTCTTTACGTTGACATATGCTGAAGTCTATTCATCCTTTTTTCATATTTCAAAAGTCATTTTCTTTATGTTCTAAAACATACAAAGATGCATTGGTTTGCGAAAATCTGACAGGAAATGTCGTCATATCAAAAGCCTAGCGTAAAGAAAATCGAACATAAAAATGTATTCAATTCAGATTTTGCAAAGAAATAAATTTGCTTTCAGACTGCTTGGCTGGTGAGCAAAAAATCAGAGAAAACACGATGATGGAGAAACAAATGGGGCCGTAACTGCTTTTATGAAAATATAATGTGTCTATGCAGCATTTCATATCAGTATTTTTATGTGTATGTTTATTTGCGAACCACAAATGTGATGAGGTTGATAACCTTATATTTTTCTGTATACATTTTCTCCAAGCGAAATTTATTTTACAAATTTCCCGAGCTAACTGAATTGTAACGATCAAATTATGTTTATTACATTCATTTAACCAGACAATTTTTCAGGGTAAATACACATTTTATTTTTAGAAACTTTAATGCGAACATCTCAGGAATAAATAATTTTTTTTTGTTTTTCTTTTCCTACATTTTCTCAATTAAGGATATAAATTGCTTGCCTGAAGCTTGCTTACCGTCACACGTTCACGTGGAACAACATTTTCAATTCTAACAAAATTTAATTTAATTTTTGTGTAAGTGCTTCAGAGATATGACATTTATCGATAAGGGTTCTAGAAGTAATTGAAAACTGAACTGAATTCCATGAAATTTAAAGATGTAACGATGTGGCTTACAAGCAGCTTCAAAGCTTTGTGCTAGGACCATGCCAGTATAATTGAGAGTAAGAATATAACTCGAGGGAGGTAACGAAGTTCTGAACCTGCTTTACCGACGAAGACTTACTAACTGGTGGTGGTGGTGGACTATAGCTATCACTTTATTGATGAGGAACACGCACACTTAGATATTTACTATATGTTACAGTAAATGTAGATATTTGGATAAAGTGCACATTGCCCGGCAACTGTAGAGATTTGTGTGGCCAGCACAAGACCTCTCGCCAATTCAATATTAGGCTATATAAGTAAATATTGTATTTAACATTTCTGGTACATACACAAAAATTCTAATTACATCTATTATTAATATTTTTTAATTAATTCTGTAATTAAGTTTCCTCCTATTCTTCTAAATGTTCAAGATTCTTAAAATTCGTTGACGAGATTGGCGGTATTTCTGATGCTTGCATGTAATATATGTATCTACCGTGAGTATTTTTTAACGTAAAACTACAGAATAAACATGTATACAGAAGCTACAGTCAGAGAGAGAAAGAGTATGCCAACAAATTTAAAGGGCTAATCGGATAAAATCGGATTGTTTCGGCATATCTTCGTATCTTACGATTCTTTGTTCTTTTCATTATCTCGACGTGAAAATTTTCCGTTAGGGGTCAATAATAAAAGTATATTGAGACACACAAATTGATTTCTAATAAGAACAAATATGTTATATTTTCAAAAAACGATAGGAATAATCGTTATCATAAGGAAAATCATTATATTTCACATATTCTGGAAGAGCTGTTGTCTCAGCTTATCACACCCATGTATTTTAGGGTTATGGCTAATTCAAGCAAACCAAACACGTCTTCTCACTTTTGACATATGTAATTTTGTGAACTGTTTGTGAATTTTAGAAGTGGTGTTAGTTTCTAATGAAATGGATAGATATGAAGAAAGTAGAATCGGGAGGACTTGTTTGTTCATATAAGGACTGTATAAATAGATTTAAAAAATGGAGAAAGGGAAATGTAAGTTTTTTTCGTTTCCGCAAGATCCAGAAATGTAAGTTATGTAAGACGACTACCATATTATGTAAAATGTATATTCATTTAATAAATATAGGTGTAAATTCAGGTATTTGTTTAATAAAAATATAATTATATGATTATTTTTATTTGATTTCTGTTTAATTCGTTAATAAAATTAAAATTTTAGTACTTTTGTGTTCTAATTTTTCTTTTACCATTTAAAATAATTTAAATTTCGCGCGTAAATTTGCCAACAAATTTAAAGTTCAAGGTCATAAACGTAAAATCGCAACAACAATGGTGCCAACAAGGAGTGTCGCTTCTCTATAAATGTTTTCTGTGGTAAAACATTGGATTTGTCATATGTATGGTTACTTGACATTTGATTGACAGCAATGTATTTGCCGGTCCCATTTAAAATGAAACATAGGGAACGAATTTGACGTATGATAAGACGTCAATAGAGGTTAATTTTGTTTAAATAATTATACCTACTTTCTAAATTAAATTTAGTTGTAGAAAAAATATTGTGTGCACCTTGAGCCCGAGTGATTTTCTGACTTGGCTATATTTCTTACAATATTTAAAAATCATTCCCTATGTTTAATTTTAAATGAGACAGGCAAACACATTACTTTCAATCAAATGTCACGTCATAACTTATAGGAAAATTCAACGGTTATCTGTCATACTGACAAGATGTCATTAGAGGTTAATTTTGTTTAACTATTTTCTAAAAATTAAATTTACTTGTAGAAAAAATATTGTGTGCACCTTGTGCCCGAAATATGTTTAGTGCTCTCTAGTGGTTTTCTGACTCCGCTAAATTTCTTACAATATTTAAATATATAATTTCTGTCAAATTCGTTCCCTATGTTTCATTTTAAATGGAACGGGCAAATACATTGTTGTCAATCAAATATCGAGTCGTAGCTATGGATATAGCAAACCCAATGTTTCCCGTTAAAAAATACTCACGGTATAATGTAATTAATAATTGTTTTTTTGAATAGATAGCACTGATTTGAATATTAACGTTTTGTTTTTCGTTTTGACATGTAACTAAAAGTATAAATATAAAATAAAATAAAGTTAAATAAAACAAGATTAGTAACTGAGTGACTGTTTTTAATTTATCTCGTCCTAAACACAAAACCAACAATAATAAAATAAATATTTTAATTTTTCAATTGGTTTCCAAGGAATTGTTTCAGCTGTGAGATTCATTGCAACGGAAATCTATAGATAATAAAAATGTTAAATGTATATCGGATAGAGAATTTTATATTCTTTAATCTTTGTAATAAAATAAATTTCCAAAAAATAATATTTAGAATATTTTTATTAAAAAACTGCTACTTCCGGTTGTCCAATTGTTATCAAAATCTTTTCAGCTCATCCCATTAATATCAGAAGAAGGAATACGTAATTAAATTGGTCTTTAGTCTTATAGAACTTGAAAAACTGTCCCTTCAACATACACACACACACATACACACACACACTCACACAGATACATCATTGTAAAAAATGTTAAAATCCAGTACCTCTCTTAGCTAGAGGTAAAAAGTGTTGTTGCACTGTGTAATGCTCCATTTCTAACAACCGTGATGTGTCTATTTGCCATCTGACTTAATTTGAGCAGACCATACTTGATTTTAAAAAATATCTGGACGTTTAAATGTTACACTCTTGTTAGACCACCCGTTATATATTCGTCACTTGAAATTGTACGAGTATTTGGATATCTCTATAAAGTATGTACGATTAATAGTTCCTCTTCCTGATCGTATATTATGGATTTTTTTTTGTATTCTGTATAAAGCGAAAGTGACAAGGGATTCAGGTTAGAGATGATGAATTGCTCGTGTACAAATACATATTTATATAAATCTTCAATGTACTGCCAAAAACAATGTTCAAATGCATGTAGTAAGTTTGAGAAACATCGCTTTAAAGTTTGAATACGTGTATTCGCAATGTGTAACTTTGGAAGCGAAACTCATTTTCTTTTTACTTGAAAAATTCTTTTCTTCGGTGCATGTAATCATGTTTCAAAATGGAAAATAGTTGCCTACAATATTATAAGATGGAAACTGGTTGTCATATTTCAAGAATATTTTGCCTGAGAAAAAGTTCTTGAAGTAGGCACGGAAAATATATTTAGAAATTATTTTCAACACAACGTTCAAAGTTTGTAATAGAAAACAAAGCAAACAAAACAAGATATTTTAGCAATAGAACTTGCAACAGTTTATTGATTTACGACTAACGATGAATTTATATTCGATTTTAGAAGTAAATCATATTACTTTCATCCCTTTGGGGCAAATAACCATATTATTGGCTGTAAATCAAATTTATTTCCAGATGTAAATCTATAAATACTAACGAGACATTTTATTAGGGGCTGCTGAACTGAAACTGAATTATTTGAATTTACGATTCCCGAAGCTAAAAAGGCCAATAAGGTTTCTATAAACTAACTATAAAAAGCTCATATGAAGCTTTAAATCTTTAATACGATGGACCCGTTAGAATTATTGGGAACAGAAAATCAGCTAGGCTGTCTAAAACGAAATTTGCACTATAGAGTTATTTATCTGTCTTTTGAAATTAAATTGTTACCCATTATTTATTTGAATATATCTGTCCTACAAAAAACCAATGACAGGAGAGGTAGACTGAATAGCAAAGAACAAACAAACATTAAATATTACAAGTAACAAAAATAGTATAGTTTAAATTTAAAGTAGCACATATTAAATGAATAAGTCTGGTTGTTCTGGAAGAGAAATGTAAAGTGCACACATGCGGTGGATGGGAGATTTAGATAAAATATTGGTGTGAGGTATGGG
The DNA here is from genome assembly GCA_943142095.1 of Ophonus ardosiacus. NCBI lineage: Eukaryota > Metazoa > Arthropoda > Insecta > Coleoptera > Carabidae > Ophonus > Ophonus ardosiacus. The sequence goes on from OW964824.1 coordinate 16,905,037, forward strand.
AAGGTAAAATAAGTTAGTGCTCTTAGTTCTTACGGGACTGGCTTTAAAACAGATCAAGTTAAGGCACAAGGGATCATCCACTCGGTTGTTGATAAGTTTGTTAAGAAAATGGATGGAAGAATAAGCTACAGTCAGACAGCTTTGGAATAGAAAATATTTTGATAAAAGTATCATAAGACAAAGTTCGGGGAGGATAAATGCGCATTATTTTGAAGTAAACAAATTTCAAAGATTTCTTTTGAATATTTTCTAATATGGTAATTTGATTAGAATATATTGGGTTTCAGATTAAAGCACAGTAATCAAGTATAGATCGTATGAAAGCATAACATAAAGTAAATATGGTTTGAATATTATAAAAATTACGACTGCGCTATGGTTACTTACACATTTATCACCTCTACAAGTCAATTTAACATATGACTGCTCTGTCGGTATATTACATAACTAAACAAAATGCCGTACTTCTGTGTAAAGGAATACAGAAATAAAATTGGGAATTCATTTGCAAAAACGAAAGTAAAAAATGTTTAGATTGGATTGATGCAATAGCTCAAGAAGAATGGAAAATAACGGTATATTAAAATTAAAAAATATAGTCGTTATTTATTGAGTAGTATTGTAAGTACAAAGTGTACATTTCATTATTTTTTGTTATAATGGAGGACCCCATTGTGGCAACTGTAGCAAAAATTTTGTGTGTTTCGAGCGCAAATGGATATTCTCGCAATCGACACTATTTAACGCTAACCAAATAGGTTTTATACGGTTCAATTTTTACCTCTCGCTAAGAGAGGTATTGGATTCATGCTAAAATTCACATATCCAGATTTTATTGAATAAGCACGATTTAAGGTCCCTAGAATCCGATTATAACATTTTTAAAATGATGTCTGTGTGTGGGTGTGTGTGGGTGTGTGGATGTGTGTATGTGTGTGTGTGTGTGTGTATGTATGTATGTATGTATGTATGTATGTCTGGATGTTGTAGTCACGATTCCTCAAAAACTATAAGACTTAAAAAATATTTAACTGCAGTTTCCTCAATCTGACATTCCTGGGAAGAGCTGAAAAGGTTTTGGTAACAATTGAACAACCGAAAGTAGTAGTTTCTTAGAAAAATTCTTCTAAATATAATTTTTTGGGAGGTTTTTTTATTACCGTGTGGGCGCTTACCAGGCGTCACCTCACGGGCACTCATAGCTGGTGTGGAGAGTGCACCACAGGGGTCACTTTTGTGCCATTTAAAATTGGTAAAATATATCGTCATCATTACCGATGTCTACATGTGTTGTAGATACTGGCACACCCAGAAATGGGTAATATGCCGTGATGATATATTTATTTATTTATTTATTTATGTTTTTTTATTAAATATTGAAGAACATAAAATTCTCCATCTAATACACTTAATTTTTTTATTATATCTTGTATAAATTTAGAGATAAAGACACTATAATTTATAGAGTGAACTAATCGCAGAGGCTACGGCACTAAGGAAACCAGTTGACAAATTCCAATGTTTATAACATAATTTGTAAATGACACATGTCAGTGTTTAATTTTTCTTATTGTTTTATTAATTAAATATTTGAAATTGTAGGTAAAATTGTGGTAAAATGCATATATCCATCAGAAATACCGCCAATCTGGTTAATGAATTGGAACAATCTCTAACATTTAGAAACTTCCTCATACAATGAAAAATAGATATAATTAGAATTATGTGTGTGCAGAAGACATGTTAAATATAATAAAAAACAATATTTGGGTAATGTTCTATTATATTTTGGTATAAAACGACGGTTCGAAAGCGAAGTGCAATACAATACTTATATAGCGTAATATGGAAATGGCGAGAGGTCTTGTGCTGGCCACAACAGATTTTTTTTTAAGGATTTACATACATGGCCAATTTAAAAAAATCACAAGAAAATCTTCGTTTATATATAAAAAATCTGTTGTGGCCAGCACAAAACCTTCCGTCAATTCGATGTATTTTGTATATATCCTATACCAAAAGTTCCTTGAAAAAGGTTCTGTATATCCTATAAAATTGTAACACGAACACACTATTTTTTACAAATTCTATACCGAAAGTTCCTTTCCCTATTTTATTAGGGGTCGCTGTTTCTTACTCTTCTCTTTTAATCCTTCCTGTCCAACGCATCTTCTTCACACAATTCTTCCTCTCTCAAATCTTCTGCTACACAGTCCTTCCATCTTCTTCTCTTTGGAGGGACACTCTATATAATTCACACATAACTTTCTGACCCTATACTTTCAACTTTGGTTTTGCATTTGACACTAACATCTGTCAATTAAATTTTTCTGAATATATCTGTTGTTTCCATAATTTTAACAAAGCTGACTAATTTTTGAAAGTTAATCTCTCTTAATGTCTCTATAACTCTATATCTATTGAATATGAACGAAACTGTATAATCAAACCGTATAGAGAATAAGATATTCTTTCATATTGATAATCACAAAATGTCGAAAAATAATATTTAACTGAGTTTTTTCAAGAAAAACTGTTAAAAACTTCAAATAAGGGTACTTCCGGTTGACCAATTATAACCAAAATCTAATCAGCTCTCCATATGGTTGTAAAGAAGAGGAATACGAAAGAATCATAATTTTTAGAATTGTAGTTGTGGAGTTATCGTCGGAGAAAAATTTGTCACACACACACACACACACGGACACACACACAGACACACACACACACATACATACATCAATGTAAAATTAGTAAAATCGTATTCTAATGATGTTAAAACGTGCTTATTCATTGAAAACTCACAACCGATTTTTTTGACCAAAAACAATACCTTCCTTTTGACGGAAGGTAAAAAAAAATGTCTGTAATCTTAGTGTAATTCGATAAAAATTGGTCCATCATAAAACTCCTTCCAACTCCCTATAAAATCCTCAGTCTTAGCGAAATAAATACCCATATCTATCCCGTTTCGCTACGTCGATATTTCTAACGAGATCCGTACATCACGTCCGTTTTGGAACAAACGGCGATACGAACAAAAGAACGAATCACGTTCAACAGGAATCACACGATCTCCAACGATGCTGTTCAAAAACGAAAACAAAATGACGGAAACCGACGAGACGATCTTTATTTGCTATACTTGCGAGCAAATGGGGTTGTTATATCAGAATATATTGCGTTCTGATAGTCGGAAAGCGATACATTTTTATTTTTCCCATCTTAAAAGATATTCCATAGGACAGATATAGCTACACGAATGCTAAATTTTAAAAATACGAACGAAAATAACAAGGTTGTAACTGCAAGAAAGTAATACCTATACCGAGAAAATTAATTTGAATTAACATTTTTTTAACTCTAATAATGAATTACATAAATTGCATAAAACTTAAAAACCATGTTAAATCCCTATATTCAAAATGTTAATATATTTTAGGAGAATTTTCTCTTTGTAATATTATCAACAAAAAACCGCAAATCGAGTCAGTTTTGACCCTAGTTTGGTCAGGCAAGTATTAAAGTAAGTATTTCTATCTATACTATGTTAAGGCCTATTTATAATGAAGTACGCAAGCGGTAACGCAGTTGCAATAAGGTATTCCTATATACTGATTTTAAATGAAAAGTAACGCAGCGCCACAATCAGTATCGCAATAAACAAGACGGAGAAGATGATCAACTCCTATCTTTCTACCTTACTGCTACAATCAGCCAATCAGAATTCAGTGTTTCAGTTTTACTATAAAAATATGTATTATCGACAGGTTCATGAACTGTCACAACTACTAAATAAATACTATATTTTCGTCATTGTCCATTTCTATTTAATTTATTTTATAAACTAACTTTATTCCTTCCGTCAATTCAATGTATTTGTACAAATCAGATACCAAAAGTTCCTTGGAAAAGATTTTATATATCCTGTAAAATTGTAACACGAACACACTATTTTTTACAAATTACATATTGCAAGTTCCTTTGAAAAGGTTCTATAAATCCAATATAATTATATCACAAATGTACATTCTATAAATTGTACTTCACACTTCCTCATTCCTATACAACGCAGTTCTTCCTCTCTCAAATATTCTGCTACGCAGTCCTTCCATTTTCTCTTTGGCCTTCCTCGTACTCCCGGCATTGAAACTGCAAGTCACTTGTGAAGGACACTCTGTCACTTATGTTACTTTCTGATCCTATACTTTCCACTTTGGTTTTGCACTTGACACTGACATCTGTCAATTAGAATTTTTTGAATATACATATCTGCTGTTTCCATAATGTTTGCAAAGCAGATTGATTTTTGAAAGTTAACCTCTCTTAATCTCTCTATAACTCTATATTTATTGAATATGAAGGAAAATGTATAATCAAATCTTAAAGAGAATAAAATTTTCTTTCATATTAATGATCATAAAATGTTGAAAAATGATATTTAACTGGGTTTTTTCCAGAAAAACTGTTAAAATCTTCAAATAAAAGTACTTCCGGTTGACCAATTATAACCAAAATCTAATCAGCTCTTCATATGGTTGTAAAGAAGAGGAATACGAAAGAATCATAATTTTTAGAATTGTAGTTTTGGAGTTATCGTCGGAGAAAAATTTGTCACACACACACACACGGACACACACACACAGACACACACATAGACACACACACACAGACACACACACAGGCATACACACACACGGACACACACACACACACACACACACATACAGACATCAATGTAAAATTAGTAAAATCGTATTCTAAGGATTTTAAAACGTGCTTATTCATTGAAAACTCACAACCGAATTTTTTGACCAAAAACAATACCTTCCTTTTGACGGAAGGTAAAAAACGCCATTAGTCTACCCACGATGACAAATAGTGATTTGATTGTAAAATTTATGTTAAAAGTTTTATTTGTACATAAACTTAGTTATCGTTTTATTGAACAGGAAACTGTTGCACATTGCATGACAACTATTCCTACTCCATTTGGTTCTCCTTGCAATATCGTACAATATCTCGTGCATATGAAATCTTGAATTTGCATTTGGGCTTTCAGTGATGACTATGGGATCAGAATAACAAAGCTTTGTGTATACGAGTTCACCAAATGATATTGTATGAGCGTCGAATCAAAGTTGAAGAGATAGCTGTGGAATAAACATTCCCAAGACCCTGTTGGAGCAATTTAGTGAAACAAGTTGGATTTTAACTTCGTATCTATACTTCTGGGACGAAGGAACAATAAAAACAAGGGGTAACTCTGCTCACTCCATCAAAATACAGAGTGATCAAAGAGTAATGATCCAGTTGGCAATACAATTCTGGGATCATTTTATTCCACAATTTTTACAAGAGCAGATGAAAGCGGAAATATTAATTGACATGTTATTTTGACAATAAATATAAATACGAAGGGTGTTCTGAATGTTTTAGGAATTTTACCAGTAACCGATAGTTGTTTGTATTTGAAAAACTCTGAATTGATGGTTAACACGTTCACTGCCGACCATCTGCCCTGTTACTGCCTGTTATGCCGGGTCTTAGTTGTGGAAACTAACTATATCACAATTATTTTTACTATGCCATATGACAGAACACTTGCGTCATTACATTTTTGGTAATGGGACTCTAGAAATTAGTGATGTGAGATGTATTATGAGTTTTTTATACCAACTCATGGTTTTCCTTTCACTGGCATGTCAGCATTTAGTCCTGGCAATGTACTCCCGACATATTGATTATATTATATTATCGCTTTTGGTTTTCTAATACTTCTCCAAATTTTTTGTTCTGTAATTCTGCATCTGATATAAGCTTTTTGTCACGATAAGAACGTACTTTCTTTTGCACCGATGATCTCGGCAATTGATTGTCCATTGTAGAACTCAGAGTGCCCAAAACCCAAAACCAACTATGTACCTGTATAAAGTGTACCTAAGGTGCCTATAAGAGCGCAACTGTAAGTTCCTAATGCCTGTGAGATACTGAAGCATAGAAGAATGTATATAATGATGGCACAGACGTTGTGTCATCGGCATAGCACGCAAAATACCAGATGACACAACGTATGTGTCATAGGCAGTGAACGTGTTAAAAGGGAATAGTGTGCCGTAGAATATATTGTCACAAATAATTGATTCTGTCAGTTAGCTGTTGAAATGCAAACGTATTTAACCTATTTTCTTAACATGGAAAACGCTAAAAATCAGCAAAGGGCAATCATTTTCTTTTTGTGGAAATAAAAACTAAGACATTAGAGATTCTCAAACGCCTTCAAAATGTTTTTGGCGATGATGCAGAATCTAAGAGTCCTGTTTACCGTTGGGTCAAGTTGTTTGAAGAAGGAATAACTTCACTTGAAGATAACCCAAGGAGCGGCCGGCCAAAACATATGTTACCGACGAAAATGTGAAGAAGGCGCTGCGTCTGGTGCTAGAAGATCGTCGGGTGACCATTAGGGACGTAGTTCAGACCCTAGACATTGGTCTTATGCAAGCGCATGAAATTCTTCATGTTCATTTATGAATGAGTAAAGTTTTAGCTCGATGGGTGCCTAAGCTGTTGGGACCGGAACAGAAACATGCGAGAGTTGATTTATGTGAACAACTTCTTTCCTTAGTGAATACGATTTTACTTTTACGAATCTTGGTAGCAAGCACTTCAGAATTTCATATTCGCTTTTTGTTTCAGGATTTTTTTGGGTTTTATACTATTAAAATAGAAAAATTTATGACAGTTGTATATAATAAATGTGTAAATTATATATAAATTGGCTTTGAATAGAAATGTAGCAAAATAATGACATTAGTTTAACACTTTCGCCTTGAGTCTTACGCTTGCAGGCGAATATTTTGAGACACGTATGCTACCAAATTTTCGCTTCATAGCGAAAAGCGAAAACAAATGGCTCATTTGATAGAATTCTAAAGTGCGTGCTGTCACTACAGCTCCTAAGCCAGTGCTCTATATTTTAACTAAAAATGTTTACACTGCGCTGTATTTATGTTCTGTATTTTATTTTTGACTTCTCATAAATTGTTATGCAATAATGTGACCAATAAAATTATTGATTAATGAAAATCTGAACTGGAGATTTCACTGCGCTGATTTAATTAAAAAATTAAATGTTGTCTGCTATCAAATTAGGCATTTAAAACAAATACTAAATACAAATCAGCTTTTAATGTTCTACCACGCATTTGTCGAATCTAGACTCCGTTATGGTATCTGTTTCTGGGGAAATTCTCCTGCCACCTATAATGTATTTATTTGCCAGAAGAGAATTGTAAGATGCTTAGCTGGAGCCAATTATAATGAAACATGCCGTAATATTTTCCAAAATTTAAAAATACTCACAATAACTGATGTTTACATATACGAGATGTGCATTTTCATATATAACAATACAAGTTCTTTTCCTTTAATTTCGGACAAACATGAACACTATACTAGAAGTAATCACAATTTTTATATATTTAGCTCTAGAACGAACTTAGTTAAAAATTACCGGATACTTTAAAATCAGTTAAATCCGAACATATGTTTAAAAAGAAACTAAAAGGTTTTTTATTAGAGCACAACTTTTATAATATAGATGAGTATTTACATTTGTAATTGTTTTAGTTTTTAAGTTGACTTTTTCTATACTCTGTATTTTGAGTCCACAGAAAATATAGTTATTTTCGTAACAAGTTATGAAAAATACCAAATATCATGCGACTGTAAATTGACGCACGACGCGTAGTGGAGTGCAAGTCAATACACACGAGCTAAGATATTTGTATTTCATACAAGTTATGAACATTATTTTTTAGACGAGCATAAATAAATTTTACTTTTTTTACAAAACTGAAATTTAGGTTAAACGTACGGACAGCTGACAAATGAATAATGTATACATATAGCCAGAAAATAATGACATAGTAACCTAGCAACCGTGTCAACTATTACGATATGAAATATATCGAAACACTAATGTCATATGTTTAACTTTCAGTGTTAGGATACTGCGATGATATATCATACTTATCACAATGGTCGTCTAAAAAAGTATTATTATTATTATTATAAAATCATTATTATTATTATTATTATTATTATTATTATTAATTATTATATTATATTATTCAATAAATCTTTACGTCCTGGTTGGGTATGAATTGTGAAACGCATGTCTGTATTTTATTCTTAGTACCTACTAAACTCAATTGTCATTGACATAAATCAAATTCAATTTAAAGTAAAATAGAAACTTATTTTTGATCCGTTTTTTAGTAAAATTTTTACTCAGGAACAAGTAAATTTTTCCTGAATATTCTATACTTATTTCCCTCGTACTTCCTCAATTGATTTTATGGTAATATAAGAAAATATCTCAAGAATTATCTACTTGTTGAAAAACTTGTTAATGGGCGTTACAAAACTTTGTCGAAAAGACTTTGCAAAGAAGAATTTTTTTTTTTGTTAGAGTTGGTGTGAAAAAAATAATTGATTTCCAAACAAAAAAGACATAGAAGTTGATTAGGTTTTACGGAAAATTAGAAACATCGAGAAAAGTATTTTATTCACAATCTGTTTTCCGACTTTTAAAAAGTTGCGAAGTGAGTTATTGGGCGCGTTCGGCACCCCGGCAGCACTGGCAGCGATGAGCACCGCTGAGCGTCGATGATTGCCGAATGCAATTGCTGGAACAATCACATTCAACCATTCATTGTGTTCGGCAAACTTTGGTGGTCAGAGATGGCAGCGATGAGAGGTGCTGAACGCGACCATTGTTAATCTCATTTTCCAAGAGGTCGGAAAGTATAGATGAGGTTATACTCACGCTATACTTTCCAACCTGTCACATCCCATCTTCGGGGCTATTTGCCATTCCCACCCTGAGAGATCAGTGACTTGTAAACAAAGCTTATTAACATTTTATTTGTAAATAAATGTAGATATATGAGAAATCAAAATTTAATATTAGATAACAAACTGAACTGACAGTTCATGTGACAAATGAACAGGCTCAAACCATTCGTTTATTATTATTGTTATTTAAATATCAATTACTCATTACTGATTTTCGATTGTGAATAAAATAATAAACAAACCTAGGTGAAAAGTGTCATCTCGGTCTATAGCAAAACACGACGCTTCGCGCCTTAGTTAGCTATTTTCGCCCTCAACAACAATGAAACACTTTCCTTCTCGGTTAGTAATGTACTATTTTGTACCCATAAAATTACAATTGTATAAACATGTTGTTCAAATGGTCAAAAAGGCATATAAGACACTTGGGTTTATTTTTTGTGTAGCCAAATGTTATGAACATAAAGCTTCACTAATATTACTTTATAATGCTCCAGTACGTCCTATTGTTGAATATGCCTCTCAGGTTTGGAATCCAATGTACAACAAAAATATAATTCTTATAGAGTCAATACAAAAGAAATTTATATCCTTATTAAAATATAAATTTTCCTTCGACAACTTGAGTTACAATGAAATTTTATTAATATGTAATTTAAAATCACTTGAACAAAGAAGATCGCAAGCTGATATGCTTCTCCTCTTTAAATTATTAAATAACCATATTGATAACTATAATATTATAGACTATATAAGAATTCATATTCCATCTATTTATACTCGCAATAGAAACTTTTTTTATGTATCAAAATGCAATACAAATAATTACAGGAATTCACCCTTCAACAGAGTCATGGGAACTTATAATAAATTATATCAACACATATAGACATCTTTCATTTATCCCTAGCTCAGTTCAAGGGTGTACTACATAGAGTTACTTAATGTCTTTCATGTAAATCTTTTTTATGTGTTTTATGTTATCTACTATTATTTTATATGTTGTGGACTGTGTGACTATGTTATTACTTTTGTTGCTGTTAATCAATGGAAGCCTTTAATTGGGCAACTGTTGCCTTCCCAAATATTTCAAATAAATAAATAAATGATTATATTCAACAATGTACTCCTAATACCAATGCTCTTCATAAATGTAGAACACGTTCTCAGTGCATTATTATTAAAATTTAGAAATGACAGTAAACAAAATGAAGAAAATACGTGGAGTTGTTTGTCCAGTAAAATGTTGTTAAGTCTTGGAGTCTCCCAAGAGAATTGTACAAATAAAATAATTTAATTTAAAATCCAGCACGTTGTTTAGCAGTCAGAGCACACGGTTATGAAATGCTTGTCATGTTTCTGCTTTATTTTCTCTCGTTTAGACTTTAAAGAACTGTATTACTGGGTTTCACAAATAAAAGAAAAAGAAAAGGAGTTGCACGATTATGTTTTATATTTTACAATAAGCATTTTATTCATTTCATTATAAACTCGAAATCAAATAGAGATAGCAATCTCTGATTTCAAAATGGGGTGCCGTGACATTTTATCCAACACCGACTCAAGATTATACTACTCGTAGTTACTATTGTTATTTGAAATAACAAATGTACAAAATTATTCATTCCATGAGAGAATATGACGTCACGGAGGAATTATTACTGATTTTTGCATTTTTACCTTCCGCCACCTTTAGGTAAGGAAGGTATTATCTTTGGTCAAAAAATTCAGAGGTGAGTTTTTAATAAATAAGCACGCTTTATTTATTTATTTATTAATACAACTACCCAACAGGCTAAGCCCAAATTAAGGGTAGGAATATAATACATATTACACAAAGATATACTTTTTGCATATAATTTTGAAAAATTTTGCAAAGTCAAAAGAAAAAATATCGACAGCAGAAAAGTGTAGTACAAGAGCATTTTCACGACGTTCAAAAAGACTCCTAAAATTAAACATAACCAACAACTGTTGATACGTTATTGAATATACTGGGTACCTATTATGAACTTTGTAATAAAGATATTTTAGGAATTTCTTTTGAACAGACTCGAGAAAATCTTGATGGACTTCATGTTCATATATAGGGTTCCAGATAATATGGCAGTATTCAAGTTTAGCCCCAACAAATGAATAGTATAGGCTTTTAATAGCTGAAAGATTTTGGAAAGATTTACTGTTTCTAATTACAAATCCCAGCATTCTCATGGCTTTATTGTACGTGTCTTCTATACGGGGAACAAACGTAAATTTATTGTCAAACTTTATCCCAAGATCTTGTACAGTTGCTGAACGTGATATGATAACATTATTGATACTATAATTATAATTAAATGGAGTCAATTTTCGTGTAAAAGATATTGATGTACATTTGTTTAAATTAAGATATAATTTATTAATTGAACACCATTGATAAAGACGTACCAAGTCTTCTTGGAGAAGATCGCTGTCATGCACAGAGTAAATGGGATAAAATATTTTTAGGTCATCGGCAAAGAGGGTTCCTACTATACGAATTTACTATTTTTAAGGTGATGTATGTATGTGTGTCTTTGTGTCCGTGCGTCATTGTGTCCGTGTGTGTGTGTTCATGTACGGCAATTTTTCACCGACAATAAGTTCAATACTTCAATTTTAAAAATTATAATTCTTCCGTATCCCTCTTCTTTACATCCAAATGAAGAGATGATTAGATTTTGGTTATAAATGGACAACCGGAAGTACCTTTTTTGAAATTTTTAACAGTTTTACTTAAAAAACGCAGTTTAATATTTTTTTTTGTAATTTTATGTAATTATCAATACGAAAGAATATCTTATTGTCTGTACGGTCCCATTACACAATTTCCTACATAATTAAAGTTAAAATTAAAGAATTATAAAGAAATTAACTTTCATATAACAGCTAGCTTTTATATAGTTTATGTTCGTCGTGTTATTTTATTGGATTTATAGAATCTTTTCCAATGAACTTTTGTAAAAGTCAAACTTTCTGGTTAGTGGTTAATAATAGAAATAACCAATCACAGCACAGAATAGAATGGGATATATTTAGAGACATTTGGCTGAACCTCTTTGACAGATGTTGTGTGAAAATAGTGAAATCGAAATCATCTGCAAATGAAGAAGAAATTATTACTGAGTTCGTTAACTGATTTTGAGTACTTGTCGAATCACTTGTCATTCAGCTTCTTTCGAAGATGTAATGTAATAATTACATAAATATTCTAATCTGTTAATTCAGCAACACCACACGTCGGTACGAAATGGTACAAAAGATGGAAAAAAGCAGCTCCAACCTTCAAAACATTATTCAAAGTTCGTGACATCTGTGATAATTTTGAGGACTACCCCAAATTACGAAAGAAGCTTGTTATTTTACCGATATAGACGTTAATTTCACTTTCACATTCTTTTTACCAATATCTCACCTCACTTGTTCTCAAAATGAGATGAGATTGAAGTGAGGTGAGCTGAGATTGTTGCTTAACAAATAGAACGCAATTTAGAGAAAGAACGGAATACCTGTTTATCATATGTTTTATTTATCATTATCTTGACATTTTCATTTTGTTTTCGAATTTATTTTAAATATCTGACAAGGTGGACCTGCTAAGACGATGAAATGTCAAAGAATAAATCTACATCGTACGAATTTTCATTGCAAATAACATCATAAAACAATTCAATTTATTTATTAAATTTATAATTAAAGAAATACAATTTCACTTATTAATATTAAATCATCAACATTAACACTTTCTGAAATATTCAACTGAGGCGAGACACTCAACAAGCATCACCCCGCTTGGTAGCTCAGTATCGGCAAGGGGGGAGGAATTCGCCTCACTTCATCTCATCTCATTTGGGACAAATAGAACTGTCAAAATTACTGAGACAACTGAGGTGAGCTGAGATGAACTGAGATTGTGTGTAAAAAGAATGCACCTATTGTGAACGCTATTTTATAATCTCTTAACTACTAATTATAACCATAACTACTAACACTAACCACTAATTTCGTGTTGTGAATGAAGCTTTACCTTGTCAGTGTCAAATGATGAACGAAAACTGCGAGCATCGTATAATAAATAACTGTTAGTTATTTATATTTTGTTATTGATTTCATTCTAGCAGCATCCAATATATTATTAATTAGAGAGAATAAATTATAAATGTAAATCAATTCTGTGCAAAATAAATTTATATTCATTCGTTGCGGGAATGTAAAAAATAAGAAAAATTTATGAAATTCAACAGATCTGAAATTAAATCTTTCACATATACGAGTACATTATGTTTGCTTTTCATTTTGTCGAGATATTGGTAAACATATATGATTAAATTTCGGAACGTCACTACGATTATTTTCTAAATCCTAGTAAATCCTTTGAAGATTCATCTTTGAGAATTTTAGTGGCTGAAACAACCTGAAAATGTTCACTAGCACCTGTTGCCAACGTAATAACTTTGAAACGTATCCCGCAAAAGCCCACGAAGTTTATAGCAGGACGATCTCTTGAGAAATGAATGCCGGAATAATATTTATCCTCCATTTACTTTCCTGCTGAAGTGGCTAGGATGTTTTCATAAATGAGATATGATCCTGCATTCACTCAAATTCAAATGGAATATTCATTGGAGATATAAAACAAATATTCGCATGTCAACACATTTCGTTCGTATTTGTTTTAAATAAAAAATGATACTGAAAAATGGATCAAACAGAATGTAATGAAATTCATGTTTTCGTCAATTTGTTAAAATATTTTTAAAAGCTGGTTTATATCTCAAAAGCAATTATACTTCAGTTTGTTTGGATAGTATAAAAATATTTAAAAATAGAATTGAATGTTTGTACATATTGATAGATGTGTTCAACGCTACACTATAAAAATGATTTGTATTACTCAACATATTTAATCATTTTTCAAGAGATTCTAATATTAAAAATCTCCCGCCAGTCCTTCTGACGATGCCGCAACTGCCGAAATTGTAGAATAAAATAAAATACACTTTTCTTGTGAAACTAAACCGAGTGTTATTTTTTTTTTCAACTTTTATTAATTTAAATACATACCTACATATTTATTGATGCTGGTAACTACATTATGTTTCTTCATTCGTATAATATAGGCAACTATTGTTTTATTTACTATAACAATTCTCTTTTGTAAACGTTACTATTAATAATTTGAAATGATAGGTTTTTTGACAGTGACATTTATCTGTCAGTTACATACATTTAAAATCTGAACTGTGTAATTATTAAGGAATTGTGCTTATCTTTAAAACATAACTCCGGGATTTATAAAATAGATTATTTTATATATTTATCTATAAAATATATATATATATATATATATATATATATATATATATATATATATATATATATATATATATATATATATATATATAGGAAAAGTATGAATGCATACCTGTAGAAAATTTAATAATCTTTAATTCTTATAATAATATAAATAGCGACCAAAATTTCATATAACGGTATTTAATCTAATGGCTTCTTTCCATATTAGAATAAGGTAGACATACAAAGTTTCAGAATTTTCTTATGATAGTATTTGAGTTAGAGCGTTGACAAAATTCATACACACACACACACACACACACACACACACATACAAACATCATCGTGAAAATGTTAAAATCGGATTCCATTTCAAGCCACAGTCATGGCTCACTATTCTCTTTCTAATTAGGTGTATAAAAAAGTGTCCGCCGTTTTACTTTTTAATAATGTAACATATGGATTAATTTACATGATTGTAAAGCAAATTTGATGTACTTTTCAAATTGTCAAAAAATATAGTATGTAAAATAATATAAATATATCATCACGGCATATTACCCATTTCTGGGTGTGCCAATCTGCTTTATCGCAGATATCGGTAATGATGATGACATATTTGTACCGTGCGGGCGCTTACCAGGCGTCACCTCACGGGCACTCATTGCTGGCGTGGGGAGTGCACCACAGGGGTCACTTTTGTGCCATTTAAAATTCGAAATATTTGGCGTCGGTCGGGATCGAACCCGGTACCCCAGGTTCGCGACCAGACACTCAGGCACGAGGCCACGGGACCCCATATAACTTCGAAATAAAAAATATGGTATGTTCCATTTGAAATTTCAAAGTTGATATTAATTACTAATAAACATCCCGTCATCAAGTAGCTTACATGTTGCTGTATAAATCATGTTATATGAAAGAAATTACTAACATAATAAATAAGCGAGATATTTGCTGGGTCCATTAAAATATAACACCCTGTATATATAGTACTTATAAACGCATAGATTTTTACTTGCATTGTAATGGAATCAGGGCAACAAATTTTAAAAACTCGTTAACTACTAATTAATTTTTTACCTACAATAAAAGTAACTACTTTAATTAAAATTTATAAGGGTTTATCTAATCGATTTAAAATAACTTTCTCGATTTCGGTTAACCATTAACCGTTTTTTCGGTTTCTTATCGTGAATGGAATAGAAATAAACCTACTGTTTATTCAAAGAAATTATAAAATAGAGTAATTTCCGAATCATAAAGATATACCTAGTTATATTTTTTGGAAAATTTATTTTGTTAAAAGTATATGTAAATAAATTCACTATATAATTTTGTAACAAAACTTTTTACCTTTAATTCGAAATAACATATACGTTCATGAATATGTAACTGAAACTGGAATTAATATACATACATTCGTGCACGACTTTCCTAAATAAAACAGCAGAAAAATTCTTTTATTTTCTAGAATTTTTAATTAAATTTTAAAAACTGTCAGTACGAATGCGTAATTAAAGACACGAGTGAGCCAGTGGACATAAACTTGTTATATTTATTTTTCAGTGATTTATATTTTCTGAATTAAATAGATGTGTTATAATCTTAGTTTTATATATAACTAGCTGACCCGCTCCGGCTTCGCACGGGTAAAGCTAGAATAACGATTGCTACACGTGTACCAGTAATTTTTCACATTTAGTTCGAAAGCATGCGCTGCGTAGGGAGCCGGCAACCTGCCTCGCATCGTACATGTAACAGGCTCCGCCCACTACCCACCCAATCCCCGCACCGCACCTAACAACGCCCGTTTCTAAACATGTCTCGGGTACTTTTACTTATGTAGGTACATATGATGTAAACTATGTCACCGACAAATATCGAAAATCTACTAACGTTAAAACTTAACTATAGATACAAAGATAAAAAATAATTAAAATCACCCCCTATTGTACCGTCTTGAGGGATGATGTTTGAAAAACGCTAAAACACTCTTTATTTCTTACCAAAAGCATAAAAAAGAATTTTTATATCCCTAGACGGATTCTTCATACAAACTTTCATCCTCTATTTCACCCATTTCAAGTTTTATTTTCGTGACAAAGGGTAGCCTATGTTCTTCTCCAAGTCCAATCTTTCTCTATACCAAAATTCATCAAAATTGGTTCAGCGGAAAATATAATTGGTTCTCCATACAAACTTTCATCCCCTATTTCACCCCTTCAAGTTTTATTTTCGCGACAAAAGGTAGCCTATGTCCTTCTCCAAGTCCAATCTATCTCTATACCAAAATTCATCAAAATTGGTTCAGCGGAAAATATAATGGGTTCTCCATACAAACTTTCATCCCCTATTTCACCCCTTCAAGTTTTATTTTCGCGACAAAAGGTAGCCTATGTCCTTCTCCAAGTCCAATCTATCTCTATACTAAAATTCATCAAAATTGGTTCAGCGGAAGATATGATGGGTTCTCCATACAAACTTTCATCCCATATTTCACCCCTTCAAGTTTTATTTTCGTGACAAAAGGTAGCCTTTGTCCTTCTCCAAGTTCCAATCTATCTCTATAGCAAAATTCATCCAAATTGATTCAGCCGTTTAGTCGTGAAAACGTAACAGACACACAGACAGAGTTACTTTCGCATTTATTATATTACCTAGTATGGATTAATAACACTCGTACAAAACTAACAAATCGACATGTAACCTTTATTGGTTATATACTGACAGACAGCGGCAGGGGTGAGAACACGTTGTACTTTTACTTTTCCACTATGTGGATAGATGTCGCTAAATTGGGTGCGTTCCACTATAATTAGAAAGAGCATAAAATCCTTAAAAGTTGTGTACTAATTTTTTTTGCGTAAATCGATATTTTAATAGTTATTCTGCTATTCGGGGCGGAGACGAATCCAACAAATCAGATATCATCAAAATCGGTCCAGACATTTTAGTTCTAAACAATAATTATTAACAATTAACATTTTCATGACTAACTATTTAACTAGGTACATTTCAAGATGTTACCAAATACTTTCAGGGATATATTTAGGCAAATACAAAATAACTTTCGAAGCATCAAATCTATATTACAATTCTTTCCGTTCGTGTGTAAACAATTCTATAGCTGTAATAAATATGATGTGAAATCTTCTGTTTATATTTCTCATAACCTCCGCGTCAAAACTTCGGAAGTCGGTGATTCGTACAAAAGCGATGAGGGAAAAGGAAGAGAATAAAGTTGGACGCTAATAACGCGTGGACGTGATTCGCCTTTTGGGAATCGCTGATAATAATGAATGAAGTTCGCCAACAAATGAGCGCAACGCAGGACAATGGACAATGTTACGGCACATATTATTTCAGCTTCATTGAAGATTGAACTTTTTGAATTATTGTGTGAATTTAATTGAAATTTTTGCATTTCATATTTTTATTATTCCGGATATTGCAGGATAGTAGTTCTTCTTCAATTATTCATCAATTTCCATTTGAAGTTGAGAAAGAGATAGCTATATATAAGTAATCGATTTCAATGGTGTACCATTTTAAAATGAATGCATTTCTGTGAGTGATTTTTAAACAGGTAGTAGAACATACGTTTTAAATTAATTACAAATTTATACGGTACAACCTTTCACGAAAATTACTACAGTTTTACAAAAGCTTCATGTTCCCGTGAAATAAACCTTCAGCAAATTCAAATTTACAGTCTATCTAAACGCCATAAAAAACTGCAAACAATACACAAATTTGATTTTTCCATTTTGCTGTTATCTTTTTCTCTTTATCATCGATAATGAACTAGACTAGAGGAATTTAAGAGAACACATTTTATTACCGCCCGTTCTATTGAATTAAAAATTCTGTTTGGGAAAATACTGTTGCCTCCAACTTCACGTCAGCTAGATCATTGAAGCTGTATTCGGCCATTTTTACCTTCCGCCATTTTTTTTTTACCTATC
This sequence comes from Ophonus ardosiacus, assembly GCA_943142095.1. NCBI lineage: Eukaryota > Metazoa > Arthropoda > Insecta > Coleoptera > Carabidae > Ophonus > Ophonus ardosiacus. The sequence goes on from OW964824.1 coordinate 16,923,177, forward strand.
AACAGGATTAAATCCCAATTACTGAGTAGGGTCACATACACAGCGCACTCATCACAAGAGGCGTTTAACTCCAATACTACAATTCTAAACATCCATATGAAGAGCTGATTAGATTTGGGTTATAATTGGTAAATTGAAAGTTCCCTTATTTGAAGTTCTTAGGTGACAGTTTTTCTTAAAAAAAAAAACGCAGTTAAATATCATTTTTTGTCATTATCAATATGAAAGAATATCTTATTGTCTATACGGTTTGATTATACATTTTCTTTCATATTCAGTGGATTTAGAGTAAAATATCATAAAAAGATTAACTTTCATAAATCAGTCAGCTTTGCCATAATCATGGGAACAGCTTACATGTTAAGAGAGATAACAGCGTCAAGTACACTTTATATAGTGTATGTTCGTGTTTATTGGATTTATAGAATCTTTTCTAAGTAACTTTCGGTTTGGAATTTGTAGAAAATAGTATATATGTTCGTGTTACAATTTTACTGGATATATCGAATCTTTTCCAATGAACTTTTGGTAAGGTATTTATACAAATTATATAGAAATGACGGGAGGTAATGTGCTGGCCACATCAGATTTTTTCAGATTCAAATTCTAAATACAGTGAACGAATATTATTGTTTTCATGGCAGATTGCTCCAACGTAAATTAAATATTAAACATGGTTTGAATGGGGAAGTTTAGCGATTTTTTTTTATTTTTTTATTCCATGGGAAATGACTTGAAAAATTATGTAACATGTTTCAAAAATCGCCAGATTTTCCGGAAAAGCCGATTTTAAGCTGTGAAGACGTCGGTAGAGGCTTGGCGCAACGTATGTCGATTTATACACTGACGCACGCGGTTGCGGTTACCAGTCACTTGAGAGACTGAGGTGTTGTTACGACCTACGTTGAAGTGGTTCGATTTCACCGTTCTGTCTGAGTTTGCGCATAACTGACTTGTGACGTACTTACAGTTTACCCAAAAAATATTAATTATAAATAAATGGAGCAATAATTTTAATTTCAGCAGTCATTTGTGTTATATTTGTGAGAAAATAGTATGGTATGTAGAATTTTTACCATGCTAAACTTCCTCATTGACAATATTGTATCGAAAAGAAAAGTCAAATGAAATATAAAACATTGCTGCCAAAATTTCGATTTGAATTTTTTTGTTTAAACGTAGATTAAAATTTAAGTCTTGTTGGTGCAACTAGGTATAAATCAATCAAACTTGTCACAGTAGCTATTAATTATTTTTGTTGGATCCATGATTACAAACACAAACTACAACCCGACCTAGCGTCCGATTGAGTAACTTTGGAAGCAGATAGCTCCTACAAGAGGCCAATTCAACAGTAAATTTTGACTCATGGTGGACTTCTTACCATTCCTAAAGAGATGGCAGCCTATTTACCGAATATCTTGTTATTTCTCTAAATATAACAATAACTTAATGCACAAAAGTAACGCTTGGAACCTCGGACCGAGTTTTGTCTGTTAGGTTAAGTTATTGTTGTTATATTTAGAGCTAAGCAAACTTGTTTGAGAATGTGGCTGAAACAACTCTTGTCGAGTTGAGGATTTCAGCATCCCTTGCTCACTGGCTCACATGAATTACAAAGCGCCGAGACGCCGAGCGTTGATGTCGACGTTGGCTTGTTTGTATGAGCAAGTGGAGTGCAAGTAATTCTCTTTAGTGCAGCCTGCTACGAGATAATTTGAATGCTGAATGCTGGTCACATTCACTCATGTGTTCTTTGTTCTTTTTGATTGATGTTTTCCTATTAGGTGATTGGCGTTTTGTCGATAATGAAGACAAAATTACTCTTGTCCTCAAATAGATATGACATGTTTTTTGTCAAGAGTTATCGATTTGAAGCGTTTTTATTATGCAGCACGAACACGAGATCAGTGACATAGACGTTTAACATGAGAAAGCAATTTTTTTTTTCTTAAAATATCATATGCCCCGTAATATATTATGTAGTTTTTTATACAGGTTATACAGGGTGGTGACTCGAACACCCGAACATAGGGATTTAACATGTTAAATCGTATTTTCGTAATTTTCTGCTCCCCTAATTATTTTAGAAAAAAAGCTTCATATGAAAGTTGTAGAGCATAAAATTCTGCATCTGAATCAATAAATAAAATTAATTTTACGTACCTTGTAACCTCAGAAATTTGGTATGAAAATGACATAAATCATCCCAAAAATAGGGATAGCCATGGAATTGAAACAAAAATTAACAAATGTGAACGGTTTATCTGCCAAGTTACGCTGCGTTAGTATATTTTTATTATTATGGGAAAATTCGATTTAACAAGTTACTAAACTGTAGCAAAATAGAAAACAGCATTTTATTCCTTGTATAAGAGATTTCAAGTAAACTCCCACTATAGCCCGGTATTTCAATACAAGGTTAAACCAAAAAATCTAGTTAACCATTTTTTTTATTTGTGAGACGTATTAAGTTAAATGTAAAGTTTAATTTAACGGAAAAGTTAAACTGGCCTGTGAGACCATAGTAATATGCAAGTATTTAAAATTGGGTTATGTTAAATCAAGCACAGACTCCTTGGATAGCCGAAAACGGCAATAAAATTTATCATCGTCCCAATAATGAAAATATTTTTTTCTAATTTGTAGTCTGGGGATCTTTCGTACTCTTCCCAAACGATTAACAAAATTAATAATTTGTTCATCGTCTGAATTTGATGAAGATTCGCATGAAGTCAACATGTCACCGTCCATAATATTATTTACAGTTTTGAGAAAAACTATATCAGGCTTATTGTTTTTATTGGAATATGATAATTATCTAACAACACAACAAAATTCTTGGTTAGTAAATCTCGTTTAAGTTAACCTGGAGTACGAATTCCAGGTTAAAATGTCGGTTACAAGTTAAACAAGATTTTAATCCCTTATTGAAATACCGGGCGTAAATGCCGTACCGATGCCGAATAAATTTAAGAAATAAAACATTATTCTAAATATAATGTGAATAATAAAATTAAATGAATATGCTAATTGTTACAAATAACTCGTAGCTATATCCATGTTTAAAAGAATGTTTTTTTAGTTAAACTGTATAATGAAAAATGTATAAATTTTTAATTGAATGCTGTTAAAAACAAACGAATATGGTAGTGATATTCAAAATGTGTCTCTAAGGCTTTCAGCCTTTGTCAAACAATATGAGCAATTTTTGTTAAGTGAAAATATGTGTTATTCATTGTTTATTCACATTGTCTGATTACCATATGTTGTTGGTATTAGGAGAGCAAACATTTTTGAAACCAAACTGTTGTTTAACGTTCAATTTATATCATAATTATTCATGATTTCAATTAATTTTGTAAGCATAACATGGCCCATTAAAATTATGTATATTATTAGCACAAAATATACATCCTTTAATGATAATATCCCTAAAAATAACTTCGTAACATAACACGAACCACCTGCGTGTAATATCTTAATTTCTATATTCTCTCATTTCTAAACATTTCCTCGTCTCCGTTCCTGAACTGGGCCAATCATTCAGTTGTATACGTACACCTACGTTTCCACTCCTACGCCGTCCTAATTGTTTTCTTTACGTATTCGCGATCCTACGTATAATATTTCGACCTCCGGTTATAACCGACAAAATCTCCTAAAAAACTATTTTTCCCCAAAATTCCAATTTTTACCTCTCGTTAAGAGAGGTCTTAGAATCATGATAAAAATCGCATATACAAATTTTAGCAAATAAGCACGTTTTAAGGTCCCTAGAATCCGATTATAACATTTTTACAATGATGTTTGTGTGTGTGGATGTTAGAGGGACGGTTTCTCAAATTCTATAAGACAATGATCAAATTAACTACGTATTCCTTAATCTAACATTAATGGGATAAGCTAAAAAGGTTTTGGTAATAATTGGGTAGCCGGAAGTAGTTTCTTGAAAAAAATCTAAATATTATTTTAATTTATGCTATTACCGATATTAAAGAATATAAAATTCTCTATACAATACAATGAACATTTTTATTATATCTTCTATAGATTTAGAGATAGAGAATTATAAATATATAAAACAATCCATTGTACAATTAATCAAACAGCCCATGGAAACCAGTTGAAAAATTAAAATATTTGTAATTGATACGAGGGTCACTCCAAAATTATTGAGATGCTGGGAAACTGTTGGCTTTGGAAAATTTTTAGTGCACAAATGTCAAACTACAATTTATTTAAAATATCTGTCCAATAATAACATCTGGTTGAAGTGATTTATTGTGGTGGAAATCGATGTAGAAATAAACTGCAACATGAAGTTAGGAAGAGAGCATTATCGCGCAATGATTTACTACGACTTTAAAATTGGATTACGTGAAGAACAGTGCGAGGAACGTCTACGATTGGCATTTGGAGATGAAGCTCCATCTCGAGCAACTATATTTCGCTGGTTTCCAGAATTCAAAAGAGGCCGTAATTTCTTGCGTGATGAGAAACACTCAGGGAGACCTTGTACAGTGTTAGTGCCAGAAAATGTAGCTGCCATCAGACAAATGATAAAGGATGACAATCGTGTTACCTATCAAACGATGGAAGATGCCCTTGGCATTGGATCCGCAGCAATAGCAAAAATTTTGCATGAAGAACTTCGTGTTAGAAAAATTGTTTCTCGTTGGATGCCACACAACTTAACGGAAGAACAAAAAGCCAAGCGTGTTACAATTAGTCGCGCCACTTTAAAATTGTTAAATAATGGAGGTCATCGTATTCTTTCTAAATGATCTTGCAATGTGTGACTTCTGGCTATTTTTTAATTTGAAAAAACTTTTACGTGGTCGTCATTTTACGTCAGAAGAGGAGATTAACAACACCATAATGGAATATTTTAATACGATTCCAGAAAATGAATGGCTCAAAGCTTTCCATCTCTGGAAAATTCGATTACAAAAGTGTATTGAAGAAGGGGGGGGGGGGGGGGACTACTTTGAACACCAGTAAAACTACATGCTTCTCCTTCAAATAATGTTTCTGTATCTCAATAATTTTGGCGTGACCCTCGTATAATTGTCAGTGTCAAAAATCCAGACATTACTGAAGACTTTTTCTGGGAAATACATTTAATATTTCTTATTTTATCAGTAATTAAATATTTAAAATTATATAAACAGCTGCCGCACGTTAAGTTGATACTGTACTTGAATGCGGAAAACCTAAAATTCGTACATGGACAAGAAATGTAATAGTAATTAAAATATGCTATTGGCATAACGAGGAAAAGACTCCTTGAACATCTAAAATTGGGGCTTAATTTATCAGCCAAAGTATGTACAGTATCAACTAAACACGCGCTTGCTATTTCATTATATACCCTTCAGAAATACTGCCAATCTCGTCAATTAATTGGAAGAATCTCGAACATTTAGAAGAGTGAGAGGGAACTTATAACTGATTTCTCGCCGACTCTCATGTGAAGCGGTGTATTATACGTCAATTGTCAATGTGAGCTGACTTATTGCGTTGTTAGCGATGTAACTTTTATTTATAATCTAATTTAAATTCTGTATTAATTTTAATCATCGATCATGCTGATGATGGGGAAAGTTTCATCCCCGAAAACAATACAATGAACATTTTTATTATATCTTCTATAGATTTAGAGATAGAGAATTATAAATATATAAAACAATCCATTGTACAATTAATCAAACAGCCCATGGAAACCAGTTGAAAAATTAAAATATTTGTAATTGATACGAGGGTCACTCCAAAATTATTGAGATGCTGGGAAACTGTTGGCTTTGGAAAATTTTTAGTGCACAAATGTCAAACTACAATTTATTTAAAATATCTGTCCAATAATAACATCTGGTTGAAGTGATTTATTGTGGTGGAAATCGATGTGGAAATAAACTGCAACATGAAGTTAGGAAGAGAGCATTATCGCGCTATGATTTACTACGACTTTAAAATTGGATTACGTGAAGAACAGTGCGAGGAACGTCTACGATTGGCATTTGGAGATGAAGCTCCATCTCGAGCAACTATATTTCGCTGGTTTTCAGAATTCAAAAGAGGCCGTAATTTCTTGCGTGATGAGAAACACTCAGGGAACCTTGTACAGCGGTAGTGCCAGAAAATGTAGCTGCCATCAGACGTATGATAAAGGATGACAAACGTGTCACCTATCAAACGATGGAAGATGCCCTTGGCATTGGATCCGCAGCAATAGCAAAAATTTTGCATGAAGAACTTCGAGTTAGAAAAATTGTTTCTCGTTGGATGCCACACAACTTAACGGAAGAACAAAAAGCCAAGCGTGTTACAATTAGTCGCGCCACTTCGGCGGTCATCGTATTCTTTCTAAAATTGTAACTGGCGATGAAACTTACATACCCTTTTATGATGTTCCAACGCGTCAAGAAAGTAGGGTATGGGTGTTTGAAGATGACCCAACACCAGTTACCGTGAAAAAATAACGTGCACTTAAAAAAGTTATGTACGCTGTATTTTTCAGAAATACAGGTCTTGTGAAAGCAATTAGGTTAGAGGGACAGAAGACTGTTACTGCCAATTGGTACACACAAAAATGTCTACCTGAAGTTCTTCACAGTGTGAAAATTAAGGGTTTAATGCTTCACCATGACAATGCGTCCTCCCATACCGCTGCGACAACTGTTAATTTTTTTAAAGAAAATGGTATTAAAGTCATTGAGCATCCACCGTATTCTCCTGATCTTGCAATGTGTGACTTCTGGCTATTTTTTAATTTGAAAAAACATTTACGTGGTCGTCATTTTACGTCAGAAGAGGAGATTAACAACACCATAATGGAATATTTTAATACGATTCCAGAAAATGAATGGCTCAAAGCTTTCCATCTCTGGAAAATTCGATTACAAAAGTGTATTGAAGCAGGGGGGGGGGGACTACTTTGAACACCAGTAAAACTACATGCTTCTCCTTCAAATAATGTTTCTGTATCTTAATAATTTTGGCGTGACCCTCGTATAATTGTCAGTGTCAAAAATCCAGACATTACTGAAGACTTTTTCTGGGAAATGCATTTAATATTTCTTATTTTATCAGTAATTAAATATTTAAAATTATATAAACAGCTGCCACACGTTAAGTTGATACTGTACTTGAATGCGGAAAACCTAAAATTCGTACATGGACAAGAAATGTAATAGTAATTAAAATATGCTATTGGCATAACGAGGAAAAGACTCCTTGAACATCTAAAATTGGTATAAAAAGGGGCTTAATTTATCAGCCAAAGTATACCCTTCAGAAATACCGCCAATCTCGTCAATGAATTGGAAGAATCTCGAACATTTAGAAGAGTGGGAGGGGATTTCTCGCCTACTCCCATGTGGACGGTGTATTATACGTCAATTGTCAATGTCACCTGACTTATTGCGTTGTTAGCAATGTAACTTTTATTTATAATGTAATTTAAATTATGTATTAATTTTAATCGTCGATCATGCTGATGATGGGGAAAGTTTCATCCCCGAAACGTTCATCTAACTGATGTATACTTGTATTACGAATATATTATTATCAACAAAGGATTCCTAAGGCCGAATATTTTCCCGTTTTTCCTTATTTTAATATTTAAAAAATACAAAAACTTTCAGCATTTGCTTTCGGTTCCTTCTCTAAAACATTTTATTTACAATTATTTTCTATTTATTAAATTATAAATGTAATTGTTTGAAATATTATGATTTCCATTTTCCATTCTGGTAAATATTCAACGAAATTCGGGAATAATGCCTGTATTGTCAGCCGAAATTTATATCCATGTTAATCTCACTATTACGCAAATTACAATTGATTTGTTTCCGAGCTCTTCATTAAACTGAAAAAGATATAACCCTCTCATAATTGTAATAAATTGAACGATGCAATTTTCATTAACCAATAATTCGAATTTGGTATCAACTACTAAACCAAATCAATTTCTAACGAGTTTACCGTTTGAGAGTTATACAGTGACCCAGCATTAATACAGCAGGGATTGCGAAGGTAAAGTCCATGCAAATCAGAAGCACTCTGGAGATCCCAAACTTTAAAGGGAGGAATATTTTTCAGCTATTGAAATTTTTTACTAGCTTGCAAAATTTACCTGACAAGAAATCCGTTTTAATATTTAAATTTCTTCAACGATTAAAAATAAATTCCCACATTCATCTTTGCAGTTGACAGTTTTATTCCTGCTCGAGGAAGATTTTTCTACAGAAATTGAAAAAAGCTGATGGTAATATCGTTGCCTTATGACCTTTCATCGTCGTAAAGTCAAAACCTCGTATAGTCAGAAAATTTGATTCTATCGAGTACAGCAATAAAACTATAAATATCGTAATTATGATGAAGCGGCATATCGTTCATTAATTATATTACAACATTAGTTGTGAATCGGTCATTATTTGCGCCGCTCTGTTGAAATGAAGACATGCTCTGTACAATAAAATATGGTAAAAACTGTAATTCCAAAAATTATTTCAAACAAAAATAGTATTTATGTTAAAGGAATATTATGCCCAAAAGGACATAATTACAAATATTTCTTAAGTAAAGAAGTTTTTAATGTTTCCTGAAAACCTTTTGTATTACAGATATGAGGTTTTGACTTTACGAAGACATTTACAGGGTTGAACAGAAAGGTCGGACATCTTGCATATGGTATCCGTTATCATTAATGGGACTGCTGTTACCGTGAACTCGGAGCGCTATATCGAGATGATACACAACTTCTTTTTGCCTGAATTACGAAGAAACCGTGTTCCGACGTGTCTGGTTTCAGCAGGATGGGGCGACAGCCCACACAGCCAGAACATCAATGGACGTTATTCACCCTCTCTTTCCTGATCACCTATTTCCAGGTTTGGTGACATTCATTGACCTCCTCAGTCCCCTGATTTGTCCATATGAATTTTTTTCTTGCGAGGTCACCTCAAGATACGTACATAACGTATGTCTCATAAGTTTTGGCACAAATTTCAACATTTTTTTTTTTTTTGCAAATATACTTTTACTTGAAGTGTTGTACTACATATTAATTAACAGTTTCATTAGCAACTAATTATAAACTTAAATTAAATAAAGAGGTCCATGTTCTTCCACAAAGCGCAACTTTCTGCGGACTCCTATCATTAGGTTTTGGACGGCATTTAAATCGATTTCTTGGACTCTTCTATATACTCTTCGTCGAAGTTCCTGCTCATTTCGTGCTTCCCATCCTCCATCGTAAACTTAAGGAGTTAAAAGAGCCCAAAAAAATTCTATGGGACGAGCCTGGGGAAGGTTAGGGGGATTGACATTCAGCAGAACAAATGGTATGTTTCGGTATGCTAGCCAAGTTTGAGTCTGTCTTGCACAGTGATAATATGCGAGGTCTGGCCAGTCCATAATATCGTCCCCAGTATGTTCTTCTTCAATAAAATTAACCAATTTCGTACCTTTGACTATCCATTGCTTCACCTCTTATTCGGCCCACATAAAGCCTGGATACACCCCTTATGGAAATGCTTACTAGTGCTTCGGCTTTTACTCTGGTACAAATTCTAGGTTTTCCACTTTTTGGGAGGTTTAAACAAGGAATACCTTGCTCACATTCAGCAATTGTCCGATAAATGGTTCCTCGGGATATATGTTGATTTTCAAAAATTTGTAATAATTTGGCTTTAGGAACTTACCCAACTAAATTATATATACTCTTTCAATTTTCTAATTTGTAAGCCGTATCTACATAAATGACTGACAATATTGTGCTGTCAAAGTTAAGATAAGATGTTAAAAAAAATTTTTGTTTCCATAACAACTTGTGATTCTCTTGTTATTACTCATTTTATAGCATCTGAAATTTGTGCCAAAACTTATGAGACATACGTTACAACATACAAGCACAAACCCCGCATTCGCTTAGAAGTCGCCTAAATTGAAAGAGCGATGTTGGAAAGAGCGTTTGCAAACTTCGTGAAACCTATCCAGAAATGCATTAATGCAAACGGACACAACATGCAAGATGTTGTTTTTCACACTTGATTTTGTTGAATGCTATGTCATTACGAACTCAAATCTATCAATAAATTTTTTCTTAAACAAAAAGTATCAATTTCGTGACGTTTTAAAAACGTCCGTCCTTTGTGCCCAACCTGTATATAGAATTCTCACGTAACAATGGTATTGCGTAATAATATTTCGTTTATAGGTAGTTCAATTCGCTTTATAATCTGTGGTGTCATCTACTAGTAAACTATTTTTTTCTGCATCAAGAAACGCACATGCAAACAAGATGATTATTTTAGCCCTTATCAATAACCTTTTATGGCATTATGGATAAAAAACGTAAATCAACACAAAAATTCTAAAATACCAGCCAATGTATACGACCCAAGTTGACAGTTCTTCAGTTCCAAATTCCACAAGAAAGTACTTCAATTACGTTCAGTGCCGGTTTTACAAGTTTGGAGGACTAAGGCGGAAGAATATAAAAAGTATAATTTAACTAGAAAATCTCAAAATTCAAATAGTCAAGCAAAGAAAGGAAAATCCACATACACAGGATTAACAAAATTAATGATTATTCAGTACTTGTGGGTAAAATCATAGTCTCATAATGGTATCACCAAATTGAATATAAAATGCGAAAAGCAACTTAATTAATTCAGTTTCTTTATCTCAATCTTGATTTGTCTTCAGCAAACTTTGAAATAACATCATCACAATTTATGAATTTCAAAATCTCTGCCTGCATTAACACAAGCTGTTGTTGAGTACACAAATAAAACTCTTTCAGTATTGTATTACCAACATAAATGTACTATAAAAAAATGTTAATGCAAAATATATTTTATAAATATGACAATTATGTTCCGAACTAGTAGGGAAATCAGCTATTTTCCGCGCTTATTTTGAATTTGAAAACTTAATTGCAGCAAAAATATTTATTTATTTCAAAATAGAAACAAAATCTAATTTTTGAGGCCGGTTCAAATCAGAGGCCTGAGGCAGTTGCCTCACCCACCTTATGGTAAAACCGGCCCTGATTACGTTTATCAACAAACATACACTTTTATGCCATTTTACCTGAAGAATACTATGTTAAACACGTTAGCAGAAGCGATGCATCAGTTTCAGTATTATTCAGTGGCTTTTTACGTTTTATGAAACAGGGCTCAGCTAGAAATACAGAATTAAGGGCAAGGAAGAATAACGAATAATAAAATTCTTAGATCGCAGCCGTAAAAAAGACTAAAGATAAAAGACATAAATGAGAAAATATGTGGACCAGAGGCCAGCAGACTTGTTATTGAAAAATAAATGCAGTTCTTAAGAATTTATGTTCAATTGGAGAAGGTATTAAGTTTTTGCACTATCAATTTTGTTATAGTTGAAAAATAAATGAAATTACAGAAAACGAACTATGAGGCTTCAGTGCACCATACTGAAAAGCTCCAATGGTTTTGGTACACAATCTTGTGAAACGAGTCAAGTATGATTCTTAAATTTAAATTAGAACAGTTTCAGCATGAATCGTAATTGTATTTTGTTACTTTATTATTATGTAAAATTTTATTATTTGTGATCTTTCTTTGAAACATTGTTGTCTAAACTTACTTAATAGGTAACTAACTACAGCAAATTAAAAAAAAAAAAAAAAAACTGTCATTTAACATTTCTGGTACATTCTATAAATAAGTTTCCTCCTACTCTTCTAAATATTCGAGATTCTTCAAATTCATTGATAAGATTCGCGGTATATATTTCTGATGCGGATATGTAATATACTTATGTATCTATAATTTTAAATATTTAATTAATAATAAAATAAGAAATATTAAATGTACTTCCCAGAAAAAGCCTTCAGTAATGTATCTGTATTTTTGATACAGACATTTTTCTGTCAATTGCAAATATTTTAATTTTTTAACTGGTTCCCATGGAGTTATTTGGGCTGTGAGATTCATTAAAACGGATTATTTTATATATCTATTTATAATTTTCTATCTCTAAATCTATAGAACATATAATAAAAATGTTCAATGTATCAGACAGAGAATTTTATATTCTTTAATATTTGTAAATTTCCAAAATATAATATTTAGAAGATTTTTTTAAGAAACTACTACTTCCGGTTGTCCAATTATTATTAAAACCTTTTCAATTTTTTTCATTAATGTCAGATTAAGGAATACGTAGTTAAATTGGTCTTTAGTCGTATGGAATTTGAGAAACCGTCCCTCCAACATCCAGACACACTAACATACACACATCCACGCACACACACACACACACACACACACACACACACACACGCGCGCGCAAGCACGCACGCACGCACGCGCCCACACACACACACACACACGCACGCACGCGCCCACACACACAAATGTTTAAAATCGGATTGTAGGGACCTTAAATCGTGCTTACTTAGAGAGGTAAAAATTAACTTTGTATCCGCTATATAACAGATTCCAAGTAGACACGCAGTAGATGTATGGAAATTGTTATTGCCATCGTTAAATCTCAACAGGAATAAAAATACTCTTGTTTACTTCCTTGACTTTGTTAAGAACATACATACAAATGGATACCAAGAACAACAGTATTATATGTCTTACATTTGCAGACAGAAAATCGAAGTTTCTTTTAATATCGTAATATGTCAAAGACTCTGCAGACATCTTTGAATATAAAAATCTGATGTGACCAGAGTATTAAAGAAAATCTGTACAGATGAAGCAGAAAAAATTGAGGAAAGAATATAAACGAAAGTTAGAATCCAATAAAATTTCAAAGAAAGAATCCTCGACTATTTTTATTTCCCGAGTAGTTACACTTGTTAAGAAAATAACAAAGGAAGTTATATTGGGTACTATTTTTCAAGCTTGTTTAAGTTACAGAGAACAGTTTTAATAAAAGAAAAAAGACATAAGATTTATCTTACTTGTAAGTTATTGGCTTTGAAGCTTTTAAATAAAGTTCTGCTTTAATCATTTTATTGCATATACCTGTTTGTTATAAAACACGATTAGATGAACAGATTTTTAACACCCGAATAATAAAATTTTTACTGCAAATATAAAATCACAACTGCTAAGGGTATTCGAATTCGTATATTGACGGTATTGATCGAGCGTTCGACAGGCGTCAGAGACAATTTCAGCAAAGGGAGAACGTCGTTATACAACGAAATTAACTCGTACCAAAGTGAAGTGTTATGCAACACCTGTACACAAGTTTGGTAATACTATTTATGATCCTAAAATAACTTTTTCCTGAAATCGTCACATAATCTACTACTTCCCTATCGCAAAATCGGCAGGGAAATTCAATTTCCATGCCTAGGCGGGGAAGTAAAATACAACGTTGCTATAATTATTTTCTCGAACATATTTTACGTTTAAATATGATATACAATTATAAAATTAAAATAAATGATGTCCAGTGTACAATTTTTTAAAATTCTTGTACAATTTCAAGTTTTCAATGTGATTTACTTGTTAAATGAAAATAGGTTATACAGTCATACAAAAAAGTCTCCGTACGACAGTAGTTTTAATGTATTTTAGGAAAAATAGTAGTCTAAAACCCAATATATTTAATTTCCTTTTAATACAAAATAAAACGCAGGATATTACGTTATTATAAATATAAAATAAACAAATAATTTACTTAATTTATTTATATTATGGGGTAAACATTGAAAGTATTCATAATTTCATGACAAAAAAGTTCTCGTACGATAACCAAAACATTTTTTCAATCTGGTTAAAGTCCGGAGACTGTGAGGAATGATTAAGCATATTTTTCATATTATACAGTACGCATTCTATTATAGACGCGAATTATTTGTCGAATTTTTCTGATGCATGAAATTAAAATTGTCTGTTAAGCCCCTAATTTTCGGCACTTTCTTTTAAGTTTGCTTTTAAAATATCGAGGTAACCTTTGGTATCCATTGTTGCAATAATTACTAATTTTCGTACACCCGCTTAGAAAATATAGCCCCAAACATAATGTTATTATGAGTACTTGCAATATTTACCCCATAATATAAATAAATTATTTGTTTATTTTATATTTATAATAACATAATATACTGCGTTTCATTTTTTATTAAAAGGAAATTAAATATATTGGGTTTTAGACTGCTATTTTTCCTAAAATACATTAAAACTACTGTCGTACGGAGACTTTTTTGTATGACTGTATGTATCATTCAGTAATTTTGAATTCGTATACGATTTCAGAAAAATATTAATACTTATCTCGTCATTGAAGTTCCTTTTCATGGCTCATTATGGTTATTTGCCTCGGTTATTCGTCATGAAAAGTCGAACTTCCCTGACTTGATATGTATATAACTATTATTTTGCGTCTCCAAAGATAGAATACTACGAGGGCCGAGGGCGATTCAAAAATAAAATTGACAGATTTCAAATAAAAAGCCAATATTGTAATAGGATCCTCCACCATTACAAAAAATAATCAAATGAACACTTTGTGCTTAAAGTATTGCTCAATAAATAACGAATAAAATAAAATAAAAATCTAATAACTACTTCACGAGATATTTGAAATTTGTTGTTAGTGTCACTGTGTCGTCACACTATTGCTATCTTTCTCTCGCAGGCTACTATAGAGTCAAGTGTGAAGTAAGAAAAAGATAGGAAGGAGTGTCACCGTAACGTCATATTCATAATTAAAAAATCTGTTGTGGCCAGCACAAGACCTTCCGTCAATTCGACGTATTTTGCACAAATCCCATACCAAAATGACCGTGGAACAGTTTCTATATAATATCATGTAAAACCGAACACGAACACATACTATTTTTTACAAATTTCATACCAAAAGTTCATTTGAAAAGGTTCTATAAATCCAATAAAATTATGACATAAACATACACTAAGAAAAATGCACTTGACATATTTTACTTTCTGCACCAGCTTTCCCCTATTAGGGGTCGCTGTTTCCTCTTCTCTTCCACTCATTCCTGTCCCACGCATCTTCTTCACACAGTCCTTCCTTTGTCAAGTCTTCTGCGATACATCTTCTTTTTAGCCTTTCACTGCATGTCACTTGAGAGGACCACTATGAAATACTAATTTTTCATCCCATACTTTCCATATTTGGTATTGCACTTGCAACTGACATCTGTCAATTAAATTTTTTTGAATAATTATGTCAGCTGTTTCCATGATAAATAGCAAAGCTGACTAATTTTTGAAAATTAATTTCTTTATAATGCTTTAACTCTACATCTATTGAATATTTAACTGCGTTTTTTTAAGAAAAACTGTTAAAAACTTCAAATAAGGGTACTTCCGGTGGATCAATTATAACCAAAATCTAATCAACTCTTCATATGGATGTACAGAAGAGGAATACGAAAGAATTATAATTTTTAGAATTATAGTATTGGAGTTATCGTCGGAGAAAAATTTGTCACACACGGATACACACACATACATACAGACATTATTTTGAAAATAGTAAATTCGTATTGTAGGGACCCTAAAACGTGCTTATTCATTAAAAACTCACCACCGAATTTTTTGACCAAAGACAATACCTTCCTTACCTAAAGGTGACGGAAGGTAAAAACAAATGCAGTTAAACAAAAGCCGATTATGACTTTTTAATACAACAAATTGCTTCAAAATTAAACGAACTTTAATTTAAAATAAAGTGGAGGACCCCATTATTATGATAATGCAGCACATAACTGTCACTGCTATCTTTTACATCGAATACCAACAGACCATTTTTTGTGCCGCTCTATTGAAATCAAATGCATTAAATGGATTTCCTGCCTATTCTGTATAGTATATAATCTTACTATTATTATATTTGAAATAGTTTCTTATGAAAATGAAAACTGCAGTTCCAAAAATTATTACATACAAAAATAGCATTTATATTGAAGCAGCAGCACGATTATTTAACTAATACAGTAGGCAGGGAATCAAAAACCAATACAATGCATGTCTTCATTTCAAGAGAGCGGTACAAATAAAGGCACGTTGGCATTTGATGTAGAAGCAAGCAGTGACAGTTTTATGCCGTTTTGTGATAATTACAATATTTTCTGTATAAATACAATTTGGCTAGACCACGTCTCTGCCAGTTTTTACGGACGATTTTTCCTCTGGTGTGAAGGAGAGAATCTACGGAGAAGATGCATCCTCGCCGTCCTAATTAATGTCGGGCGTTACATCAAATCAACTAAATTGAATAATTACCAAATTTGACGATGTTTATGCGAGTTTATTTTGTATGTTCTTCAAACAAACATAGAGCTCACTCTTCCTTAGTGCGTACTAACACAGGTCTTCCTCAAGGAACAGTACTATCGCCTATATTATTCACAATATATATTAATGATCTTTGTTCGGTACTCTCTAATAACTGCTTTCCAGTGCTCTATGCTGACGATACCACATTAATTATTTCAAATCCAGTTAACAATAATTTAATTAATGAATGCAATGAAAACATTCAGTCTCTTATTGCATGGTGTAATGAAAAATTTAAATTACACCAGCGTCATCATAATGAACAACCTGTAAATATTCAGTTCGGTAGTAATACAAAAACTAATAATTATTCTGCTAAACTTCTAGGAATAACAGTTACAGAAAATTTAAACTGGAAAGAGCATTGTCAGGGAATAATAACTTCTTTAAGTTCCCTTTGCTACCAAATACGCCATTTGAAAGAATATTTGAATAATAATCAACTTAGAATGTTTTATTTTGCATGTATAGAATCACGCCTCAGGTATGGTATTTGCTTCTGGGGTTCTTCCTGTGCAGCAGAAGGAGTGTTCTTGGCACAAAAAAGAATCATGAGATGCCTAGCTGGAGTAAGCTACAGAACATCTTGTAAAGACATTTTTAAAAAATTTAATATCTTCACTGTTCCAAGTATCTTTCTACTTGAAATCTGTTTGTTTATTTACAAAAATAAATCTTCTTTTGATAGGATCTGTAATCGGCATAATTATAACACTAGGGATGTCAACAAATTTTATATCCCAGGCTCAAGAGTGAATGTTGCTAAATATTCCCCTGACAGATTCGGTCTTGAAATATTTAATAAATTACCTGATTCTATTAAAAATCAAACGAATGAGATAAAATTTAAAAAAGAGTTAAAACTTTTCTTACTGCAGCACAATTTTTACGATGTAAATGATTATTTGAACATGTAATGATATAATTTCATATGTATAATTTCTTTTATTGTGAATGCATTGTATTATTTCTTTTTATTGTAAACTGACAATTTCTATACACATTGTATTGTGTCTACAGAAATAAAATATATTATTATTATTATATGTTATGCATATATACATAAAGCAGAAATTAATAATCCGGTGGTTCAATGGCTAGAGCAACGCCTCTTAGTCATGAGCGCGCTCGGGGTTCTCGGCTCGAATCCCACTAAGGCATGAATGTTTGTGTATGTAAACCCACTCTGTAATTGGGATTTATGCTGCAATTCTGTACCCATCGCTCGTAAACTCGTAACTAAGTAAAGTCGTAGCTACCGATTGACTCGAAACGGATCAAGTTACAAATTTACAAAAAATGCAATTCTGGGCTCAAATTTGTAAATTTCCTAGTTACGAGTTTATCGTAAGGATTGTTACGCTTGAAAAACAAAATTAGAAGTATCGAATATTTTGAAGTAGCCTTTACTTAAAAAATTTTCTAGGTGTTTTTATGTCACTGTCATAAAAGACATTTATATTATTTGAAAAAATCTAAATTTTTAAATAAAAAATGAGGTAAATTTTATAATACCTATTTATTCTTATTATATGAGTACATTTACTTTATCGTAACACCTAATAAATAATTGTTTCGCGAAACTTATTAATTAAAAAATTACGTTGAATTACAAATGACTCCAACTCATTTATTAAATTATGAACGCTTGCTTTATCCAATCTAAATAAACTATTAAAATTTGAATCCGGAATTTCAAATGGATCCAATTTCTGTTTATTACCCTTACACAGTTTCTATACTATCACAGGAAAAAGAGCCCCTATATACAAAATTTGTTGAATATTGTCCATTTTATATATATATCCGTCATACACACAATCTAAAATATTTTGCGATTCCTACAGACAAGTAATAATTGACAGTAAATATTTACAAGAAATCGGAACGTTTTACGAGCACTCGTTTGTTACGCTATGCGTCAGAATTGCATTTTTGATCGTAGTGATTTCCGAGTCCTACACTGAAAAAAAATTTGCTTTAATTATAAAAAAAAATGCAGGTAAAATCAAAATATTTTGCATTCAACTTTGATCCAACAAAATTTTTATTTGTTTTTAAATTACTTCTGTTTTTGATCTTTCAAACGAAAGTAATTACTGTTAAATTAAATGTAGTATATCATTAATTATTTTATATTGAATTCGAAAACAAATTTTTTAAATCAAAAGCCATTAAATTTCACAAATAAAATAAATGTTTTTGATATGAATACATAATTTTTTGTTACTAATTTATTTACTTTTAAGTGAAAGGTCGAAAACACTAGAAATAAAATTATGTTACTTTTGAATCGACTATTTTTTCTTTTGGTTTGATTACTAATATTTTTTGGTACAATGTTCCTATATTCTTAAAACAATAGTATATTTTTTTTCTAAAGTATTTACTGTTAAATAGAAAGCAAAAATAATTTGGATTTTTTTATATTTTTATACATTATGACATAGGATTTTTAAAATAATAATAATAATAATAATAATAATAATAATAATAATGTTTATTGTGAGAAAAAGATACATCCTATACAATTGTGGCTGGCAACCAATACAGTATCATATAATAATAATAATAATAATAATAATAATAATAATATAATATGAAAGCAAGAACAATAGAGTTATTATCAATAATAACATACGAAATATAACCCATTTTTCCTAAGATCTACATAACATACACTGTATTTTGTTAATATTAAACTATGCAACAACATAACAATAATATGATTTCTTTATTACAAATATGCATACTGTTTAACAAATATAAAAATACGAGTTTATGAACAAAACACTTATATAACGTATGGAGAATGCAACTTATCTATGGATTTTTAAAATCAAAGTAGAACTTCTTATTTTACATATTTTTATTGTAAATCATTAAAAAAAATAAAGATTATTAGCATATACATAAATTATGATAATTATATTTTTAATATTATTAATACTAGAATTTCGTTTACATAAAAGTCTGCCTGTTGTATAATGTAGGTACTAAAATCGTGTCTTCAAGTTGCAATGATTCCATATTCTTGAATCGTATGCACTGCTCCTCCATCATGCAACAACCTACAACCATGTAATAATTGTTACACAGGGTGTTAATTAAAAAGCGGGCCATAGGCGTCTATCATGAGAAACTTATTATTTTCTATTTACGTAGTGTAATATGTTTTCGTGATAAAATTAGACAATTACCTATGTATATATTTTTCTAAATTCAGTTTCGTCGTATTTTTCGGTGAGATTAATGTGTTCAAGATATATCTTTTGTTTCCTTCTGCGTTCAATTACATCCTGAATTCTAATACTAATCACATAATCTGAAAAATAAATTAAAAATCATTAATATAAATATATTAGTTACATAGGTAGATATCGAGATAATAAAATAAATTTCTACTTACGTTTACTTCTAAAATAATATTTTCAAATATAACCTCACTGGCTTTCTTCTTGTTGATTTGCATTTAAACCAGCGTAAAACTAGGGGTTTGCCGTATTAAACCAGCACTACCGTTAGTCCAGTTCTATGAATAAGAGAAAAGCCAAATCTAAACTTCTAGACCAGGTGTAAACCGGCATATTTTTACTATGAATACGGCTGACAAAGAATATGCGCTTCTCGTATCGTGTTTGAACAAGTCAGCACACGTCAAAAGCATATAATTTTGATTTGAAATTAAAAATGTTGGCACAAAAGTAAAATGTTTTGACACCAAAAATAATTCTTTTAAATGCAATATTTTTTATTCGTTTCAGATGCCGTAATTTTTAATTCAAAATATTGATTTTTTTAATCAAAAGTAAAATAATTAAAATAAAAACAGCGACGTAGAAAAAATTGCTGTTTAAATATAAAGTAAAATATTTTAAAATAATTGTATATGACTTTCAAACTAATGAAAATATTATTTATTTTAAGTTCGCGTACAATAAAATTGAAAGTGAACTTTCAGTTTAAAAGAATAAATTTATAAGTGAATATCACTTAC
Organism: Ophonus ardosiacus; assembly: GCA_943142095.1. NCBI lineage: Eukaryota > Metazoa > Arthropoda > Insecta > Coleoptera > Carabidae > Ophonus > Ophonus ardosiacus. The sequence goes on from OW964824.1 coordinate 16,943,490, forward strand.
AATAGAAATGATTGTAAAAAGATTTTAATTTGAAATTATCCAATTTTTTGAATTAAAATCTTTTTTCAAAAGTATATGTTCCCGAAAGTTTTTAATTTTACCTGCAATTTTTTTAAAACTATAGCAAAACTTTTAATTTTTGCAGATTTTAGAAATGAAAACATACTATTTTGTAAATAAAGTAAAAATTTCTTTGAGTGTACAGATATCGTATCTAACGTTACGAGTGTGCCAAGAATTGCAGCATTAATCCTGTTGAAGTTAAAAAAAAATCAGCCGACTCACTCCACTCTTATTAATGTGGTCCGGATACAGTATTTCGCTACCGAAAATCGGTCACTTTATGTAAGAAGAAGTGAGAAATATTTGTTGTATGGTTAGTAAGACTTGTTATGTATTATATACAGTCATACAAAAAAGTCTCCGTACGACAGTAGTTTTAATGTATTTTAGGAAAAATAGCAGTCTAAAACCCAATATATTTAATTTCCTTTTAATCCAAAATAAAACGCAGTATATTACGTTATTATAAATATAAAATAAACAAATAATTTTATTTATTTATTTACATTATGGGGTGAACATTGAAAGTATTCATAATTTCATGACAAAAAATCTGATGTGGCCAGCACATGACCTCCCGCCAATTACATGTTTAAAATAGCAATGAGCTTTAAGTAAAGTTTCACTTTCGATTGATCGTTTGTAAACAAAATCTACTTTGTTGTTCCAATAAATAGAAAAGTTTGTAATACGAAATTTTGGATTATATTTTATTATATTTTTCCTGAAAAATTTGTTAGTGCTTCAAATTAAGTACTACATGCGGTTTATCATATATAGTCAAAATCTAATATGTTTTTTCAAATTATATAAGAGTATTAATTACCAACTTTGCGAACTTTTGGATCATTAATATATTTTAAGGAAAAATCGTCACACACACATTATTGTCAAAATCATCACCAACTTCCTTATGCTCTAAAATGCAATCTGTGTAAATTCTTCGCCGCACATTATCCATTTCGTAAATGTGTAGTTGCAAACTATTATTTTACACTTTGAAATCACGTTCTTATTGAGAGCTGTTTGATATATAATCCTGCAAACATCAAACTTAAATCGAATTATCCTGTATATCTAATATTTATGTATGATGGAAAATATATAATTTTTACAAACCTTAATATCATTAGAATCATAATTAAACTACTAAATTCTTCTTAATATGGTTTCATTTTTAATTTTAATGAAAACTGCTTCAGTGACAGTGACATTTGTTTAAATATGTCAAATTTGTTATTAAAGTATTGTTTTTGTTTGACGCAGAGGCAAAGTGATGTACAAAAATAAATTGTTTTATAATATAATATAAAGTTATTTCAAGTTATTTTCTAAATGCTATTATCGTAGAATTGAAAATTGTGCCATTATATTCAATTTATATTGGTAAAACTTGCTAAAAAATTATATTCAATGAATTTTTTACAAGAAAAACTGTTAAAAGCTTGTATAAATGATACTTCCGGTTATCCGATATACACTCAAAACTAATGAGCTCTTCCCACATTAGCATAGAATGGATATACAAAATTTCAAATTTTTCTGATTGATAGTATTTGAGTAATCGTGTCCACAAGATCCACACACACAGACACACACACACACACACACACGGACACACACACACAGACACACACACATACATACCTACAGACATCATTGTAAAAATGTTAAAATCGGATTCTGGGGACATCAAAACGTGCTTATTCGCTAAAATCTCTATATCCGATTTTTAGCACGATCCCTATACCTCCCTTACTAGCGGGAGGTAAAAAGTCTCCGTACTATAACCAAAACATTTAAATAATAAACCATTTATTTATGTAACTAAGCGATGAGTCATTGAATCCACCAAATTTTTGGTCACCGATGGCATTATATTCTGCCATTTTACTTGTAATTAATTTAAAATTCTTTTTTGCTTTATATTCTTATTTATTTTAAGAATTTTCCGCACTTTCTCAATCTGATTAAAGTTTGGAGACTGTGAGGGATGATTAAGCATATTTTTAATATTATACAGTACGCATTGTCTTATAGAGCGAATTATTTGTCGAATTTTTCTGATGCACGAAATTAAAATTGTCTGTTAAGACCTTATTTTTCGGCACATTGTTTTAAATTTGCTTTTAAAATGTCGAGGTAACCTTCGCTATCCATTGTTGCAATAATTACTAATTTTCGTACTCCCGCTGAGAAAATATGAAATTATTTGTTTATTTTATATTTACCATATCGTAATATACTGCGTTTTATTTTGGGTTAAAAAGAAATTAAATATATTGGGTGGTAGTATGAACAAGTGATTAAGGGTGATTAGCTAGGAGATGACTAGCAGTATTTTAGCGCTGTCAATCGTTTATGGATTATTTTAGAGAAAAATACTGCAAATAGCAGTTATAGAAAAATTAATTGTACACAACTTTTATTTGAAGTATTTTTCTCTAAAATAATCCATAAACGATTGACAGCGCTAAAACACTGCTTGTCATCTCCTAGCTAATCACCCTTAATCAGTTGTTCATACTACCAGCCATTGAGTTTTAGACTGCTATTTTTCCAAAAATACATTAAAACTACTGTCGTACGGAGACTTTTTTGTATGACTGTATTTTTAATAATTATCAACCCGATTCTCAAAAAACTTTAAGCGTATCCTTATTTTTGGATTAATGAATTCTATTCTATTCCGGTATTTAAAATTTAATCTTCCTAATATTATCGAAAAAGGTAGATACTAGATAAATTAAGACTATATTTTAAAATATAAACTGTCAAATTTACAGTAGAATTCGATAATCGAAAAATTAGGATTACCTTAAACTTTTTAGAGAATTGAGCTGTACATGTATAATGTACATGGTTTGGACACGAAAAATAAATATTAATTTTAGATAGTGTGAAAGAGGTAAATTAATTAAATCAAGGTGTATATATTTATTAATAATGATAATGAAGGCAGTGGCGGCTCGTGCTATGGGGCACAAGGGCGCAGCCCTACCAAATAAAAAGACAAGAAAAAAAGAAATAAGCGAGTACATATACATTTTAAAAATACATTAATTATTATTTATTTACTTTCATTATTATGCAATTCTTACTACACCGCCGATAGCTAGATAGCCTACTCGTATATACTAACGTGTGCACGTACCGATATGCTGCTAGAAGCTAGGGCACAAATGTTTCTGCCCCGGTCTCCCACTATTTTTACTCGAATTTTGACCAATAGCAGCGAAGCGCGCGAAGCTGCATATGACTGCATTAAGCCTGTTCCGGGCACAGCCCAATTTAAACGAAGATGTCCGAGTATTTCCGGCATTTTCCGAGGTAATCTGTTATTGTTGAATTGTAATCGTCTAGTACTCATTTAATTACGAAGATAGCTTCTGTATCTTAAAGATTAAATAATTGAATATATTCTTTTTACTTTTTTAAAATTTTTGTGCCCTACCATACAAAGATATCACCAGCCGCCACTGAATGAAGGTTAGCATTTTAAAATGAGTTACCTCATATAAAAATTAAAAACAGCCCCTCAGTGTATATACTGACGGAAACTTGTCCCAAACGCCTAACTGAAAATTTTATTAAGTGAGTTTTGTAGCATCTAGCAGACAAAATGAAGCACTCAGTATAATTATATTATCAGGACACTTTAGCACTTTACTTTTTGCTGCCGGCACGGTTTACGAGTTTCATTTCTTGAATGAAACTGAACATTTATGGTTTTAGGGGTGATTTTTTTGCGGTGAAAGATTAAATTTAGATTAGACAAACATCCAACTCACGTTCACACATTAATTTAATAGAACAAAACCGCCTAACTAATGCCAAGCCACATGTTCTGAAATTCTCGCACAAATTAATTATGAGAGTTGGATATTCAACTATGTATAGTTTTAATTAAACTACAAAATTTAGGTAGGGAGTATACGCGTTCCAGATATACGTAATTTGATTTACGGTGAGTTTCAATATAAATTAACAGCTAGGTACCATACTTATCTCTTAAATTGAATTTCAAACAAATTTTGAGTTAATGAAATAAACAATTCTGACTGATATTTCGTTAAGTTATATGCAATTGTATAACAAATTACCAATTAAAATATTCGAAACGCGTGTTCACCGTTCGTCGAAATATTTTTTGAAAATGTAGTTATTTGTCTTTCAGTGATATGTATTTATATTTAAATAAATGAAATGTTATTTTGTAAAGCTTTGTAATCCAAATTGAAAATGTAATAGCTTTTATGATCCTAAATCAATACAGTTTCTAACATTTTGTTCCACAATATTGGGGTCTTTTATTTGTCCAAAAATAAACGTCTATTATTTACATATTTTTCGTGCGACTGGATGGATAGTTATTTCAAATTTGACAATAGTAATATAAAAACAATTTAATTATATTTATTCATGTATGTGATGATAAGCGACTGGATAAGTAATGGATGAAAGACTTAAGCAGGGATGCACGTCACAAAAGGGCCCATTTGCTGAATCTGTGTTACATTTGTCATTAAATTTAATTATTTATATCTGATAACCAGTGCCGGATTAAAGTGATTAAACCATGTAAGGCCCTTAGGCAATCGAAATTTCGGGGTACCCCTAAGTTTACGAATTTACCACCCAATAATTTTAATAAAATAATTTTATTATACAAAAAAAAATTAACGTACTTTTAAACAAATTAATATAAAATATAAATAAACAGATATATACAAACACAGAAGAAAATTACATTTTTTCCTAGCCAATACAAGAAATTTTCTTATTTATTTATTTTTTTTGTTGGGGTATAGGGGGCCCCAAATTAAATTTAGCATTGGGGCCTTTTTATCTAGTTACATCACTGGATGCACTCAAAAACTAAAATTTATTCAATCAAAAGTTAAAGTTTCGCTTCCTGTTGAAGCTTCTTCAAGACTAACTATAGGTAAACATAGTGTTATACAATTTTTTATTTTACATATACTTACAGTTTGATATGTTATAATAATTTCTTAGTGTTAAATTTTTCTAGAATTCTTATTAATTTGGGCTCATAGTTCACTCTAGCTACGCACTACTTTCACTTCGTTGCGCTCCTCTACCCTAGATACAGTAGGGTACATATCAATACTGTGTCTCCTTAACAGTAGTTGAATCATATGAGTATTTTTGAGCGCAGCAATTGCCTCATCGCTATAGGATCGTCTTAAATACAATACTTTATCACATAAGATGAAAATGGCGAGAGATATTGGGCTAGTCGAACAGATTTTTTTAGGTTATTAAAATATAAAAAAAATCTGTTGTGGCCAGCACAAGACATCTCGTCATTTCCATATTAGGCTATATAAGTATGTATTGTACATATTTGACATTTCTTACACACAAAAACACCTTTCTTCTTTATATATTTTTTAATTCATTCTATTCACTCTTATTCTTATAATGTTCGAGATACATCCAATTCATTGACGGGATTGGCGGTATTTCTGGGGGATACATGTTATATATTTATCTATAATTATAAATATTTAATTCATAATAAAATAAATATTAAATGTACTGCCCAGAAAGTCTTCAGTAATGTCTCTAGCATTTTGACACTCACATTTATCTGTCAATTACAAACATTTTAATTTTTTCACTTGTTTTCTATGGGCTGCGAGATTCATTTACAATTTATTTTATATGTTATAATTTTATTTAAATATAGATACAAATACAATGGAATAATTCACACAAACGAACAAGAACTGAAAGACTATGAAATATTATTTTACAACATGTCAAAATTATTAAATTAATTGACTGCTTCGTTTTCTTGGTAACGATACAACTTCCATTTCTAGGTGACGACACGGCGTTCTTCGTTTTATTATTTTAAGTTTTGTTTTCTTTTTACAACAATATATTTATATGTCTCTATCTTTAACTCCATAGAAGATATAACATAATTTTTAAATGTATCGGATAGAGATTTTTATATTCTTTAATATTAGTAATAATAGAAATTTTCAAAAAATATTTAGATTTTTTAAAGAATTGTTACCAAAATCTAATCAGCTATTTCCAGGAATGTCAGATTGAGGAAACTGAAGTAAAATATTATTTAAATCTTATAGTATTTGAGAAACAGTGGTTCTAACATACACACACACACTCATACATCATCGTAAAAATATTATAATCGGATTATAGGGACCTTAAAATGTACGTATCCACTAAAATCTGGATATTCAATTTTTAGCATGATTCCAATACCTCTCTTAGCGAGAGGTAAAAATAATTTGATACGCATTACGAAAGTAACAATTATTTTTCTGTTTTTAGACGGCCACCCTCCCCGTAAGGCAATGCACGATGGAGCCCACGAACGGGCTCCCCAGGTACGGCTACAACATGTGGCACCTGGAGCTAGCTCTAACCGTCGTCGTGGGCAGCATCCTCGTCGTGGTTCTCCTTGTTTGCTACGTCTACGTCTTCCGACAACTATGTTGTCCACCCCCTCGACACAGACGGCATCGTCGAGGGAAACCACATGGGGAACAGCTGAACCAAACAGCTACGGGGAGGTCGAACACGAGACATGAGAGTCTGCCTATGACGAATATTACCAGCCAGCCGACCGAAACGGAAAGGTTATAGCATAGCGACAGCAATGGAAGTGTGGAGGACAAATATAGTGAATAACAAAGAGGAATTTTAAATAAATTTGGGTAAATTCGTCGACTGTGGTGTAGATTGGGTGTTAACAAATACTCATAATCTCAAGACATTCAGCATTTTATTCTTACAAAACCGAAGTTTCGATATATAAGTGACTGTAAAATAATTGGGTTTATTTTTCCGGTTCATTTTGAGAAATTGTTTTAATACGTATATAATAATGAATATTATTTTTTAAAAAATCATGTTAAAATAAGCAAAGTAACAGATCATAGCCAACTAAAATTAAGGTAGGTAATAGGTTTGTTCGCATAACAAAATATGCAACTATGTAATTGCCAATTTTTCAGTACGCATGCTTAGTTTGAAACTGGTTTCAAAATGATTGGAAATTTTGGGTTCTGCGCACAGAATTAAAGGTTATTGTTATTACTACCATCTGGAGTAAACAGAAAGGTTTTTATCTTATATTGATTGTTGTTACTGACATTTGTCATTGTCACAATGAAATTATCTTACTTTATTGTTTAAAATTTACGTCCTACGTTTATTTCTGGATCTCTTAAATTTACACTCGAAAATCTCCTTGACAATAAAGCAAATGTTTAGTGGTTTGGAAGAATTTATAATAAATGTTAATATTCCTTTTCTGTCGCTTTGTAGTACAAGTGCAAGTAGGACCAACAATGCTCGGTAATAGCCAGAAGTTGGAAAGACTGAAAGAACAAATGATTTTTAATCGTAGATTTAAAATTTCTATTGTGAGAAAATTTATAAACTGTTGCTCAGAACGGTTTCTGACTGTTGCGCGAACAAATCTAATTACTCTTTTAAAAGCCTGCAGCTCGAAAACGGTGTTTTCGGATGAGTTTATTACTAAAAGTTAGTTTATTTGACATACCTTAAATAACCTATAAATTTGTAACACGTATTCATGCATAAGCACCGACCAGAAATCTAAAGCATAAGCGAACGGCGGTCTAATAAATTCTATTTGACCGAGATTTCGAGAATATGTTAACACCTAATTTAAATAAATTGTTGTGAGGTGATTGAAAACAATAATAAAATAGTGTAAGACCAACAAAAAAAAACAAAAGGATCATTATCAAACACACAACAATTATGATACAAAAGTATCTACGAAACTTGTAGTTTTGTGTTCTACTACTTTCTAACATCGTAATATAAAGGAAAAGTAAACAATTTTTTTACAAAGTGTAAAGACTATAAATACAAATGTGTGCCAATACAATTCACATAGGCATTGGCCGTAATTAATGAAGTAAAGGAAACAAACAATAGAAGAATTTTGTAAATATTTGTACAAGTAAAACTGTTGTAAAACTATTAATAAAACTATGTCATCCTCATTCTCTCATAATATGTAAAATTTGTTTGTTCTATAAATCACATAACCATGGAATTGTTCTATTAAAGAGTAATCTATCATCTTTGTAATATGATGTACTTATAAAATAATAAATTATTATGAAGACTTTTATATACTTTAATTCCCCATAAGGCCGGCGCCACACTTGCGGCAGAGCCGCGCGGCGCTGCCGCTGCGGCGTGGCCGCTCTACGTGCAATCAATGTATTCTTATGAGAGATGACACACTTGCGGTAACGACGCGCCGCTCTTTGACCGCAACATGTAGCGGTCGCGCCGCGTACAGCGGTTCCACCGCAAAGAGTGTGTTGCATTGTTTCTTATGGACCTGTTCACACTTGCGGCGCGGCCGCTACTCGACTTCAGTAGATTCTCTGTTTCCATTTTATTTTGTATTCATCACGTCGTCATGTTTGACACCGAAAAATATAAAAGTTAATTTGTTCTATACAATAGTCTATTTTCTTTTTATTTCATATTGGCAGTCAGCTCAGTCAACTATATATTAATCTCACAAAGGGTATATTTAGGAGACATTCGGAAGTAATTGAAAAATTTTTCTGGGTATTTTCGTAACTCTCCGTACAATAAACTAAATTGCCCAAAACTAATTCGTCTCATATTTAAGGGATGAACCCAGTATAGTCTTTTACGTTTAGTTCTTTTATGTAGGGCATAAATTACGCATACAAGCTCCTTCGTACTCATCGACATTTTGTTATCTGAAATTTTTGTCAGAAAAACACATCAGTTTGCGGTTATGCCGCCAAGTGTGAACTAGCAAAATTTTCGACGCGGTCACGCCGCAGCAGCCGCACCGCGCGGCTGTGCCGCAAGTATGGCGCCGGCCTTAAAGTAATAAATTATACCATTTTATGTTTTTTAGATGCGGAAGTCGTGTGTCGTATGTAATAAAACGCTGTGCACTTCATTTAAAGACTAGTTTTGTTTGAAACTCAAAGGATCCCTACAATAAATAAAAATGTAAACACGGTTACTGGTTTTTATTATTTCAGTAATCTCCCGATTATAATCTGGACTGAAAATTTCTATATCTGAAAAAAAAATTATTAAATAAAAATGGCAGTAATGAACAACATCGACTGACTTATGACTGACAGGGCCTAGTTACGATTTCCGTGCGCTCTGGGCTACTGTCCTTTTTTAACTCTAAGGTTGGTAATATGTCAAAATGGGACGCCCCTGAAATTTGTGCACCCTAGCTTATGGCCTAGTCAGATAATTAGACAAACCGGCACTGATAACACAGAAGTCACCGATTTTTTCGACGTAAGTTTAAGTTGCTCTGGAGAAACAGGGCATGAGTGCTCTCACTTTCAATCAAAGACACCCTTCTACACCTGGACAAACAACGTTACATAGTGGTGGAAAAGCAGATGGGCACACTAAAAAGAAGCCAAATTACCGTTTTACAGGTTTAAAACTTCCTATCAACTTATGAAAAGCCACATAAAGGACATCTAAAACTGGAGAAACATTCTGAGCATCAGTCAGATGAAGCTAATTTTACCCAATACGGCAGAAATAAGGATTATAATCTAATTGTGTTTTGATTAAATAGGAAATATCTAATATTACTTAAGATAAAGCTTCAAAAGAACGACTAGAATTAGTCCTTGAGAAATAACAACCATTTGTAGGTAGGTGAGTTGCACGTGTGGAGATCTCATCTGAGTTGTCTGAGTTAAAGGTCGGATTTAAAGTGAAAATTGCCTCTGTAGCAAAAATACTGTATTTAAATCCCGCAAACTCCGGTGGAAACATATTTTCAAGTGAACTGGACGCGGCACATAACCTTCCAGAGTCCAGAGGATAAAACCGGCACGAAAAACTACCACGTCCGGCTCTCACATCTCGGCACATAAGGTCAATTTTTTTTTACCAAAAAGCAGCTAAACTGAAGTAATCAGGTTCAACCTTGACGTAATGTGAGATCATTTACCTCAACCTTGAAGTGTAATAGGGCAAAAGGCTTAAGAGGGGTGTTCAGAAAACGTACTATAACAGGTGAGTATAACACAACCCTCCAAGTTTCGGAGGTGAATACGACAGCAGATATTGAAGTTTTAACGTACCATGTATTAAAAAATATCTAACTCACAGTAGGCTATGAACAAATAAACGTACCTATGTCTAATAGGCCAATGGGGGATTATGGCTCAATCGAATTAAAGGAAAATAGTAAAAAAATACGAATGTATATACTGAATAACGAATATTAATATAAAAAATTAAATGGTATAATTGAGATATTTCGGAAATAAAGGGTTTTTTGTTATAACGCTTCGACACTAATATGAAAATATTTTGATTGGCGACCAAGAAACCGCCTATACATGTATTACAAATAGCGTGTTAGGAGGTGGGGATTACTACCAATGGAAGTTAAGAAATTAAAATTCGAAAGGAGGGGCTAACATTCCTGTACTACAGTTTCCAAACAGTTTTTATTTTAACATAAATTTCTTGCATTAAACTTTATAATTTAAATACACCTGTAATTATAAAGTATGTAGACTTATACAGTGTTATAATATTCATTTATTTTATGTAAATATAACTTAAAATAGCATATATTTCAAGAACATTTAGGTCCATGATGAAAACAGTTTGATATAAAAACATATAAATCTGACGTCACGTCAATCTTTTCAAAATTCGGGAGACCATAACTCGCTTATTAATAGGAATTTTTTACCGGATTTTCATCAATAGTCTTAGTTTTCCTAATATTTTCAGATGAAATTATAAAAAAAAAATGGTGTAATCCCCCATTCTGAATAAAGCTCAATCAGACGAGTTAGTTTTGCTCTTGTCGACAAACGTCAAGCAGTAATATATTAGTTCTCAGCAAAAAGAACCTTAGAATGGTGTGGTCAATGTTCTCTGAAATATGTATTCTTGAGACGGACATTTCTCTGGAAGAATAAAAAAAGTCAGGGCGACTAAACTATGTAGATACTCCTAGGATGGGGCAATGGTACAAATAATAATAATAATGTATTACTTCAACAGGCAACAGGTATACAACTTGTCTTGACCAGTAAATGATACAAATTCAAAGATTATAATTATACAAAATATTACATGCAAAATGTCAATTTCAGAGGACATATTATTGTAGAAATTACGCATTACATAAATAGGTGATTTGTACAGCACGTAAGAGTTATAAGTGGGAAGATAAATGCTTTGATTATATCGCGACTAAAATCTAGGTATGCGAAAGTTAAGTTTGGCAGTCAATTTTATTATGAATAATACTGATTAAATGTCTGCTTCTAATGGAATTAGTATTAAATATCTGAAGTAATGTAACAGTACGTGTATATTTATCTGGGAAGATGTGAAAATGGTTAAACCAAAGGAGCTTCAGAATTTTCTTCTGTAGCCTTTCGAGTTTTAATAAGAAACCATATAATTATTGAATAATCCAACTTGGATTGTATAAAAACAGTATAACTATCTTAAAGTAATATTTGAGAAATGTTTCCAGTTTCTAACAATAAATCCGAACATTTTACTAGCCAATGTTATAAAATGGTTTAAGTAAAATGAAAAAGACAAGTCCGGGTCAAAGAAAACTCTTGAATCTGTCGTGAGTACAGAACGGGGTAAAGACCAGAATAAGGCAAAAACGCTAAAAAGAGAGCCAAATTACCGTTTAACAGGCCTGTACCTTCGTAAACTTGTAAAAAGCAATACAAAGATCAAATTTGGGAGCAGTAAGCTATAGTCGTAGAAATTCATTTCACCCTCGACGATAAATGCCAAAGAGCTATTAGCTCGCAGCAAAAACGACCTTAGTATTATGACAGCTATCTTTACCTCTCAAAAACCATCTATGTAAGATTGAAATAGCTGAATACAGCATATTTCGACGTTGCGAGGAAAACTATTGAAATTTGCAACAAACAAAAGGTACCTCACGGCAAATGACTCCTGGAGCAGTAACTGCGACTGCTTCCAGAAAACGAAGATACGGCTATGTCACAATAGATCTTTAATAATAATATGCCAGGTCGAAGATGGCGGAAAACAGTGGTGACTACAACCGAAAGACTAACGGTTAATCCGCCATTTTTTAACTCTGGTACGTGGGGTCGCTACTACCCAAATAGGCTACTGTAGATTAGCCTACCTCTGCGTTAAAAAAATTATTACTTTTGGTTCATCTATGCACTACTACAAATTGGAAAGAATTATATATTGTAAATATATTATAATAATTTTACTGCTATCAGTAATTGCACATCTGTTTCTGCATTCCATTTTATCTAATCACAAATCGATATGCTGTCTAATTTATTAAATTAATCTGATTTAAGATAAAGTTTACCATATGGTACTAGGAAATATTTTCGGAAATATATGAGCACATTATTTTATCCCTCTGACGTAAATGCATTTATTTATTATTTTAATATCATGCAATATAAAATTTAATATTATACTCACCGGTCGATAAAATATGCAATCGAGACCTAGAATATAACAAAATTTTATGTAAAACAAATATATTTGATATTCTTATAATGCATATTCGTGAAACACAATGAAACCACAAATATTCCAAAATGCGTATATGTATTTAATAAAATATTTTGTACCACAAACAACATAGTTAAATCTAAAAGTAATAACAATAAAAATTACTTCTTGTAATCGTATTTTTCAATAAAAAAATAGAAAAAGAGAAGAGATGGCACGTTTTTTTTTAAGTCTTATAACATACATTACCGATATGAAATTGTTGATATGAAAGAGAATATAAAATATTGGTGAAATACAATTTCAAGAAGTATGATAAAATATGTAATACGATAACACAAATAATTTTTATTTAAACTATTTTGTTGATATTTTATCGTACCATCAAATAGATCCATAGACCATATACAAAATAATAGATTAGTCTGTATAAAAAATCATATTTCGGTAGAAATCTTTAATAGATATTTATACACCAAGTGAGCTAAGATAATGTATATTCATGAGAAGAAAGTTTAGTTAATTTCTAAGAGTGAATAAACATTCTTAGCTCTCAGGGTTTATACAATATTTTATTCAATTTTGACGAAATAATAATAAAAACAATTACAATTAATTTTGACAAAATAAAAAACTAATGCCTGATGTTATTTTAAATAATTAAATGCATTATTTGTTGCAGAGTGAGTTAAAATTTTGTGAGAGTGATCTAAATTTTTGTTTTATGTCTGTTAAAAAAGTACTTTTTTTCATTAAAATGGATTTATAAAGTATGTCTTTTTTTAACCCAATAAAAGTGTGAAAAAAGTGCACTTTTTTAACGCTACGGAGTGAAATAATGAAACGTTACGGCACTTTTTTTCACACTTTTATTGCAGACAAACAAATTGTATGCAACTCGAATAAAAAACGTCTTATTTCACTCAAAGGATTTGACGAACTCGCCTGCGGCTCGTTCGGCCAAACTTTCCTATTCTTGATATAAGACTATACTGTTTACACTTGTTGCATAAATAACTATTAATTCACGTGTGAATAAACGTCAAAATTGAATAAAAAAAAATTAAGTGGTTTATAAGTCAATAAAATATAAAATAGACAATTATAGTATCCACTATTCTACCCCATTATTGTACATACAATTGTACTTACAATAATTAAGACTGCGTCCGAAGTCGCATTTTTTCGGCCTAAACTGCCATATCCTAAATTTTTTTCTAAATGACGTTATCATTTAGGTCAGTATTCTCTATACCCACTAAATTCCAAAATGCGACATTGGACACGGCTTACCCAATAAAAAAAAACTGTTTTCAGGATTAATTCAATAATAACTTATTCGAGAACAAAATATATTCTTCCAATATTATTTTAAAAACTACGAGCCAAAACCTATAATAGTTCGGCCGGTTTATATTTTCAAGAAACAAGTTATAATACCTACGGAAATGGTGAGTTTTTACAAATTTCTTTCGAATAGCTTAAAACACATATTTTGAACAAAAACTGAATATACGTTATTTAAGTATTCTGCCATGTGCCATGTAATATTGGGTTACATCGCCTTTATTAGTTAATTCTATTAGGCATTGTATCTTTCAGCCCTGTACATTTTTCTGATAGAGTATTGTCCACATGTATTACAGGGTAGGTTTTACTGTACTGGTTTATACGAAGTTGTTTTTCAATAAAAGTAAAGGGTCCCAGTAGAAGAAAAATCTGGACTAGAAGATGACACTTTAAATGTCGGTCGAACTATTATCACCAATCATGTGGTCCATGGTTTTATAAAATTTTAAGTCTATATTTAAAGTAGCCGAAAGTATTTTGTAAAAAGTTCTAACTATTTTCCTAATTTGTTAAAAATGTAAACCGGTCGAATTATTATTAATTTGGGTTTGTACATTGAAATATTTATTTTTTATAGCTTTGTTCATAGAACGGTTTGAAACCGTCAGCAACTATCAAAGGAATTCAGAGTCAAATTTCAAACTCTGAATAATTTACAACTCGGCTGGAAATTTTTAGTTTGAGACATGCGCATTTATATTTTTCAGAAGTTCTGACATTTCCAAATGTTCGAGTTAGTTTTTGTTTGCAGAAAATTGGATTATCTGTTTGATACATTAAAAATAAATTTATATTTATTTTAATAAATATTTTAAAGTGAGTATATATTATTGCAAATTAATATGATACTTATTAAAATTCGCTTAATAATAGATGACGGATTCAGATAGTAGCATGTCCAGAGGAAAATTTGACTTTTTAAATGATTTTTCAAGTGAAGATGACGCTTTTGAAATAATGGCTATTAGACAAAAAAAAATGAGAATTATATTAAAATGATGCTCCAGTACACTGAAGATTTTATTGAACACTTTCAAACAAATTGCAAATGTTCTTGCAGTAAGATTTACAATTGTGTTAGAAAAATTCAAACCGTTTGATTTGCAAACCGGACATGCTCATTCGGTCTCAAATTCGAACTATTTGCAAGCCGTTCTATGAACAAAGCTTATGTGAATTCTTTTGAATATCTGAAAACAGTTTTCTTATCAATTTCCCAAATTAAATGAATTTAAATATAACTTCCCGGAAAATGAAAAACAGAATAAACAATACAATTACAAGAAAATACATCACATTAGACATAAAGAACATATTTAGACAGTTTACTACTACATAAAATGGTATGTTCCCTATAGAAAATAATGAATATAGTAGTTCTTCTGTACAATATAATATATACAATTATTTTTCAAGTTTATAACTTTATACAATATTTTCAATATACATGATTATCACTTATAAACCCAAAATATAACATATTACTCTGTATCACACACAAGTAGAAGAATTGAACGATGGACTAGATCTGAAAGAAGATAATTATCTAACCACCCCAAGACGAACACAAAACACTACTCCCCCTTTTGAATATAAAGTTCAGGACTCACCATGGAGACGCTAGGACGAAGCAGTACCTGAAGAACTCGACTGTTGTATGTGAGAGTTGTGAAGCTGAATTACCCGAAGAACTAAATTCCTCAATGTTTGAGGCTTGCAGTATTCTTCCAGCCAACTGAAAACTCCAGCTGATAGGTCGGAGAAATTGGTGACAGGTACACTGTTGAAGGATTGGAAAAGTTGGTCCATTATCATTTGAAACTGAAAGAGAACATTACACAATATCAACTAAAACTAATAAAGTTACCTCTTAACCTTAAAATTAATTTTAATAAAACCAAATATACAGTATGTTCCCGGATTGAGTTTACAAGAGGAAAAAAAATTTTATTTTTGATTTTACGAAAAAATGCCAAGGGAAGAAAATTTTTTGCTTGAATTAAAACGCATGTTTCAGTTATTAAAACTTTTAATTAATGTAAGGTTATTTTATTATAACGTTTTTTCGTATTTTGTCCTCCTAATAATACAGTTATTACATTGAATCTAACATGATTTTAGTTAGCTTTGAAATATTGACAAATAATTATTAATTCTAATTTCAAAAAAGAAAAAAACGGCGAAAATCAAAATACTTTTAGTTTATTCAATTAACTCTTTTTTATCTGAAATTAGAATTAATAATCATTTGTCAATATTTCAAAGCTAACTAAAATTATGTTAGATTCAATGTAATAGTTGTATTATTAGGAGGACAAAATAGGAAACAACGTTATATTAAAAGAACCTTACATTAATTCAAAGTTTTAATAACTGAAACATGAGTTTTAATTCAAGCAAAAATTTTTCTTCCCTTGGCATTTTTTCGTAAACTCAATCCGGGGACATACTATATATTTCGAAAACTAAATTCTCATCATCACTAATACGAATTAACTATAACGATTGTCATAAAGTTTACATCGGTCAGACTAAAAGACAAAATGATAATCGATTTAAAGAATATCTTTATCATCTAAAAAGTGGTAATCCAGAAAAATCTAGCGTAGCTCAAACTATTAAAACATACCAATAATAAGTTTGTTCGCACAACAAAATACAAAACTAATAGTTAATTTGTTAGTACGCGTGGAATTTTTTTATTAATTTATTGTTATTACTACCATCTGGAGTGAACAGGAAGGTTTATATCTTATGTTGATTGTTTTTGTTCGCATTTATCTTTGTCATATAATATCTTACATTATTGTTCAAAATTTACAACCTGTTTATTTCTGGTTCACTTAAATTTACACTTAAGAATCTACATGACAATATAGCAAATATTTAGTCGCTTGGAAGATTTTATAATAAATTCTAATATTCCTTTTCTCTCCCTTTAGCTAGTACAAGTGCATGTAGGAACAACAATGTTCGCTAATAGCCAGAAGTTCTACTGCGCATGCCACAAACTAAAAATTTCTTTAGAATTCGCGGACTATTCTGATGGTTGGAAACTAATCAAGGATTGAAATATTTTGCTGAACGAACATTTTTAAACCGATGCGCATGCTCAAAATGGTTTGTGACCAAACTCCAAACTTTTCGATTTAGTATAAACATATTTTTATTAGAAATTTCGTATCATTAAAAGATTTAATTAAAGAACTTCAGTGCTATTGGACGATTTAAATTTTTACAGTCTCTTTTTCGATATTGGCTAGAGAAAATAACATAATTTTCGGAATGTAATAGCGTGTTTTACTATATTAAGAGAACAAATAAAGCAAAATACAGAATATACACAAATAGAAGACATACAAGTACGGTACTTAAAAACGGATTTTAGTGCTGGATAGATGCACACTAGAATATAGTAATGCAAGAGATGAAAGCATTAAAAATTAGAGTAGAAACAGGAAAGTTAGCAGTAAAACATTAATAATCAAAGCTCACATAAGCAAGATTGTTGGCGCGGGACAAAAAGAGAAAAACAGCAAACTAATAAAATTGTGACAAGCAAGAAAAGCTTAGTACCTACGAAAGAAATGGATATTCCACGATACAAATGGAGAGGCTACACATAAATGGAGAAAACACCCATTATGAACTACATCAGAGAGATTGGGACATACAACAGCAAGAACGACAATGTAAAATCAACAATTTGAGAATTGAATTACACAAACGATGTAATCAATACAAACGACGTCAATACCACGGTATTTATTGGATGAAAAGAATACATCAAGATGATTGCCAGATTTAGATGTGGTAATGAAGAGAGAAACATGAAGTATTTAGAATTCTTTGATAATGAAAGCTTCCAAATGTTGAGTAATTGTTTATTAAATCAAAAAGACGACGTTTCGGTCGTGGTTACGTCAAAAGAGAAGTGGTACAATGGGGTATTCCACCGTAACAAAAAAAAATTAAAAAATTCAATTTAATTTAAAGTATGGCTCAATAAATAATAGTTAAAACAATGAAACATTTTTGAAATAATTACTTTACGAGATATTTCACATTTGCTAAAAGGGGGAATTGACGTCATACAATTGTTATCTTTCTCTCGTAGCGTACTCAGAGCACTCAGAGTAGTGTGTGTGAGAAAAACAAGTATAGGGGGAATGTGAAGTTACACTGATTTCTCGAAAATAAAATACTGTTAAACTAGGAACAATTAAGATTTTTTAATACTATGAATTGAGTGGAATACCCCATTATACTCGTCATCAAATAAATATGGACTGATGCTCATTTTTCCCCTTCTCCTCACCCTGTCCCTTGTCCTGCGGTGTTGCCACTTCTTTATAACTTAGCATTTTCAACATGAACTATGGAATTTGCAACAATGTCCATATTTAGTTGACGGCAAGTATAGTTTTTATAAATTAACTTACCAATAGTGAAAAATAATTGAAATTGTAGAAATTTAAATTTACATACTGTAAAATTTTTTTTAATACAATTCAGCCTGATCAGATTGGAGTCAAACTTGACTGAAATTTAAAATTAAAAACCTGTCCGTGAAATATGGAACCTCTTGACATTTATGTACTCTTTTTCACGAGCAGGTTTTTAATTTTAAATTTCAGTCACGTTTGACTCTTCAGCCTAATCAGGTTGAATTGTATTAAAGAATTTTGCAATATGTAAAGTTAATTTCGACAATTTCAACAATTTACAATAAATTGTTAAATTTCTTAATTACCGAAACGTCGTCTTTTTGATTTAATAAACAATTACTCATCATTTGGAAGCTTTCATTATCTAAGAATTCTAAATATTTCATTAGCAACCACAGCTTCAGAAAATATCAACCGAAGAGAAAAACAATAAACACTGCTTATCAAGTGAGGCTTTTAAGGAAAGAACAAAGAGAAGGAAGAAAATAAAAGGTTCTGTCAGACGATTAAGGGTCAGGACAAGACTGGATGAAAGAAGTCATCAAAAAACGGGGGGTTAACTTAAGCTAATATGATGTATTACCATATACATTCTAAGCCAATTAGGCAAGAATAAATATAATAATAATAAAGCAAAATGTTGACTTACCACGGAGAACTTAACTTCGTCTGAAATTCTAGTTTCCGTGTGTCCAGGTTGAGCCTGCTGATTTTTAACAATCTGTTCTATATTAGTCTGCATGATTCTCAAAGCAACAACTTCTTTTCTCAGCGCATTCCTCTCCTCCTCTTGTTTTCTTTTCTGTTGTTGCAGATATTGTATATAATCAATAGATTTTTGCAACACTGTAGCCTTACTTAATTTATACCCCGACACATCTGTTTGTTGGCACGTGGGGACTAGTTCTTGTAAAGCATCATAACCCTTCTTTATCGCATTTCTGCGTTTTTGTTCTGCAGCGGTGTGAGCTTCTCTTCTACGTTCTTTATAGCTAAGGGGAGACGATTTGCTATCGTTTGTGTCGTCTTCATCATCGGAATTGTGTGTGGATGTATTTGAAGTAGCTAGAGATCCTGAACTGTTGCATCTGGTGTACATTGAATGCTGTTCTCGAATGTGTGGACTGCTGTTTTCTATTTTTAAAGGTGTACTTGGTCTGCGGTTACTCGGACCTGCTTGAATCAAACCTAACAATAAGAGCTAGCTAAGATAGGTTATGTTTCTATTTATTTGATTTTAATACCATAAGATCCAAGTTCATAATTACCATAAGCTGGTTCTGCCATAATTAATAAATATACACAACACTTTACATTAAATTACTGATAAAATAAACTGTATTGTTAAAAATATGTAAAACCAAAACACATCTTTTCTCTGTACTAATGCCAAATGAAAAATTTGCAATTTATTAACACTAATGGTAAAATATTAAACGGTTCATATGTTTCGCAAAACTAAGCCATGTTTTATTAGTTATTTTGTTGGAGTAGTGATACACTACAAAAAAAATTAGCTGCACATTGACATTGACAAAGATTGAATGCGCTGCGCATGAGACCACCGTTTTCTGCTGTTTACGTAACATGCTTTGTAATGCAAACAAATGAACAATAGATGGCTTTTGTTTTGTAAATAACACCTGTTTGAAACAATGGAAAATCGGGAGAATCAGTTGGTATTAAAATAATGACTGTTTAAATTTTCCTTCAATTTTGAACTATTTTAAACGGAAAAATAATAAACACGATTGTTTCGCGCCTGAATATCTGCAATTTTAACTAGACAAAATAATATACATTGGCAACTTTACAAGCATTTATGTAAATTTTTGCTTTCATTTATTAAATTTTACTGATGATTTTTTTATTGCAAATTTTCGGTTTTTGACGCCGTATTGCTCAATTTCGGTCGCGTCACATAGTGAACAACAAATTGAAAATTAATCAAAACACGAAAAATTGTGTTTTACAACCTCCGATATAAACTTTTAGGGCACATAGTACTGACCAAAATGAGCAGTGGCGAATTTCCTATTAGGCAAAGTAGGCTGAAGCCTACGGCGGAAAAATTCAATAAAATTAATTTTAACTAAAAAATAAAACGGTGCTAAAAACTAAGAATTTGGTAATTTCACGAATATAAATGTTTTTTTTTAAAAAAAAAAACAGAAATGCGGGAATGTGATTTCAACAAAGAAAAATCACACAAAAAATTGCTTATTTCTAATTACAACAAAAATTTAATTGCGTTTAAATTTAACAAGAAGCAAATAATGAATTATAAATTAGTACTATCGCTTTTTGCACTTTAGTGCGAAAAAGTGACAGGCTATCGCTGATTGGCTGCTTTGGTCACTTTTTCGCATTAGCTTGAAAAAGTGGCAGATAAACGCACTAATGCAAAAATGCTCAAAAAAAAAAACATAATAAAACAGAAAAAAACCTGGGTTTCTGCCAACCCTGCATGAACATATTGTATATTGCAGGTCTTGAAAATATGAACACCATATAAATATAATCACACACATGTATATTTGTAACTGAAAATACATGGTACAGTACATTATACAATTGAATTTTTTAAAATGCACTTACATGAAAATATTTTTTTAAATAAATCAAAGTCAAAGTTAGTATGATCTTTTATAATCCTAAATATTTGTAATTTGTTAGTTTATCTAATATTGTAAGATTTTTTGTTATATCACCTCTCTCTAATACTCAAATTAAAATAAAAGGACACTTCATATTATCAATCAATATCAAATCAAATAAACGAATTTTCAAACCTAAAATGATTTTATTGACGTTGAATAAATATTCTATGTAGAATTTGCTCAAAAATTTCTATCTATGAACTAGATTTAAAAATTATCTATCTGTGCAAATAAACGTATCAAGCACATTAGCAATGTACAATATCAAATGTTGATAAATATTGATTTACAGTTAATTGATATATGTTAAAGGTCATTAACAAACAGTTTTAACTCAGGTCAATAATATACAATAACTAAATTGATTCCAAACTATAATATGATAATGACGACATATACATATATATTTCTTGTGTTTTATATATTAATTAAACTAAAATCAGTGGAGGAAAAAATAAATTTTATGTTGGACCCAATCAAGATGTGTTTTGTGTAATTTCAAATCGGTAATAAACAGTTGAAAAATAATAACAATTTGTTAAACAAATGACAATCGAAGCTTTGTGTCTATTGTTTCTTCCACCCAAAACTCTCGAACATTTCATCATTAAATCATTTTATCAAAAATAAGAAATGAGACAACTAACTTTGATTATCATTTGTTTCATGTGCAAAACAAAACATTAGAAAACAAACACAACATTGGCGTTTATTTTTTAATGGTTTATTGAGAGGAAAAAGGTCAGGAGGAGGAAAAGGACAGAGAGAAAATAGATACAGATGTCCGATTTCCGAGGCTCATCACTGGAATCTCGAAAACCGGACAGCCTGTATAAGGATCTGCAAGTACACGTCGTGTATATAATGACAAAAATATTACTTCCTAACCATACTTTAATTGTAGTAATATGGACACTTTCCTGAGACAATATATACAAGCTATCTTGTGAAAATTTAAAGCTGATTCTCAAATATATTTTTATTGTACTTTCTACCTCGTTCCGATGGAGGCGAATCGAAATTCAATGCGGTGCTCAGAAAAGCTAACGGCAAAAAACTATCACATCTAACATGGTGGTGGTGACGGTACGGTGGCAAAGGTGATCAATATCTAAGGACAAAGGATTCTTGCGTTGCGATTGCGAACGTGTGCTACAGTACAGAGCTCAATACGGACTTTCAACACAGTTTTACTGACGGGAAATATTGGTACTTTGCTCTGTACAACAATGATTTATGATTCTGTAGTTTGATTGAAAATGGGGAAGTTCAGCAAAATAGATTTTGAATACTGCTGTATTTTTATCTCCATTTTTTTTTTTGTTTGACGTTTAAAGAGAAAATATATATTTTTTTTTGATCATTTATGGGCGCCACAAAAAGTATCACTTTTGCTCCTCATAATATATTATATTTGCCGATTGGCAATAACATTGTGATTTTAGTGACAAAAGTAATAAAGTTTTACTTTAATTGGTGCAAACACCGGCAGAAAAAGTATGACTTTGTTGCCTCATAACTGGCATTAAAACCATTCAAATTTCTTTTTTGTACTCGTAACCTTTAAAATGACATTTCCCGCAAGCAATACTCGACCAAGAACAACTGCTTCCCGATCGACTCGAAGGTAAAAATTGCAATAAACATTGGCCCTTTGGGGCATTTTAAAATAAATTGGTCTTGATAATAATAAAATTTAGTCTATAAAATAAATATTATAGTTAAACAAATAGGAGTAAATTAATAAAATTCTTCCAATAAATACAAATGTCAAATGAAATGAATATTTCCAGTAAAACAAATGGTCGTTAAAATAAATATTTTGAATTAATAACATATTTTATTTAAATACCAGTGTTCGTACAAAAAATATTGTATAAACCACTTGCGTGAAGACGTTTTCCACGCATTCGCGCAATTGATGCATTCGCTCGTGCTTAAAAAATGCCCTCATGCGGGAACATGGTCTTAGTTCGTTAATAACAACAATAAAATAATTAAAATAAAAAAAATATTAAATTTTTAATAATTAAAATAAAAGAAACATTAGGCAATTTTTTTGTGGAGTTAAAGTGATACTTTTACAGCTCACAAAAAGCACATTTTTGCTCCTCATAAAATAATATATTATTGCCGATTGGAATTCAATTTTATTTATTGAGTTTCTGAGCAATAATTTTACTGTCATTGGTAAAGGTACAGGCATAAAAAGTATGATTTTGTTGCTTCGTAACTGGCAATAAAAAATCATTCAAATTTCTTGTACGTAAGAACTCCGATGTAAACAATAAAATTAATATGTAAAACAATGAAAATAATTATAAAATTAACGTATTTTTTTAGTAAATCTGTTACTTTTTTGCTTTTTTAGGCATCGCGCTTTAATTTTCACGTGTAACGAATAAAATTTCCAGAAAATCTGAACATAAAATAAATAAGTTAAAAACCTGGCTAAACTTCCCCACAAATGTAATGTTGTAATCTGTTTATTTAAAAGTGCTGCCGTTCATTGATCGAGAGCTACCGCTACGTAAATATTGCATACACTTCTTATTCTTTTAGATACACTTATAATTATTATATTACAAGTGATTTAAGCTCGTTGAAGTTTGACTCATGTCAACGGGCTCAAAATAAAACCTTTTTAAAAGATATTTACCGTCAAATGAATCATACGAAATGCTAGCGACAAGTTACCGCACTGTGGCTATTGTAATTTGTTTCTGGATCACAACCTTTCAATTTTAATAAAATTCTTATTTGTTATTATATTATTATAACCAATTTTTTCATTCATTCATCAATTTAGTCTGTAGTGAAGTTTCTTAAAAATACTCGTCATAGTTCAGAAACATATTTTAATACATTAAAAATATAATCTTGTAAAGAATTATTTCTATTTTTTATTATATACATATTTACATAATAAAAGGCGATTTATATTACAGTATACAGGGAGTTAATGAATACGTGTTACAAATTTATCGGATATGTAGGGGGTGTAATTATCTACCTTAATTTTAGTTAGCTGTGACTTATCACTTCAGTTATTATTTTGTTTATTTTAACTTTTAGCAGCGAATGGATGCATTGCACAGTAATTGCATTCTAACGTCATATTAAGTCTGTCATCTAGCGATATTTTTGTAAAGCTTTGTAGAGATGATGCTGTTGCCACATAATTGATATATAATTAAATCAGATTGTATTAATTAAAAATTATTCTAATAATGCCAAAACAAATAAATTATTGCAATTTTGAATTTAAATATGATATATCCAATAAAGAAAAATGAATTTTGTGTCAAAATTAAGTTTTAAACAATAGTAAAATTTATTAATAAACGCAACTGGCAACAATGGATTACCTGTCATGTAATGAATGTGCTTAGTTTGTGAAGCGTTGTTGAAATGTTATAAGTTAAAAAAATATCTCAAAACTATGGAACAAATAGAAGTAAAATGTGTTAAGAAACACAAATTATTTCGAAAATATTGTTCCGTAGCTTCTTCTAATGCGTCATCCCAATTATTATCGTATCATAGATTTCCGAAAAACCCAGAAATGAGAAAAAAGTTGTTAATTTCATTAAAAATTAATACAGAAGTAATTCGCATTTGTCTGTTGTAAACATTTTAAGGAATCTGATTTCATACCAAGCTTTTTGAATTTAAAACTGACAACTATTTCATTTTATCATCTCTATGCGCAGAAAAACAACTGCGCTTTGAAAACATATCATTTTTTACTATCTCTCTCACTTTGTGCAATGCATCCATTGCAAACGCATTATGGATAAGCATACTGTTCGGTATTAGCGACAGTATAAAAAATTCAAACAAATCCTGGCGTTCTGGAATGAATATATGAAAATATGCTCCGAAGGTGCAATAATGAATATTTTTAAAACATCCCCTACATATCCTACAAATTTGTAACACGTATTCATTAACGTCCTATATACTGTAATATAAATCGACTTTTATTATGTAATTACGTATATAACATAAAATAATAATAATTCTTTACATTTTCAATGTATTAAAATTTGATTATAATGAAAAAAATAAAAAATAAATAAATGGTTACAATAATGTTAACTACGGTAGCAAACAAGAATAAACAACCAGGGCTTTGAAATCTGTTTTCATTTAGTCAAAGATGAAATTTTAATGTGAATTAATTTTCCTTTATATGAAATCAGTTTTCATTAATGTAAAACATATTTCGAAAATGTGAAAGGTATGAGTCCAAATTCATGGCTGGTACCATGAGCGTTGTTCTAACATCGGTTTTAACTAAAACCATAACGACCTAGCACATACTTCAGGGATGTTTATAAAATCAGTATTGGCAATATACTGATTAAGCCTAAAATATAACGACATTTTTGACTTCCTAGGACAAGCAATATAAAATAATGAAGCCAAACTTATTGAATATGGCTGTCAGTACATTTTCGGCTTAATCAACACTGATTTTGTATACAACCCTGAAGTATGTGCTAAGTCGTTGACATGGTTTTAGTTAAAAACATTGTTAGAACCATGCTCGTGGTACCAGTCATAGTATTTACCTGGTTTACATTTTCAACAAATTAATATAACATACAAATTATTAGAAATTTCTACAAAATTCTTTCGGCTACTTTAAATATAAACTTAAAACTTAAAAAAAAAAAAAACTGAGCCAAATGACGGCATTTAGGGGTCTACTCTAGACAGCTTTTTCCGAGGCCCTTTACTTTTGGCACAATGAAAAACAACTTCGTAAAAATCCGGCGCGTACAGTAAAATCTACAATGCAAAACACCTATAGAGCAATACTCAAATTAATTATAGCCGATTGCACCAACGTATCTTAA
This sequence comes from Ophonus ardosiacus, assembly GCA_943142095.1. NCBI lineage: Eukaryota > Metazoa > Arthropoda > Insecta > Coleoptera > Carabidae > Ophonus > Ophonus ardosiacus. The sequence continues at coordinate 16,969,446 of OW964824.1, forward strand.
ATATTAATCATGGCTTAAATTAACAATACTGTATCGAAGTGAAATGTCGAATTATAATAAATTGCAGTCAAAATTTAGATTTGCATTTATAGAGATAATTCAAATTTAAATTTTGTTGGTGCAACTGGGCATTAATGCAGGTATTACTAATAATGGCGATGAGCTTAATATTAAATTGTAAGTTTACCTTTTTAACCGTATTTACGCAGGCCCAAAAACTTCCAAAAAAGACTTATAGCCTTGTTCTCAGACAAAATTATCTATGTTGGGACTCCAAATTGATAGTAGCGATTTAAAGCTTGTAAAAACGATTGGCCTTCTATTTTCATATTGAAACGCACTACGATACAATTTAAATAAACGTCTGTGATCCAGAAAAAAAAAGCGCTGGAACTCTCGATAGCACGCCGTAGAAACATAAATAGAATATTAGAATTTTTAACAATAGCGAATCAACTTTGTTCTTCCTTAAATCAAAGTTAAATATGGAAGCAACGCATTTATTTTTTAAATATACATCATTAATAAAACAAATGAAAACAATGCAATAATATATCATTTGATTACTTGTAAAACTAATTTGTTAAATGTATTTATAATCAATAAAATGAAATGATTTACTGATTGCACAGCATCAGCAAGTTTGTCTGTAGCGGTGGAGAATTGAATCGGCGAGCACACCCCACCTTCTCAGTCCTTAATAAACGTCACTGTGCAATGTCAGATTACGTATTAAAAACCCATTATTTAATAAACCAACTCTTGTTCTCTTACCATATGAGATCAATCAATTGCTATCTAAACTTTAACCCGTTTGCTACGACCTTTTTGCAGACGCCGAGGTTTTTTAGCCTCGGGAGCACATGTCGGAGTTTCTAGAGGCTCCAACTCAACAGCTTTCCTTTTTCCCGGGCTTTTAGAAGGCGAGGCCTCGTCAGCACTACTCGCCTCAGAACATTTCGAACCCTCGACATTCCACGAGACTGGCAGTGGCTCTTGGGGTACCACGGGGGGATTACTTGTCCCAGCAATTGGGATAAAATCCAATTCTTGAGTCGGGGCCTCTAAAGCAAGACCTAAATCTAATCCTTCAGGCATGACTCCTTGGTTTACCAGCGCTTGTAAATCTTCTTGAGGAACAGGAACAATGATATTTCCGCAACCACTGCACACAGGTGGAGTAGCTGGCGATTTAGATCGCCAATATTGTAGTTCAGTCTTACATTTATTTAATTCTTGAAGCAACGTGCTGAATTTACGGGAAATCTCCTCGTTTTTCTTATCGTTTTCGTCGAGTCTTGTCGCGTATTCTAATGTCTGTTTTTGTTGTTCTGCGAGTTGTTTCTGTTGCTCGGCGATTTGCTTTTGTTGTTCAGCAGTTTTACGTTTACAAGCCCGCAAATCTTGGCGAAGAAGAGATAGCTGACTGTTATATCGTTTCATGCCTTGTTTGATTTTACGGATTCGTTTGCGGAGGACCATGTTTGATTGAGGGATTGGTTCGGATAAATCCTCGACTATTACATCGTCGTGACATGATTGGTCTTTTTCTTTGACGTCCTCCTGAGGTGGGGACTCCAAACACAGATAATTTTTACTTGTACCAGCCGCTATAAAAAATAGCAAGTAAATTTTGGAAATGTTCTATACTTAGTATATAAAAAGGTCCCGTTTCTTGGCGATAATTTCGATAACCACTAGAGGAACTTCAGTGGTTTTCAATGTTCTTATTGGTCATCTTTAGGAAGGTTTAGGTGCACGATTTTATCGATGCACGGTAACTGTGACATTTTCCGGAGTAATGGTATTATCGTTCAACTTATTTTTAAATTCATAAAATAATGATTCACTTTGATTTAAAGCAAATTTATCTTGAACTTCCCTTATCTTTATTTGAAAAAAACATAAAATTAATCACAACGTTTCGAAAGCGAAAAATCTGCTATTGTCATCAGGTATCAGTTCACCTGATGACCATAGCAGATTTTTCCCTTTCGAAACGTTGTGATTAATTTTGTTTTTTACAAATAAAAATAATGTAAGTACAAGATAAATTTGTTCTAAATCAAAGTAATCGTATTAAATTACATATTTTCTGTATAGAAAATACTTGATATTCTTTGGTATGAACATATCATCAACATTATCGATATATGCGTACAAAACAGATTGGAACACCCAGCAATGAGTAACATGCCACGATTTATATTATTGCCAATATTTTCCTACTGCCTAAATAGTAGCATGTGAAGTCTGACTTTTAATATCGATACGTACAATGAAATACAATTCTTATGAAGTTTATTTTACGCACTATGCTCAAAAGAAGTCTTACACTTTTAGAAAGAATTAAATTTTAATAAACTGCTGTTTGTTTTTATAAAATTTACGGTTAAACGGTGTTGACAGAAATAAATTCCTGGACAATATTATAGTAATTCTATTTTCGCGATTTATTTCAAAACTGAATGATATATGAAATTTAATTAGGATGCAGTTAAAAATTTAGGATTCTAGACAACAAAATATTAACAATTAAGAATTAATCAATTGTTTATACGGGTATTTTATGGTATCCAGTCTTGACGAGGAAAAATTATAGAAAAGTTTTAAATGTTTTAAAGTTTAATTTAAATTTAATTCAATGTTCATATATTTTACTACAAATTTAACATTACAGTGAGCTGATAAAAAAAAAAAAAAAAAACATACGGATTAAGACTCACTAACATTTCAACTGACATAACATTCCTCAATACTTTGAACATTTTTAATATCTCATTTTTCAATTTTTCGTATATGACTCCCAACACGATAAAGAAATTTGCAAATTTCAAATCGGCATATTATACATAACAACTTACAAATAATATTTTTTATGTAACTTACACGAAAAGGTTGTTGTGAAGTCCAGAAAATCTGAACTAAAGTACGCAATTTCAGGTAATTTGGGTTCAATATGTTCCTTAAAATATTCCATGGCCATTGTCGACAAATCAAAAAGTTCATCTGTTACTTTGTAAGGCCTAGCCAATTTGGGAGTTACTTTTATATAGTGTAAAATACGATAAACTTCATCTAAAATCTATAAAACAAAAATTACTCAATGATACTTTTATAAAATAAATAAAACTTAATGAAAAAATCTTTCTGAACTCATAATAACAATAAGAATAATAAGTTTTAGTTCATATTCTGTATATATTTTTATTTAAACCTAATGTTTCGGCAACATACTGCTGAAGAAGGCAGCAGCATATGCTGCCGAAACGTTAGGTTTAAATTTAAAAAAATATATACAGAATATAAACTAAAACGTATTATTATTAAATAAAACTTACTTCTCCTGGAAAAAAACAACAATGTCTGCGCTCAATATGTTTACCAAAAGACATCTGTAATAGTGTAAGCCTCATGTGAAGAGTTTCAATTATATCTGATTCGCACGCCAAAGGATGATTTCGTCGTGCAGATTCTCTTCTTGGCATTTTGCTTTTTATATTTTGAAATCGATGTAACATTTGAGTTTGTAAACGTTGAAAAGTAGAGTTAAGTATTATACCACAAATCCTGTCCATTTCATGAGATACCTACAAGAAAAATACAACGCAATAATGAAAAAATACAAGTAAAATATTAAAAACTTACAGGCCGCATATGGGCAATGGTTTTGAAGCTAAGAAAACTGAAAATCTTCTCGATTACCTCCCGCGGAAGGTCGAGAAAAAATACTGTCTGATCCGGAGCCCATTTGGTTTTATCAGTTTCCTTAACGAGTACGTTTGTCGCCGACTGAGATGCTAGCGTAGCTATTACAGTACTGTGTCTGGTGAATTTCGCGGGCCCGAAATCCTGACTGCTTCCTGATGACTCCCCAGCACCATTATTGCTGACACTTGACATCAAACGAGTGGAGACCATTTTGCACACTTCCCGCTCTAAGTTCTCCAATAATTCGACCTGCAATTGAAACATGTTCATATTTCACGGTTTAGGTACCGCGGAAATAAAAATCAAAAATAGGGTGATTACTTCTGTTCGAAAACAACGGACATGATTTGTCACATATTTACAAAGCTAAACATACCATAACAACAATAAATTGCAAAAATGTGCTGTACAACCCGTACAAAATTAATTACTTACTTCGATAAATGTATAAATATATGTATTACGTTATTTAAATATATATAATTTCTTCAAGAATAAGATCATAAATTGGCCATTTCTAATCTAGCTTTTTTATTTAATTTTTTTGCCTAAACTACAAATAATCCTACATATGAATATTTCCCCACACCAATGACACTTTCAATAACAAACTAATACAATATTTAAGTTAAAATGATGCTTATAAAGCCCTACACATAATTATTTGTGCAACTGTGCAAAGCTAGCTTGAACTCAAAATGGATGATCGTACCTAAACAGCAGCAACTTCGAAACCTTTAAAATATTAAATTAAAATCCATTTTTACAGTTTTTGTACGTTTTTCAAACACTAAAGATATTAATTTACGTTATTATTAAACAATAACTCATGTAGAATTTGTCACACCGTGTAAAAAATATATCAAACTATACAACAGTTCACCACTTCCACTTCGCCTTTCATTTCACTAGTGGATTTCTCAAAGCCAACTGAAATGGCATAACATACCAGTGTCGTACGAAAATATTCACGAACAAGGGGCAGAATTTACAACGTAAAATATGTATATTATAAGCGTTGGACAAGATTTTAACGCTAGTACTTTATAATTTATGGAAATAATGATTACACTGGCAATAAAAATTTAAACTGATGTAATGACGAAAATGTAAGTATTTAAAGATTATACGAGAAAAAATTGTGCCTACGCCAATGTGCAAACAACCGCGCGCATCCAAAAATACGATTGCAACGGACAAAACCAAGTAGCGCGGTATTTGCCCCCTAAATAAATTTATATTTGTTTTAAACATAACACAAAATTGTAATAATTACCCACCATATATTTTTTAATAAATAAACTTGTTTCTATATTTGTATTATGCAAATATTCTTTTGTTTGGCCATTGTTTTTCTGTTGAATGAAGTACGACAAACAATTGAATGTTTTACAGAGAAATTGTTAAACAAAAATATTACATTATAAAGTGAATTACATGTAATAAGTTTTCTACACAAGTTCTTATACACTTTTGCTGATATTGGATACAAATTCAATAATTTTAATAATATTTAACAACGGTAATTTACCATTTAATTACATGAATTCTATGAATTATGAAAAACATAAGAACAACGCTAGAGTCGTGTGCAAAGCGCAAGCGCGTAGACTGTCATCTGTCATTCACATTCTAACCTTCAAGCATCTAAAATTACATTTACCACAAAATATTTTACATTTACATTGTTGTATAATGTAACTATAAAAATTCAAATAAACAAAATAATATTTAACATATTCACAGTTTTATCTAGCCTAACATTACCTACTAAAAATATATATACAATTGGAATATAAATATGCTCACCTCTTCCTAGATATCCATGAAGTACAAAAAACTAATAATTATAAATTATATTTGTAATAAACTTTATTTAGCAACATAAATTTACGTCTAACTCATTTTTATGATGCAAACCACTACAACGTTCTGTAAAGACATTGCACAGCCATCTACGACGAGTCTACGACTGTAGCTAGCGTTGTGGCGGTACGAAACATAACTAAAAAAATTCAAATATAAGCGCATACATTAAAAAAGAATGAGGCAGCTTCGCATTTATTAAAAAGTTTTTAAAGGAAAGTGCTATGGAAATAAAACAAAATCTCATTCTGACAGTTCAATGTTATTGATGTAATTGTTGTAATCATTGTGTCTACATTGTTATAATTCAGAATTAAGTATTGGATTATTACGATTATTATGATCTTAATTGATATTTTGTTTTGTGATAGAAAAAGTTCCTTGACTGGATATATTGATGAGGTAATAAAAATTTCTGGATTGCAGTCACAAATTTTTATTTAAATTCTCGTCTCTATCTAAAATTTTCTTAATTCTCATCTCCTGAGGAAGGCTCATGTGGAGCTCGAAACCGGTCGACCCGAGAATTTAAATAAAATTTTGTGACTGCAATCCAGAAATTTTTATTACCTCATTTTGTTTTCTATTTATGACTCTAATTTCTGACGAAAATGTCACGTTTTATTTTCCAAATACTTATCTAGTGTTTCAGACATTCTATTGCAATAAATGAAGACTTTAAAAGTAAAAATTAGTTTTAAATAACTTTTCATTCTTGTCTTTTTGCTCTAAAATAATGAGCATGACAACCAATTTCCGCTCATTTTTAAAATCCTGTTAAACTGTGACGTCACATTCTGTCCCAGATTACGTGACTTTTTCAAAATATTACCTAAATGGGGTATTCCACAATTTTTTGATTTTTTTTATGTCATAGTATTTTTAAATTAAGAAATTCCCTAATTTTTCTTTTTTAAAAATTCGGCTTCTTATGGAAGAAAAAAATGGCAAATATTTGGTATCCAGCGTTTCCCGCTTTACGACGTAAGCGAACCCAGTGGTGGAAAGCAATGGACGGGATTATATCATGCTTTCCCTCGCAGCAGCTGCTGTCTTGGCTGCTGTTTCCAGAGGTTCTAAACCACTTTTGTCGTTGTGCGGCTAAGATTATATCGCTTCATATTTGAAAATTTCATTTTGTTTTTTTTTCTTTTCTTTTACTTACCTTAACTTTATTATATTGTAGTTATAGTTTATTAGTATTTAAGTATTTGTAAAAATAATAGAGTGTGTAGCCGCATCCGCATAACTACGATAACCAAATACGCCAGTGGAACAGTCTGGCAGTCACTGATTTGATGTGTGTCGGCCAATAAAAGATATGTGGGTTCGGTAGCGTCATCAAGCCCGGAAAAATTCGGGCATTTTGAAGGTGTTTAATATATTTTAACATTTATAAAAAATACATAACTTATAGAAAACAAATTTGTGTCAATAACACAGTTATATGGGAAGAAAATTATGTGTATAATTTATATAAAAATTCGATATGAGTGGAATCCCCTATTGCAATAATTAATTATAATTATAAAATATTCGATGGATATTTCGTGATATTTTCAAATTTAAGGCTATTTAAAGAACAATATTGTTTAAAATTTTGTACTTCGAAGGCGTATAAAAATTCTTGCAAATGAATACAAAATTAACATTAACTTTACATATGTAATAATTTTAATATCATATATATTTATTTATTCATGTTGAAGTAAAATACATAATTCAACTTTTTATTACTATTTTGACAATTTTGCAGAATTTACACATACATCCCATAGGTCCATTTTAACACTAACTATTTGTGGAAACAATTATACAATAAAACTACAGATGGCAAGAAACAAAATAAAATTGAAATAAACAGAACTATTTAATCCAAATATTTTACAAGTCTTTGGTTAGGCTAGCCATTCTGAATAGTACATACGTAAAAAAAATCAACAAATAATATAACATTTGTCATAAAAGGAAAACTATATAGATACTAATATAATAAAATATTTATACTGAACTTAAAATGACTGTAAATGTAAATATAAAAATTTACAGAAAAATAAATCATGGCACATATGAAAACAATCTTACATGGGTAGTATTAAAATTTATCAAAAAGTGAATTATTTTCCAGTATTTAAAAACATTTATTTTTAAAATAAAACGAGTATTTAAAACTAAAAATTATATTAGCTACTACTACTGGCAAATAATTCAAATTTTTTAGCAATAAAACTATTGAAAATTTATAAAATCTGTTCGTTTCTCACGAAACGGACGCCACTTTACATATACATAATACATAATAAATACGAAATAAATTTTGACTCTTCCACAGTGAGCTGAGTCCAATTCTTACATATATACAACAGTACATTTAGATCAAATATTTATCTTTATATTTAAATTATATATTCTAATATATATTTATATAATATATATTTTTAAAATGTAATTTTTATATATTTATATAATTGAATGCGGCAAAATGTCACATACCTTTGAATAAATGCTTTAGCATCGTAATAGTATGTTAGCATCCCACTACGCTTATATAGATTATATAAAAGTGTCTACATTATTGTCAACTTATGCATTAGCTCGCACACTGGAAATTAATTAGTTAGGTACATAATTTGGAATGATTACAAGAAATTAACAGTACGAAAAAACAAAGTTGAGTATTTTGTAACCGTTCGAACGCTTAAAAGTTAATATTACGATTTAAAAATGGTCTCATTCCGCGTTTGAATGAAATGCAAAAGAGAAAAACTTCAGTAAAATACAATAAAATAGACTGTGATATTGTGACGTCACAATCGAGCGGGAATTTCAAATCTTGAAGTTGGTTTACGGTCCCTTAACTATATTTTGATAAAGTTTATTGTGAACTGTACATTATAGTCACAAAAATTTACTCTGTCTGGTCTCAAACTGCTTGCTTTTACATTGAATGTTAATTATTTGTGTCGCTCTGTTGAAACTAAGACATGCATTGGATGGATTCTCTACTACTCTGTATAGTAAAATAATCGCATTGTTCATTTAATATAAATGCACAAATAATGGCACGTTGGCATTCAATGTAAAAGCATGCAGTGACAGTTATAAGCCGTCTTGTCATAATTACGATATTTATAATTTTATTGCTGGACATGACAGTCAATTTTTCTGACTGTTTCAATTAGTACAGTTCCAAAATAAACTGTCAAAATGCAGTTAAAAAACCGGAAGCCATCTTTCAAGATTTGTAATTACCGCTCGATTTTGACGTCACACTTTCGCAGTCTATAAGTTAAAATGAAAATGAGCATGTCTGCACCATGTTATTCATTGTATCGTTGCATCTACGAATACTAAGTATTGTCATTAAACACCTTGCCTGCAGTGGTGTAGTTAGTCGTTTCTAACACCATCGACGGTTCGGACTAGTATGTTATGTATTTCAAACATAAATAATTACAAGAAAAGGCTATATCTTCGTTGATTTGGCACTTAACACAAGAAATTCACATATACCTACTATAATATACATATAATAAAAAAATAATATATACTCTGATCACAAGTTACAAATGTTTCGAGTGACTGACTATGATTGGTAACAAACAATGCATATCTGATTCGTTTTTGTTTTGTCCGCTGTGAGCGATTGCACGCAAAGGGGAACCACTACAAAACAAATGAGTACCAATATGGCGGCGGGGCACGCTCATATCTTACAATGATTACAAATACTTGACTATATTTCTCAGTTTTGTAATTTCTTTCGAAAATAAAATATTATAATGGCATTCTTTTTCAACTACCCGTAGTTGCGCAGTAGTTTTTAGTAATCTGTCTACTAGCAACTTTCTACTGGGTCGGCTATTACGTTTTGTACTGTTCATATTTTATATTTCAAGTGAAAATTAAGCACGGTCTACATGACAAAGCTTGGATTTCTAGCAATATAAAATATATAGTCCAAGCAATAATAACAAGTTTTACCTGGAAAAAATCCAGTTTTGAAAATTAACAGTTTAGTATAGTTTCGTAGCCTAAATAAAATACTATAGTAAATTTTTATGCAGAGTAATCACGTTATTAGTTTGAACTAGGCAATGACGTCACGGTATTTCTAGGTTTACATGGTACACAACTTTAATTTTAATAACGTAGCATAACTGGAAAAACAGTTACTGTTTGTATTGAAAAATACAAATTTGATACGCAACAATTATACGAAAGATAAAAACAAATGAAAGAACAAGTATGCAAAATATATTTATTTTTTTGGTTTTTATACACATAAACATCACTCGGTCATTACTACAGTTTTTTTTTTCGTATTGTTTTTATGACGTAACTCCTCTGCAAATTTTTTTTTACTATAAAATATCTAATGGATATTTCGTGATATTTTCAAATTTGAGGCTCTTTAAGGAACAATATCTTTTAAATTTTAGTATTTAGAAGCCATATAAAAATTCTTGTAACAGCCCTACAAATACGGCTAAGAAATTGTAATTCAAAGTCAAATAATTGTGAAAATTTTGAAAGTTCGACTGCCGCCATATTGTATTTTTGTATGGTAACTAAAGGATTATTGCCTGCATGTCCCAGGGCCTGCTTTCTACAGAGACTGCAACGACCACTGCAGTGCTAAGTGCTGGTGGAAGACAGTTGATTGCGATCATGGCACTCTTTACGACTTACAGTTATGTGAGAATAAATAATGGCGCTGGCGCGTTTAGGCTCACAGGTACCGGACATTATATTCATATATAGTATCAGTATATCATGTATGTACATATATACGAAACTGAGATCTATCTTAACAGACATTACGTTCATAATGGACAATACGAGTAGGATGGACGTTGTGAAACAAAACGTTAAAACGTAGTACACAGTATGATGGAAAATGCGCGCGCAACCATTATGAAAGTATGTGTAGATTAGGGCGAACCTTAGTACGGATAACTTTGTTTTCGTTTACCGTCTCTCATTACGATTTCAAATACTGAAAAAATATTGTGAAACTACTCTTTATTCAATCCTGCCATTGAAACTTGTTATTTGTTACTTGGGTACGGAACTTGGAACCTTCTGTTTTGTCCACTCAACTTATTCCTATGGTAAAAGTATTGAGCTAAGTGCATTTATTCATTATATTTTAATATATTTTTTGGTATATTTCAATAGCAGGATTGAACAAAAGCTATAGAACATTCGTGAAGAAACAAATTCTTAGTTTCTTCACTCGTATTTTAATATATACATATATATGTTGCTAAAATATTGCAGTATAAAGTGCTGCGTATTCTTTCTTTGAACAATTGAATAGTCATCTTTCGTGAATCCAAATTTGGAAAATAGTATAATTCATGTTTTATCGGTTTAAATTGTCATATGGAAAATTTACGCCATTCCGATAAAACACATTTTTTTAAAAAACTTTTAAATAAATAAAAATGTATCTAAGAGTAATTTTACAATTTTTTTTTTGTTCTTTGGAATCGTTTTGAGGGGTAGCAGAGGAAAAAAACGTTTACCCGTATAAAAGGCCGTCGTAGTGTGTATAGTAATATTATAATTCCTTATTGTGGCATATTTACGACTATTTTAAAAAGATCAACTGGACAATTGTTATAGAAAACTTACGTCCTTTACATAAATATATATATGTTGTATTGGGGTTTAATATAAAGAATATAATTTTAATAAAATAAAATATCGAAGCACTGTAACTTTTAACAATACATAAACACTTATGTATTCGAATTATTTAATCTCATAAATTCTCTATAATCTCTCGTTTATATATAATTAATATATATGCTATATTTACACTCATGTAACTCTGTTTGGTGTACTCGAATTCGTAGTTGGTGGGCGTATGAGAGTAGTTCCTTGTGAAGTTACTCTCTGTACGGTTTGCAATAGGAGTACCGGTGGTTCATATGCTGGCTGTACGAACCTGAGTGAGAGAATCGCTTCAGACATTTGGAGCACTGAAAGGGTTTCTCTCCACTGTGTAGTCGCTTGTGTTCCGTTAGGTGGTGCTTGTGTTTGAAGGCCTTCGGACATTCGTTGCATTTGTGAGGCCTTTGACCTGGAAACAATAGTAATTTTCGTCAATTAAATAATTACTTTCTTTCCATATTAGAATAGACTTCAAATACAAAGTTTCAAATTTTTTCGATTGACAGTATTAGAGTTAGAGCGTTAAGAGGATTCACATGCACATAGTATAAGTCACCATAGAAGTCGAGGGATCACCATAAACAGCTTTAATTTCTCCTCAAATATAAAAATGCAAAAGATCCTTTCAACATTGATACCGCAAATTGCTGTATGTTTGTTAAAATACTTCCAATGCCCAGAGTAGGAGGATTCAATGAAAAATTATTTTTGTTTTTACGTTTTTTTTTTTTTTTTCATTTATAATTATGTAGGTATGACTATAACATTATTGCTAATGTTAAATACCTGTATTTTAAAATTGTATGCATATAAATATAATAAAAATTGACAGCTTCGTAATATATTTCTTATTTTTGTAAGGACATATTCCAACTGTACAAAACTTGAGAAACCAATTATAGTGTTTACATTTATTTATGGCAGATAGAATTTAAGGTTTCTTTGTGAACGTAACTGAGGATGTGTAAACGGTTTATTATGATCCCTCGACTTCTGGTGACATACTACACAAACACACACACACACACACACACACACAAAAAAAATGGATTCTAGGGATCTGAAAACGTGGTCATTTACTAAAATCTTGATATGCGATATTTAGCACGATCCATATACCTCACCCAGGGCAGTGGAAGGCAAAAATGAATATTGCGCACGGTGTTGAACACTTCCCTCTCATCTTTCTCTTAATCACACACATACTTTTTCTTTCTTTCTGTCTTTCTTTCTCTCTCTCTCCCGCAATATAAAAGATAAAAATGTTACCTACCCGAATGTTCGTATTTGTGGCGCGCTAGAGAACTCTGCTTGGAAAACGCTTTATCGCACTGATCGCAGATAAACTGTCCTTCAATTTCGGGTTCAGCAGCACCAGGGTTCATTAAAACGTTGTTTAAACTCTTCACTGGAAGAGCCAATTTATTTTTCTTCGTTGACGACGAATCATCATCACCTGTATACATTTCTTGAGACACACCAGAGTCTTCATTTTCTTCTATTCTCCACGATCTCTTCTCAGAATTGGGGCTCGGACTAGCGGTGTTTAGTAACGGAGAACGAAGATCAGGATTGTACTGAAGAAGTCGATCCATGGGAAGTCCCATGGCGGAGCCCACTTTGACCATGGCTAGACGGTGGGCGGGTTGGACGAGAATTCGAGCTAAGCGACTTCCATTCGTAAATGCGTCTTGGTGCAAAGGTAGATTGGTAAGAGGTGCGGGTGAAGGAGATCTGTGGTAGTCAGAAGAACAATTGGAACTTTGGTAATGAACATTTTGGTAAGGCATTTGATGAAAAGGCGTAGGGCTTCTAGATGATTTATGGCTCAAATTCACGGCTTCCTCGCCTGAATCCGAGTGCGCGATTGCCGACGCAGGTCTTTGGGGCGAACTTGACGGTGAAGACGTCACCGATAATGGTCCCTTCTTCGTAGACAAATCCAGAGGTTGTTCGGAACTGGTCTGGTATTGGGGCGATGTCTGCCCGTACGGCAGTGACCGAAGTGCTATGTGCGGAGAAGTGGAAGGCACTATTGACTGAGGAAAACAAGGAATTGGACTGTAGGGGATTTGAACGAGTCTTCCCTCGCGACGATCGCGGGCTCGGGTGTTTTGAAACCATACTTGGACTACGCGGACGGGAAAGCCGATTCGTTCAGCAATTCGGGCCAGTTCCTCGCGTTTCGGCCGAGGATTAATCGCGTAATGATCTTTTAAAATCGTTAATTGCTCGTCCGCGATTAAAGATCTCATGCGGACTTTTCTGCCGTCTTCTGCCACATGGTCAGTTGTTGTAATTGATTCGTTGTCTATATCGTAATCATCGTGAGATTTATCGTTTTGTTTGCTGTCACAATCTTGATCTTCATCTCCGCTTAGACCATTCATGGTAATATCTTCATTTTTAACATGAACTGCTTCTTCTAGTTTTGCTGCTAAACCTTCGCTTTTAATTTCTATATTTTCACATTCATGAACATCTAATTCTGATTGAGAATTGAATTGTTTTTTACAGGTCGAACAACTGTGAATCTTGTCATCTATTGACAACGCTGGTGAAGCAACGCTTCTGGATTCACTATTATTGGGAGTATCCGTTGTTAATTTTTGCATATTCGCTTGTAATAACTGTTTCGTAACAGTTGCGTTAACAGTTTCTAAAATTCTTTTAACGGCTTCCAGATCCCCACTGTTTGATTCTGGTGAAGGAGCTCTTCGATGATCGTCTTTTTCTGCATCGTCTATATCCATAACTAATTCGTTATGACTTGCAGATTCTTTGTGGTCATCTTCGGCAGTATTTGGTGCGGAATTCGGTCGATAATCATCGATGGGTTCTGAAGACTGGGTTCTAGGGGACCCTACGTTAGTTTGGAGTTGTTCTAAAAGTTGGCCCAAGGACGCTGACATAGTGTACGGTGAAATAGGGTGAGTAGCAGCACCTAAATGTAATGTAGACGGGTTCATGTAGAAGGGATGTAATCCAGCTGACCCTGGGGGAGGATAAGAAGAATCTCTCGGTGCCATAACCGATAAGAAAGCAGCAGCTGCTGCTTCACTATATTTAGGAAGAATGGGTAAGTATGAATTATGATTTGGACTAGTAGTGATGTTATTGTTTAACGAAGAAGGATTTGATCTTTTAGGACCTCGCCCCACTTGTGAAGGACTTTTATCTAATAAAGAATTAGGACCACTTCCTGCTCGACTTCTTCCCATTTTAAGATTCATCACCAAACATTTTTTCGATGTCATATGACTTGAATAAGAACCAGAATGCGAGAAACGTTTCCCGCAGTTCGCACACTCAAAGGGTTTTTCGCCACTGTGGATTCGTATATGTTCCTAAACAAAAACAAAATTTAGCAATGATAATTATTTGGAAAAACTATGTATTCTAGGATGGAACATGGGAATGAAAAGAAACAATTTCTTGGACTTAACAGTCAATAATAAAATGTATTTTTGCACATCCGAGTGTAAGTCGGACAAATAGCATTATTTTAAGGGCGAAATGACACTCTTTTTCGACCGAGGGCGAAAAAGTAGTCATATTCGCCCTAGAGCTTTTTGTGCCCAGTTAAAATAATTACATCTATCATTAACTTGCTAGTTTTCATTGTTATCCGTGACAACGTACATATGTCAAATAGACTACTATGATCTGAATATGATTTGAACATCGTTTTACTTTGATCATGGTGATGAAGTAACACTACTCCGGATGTGCAAAAAATATTGTATGTATTACGGGCGAAATATATTTTGGCCCTAGATTGTAACCCTCCGCTACGCGTCGGGCTCCAATCTTGCACCGCGGGCCAAAATCTATATCATTTCGCCCTTAATACATAAATAGCTATTATGCCGACGTTTCGACAATACAATAGTCTTCTTCAGGGCTAGAATAGTCAAGTTGTAGTAAAAACACATTTGGATAACGGCGATATACAGGGTCCGACAGGGACTATGGTATTTTTAAAACCAGTCACGCGCGCTGCGATGGATCGAATGTTTTCGGTTGATATCTACTAATTGAGAGATGCCATTTTAGTAGCAATGGTACTTTGATCTGTAGTACATCGTGCGTTTGTTTACAACTTCATTGAAACGGGTCGCTCTGTTGTGTACTTTAACTATTTATTTATTTGTTTAAATGTCCGTTTTAATGTACATCACCGTTATCCACATATGTTTCTACTTTAAGTTGACCATTCTAGCCCTGAAGAAGACTATTGTATATTCGAAACTTCGGCATGAATAAATTATATTATTGACTACAAGTCTGGGAAATTGTTTCTTCCCGTTTACATCTCCAATGATAATTATGTTTGATGATTTGAGAACTTACTTTTAAGTGATGCTTGAACTTAAATGCTTTTTCGCACTCTGTGCATTTGAATTTTCGGAGAATGGCACTTTCATCGTGGCTAATCATGTGCCTTTGGAGTCGATAAACGTTGGCAAAGGTTTTGTGGCAGACCTTGCAAGACTGAAAAGAATAATCATCTTAGAATAATTTTATAAATATTTTAATTGGGCTTTAAGGAACTTAAACTAAAAGTATTTATGAAATTTAAATCTAGTTCCCACATTGTTCCTATAAAATCTTAGAATAATGTTCATCTTGATATTCAATTTAAGACTTCTGTAGTCACAGATGGGTTCGCGGGTCTAGAATAACAAGATTGTAACTGCAAATTTTTAGTAAACTGAGATTTTTCTGTGGCTAGGTAGATTTTTGCGATTTTTGGCCATTTTTCATATAAAATGATTCAGTTGTCCAAAAAATTTGAAAATTGGTATACTTATGTAATTTTGCCCGTAGAATCGAATGGTGATTTCGCCAAGTTTGTATTTTGACCATTTTTGGGTCCCAAAAACGGGTGTTTTTAATGCAAACATCTCGGAAACTAAAAGAGATATCGACATGCCGGTTCAAAATTTGGATCAGCGCGTTGGGAAATATCTAGAAGTATATACATGGGATTTTTGAAAATTTTTTAGGTTTTACCCAAATATTACCATTTTTCACTTTTAGGGGTAATAAGTAAAAATGAGTACAGATACAAAAATGGAAATTGTTTTATTCGATTGCACGGATAAAACTACGTAAGAGTAGACATTTTGGGATTTGTTGAACTTTTGATTTAATTAAAAAAAAAGTTTGAAATAAAGTTTTTCTGGAACAATTTATTTTATGGTTGAATACGATGATCAACTGGTTACAGAAGTGGAAATTAATCGGTCAATCAGTCTAGCAAATATATTTATTTTCTGGCCTACGTTTCGACTGTACTACAAGTCTTCTTCAGCGCTCTAAAAGTATACCTTGTTCGTAGTTTGTTGTACTCTTCATGTTTTACTCACTCCATGTATACTTTTAGAGCCCTGAAAAAGACTATAGTACAGTCGAAACGTAGGCCAGAAAATAAATAATTTTTACTTGACTGCGAATCCGATTATTTTCCACTCTTCCAATTTTATTTTATATTGAACATATTTTGGTCTTGAGTCTTAGTTTAATTAGAGTTTCATTAATTTCAAAAATCTGTCATGTCCAAAATAAATTATAGTGTCATTTCTTCATATTAGCAAAAAAGTAAGTGCAAACAATAAAGACGTTGCGTGAGAACTACTTATATGTTAACGATGGAGTCGTCCGTCATCTTTGTAGTAATTACAAACAGAGAAATAAAAATTCCCACCACGTGCAAGTTTGTGGCAAGAAAGTCCGCCATCACATGTGTTCTTGCTATCACTACGCGTTGTCCCGTGAGAATCTGACTGTTCGCTGCCATGCCATTTAATAACACATTCCGTGCACTTGCGTGTGATCAAATAAAACCATCGGCTAGGCTAAAAGATGTGTTTGTGTAACCTATTTATTTGCTGTTAATGTATCGCTCGCCGTATGGTTCCTGCATGCTATGTTATGCTACACATGAGCCTGTGAACTACTCACTAAATCGATATTAAAAAGCAGAAAGCTGTAAACAACACATCATATTTTTTACCTCTTTTAATATTGTCAGAATTGTAATTAAAATTTTATTTGGATTATTTTTGTATGACAACATTTATTCAAAAATGAGCAAACAAAAACTTCTGAACGAACGAGTGTACCATGTTTAGTATTCTTCACTTAAGAATGGCATTGTGCAATAAAATTTATTTATTTATTTTTTAATAAAGAAAATACATGAACTAATTAAGCTTAAACATATTCTCCTCCATCGTTTACGATTGCCTTCCAATAATCTGGCAGTTTTTTAACTCCACTTCTGAAGAAATCCGGTGGTTCGGAAGTCAAAATGACCCTCTTTGAAATGAGAAAACCAATTTCGTGAGTTCTCGTGAAGATATATCGAAAATGCTTGTTTTTTCTACTTGACACTACGTGTCCTTTTTACAATAATTTACACTTTTTTTGCACAAATTTGCAATTTTAAAGATTACATCATTAAACAATATGTTGCACGTTTATCACCCTAATACTTAATCCTAAATTTATACTCCCTAAATAATGTCATAATTTAGGATTTTAGGGATTTGCAGGAGCACACTATGCCTTGAAGTAAATTAAATATATCATGTTAAAATGTCAAATTTATTGTCAAAGAATAGCTTTTTAGCTTCTATTTTATGAAATATAATATTAAAATTTAATCTGAAGCAACAAATTAAATCGGATTGTATAATTCATTTTTGTTATTTTAAAGAGTTGCCATACAAAGTAATAGATGTCATAAGTGTGCCATTTATGTGAAGAAGACTTAAATCATAAAATCTAAATGTCAAAATGCGACATCGGACACAGCCCAAATATCGTCGTTATTTAGGATTTTAGGAATTAGATTTTAGGGTTTTGCAGGAGCACACTATGCCCTGAAGTTGACGCGCATTAATTAGACAACCCATGTTCCGTTTCTATAATTTGTGCAAAATGTCAAATTTGCTATCAAAGAATAGCTTCTTAGCTTCTATTTTATGAAATACAATGTTAACATTTTAGCTGAAGCATTAAATTAAATCGAATTGTATAATTCACTTTTGTTGTTCTCTCAAGTGTTACCATACAAACCAATGTATGTCATTACTGTGCCATTCGAAGTTGTATTTATGTGCAGAAGACCCAAATATAATTCCAAATAGCACAATAATGACATCCATTGGTTTGTATGTCAACACTTTAGAACAACAAAATAAATTATATAGTTCAATTTAATTTGATGTTTCACATCAATTGTTAATACTATATTTCATAAAATACAAGCTAAAAAGCTATTCCTTGACAGTAAATTTGACGTTTTGCACAAATTATAGCAACGAACATGATTTGATTAATTAGTGCACGTCAACTTCAAGGCATAGCGTGCTACTACAACACCCTAAAATATAATTCCTAAAATTCTAAATAATAACATTATTTAGGGCATACAAATTTAGGATTTAGATATTAGAGTGATAAAGCATCGGACAATGCCAATCAAATTGTTTTCCAAGGCACCTTTACCCTAGAAACAAAAAAGCTACAAACTTCAAGTCACCATACTAAAATTAAAAGAGAAATTTTGTCGCCACGTATTCGATCATAAAATGGCCCTGACAAAACATTCGACAATGAATTTGACTATTGCTAAACCAATGCTTTAATGTTTGGCAAAGTTAACGATCGAATTTATGTCATATTTTCTTACATTACATTTACGATATGTTTATTATTTTATAAAAATAAATATGACGAATATATCAACGTTAAATTCGAGTAGGTAGCAAGTTTGAAAGTTAAGCGCGTAGCGCGGGAGTTTTAGATAGAAATAACAGGCATTTTGTTTTGGTAACATACGGTCAGGTCAAAAACTTTTCATTCAACATGTGTTGGTGTATATATACGTCATTCCTTTCAACGGGGATAGGCGGAGAAAGACGCAACAGCGAGAGCGGGAGAGAAAAAGAACGACGATTCAGGTGTATAAAAAAAGTAATTTTTCAAGAAGTAGCGCTTGCTTGCTTGCCTCTTTTTCCCAGGGTCGGGTTGGGGACACATTCTACATCAAAATGTTTAACAATCATATTTTTAAATTAAAAATTTTAAAACATCAAATAAACAATCAAATCTTGTTTCGCCAAAATCAAAAGGCAGGTTTATTTATATTGGAAACTACATACTGATGAAGTATTATTATTTTATTTGAAAAATTTAAAATGCAATAACTTCTGACTAAAATAATTTTTGAGAGAAACAGTTTTCTCAAATTGTTTGACATCCTTGAAAGTACACTTCGTTGTATGTAACTCATACATTGACCGGCAAAAAACAGGATCACCTAAAAATATGTTCAAATAGTTAAAATAAAAACACACTGCCTTTTTCTTTAAAAAATATTTTTATTGACAATCGGTTTCGCCCTTTTGGGGCATCTTCAGGTCAGATATGTATTTGTTAAAAAAAATTACAAATACATATCTTTTCCGCTTGTATGACTTGAGGATGCTTCAAAAGGGCGAAATCGATTGTCAATTAATTTTTTTTTTAAATAAAAAGACAGTGATCTTTATTTTAATTATTTGAACTTAACCATGCATACTGAACTGGAGCCGTTTATAAATTTCACCTAAAATAGTATATTATGTGGCAAGTGTGTGAAGCTGAAATTTTTACGTGAGGGTGGAAATTGCGACACGAGCCGAAGGCGAGTGTTGCAAACCACCCGAATGTAAAATAGGCTTCACACACGTGTTACATACTATATTTTTTCTACGACATTGCAATAAAATATATTTTTTCTTCACAGTCATTCTTTTAACGTAAAGCCTCTGTATTATCGACTTGTGTAACCTTGGTTACCATCATTACGGAGGTTTAACAGCTTTGTTTTATTAAAATACAATTCAGTTCGTAATATTTAAAATAATGGACGGTGCGTGAAATCTTACTTCACGCACAGTGTGCAAAAAATCAAACTTCACACATAAAAATTGATACGTGAAGTACTCACTTCACGCATGGGAGTAGAAAAATATTTATATAAAACAAAAATATTTGCTTATTTCAGATATAAAATATGCTGTTCTGTATTCGTTATTTTATAATATTTTCTGTTAAGGTATGCTATTTTATTATTAATTGTTAAGATTTTTTTTCTATATTTTACATTAACATAAATTATTAATATTTAGATAAATGATTGTTCCTCTTTATTTACGCACTGTAATAATGTATAATGCAATGCAAAGCATTATGTTTCAAGAACATTAGTTACATCGGAAACTATAGCAGGTATCTACATAGTGTATACCAGAGGTTTTTGGAGACTGAGGAATTTGGTTAGACACTAGGTTCTTGTTGCAGAAGGTGAGCTACAGTTAGAGATGATTTATTTTTTGTTATTATTCGTGATCTGTGAAATCAACACCCTAGTGAGTGCTTTAGCTCTTCCAGACGAATTAAGAGCTGTCAGATCTGTCAATGTTAGGGAACATATTCTAAGAAGAAGGTTTAATGAAGATGGTTTGCTGAGCAGAAGGCTTGTAAGTGGTCCAAATGTAAAGCAGCATCACCGGATTGCAAGAATAGAATATCATCTCAATGTGTAAAATGGACAACTGAAGCAATATACTTTTTACAAATTAATCCATATATTGTCATCATGTCGTAGATGGTCAAAAAATGTTTGAAGACGGCGACATGAAAGTTCGCAAGGATCCCTACACTGAATTATGTAGAACTCCAATGTCAAAACGCAAGTGACAGAAGACATATTTAAAAATAGCAATGGTTTGTTTGTATTAAGATCTTTCATCTCTACTAATACATCAACTCTCTCTTGCGTGTGACGTCAAAATCATAACCCTCCATTGCATCAAGAGGCGGCAATACGCACCATTGCATCAACGTTTATATTAGTTTCAAATTGAATTATGGAATTTTAAATAAAACTCGCCGTCAAATGATTATGGACTGATGTTCAATTTTTATCCCTTTCCGCGCCCTGTCCCTTGCCCAGCGGTGTTGCCGCTTGTAACTTGACATGACCAGGAATGAACGCAAATAAATATTATAACAAATAAGTAAGGCAAGACAGTAATATGTAATATAAAATATGAAAATTGTCTTTGTATTATATTATATTTTGACCAAAGTTTCCACACATCAAGCTAAGATCGCGTTTGCGTTAAAATATAATAACCGGTGAAATCTAAATAAAAGGTGAGAATAAATGATTATTAGGTGAACAGTAGATCTGCCAACACAACATGCTTCTGCAGTCAAATCCAAAGTTTTCTTGTTATTTAATAAATTATAATTTTTTTTCAGGAAGTACAGCCAATTTTTTTAAACAATTGTGTACATTGGCAATAATTGTTTTTGCCTTCCCATTTAAATCTTGTTTTTCTAAACGTTTATTATACGAACCAGGACTATTTAATTCATGAGTTTCACTCATTTTCTTTTCAAAAATCTAAATATAATGCAATTTATAGGTTTGGGAATAAAAAGCGTCATAATATAAAATGACATTGACAGATTACAGATATTTGTACAGGTAGACACTTAAAAAATTTGGCATCAGTGTAGAAATCTCCAGTCCATAATTATTTGACGGCAAGTATAATTTTGTTTGAAAACGAATTTATTTAATAAACATAAAGTTAGAGAATTTATATGCAAAAAATTTAAATAGGTAATCAATAGAGGCATTTTTTTTAGGTGATCCGTTTTTTTGCCGGTCAATGTATTTACAATATTTGGACTATGATTGTTTTTGCCAAAAGCACTCAATGGGGACTTAAGATTTTAAAATTTTACTGTTCCAAAAGTAATAAGCTTACCCTTAGAATTTACACTTAACCTGTTCCAAAACACTAAACAGCCAAAATTTACTCCAAAGTGGTACTCTACTTACCCTACTATTGAGGAGGGTATATAAATTACTCAATATATGCTCACGATTCTTTATTATATTATTTTCAATTGAGTTTCAAATTTTTAGTCTAACAAAACACTCATTCGTTCCAAAACACAGTACACTCTTAAATTACGTCATCATACTCCTACTCCAATACTCGGTACTCCTGATTTTGGAACACAGCCCTTGCGGGGAGGATATGTGTTGTGTTCAATTTCATAAATTCCCATTGTAAAATGATTAAAAATGTTAATTTTTTGACAATTTCCATAAATAAATCAAATCTTCCCGATAATTATTTGTATATTGAAAATATTGGGAGCCCAAATTTTCCTGTTTTTAGTGTCTAATAATCCTGAGCCGATCCTGCACGCCCCACGTGATTTTCTCACGATGTGGCTCCGCTTTCGATGTTCGACAGCTGCGTTACTCATTATGACATCACCTCCTTGGATTATACGCGTAAAACCATTTATTGGCATCCTTGTACAGATTGTAATGTAAATGGTGTCACGCTCCCACTTGTGCGATGGTGTGTAAATATTAACTGGCCACTTGACGCCTGCGTGGCCAGACTGATCGCGACACAGTCGCCCTTCCATACCACCGATGTGGTTTTCGTATCACCAAATAAACCGTCATACTAATTTGTTCAAACTATATTCTAAACATTTATCGCATATCTCGAACAGTAGATCACCGGAGCGGAAACTATAAAATATACAATATATTTTCCGCATACTAGCAAAAAGGAAATTGGAGAACGAAAATAAACAATTACAATTACAGTTTTTTGAAAAACTACTATTCATTAATAGTACTAGCTAGTCATTATCTGATTTTGAAATACACACGTATATTTTTGGTCCAACAATACCGGCCGAAATATGGGGTCCTCTACTATAATTTCAAGCATTTCAAAATGATACACTGTGCTATGAATAATTAAATTGCTATGATTAATAAACAAAAAGATTTATTACAAAAAAATTAATATAATTTTTCTATTTTGCATCTGTAACAATGCTGTTAGAGCACCCAAAGGGGTTCGTGCTGTAATAGCCTAGTATAATTTTTTTTATAAGGTTGGTTGTTACAAATTTCGAAAATATCAAATGTCAAATTTAGCTAAATAAACGAACACAAACGAAATGATTGTTAAAAATTTTATTTTTATGTAATTTTGAATTTAAAACTAAGAATAAGAAAATAAATATAGCAAAGTTAGAAAAAATAGAAAATATAGAATCGTGTTAAAAAAAATAAGGTTAGAGTTGTCAAATGAATTTTCAAACGTCACATTAATACCACCAAGTGACAAAATTCCCTAAATTTTGACACTACTATCTTCTATTTAAAAATCTGATGTGGCCAACACAATACCTCCCGCTATTTAATTTTTATTAATTTAAATACATACCTACGTATCGAGCTACGTATTTATTAACGCTGAAAACTATTCCATTGCATAAAACTATTATTTATTTAATATTTTCTTTTTAAAATATCACTATTATTAATTTGAAGTGATTTGACAGTGACAGTTACTGTCCGTTACATTCATTTGAAATATGAACTGTGTAACAAAGGAATTGTGTTTTTCTTAGGCTTCGGGACTTGTAAAAAAAAATATTTTTATATTTATCTGTAAAGTATATAGAAAAAGTATTACTGTATTCCTTTAGAAATTTCAATAATCTATAATTTTCATAACGACAAAATCCAAAAAAAATGGCATTTAATGGTATTTTTTGAAGAAAAACCATTATGAGCTTCAGGTAAAGTGCCATTTCCGGTTATCCGATTTACAACAAAATCTAATGGCTTCTTTTTATATTAGAATAGGGTATAAATACAAGGTTTCAGAAATTTCTGAATGATAGTATTTGAGTTAGAGCGAAGACAAAATCCCTACACATACACACACACACACACACACACACACACACACACACACACACACACACACACACACACACATACATACATACATACATACATACATACATACATACATACATACATACACACATACAGACATCTTCGTGAAAATGTTAAAAATGGATTCTAGGGACCTTAAAACGTGGTCATTTACTAAAATCTCGATATGAGATTTTTAGCACGATCCCTATACCTCCCTTACCAAGGATAGCGGGAGGTAAAAAATGGCATAAAAAGCGCAAAATAGAAAAAATAGTATAAAAAACTAATTTCATAATTTTCGATTAATTTGTTCGAAGATTGGATCAAGTCTTTATGGTTGGTGTTCGTGTTCACAGCTTCGAAAATAAAACGTAAATTAACATCAACTGTCATTTAATATATTCATAATTAACAAGTAATAATAACAACAACTTCAACTTTTTAAAGCACTGTACGCAATAATATATGCGAACCTTTTTCTTAAAACAGCTTTTTAAAATTATATTTAAATTGAAATCCTTTTGCCAGAGCGCAAATTGACAGCTCGAATAATAGTTGTTATGTATGTGCTTATTAGGTTTGGGATCATTATGTTGATAATATTCCCAATTTGTCTGCATTTTGTATTAACTGGACTTTAAATATATATTCAAATTTCCTTCGTTTAAATATAAATTCCCTACCCCATTCCAGGAAACACAGCCCCATATCATTATATGTATGTCCGCCGCCATGTTTTACAGTGCCGCACAAATTTGTAGTTTCGTTCATCTGATGCCAATAAGTTAAATTTACTTTCATCACTAAATATA
The DNA here is from genome assembly GCA_943142095.1 of Ophonus ardosiacus. Taxonomy (NCBI): domain Eukaryota; kingdom Metazoa; phylum Arthropoda; class Insecta; order Coleoptera; family Carabidae; genus Ophonus; species Ophonus ardosiacus. Next base: position 16,994,355 of record OW964824.1, read on the forward strand.
ACTGATTTCGGCAAACTGCATTCTTAAGAGTTTATTTTTCTAATACATGACTTTCTCCTAGCTTCTCTGCCATGATAGTCATATTTTCTCAATATTCTTCTCTTTCTTCTTTTCTTTCTTTATTGCAGGAGCTTTATTGCAAATTTTAGATATATTTCTAATAATATTTCCATTATTACAATGGAAAATGATTAATCTTTTCTCTCAGAAACTTCATTAATAAAACTAAATAAATGAATTTTTATCGCACAGAAATAAATGTATTATGTAAAAGACTACTACCTATTAAAAAAAATGTTTTTCCTTATTTAAATAATAAACGTGCAATTTTTTTTAGTTTTTTTAGATGTATCATTTTCAGTGTGAGAAATATTTTATTCACTTTATTCACTCATTTTTTTCAACTAAGGGCCGAGATATCCACCTCCTAATAACTTTTATTTTGCGAATAATATCTATATGGATTATAATTGTATCAACAATTATTACCATAGAAATTATTCGCCAGATAAAGTTATTAGCAGGTGGATACGTCGGGCCTAAATTATAAATATTTTTTTCAATAATTATTTATAGGAAGACATAAAAATACTGTAATAGATGAAACATAAGTTTCACCTGGAATGGGGGATTCCAGCTTAATCGAATTAAAGGAAATTAGTAAAAAAATACGAATGTATATGCTGAATAACGAATATTAATAAAAAAATGAAATGGTATAATTGATATTTCGGAAATAAGGGGTTTTCTGTTGTAGCGCTTCGACACGTATATGAAATCTATATATAATATTTTGATTGGCGACCGAAAGACCGCCTATACATGCATAACAAATAGCGTGTTACGAGGTGGGGGTTACTATCAATGGAAGTTAAGAAATTCAAATTCGAAAGGAGGGGCTAATATTCCTGTACGGCAGTTTTCAAACAGTTTTTATTTTAACATAAATTTCTTGTATTAAACTTAATAATTTAAATGCACCTGTAATTATAAAATATGTAGACTTATACAGTGTTATAATATTCCTTTATTTTATGTAAATATAATTTAAAATAGCATATATTTCGAGAACATTTAAGTCCATGATGAAAACAGTTTGATATAAAAACACATAAATATGACGTCACGTCAATCTTTTCAAAAAATTTTCACCTGATTTTCATCAATAGTCTTAGTTTTCCTAATATTTTCAGATGAAATTATATTTAAAAAATGGTGGAATCCCCCATTATTAAAATAAATTGAGCGGTGTATCATTTTCACTGTGAGCTACTGTATATATTAAAACAAATGCTGTATCTTAAAATTTTATCAACGTAGCTTACAAAAATCATTGGCTGGTAGTGCGAGCTCGGTTTTAACTAAAACCCTGTTTTAAGAAATGTCAAATTTCATTATTTAATAATAAAAATAAATAATATCAAATTTATCAAAATGTGATTTTTACGCAGAATATAGTTTGTATTCAAACAAATATTTTTTAAAAAAACATTCTTTGAACAAAAGGGTGAAATTAAATATTGAAATTTGAATTTGACATTTCTAAAAACAGTGTTTTAGTTAAAACCGAGCTCGCACTACCAGCTATTTGCTCGTAGTATGATCACGGTTTTAACTAAAACACTGTTTTAAGAAATGTCAAATTCAAATTTAAATATTTAATTTCACTTTTATATGCAAAGCATGATTTTTTAAAAAATATTTGTTTGAATACACACTATGTCCTGCTTTAAAATCATATTTTGATAAATTTGATATTATTTATTATTGTTATTAAATAACGAAATTTGACATTTCTTAAAACAGCGTTTTAGTTAAAACCGTGATCATACTACGAGCCATTGTGTCTAATACAATTTTAAGATTTCGTAATAAAATTCATCAGTATTATTGTATATTCACTGTTAGGTAAGAAGTATTTTATATTTTTTATCCTGTAAAACTGTGATCAAATATACATAGGGGAGACGTCCCAACCCCTTAAAAAAGAATGTATCAACATAAATATCACAGTAAACTATTAGATCCAAATTACAGTGCACTCCTTAACCACACAATTAATATTGGCCATAAATTTAAATTGGATGATGTTAAAATTATTGATGGAAGTTAATAACAAATATCCTCGTTTACTTAAAGAGAGACTTCGTATTAACATAAATAAAAACAAATGTGTCAATTTCCAAAGAGCCTTTTAAACGTCACTTAAAATATATAAACAACTTCATACAAACTAAAAAGTCACTAACTACCACACGCATGACTTCATTGGTTGAGTTATGCTTCCTGCTTTTCTCCTCAGTATTTCACCAACTCTGAATTGATTCGTAGGTTTGTTCAAATGCTGTATCTTAAAATTTTATCAGCGTAGCTTATAAAGATCATTGTGTCTAATACTATTTTAAGATTTTGTGTTATTGTTAGATAAAAAGTATTTTATACTTTTCATCCTGTAAAACTGTTTTCTTTTTACTAATAATAATGTATCAATAGTTGAAGATGGGCTTGCCTTAAGCCCGAAACGTCCATAGTAATTTTACAACATACGTGGACCATTTAAGTCTTTTCATTCACAAACAACTCTATAGTACCCAATTTCAAATTGAAAACTAAATTATTTATGTTTTTTCAGTAAAAAAATCTCTCTCACCACTTGGGCATTCGGCGAATGCAGCAACTCGTGTTTCTCCAACTGGTCCTTGGTGGAGAAGGTAGTCGTGCACTGGGCGCAGGCGTAAGGTCCTGCAGGAGGCGGTGAGGCTGCGGAGGCAGTAGGCAAAGGAGCAGAGCTCGCCTCCTCGGGAACTGCGTGGGGATGGCACACTTCAATGTGGTCCTTCAACGCCTGGAAACTACCGCAACCTTTTTGGCACTGCGGGCATTTGATGAAGTCACTACTGGGTTCTTCGCCCTCTTTTGAGACGCCGTTCGTCAACGCGGGAACTGAAAGAAGAAGAAGATGGTGTTTAATGGAGCTTTATTTATTTTTTTTTGAGAAAATCCCCTCTATGAAACCGAAATTTGTGAAAAAAAAAAACGAAAATGAAACATATTGGTATTTCTAGATTTTGTTGGATACCACCTGGCATCCTATAAAATTAAATATACTCTGTAAACTACATATATTGTTTATTAGGTTTTCACTTATAATAAGTGTACGAGCCCCAAAACTTATAATAACTAGGCCGGTTTACATTTTCAACAAATTATAAAATCTACACAAATAGTTAGAAATTTCAACAGAATTCTTTCGGCTACTAAAAAACTGTGGGCCAAATGACTGGTGCTAATAGTTCGACCGAAATTTTAAGGGTTATCTTCTAGTTCAAATTTAGCTTCCGAGACCATTTACAATGCCTAATAGAATTAAAGTTGATATTACTAATAAAGGCGATGTAACCCCAATATTAAATGGCGGAATACATGAATAACACATTCAGTTTTTCTAAGTTTAAAATCTATATTTTATACTAATCGGAAATTTCTCACCATATGCGTAGGTTTTATAATTTGTTTGCTGAAAATGTTAACCGGTCGAACTAATACGAATTTGAGCTCTTACAGGGTCCCGTAACATTGTAACAATGAAATTTTAAGTTTACAAATGAAAATATTGCACCTTGATATACCTTGATTGTTAAGCGGAGTTGTAGAATTTGTCATAAATGGCGTACTAATTTAATACATACAAAGGTAAAATATGCACGTAGGGGTGATGTATGTCAAACAATTTTGTTTGACAAAGGTGACAAAGGTATCCAGGTAAACTGATTTTTTAATTCAACTTTAATTTAATAATTAACGAAAAGTTACCTTGATAAATTTTGGTTCTGAATTTGTGCAACATAGGTACTATATAGTTTAATACGGTATGGATAAATAATATTATTAATTATTTAAGTTCTGCTAAATATTTTATTTATAACAAAAATTAATTAATAAAACATTTACCTGTATTTTAATTTTTATTTGTTATTCATATTATACAATGAATTAAATGTAATATTTTAATCATTCGCAATTGTATTTTTTTTAAATAATATAACTAACATATAATTATTTATATAGGTACTATTGAATAGCAAATTTCATATACTTTTCAAATTTGAATAAATATGTAGGGTGTTACATTTGCAAAAATAGTCAGAAAATGACGCTGTCGGATCCAGCAAAACAAAAACTATAAATAGCGTAATTATGACAAAACGGCATATCGCGCGCCGCTCTGATGAAATGAAGACATACTCCATATAGTAAAATATGAGAATGAAAACTGTAGTTCCAAAAATTATTTCAAACAAAAAAGGCATTCATGTTAAAGGAATAGAAAGATTATTTTAGTACATAGAACACTCAGGGTCTGTAGAAGTACCAGCCATGAATGTCTTCATTTAAAAACAGCGGCGAAAATCACGGTCAATTTTATCCAATATTATAAAGCAAACAGTTAGCGATATGCCGCTTTGTCATGATTATGATATTTATAGTTTAATTGCTAGACCTCATAGAATATAGTTACATACCAGTGCGTAAAAATTATTTATATAATAATAAAACGGAGCAATTAACTTGTTTTCCGTTTCGCCTGTAAAATTATGTAGAATTGCCCTTTTTTCAAAATAGTCTATTCACATATACTTTTAACAAATTTATGATCCTTAAAGGTAAATCATTTATAAACTGCACAATACAAGCCCTAGAAATGATCTTACACGAGTTTTTTTTTTTTTTTCAAAAGTGAATACATTGTTCATTTTATGATGGTACCTACATATATAAAATTCTGTTTCTGGCCTGTGCAGGAAATGTCTATTATATCCTAAATTACTTTACATCTTTACAATTAGGTTTACGAGTAAATTCAATTTTATTACGTACAATTTCTTCGAACCACATCTAAAATAACTTTTATAGCGAAAATTATTTAAAAAAATATTGAAATAAACATTAGTTATAAATATAATAGTGTATATTTTCCGTGTAGAATAAAGATTAATCTACAAAATGCATACGTCCGTTTTAAGTTAAAATAATCAACGAGTTATTTAGTACGTTAACGAGATACACTACATCAACATCCTTTGACGGCCTTTATTATTTTGGTAAAAAACCATATACCGGACAAAAGAATAATTAACTGGCTTCTATCCAACAATTCGCAAATTCCACGTCACCAAAAAACAAAACTCTGCGGTCTAAAGGTGACTGAGAGCATATGATTTCAGCTCTTGTGAGTCACAGGACTTCCCTTGATAAGATATTGCGAGTGCATTGTGTTTGGAATTAATCAGTAAATAGAAAGAGAATAAATATTTTGTTGGATCGAAGGAAATGTCAGATGAATATTCGATTCTTTCGTTTAGTTTGTTTTTGGATGTAATACCACTTGTCGAATCGCAACGCGGTGCGACGTCGACTTGTGCTGCCATCAAGCGGAGCGTCAGAGAACTAACTTTGAATAGGGGAGGAATATTTTCACCGCTTTTGTAGGTACGCTGAATTACGAAATACACATTTGAACAGAGTTTATAAACATTATAATATTTATTATTTGTTACACATAAGTAATTATAATTTTTCACTAAGCATAAATATATAATTAGGAACCCATTATTGTTTTTCTATATGTATACTTCATTTTACGTAAGAAAATAGTAGATGGCGTTTGAGAACCGAACGCTTTTACATGCATAAAATACTTTCCCAATACTACAATTTATTTGTAAAAATGGACCATACCTACCTAAATATTAAAAATTATAATGTAAAAATCAAAAACATTGTGAAATATTTGTTAATTTTGTTAATTTACTGATAACTAATAGTTGATATTTTTTCGTATTTGTAATCAGGACGCAGAATATATTTCCCTACCTAAAACAACGCTATTTTCTTACGTGAAATTCATTATAATGATTTATGAAATTATAATGAATTATAAACCAAGGATTATTATATACTATATACTATACTAATAATAGTGTTAAAATTATTGACTAAAGTATAAAAATATTAAATTTGATTGCATATTCAGTATTCAGGCACACATTTAAATGACATTTTATGTTGATGCCATGTATTTTATTTTAATTAACCACCTCGTTAACCACCTTTTCGCAAAAATAACATTAGTCAATTTTTTTAATTGGAAATAATCAAAGAATAAACTTTCTAAATTTAACTCAAGATCATGTTTAAATATTAGAAAATTATTTACTGCATGTTAAGAAATAAAATAATAAACATTGCTGAATAATTACATAATAATTAGACATTTTTATAGGACTTTTTGTAAAAACGGTCAAATTTTAAAATGTAATAACTAGTGTTTAAGACACTTTCTGAGAGATAAATTTCACTAAACTGGCATCCTTGAAAGTACATGTCGCTGTATGTAACTCATATTTACAATATTTGGACTATGATTGTTTTAGCCATAAGCTCCTTAATCTGTATCACTAAAGCCTTAATTACGCTTCAAATTCAAAATAATTGCAAATCATAATTGAGTGTCCAATCACAAGGTAAAAAACTTTGCGTAGCAGGCGATTGGTTGTCTTAGATCCTGTAAGGTGATTATTGGCCGCTACCTTGCTGTACAGGTGGCAGACCAATCACAGGAAACAGGTGGCGCATATCCCCCCCACTTTCATACCTGTGCGATGCGCGAACCTGATTCGACAGGTGGCCAATGTGGGCGGAACAGGTGCAAACACCTGTCGCCACACGTCTTGAAAAGAAAACTAAGAGGCTGGAAAAGCAGCGGGTTGCGGGGCAACGGGAAAGATCGTGGCCCAACCAATTGACCTCAACAACAGACCAATTGACTCGGCGGACTCTACGCATTCTTGTTCACAGCGATGGAACACGTGTGGTTTGACCCATGACCCGCCCGCTTATTAATTAGACAGACTGGTGACGTACGAACCAAATCGACCAACAAGAAGGACTTAAATCTTGAATTTTAATTTACTTGACGACTCAAAAAACATCATAAAAGATAATAACAGTATATTTTAAGATACAAAGATTATGTCAGTCTACTGTTGCACGAGTTAAGGGCAATTTTTAATGGTAAACTATATCAGACTAAATCGGTTGTGGTACCAAAATTTAAATACGCCTGATGATGTCACTAAATATATATTTGATATTTTATTTATTTTCATTAAAAATAAAAACATTTGTTGCACCGATTAAACAATTCTAAACTGTACACTACACTAAAATACGTTAGTTATGAAATGTAGATTATTATCAGAACTATTACCAAATGTTCAACAAATTATTACATGTATTATATGTAACAAAACCATTTAGGGAATGAACCAAATGTCTACCAAAAAGTAAGTAGACCTCTAGTGATGTTGGTATTAAATATGCACATAAATCAGAAATTACCGCACGGATTAAAGACTTTTAACTATTGTTAGCACTATTACCAAACGTTCAACAAATTATTTGCCCTAATACGTAATGACAAAACAACCTAGGAAATTGAATCAATTGACTAACAAAACGCAAGCAGATTTGTGGCCATTGCCATTGAAAATGTATATGAATCAGTGTTTACCGCACGAATTAAAAACTTAATTGTTAACACAATTACCAAACGTTCAACAAATTATTATTCGCAATACATATGACAAAACCACCTGGGGAACTAAATTAATTGATTACCAAAACGCAAGTAGTTCTATGGCGAAATTACCAATAAATATGTATACGAATCAGTGTTTACCGCACGCATTAAAGAGTTTTAATTATTGCCATCACTTTTACCAAAGTTCAACAAATTATTTGCCGTAACATGTGACAAAACCACCTGGAGGATTCATCCAAAACTGTCAGTATTTGTTACCAAAATTGATTGTCTCAGGTGTCTATTGTGAAAATTCAGTGTTTACCGCACGAATTAAAAGCACTTTTTCCAAACATTATGCCGTAAACAGGTGTCGAAACCACCTGGAGGCTTCACCACTTCGCCCACCGATGATTGCAAATCTACTTAAAGACAGTAAAACAATCGTACTCACAGTGACAGGTGCTCCAAACGTTGGCCAGACTCCAAAGCCGGTAACTGTAACTGTCGTAGCAACCGAACATGCTCTCGTTCTCACTGCGTGCCACCATGGCCCGCGGCTGACTGCGGACTACAGACTACACGCTTGCCCCTTGCCCGAGCGATACTGCCGGCGCGACGCGCCCTCCCAACGAGCCGGCCAACGGCAGAGACGCCCCACTCCAACAACGACGTCGCACACGAACGATGGCGGAAACTACCGACACGAGCACCCGATCACCCGCCCCCATATTAAAATGATATATGGTTGATACAAATTTAAATCTTAAAAAAACTAATTTTTCAAGTGGATTAAGGCTATTCGGGATGTCAGATGCCAATAGGATACCTCAGTTTGTTAAAGATTTTTTCACTTTTTCACCCCCTAAGAATCGTGTTTTACCTCGAAAAAGTTAGGTGCATTATTGAAATTCAAAAAACTCTTGTTGGCTAATTTATTTGTTAAATTTTTCCGATAAAGAATGACAATTTCATTGATTCACCCCACCTCTATTTTTATATTTTTATTCACACAAACTAATGCAATTATTAAATAATTATAAAAATTTATTCCCTTTTTTGTCCATAGAATCCGAATAAAAATTCGCCCTAAACGTCAAAAACACTAAAATTTCTTCAAAAAGTTCAAAATTTTTAATAATCCAATTGTTATATTTCCAGATGCTATCCAACGCGCTGATTCCAAATTTTGAAATGGCATGTCGCTATCTCTTTTAGTTCCCGAGTTATTTGCATTCAAGATTACACCCTAAAACACCCCATTTTGGGTATAACTCAAAAATGGGCCGAAATATGGGCTTGGCGAAATCACTAATCGATTTTACTGGCAAATTTACATCATTATACTAATTTTCAAATATTTTGGCTCATTTTATAAAAAGAAAAGTCTGAATATGGCCAAAATCCTTATATTTCTGCGAATTTGGCCATTCTCAGACTTTTTTTTTATATAAGATGATTCAGGTGGCCAAAAAATATGAAAATTGGTATACTTAGGCACGTATTTTTTCCTGTAGAATCGAATGGTGATATCGCCAAGTTAGTATTTTGACCCATTTTACGGTTTAACTTTAAATGTAATTATCTCGAAAACTAAAAGACATATCGACATGCGGTTTCAAAATTTTGAATCAGCGAGTTGAGAAGTATTGGATTTTTTTTGAAAATTTTGAAGTTTTTACCCTAATATGACCATTTCACTTTTTGGGGTAATATAATGTCAAAAATGAGTACAGATACAAAAATTGAAATAACTTTATACGATTGTATGGATAAAAGTACGTAAGTATGGACATTTTGTGATTTGTTGAACGTTTGATTTAATTTTTAGAAAAAAAAGTTTGAAATAAACAATTTTTCTTTATATTGGGCATATTTCGTCCTAATTTTAGACTATAGGGGCGAATTGTACAACAAAATTATATTGTATTTATAGGATATTAATACTCGATTTCGAAATGATATGATTGGTAGAGTCAAGCAGTGGTGGGCATGGTTATTAAATGGATAGGAAACCGCATAAAAATATTGATAATCATAAATTAGTCATTCGTACATACAGCTATTAAAACGAGTAATAAGTATGAGTAATTATATTTAATAAAGAAACACAGTCTTCTTTGTAATGAAAAGAAAACAAGAAGTAAATAATTAATTACAGTACATCTGGAAATAAAATATTAATCATAGGTGCAACTCAGTCCCGTGGGTGTTTCGCATCCCTTATATTTCTTCGTTGTCGATTGCAATAGCCGGGGGTGAAATGTGAAATGTAGCAACGAAGGGGTTGATGCATTTGCAAGTGAATGCATCCCCTCTGCCTCTTCCAGCCCTGTTGCACCCCCTACAAATTACGTGCTATATTCATTCATCTCCTCCGTACAATATCTTTGTGTCTAATGGAAACACAAAAGATGATTAGATATTGATGTTTACCTTAAGTACTTCGGATATGAGTGTTTTATTCTGCCTGAAGTGAACTTTGAAAGCAGCTTTCTCTAGATAATTTTATCTGAGAGTATACAGATAATGAAAAATTTATTTATTTTATTGTTATTAAAGTTAATGGGTAAATATTTATATATTTGTTTTCCTTTGTATTTATGTAAATTTTCATGGGAATGCAGAGGTGAAATGGATATATGGCATATTTTTGAAATGAGAAATGTATGAGTCATATTCTGCAATAAGAAATCTTTGGAACAGTGATTCCAAAACTGTGGACTTTTTTACCAGTTTTTACTGTAGAATACTTATAGGTAGTTTCATTATTTATAATTTATACTTCGTACTACAATTATATTGGCAACCGTGTCGTAGTGCCCTGTTTTTAATTAACAATCTAAATACACATATGAATTACGGTTTTAATAATTTTAAAACTGCACTACGGTAGATAATACAACAATAGCTATTTTTGATTCTAGATTTCAAAATGTCACTTTGTCGCTTTGATTTTATAATTTCGTAAAGAAAGATACCTATAAATTCATTGTCAGCAAAATATTCTGAGTTAAAGGTGTACGAGAACAGCAAATATTTAATTCAATTATACCATAATTCTTCCGTCAATTATATGTATTTTGTACAAATCCCATACCAAAATTTCTTTGGAAAAGATTCTATGTATTCAGTGAAACAAATTACCGAAAGTTCCTTGGAAAAGATACGATAAATCCAAAAAAATTAGAACACGAACATACACTATGTAAATTACACTTGACACTGACATCTGCAATTAGAATTATTTCAATATATCAGCTGTTTCCATGATTATAGGAAAGCTGGCTGGTTCATAAAAGTTGATCTTTTTATAATTCTTTAACTGAAAAACTGTTAAGAACTTCAAATAGCTAAGAGAACTTCCGGTTGACCAATTGGGTAGTTGCGAAAAAAATAAATGTTATTTTTTCCTATTAATTATGAAATATAAACTAATTCTAAACATATTAATGTAAAAATTATTAGAAAATATAAAACTTTTCATTCATAATTTCCATAAATAAAGTTCGCGGTGGAATTCTTGTGACGTAGACTTTTAATAATTATATAGTTCGACCAAGTCTGTATGACTCATACAAGCTTGTTAGAATACCACGACAAAGCGAAGATGTTGAATTATATTTAATTGTATCATAAAAATATTTACTGTATAATTCTAAAAGAAAAATAACAGGTACAAAAGTATTGTTTAATAGTACGTATATTTTATAATTATTTACTTGAATACCAGATATTTAATTCTTATATAGACAACTTCATAATTTTTCCATCAGGTGGCTGCACACTCCAGTGAATGTACATGTCATTTTTAGTGAGATAACTTATGTTTTACGTGTTAAAATCATATTTTGTTTTTCTTTTCTATATCAACAGATTTAAAACAAAGTAATGAAACTAATGAATTTGTGTAAAAATGAATAATTTCTATTGAAATAGTGCTTCTCTCAAGCATATAAATCGTTTCAAATAAAAATGGTAGCTTTGTGTACAGAGTGTACAACCGAGAGTGTACCGCTAGGGCAAGAAAGACTGTGATTGGTATTAATAAAAAACGTCACCACGGGAAAATTTGAAATAAGAATTTTTTTAAAAAAAATTATATTTTAAAAAATATACAGTTGTCAGACATAAAACATGTATTAAAGTGAATAATTCTTTCAGAAAAAAAATAAATTGGAAAATGCGCAACTACCCTATTATAAACAAAATCTAATCAGCTCTTTATATGGATGTAAAGAAGAGGAATACGAAAGAAATATAATTTTCAGAATTGTAGAAATTTTTGTCACACACACACGGACACACACACACACACACACATACACACACATTTTTCTTTGTTCACTGATATTTTCGGTGCTATAGGTTTGCTACGTTGAAGCTGTTCTTTATTGCATGCAAGATTTTCGCTGTTTTATAACTTCTGACGTTTATGTCAGTCTCTTGTAGTCTATTATTTTCAGTTTGGACTCCTATATACCTAAATGAGATATGGTTACTATCAAAATTTGCAAATAAAGAAAAGCAGATTTTTTTCACCTAGAAATGGGTAATCAAGCAGCGAATGTAATTTCTTAAATAGTAAGATGTGAAACATAGTATGAAATCTGGTTGCGACAATAGCGGTCCGCCTACATCCTAAACCAATAAAGCCCTGACCGGCATTAGCATTTTAGTAGCGGTGTCCGGCATGAGTTAACCAGATGTAGTGGGCAATGCCGCGACACCCGCACATCGTCCTCAGCTTCAGTATTGATTAGACTCGACACGAAATCAGGTACGTTACGGGACGTGGACCTGGACCTGTGGTCGACAGATGTTATGAATGGAAAAGCCCGTGACAATTGCCCCCGTGTCACCGTGGGGAGCACTGTTTGCCATTGCCGTTGCCCCTGGCAAGGGAACCGGAGAGAACATTTGGCGAACAGTTGTGCCCGCGGTAATAAAAATGCTTAGGTGTCCGAGGAAAGCTAATAAATTTACCTCCTCACCGACGGCTTTTTTCTGTGGCTGATGTTTTCTTTTATTGTGTCTTCGCCAGAAAAAAGTGAGCCATGAGCTTTTACATTTTTATTTACAAAAGCGCACTAATTAATTTCGCTATGAAAGTTAGCATAATACATTTTATGCACGGACGTATCATAATTTGACAATTATACACGAATTTCTTTGACATAAACGTTATTTTATAGCCCGCGGGCCTCATTATAGCCCGCCGGGATATAATGAAACGTCAAACCAAATTATAACCTACAATATAAACAATTTAAACAGGCAACATGAAAAGTTTTTATTACAAATCCAAAAAATTTATATTCTTCAATGAAAAATGAAAATTAATTTTGTGATATTTATATGGAAAGCACGGAGATACACAAAATAAAACTCAAATGACATAACTAATAAACAAACAATAAACTGTTGTTTTCCGCTTTCATAGCAACATTAGAATACTGGATGTACGAGGACAAATTCTTTTCGCTACAATTTTTCTTTGAAAATTTTTGTCCGTGCATAAAGTTTTGTATGTACCACGAGCGTAACTTGTTTTTATGGCCTTTGACGTGTTTTTATCCCTCGGCTTCCGCCTCGTGCTCAAAATCCCGCCGCAGGCCATAAAAGCCTCCTTACGCTCTTAATACATAAATAACTATTATATATCAGTGGTTTTGAATTAAAGTGAAAAGGACCCCATAGGAATCGACATCCATTGAACCAATGTCATGTCATAAAACAATATACAAGTGAAAAATCGGCTGACGCCGGGATTTTTTCTCTCATATTTGTAATTTATCTTTATCCTGTTAGTAGGAATCCTAAGAAATTCCAAGTTCTATATACTTCAAAAATATTAATTTATGATATATCAGGTGTTATTAAAAAGCAGGACATATGAACGTTTAATATGGGAAATCAGTTTTTCTTGCGCAAAACTTTCCATTTAATTTTAAGTAAAAATATTTTAAATAAATTAAATTCTGCATCTAAATCATTAATCATATTTTATTTTACATAGTTAATAAGCTGTAAAATACAATATTGCTGATTTCTGTAGTGATAACCATGGAATTTAAACAAAATGATATGAATATCGTTTGAATTGTCAGAATTTCGATTTTGCAAGTTAAAAAAAATGTGTTGTGGCCAGCACAAGACCTCTCGCCATTTACATATTAGGCTATATAAGTATTGTATTGCACTTCGCTTTCGAACCGTCGTTTTATAACAAAATATTACAGAACTTTACCCAAATATTGTTTTTTATTGTATTTAACATGTCTTCTGCACACATATAATTCTAATTATATCTATTTTTCATTGTATGAGGAAGTTTTTAAATGTCAGAGATTCTTTCAATTCATTAACCAGATTGGCGGCATTTCTGATGGATATACGCATTTTACCACAATTTTACCTATAATTTCAAATATTTAATTAATAAAACAATAAGAAAGATTAAATATACTTCCCAGAAAAAGCTATCAGAATGTCACTAAAACTGTTGATTTTTGACAATGACATGTTAACTATGTTATAAACATTGGATTTTGTCAACTGGTTTCCTCAGGTTTCCTTAGTGCCTTAGCCTCTGCGATTAGTTTACTCTATAAATTATAGTGCCTTTATCTCTAAATCTATACAAGATATAATAAAAATTTTAAGTGTATTAGATGGAGAATTTTATGTTCCTCGATATTTAATAAAAAAGACTCCCAAAAAATATATTTAGAAGAATTTTTCTAAGAAACTACTACTTCCGGTTGTTCAATTGTTACCAAAACCTTTTCAGTTCTTCCCAGGAATATCAGATTGAGGAAACTGCAGTTAAATATTTTTTAAGTCTTATAGTTTTTGAGGAATCGTCCCTCCAACATCCATACATACACACACACACACACACACACACATACACATACACACACACAGACATCATTTTAAAAATGTTATAATCGGATTCTAGGGACCTTAAATCGTCTTTATTCAATAAAATCTGGATATGCGAATTTTAGCATGAATCCAATACCTCTCTTAGCGAGAGGTAAAAATAAAAATTAATAAAATATGTGCAATAATTTAGATATAGATTATAAAAACAAAATATTTTTAGGGACTTAGGTGTACAATATAATCTGTAATATACAGGGTTTTAATGAATACTTATTACATACAAATTTATAAGGTATATAAGTGATACAAAATAGACTAACTTTTACAATAAATTTATTTGCGGAAAAAAATAATTTTAAAATAAACAAAACAATAACTGAAGTGGTGGGGTACAGCCAACTAAAATTAAGGAAGACAATTAGGGCTGCGTTCCAAATCAAGAGTACCGAGTATTGGAGTAGGACGTAGGAGTTTGAGTATGATGACGTAATTTAAGAGTGTAGTGAGTTTTGGAACGAATGAGAGTTTTGTTGGAGTAAAAAATTAAAACTAAATTAAAAATAATTTTTAAAAAATAACAAAACTACTTATTATTTCAATATTAATGTTAAGCCCGTATTTGGGATGTCAGATGTCAGGTTACCACAGTTTATTAAAGACTTTTTAATTTTTTCACCCCCAAAGAACCGTCTTTTATCTCGAAAAATTTAGGTACATCATAGAAATTGAAAAAAGAAATTTCTCTCAGCTGATTCACTCGTCAAACCAAACATTTTTAAAACTTTTCCGATGCAAGAATGACAAATTTTTTGGTTCACTACACCTCTATTTTTATATTTTTATATATTTATATATATTTATATTCAAACCAAAGATTTTTTAAACTTTTCCGATGCAAGAATAACAAATTTTTTGGTTCACTACACCTCTATTTTTATATTTTTATTAACAGAAACTAATCCAATTATTAAATAATTATAATATTACTTAAATAAATAAATATATCATCACGGCATATTACCCATTACTGGGTGTGCCAGTATCTACAACACATGTAGACATCGGTAATGATGACGATATATTTTACTGTGTGGGCGCTTACCAGGCGTCACCTCACGTTCACTCATAGCTGGTGTGGAGAGTGCAGCACAGGGGTCACTTTTGTGCCATTTAAAATTGGAAATATTTGGCGTCTGTCGGGATCGAACCCGGTTCCCCCAGGTTCGCGACCAGAAACTTAGGCACGCGGCCACGGGACCACCACTTACATTACATAATTTTGTCTATAGAATCGATTAAAAATAATCCCAGTGTGGAATCTCACCAATTTTTGAGTAATTCGTTCCAAAAGTCAAAAAACATCTAATTTTCTCAAAAAGTTCAAAATTTTCAAAAATCCAATTGTTATATACTCTGTTAGGTACTCTTTTAAGAACCTGTAGGTCGAAACCGATTCGTTTCCGAATATGAGTTTATTATTTTTTGTCTATTTTACATCTCCTACAAATTTTATAAATTTGTACCACGTATTCATTAACACCCTGTATAATATAACCTGATGATATGTCATTGTTTATTTTGTCTATTTCATTAATTTAATGATCAATTTATTTTCGTAGATAAAAAAAAAATAGGGACACATGTTGATATTACTTTAATTCCAGAATGTTTTTAAAATGATTAAAACTTTATTCCGCAAAGTTAAAAATAAATATCGTCCTCTCTATAGGTAGTATAAAATGTAAAAGGTAACCCTATTAGGCATTATCTACCTACCACTTGTGAAAAGTAAATCTACTTTTATTCGTTTGGGCGTGTAGCCGCCGAAATGACAAGTTATTTTATTCTCGCAAAAAGACGAAAAAAGTGTGAAAGCTTTCCACATTTTTTCACAGAACACTTCACGCAGCATTTGACATTTTACAGAAGTATCGCAACAGGTTTCGCCGCACGTATGGATCGATTTCGATTAGAGTGCTTTGCTTTTGAAAAATATGGCCAGTATAATCCGCTCCCTCGCGGTCACGTGCCCCAGAAATAAAAAGGTTAATCCGCTCTTTTAATTATTATAGCCCCCATAAAAATTCCTGAATTACGATCATTTTCTCGCGCGCACTGTTTTGCTCAACTTCCGTGCACAACCTACTTATTATAACGGCTTCATTTTGTTTACAAATTAAGGAGTTTGTTTTCTTTGACATAAAGTTTATGCACAAGAATTGTTTGACAACTCTGAGTCATATGCTTTTGATGTTTATAGTAAATATAGTATAGGCAATATAGCTGTCAGCCCAGAAAGTTTCTAAATAATTAACTTATTTTTAGTTCTAAATTCACAGTTTTAGTATGTAATATTTCTCTGTCCAAAGTTCATATTATGATTGTTCTAAATATTATGTCATAGTTACTCATTTTCTAAGTAAATCCTTTTGTTCACGTTAACGTTATCAATATGCGATTTAATCAAAGGTTGAGTAATATGACTCTTACTTCATAGGTACCTAAAGACGGTGGACCTGCGGTTTGTGGTTTTTTATCACACTGTTTTGCAAAAAAATCTAATACGTAATATGTCGTATTTACTGTGAACTAATTACACCGTATCAAAAAGATCTAATTTCCGTAGTTTGATATACTTTACCACCTGGAAATTTTAATTACAAAAACCAAGTGTTGATAAAAATAATAGAAGTAATTTACTTTCTACTAATATTGTATTTCCGTTGTTTGTGACGACAAATTAGGAATTATTTTTTCTTCAGTGCTCGTAAAGGACGTTCTTTCAACAGCGAAAATATATCGTCATTGCCAAAAAGAGATAAACTCCTTTGGTTGCAAAACTTATTAATTTAATTAGTGTTTAAAACTCAATGATTATCAATAGGGGTTTCCACCATTATCAAAATAATGAAAAATAACACTAGTACACTAAAATATATTACAATACATTCATGAAAACTAACCAAATGATTAAATATGTTTCCATTTTTTTAAAATGCATGAAAACATTTTACTACGTTTGAAATACTGCCAAATTTGTGACGTAAAGGTCCGG
This sequence comes from Ophonus ardosiacus, assembly GCA_943142095.1. Lineage (NCBI taxonomy): Eukaryota > Metazoa > Arthropoda > Insecta > Coleoptera > Carabidae > Ophonus > Ophonus ardosiacus. Next base: position 17,011,883 of record OW964824.1, read on the forward strand.
GACGGTTTTACAGTTTAGTAGTAATAGATGGCAGCACATTCAAATTGTAACATTACATTTAAAAGTATTTGAGGTGAATAGTTATTTTAAACTAATTAAAATTGTAAATACAATTATTATTGTTTACCTTATCGTATATTAGTGAAGCATTTTCTATATTTTATAGACTTTTGTATCTCGTCCATCTATTGAGCGTTAGCAGAAAATAGGCGGGAGCGTACGCAATCATTGTGGCGGTAACAATTTGCCGTTTAAACGAGATATGAAAAATACTGTTTTCAAACATTTTTTTACACAAAACCTGTTATAATAAAAATGTTTTTTTATTGTTCTAATATATATATAACTTTTCATGAAGAATAACATATAAAAAAAATCTATTGTGGCCAGCACAAGACCTCTCGCCATTTCCATATTAGGATATATAAGTATTGTATTGCACTTCGCTTTCGAACCGTCGTTTTATAACAAAAAATTACAGAACTTTACTCAAATATTGTTTTTTATTGTATTTAACATGTCTTCTGCACACATATAATTCTAATTATATCTATTTTTCATTGTATAAGGAAGTTTCTAAATGTCAGAGATTCTTCCAATTCATTAACCAGATTGGCGGTATTTCTGAAGGATATATGCATTTTCCTACAATTTTACCTATAATTTCAAATATTTAATTAATAAAACAATAAGAAAAGTTAAATATACTTCCCAGAAAAAGCTATCAGAATGTCACTAAATCTGCTGATATTTGACAATGACATGTGTCATGTTACAAACATTGGAATTTGTCAACTGGTTTCCTTAGTGCCTTGGCCTCTGCGGTTAGTTTACTCTATAAATTATAGTGTCTTTATCTCTAAATCTATACAAGATATAATAAAAATTTTAAGTGTATTAGATGGAGAATTTTATGTTATTCAATATTTAATAAAAAAAAACTACCAAAATATTATATTTAGAAGAATTTTTTTAAGAAACTACTACTTCCGGTTGTTCAATTGTTACCAAAACCTTTTCAGCTCTTCCCAGGGATGTCAAATTGAAGAAACTGCAGTTAAATATTTTTTAAGTCTTATAGTTTTTGAGGAATCGTCCCTCCAACATCCATACATACATACACACACACACACATACTCACATCCACACACACACACACACACACACACACACACACATACATAATTTTAAAAATGTTATAATCGGATTCTACGGACCTTAAATCGTGCTTATTCAATAAAATCTGGATATGCGAATTTTAGCATGAATCCAATACCTCTCTTAGCGAGAGGTAAAATTTGAAAATTAGTGGAAACCCCTATTGGTTTTGAATAAAATAATTTACCGGTGTCAAGATATTAAGCCTACAGATAAAGTTAGTGTACAGTTTTTAACAAGGTTTAATTTATTCTAAAATAATAAACATGAAGAATAAAGCACATAATTTGAACATTTGTCATATTGACATATGTCAAAATAATTGTTTTGTTTGTCATAGCATTCTGACAGTAGTACAAGTGACTATACTTGTACGAATATCGCTAGCCTAATAATGCAAATAAGTTTCCTACATTAGTTTGAGTTTTTCGACTCTTTATGAGTAAGAAATATCGGAGTCTAATGTCTTTTTTTTTTGTTAAGAATAACGTATAAAGAATCAAAAAATTGTGTAAACCCTTATTGTTAAGGGCTGAAACAAGCAGGATCAACTAAGTGCTAACAATAAGATACCGTACTCTTAATTTAAAACGGACTTTAGAAAGATAAAAAATTGGTGCAAGTGTTAATTGTCTTTATCCAGTGTTGCAACTGTCAAAAGGTGAAACATTACGCACATTTATAACTGCCATAAGTGTTGCTTTATTGTATGACTAATACAGCTTAACGTTTTGTTTATTTTCATTAATTGAACCAATTATTCTTGTCAGCCAACTTCATCAAACATATGAACTTTCACATAAATAGCACACATCACTCTATTACTTAATTTTTCAAAATTATTTACGCTTTTTCATTTTAGAATCTGCTTATAAGAAAAAATAATTTAAAAAAACATCTTGGCTGAAAAGAAAGGAAAACAATACAAACAAAAATAAACGAGATCACCATAAATTTTGTGAGAAAGGTGTTCTTGTTTAAATGGAAAATAATAAGGCCGTGGAAGACTGAAATTCCAGAGGGCGTCTTACCGGTACCGCAAACACACGGACAAGTTATTTACAAGAAACAGAAACGCAGAAACAATGCTGTATTTTGTGCTTTCCTCTTTTACACCTTTACGATAATCCTGGAGCCATCTGGTCACAATGGGGTCATTTCACATTTTCTGATTTATTTTTTTCTTGAAAAAATAGGTCAAATTAAACATATATGTATATGTTTTACATCTTACAAGTCTTTAGAATCAGAGATATGATTTTTTAAAAGTTGCGTTTAATTTCAAATACAACGGCTGACGACACATATTCACGGATACGACAGTCGAGCTCTACCGGTTTAATTTGGAACTATGATTGTTTGGTTTGGTATTTATTTAAATAAATGGTTTATTTACATACCTTATACTGCACTAGTACTTTTAAAGAAATAGAAAGTAATAATAATCTTCTCTCTTGTATATTTTGCTGTCAGCTGTCACACTTTTAGGTTAGTTTTCTGTTTCATGTTGTGAACCGTGTGTGTGTGAGAGAGATTTGTCTTTGTGTGAGTATGAATTTGTGTCGTCACAAATTTAGTCCGTGTTTAAAAGCGCGAAAGTTTATTAGCAAATTTATGAATGAAAAGTCGCATATTTCAAATTATTTTCTACTACTATATTTATTAAATGAGATGGATTTCATGATTTTATTAAAAAAATCGACAATTATTTTTTTTTAAATGACCCCATTACTAAACTAGTATATGTTTTTATATTAATTTCATATTGAAAAATTGTTTGAAAATCTTGGTTCCAGACCAAATAAAGCAAATTTACTTCGATTTGAAACGACATACAACATTTTAAAAATAGGTCTTTGGTTTATGCAAGTCTGCTAACTGCTACACCCTAGGATTGTTGCTTGCTAACAAGCTTATATGTACGATTTTACTGATATTTAATTTTATTCATTTTTAATAATAATAATAATAATAATAATAATAATAATAATAATAAATATGTTGTGGCCATCACAAGACCTTCCGTCAATTCGATGTATTTTGTACAAATCCCATACCAAAATTTCTTTGGAAAAGATTTTATATTGTCACGTAAAATTGTAACATGAACACGAACACATACTATTTTTTACAAATTCCATACCAAAAGTTTCTTTGAAAAGATCCTATAAATCCAATAAAATTATAACATGAACATACACTATGTAAATGCACTTGACACTTCCTTCTTTCTTCTTCAGCTTTCCTTATTTTATTAGGGGTCCCTATTTCTTACTCTTCTCTTCCACTCATTCGTGTCCAACGCATCTTTTTCACATAGTTCTTCCTCTCTCAAGTCTTCTGCGATACAATCCTTCCATATCTTTGGCTTTCCTCGTGCTCCCCGCATTGAAAGTTCCAATCATGAGGCGAGGCTGCAACAGTATGTCACTTGCGAGGAACACTATGACTTATACCACATCCAGATCCTATACTTTCCATCTTTGGTTTTGCGCTTGACACTGACATCTGTCAATTAGAATTTTTTGAATATATCAGCTGTTTCCATGATAAATAGCAAAGCTGACTGATTTTTGAAAGTTAATATCTTTATAATTCTTTAACAGTATATCTATGGAATATGAAGGAAAATGCATAATCAAATCGTATAGAGATGAGCATTTCCTCAACTTTGGGATAGCTCCACAGAAAAAAGTCGCACGGGGTCAAATCCAATAAAATTATAACACGAACATACACTATGTAAATGCACTGCCTTCTTTCTTCTTCAGCTTTCCTTATTTTACTAGGGGTCCCTATTTCTTACTCTTCTCTTCCACTCATTCCTGTCCAACGCATCTTCTTCACATAGTTCTTCCTCTCTCAAGTCTTCTGCGACACAGTCCTTCCATCTCTTTGGCCTTCCTCGTGCTCCCCGCATTGAAAGTTCCAATCATGAGGCGAGGCTGCAACAGTATGTCACTTACGAGGAACACTATGACTTATACCACATCCTGATCCTATACTTTCCATCTTTGGTTTTGCACTTGACACTGACATCTGTCAATTAGAATTTTTTGAATATATCAGCTGTTTTGAAAGTTATTATCTTTATAATTCTTTAACAGTATATCTATGGAATATGAAGGAAAATGCATAATTAAATCGTATAGAGAAGAACATTTCCTCAACTTTGGGATAGCTCCACAGAAAAAAGTCGCACGGGGTCAAATCCGGTGAACGCCCGGGCCACGGTCTATCGTCTCTCAGGGAGACCAAGCGCCCGGGGAATATTTCCCTAGAAAACTCGCTGAAACCAATTATTTCCCGCGCCATATTTTTCTAGAGCTGGGGTACAAAATTCTGGAGCATGTTTTTGAGCAAGAACTTACTTTACTATACAGGGTGGTTGATTTTTCATTGTCCAGCTTATATCTTCTGAAATATTAAAGTTAAATACAAAAGTTGTTTAATACAACCTGACCTATAATTTAGCATAAACAATTTTTTTCCAAGGCCTACCAATTTTTTGGAAAAATGTTTAACTTTAATTTTTTAAATGGAACACCTGTATATTTTGACAGAATAAGATTCTTCATAAATTTCTCTTTACAATGATGTGTAACAAGTAAGAATTTACCTTTAAATTATGTCCTATAAAGCAAATAGAAATATGATAAAAGTAAGTTATGATATTCTATTGTTTCTATATTTATTTATGACAGATGTTACTGGTATAAACAATAGAATATCACAGCCTACTTTTATCGTATTTCTATTTGCTTTATTAGACATAATTTAAAGGTAAACCCGTACTTGTTATACATCATTGTCAAGAGAAATTTATTTAGAATTTTATACCGTATAAAATATACAGGTGTTCCATTTAAAAAATCAAAGTTATATATTTTTCTGAAAAATTGGTAGGCCTTGGAAAAAAATTGTTTGTTCTAAATTATATACCAGGTTGTATCAAATAACTTTTTTATATATATTTTTCTGGTATCTTTAATATTTCAGAAGATATAAGTTGGACAATGAAAAATCAACCACCCTGTATATCCTTTTTCCCTAACCTTTTTTACGCACAACCACAACGTATTCAATTTGCGGTCCGGACTAGTTTTTCGCGGGAGAATTTAGAACCTAGGACATTAGTTGGTTGATTCGTTGTATAGTCTTAACATATTGAACTCGAACTTCGAACCGGACTCGGTGTGTTACTTAAAAACACATCTCGTCCTCTCAACTGTATATTCGATTATTTTCGAACCTGTTGTATAACTACTGACTATAAATTCACTTGATCAAAATATGGGATCATTTACTTAGTCAGGTCTGTCGTAAAGAAGTGTGTGTATTTCTAAAGTGTCCATATTCGGCAGGATACGAATTTCCCTGCCACCATCCAAAAAGTCCCCCGCCGAATTCATTGAGTTAGCTCTCCTTTCGTTCCAGCGCGGAGATATAAATTACAAGCCACGTGAGTCGTCGCTCCAGACCGGGACCTGAAGCCTGGAGGTATTTTAAAGTTAATTTAAGATGTACAATAGGTTACAATAGTACAGAGAATGAGGTAGTTAGCATTCAGTGCGACGCGGCAATACAACATGTCAGTTTCTTAAGAAAACACAAGTTCCTCTCAAGATGTTCCGAAAATGAACGAACGCAACGCAGGACGGTTCGTTTGCACACCGTAGGGCTTATTATTTTATCATGTGAACCAGATATGAAGAAGACTTCGTATAACAAAGATTTCAACTTTGACAAGGGGATTGCTCAGTCCTTTGAACTGTCTAATGAGCTAAAAAATATATTCTGTGGAAAGGTGTACAGCAAGGCAGTTAACAGTCTTGGAACATAAATATATAATACCCGTATCTGGGTATCTGTAAAGCGACGAGAGAAGCAATTTTTTAAAAATTTCCAATATAAAGCCGAAATAAATTTACATGGGATACCTTAAATTCTATTGGTATATACATATTTAGTAATGAGTTCACCAGCATATGACAGCAAATTTTTTAAGAGCTGTTTTGACCTCTGGCATGGTTTACATGCTGAGTAATCTTAATATCTCTGTATTATTATTTTGTAATTTCTACTGATGATGAGAACCTGGTGCTCGAAATACATACATAGTTTTTACCTCCCGCTACCCTTGGTAAGGGAGGTATAGGGGTCGTGCTAAAAATCACATATCGAGATTTTAGTAAATGACCACATTTTAAGGTCCCTAGAATCCAATTTTAACATTTTCACGATGATGTCTCTGTGTGTGTATGTGTGTGTATGTATGTGTGTGTATGTATGTGTGTGTGTATGTACGTATGTGTGTATATGTAGGGATTTTGTCTTCGCTCTAACTCAAATACTATAATTCAGAAAATTCTGAAACCTTGTATTTCTATCCTATTCTAATATGAATAGAAGCTATTAGATTTTGGTGTAAATCGGATAACCGGAAATGGCACTTTACCTGAAGCTCATAATGATTTTTCTTCAAAAAATATAATTAAATGCCATTTTTTCGCATTTTATGTCTTATGAAAATTAAAGATTATTGAATTTTCTATAGGAATACATTAATACTTTTTCTATATATTTTGCAGACAAATTTAAAAATATTTTTTTTTATTAGTCCCGAAGCCTAAGATAAATACAATTCCTTTGTTACACAGTTCATATTTCAAATGAATGTAACTGACAGTAAATGTCACTGTCAAAAAACTAATCACTTCAAATTAATAATAGTGACATTTTAAAAAGAAAATAGTAAATAAATCAATAGTTTTATGCAATGGAACAGTTTGCAGCGTTAGTAAATACGTAAGTATGTATTTAAATTAATAAAAATGGATAGGAATGTGTGGCGAAGGATGATTGTTGCGTAACTATTATTGTGGTCCGGATGTGGTTATTCGCTACCGAAAATCGGTCACTTTAATATGTTCTTATGTATGAATGCTATGATAATTGTGGACAAGGCGAAAGAAGAATGTTGTTAAAGAGTGAAGTGAGTCAGCCTCTCTTACTCTTACTCTTACCCCTTTTCTTATTGTTACTATTGTTTCCGAGTTTTTACTAACCCACTAAGTGGGAAACGCGTGATTTTATGTATGTATGTATGCATGTATATATGTATGTATGTATGTATGTAAAAATTAAATAGAGGGAGGTTATGTGTTGGCCACATCAGATTTTTTAAATATTATTGTTAAGGTTAAATTCTGATTGTGGACAAACACATGAGTAATAGAGTTGAACGAGAGTGTTGTAATTGTTGAAATGTGCTCGAACTATGAGTTTACTATCCAATATGATTTCCATGATCTTTTATTTGAGATACACGATTGATTACATTTTGTATTGAAATCCGAAATTGTTGTTACCTTGAACCAAGAACCAGTTAGTTTCGATTTTAAAATCGAATCCGAATAGTTTTGGATTCTTAACCGAGAATCGCTTAGTTGTGGGGAAGACACCGTTATAGCAGTCTTCGTTTGTATTGAAAGTTTTATAAAAGTAGAGGGCGAAAAAGGTTTGTTGCCCATTTCGTAATGTAAATACCTATTAGATGTATATTTTGGGGTTGTTTCCATTTACATAAAGTGTCCCTTTCCCGCGGTATTTCCGCGTGTAAGCTGGGTGGTTGAGGGCGTCTTGTCTTGTCGCTGGAATTCAGCTCATTAACCAGGTAAATTAAACCAGGGCCTTGTGCATCACCTGGGAACCGCAGGCCCAGCCCATTACACAACTGAGAGAACAATTACGAGTACGCCGGCGATGTCGCGATTGATGCGGTGGAAGCCACCGGCTGCCGCTTGCCTTCGCCCTGATTTCCTCCACTGACGGTTAATAAAATACTCTTAGCTTTATGTTACCTCTAGGATTTCGGGGGAGACAATGTTGGCAACAGTTTTTGAGAAGATACAATGACACAAATTTGTAACAAGAAGAAATAAAAAAAAACTATTGTGGCCAGCACAACACCTCTCGTCATTTTCGTTTATTTACATAAGTATCGAATTTAACCTTTCTTACAATACTCGAGGTAAAAGTAATATTCTAGTACTAAGGTAAATTTAAATAAATTAAAATATAATCCCTTCATTATGGGGTCAAAATTTTATAATCATCTACCTCAAGGATATAAATGAAATCAAAAAATTCAAATATCCACTCAAACAATATTTAATAAATAAAGGTTTCTATTAGAGGTGGGCGCGTGAGTAACTTTTTGTTCACGATCACGCACGCTCACAAAACTAAAAATGTAATCATGACCAGTCACGCACGACTTTTTATGTATGAGTCACGGTCACTCACGTTCACGAATTTATTTTGGCATTCACGAACGATCATGCACGGTGGGCACGTTCGTGTCACGTAATTTGAGACATATTTAGCACAATCAGAGCTATTTTAATATGTATACAATTTGGATTTTCTAGAAAATTTTTAAGCAAAAAAAAAACATACTATTGAATTGATTACATTTTCATATTTCGATATACATTTAATAATAAGAATAAAGTAAAATATGGAAATTAAAAATAGTTTTTTAGATAAAAAAAGATAAAACGTATTACTCACGCCCGATTAAATTTCAATCACGCACGATCACTCCCGGTATATTTTTAGACCCTCACGCTAACGTCCAATCACGGCGCAAAATTTAAATTATACTCACGTTCACGCGGGTCACGTCGTGACCCATCGTGACCCCACAAAATTAACGGCCCGCGCCCAGCTCTTTCTATACCATGGACGAATTTTTTAGTGACATGGGATAAAAATGACTATTAAAATTCTGTTTTAATCTTTGTAATTTTATATTGTAATTATGATAATTCCGATACTTTTGTATTTGTATTCTCCGGAAATAAATTATTATTATTATTATTATTATACACACAAATAATTCTAATTATATCTATTCTTTCTTTATATAAAGAATCTTGTCCTATTCTTTCAAAATGTTCAAGATGGTTCCAATTTATTGACGGGATTGGTGGTATATTTTAATGATATGTATATATAGTATTACTATTAATATAAATACCTCCATCAGTAAAACTATTGATTTTTGACAGTCACATTTGATTTTCAATTACAAACATTTAAATATGATAACTAAATCTATAGAAGATATAATAAAAAAATTAATGTATCGGATAGAGATTTTTATATTCTTTAACATATAATAACATAAATTTTCAAAAAAATAATATTTAATTTTTTTTCTAGAAACTTGTACTTCCCATTGTCCAATGGGGTATTCCACTCAATTTTTTTTTATTATTTTAAATAAAACTTCATTCAGTTTTGAAGCAATTATAGTATTAAAAAATCATAATTGTTCCTAGTTTAATAGTATTTTATTTTAGAGAAATCAGTGTAACGATACATTTCCCCTATACTTGTCTTTCTCACACACACTGCTCTGAATACGCTGTGAGAGAGAGAGATAACAATTGTATGACGTCAATTTTCCCTTTTAGGAAAAGTGAAATATCTCGTAAAGTAATTGTTTAAAAAATGTTATCATTGTTTTAACTATTATTAATTGAGCCATGCTTTAAGTTAAATTGAAATTTTTCTTATTTTTTTGTTATGGTGGAATACCCCATTGTTACCAAAATCTAATCAACTCTTCCCATTAATTTTAGATTGAGGGAACCGTAGTTAAACATGTCTTAAATCTTATAGTATTTGAGAAACCGTGGTTCTAACGTCCACACATACACACACACGGACATCATAGTAAAAATGTTATAATCGGATTCTAGAGACCTTAAAAGTGCTGGATCTGGATATGCGACTTTTAGCATTTTTCCAATAACTCTCTTAGCGAGAGGTAAAACTAGCTCATAATGTTATTGCTATACTTGCTACAATCATTATTTTTTTCCGTGGAGCAGTATTTCATTATGGATTTATTTGCCCCCCATCCTTCTGTGCACATGAAGCACAACAACTTCAGCGATAATGATAGGATAAAGAAGTTATAATTTTATTTGTGTATCAAAGAAAAATTGCGATGGGCTGTAACCGAGTTAGCAGCACGTGATAAGGGAGACTTGCCATTCCGTTGTCGATAATAAAAACGTGGGGTAGAGGAAGAAGAATAAGATTTAAATGAGAATCGTCTCCACAAACTGCATTACTTATGCTAAAGGCAATTAATTTGTCGGTGGATTATCCGTGCACCTCGCAGCCGGGACGCGGACTTCTTTTAATTAAGTTTAATTAACGTTACCAAAGTCCGACACGAGGAGGGAAGACGTTGCCGGCTGATCTATGATGATCTTATTACGGGGGAGGACAGAAAGGGTAACGACGAGCCGCACAAGCAGCGTTTTGTGGCGTGGCACCGGAGATCTTAAAACTTCCGACCGATGGAATTAAATTGTCATTCTTCCATCGGGCAGACGCCAGCCGAGAATTAAAGAAACGTAAACCCGTCCGCTACATCATCACAACCCTTTGTCTCAAACACTCAACCTTCGCAATTTTCTTAAGCAATTACACCACAAGATTTATTCGTTCTCTAATTATTTTTTGTCTTCTGCAAATATCTACCGTATCAATCATTGTAACTATTATCATTTCTACTTATTCATCAAATGTGAATAATTATCACTAGGTTTTCAAAACGCTATTTATTAATTGTAATACATTCAAAGATTCATATTCATAGACCAACTTTTACTAAAATTCTATTACTAATTTAAAAAAATAAAATCGGTTGTGTCCAGCACAATACCCATCATCATTTCTATTTTATGGTATAAGTGTCGTATTTAACATTTCATATGCACTCAGATAATACTAATTATATCTTCTTCATAGAATAAAAGAATAGGTACTTTTATTCTATGAAGAAAATTAAATTTTAAATATTTAATTAAGAATATAATAAGAAATATTAAATGCACTTCCCAGAAAAAGCTTTCAATAATGTGACTAAAATTGTTGATTTTTGACACTTTTTGACACATTTATCTGTCAGTTACTAACATTTAAATTTGTTAATTGGTTTCCTTGGTGCAGTTTCGAGGATCAGATTATATTATATATTTTATTTTCTATCTTTAAATCTATTATAAAATATAAAATAAAATATTTAAATGTATCATCATGAGAATTTTATCTTCTAATATTCGTAATAACAAAAATTAAAAAAAAATAATATTTAGAAGAATTTTAAGAGACTACTACTTCCGGTTGTCCAATTGTTACCAAATATTTTCAGCTCTTCTCATTATCAAATTAAGAATACGTAGTTAAACGGGTCTTAAGTTTTAGTTTTTAAAGAATCATCTATACACGCACACACACACACACACACACACACACACACACACATACACACACGGACATCATAGTAAAAATGTTAAAATCGATTCTAGGGACCTTAAAACGTCCTTATTCACTAAAATCTGGATATCAGATTTTTTAATATGAATTTAATACGTCTTTTAGTGAGAGGTAAAAAGAACGAATTTATCTATCTAATATATTTTAATTTATTTAAGCCGATCTATGAGACCAGTTGTCTTATTAACTTTTTAATTTTTTTGGAAACAGTAACAGAATTCTTATAAGCTAGTTACTGCTCCAGGAGTCAGTTTCTCGATCTCCTTTGCTATGGGCACTTTTTACCTAGAATTCTAGATGGTTAAAATCAGTGCCATCAAAAATATTCGGTTAAATGATTATCTAATTAATTGATTTTTACTTTTGTACAAAATTTTGAACTATGACGTGTTTGGTTAGTTTTAAAGGCCTCTAGTTCTTGTAGAACGCTTGTTAAACAAAATTATTACCAGATCTATGGGGTCAGTTGTACCATGGATTAAGCGTTGTACACTTACATAACGCCCTGTATAAGACTCTTGTGAAACTAAACAGAGTGTTATTTTATTTTTTAACTTGTATTAATTTAAATACATACCTTATATATGCATTATTGAAACTATTATGTTCCTTTTCATTCGTGTAATATAACTATTGTTTTATTTACTATTACAATTTTCATTTTAAAACGTTACCATTAATAATTTGAAATGACAGGTTCTTTGACAGTGATATTTATCTGTCAGTTACATACATTTGAAATCTGAACTGTGTGTAGGTATCTTTAGAACATAGATAGAAAAAAGTATGAATTGATACCTGTGGAAAATTTAATAATCTTTAATTCTTACAATAACATAAATCGCAAAAAATTACATTTAAAGGTATTTTTCAAAGAAAACTTATTTTGAGCTTTAAGTAAAGTGCCATTTCCGGTTACCTGATTTACACCAAAATCTGATACTCCAAACTGTAATAGAAAGATCACCACACAGCCTCACAACGATTTTGATAATACCTCTTTTCTATTCTATCACTAAATAGACGAAGAAGAGACATGGAAAAGTGATAGAAATCTGTGGGCGAACTGAGTGTGCTATTTGAAAAATAAAATAAAAGTAGGGGGAATTATCGTTGTAATCGTAAAGGTCAGGAAAGTGGCTGATGCAGAAATTCAAATCAGAGGAAAAACGTCGTGGAGTTAACGACTCGTCTTCCTTTCCTTTCCACGATGAAGTTATCCCGCCTGACCACCGCCCGCCACGATTTGCATACGGCGCGCGTCTCCACCACGAACACGAAAAAGGTGTTACTCACAACAATGCTGCCAGGCTCGGACTGAAATTAATGAAGTCTTGTCCACGTGCGGAACGGAACGGAGCCACCGACGCTTTGTTTAAGGCCGCACTTTTTCCTTCGCCGGCGTTAATATGCGCCGGGCCCGCGAAAGGTGTGTCGTCGCCAAGGTACCGCGATTTATGTAACAGTGAAAAGGCGTCCCTCGCACAATTCACACACAGCGCAGGAGTCATCCATCTGCTGTCGTGCACACACGCACCCACACGCACACTGGAATATGAGCGATATTTGCAAAGCTACGCACCTTTCCGCCCCAAATTGACGACGATTCTTCAAGTTTTTGTGCACCTACAGACGCAATCTGTCTTGCAATAAGTCAATGAAAGAAGTTGGGACATATAATTCTACCAAAAATTAAGTGTTGACCTTCTTCAGGGTAACTGTTTGGAAATTATGGTGGAAATTAGAAAAGACGATCAAGGTTGCTGATACTTGGAAAAATTGTAACAAAAATATTAGTCGAGTAATTATCCCGCCTGATCCCATCTACAAAAGGTGGGGAAAAAACGATTTTAACATATGTTGTTTAGGTCATGATGGGGATGAAAAATTCAAATTTGTGACCTTGGGGAGACTCGGCGTGAGCCGCCATCTTGGATCAAAGGTGCAAAAAATGAGTTTTTCGCTATTATTTCGAAAACAGTGGCCCGTATCAAAATTTTACAAGAATTCAAAATAAAAGCTCGCAACTTTTTGTATAAAAAGGGTTGTTGCATTTTTACCTAGGAAGAACTCTCAAAGAGTTATGTTAAAAAATAAGTAACCAAAACAACAATTTATGAAATAAAATTTAATCACTCAAAATATACACAATATTAAGTTTTTTACACTTAGTTTAATAGATTTTGTTATTTATAACAGTTTACATTTGTCGTGGCATCAAAAGAAGTAAATTATCGATGATTTTTAAATAATTTTTGTAAGAGCTTTCCCACAAATTCATCAACCACTTTGACACGGTTAAAGGTACAAAACCGCGGTTTAAAAATTTTGATTCAGCTTAGAATTATCCTTCATGTCATGTTAAACGATTTTTGCTCCGATGAGCAGTTCACGAATTATTAACAATTTAAACTTATATGAAATTTTTCTAAAATTTGAAACATCTGCAAATCGGCTTAGTTTCATTTTTTATTCTGAAATTTCGACATTTATAAATGCGCAGTAATGTTTATCCCGTGGCCGCGTACCTGAGTTTCTGACCACGAACTTGGGGAACCGGGTTCGATCCCGACCGACGCCAAATATTTCTAATTTTAAATGGCACAAAAGTGACCCCTGTGGTACATTCTCCACGTCAGCAATGAGTGCCCGTAAGGTGACGACTGGTAAGCGCCCGGACGATACAAATATGCCATCATCATTACCGATATCTGCGATAAAGCACATTGTGGCACACTCAGAAATGGCAAATGGGTAATATGCCGTGATGATATATTTATTTATAAATTTATTATTTTAATGTTTTATTAATAAAAATATGTCGAATTGAGTTTTTTTTTTAAATATGCGCAGATGGAACTAGGATCCCGCGAAAGATGTGAAAAATTTGAGGTACATAGTTCTAACTGCCTATTTTCGTTTTTTTTTTTGTTATTTTTCAGTAACTAAGCATGCCATTGTAATTTTTCTTCCATATTCTTATAATATAATTAAATACATTATTCATCATCTTTGGCACAACAGCCCTTGTAGGGCCAAGGCCTCAAGTACCGTAGGTACTCGTTTCGTGACCGTAGTACTAGAGCAGTCGGTGTACTTAATCCGTGCGACGACCGCTGATTGCTATGCAACCAGTGCGGCAGCGGAAATACTCCTTCTACAGCTAGCACCACCTATGTTTTAACATGGACAACTGGTCGGGTCATCGCATGCGAGTGCGATTAATGCCTGATATTGTGGCATTTTAACGACTACGCACTTAGCCGGCCGGTAGATTCGAACCGAGGAACCTCAGATTCGATATGAACATGTAGAGACATAGCGCTTTAATGCACACGGCCACTACACCGGCTTAAATACATTATTAGAGTTAATAAATAATGTGTTCAAATAATAGATAGTTAAAATTTCAAATCAGTTGTCTCGTCATATTATTTTCTTGCACTTATTACCTTGTTATTCTAGATCCGCGATTTTTTAACACCTTATGTGCACCTCAATTAATAAATTTACAAACAACTACTAAAAATTATTATGCATCGTTGAGTGAAAGTTATGGATAGGAAATTCGAAACAGCGGTTATTGTATAGTATTGTTACAAAAAGTGTGACATTGTGCGTAGCTCTGCAGGGAATCCCGCGACATCCGTCATCGACACGCGGCTCTCAGCGCTCGACAAACTTGGCCAAAAAGCGCGCCATTAAGATGGGGAACATGATTAACAATAGGGATTAATGTGTCTGCGTAATTTATTATTATGGAAACGTATGTTTGTGTTTTGCGGGAGATGCTCTGTCTCGAGTATCTGTATGACGTAGTGAGTCACGTGATGCAGTAGCAGTAGTGTGGAGGGAGTTTGTTGAAGGCGATGTTATCTGGTAGAGCGGAAGTCCATCAGGGGGGGCAAGGTGATTGCGAGCGCTGACTGGCAGTGTCCTCCGGGTCTCAGATGGGTATTGTTTTCCCTTAT
This sequence comes from Ophonus ardosiacus, assembly GCA_943142095.1. NCBI lineage: Eukaryota > Metazoa > Arthropoda > Insecta > Coleoptera > Carabidae > Ophonus > Ophonus ardosiacus. The sequence goes on from OW964824.1 coordinate 17,027,374, forward strand.
GGCGGCGTCGTCGACGTTCGCCGCGGGCCCGGCCATTCTGGCCATTCCGGCCTGGACTCATCGATGCTATCGCTCGCTATGTCTCCTCTCGGGAGGGTTTTATAACCCTGCCGGCTTCCTTCCACTATTATTTCCACAATTGTCAGATTTCTCGTTTCCAGCGTTGGCTGCACCTCAGTTATCTTTGTCCGAAGCTTGTGTCTTGCGCCCGTGGCGGTTATCATACGGCTCCTTCAAGGTGCATCGTAAACCCGATCCTCGAGGTGAGTCCTCGATAAGGAGCAGTGTTCCCGAGGGAACACGTTTCCTTTCCGCAAGCAAGCGTTATCGCCAACACGCATCTAACTTGTCCAAGACCTCTTCCTTCGTTCGAATTGTCAATATATACGTTGGCTGTTAATTTGTCGTGATTCATCTCCGGATGTGGCCAGTGGATGGAACGGAGAAGAGGCATTTTCATTCCAGTGCACGGAGTTCCGGTGAGCAAAGTGCACTCGGGCACCGGACGCGACATTTGCTAACTTAATTTGTCGAGTGGCGAAGGAGAGGGTGGTGCCCGGGCATGGCATACCTTGCCCGGCGTCCGGCAGTGTTTCCGGAGTGCAAATCGCTAAATGGAATTCCTTGGACGCTGCCCTAGCCGCTGCGGATGTATCGCGCAGCCAACTTATAAATTACATTCACAGGATGAATTTTCAAGGCATCTGTTACCTTCCGCACACAGTCGCCAGGCTTTCATTAAGTACAGAATTTTAAATAAACAAGCATATCAACACTTCTCAAAGCTTTAGTGGGACACTCTTCTGCAATTAAAACTGTAATTCTTTCGAAAGAAAACTCCTTACAGCAGTGAAATTCAAAATATTTGTTTCATGTCAATTACTACTATTGAGAATCAACATTGGCGCACACTGGAAGAAGCCGTGAATTAACTGATACGTTGAGGTCTCTCGCCTTGGTGTCACCCCAGTCCTGAAGAATAGATAGAAAGGGAAAATGTCTTAGGTTGATCAACATCAACGATAGATTAGGCCAAAAATATTAGTAAATTGTAAAAATAGAATTTTTTAACTCGAATTTTATAGAAGGATAATTGAAGAGGGAAATTATTAAAAAACGAAGGTTTTGTTTATAATAGCTTTGTTCGATGAATAGTGCACGAAAAGCATGACAGAATAATGCAGTGTAAGACATTACAAAAGAGTGTACACTGGTTCATTGAAAGTCATAGAATACTTCAGTGCATTATGGGAGTAACATAACCTATAATTTTATTTTGATATTTTGAAAATGAAAGCTACAGCGAAGAACATCATTACTGAAATTTTGGATGAATCTAGTGGTGAAAAATCATTACATTTTTTAAATTCCTCATCATCTGAAACAGACGATGAGATTTTTGCAATGCTTAGCAATTACAACAAGAAGAAACGTAATTGCATAAAAAATTACTTTGAGGAAATTGTACCTTAATAAATGAAGAATTCATTAAACATTTTAGAATTTTCATTTATTTTATGTATAAATATAACAAACAACAAACAAACACAGCTGGCTGAACAGGATAGATGAGAAATGCGCAATATCCCCACTCCTACATCTTGAACTAACTTACTCTACCTCAAAAGTCAGTGTAGATAAGTGCGCCACATGCAGGTTTAAAAATATTTCTCATCGAACGTCAAGTCCTAAACTACACTATTAGTTATAGAACGGAATAGTACAATAAGTTGTACCCTAGAACCATCTAGTTCTCCCCATAGAACAAAGCTAATGTCACCAAATAGAGGTGAACTGAATTCCAAAAGATTTAGGCCCGTATTCTTATCTCTTGAAGTAGCGCTACCTCCGAAAAATTGCTACTTCAACTATTAATTGTCGACGTTTGATATTAAAAATTAGAGAAATAAAATAAATTAAACTGCATAGCACTTATTTCATATATTATAGGTTTTATTTACAAAAATACGAAACCTAATGTTGTCTACTCACAATAAAATAAAATTTAAAAAATCGATATAGCGCTACTTCGGAAGTAAGAGATGAGGATATGGGCGTATGTTTTGGAAAAAGTTGGACGTTTTATTAATTTTTGTTGAGTTCCTATTAAATTAGTGTTTACAAGTAATATTAATTAAAATTTGTTAGTGTTAAAATGAAAATTTCTAATTTCATTTTGAAGGAAAATATAGAGAATGCTGGTTATGTTTGTTGACTAGTGGGATGATGTTATTGTAACAAGATGGCGTAGGTATTGTGTAGTAAAGTTGACGTAGTAAATTGGAAGTTGCGAATGTATGGGAAAGGGTGAATTGACTTGATCCACTTTCTCCGGGTTTTAAACAATCGAGTTGTGCTGTCAATATTATCATTTATATGAGTGTTCTCCATTCAATTATGAATACATTACGCATGTGGCGACAGAGCTACAGTCGCCGTGTTTGCTCGACTCCGAATATCGCATCAATTCCTATCCAAATTGAATCAAGCGAACATGCATTAAATTGTAATACCCACCTCTATTAAAGCTTTCAATTTCGCGCCATGTTTATCTTTTACACTCGCGGAATGTATCCGGTGGGCTGATTGTTGTGCCCAGCGTTTGTTTGCACAGCCACGAGCGATTCTTCACTACCGAATGGAATACACAACATGAGAACGAGGACAAATTCATCTCGAGATGTTGATGAACATCTCTCCTTGTTTTCTTTGACAAAAATTTAATCTATTTCCAAGTTCATGCTTCGTTCTAAGTTTACTCGACGTAGGATAGCATTAAATGTTATAAATTATAATTAAGATGAAGTCGTTTAATTGTAACGATGATTCTAAGGATAAATATGTGCCTACAACGGCACAGATATTTCGTCGTTGACTAATTTGCAAATAAGAAAGTTTGCACACTTAATAATAATATATTCTTTATACAAATTTCTGTATAACAGCATTTCTTAACCTTTTTTACCACGGATCCCTTTGTATTAATATTTGGGATAGCGGACGTTTTAGAAATAAAACCTTTAAAAACCCTATTATAGTGTGGAAATAGAACTTTTTAAACTGACAGCAAAACTGTTCACACAATTTATTTCATATTTAATTTTAATTTTGCATTTGTTTGGTTGTGTAATATACCATATACCGACAGAGCAGTTATGTATCAGATTGACTTGTGAAGATGTTAGGTAAATGTGTAACTACGGTGTCATTAGTTGCTAACCATAAATTTCCATTAAGAATGTAGACAAATGACATTTTTCAACATTGTATAGTTAGAAATTTTGGACAGCGAGCGTTTTTTCTACTTCGTCGCGCATAAGCGGCAAAGTGACATTTTACGTTGACAAAAGAGCGCAAATATGGCTACTTTGTATAGTGACTGTAGAAAAAGTGATTTCCACGGCGACCCAATCCGGCTAGAAAGCAGTAATAAATGTATTGAGAGTTTTTCTATTCCTAATCATTGTTTTTCCTATTTTTTTTTTTTTTTTTTTTTTTTTTTTTGTTGGAGATGATATGATGCTAGCTGGGATTTGAACCCGGAACTTTCAGTATACGAAGTGGCAACGTTATTATCGCCCTAGATTAGTCGGTAATCATATGTACCTATGTGATAATATTTAATGGTGTAATCTTATTTATTTATTTATTTATTTATTTATTTATTTATTTATTTATTGAAACTAAACAGGCACAAGGGCCTAATTACATAGTTTCATTAAAAACTAACTTATACACTAAATTAACTTACTCTGAAAAATACTTTCAAATACTTAACTAATGTAACTATATTATCTGTATATATATCTACATTATTGTTATTAATATTATTACAAATTAGGCAACATCTTATTAAAGGGGAATTTTTCCTAATTTCTAATTTATATCTTTTAATATAAAATATATCTTTTGGTTTCGAAAAAATATACATTGGAACATAAAAAGGTAATTTTGATAGTAAGTTAGGACACTGAATAATATTCTGAACTATTTTACAAATAAAAATAATATCTGAAATGTTTCGTCTGGTTTCAAATTTCAAGAAGTTAAAAATGCTTAGTAGTGTGGTATATGGCATGAAAGTTGGATAAGTTCTAAATTTCTTAAAGTACAGATATCTTAAAAATTTCTTTTGAACTTTTTCAACTATTTCCTTGAGATATAGCTCAGATGGATTCCAAATTACACTAGCATATTCTAGTTTAGATCTTACTAATGCATTAAAAAGAAGAACAAGTGGTTGAGTTGATCTGAAAAGATACGAGTTTCTTATTATATAACCTAATGATTTTACTGCACTGTTTACTATTATATCTATGTGATATTAAATTTCAAATTTTCTTGGAAGTTTATTCCTAAATCTTTAATGTTTTGTATATTACTCGATTATTTATTAAATAATTATAGTTGCTATTAGTTTTCTTTGTGGAATATTTAACATGGTAACATTTATCTAAATTCAATAGCAAGTTATTCCGTACGCTCCACTCGTAAACATTATCTAAATCTTTTTGTAATAATTCGGCGTCATTTTGATCGTTTAGTGCTCGAAAATTTTTGAAGTCATCAGCAAAAAGAAGTCTGTTTGAACTTTTTACACATGTAGGTAGATCGTTTATATAGAGAAGAAAAAGTAGGGGTCCTAAGTTGGACCCTTGTACCTACGTGATAATATTTAATGGTAATTAAATGTAATTATTTAAATCGTAGGAGTAAGCCTTACCTAATGATCAAGTAAATTTTAGTTAGGTAACGACGATAGATTTTGTGAAAAGTTTGAATTTTACACAACATCTTTATTCGTTAATTAAAAGTTCCTTAACTATTAAGAGTTATGTATGTGATAAAAAAAAATATTTAATCAACTACAAATTAATTGAAAAGTTTTGACGCAAACACATTGTAATTATTGTAAAACGTTTTGTTTGTTGTTATTTACGAATAGATTCCCCCATTGGTGTAAATTTTTAGTAATTGTAAAAGCGAAAGCGATGTCCAATGATGAATATGACTTGGAAGAGTGGAACTAACTCGCCTTCCGGCGTCGTGAACTTCCGGCGCGGCACCGCGCAGCGGAAAAAGAAATACGCAATTACGGAAATTTAATTAGAACTAATTAAAGACAGAGCTTCTGGCGTCGAGTTTTGTTTTGTTTTCGGTGGAGGCGCAGCAGTGGTGGCGGTTGGGGCGGGCGTGGTTTTGGCGCCAACTGCATCTCCTGGCCCAGATAATATACATAGTTAGGTAATTAATGCTGCGACCCGGGCTATTTGCATGCTCTCTGATTATTTATGCAAATAGAGGACGTCTAAGAGCAGCCACAGCTCCTTGGGCGATCGGCACCGGTCGCAAAGGGAAATTGCTAATTTTCTGTCTATATAAGTTACACGACCGGCGACATAGTTCAGGTCTCCACCACCGCCAATTACTGCCCGTGCATGATTAGCTAGCGCGTGCCGAGATTCGCAATCTCAACAACTACGTTCTGATGGAGACGGGCCGGACTGCGGACCGGACACACGTCAACCTAACCAACGTCTTCTTAGGTCAACAACTTTACCCCTTTACACGTCTTGATGGTTGTCGGTATCTCATCGCACCTAATTCCAAACTAACTCATGTTAATTCTACCTTTTTACCCTCTGTTATATTGCTATTGAAGGTCACCGGTTTGTTGGATCCTCAAACTCTTTAGGACATACAATTGAGGAGCTTTTGGTAAAACAATCATAGTCCTTCTACTTTCAGGGATATCAAACAATTTGGTAAAACTGTTTTTCACGGAAAGTATCTTGGTCACAAATTATTAAATTTTAAAATTTAAGAGTTTCTACAAAAACGTCGTATAAAAATATTTATTTTACTATTACTTAATATCCAGTAAATAATTTTGTAATATTTGAACACGATCAAAGTTACAGAAATCTATAAAAGTAAATAAGCTAGAAAGATTATTCTATGATGGCCTGTTGTACTAACATAATGAAATGTTAAATGAAGGAAGTTATTGTCTTTGGTCAAAAATTCGTTGGTGAGTTTTAAATGAATAAGCACGTTTGGTGGTCCCTAGAATACGATTTACTATTTTTAAGATGGTCTTTGTGTGTGTGTGTGTGTGTGTGTGTGTGTGTGTGTGTGTGTGTGTGTGTGTCTGTGTGTGTCTGTGTGTGTCTGTGTGTGTATGTGTGTGTATGTGTGTCCGTGTGTGTGTATGAGTGTCCGAGTGTGACAAATTTTTCTCCGACGATACCTCCAATACTACAATTCTAAAACATAATAATAATAATAATAATAATAATAATAATAATAATAATAATTAAACTTTATTGAGATTCAACTCAAAGGCGAGGTTCAGCTAAAAGCTGTTCTTCCACCTAACCCTCGATACATAATGTATGTAATACATACAAAAAAAAGTTAATACAAATGAACAATCACAGTAGTAAACTATAATGTACAAAAAGTACAAAAATATACATGAAAACAGAATGTAAACAATTTAATTTTATGCTATATGTAGACTTTTTAATTGATTTTTAAAATTACTTACCGATAGAGACTTTAAGAAATTAGGAATATTGTTATACAATTTGGGAGCTTGATATGAAAATGAACCTTTAAATTTAGTTTTCTTAAAAGAAGGAACTACAAATAAATCAGTACCACGAAAATTATAGTTATACTCTCTGACATTTAGTTTACAGTATAGGTAGGATGGAATGTTTGTCGTGTAAATTTTATGAATTAGACACAAATATAGAAAATTAGTTCTCTCCTCTATAAAACTCATATTAGCTTCCTGCCTATATGTTGATATGTGATCATATTTACGAACATTATAAACAAAACGTAAACAAGAATTTTGAAACAGAGTAATTCTATTAAGGTCTTGCTTTGTAAGATTAGGGACATATACACACGCACAATACTCAAATAACGGCATAATAAGTGAATTCACCAATTTAAATTTTATTTCAGATGATAAAATATGACGATATTGATAAAAATATCTAAGTTTGAGTCTAGCAGACGTTAATTTAATTTTTATGTGTTCATTAAATTTTAATTCTTTATCTATATTTAAACCCAGAGTCTTAACGGTGGCACTACAGTTTAATAGTGTATCTTCAAGATATATAGAAGGTTGAAAAGGTTGATTCCCTGTAGGGATAATAAGTAGTTTTGACTTTTCATTATATATATATATATATATATATATATATATATATATATATATATATATATTATTTATTATAATTATAATTCTTTCGTATTCCTCTTCTTTACATCCATATGAAGAGCTGATTAAATTTTGGTTATAACTGAATCACCGGAAGTACCCTAATTTGAAGTTTTTAACAGTTTTTCTTTTAAAAAACGCAGTTAAATATTATTTTTTTAAATATTATGTTTTATAAATATTAAAGAAAATGCTCTTCTCTATACGGTTTGATTATTCATTATAAAATATAAAAAATTGGAGAAAGCTGAAGAAGAAAGAAGGAAGTGCAATTTACATAGTGCATGTTCATGTTATAATTTTATTGGATTTATAGCATTTATCCATTTTTATTTCAATACTCTTATTTCTAAAAATTTACGCAGTTGTATTAACCCAAGAATGGGTCAAGATATGAATTTGGCGACAACACCATTAGATTCTACGGACAAAAATATATAAGTATAGCAATTTTCATAAGTTTTGTCCAACCGGTTCATTTTTTATGAATAAAAGCTTGAAAATCCCTGGATCCCTTAGATTTTTGCGATTTTTGGCCATTTTCAGTTATTTTGCTTTAGAGATTGTATGCGGTGTTCAAAAATGAAAATTGGTGTACTTATGTAATTTTACGCGTAGAATCGAATGGTGTTGTCGCTAAAATCATATCTCGACCCGTTTTTGGGTTATTACCCAAAAATGGGCAGTTTTGAGCAAATCTTTAAATCTAAATATCTCGAGAACGAATCGACCTGTGGTTTCAAAATTTGAAATCAGCGCATTGAAAAGTATCTAGACACATAAAAATTAGATTTTTGAAAATTTTGAAGTTTTTATCTAAATGTGGTGTAGATTGACTTTTGGGACAATAATTCAAAAATGGGTAGAGATATAAACTTGGTAGTAATATTATTTGATTGTAAATGGAATGTTACGTAAGTGTATGCATTTTTAGAGTATTTGAACTACTGTGTAAATAGCGCATTGAAAAGTATCTGGATACATAATAATTAGATTTTTGAAAATTTTGAAGTTTTTATCTAAATGGGGGGTATAATTCAAAAATGGGTACAGACATAAACTTGGTAGTAATATTATTTGATTGTAAAGAGAATGTTACGTAAGTGTACGCATTTTTAGAGTTTTATTGGATTTATAGAATATTTTCCTTTTCAAATGAACTTTCTGTATGGAATTTGTAAAAAATTGTATTATGTTCGTGTTACAATTTTACTGGATATATAGAATCGTTTGCAATCAACTTTTGGTATGGGACTTGTACAAAATATATCAAATTAACGGAAGGTCTTGTGCAGGCCACAACAGATTTTTTGTTTAATAAAAAATCAATAAGAAAATCAAATTCTTTTCCAATATACCTTCGACAAATACATCTTTTATACAAAGGCAATTTTTTTCTCCGTCACTAATAGATTCCTGAAAGTAAGCATCCTTTTAGCTCACCGTATAACAGAGTCTCTATACTGCTACTCTCGATCTTTCTATGTGACGTGTAAGTTAATAGCGGTTTGATCCTAGACCTGCGGGCGCCCTGGCTGCGGTCATGTCGCAAGGACACAGCGGTCGAGCCCTGTAAGGGCAAACAGCCCTTGTGAACTGAGGTGAGCGAAGAAAGTTCTCGCCTGTTGACACACCGACCCGCTGTTCACCTAACACTACTTTCATGTGGACAGGAGAAGACCTACACAATTTAATATTGTAATATGGATCAATAATCAACAAATCAAGAAAAGAAACTCTCAAATCCTTATACTACTCGCTTGTACGATCTAGACTTGAGTACTGTCTTTTTGTTTGGAATCCAATATAGAACTTACACAGTAATAACAATGAATGGGTACAAAGAATACTGTACTAGAAAAATTACAATAAACTTTAATCCGTTAAATTACAGTTATACTGCTGCCCTACTAGATCTCAATAAGACTGCGTTCGAGTCCAGACGTAAGATGGTGATCTGGTCTTTATCTGCATAAATTATTAACAGGCATAATTAATGACATTGCATGAGTAAATGTATATATTCTTATTACATCCATAATAAGTATATCATTTTATATTCCTCATCTTAGAAATTATTTTTTGAAGAGTCCAATGAGCCTGTTTCACATTTTTTTAAAAAGTGTTTTAAAGTTTATGAAATAAAATAATAAAAAAAATAATTATTTTCGTAAATAATTCTATAAAAAGATTTGCATCAGAACTAGTCCTGAAAAACAACCTCTCACTCCTGTGACGTCAGAGTACATACATCACGTCATTAATAGCCAATAGAAAAACAGTTTACGTTAAAAATATAAATAGAAGTAGGCGACAATTTGCCACATGTTAAACAGTATATATTCTGACGTCACATTCTGTTTCAGATCACGTGACTTCCAAAATATTACACAAATTTCAATATTTAATTGAGGTTCTTTAAAGTACAATATCTTTTAAAATTTAGTGCTTAGGCTGTGTCCGATGTTGTATTTTGGCATTTAGTATTTAGGATTTAGATCTTCTTCAATAAATACAACTCCGAATGGCACTCTAGTGATATCCATAGGTTTGTATGGCAACACTTGAGACCAACAAAAATGAATTATACCATTCGATTCAATTTGATGCTTGAGAGTAAACGTTAATATTATATTTCATAAAATAGAAGCTAAGAAGCTATTCTTTGACAGTAAATTTGACGTTTTGTACAAATTATAGCAACGAACATGATTTGTTTAATTAGTGCGCGTCAACTTTAAGACATAGTGTGCTCCTGCAAAACCCGAAAATCTAATTCCTAAAATCTTAAATAATCACTAGATTTAGGGTATAGGGCATACAAATTTAGAATTTAGATATTAGGGTGATAAAAGTGCAACATCGGACACAGCGTTAGAAGTCATATAAAAATTCTTGCAACAGACCTATTACACGACTGTGTTACATTTACAATGATGATGAAATAAAGATAGATATTGAGGTTGATATCTTTCACATAAGTTACGTTGTATTTAAAAACATCTTAACCACACATTTTTATACATTCTGATAATGAATATCTTATGTATATTTTCCCATTGTAAATGTTTCGTATATTTGTATATGTATTATGTTTTTGTCTCTGCGTTGAATATATTTATGTTTTTTTTTTTTTTAATTCTTGTTATATTGACACCTTTGTAATTGGGATATTACATCCTGTAAGGAGGTCATTAATAAATAAATAAATAATGCAGTTCAGTTACTAATTGTGGTGGTTGAGAACTTCAATTTGAATAATGTGTCCAAGTCCTGTGCCACAAATTTAGCTCGCAGTCATTGGAGTGATGTAAAAGCGAAGGACACTTTTTCTCGTTGTTGTTGACGTTGTTTACATAAAATGCACGAAATATGACTGATTTATTTATAGGAATTTTCATATGCATTAACAAACATGAAATGAAATATGCCTTTTTACCGTAAAGCGAGTCACAGCACATATAAATAATGCATGTGGTGCACATTACATTACGCATAGTTGAGAAGGGGTCCTGAATGCGCCCGTCCACTGAACCATGGAAGAAAGCAATCACTACGGCTGCATCACCACGGAACGGCGTTCAATGCAATGTGATCTGCACTTGTCAATCCGTAGTTGTTATACTTTATTTTCATTTCCTCCGACAAATCACGGACAGGCCTCAAGGAGGGGAGGGTAATGAATTCAGAACCGTTTACAAAATCACACGAATATTGCTTCAAATAATATTTACAAATTTATATTTTTGTTCAATAATTTAACCATAGTTACTGGTTTTTGGTAACAATTGGACAAGCAGAGTTTTGGCACAATTTCAACAATTTTTTACCATCCATCACCTTTCGGTAAAGAAGGTATTGTCTTTCGCTGGTGAGTTTTTAATAAATAAGCATGTTTTAGGGTCCCTAAAATACGATTTTACTAGTTTTACGAATACAATGATGTCAGTATGTGTATGTGTGTGTGTCAGTATGTGACAAAAATTTCTCCGACGATAACTCCAGTACTACAATTCTAAAAATTATAAATTTTTCAAACGCTAGACACAATTTAACAAATATTAAAAATATTACAATTACATTCAAAAATAGTTAACAAAAGAAAAAAAAACAAATATGGAAAAGAAATAGACAGGCGGTCTTAATATAATTTTTCCAATTTGAATTTGAAAGCAGTTAACGGTAAAGACTTCAGGGATTCAGAAATATTGTTATACACAGTAGGCGCGAGATAGGAAAATGATGCTCTAGATTTTGACTTTCGAAAGGAAGGAACAATATATAAGTTCTTGATACGGAGAGTCTAATTGTATTCTCTTGGTATTAACTTGGCGAAATTGGTATAAATGCCGAAGAATCAATCTAGCAGACATTAGCTTCTTGTTAAGATGTTCTCTAAACTTCAGGTCTTCGTCAACATGCAGCCCTAGAATTGTTGTAACGTATTTACGTTCAAGTACAGTGTTATCCAGTATAATATCAGGTAATATACTGTCTTTGTGTTCAAAAACCTGAAGCGAAGATTTAGTAGTATTAATTTTCAAACAATTATACTTAATCCAAGAAACTAATTTTTCTAATTCGATGTTAATAATAGCAAATTGTTCATTTATATCAGTAGGATTTACTGATGCAAGAATTTGCTTATCATCAGCATATGAGTGCAGTATTATAAATGTGAAAGAATATTTTGATGCCTATAAGATTTGATTAAACATTTTACTTCATAATCAATAGATATAGAGTTCAAGAGTTATAAAAAGATTAATTTTCATTATCAGCCAACCATATATTCTATAACCATAGAATCTGCTGATATATTCAAATAATTTACACATAGTATGTTTGTGTTAAAATTTTATTAGATTTAAGTAAAGAATCTTTTTCAAGGAACTTTCGGTATGGAATTTGTAGAAAATAGTATATGTTCGTGTTACAATTTTACTGGATATATAGAATCTTTTCCAAGGAACTTTTGGTATGAGATTTGTACAAAATACATTGAATTGACGGAAGGTAACGTACTAGCCACATTAGATTTTTTTGTAATGAAAATGCATATACTTAAAATTTTGCAATACTTAATTAAATATTTCACAAGCAACAAGATTGTGAACTTAAATAAAGACGGGTGTGAGGGTGTATCCTTTCACAAAGCGCAACTTTCTACGGACACTTAGCATCGGGTTTTGGACTACATTTACATCGATCGAAGTTATCGTGGAAAGTACACAATCAATCACTGGCACCCATAACGCTACAAAATTATTGTCCTTTGGAGAATCTGTAACTCCAAATGAGATAACCTTAATTTATTAGAAAATAAATAAATATAAGAATAGTTTTGGTCTTATCATTATGATGTATCTAACAGTTATTGAGCCTAGCTTGTATGTAAGTGTTTGGGGGTACCTCAACACCAACACGGCAGCTTCAGTGGGGTGGCTCTGTGGCTATCTGACCGGGTGATTTAGTGGCAGACTGCGCCCTGTGCCCTGATAAGTCTCCCCTGCAGTGAAGTCACCCAAGCGTGAACTAGAGTCTTGCAGCGCGACTTGCAAGCCAACCGAAACATCCACATCAAATTGTCTTTTCACTTTGATGACAGACGAGACGGGCCTAATGTATCGGGATCTATTCAATTAAACCTATACCATTTTCATTTACATCTTCGGTGTGATTCATCTTCCTTTATTGATTATTAATTATTTCTTGAAACAGAGATGAGATGTGTAGAGTAATTTAACGATTGATGGAACACAAATTAAATATTTTGTTGTTCTGGAAAAGATTTAGTTATATCTCAAATTTTAATGTGCCACGGGGCAGATTTAAAGATTTAAGCGTGTGTTTACACTTATTTATAAAAATATTACACTGTTTATAGCAATTTAAAGAAATTTCACTGGCGTCTGGCCGATGAAATAACCGAACATATAAGCTGTACATTGTCTACTCATTAGGAATTTTCAGTAGACGACGAGGCATTTCGCCGAAATTGAAATGAATGTTGTATCAATCCACCTCAAAAGTCTTAAATGTTGGTGAGACAAGTTATTAAGCCCGTATCACATTAGCGGGTTTCGAAGCGGTTGGCGGGTGCGGGTGACGGTTCTTGCAATCATATTGTGCTGCGAGGTTGCCGTATGCGCTCCGCCACACCGCCACTGTTAGTCATCTTGACGTTTTAGCGAAGGCAAGAATATTTCGAGATGGCGGTGAACTCATGAAAAAACAATAGATAAGTTAAGAGTTTTCGAAAACAGAGGAGATGCAAATCAGCATAATGTGGTCCGGTATGGACTAAAAATTTAATTTAAAAAAAAAAAAGATTCCAGTTTTTTTAAGCAGTCATTTTCTATTCAAGTCAACAAATTCAAAATGACAGAAAAATGCTGTACCGGCACAGACGAAAAATATAGCACATGTCAAACCAAGGCAGTCACTTGACAGTATCGGGGTCTGTGATTGACTGCAGATACGGTTGGCGGTTGAAAAAAATAGCCTGTCAGCTATTCCTCCGCAGCCGTTAGCCGCCGTACTCCTATGAGTCGAGAAGTCACCCGCATTCGCATCCGCACCCGCCAATCGCTTATAAACCCGTTAGTATGATACGCGCATTACATCGACTAAACGCTAATGAAATTTCATTTTACAGTGTGATCAGTGGTGTCCTGTTCCTAATTATACAATTTAAAATTTGTAAAGTCATTATTTTGTTGTGAAACGTCCAAAATACTTCTTAATAATTTTAATCAATAAATGAGATCTACACTGTGAACTTGTATTATATATTTATGTATTGATTTAAGATGACCTAAACAAAAAAAAAAAATAATATTAAAGTCCCTAGTATACATACCGAGCCATAGTGTTTGACTACTATTGTACTATCACCGTATGTTAGACCAATTATTAAATTTAGTGTAGCGTGTTTTGGGACGAATGAGTTTTGTTGAAGTAAAAAATTGAAACTAAATTAAAAATATTTTTTTAAAAATTAACAAAACTACTTATAGTTACAACAATGCCAAGCCCGTATTACAAGCGTACTTATAATAAAAGCGCTTTTATGGCGCATAATAATATAATGTGAAAATACGCTCCATAAAAGCGCTTTTATTATAAAAGTGTGCTCGTAATATATGTCAATTTATTTACTTATCTGTGAAAGTTCTCCTTGACTGGAATGGTAAATAGGGTTGAAAAAATTCCTGGATATGCAGTCAAAATTATGTTTATTTTCAACCAAAAGCATGTTTTCTTTCTCAAGAAGGCAAATTAGTTTCATATGTTGAGAATCGTGAGCATCCATGTTTGAAAATATTGTGGAGTAAGTACTGTACCCTCCTCGATATTATGGTAAGTAGAGTATCACTTTGGAGTAAACTCTGGCTGTTTTGGAACAAGTTAAGAATAACTGTGAGAGTAAGATTATTAGTTTTGAAACAACTTTGAGTAATTTCGTTTTCTAGAGTAGGGTTTTGGAACGCAGCCCTAGGAGTAAGATTCCACAGTAACCCAAATCCGGCATGGAAGCTGTATTACGAGGAGATGAAACAGTTTTTGTTATAGCCGTTTTTCTAAATGCTTGTTGGTACAATTAAATTGTCTTTCTTACTTTCCGAAAGAAGGTCTTTATGTTAATTGACCAATGTTAGGCATAATTTTTAACTAACCGATTGGTAGAGTTCGCAGTTGTTGGTTGTATATTCAGTGGAATCTTTTCGTGTTATATAAAGGGGTGTTAAATTTGAATGTTTGCAGGATTTGTGAGTAAGCTTTTGCAGTAGATCACCGCGGCGCGGCAA
This sequence comes from Ophonus ardosiacus, assembly GCA_943142095.1. Classification (NCBI taxonomy): domain Eukaryota; kingdom Metazoa; phylum Arthropoda; class Insecta; order Coleoptera; family Carabidae; genus Ophonus; species Ophonus ardosiacus. The sequence goes on from OW964824.1 coordinate 17,042,425, forward strand.
TTTCAATTTCGCTTTCGGTCGGAGGTCGAATTATAATAACGATTCTGTTACATAATACATTATTATATATGTGTGTGTGAATTTATTGCTAGGCGTGTTTTATGCTAATGAGTGGATCTGGGTTGCGGTGGTGTAATTTAGAAAGCGCGGCTCTTCACTTGAATCTCAGATCACGCAATAAAACATCGGCACGCACCTCGCCCCATACAAGACACGCCCGTCGCTGCCTCCGCTAATATGTTAAAGTTCAATTCCATTTACGGCCGTTTGTCTTTCGCCCTGACCTCCACATAATTCTTTCCTGTTGGATCCCACCCTCGCTTCGTGTTAATCTGCTGTTTTCCTTCTTGTGGACAATTAAAACAGCACTTTGCTCTATTTACTACAAAATTAATTTATTCCTTTTTCAATATTAACACAGTGGCCAGCACAATACATCTCGCCATTTCCGTTTTGTTACATAAGTATCGAATTTAACGATGATAGAGAATATAAATAAAATTTTGTGACGGCAATCCAGAAATTTTTATTACCTCGTCGAATTTAACATTTTTTGTACATACCAATAATTCTAATTATATCTATTGTTTCAGTCTATAAGGAATCTTATCCTACTTTTCTAAAATTTTCAAAATGATTCCTATACATTGACGGGCATTTCTTAAGGATATATGTACTATTACTGTTAATATACATACCTACCTACAATTTTAATAGCAATTTTCCAAAAAATAATATTTAGAAGTTTTTTTAAGAAACTACTACCTACTTGCGGTTAGTCAATGGACTACTTGCGTACCTTTTTTTTATTTAATATTTTTGAAGAGAAGGTAAAAACTTGCTACCCATATTTTTTCTTTTGACAAAATTTTTATTAATTAGTCAGAAAAAAAATAATGAAATTTGATTATTTGAATTACCGCCATGTATGACGTACAATTACGCCGCACCAATGAATACCCGTAAATCCGTAGCGTGGTACCGGCCCATAGCAACGGCATGTTTGTGCGGGTAATGTAGATCTCCTGTTTAATGTTTCTACAATAGTTTGGAGGTTAGTATTTTAGTTTGTCTTTTTTGATATCGATATTTTAAATTACATGTAACTATCTAAGTTTCTTTTGTAAAGTAATTAATGTATTTGAGAAACCAGAGAGAGAGAAAAATGAACTAATGTCAAATTCAAATTAAAACTTTCTCGCACGCCATGCCATCTACAGACAGGTTACATTCTTAAACATGGTTCCCTTCTCCAGTACAATATAATGACGTCACAAAAATTTTTCTTTCTTAATTTACTAAAAAACAAATATTTTTTTAATTAAAATTTATATTTTTATATGTTTTCAAGATAACATTACGTATATAGCGATAGAAATCAAATTTTCACCTTTTCAGCTCTTCCCATTAATGTCAGATTAAGGAATACGTAGTTAAATTTATCTTTAGTCTAATAGAATTTGAGAAATCGTCCCTCCAACATCTAGACACACACACCCACAAATACACAAAAAGAATACAGCTAAGTGTCTTGATCTAATGCTGATTTCTGATTACGAATTAGGTTTGGACATTTCATCCTCAAGGAGTTCATTCATATTTTAATTCTTTATTGTCTTGTCGATTGTTCGGATTTAAATTTGCATGCAACTGAAGAAAAGTTACATTTGGAAAAGTTAAAATCGGTTTTCACATTGCGAGATACCAAGCAAGTGTTCTCACCCCCTAACCTTTAAAGTTTGTGTCGGGGTGTGAGGTAGAGTTAAGATTTCCGCGTTACTTTTAATATTTATAGTTTTCCTGTTCTTAACTGCGGGAGCGAAACATTCGCGAATGAGCAATTAATTCGTGACTCATAAAAATATTCAAATAGGTACGTGGTAGAATGGATCCAACCGAGAGAAAACCGGAACTGCTGATGTACAACCCAAGTCCTTTGCATATTTATGGCCTTCGATCAGGATGCTCTATTTGGATTACACTATACGTTCCGCGCTTAAAAATTGACGCCACCAGAATACAGTTTTTATAAGAGAGAGAGAGAGCGATGAAGATCTTGCGAAATAGTATGAGCCCTGTTGTATTGGACCAAAGAATTTTTTACGTCACCATTTCCTTTTGTTACGTAAATATCGAATTTAACATTTCTTGTACACAAAAATAATTCTATCTATTCTTTCATTCTATAATGAATCTTGTCAAACTCTTCTAAAATGTTCAAGATAGTTTCAAGGCATTTACGGAATTGGAGGTTTTTCTTAAGGATACGTACTACTACTATTAATAAACATATCTACCTACAATTTTAAATATTTAATTAATAATTCAATAAGAAATATTAAATGTACCTACTTCCCGGAAAAAGCTTTCAGTAATGTCAGAAAAAATGTTGATTTTTGAGAGTGACATGGTTTCGTTGGACTGTGCGATTTATTGTAACAGATTATTCTATATATTTTCTTTACCTCTACATCTATAAAATTCTCAATGATCCTTAAGCCCATTTCTTTCCTTAAAAAACTTCAGGTAGTGTCACAATTAATTAATTTAAATATTCTTCAATATTTGTAATAATAACAATTTTCAAAAAATAATATTTAGAAGAATTTTTTAAGAAACTACTACTTCCGGTTGTCCAACTGTTATCAAAACTTTTTCAAATCTTCTCATTAATGTCAGATTGAGGAATACGTAGTTAAACGGGTCTTAAGTATTATAAGCACACACAGACATCATCGTAAAAATGTCATAATCGGATTTTAGGGACCTTAAAACGTGTTTATTCAGTAAAATCTGGATATGCTATTTTTAGCATGAATCCAATACCTCTCATGTCGTTGCGTAATAACAAGTGTATGATTCTTGACGACATACGTAAATGAAGTTGTCTCCTTTTGCTACACAAGTTATAGGATCTATTCATAATTGAACAGATTCTACGACCTATGTAGCAAAAAGAGACTATTTCATTTACGTATGTCATCAAGAATCATACACTTTTAATTGCATAACAACATTCTAACGTATACTATAGTTTTAGCAATTAATCAATATTTAATATGTATTTCAATTACAATAAACAAAACAAGGACATCATTATCTCTGGCTCTGTCTCATATCAGTCGACCATAGATCGAATGTAAAATGGGCTACTTGCGTACCTTTTTCTTATTTAATATTTTTGAAGAACAGGTAAAAACTTGCTACCCATATTTTTTCTTTTGACAAAATTTTTGTTAATTAGCCAGAAAAAATATAATGAAATGTGATTATTTGAATTCCCGCCATGTATGACGTAGAATTACGCCGCACCAATGAATGGTCGTAAAGCCATTGCGTTTGTTTGTACAAGGTTTGTACAGGTAATGCAGATCTCCTGTTTAACGTTTCAACAATAGTTTGGAGGTTAGTATTTTAATTTATCTTTTTGGTATCGATATTTTAAATTACATGTAACTACCTATGTGTTTATTTGTGAAGTAATTAATATATTTGAGAGACCAGAGAGAGAGAAAAATGAACTAATGTCAAATTCAAATTAAAACTTTCTCGCATGCCATCTAAACGTTACATTTTTAAACATGGTTCTCCAGTTAAATATAATGACGTCACAGAAAATTTTCTTTCTTAATTTACTAAAAAACAAATATTTTTTTTAAAATAAAATTTATATTTTTATATATGTTTCCAAATAACATTACATTTATAGTGATAGAAATCGGATTTTCAGTACCACGCAAGTAGCCCATTAAATGTTTATATCTTTATCGAAACAGTGTAATTTGTGTCTTCAAATATATTTGAAGAAAAAAGTTACGTCAATAATCAAGTTTGCATTTAGAATCCGACTAAAACTTATTGTTGATATGTTAATTATATTATTGTTTAGTATTCTTCAAGGAATGACAAGAAATATAAATATTGACTACGGGCACTTATTACAGAAGATCGCCGAGTTCTATCCTAGATTTATCTGTCAAACGGGCAAATGTGATTGATAGACCGATCTAAAAACACTTGCCTGAGAAGGGTGAAAAAACTAAAATATGGGTTCTAGAAAGTAAAATGAATCATCATAAAATTATCAAAATTTTTCGCATAAAAGCAAAAGCAAGCAGGGGAATAAGGTCCACAATTTTATCTAGAGACAAAATAATGAAGTACAGAACTAAGAACTAAGTTTTACTCTTGGTCAAGGAAAAGAGTTCTTTTTATAATTGTTTTGTGTTTATTGCGATAATAAACCATTTGTGTATCTTAATTTGCGGTGAGTGGATCGCAGAGCTTTCCATTTTGCGGTAATGAAATCTCGCGGGCCCATAAAATCAGGTGAGGTTTATGTAGTGATAAATTACAGGCGATTGTATTTAATGTATCGCCTGTTCAGGGCGATATGTGGGACAGATTAATTGATTCCATTTTATTATATTTACTCAGCTAATGACGGTCGGTCATTAACTGAAAGTGCGGCGGTTACAGCCCCGAAACTGCGATGTGGGCAACGGCCGGTGTCGCGAGGTATCCGCTCCGGTTGGCGGTCCGCGGTTTACGATGTCCGTGCTCTAATCATATCGCACTAAATCACCGACGTCCATCCGCCATAACTTGTTTTTATTATACGTTCAGCATCGGCTACGGCGAGATGACCACCGGACATACACTCTTTCCCTCAACGTCGTGTCGTAAAATCTTGCAATGTTATGCACTTGTGAAATTAGTTTTACATAAGGTTTATACCATGATTTACTACAAGATCCATATGCGCCCCAACTAGAATTAAATAACTACACATAGTAGCAGTGGATCTTATCGCTAGCATCACCAATGGATCCATAAAGCTTCAAAAATTTCTCCATTTAATATTGGGCGCCTTCATAAGTAACACCTTTAATTCTATAAGGCATTGTATCCTCGAGCCCAAACTTATAATAATTTGGCAGGTTTAAGTGTTACACAAATTATAAAATCTACTCAAATGGTTAGAAATTTCTACAAAATTCTTTCTGCTACTTTAAATATAGATTTAAAACTTTTAAAAACTCTGGGCCAAATGACTAGTCCATAATAGAGTCTTCTAGTCCAGGTTTAGCTTCTACCGAGACCCTTTGCTTTTGACACAATGATAAACAACTTCGTAAAAACCCAGTGAGTAACACTTACCTTGCAAGCCAAATGGGACAATATTCACAAACATTTGTAGGGCTTAGGGATACAATGTCTAATATAATTAAAGCTGGTATTACTAATAACGCGATGAAATTTATAGAACTATTTCACCATTAGCGTAGGTATTACAATATATTTGTTAAAAATTTAAAAAGGCGAAACTATTATGAGTTTGGGCTCTACATGTCCTGTAAATTGTTTTTTTGTGCCACATGTCTTTCCAAGTACATTTTACTACACGTACTGGATTTTTCATATTGTACAAAAAGTAAAGGGTCTCGGTAGAAAATAAACCTGAACTAGAAGATGATTTTTTAAATACCGGTCGAAATATTATCACCCGTCATTTGGCTTACAGTTTTTGTAAGTTTTAAATAAAGTAGATGAAAGAATTTTATAGGAATATCTCACTATTGTGCAGGTTTTATACATTGTTGAAAATATATCTAACTACTAAAAGCCTGGGCTCGTATAACTACTAACAATATTTACAGTTTGAGAAATTGTTAATCAAACATCAGTTTTTGTGTATTGTATTTTCGACACGGACGGCATTCAGCACGGTATAAATATCTATGGAAAGGGTTAAATAAGGATGTTAGTTTATGTGAGATGAAGAAGTGAAGGTGCCCTTGTTGTTTAATGAGAGCCGCGACTATTTGGCGTCGGTGGCCGGTCTGATAAGAGCCGCACGGACCTCATCCACTTTTCCACTGTTCGTCTTGTCTTCCTATTAATTTACTCTTGTGGTCGCGCGTGTGATGCCACTACTGCCGCATTGGGGTATTGTCCATATCTGCGCGCATCTCCCGTTTTATTTCTCTGGCTCCGGACTCTGATTCTTTTTTCCTTCCCGGCGATACACTATTTCCTTTTTATTATGAAAGTCTTAAAAGAGAATGACTGGAAATCTCGACACGAATGTTGATTCGCGCTAGCGCAAGCATGGCGTGGACTCCCAAACTCCCTAGCCCGACCTTGCGAGAGCACACAACACAAAGCGAATGACTGGCAGCGTGAGACAATTCAGACATTTGTAAAAAAGATATAAAGGCGATGCGAAACAATAAAACTCTTTGCCTAAAATTAGTCTCGCTCTTCTGTTTTCGCAAAGAAGACAAATCGTTCCGAAAGTCTTTTGTGCGCTAGCACCAGTCGTCCAGCTATTCTTCCATTGCAATTACAGCATCTCTCTCTAGGTACATTTTTAATTCCCCGATCCAGTCATTATAAACACAACATTAATTATCAATTTGAAGCGGGCTACGGGTACGTAAGTCGCTCGTTGTCCTTTCTCCTCGTCTCTATTGTTCCCGCTCCTCGGTATTTTTAATTGGGATTATTGCAGCGCAACGCAACGCTCTCTTTTATTCAAATGAAACTTGCCGAGCCATTTAAACATTAAAAGTGTGCATAATTATTACATCTCACTTTTACAATTGTTTGCTGAAATTGGTAATTTGCGTGTAGATTCATTGTAGTCGTCTCTTAATGAGCGCCCTACTCTAGCCACTAACGATTCATTTATGCAGATCGGATAGTTTTATTTCGGCGCCGACATACCCAAAAAATTCATCTGATAATACGCTATGCTCATTCAAAATCCGGCCCACACAACGACAAAAAATCGTCTGATTTAGATCTTTCTTGGTATTTTATTCTTTAAGCAAAAACAAAAATTAATTACATTTTATGAAACTAGATACCGGGTCTGTATTTAACGACCAATAGTACTATATTTGGAATGAATGCGAATGATAGGACGTCTGTATAGTGCATTGGGGATGTAGTAATTGTTACAAAAATACATATTGAAGTACGATGTACGTATGAGAAACAGCGTATAAAAATACTTTTTCACAAGATATTCTACTAATTGTAAGATGAAAAATTCTTTTAGATTTAGATATGTTCTCAATATAAAAGATAACAATATATTGGATATACACTGACGGACAAGAAATCAGATCACCTACAAATATGTATATAATTTTTTTACCTTCCGTCACCTATAGGTAAGAAAGATATTCGGTGGTGAGTTTTTAATGAATAAGCACGTTTTAGGGCCCCCAGAATACCATTTTACTTGTTTTACGATGACGTCTGTATTTATGTGTGTATGTGTGTGATAAAATATCTCCGACGATAATTCCAATACTACAATTCTAAAAATTATAATTCTTTCGTATTCCTCTTCTTTACATATGAAGAGCTGGTTATAATTGGTCAACCGGAAGTTCCCTTATATGAAGTTCTGAACAGTTTTTCTTGAAAAAAACGCAGTTAAATATCATTTTTTGACATTTTATGTGATTATCAATATGGAAGAATATCTTATTGTCTATACGGTTTGATTATACATTTTCCTTAATATTCAATAGATTAAAGTTAAAGAATTATAAAGAGATAAATCAGCCAGCTTTGCTATAATCATGGAAACAGCTGATATATTAAAATAATTCTAATTGACAGATGTCAGTGTCAAGTGCAATTTACATAGTGTATGTTCGTGTTATAATTTTATTGGATTTATAGAATCCTTTCCAAGGAACTTTCGATATGGAATTTGTAGAAAATAGTATATGTTTGTGTTACAATTTTACTGGGTATATAGAATCTTTTCCAAGGAACTTTTGGCATGGGAATTGAACAAAATGCATAGAAATGATTTTTATAAACAGGGCATCGAACCCGCCAAAAACTTGGTTCGGTTTAGGTTCAGGTTAATTTGTTTTTTGAATGGCTCCGGGTGCGGTTCTGGTTCAAGCATTAATAAAATTTGCGGTTTTGTTCGTGGTTCAGGTTCGAAATAATGTAAAATGAGAGCCGGAATTTACGCAAAACGCAACAAGAAACGAACACAATTTTCACGAAAAGTCAGCCCAGACAGCAACGCAAACGCCTATGACGTCGATTATCGGCTGTATTTACTTTTCGAACTAAAAATTAACCCGAACCGGAGTTGAACCCCGAACCTGAATTTTAATACTCGGTTCGGTTTGGACTCAGATTCAATTAAAAATATATCTGAGGTTCGGTTCTCGGTTTGGGTTCCCTAAAATGTTACGGTTTGGTTCCGGTTTTGGTTTGGTTCCGGTTCGAGTTCGATGCCCTGTTTATAAATGAATCCAGATTTACATGTCCTGGATGGAAAAATTTTTGTATCGTAATGTGACAGAAACAATATAAGACATTTAGATTTATTCGTCGAAATCAATAAAAATAAATCTGTATAAATCACGAAAGATGCAAACAACACAAACGGTTATATTGTTTGATCGTTAGCTTTCTGATTTCTTTGCAATTTATATTTATGACATTATCCCGTATCAAAATTACGCGAAAAAAATTATACTCCGGAAATGTATAGTTTTATTGCCTGTCTTTGTCCCGAAGAAGAAAGCAAGTGGAAAAGAAAAAGATTCATCCACGAAAATAAAATTTTATTCGGCCGTATTTACGATCTCGATACAGAAACACAAAATATTAATAACGCCCGATAACTGAACGGCAGTTATTAATAATCGTAACGTTGAAGAAAATCTCAGTTTGACAAGAAAATCTCTTGGTAGTGTATTAAAGTTTCCCTTGCAAGTTTTGGTGTAATTTAACAACTGCAATAACTGAGAAAGTAAACATGCTCAAATGGAATTATGCACAGTGTATATCGCTACATTCAGGCGACGTTGTCTCCAGGTCTTGAGACACCAAACAGCAAATGTAAGAAAGAAATTTGCATGATAATGTGTTAGTCGGTGAGACTTCCTTCGTAGAGGACAGAGACGTACTTTTCACTTTAAGCATCTAAATAAAAAATTTGTAATAGGTATCACTCTAAAATGATTGAAAATAGAACATATGGTTAATATTTTTTAGATTTTTTAAAAATATGTTCAAAGTAGTTCGCTTCAACAATAATACACTTTCCTTTCAGTTTTTAAAAGCTCCTAACCAATCTTGTTAGGAATATTTTCAAACTATTTCCTGGGAAACTAATGCCTGGTTTCTTCAGAGCAATTACGACTTAAGTTCCTCTTTAAATAGTTGCACCAGGTAAAAATGTCAAAATGTAAGACTTAAGTCGAAATAAATCTGTTGTGGCCAGCACAATATCTCTCGCCATTTCCGTTTTGTTACATAAGTATCGAATTTAACATTTCTTGTACACAAAAATAATTCTAATTATATCTTCTCTTTCATTCATTCAAGATGTTTCCAATTCATTGACAGGACTGGAGGTATATATTTACATACCTACCTATAATTTTAAATATTTAATTAATAATTCAATAAGAAGTATTAGTACTTCCCAGAAAAAGTTTTCAGTAATATCAGTAAAACTGTTGATTTTTGACACTGGCATTTATCTGTCAATTACAAACATTTGAATTTGAAAACTGGTGTCCTTGGTGTAGTGTGTACTGTGCGATTCATTGCAATATTATTTCATATATTTTCTTTATCTCTAAATCTATACAAGATATAGTAAATTTCTGTATTAGATGACGAATTTTAAGTTGTTCGATATTTGTAATACCTAACAAAAATTTTCAAAAAATAATATTTAGAAGATTTTTAAGAAACTAATATTTCTGGTTGTTCAATTGTTATCAAAACCTTTTTAGCTCTTCCCATTAATGTCAGATTGAGGAATACGTAGTTAAACAAGTCTTAGTATTATAGTTTTTGAGGAATCCAGACACAAATACACACACACACACACACACTATCGTAAAAATGTTATAATCGGATTCAAGGGATCTTAAAACGTACTTATTCATTAAAATCTGGATATGCGATTTTTAGCATGAATCCAATACCTCTCTTAGGGAGAGGTAAAAACGATGACTTATGTATCATACGTCAGTTCACAGTAAGTCGCAGTAAAATGTTTCATTTTGGGCTGTTATGGAGTGAAAATTTAACGATATGGAGAAGAAAGCAATGAATTATGGCGAAGAAAAAATGCTCTCTGGGATTTTAGAGAATATTGAGAATAAACCAATGCAGTGTCCAATATTAAAAAAAAACACATAATATTATAATCTATAGTAGTGTTTTTAGTTATTCTGAACCGATAAAAAAATACTTTGTAGTCAATTACTATTGGAAAAAATCAGTTCTGTTTTTTGTCACTGAAGATCGACAAAATCAACTTCGTCCTCATTACCCACGACGTTAACGTCGTCAAAATTTGGGTAATCTAGTAAATCCATATCGAATTGTTGAAACGAATACAACCATAAACACTGATAAACACATTGACTGCTTTGACAGACCGTATTTTATTTTGAATCACGAAATTTCAAAGTGACTAATCATAGAGCGGAATGGGAAAGTTTAGCATGGTAAAAATTCTGCATAACATACTATTTTCTCACAAATATAACACAAATGACTGCTGAAATTGAAATTAAAAATTAAAGTTATTGCGCCATTTATTTATAATTAATATTTTTTGGGCAAACTCTAAGTACGTCACAAGTCAGTTATGTGCAAACTCCCCCATTATGCTGTTGTCAATATAATTTGTGATATAAGTTCGCATTGAAAGCCTACATACAACTAAGTATCTCTTTCATAATCAACTACTTAAGTTTCTGTAGAGAAACCGAGCATTCAAAACTATTAGCGCTGTCAAATAAATTGTTGGTAATGTAAAATATGCAAATTAAAAAATTGATTAACTAAGTCTTAACTTTAAAATGTGAGACAATGAGCTTACGATCGGAACCTTCTTGGAGAGTTGTCTGTCGTGTGTGGTAAAAATTATATTCCAGTCCTGGTGGGTTCAATTGCAGAGCACAGAGAGCAGATAATCAGCGACATTTGCATCAGAAATGCCTCAAAGTTCCTGGCTTCGAAGTCAACCATCAAGCCACGAAAATAAGCAACGTCTTCTCCGAAAGGATAAATAAAGTTTGTTCATTTGCGAACGCGCGTAACTAGTTCAAGCACATTTCGCTTCCTACATCAACAAATTTGTATACCAGTCACGTATGTTTGTTAACATTTATACCCTTTATTCTTGCATTCAGAAATTAAAACTTAAGTTGCGTAACATTTAAAATTTTTCATACTTTGTTAGATACATTATTATTTTTCTTGATTCCTTGATCAACTGATAATTAAACAACGGATTAATGGTATTTTTGGTTACTATTTATGTCACATTAGCGGGTTTTGAAGCGGTTAACGGGTGCGGATGCGGGTGACTCCTCGACCAATAGAAACGCGGTGGCTAGCGGCTCAGGCTATTTTTTCATCCGCCAACCGTACCCACAGCCAATCACAAAGCCCAATACTGTCGCGTGACTGCCTTGGAATATTAGTCCTAGGTTCAACAGAGAGGTGGCCCATAATATGGGACACTTCTAATTCACATCTGCTCTGTTTTCGGAACTTATCTATTTTTTTCACGAATTCACAACCGTCTCGAACTGCTCTCGCCTTCGATAAAACGTCAAGGTTGAATAAACAGTGGCGGTATGGAAGAGCGAGAACGGCAACCGCTCCGCACAGTATGATTGCAAGAACCGCCACCAGCACCCGTACCCGCACCCGCCAACCGTTTCGAAACCCGCTAGTGTGATATGCGCTTCAGTTAGTTCAGTTCGTTCTTATTAATGCAGCAGTGTATATATTCCCGTTTTTATATTGTTAAACAGCATATTTGTCGCAAATATACGACAACTATAAATATTTAAAACTGTTTCAAATAAAAACTTTATGCACATACTTAAATTTTAGAATCTGTTAAAATTAGTTTAGTCTATGATGTGTCACTAATTTTAAAACAGTTAAGTTTTACTAGCACCTCAAAATCTTTTAAGAGTGTCATACAAAATTTTACGTCGAACAATCAATAAAAATAAAGATCTCTTGAAGAAATGAAGCTCATTATATTCCGTTCAGGTACTCCCACAATTATTTCACTCTGATTATTTAATTACAGCCCGGTAACCAGGGCTTAACCGTCTGGAGAACTTCCGCGTGGAAGAAAAAACGAAGTCAATAAAAGTAGAAGCAATTCAAAGAACATTTTAGTGTTTTTTAACAGAATTAAGTTTAAACTCCAGACCGCGTTACAAGTAAATCTAGCAATGGGTCGTGGGGTGGTTTTTAAGAAATAATTACGTGAAAAAGTAACTGCATTTTTCCAGCGTTATCTAACGGAAATCTTAGTTAAAAACAAGCGTTCTAACGTGACAGTTATGAGTTTTTAGAATGGCTACTCGCTGTTGTGATGACACTCAGACCTTTATATACTGGAAGATTTTAAGTTTTTGTTCTACTCGTAATTTTAAAAGCTTTCTTGTCAAAAACTAACAGGGTACTTACGCATAATGAGATCCATGATATTAAGAAGAAAATGGACGTTGCACTCACCTGAAACAATCAAAGAAATAATTAGTTTTATTTATTCTAATTTGTTCCACACTATTTTAAGTTTTAAAGTTTTTTCCATAAAAGTGGTTTGCACAAAATAATGACGATATAGTCGGAAAAATTTACTATGTATTAAAATAGTCTTACTGTTCCTTCAACATAAATGCTGTTTTTGTTTGAAATAATTTCTTATGAGAATGAAAACTGTAGTACCAAAAATTATTTTAAATAAAAATAAGCATTTATGTTACAGGAATAGTACGATTATTTTAGAATACAGAATAAAAGCAAACAATAAGCGCTATCATCAAAATCTTTTACTGAGTCAAACATAACCTCTACAATTTTTCTCATTGCATTATCTCTGTTATTTCGTTCATAATGGGATGATTTTTTTTTTATTCTAAAGGCATGGATATATTGTTCGTATGCTCCCAGAAACTGAACCATTAGTTCCGATGACCCTTTTTTGAAGCTTTTGCCATTTTAAATGGCGTCAAAAAGTATACGCTTCATACTTTTACTGGCGCAATGAGTAGTGGTGCCAGTTCATTACCGCTAGTTGAATTAGTATGTTTCCATATGCATCTAAATTGGTGCTAGTTTAGTGGTGCCAATAATCTTTGCATGTGGAAACCTGGCTTAATGCTGATGATGGTGGCGTCGTACCACCGAAACGTCTAAAACTACTAACGAGTCTTCCTAACAGTTAGAGGGATGTGAAGTGATTCAAAAAGTTGATAAATATTTTCGCAATTTGCTTGATTTGGCAATGTTAATTTGTAAGCTTCATTTGAGTTTGCGGATGACAATGAACTCTGAGTTTGGGAAGCATGTTGGGGCGAACAAAAAAACAACACATTTTCATCATTAACCTAAAACTTGTATCGCATGTAGCGTCTCGCGTCATTACCCTATCGATATCGCTGCGGGTCGACCATGGCACGCGTGTTGCGTTCCATTGCGTGCTGACGTGACATTGCCCACGCATTACCCCTGATTAATTAGACGCTGTACCTAGCCGCCCAGCGCCGATTGTTCGCCGCGCTCATAGTTACGTATTAATTTTCAATTTGCATGGCATGGAGCGCAATTATTCGGCGCTGTTTGCACTTATAATTACCGGCGAGCATTGTCCGTGCGCGCGGAAAATCGCGGCCCGCCCGTCATCGCCCATTAAAATCATTGCGCGTCATTGTGAAATGAAATGTTTATCGCAGCGTAACGTAGGTGCCATTGTCCGTGAATGCCAGGAGAGGAATGTCCATGTTGCCCGTTTGTTACATTTCAACAGGCCTGGACTGTATTTATTGCGTGCAATACATACTTTCCCCTTTTATACAACCAACACCTAATTCATTACCAATTGACTAAGCGGCAACATTCTTGTTTAGTTCACTCTGCAACATCACGTTGTTTCGGTAATTCCATTCACCTAAACCTAAATACCTGAATGCAGTATGTCTATTCTACAACTCCCATATTTGGAAACACCAGGAATTTAACCGGGGTATCATATTAATTTGTTATCTTCCTTCCATCAACGGTTCAATTTCCATATATTTCAGTAAACCGTTAAGGCATGTTCTACAATAAGTCGTTTCCCGCTGTTGGATGTCGTACGCGAGCGCAATACGCTGAAATTTTACTGTAGGAGTTGTCGGATGTCGGTGTCGCATCGTAAGTTGGTCATTTCCCATCTTTCTACGAGAACGACACGACGACAGTAATGTAAAAATGGACGAAATGACATTAAACGAAATAATTATACATTATTTACAACAAAATAGTGGTATACATACTAAATATACAAAAGGAGAAAAAGATATTTGAAGACAAATTTCCATTACTATATAAAATGTATACCTATGACTATGACAGTATAGAAGGTGAGTTAAATATGGAAATCATGTTGTCTCCATGAGCAAGAAAACTAAAAAATATATAAAATTTTGTACAGACATTCTTGTAAATTTGAAAAATTATCTGAAGCCATACTGCAATTAAATTCAAATACAATGGAAGGGATACAGAATCCATAATCTCACTTAATGCTACAACACCTTACGACTCTTGCGACTATTGTAGAGAGGATTGTCGTGTGCTGCCAACGTCCAACGACTTACGACAAGCGACAACCGACATACGACTCAATTGTAGAACAGGCCTAAGTAAGGTAGAACGGTAGAAGTAATGGTAAGGTCACAGATTATCTATACTACCGTAACCAGATGCGACACTCTCTGTCGGTACCTTTGAAGTTAGTGTCTCCAGAAAATTTCATTGGCGGCCTTGTTTTTAATGAAATAATTTACTAGCTCAAAATCCTGCAAATATGAGGGCCACACAGTTTGAATTGTAACCAAGTTGGTTAGAGCGAGGGTTAGAGCAAACACCGAATCTATGTGTGAGCTCGCGAGTTCAAATCCGTATAAAGGAATATTTATTTTTCAATGTTTTTTTTTTTCTTATTAAATAGTTATTAGATATCATGCCTCTCATCTTGTACTGAATTTTTCGAGCAGTTTAGAAGGCTCAAAGAAGTAAGAGAAGAGATCGGAGACGATCAACCCATCGGTTGTGCACGGACTTTTTTGAAATTCGAGAAAATGTTCACGTGGATTGGGTGCCTGAGGGGCAGTTTATTAACCAGGTATACTATAAAGAGATTTTGATAACCCTTCATGCACGGGTGAGAATAAAAAGGGCTGAAATGTGAAAAAACGTCCCATGGATTCCACCAAGGCAGCACATCGGCGCACAACGACCTGTCTGTCAAGACAATTTTAGCGGACACCTGAGCGTGGATGGAATTAATTTTTATATTGTATACCTGCATTCTTATTGACAAATGTTAAATTAAATATTTTAAAAAATTGACAAATTTTATTATTTTATATAAGTACAACTCTGGTTTTCTTACCCTCTCTACAAGTTTCCAGTTTTGAGGGTGTAGTAAAGTCAGGGACTGTATATTTTGGCAAGAACTATACATCAAGCGTAACCATTGGGACTAGCGCTATGTAACTTTTTCATTCCCAAAATTTAAATCTGCGGTAAAAGAACCAAATTCAAATCCGAGATGAAACGGAGCTTATGAACAACCTAACAAAAAAAGACCTGTAGCATTGCTTTCAGCAATCGAATATTCGCATGCGTAATTTTTTGAATATTCAATATATTAATATCAACCAGTTATTTCATAGCCATACCTCGTGTTCTGAAGGTACTGTTAGGATATTTCTATCAGTACAATAATTCGCATCGAACATTATTGATTGCAGTAGAACATTACCTTGGGGTTATTAATAAAATTGACCTGTTTGCCCTTTTCCAATAAGGCATTGTTTTAACCCATAATGAAAAACCCTTCCTGAGTGTGGCACTGGATGTCGTACGAACACTGCCATGATGTATAATGGTTGAAGGTAAATTTGGTAATGCGCTAATGGTGTATGCCGCGATCAAAACTGGTTGTCATTGTGCGCCGGAACATTTTCACCGGCAGCCAACGCCATTGTGTTACATTTCATTGAACTATGAAAGTGTTTATTGGAATTTTGACACTTCATTTCGAATTAAAACAGTATAAAAATGTTTTTTATTCAGGCAATAAACCTCAAAGGTGGAATAAATCGTTTAAAACGAAACAGTGGTGGTTTAAGTCCAGCGCGGTGATTCTCATTTTTGTGTTTCTGTTTTAATGGCTTTGTTTACGTTTGATGACAGTTTGCATTAAATTACTGTTGTGAGAGAATCAATATATCTGTTCCCTTTATGGGTTAACTATTTTAATTGTTGACAATTGTACAACTTTTTAAATAATTAGTATTCATTTTTTATGTTCTATATTTTGACATTTTTACCTAAAATTCTACACATCAGATTAGAGCTAACTGGAAGTTAAAACTGTCGTAATTTAAACTTCCACTTCAAGTTTTAGGTTAAAGTTTTAACTGGTAGTTATCTACTGTTAGATAGTTATATCTCAAATAATTTTACACACAAAAATAAATGTTATTGAAGATTTAGAAGATACTGAAGTAATTCCTTTCTCTTGTACAAGTAAAAGACTATATTAGATCAGTTTAATATTTACAATGATAATGAATTCGTAACGCGTTTGTGCTTATCAAAAATTGCGTTATGGTGTTATTAAGATATGATAATGCCAGCATCTCAAATACTCTTATGGTCAGTTAGTTAAAGTCTTAACTACGGGTTAACAAAAAATACATATTTTTTGACATTTCGTTTCGATACGATATTCTCAATTTAACTAACGGTTAACAATTTAACTATAAGCGGTGAATTTAGCCATTAAAGTTCCAAACTTATAATTTATTAACTAGATGTTAAATTCAATTCGTAGGAAAACATCACTAATGGTTAATAAACTGGCACTTTAACTAGAGGTGGCAGGATCGAGCCTTAGAGTCCAGTTCTGAATTTTCACCAAAGCGATACGCAGTAAAAAATTTTCACGTTATCACTTTAGAACTATTCTCAATTGGAGAATGATCTGATATAAATGAGTGGGAAAGTGTAATATTGTATGTATTTACCGTAGGTTTAGAATAATGGTTGCAAATAACAAGAAAATACGATTTTGGTGCATGTGTTTGTCGATATTTGACAAATAATATCATGACACTGACAAGTTATGTGATATAAATTTATCATTTCATATTATTTCACAATGGTGAAAATTGAGAATTGGGCCTTTAGTAACGAAGAAAGATTTTTGTGATAAAATTCATTGTCTTCACTGGGACTGAAACCAGGACCATTCTTTGTCTAGTAAGAGTTTCTGAAAAATAACTGTATAAAAGTAGTTTTCTAATATGATTTACTAATGCCCAGTTGCACCACCGACGGTTAATTTTTTAGCTAGACTTACACAAAAAAATGTAAATCGAAATTATGACAGCAATATCTAATTTCTCATTTGACGTTTCGATACGATATTGTCAAATTAAAGAACACTTAAAATTTAAGTGACAGCGATGCATCCGGCTATAAGACACCAAGAACCTATTTTTAATAATATGTCTGAGGCCAATCTTACAATCTCTGGTTAAAATTTTGACTAACAGTTAAACAAAACCGAAACTGTCAAATGACATTTATAATTGCTGTCAATAAATTTATTTATGGCCAGTTGCTCAGCTTATAGTTATTGTCACAAATACAGGTTAACAAAAAAAATGCGTATCGAAATTTTGACAGTAATATTTAACAACTCATTTGACATTTCGTTTCGATACGATATTGTCAATTTAACTATCTGTTGGCAATTTTAACGGTGCAAGTGGCCAGTTAAAATTTTAACCGCAGATTGTAGACTTGAGTCTAAGAAAAACTTTTCTTAATTTTCTTTTTTTGGAGATGTATTATCGACGGGCGTTGATGAAAGTGAAAATGGAAACTGGGGAGAATAAAGTGTAATAGATATAACACAACGTAAACATCGTTGTAATTCAATGTTTCCGTGTTTCCAATTTGACTTTTACTGCTGTTTTTCATTTTGTCAGATTGGCGCGAGTCGCGGTGTGAATGAACTAAATAAAAAACTGCCAGTACAAAACACCGCGAGCGGTTAACAAGATTGGCCCGTTATTAAGATTGCAATCAGTTTTATTTCCCACAATAAACGCTTTTGTGAGGGCGCTGGGGAGGGTTGAAGAGCAGGAGCAGTCACGGTAACACCGAGAGAGATTCCCATTAGGAATGATTCCCCAGGGACACCTGCGCTTACCACTGATACTATTCCACTGATTTACACTCATTCAATTACTGACAACTTGTTACTACCGAATATACACATTGTGCCAATTTCTCTTTGAAATTCTCCACCACAAGCTTTTCATTTACAATTTACGAAACGCGTCGTTTGTGGGATAGAAATTGACAGTCTAAATACGTCCTTTTATATATTTTTGACACTTACGAACTCAAACTCATTATAGTTCGGCGGGTTTACATTTTCAACAAATTATTAAATCTGCACAAATTGTTAGAAATTTCTATAAAATTCTTTCAGCTACGTCAAATATACACAAAAAAAATTGTGGGCCAAATGACTGTTTATAATAGTTCGACCGGTATTTCAAGGGTCATGTTCTAGTTTAGATTTAACTTCTACCGAGATCCTTTACTTTTGGCACTATGAGAAGCAACTTCGTAAAAATCCAGTGCGTACAATAAAATCTACCTTGCAAGACATAAAAGACAATACTTACAGAATAATGTGAAGGGCTTAGGGATACAATGCCAACTAGAATTTAAGCTGGTATTACTAAAAAAGGCTATATTAAATGTCGGAATGCTTGTATTTATTTAGTTTTTATAAGTTTAAAATTTACATTTTAAGCTAGTCAAAAGAAATTTGTAGAAATTTCTTACCATATGCGTAGATTTTGTAATTTATTTGTTGAACATGTTAACCGGTCGAACTTATAAAAGTTTGAAATCGTAGTTCTGAGCAATGAGCTCTAGACTGGAGCGGAAACTATCATAAAACTATAATACTTTACATAGGACCAAGTTTGCCACTGAGAAAGTAAAATTTCGGCACATTGGCTGGTAGCACGAGCATGGTTCTAACACCGGTGTCTTGCACATACTTTAGGGGAATTAATAAAATCAATGTTGTCAATATACTGATTAAGCCGAATATGTACTAATTCAATAGACACTTACAAAATTGACGTCACTGCAAGAGAGATATAGAAGGTCATGCATACAAACAAACCTCCCCTCGTTGTCTTGCGTCCCGTTCCCTGTTCCTATCTGTCAATGTATTCGCATCTGTTATTCAGTGTTAAACCTAATTCTTTATTGTGATGTGTACGTTGTGTTTAATAAAAATGAGTTTAAAACCAGAAGATGTGTCTGGGGCAACTTTTTTGTTTGATAATATTGAAGATCATTCGATTATTCAACTAAAACGATGGCTAGAGTGTAAAGTCTACGGCTGATGACAGGTCTTTGTTTGTACGGGGTAACCATAGCAACCTTGATTTCTATGCTTCGCCGTTAGAGGCGCTCGTGCAAATTGCAATTTTGTAAGTGTCTATTAATTTGGCGGCATTTTTTAATACTGTTTAATATGATTTGTTTCTTGATTTATTTGTAGGATAAACAATTTAAAATAATAAATCCATTATTTTAATATGGCTGTCAATTCATTTTCCGCTTAATCAGTATATTGGCAATACTAATTTTGTTAACAACCCTGAAATATATGCGAAGTCGTCGACATGGTACTAGTTGATACCTGTGTTAGAACCACTCTCGTGCTACCAGTCATTATGTCTACTTCTCTCTCTCTCAGACACTGTCACTTTAACTACAGGTGGTAAGAGTAGGCCTAAGTAAAACAATTCATATCAGAGTGTAGCTCTTGTCTCAAAAATTGAGGGACAGTCATAAACAGTTTAACTGCCCTTATATTGTAAAACTAGAATGGAATAGTTTAGCAGGATATACCACAAATTGCTTTAGTTTTGTGTGCAAAACAATGACAACATTAAGTCTTATTATTTATATTGGGTGGAAGATTTAGGTTGCTTTGTGAACTCAGTTTTTGGTGACGAGAACTATACCAGGGAAAAAATTTAAAATGGAGTAAACATGAAGGTCCATGTTTACCCTGGCGCCACTTTGGAGCATCAATCGCTCCTCTAAGCAGTAACACACTCCCGCATTTATATTCCAAATGGAAGCAGAGTGCCCTGATACAATTTTCGACCTACTCAGAGATAGATATCGGCGCAGAACTGAGCAAGAGAAAAAAACCGACGCCGTTGTTGATACAAGATTCAAATGCATATGTAAAAAATGTTTTCAGCGAAGAGTGTGAATGCTGTATAGTTTTATTAGGAGAAAGGAAAAGAATGGACGATGCGTCATAAACATAGTAAGACGATGTCAAGAAAAATGGAAATAAGACAAGAAACATTACTATTGAGTTGCTGATGCTAGTGGCGATAAACAGGGGCGCCACACTTTTTTTTTCGTCAGAAACTTCCATCACTTCATAACAAACATACACCAGTACTGTTTCATAGAAATACGTTTAGCAGATTTAAATTTTGGGAATAAAAGAGCCACATAACGCTAGGTTTGTACGGTTAATGTACTCTAACGGTAATTTTGTTTCGTCAAAAATGTTTTGACAGACATGTCATTGTGTTTCGACTAGTGCTTGGAATACTGGTGGATCCAAAAGACCACCGGCTCACTCGTATTTCAGCGAATACGCGTTGGAGTCGATTCTTTACTCATATGATCCAAAAAACGAAAAAGACCCATAAACATATCATCCATAACAAGTATTTCACCGCTTTCAACTTCAAACCATTGTTGATCTATTTGATTAAACATTTGATGTAATACAATTATTTTTAAAAGTTAAGTTAGTAATATATACAATAATAGAAGTAAAAAATCTCGATTTGTAAAAGAGACAGCATTATGAATCATTTAAATGTACTTATATTTAAATGCAGTCTATGCTGTACATGGAACGTCAAGTCTTATGGGTCCTACGGTTCTTATGGATGAAGAATCGAATCCGACCCGTATTTCATTTGGTCCGAGTGGGTGGGAATTTATTTTTTAACTAAATACCCAGTTCTAAATCCTAGCTCTAGTTTCGGCGCGATGCTTTCATGGAGAATCCATGAGCCATTTTTCACATTTCAGCCATGCTCTTCAGGCACGTAATCCACGTGAAAAATCATTCGAATTTCGGAAAAAAACAATAACTGTGCACTGTTGAGGGGCTAATCGTCTCCGATCTCTTTTCATCCCTCTTTTAACATTCTAAACTGCTCGAAAACTTGAATACTAAATGAACACTCTCACCAAACACTATCTTTAACAAATTGTACGTTTCTGTAGCAGATTTCTCAAGTTCATACTGATGCTACCATTATTTCGATGGAATACAAGAAAGCTGTCCACTTCATTTAAAAGTTACTGCCAAAAAATCAATATATTTGCATTTATTAATTACAACAGTTAGAAAGAAACTATAAATATTTCTGACAGACGCGTGACTTGTACTTAAACAATCAATTTAAACAATGATTTCCTCAAACATTTTATGATTAAAATCTTTCTAATCTTGCGATCTGTTCTGTAACGAATAAAAGGTGATTTTTCTTGTTCGCACGCCGCTGAAATTGATCCCTTTCCCTTTTTGTGGGGTGCTGAATTCGTGCCAGTTTCGGGATTAAGTAATCGGAAGATTGGGCGTCGACAATCCGCACCTCCTCGCATAATCATGTCATATCGTCCCGCCACTTTCAGATTCGGGTGATTTGGACTGTCGGATTGCAAACCCGAAGAGGATGATACACTTCTATTGCCGCAGTTTGAGTTTGATACGATGGGGAGAAAATAAACCATGCAATATGATGCTAACTTAGACAATATTTATATGTTAAAACACTGGTTCAGCTTCGGTTCATTAGTATGTTTGATACTATTACTTTTTACGGCCGCGCAACTACATACGTCATAACATGTGTAACATATGACAAAAAAAAAATAATGGTTGGGTGTTACTTACAAGAAAGATATATAAAAATCCGTAGGAGCCACAATTAAGGAAAAGGATTTTTCAAAAGGTATGCAAAATAAATTTTAAAACCCGCGAAAGACTCATGGGGCAAGTCAGAATTAATTTTCGTCCTATGAAAGAAAACTGGCCACTATCTCAATATTAAATATGTGTTAAAGCTTAAGCTATGTTAATTGTTGCAGTAATAAGCACATTCAATTTATTTTTTTAAACAACAGTATTTTCCATTCAATTTTTTTCGAAAAATTATGTGACATATGTTACACATCCAACCGGTTTTGATAATAAAAAGAGCGGCATTCTAAATCGGAACCTTTATATTGTACAGCGACATCATTGTTCCGGGAATCAATAATATACCGTGAGTATTTTTTAACGTGAAACATTGGGTTTGTTATACCCATGGTTACGACTTGACATTTGATTGACAGCAATGTATTTGCCCGTTCCATTTAAAATGAAACATAGGGAACGAATTTGACATTTGATAAGACGTCAATAGAGGTTAATTTTGTTTAAATAATTATACCTGCATTCTAAATTAAAATTAGTTGTAGAATAAATATAATGCCCGAGTGGTTTTCTAAGTCGACTAAATTTCTTACAATATTTAAATATAATACTTCTGTTAATTTCATTCCCCATGTGTCATTTTAAATGAGACAGACAAATGCATTGCTGTCAATCAAATGTCAAATTATAACTTATAGGAAAATTCAACGGTTATTTGTCATATTGACAAGATGTCATTAGAGGTTAATTTTGTTTAAATAATTATACCTGTTTTCTAAAAATTAAATTTAGATGTAGAAAAAATTCTACGTGCACCTTTGCGCCTGAAATATGTTTAGTGCTCTCGAGTGGTTTTTTGATTCCGCTAAATTCCTTACAATATTTAAATATAATACTTCTGTCAGATTCGTTCCCTATGTTTCATTTTAAATGGAACAACAGATTTTTAAAATTTATGTAAGTTACATTGTAAAAATTGAAAATACTATAAATATGAAGGTATATTTAGGAATACGACTTTATTTTTGAAGTCAGAAAAGAGAATATTTATATAAAACAATTTATACAAAAAATAAGTAAACATAAACTAGGTCCACTAAACACTCCCCCTTTTTAAACGAAAGTTTAAAACAAGTATGACAAACGGTGACAAATGTGTCATCAAATGTCATATTCCAAGATCGTTTATGTCATTTGGACATATGCTAGTTTTAAACGGTCTATCGATATGATTTCTAATTTATCGTTTACCATGACCTTACAAAATTTGATGTAGCGTTTTGTCATTTTAAAAGGACCGTTGAAAGCTTATTTTAGAATTGATCCGATTGTATCGATTTTAAGCCCGGTTGCACCGACGTTTCTTAAATTTACACTTAGTAAAACTGAACTTACATTAAGTATCCCTTAATTTTTATCTACTGTTGCACACATATTTTTTTTAATAACCTTAAGTAAGTGTAGTTTATATATTTTTAAGCTGTTTAAATTGTACTTTTAGTAAAATTATTTATAAAATTTTTCACAGTTGATTTTGTTTGTGTCAAAGTTTGGAGGTTATATTGGTAAGTTCAATTCAAATAGAATTATAGTTTTTAAAATTGAAGTGTAATTAAATATATTCATTGTTTTTTTTTATCAAAAATGGCATTAGACGAAAAAAGAAAGCGAACACGAAGTGCTAACTACATCAACGCTGAAAGATGCTTATTATAAAGAGTCTTCTCAATTCGTATAAACTTATAATTAAAAACTGTTCTGAGTTCTCATAACTTCAGCATTGGTTGTGGGGAACTTTATAAAAAGTGGAGCTAATCGAGCTATTGCTTTAGATACTCGTTTTACAATTCTTGAAACAGTGGACTCATGTACACGGTACACCACTGAAATCTCCTATTGTCAATAAGTGCCCTCCTGTTGCAAATACTCGTAAACAAACTAATAATTGGTTTATAGGTGACACACTGTTATTGCTAAAATAAAAATTTTGTAATTATATATTCATAATTAAATTAATAAGTAAAACATTGAAAGAAAATTGAATGCAATACTTACAGGTCGTTATAAAATTCAATATTATTTTCTATTAAAATCAACAATTCCAATACTGTATATTTAGTTAATCAAAACCGTTGAAAAAAATCATGATCAGAAAAAGCATGAAAATGGTCAGATCTGTCGTATATTTACTTTGGTACTCCGTATATATTTAAATTCAACGTATCTAAATCGTCATCATCGTCAATAAAATCAATAACTTCCATGATTCTGATAGAAATTAAAAACGTTTGTATTCAATATAACCTCACTACTTACTTAAGTGCAAGATAAACTGTCAATTTCGGAGGCTTAAATTTATGGAAGCCTTAAGGTATTTATAGAGAGTTTAGCGCACGGTGCAACGAAATAAAACTAAACTTAAGGCTAAACTAAACTTAAATTCTTAAGTGGTGTCGGTGAAACTGGGCATTAATGATTTTGAATAGATCTGGTGGAATGTATGTAACTATGTAGTGATGTTTTTATTTTAGGTGGAGTGTTTGGGGGAAGTTTTTGAATAGTTGATTGAAATGCATTAAATGTTGCGTTCCATTTTTATAAAACAGTGTTATGGTTTGCGTTATTTACCATAAGTATATAAATAAGTTAAACCGATAGTGTGTAAGAATAAAATAAACATTTAGTGGCGTTGGGAAAGCGATAAAATATAAAATGTAGGTAACCCAGTGGTAGAAATATATATCGTATGTATCGAAGCATTTAGTGTGTGCAACATTTTACAATTGCATTTCAGCAAAAGAACGAGTACATAAAGAAAGACCCTTTCCACTTCCACACATGTTTCAGTTAGAAGAGAAACTCCGCTAGTTGTCGCTAGTGTAAATGTGTGTCTATCTGGCAATCAGACGCGGCAGAGTGAACGGTTATGTGCGCTATTACACTGCTCCTCAAATAACATACAATGTTCCATGCTCACTTTACAATTTCAGCAAAACAATCGAATAAATACTCTGTCCACTATCGGCGTGGGAAGACGGTCATTGTAACTGAAAATTACTCTGTTACATCACTTACATTCTATATAAATTTAACTCACTGGAAAATCAGATAGACGCTATACTGGTTCTTGAACCTTTTCAGCGCTGAAACAACTATTGACGTCTGAAATATGGAATGGGGGCATTCATTTAAACTAGGTGACTCAAAATGAACAGAACATTCAATTCGATTTAGTTTTCACTGAGGTTTCCAACAATACGAATAGTTCCTAGGTTATTTTTGTAACTTCTTTTAGTACCTACCTATGGTAGAAAGGATTAGGCAGAAGACTACGTCATCAAATAATATTACTAAATAATGACGTCATATAGTACTACTCTTACATGAGACACTACTTTATAAGGCGTGAGCAGACATGTGACGTTGTTGGTCTTTTTTGACAAGCACATATGGGGTCTGTGACAGAATGACAGATAGTATGATTATGTACAAAGATGTTAAATGTTATCATTTTTC
The DNA here is from genome assembly GCA_943142095.1 of Ophonus ardosiacus. NCBI lineage: Eukaryota > Metazoa > Arthropoda > Insecta > Coleoptera > Carabidae > Ophonus > Ophonus ardosiacus. The sequence goes on from OW964824.1 coordinate 17,068,100, forward strand.
ATTCAAATTTTCATGATTTTCCAATTTTATGATGTTTATTTAATTCGACAAGTAAGTTATGTACATGATTACTGTGTATCATTTTAGAAATAAAAATGCCTTTTCCAACTTTCTCTGAAATCTTGCTAACAAGTCTCAACTGATTTGCTTATTTGCAGGGCATCTATAGCTCTTTAAAAATAATAATTTGATTAAAGATTAACATACAGAAATAGCCTTAATGGATCAGGGAGAAATTTTATACACGACGAAAGAATTTTGAAAAATTGACCTCGCAGGGATTTGAACCCTGGACCTTCTCATATCTAGTGAGAAATATTTGAAAAAAATTAATTCTCGAAGGGCTTTCGACAGAATTAATGGCCCACCGTTGGATAATTCCCATTTGAAATAGTTCACGACATTCATAGTTAGCTTCTGAAATTGCTTTGTTAAAGCTTTAAGCATTATTATGGACGTATTATAGTATATTACTTATTAAAACAAACAAGTAATACTGTGTAGCACGTCACAAATACTTAACGCAAAGAAAACTGACAACCAAGCGACACTAGTGGCAGGGACAGGATCGATATTCGATCGATATACAATTTAATGTAAACATTGTCATGCCAACGTACGGTATAAAAATCAACTACAATTACTTCAAATAATTTTATATTCCGTAAAAGGAATAGAGATTGACTTAGAAATACTTGTAAAATTTATAAATATGTATGTTTCTTAATACTAGTATTTTTTTTTCTGTATTTAAAAATAACAATTTCTACAAGTTTCATTTTATAAGGTTTTTTCAGGTTTCAGGTTGATGTCTATTCAATTTCAGTATTGTCATTTTTGAAAAACAGTAAAAACAATTATACTTTTAACAGAGCAGGAATAAAAAGAGAGTATTATCGTAGCCAAAAGTTAAGTGTGTGAGTTTAGCGAACACAGTTGATTTTTTCCCGAGTTAAAACGGAACCTTTTAAGTCATCTTTTCGGTCCATTTCTCGACATATGAAAATATTCCTTCTACCTACCTACCATAATATATATTGTGTAAATCCTTTCTGCTTTTATCTAGAGTTATTTATCTCTGTCCAGCTCATGCGACTCGTATACCTACAGCTAAAATAAGATATATTGCGCGAGCCGTGCTTGGAGAAGGACTTCTCCTATTGATTCTGGCTAAAAGCATTCACGTGGCTGCGGCCTTTGTACCGAAACGAGTGCTCATAGACCAGAAAACATCTTGAATTAAGAAAGCCCACGAGGTGTAGTGTTTGACAACGCCATTTTCGCAAAGAGCACAAGACAGTATTTTCTCTGCTCCTTACGAACACGTTATAGATTTGCAAACATTCTATACTTATTTCAATTCAATTTCGACAAATACTTTGTAGCTATTTACGTTATAAGGCTGGGAAATGAGTTACTACGAATCAGGAATTTTGAAATACGAGTAAGTACCGTAATACTACTTCACGGCCATATAATATATCAAATTTTCATATAAACAATGGTTATTTACGTATCAAGGTACTGAAGGTCTACTTTTTATCATGAATATGGAATTTATTTTATAGGTTAGTAGCCAGAATCTTGTCTGCCGAGGGCTGGACATTAAATTTGCATATTAGAGGAGACCAAAAATATTGTTTGGATTTTGATCTGAAAAGGTGACTCTTGCTTTTATATGGTCGTCAATATTCGGGATATCCATCTTGCTGACACTAATGCCCGGTTTCTCCACAGCAACTTAAGTTGTTGATTATTAAAGTGCTACTTAATTGTAAGTAAGACTTATATCCCAATTGCGTTGCACCAACAAATTCAAATGCGAACTTAACTTATGTTACAAATTACATTGGCAACAGCATAATGTTGTTCTATGATTGGTCAATTTGAAATTTAGCGATTCAAAATAAAATACCGGCTGTCAAATGTCAAAGCTGTCAATATGTTTAACAGGGTTTATATTTGTATTCATTCAACAATATTCGATATGGATTTACAAGATTTCCCTAATTTTGACAACGTTAAGTCGATATTGTCGAAAATGGTAGGACTCCGCGAAAAATAAGTAACAGAATTGATTTGTTCCAAATATATTATTTATTTTTAATATTTTTATGTGGACCACCGCCAGTCCTATAAACTGAATCCTTTTTCTTCGATGTCGTCTTCCTTGCGTCAGTCTACATATTTGCACACATTTTATTGCCAATGCTGCGGCAATTAATTTCCAGGTGTTATCTTTTTGAATATTGGACATGGACACCGCAATGATTTTTTAATTTCAATATTCTCTTTAAATCTTTGTTTCTACAATCTTACAGACCAATTTTCTTCCTCTTTGCTATAATTTAATCGTTTCTTCTTTATATCACCTAATTTTCTTGCCGTAACAGCCCAAAACGAAACAAATTTACCGCGACTTACCGATATGTCATCTGACATATGACACATAACCATATAAGTCACCGATTTTTTCGACTTACATTTAAGTGCTACTTACGTCTTACATTTTGATATTTTTGCGTGGTGCAACAGTTTAAGGTGGAACTTAGGAATAAGCAACGACTTACGTCGTAAATTGCTCTGGAGAAACCGGGCATAAATTTGGTAGTTTGATTGGCAGATAAATAAAAATTGCTGGTGTTATGAAAACAATATTGCAAAGGCTACCATGTTAAGGGTAATAAATACTATACACTCGTATTACGAGTAGACCACACTTGACTTGTCCTTCTTTATGAATTACCCTCAAGTGTATTAGAGAAAATTTCGATGTGTACGTTGTAGGTTTCAGAAGTGGGATAATTCCGGAGTGCAAACATTGTGCGTCGGAGGTGAGTAATCCTCCATATGAACAGCATCATCAGCGACAGGTTTATGCTCGGACACTGCGTGGCACGTGCAGAGAGCAGACGCTCGACTCGACGCCGACTCCAGGGCGTCAGAGCAACACGGGTGATTCTTACGTTCGAATGCAGAGCACGTTCCCGTAATACCCTCATACACATCCATGTGTGCGCACGACTCCGAGACGCGCTTAACCGTTTGAATTTGTCCATTCACGTCCGGACGAGCCATGGACCCAGCTACCCCAAATCAAATCAAATACTACCCCACTGAAAGAGATACTTATTCCGTGGGTTTATTCATCCGCTACGGTACGGTCAACAAATACAGGAAATCAACTACACAGGAAACAATGGTTTTATACCGTACTGTCTTTCACATATTTACATATTATTAATAATATTGATTCCAAGTATATTTTTTCTTAAATTTTTATATTAAATGTTTCTATCTAATGGTAGAGGAAAAATTTGAAGGTTAGGAAGTAGGTATAGTAATTTTATAAAAAAAATCCATGAATTTCACTGAAATTTAAACCCAGAACCTTCCTATTGTTAACAGAGTACTTGCCGTCAAATAAATATGGACTGGAAATACACTATTGCCAATTCCGCTGGTTATGTTGAAAATGCTAAGTTATGAAGAAGCGGCAACACTGTAGGCTGGGGATAAGGAAAAAAATTGAGCATTAGTCCATATTTATTTAACGGCGATTATAGTAAAAAGAAACTATAAAACTTTTAAAAAACATTATGGTTTTTGAAAGTATTCATCCCTATTCACAATACACTTATTCATTCGTTGGAACCACTTTTTAAAACAACGAAAATTCCGTTTTTGTAATCATCTTCATTAGCCAAGTGCCTGTTTCTCTTTTGGAGTCAGACGATTTGATATCTACCCCACCAGCTTGTCAGCTTCGTAACTCCAAGATGTTGATGCAAAATATTATCAAACGAGGAGTATCCAATATGCAGTCCCTTCTGAATCTCCCGATGTGCAATATTTCAGTTTTCCTTTATTAACTTTTCATTAGCTTTAACATTTTCTAAGCAAACAGCTTCTGCAAGTCTTTCGTTCACGTTTATATTCACGATACCAGTAACTAGCGGTTGATAATGACGGGGAAGTGTCACCATTGTTGCCACAAATTTTGACTTTTCTCAAACGTTATATTTCTTCGGAAGTCATACAAAATTATGGCATGAAATGCATTTCAGGGTACTTTTATTTTGATTCTCGTTTACTCTTGTTTTAATAAGAATAAATAATTGCTATTTTTGGCGTATTATTCAGATCTTGGCAAAACTATTACTAATAAATATCAAAAGAAAAACATTTGAAAAAATAACATATCTTCGACTGTCACTGCCATCCAAGGCCTACTACTAAAAACTTTCAGAGCAGCCCTCGTACAGTTTGTCTGTTAAACGAGATGAACATAGTACATCCACAGAACCTACTGCGGTAAAATTTTACAGTTCAATATAAGTGGAATGTTCTTATAATGAAGTACTCAAATAATCTAGCATCGACTATATCATTCATTAAATTATAAACTAATAAGAATGCGTATTTTTTCTTACTACATATTATAGCGGTTATTATTATTAAGTAACCATGGTGAACGAATATACGAATTTTTACGTTTGGTTATTTATTATAAAGTTGTCAATGTCATTTTGAATTCTATTTACACAGCGTATAGAGTAAAATCTTTTTTTTTCAAACACAGTACCTACTAAATAAATGAATCTGTAATTTGTAAACATCTAAAACCACATTGATAGCTCCGAATGCACCGAAACGAAGTTCAGAAACTGCATTGTTGCTACTGCGAGTTTATTTAGATGAGCATTTCAATATAATATAAAATAATATTACGATATAACGTAGCATGTGGCGCACAGTTTGACGTTTCAGACAGAAGAAATTAGGCACATGCCTACGTCAAATTTATTGTTTACTTTATAATTTCTTTTGATTCATGATAAAGTCCACCTTCATACAACTCGACAGTAGTAAATTCTCGACATACTCAACTAGTTGCCTTCTTGAAATACCGCTCGACCTTTGGTGTTTCCAAGAAACATGTTTCGTATTATCGAGAATTTTCAATCGTCTTGTTGTTGACTATATAACGGAATGACGATGAATGCGTGGGAGGTCACAGATATTCTCTCCTCCAAAAATGTGGAACCAGCCAGTTGTGTGACAATTTCGTGTAAAATTGCATGATTTCTTGTAATGTTAGGGGTGGATTTTCTACATAGTTGAAAGTGGTTAAAAGTCGATAAAAGCTCCGATTGAATGCTTTCACCATGCAAGGAAGGAAAATGTCGGCGTGAAGGTATAATGCGGTGGAGTCACTGGCTTTGCGGCGCATCGTTGCACGTCCGTAACTTTGTAACCGTGGACCACGGAGAGCCACCGGGAGCCGTGTGCACTGACCACATGAACCACTGACGTCGACCTGCGCTCCCGTTCCTTTGTTGTCGAGGTGGACACGCTGGACCTGAAATACGGCTTTACGCCTTTTCCAACAGATAAGTTTTGCTCATTTTGTTGGAAGTCCCAGATAATATACTTTCCATACAAAAACAAGCTTGTGGGCGGCATGTAAGTATCAGTAACACAGGTGTCATTCAAATTTTTATAACAATTTTTTTATCAACTCTCTGATTTAATTGCCAAACTGGTTGTTAGTTTTTCTTTGGTATTATTAGTAGATCACGTACATCAACACGAGGCACAAAAGTACAAAAACATACACCGATATGACCTATGTTGACTATTTTAAATTATTTCCTGAACAGAGAAGTGACATACAACGAAATGTGTTAAGATAATTTTATACATCAATACTAAAATATGACGCGAGAATTCAAATAACTTGTTCTAGTACTAGAACTATTAACTTTTTTAAAAATTCAACATTGGACATGCCTACTTTTGATATTGATACTGGTTGTAGTTGAAGGATCAAAAACAAATCATTTATATATGAAGGTAGGCCTTAATGATCCCAGAAAAAATTCTTTATTTCGGACGTTTCGAGCCCAAGTTTCTCATCATCAGCTTCAAATAATTAAGTAAAACATTTTTGTAATAAGGTCATCAATGTAAAATAGTTTAAAAACAACATTTTACATTGATGACATTATTACAAAAATGTTTTACTTAACTATTTGAAGCTGATGATGAGCCACTTGGGCTCGAAACGTCCGAAATAAAGAAAATTTTATATTAACAAAAAATTTTCTGGGATCATTAAGGCCTACCTTCATATATAAATACTTTTGATATTAACAAACATTTTACAAAAGATGATGTGGTCAGCACATTACCTTTCGTCAATTCAATGTATGTTGCACAAACCCCATACCAAAAGTTCCTTGGAAAAGATCCTATATATCCAGTAAAATTGTAACACAAACATATACTATATTCTATAAATTCCATACCGAAAGTTTATAAATCCAATACACTATATAAATTGCACTTGATACTGAGACCTGTCAATTAAAATTATTTAAATATATCAGCTGTTTCCATGATTATAGCAAAGTTGGCTATTTTTGAAAGTTAATCTCTTTATAATTATTTAACTCTATATCTATTGAATATGAAGGAAAAAATGCATGCAATGATATTTAACTGGGTGTTTAATTTTCAAGAAAAACTGTTAAGAACTTCAAATAAGGGAAAAATATAATCTGTTCTTTATTTGGATTTAAAGAAGAGATATAAGAAAGAAATAATTTTTAGAATTGTAGTCACACACACACACACATACACACACAGATAGACACACACACACAGACAGACACACACACATGCAGACACCATAAAACTAGTAAAATCGTATACTAAAATGTGCTTATTCCTTAAAAACACCACCAAATTTTCAGACCAAAGACAATACCTTCTTTACCTAAAGGTGACGGAAAGTAAAAGTTCGACATTGGACATGCCTGCTTTTGATATTAGCCTACATTTTAAAAAGTCAATTATTAAAATTTGACATTGATTTTAGCCATTGATTTTAGAAAGAGACAATGAAAAATGCTATCGCTTCTTTGTTGTTCTTTTGAAATTTAAGTCATATATTAATAGATATTAATAATTCATTTTATTATCTATTTAAAACTGTGGATTTTTTTTGGCGTCGTATATAGTTTAGCTGAGGAAAAGCATTGTAGCACACTCAGAAATAGATATTCGGGCCTATTCTGTAACCCAGTGGTTAATTTTTAACAACTGGCTAAAAAAATTATCCAACAGTTATTGATTTGACAACTAAAAATCTAATTTTTTGTTATATATCAACATATTTGATTATTTTTTTTTAACCAGTTGTTAAAGACCACTGAGTTACAGAATAGGCCCGAATAATTGTCGACGATATACTCGTAACTCTGTTATAAAAAAGTTGGTTCCATTCGGCTAGTTCCCTTTAGAAACCAATTAGCGTAGAAGTTCCTTCCCTGGTAAGATTCCCTGACGTGTTGGAAACTATGTTCGTATCTCTAGGCGAAGTGCGCAAGAAACCACGAGCACCACCGCCGTGTCAGTCAGAGCAGAGCGGCAGCCTGCTGCCGGCTGCGGTTACAATTATACCGGTCCAAGGATTGTGCACAGGAATCAAAGCCGAGACCGGCCTTTGCTTCGGTCTCGGTCGTTTTGAAATCTCAGAGATATTAACCTAGGAGATATGCCTCAGTTTACACGATGCCAGGAAACCTGAACTAAGCCAATTATTTCAACCTTCTATCGATAGACACAAGCAGAAGCATTGGTAATACAATACGAGTACCACTAACTAGGTAAAACTTACACAAGTACAAATTGCGATGACGGAAAGGACAGATATATTTAGAGAAAAGTGGGAATATTACATGGAACTATATTGTAGAATTATTTTATTTGCGAAGTAGCCATGATATATATTTTTATTATTTTAAAACGAGAAGCTTGAGAAATAATTGTTTTTAATGAAGTGAATTATTCTTATGTATTTTTATGTCAAGTTGTTTTGTATAATTGTGAATTTGGAGATAAATAAAAGATAAAGATTATTAAATATACGTCTATAGTTTTATCAAAAGTGGGATGCACCTGAAAAAACGCATAAATTAGTTAGATCTCAAAATGATTGAAGAAGATAATCAGAATACAACTAGTGTTAGCGGACCTGAAACTAATATACCAATTTTGAATATTGAAGATATTATAGCCGCTACGACGCGTGCCATTCTACAATCTACAAGAGTTCAACCAGAAGAAAGACAAATGTCACTGAGTTATAGTGATATTGGAGCTCAAATTCCTGAATTTACTGGAGAATCAGACGATGATATTTCGATTTGGATCAATCGAGTGGATGAAATCCGTACTGCTTATGACATTAATGATAAAATTATTAAAGTGCTTGCTACGAAACAGTTTAGAAGTCGAGCGAAAGATTGGTACGAGTGTTCACCAGGCATGATTAATAAAACGTGGGAACAGTTAAAGAATGAAATGAAGATGCTGTTCTGTAATTAAGAAAGTCATGTGAGCCGAGTAAGAAAAATGGAATCCAGGAGATGGAAGGTAGGAGAGAAGTTCTCTGAATACTTCTACGATAAATTAAAACTCTGCAATAAGTTGGATTTAGTAGACCCTGATACTATTGAATATATGATCGAAGGAGTTGATAATTATGTTTTGCAAACACAAGCTATCGCTGCCTGGATCAAAAGTTTTAAAATACGTCAATTTATTTATGGTCGGGTCGACCATAAGTCAGAATGGCCGAAACTGTAGAATTATTTTATTTGCGAAGTAGCCATGATATATATTTTTATTATTTTAAAACGAGAAGCTTGAGAAATAATTGTTTTTAATGAAGTGAATTATTCTTATGTATTTTTATGTCAAGTTGTTTTGTATAATTGTGAATTTGGAGATAAATAAAAGATAAAGATTATTAAATATACGTCTATAATATAATAAGATTACATCCGAGGTGGGAGATGTTTCATTACAGCCAGGATTTAAGACGATCCTATAGCGACGAGGCAACTGCTGTGCTCAAAAATATGCAGATGATTCAAATACAATCCAGAAGACAGTATTGATATATACGTCCCATACTGTATATCTGAGGTAGAGAAGCGTCATGAAGTGAAGGTAGCGCGTAGCTAAGACAGTACTAGTGAACTATGAGAGCAAATTGATAAGAAATTTAGAAAATAGCATTTTTAGGAATTTGAGTATAGATTTTTAGTATGTCATTAACATAACCACAAATTGTCTTAGGTTTGTCACAATATTTCCAATTCACAGGGTTGCATTAAAAGAAATATTTAAATATCTTATGGGCCAATACATTTATGTAATCCACAATACTACCCAAAAATGCAGATAATTATTTACAAAAGTAAAAAATTATTATTGCTGTATTACTATGGTTCGAATTAAAGAAAATTCGCCTGGATTAACGTAGCCAGTTTTGAGTGTCATTTATACTAACGACATATTATAATTTCGATATATTTAAGAAATTGGTAAAATTTCTAAACTAAAGTAGCAACTAACCCGGATTAAATTTCCCCCTACTATTTCATACTTATTTCATATAAAATACATTATAAAAAAATCTGATGTGGCCAACACAAAACCTCCCGCTATTTAATTTTTATTAATTTAAATACATACCTACCTACGTATTTACTAACGCTGCAAACTGTTCCATCGCAGAAAACTATTGCTTTATTTACTATTTTCTTTTTAAAATGTCACTATTATTAATTTGAAGTGATAAGTTTTCTGACAGTGACATTTACTGTCAGTTACATTCATTTGAAAAATGAACTGTGTAACAAAGGAATAGTTTTTTGTTACAGTTTTTTGATTTATCATGTTTGAAATATGTTAAATAAAATATTAAAATTAACGAGATCTAGAGTTCCTAAGTTGTTTGTATGTAACTAACGTAATGAAAACATATATAAAAAAAAAAAGATTAATATATTATACGTCAAAAAATTAAGATTGGCCTGTATTCAAAAAGTCTTAATATACTGTTATATAAACAAATAGGGTTTGTTTGAGTTTTATTTAGTAAATAACTTTAAAAAACACAACAGGTTATGGGCGCCAGTACCGGGTGCAAAAATTGAAGTTATTAAAAACTACAACAGTGAGACTTATTTGAAGTAAAAATAAAATGGATTTAGTAAAGCATATTAAACCATTGAGCAGTGAGATAGATTGGCCAATGTGGAAACGTAAAATTAGAGATTTGCTTGATTACCACGAAGGAGCCTTAGATGCAATTGATGGCGTGTTGGTGAAACCTGATCCATTGCCAGCAAGAGCTGATGAAGATCAAATTAAGAAACACAAAGTGCAGTCTGATTTGTATCGTAAAGCAAACAGTTACGCAAAGTCTATGATAACAAGTGCAGTGACAGATACTGTATATCAGAAAATCATGGACAAAGAAACGGCCCATGAGGCGTGGGAGGCATTGAAGCAAAATTTTGAAGCATCGTCCAAAGACCAGTTGTTCAAAATATGTACAGATTTTTTCGCATTTAATTGGACACAAGGAGAGGACGTCTCCACGCATATTGCAAAATTGAGGGGGTTGTGGAACGAACTAAACAACGGATTAAAGGCTAAAAATGAGACCGCTTTACCAGATTTAATGTTAGTTTGTAAAATTTTGCACATTTTGCCACCAAATTTTGAAACTTTTAAATCCAGTTGGATGCTATTGACAAAAAACGAAGAGAAAACATTTGATGAGTTGTCAGTTCAGCTTTGTATGTTTGAAAGAAACTTCACTAAAAATGTAGGTAATGAAAAAGTTGTGCAAGAAGCGCTAGTAGCAAAATTTGATTTAGAAAATCAAAATAAAGGATTCAAGAAGAAGTTTAAAATTAAAGGCAGTTGCAATTACTGTAAGAAGAAGGGCCACTGGATTAAAAGTTGCAGACAATGGATTGCTGATGGAAAACCGTTTAAAAATATGGAAACAAATAAGGAAAAAGTAGTAGTTACAAATGTGGCGCTAATAGGCATATGTAGTGAAGCTTGTTCTATGGAAGTAGATGTGAATAATTGGTGGATAGATAACGGCGCAACAAAACATGTGACAAATTGTTCTGAGTATTTTGTCAATTTTGAAGAGTTTGAACATCCCCACATTATCAAGGCTGCTGGACAGGAAACTCTAACAGCAACAGGAAAAGGTTCCATTCGGATCTTGTCAACAGTAGAAAAGAGATGTGAAGAAATGACCTTAATGGATGTTTGGTATGTGCCAAAAATTTCTAAGAATCTATTCTCTGTTTTAGCTGCGCAAGATCGTAATAAAAATAGCGTATTCGAATCAACGACTACATCATGTTCACTTAAGATTGATGGTAAAATAAAGTTAAGTGGAACTCGTGAAGTCAATGGAACCCTATACGAAGCGACTATTAAAGCAATAGCACCTAAGCCTAATGGTGAAGTAAATGTCGCTGTCGGGGATAATTCTAATTTGTTACAACTTTATCATGAACGATGGGGTCATCAGGATAAGCGTCATGTCAAAGAAAAGCTCAAGAAAGACTTTGGTATTATCGTCAAGACAGATACAGAACTTTGCGAACCTTGTGTTTACGGAAAAGCACATCGTTTACCATTTGGTACTAGAGAAAAGTCGACGACACCTGGTGAACTTATATCAACGGATGTATGTGGACCATTTGTTGAATCGTTCCAGAAAAAGTGTTATCTTGTTGTATTCAAAGACAATTATACAAAGTTTCGTTATGGCTACTTTATTAGGAAGAAATCAGAAGTAAGTGAAGCTCTTAAGAACTTTATCATGCAAACTAAGACGTTGAATCATTCGGTGAAGGAGATTCTAAGTGACAATGGCGGAGAGTTCGACAACGAAGAAGTCCGGTCCATTTTACAAGTAAATGGAATCACGCAGAGGTTAACAGCGCCCTATACTCCCGAGCAAAATGGCATTTGCGAGCGGGATAATAGAACTATAATAGAGATGGCCAGAACACTAAAATATTCGAACCCAGAAATCATCTTTCCTGAAGCAATATGGGCTGAGTTAGTTAACAGTGCTATATACATTTTAAATAGAACAGGAAAATCATCTATAGGTGATGTCAGTCCATACGAACTCTGGCTAGGTAAAGAACCTAGAATAAAACATCTCAGAATTATTGGCTCTATCTGCTATGCCCATATTCCAATTCAAAAGAGAAGAAAAATGGATAAGAAATCAGTAAAAGGGTACCTCATAGGATATGATGGTGATGAACGCTACAGGATATGGATAAAAGAAAGTCATAAGGTTGTTCTGTCCAGAGATGTAAAATTTGAAGAGAAACCTGGATGTTGCATAGAACATGTCAAATTGCCATTCCAATCTACAGATATGGATGAGTCAGTTCAAAATGAAGGCACTGGTAGCGTACAAGAAAGTGATACAGAAACTGTAAAAGAAGAAGATAGTGAAGAAGAGTATGAGACTGAAAGTGACACAGATCATGACAATGTCCAGAAAACTAATCAAAAGAAACTCAATATTAATTTGAGAAATCGGTCAGCCCTGAAGAAGCCAAATTTTCTCAATGACTATGTAATGCTAATAGAAAATTACATTAATACGATTGAGACTCCTGAAACATATGAAGAAGCACTCAAAAATGTGCACAGTGCTGAGTGGGAGCAAGCAATGATCAAAGAAATGTCCTCATTAAAAGAAAATAAAGTTTGGGAACTTCAAGATTTACCAAAAGGTGCTAAAGCGATACCGTGTAAATGGGTTTTTCGACTGAAATCGAATGCAGATGGCAGTATAAACAAGTTCAAAGCGAGACTAGTTGCAAAAGGCTTTACTCAACGTGAAGGTATAGACTACAGCCAAACATTTAGCCCAGTAGCAAAAATGACAACCATTCGATCCATTCTAAGTGTTGCTGCAAGTAAAAGAATGCACCTTGCGCAATTTGATGTAGCGACAGCCTTCTTATATGGTGAACTTAATGAAACTATTTATATGGTACAACCGAAAGGTTACGAAGATGGCACAAACAGGGTTTGCAAATTGAAAAGGAGTTTGTATGGCTTAAAACAAGCTCCAAGGTGTTGGAACAAGCGCTTCGGAGACTTTCTAGTAGGCCTTGGATTCAAGGTGAGTCAAGCTGATCCGTGCCTGTACATTAGGAAGAAAGGAGACAAAGAATTGTTGGTGATTTTGTATGTAGACGACGGATTGGTTGCAGCAACCGATCAAAATGATTTGCAAATATTTTTTGAAGAAATGAAAGCAGAATTCAAAATTACTACGTCAGCAGCAAATTACTATTTAGGATTGCAAATAGAACATCACGACGATGGCACCATCAGAATTAGTCAACAGACATATGCACGGAACATACTCAAACGTTTCAACTACTCAGAATGCAAACCAGTATCCACGCCCATATTAAAAGGATCAGATGTTCTAAAATCAGGGAAAGAGGACAATGAACAACACAAATTTCCATACAGAGAGGCGGTTGGGGCATTAATGTATTTAATGCTTGGAACTCGACCAGATTTAGCTTTCAGCGTGAGCTTCCTGTCTAGGTCTCTGGAAAATCCTAATATCGAAGATATTGCAAAACTAAAAAGAGTTTTTCGTTACGTAGCAGGAACTATCAATTATGGAATTTTATATAAGTCAAAATTAAAAGGTCCCAGTATAGAATGCTATAGCGACGCAGATTTTGGGGGTTGCTCGAAAACGGGTCGATCAACATCCGGAGTAGTCATCATCTATGCTGGAGGAGCCATTTCGTGGCTAAGTCAGCGACAAGCCATGGTGGCAACATCAACTACAGAGGCTGAAATCGTAGCTGCGAATGAAGCTGTTAAAGAAGTCATTTGGTTAACTCGACTATTTGACGAAATTACGAAGCTACAAGATATTCATATTTTACAAATAGACAATTCTGCAGCAGTAAAATTAGCTGAAAATCCCGAATTTCATCGCCGGACAAAACATATATCAATTAAGTATTTTTTCATCCGTGAAAAACTAGCTGAAGGAAGACTTGGTGTTCAGCAGATTTCAACGAATCAGCAGCTGGCAGATGTAATGACAAAACCTTTACCCAAAACACGTTTACAGATTATATGTAATCAAATGGGATTATTATAAAGAAGGAAATGTAAATAATTGTTAATTTTTTTAATTTTATTTAACAAGGGAAAGTGTTACAGTTTTTTGATTTATCATGTTTGAAATATGTTAAATAAAATATTAAAATTAACGAGATCTAGAGTTCCTAAGTTGTTTGTATGTAACTAACGTAATGAAAACATATATATAAAAAAAAAGATTAATATATTATACGTCAAAAAATTAAGATTGGCCTGTATTCAAAAAGTCTTAATATACTGTTATATAAACAAATAGGGTTTGTTTGAGTTTTATTTAGTAAATAACTTTAAAAAACACAACATTTTTATCTTAGGCTTCGCGACTAATAAAAAAAATTATTTTTAAATTTATCTGTAAAATATATAGAAAAAGTATTAATGTATTCCTGTAGAAAATTAAATAATCTTTAATTTTCATAATACATAAAAATCGAAAAAATGGCATTTAATGGTATTTTTTGAAGAAAAACCATTATGAGTTTCAAGTAAAGTACCATTTCCGTTTATCCGATTTACACCAAAATCTAATGGCTTCTACTCCTATTAGAATAGGGTAAAAATACAAGGTTTCAGAATTTTCTAAATGATAGTATTTGAGTTAGAGTGCAAACAAAATTCGTACACATACACACATACACACACACACACATACAGACATCATCGTGAAAATGTTAAAAATGGATTCTAGGGACCTTAAAACTTGGTCATTTACTAAAATCTCGATATTAGATTTTTAGCACGATCCCTATACCTCCCTTACCATTACCAAGGGTAGCGGGAGGTAAAAAGCTTAGTTTTAATACAACATCCCTACAGTAAAGTTCACATTATTAAAAAAAAAATCATGTGGCAACTGTGGGTTTTAAAGGTGGTGGCGTAGACCGTAGCTAGTGTAAGTGATAATGTTAATATACTGGACGTTTCTTTGAGAAAATTCAGTGTGTGAAAATGAACCAAAAGAAGATACGACTGAAGTGGGACATCACAATGAAGTCGATGAAATTAATTTGAATAAAATTTATTTACACGAACGTGCGCAGCAGATTGTGTTAAATATTTATAATAACTGCGTAGATTCATAATATTTTTGTTGTGAGAGTTCACCACTGTGTATAGCAGTGACAGCATTCACGGTCTTATTTATGAGTGGTGGAAATTTGGGTTTCTTTGTTAACTTAAGTGAGAGGCGTTCCAAAGGTTTATGGCGATCCTTAGGGTTTCGATGAGACAGAGTATATACATATATCGGTTAGAATTTCATTACAGCCTCGCGCTGTATCCCACCTCGGATGTAATGTAATATTACATTCAACTGGTTTCCTTCATGGCCTAAGCACTAAATAAAAATCTCTTCACCTGGGGCCTGGGACGGTAGGTGGGCGGGTGAAGTAAATTGAAAGTGGCTCTGATTTGGTGTGGAAAACATTCGCGGCCACATCTGAACGATGCGGTCTTGCACGAAATTGGATTTCGCAGTCGGCGAGGAACTGTCACGTTACTGCGGCCACCACCCGGGATATCATCAACGAGATGGAACCGAGGTGCGGTCACCAAAGTGTAAATAAATTCAACAAGAAAACTGAATTAAAGTTGCACCTACAAAAAAACAGGGGGAACGAAAGAAAAAAGACCCGGACCATATTGTGGAGAGTTCTGTGTGGTGTGGTACAATTTGCACCCGGTTCTTAGTGGCCATTAAACTAGGATTGAAACATTTAAACTTTTAAAGAAAGCCGCAGCGTTGAAAGTTTCCCTCAAGGCGAATGCTGCCCGTAAGACTAAAGCAGCAGGTGATGCTGTTAACCAACTTTCCAATCTAATACTCAAATTTCATTCGTTTCATTTCTCTTTTTTCAATCGCAAATTTATTCATTCCTTTGGGAACATAAAAAGAATACACAAGAAATACATGAATTTCAAATAAAATCGATGCTATTTCTAAACATTTAATTTAAATGTTTCCAAGGAATGATTTTCAACGATGTTCCTTAAACTGTTACAATGTAAGGACCACTTCATACTTACAGATTTTCTGATGATTTCTTTAAAAAATTACTATATGTTGTTACTATAAAATTATTGAATCAAGGAGTCTACGAAATAGTTTAATTTCAGATTAGTTTCGAGTCTTATTTATGTATCCGTCATTTAATATTGGGTTACATGCTTTTATTATAGTCGTCGTCAAGTAAGTATGGACTGAAGCTCAACTTTTTTCCTTCTCCGCACCTTGTCCCTTGCCCTACGGTGTTACCACTTCTTCATAATTTAGTATTTTCAACATGACCACTGGATTGACAATAGTGTAGAAATCTCCAGTTCATATCTATTTAACGGCAACTATAGTAATAGTATCTTTAATTCTATTAGGCATCGTATCCACAAGCCCTGCACATTCTTCTGTATTATCCCATATATCTTACAAGGTAGGTTTTACTGTATGCACTGGATTTTTACAAAGTTTTCATATTGTGGCAAAAATAGTCTCGGTTGCTAGTCACTCACTCGTCGTTTGGTCTACAATTTTTTAATTTAAGATTTAATTCTATATTTAAGCCCAAAGAATTTTATAGAAATTTTTAACCATTTCTGTAGGTTTTATAATTTTTTGAAAATATAAACCAACCGAATATTATGAATTTGGGTTCGTAATTAAAAAAAAAAAAAAACCTGGAACATTAAGACCTACCTTTATTTCTACGCAAAGGTGGTATTACTAATAAAGGTGATGTATGTAACCCAATATTAAATGGCGGAATAACTTGAATAACAAATTTTGTTTTCTTTTTCTCCAAAAATTCTTTCTTTGTGCATAGATAGGAAAGCAAATCTGAACATAAACGTTTCTGGTATACTGATGAGAGGTCAAAAGTGCAGAAATAAAATTAATCTATGTTTTGTAAATAAAATTGTGGATCCCTATCTTTCTGCAGTTTAGGAATCACTGATTGAATACAATCAGCGTTGTAATTGATTGAAACATCTTTACGGTCATAGTTTTCATTAAAAGTTTATTAATTTCTATGCGAAGCACATCGTTGGCTGAGAACAGGAAGAAAGACTAACAGGTGATGAAAACTTTCCTGTTTCCTCTCCGTAAATAAACTCGATTGATAAACTAAATAAGTATTTAATTCCGATTCCGCAGAGCAAGTACGCGAATCTAAAATGCAAATTGAGATTAGGCGGAAGGGGACAGACATTCTGAGTTTGTCTACCATCTACCTACATTACAAGCATCAAGTTTAAAGCTGTAGAGCAAACACGGACACACCTAAATCTATAGCCATCTGCTCTCAGCGAGGATTATCGGAAAGCAGATCAAATCCGAGGACGACAACGAAGGCTCGAATGCACTGGTCACTCACGGAGGGAAGAGGATTCTACTTGAGAAGCATTCGCAGATTGTGTCACTCAGGTGAATCTCTCCGATGATTGTCTCTGCGCTTCTGCTCCTGACGGGAGGAGGGGAGGGGTTCTTTAATCCTGGCACCGTATTTAATATCCGGAGTTTCGCGCGACAGCCGATGTCTCGCCTTCCTTTGTGCTCACGACACCAACCAAAGAGATTCTACCTTTGCTCGCAAACACGATACACCGATTGGAAATCGAACGAAATAAAAATCTACTATAAAGCTCCATTCACACAGTGGATAATTATACAGAGGATATTATTTATCATAAATATAGTGTGCTTGAGTGTTTGGTTTCTGGTTGCGAATTATTTCGAAATTTAAATGTCACAAAAGCAACCTCTGTGGTGCACTCGCCACGCCAGTAGTATTTAAAGAATTATTACGGCATGTCGATATCTCTTTTCGTTCCCGAGATATTTGCGTTCAAAAATACACCCTAAAACACCCTAAAACACCCTATTTTTTGTACGACCAAAAAATGGGCCAAAATACAGACTTGGCGACTACACCAATCAATTCTTTGGGCAAAATCACATAGTGTACAAATTTTCAATTTTTTTGGATAACTGGCTCAGTTTATAAAAAGAAAAGTCTAAAAAGGGCCAAAATCTGAAAAAATCGCAAGAGTCTTTTGAGATTTTTGGTAATTTTTCAGACTTTTCTTTATATAAAATGATTCAGTTGTCAAAAAAATTGAAAATTCGTATATTTATGTACTTTTGCCCATAGAATTGAATGGTGATATCGCCAAGTTTGTATTTTGACCCATTTTTAGCTTATTTCCCAAAAATGGGTATTTTTAGGGTCCAGGTATCGTCATACGGATTTAAAATTTGGAATCAGCGCGTTGGAATGTTCTAAAAGTATATAAATTGAATTTTTGAAAATTTTGAAGGTTTTATGGGTAATAAGTCAGAAATGAGTACAAATACAAAAATTGAAATGGCTTTATTCGATTGTACGGATAAAACTAAACAAGTATAGACATTTTGGGATTTGTTGAACGTTTGATTTAATTTAATATATTCAAATAATTCTTGCAGTTACTACCTTGTTATTTTAGACCTGCGATAAGTTATGTCATCATCATTAACGATATCGTGTGTAAAAGCAGATTGGCACACCCATCAATAAGTAATATGATGTGATGAAATATTTTTTTGGCTTATATTGTGGACCTCAGGCTTGGTAGAAGTTTTTAGAATGTTTTTGAACAAGATATATAAAATATTAATAAAATAAGAATCTGCAGTTTTTTGTTAAATAATTTTAAAACATAAAAATGACATTTAAATCAAAATTAGAAACATCGACTTTTAATTTACTTTATGTACAAAAATACTTACTGTAAATTAGTATTTGTTTCTCTCACAACAAACAAGTAGCCAAAATTTGAAAAAGCGTTTAAGTTCGACAAGTTTGCTCTGCAATCGAACCTTGGATTTACTCGCAATCAACAACTGTACGAAACATTCTTGTCGTAGTTTTTGGGAAATTTGTTAGTCGGTTCTTTGGTAGCGCACGGATAGTTCCATGTGTGTGTTGTCCTCCCTCAGATGTCCCTATCCTTGTTCCGTCCTGCTCAGCAGGACAAACACAGGGGTCGCAGATCCTGGCTACGGCAATCAACTCTAATCGATGCTGTAATCCATCACACAGGTCGGAGAGAAGCAAGAGTCGGGAATCTACACCCACACGTACACAAAGTGTAGATGTACGGTTTTTATGTCGCATGGACGCTTGTCTTGTGTCTGTAAGAGTAGAACGACAGACGTGCAGCAATTACGACGGAAGCTAGGATGTCCGCCTTGTTTACGAACAGGGTTTTTGCTATTAATTGTTCTTTACATATTTACTATTCTTATCTTTATAAAGACTCAAAAATAGAATTCACAACAAGTCATCTACGAATAGTTATCAGAGAAGTATGTGCGCATCACTTTTTAATATTATACAGGGTAAAAAAAATAATCAGTGACAGAACTCACCAAGAGCAACTGTATTTCTTAGTAACTTTTTTTGTAAACCTTCTAGATATTGTATTAAAGTGTCACAAATTTTATCCAACATCGACTCATATTATACTGAATACTGGTTACTATGGTTATTTGATATAACTATACTCGCTGTCAAATAAGTATGGACTGATTCTCATTTTTTTTCCTTTCTCCACACTCTATCCCTTGCGCTGAGGTGTTGCCGCTTCTTTATAACTTAGCATTTTCAACACGACCAATGGAATTGGCAACAGTGTAGAAATCTCCAGTTCATATTTATTCGACCGGCAAGAATAATGTACAATATTATTCACTCCGTGAGAGAATATTACTAATTTTAGCGTTTTTACCTTCCGTTACCTTATGGTAAGGAAAGTATTGTCTTTGGTCAAAAAATTCGTTGGTGAGTTTTCAATGAAGGGTCCCTAGAATACGATTTTACTATTTGTGTGTGTATGTGTATTCTAAAAATTATAATTCTTTCGCATTCCTCTTCTTTACATCCATATGAAGAGCTGATTTGATTTTGGTTATAATTGATCCACCGCAAGTACCCTTATTTGAAGTTTTTAACAGTTTTTCTTAAAAAAACGCAGTTAAATATTATTTTTTTTTTGAAACCGCAGGTCGATATCTCGTTTCGTTCTCGAGATATTTAGATTTAAAATTTTGCTCAAAACTGCCAATTTTTGGGTATTAACCCGAAAACGGGTTGAGATATGAATTTGGTGACATCACCATTCGATTCTACGGACAAAAATACATAAGTATACCAATTTTCATCATTTTTGTCCAACCGGTTCATTTTTTATGAATAAAAGTTTGAAAACCCCTGAAAATGGCCAAAATCTGAAAAAATCGTAAAGGGTACCCCTTAGATTTTTACGATTTTTGGCCATTTTCAGTTATTTTGCTTTAGAGATTGTATGCGGTGTTCAAAAATTCTGAAAATTGGTGTACTTATGTAATTTTGCCTGTAGAATCGAATGGTGTTGTCGCCAAATTCATGTCTCGGCCCATTTTTGAGTTATTTCCCAAAAATGGGCAATTTTGAGCAAAACTTTGAATGTAAATATCTCGAGAACGAAAAGAGATATCGACCTGCGGTTTCAAAATTTGAAATCAGCGCAAGTATCTAGAAACATAAAAATTAGATTTTTGAAAATTTTGAAGTTTTTATCTAAATGTGGGGTATATTGACTTTTGGGGCAATAATTCAAAAATGGGTAGAGTTATAAACTTGGTAGTAATATTATTTGATTGTAAAGAGAATGTTACGTAAGTGTGCGCATTTTTAGAGTATTTATATATGAGTATACATAATGTATATTCTGTTGGATTTATAAAATCTTTTCCAAGGAACTTTCTGTATGGAATTTGTAATTAATTGTATTATGTTCGTGTTAAAATTTCATTGGATATATAGATTTTTTTCCAATGAGCTTTTGGTATGGGATTTGTACAAAATACGTCAAATTAACGGAAGGTCTTGTGCTGGCCACAAAAGATTTTTTTTAATATAAATAAATAAATATATAATAAGTTTACACTCAAACCTATTTTCTGTTCCGGTTGGCAATTACATTTCTAGACAATTGTCAATTTTAAAGTAAATATAATTGTTAGAAGACCTACTATTGAAATGAAGTAATAATATAAGAAAATGTCAATCACTATTACTAACAATCAAATAAAAAATTAAATGCTCCTAATAAATTATGGTAGATGATGTTCATATTAAAGAATATTATTCCTCAGTTAAACTCGGCTAAACTTTTCCTTTCGTAACTAATATATTACATTCCACACTCGTATTTAATAAATAATTATTATTACCTGCCTTTGGAATCCATGGTTGACTAATAAGCGGCTAAACTCTATTTTGTTATTTTTATACATCAAAGTTGCTAACCTAAACTAGACAGTAGTAACAAATGAGCATTGCTATCAGCTTTCAATTAATTTCGGTAGCAGTTCAAAAGAGTCCCAAGCAGGATAGACAATCCAAAATTTGCTAAATAAGAGACAAAATTTCAAAATATTTATTAATTTAAAATTTCTTCTCAGTCCTACTAAATTTTTCTCTTGCTACAGGCCAGTCGGATTTCTACTTTATTTTAAATTTCTTTACGAACATTGTATGTAAGTACCTTCTACATTATTAACTACTTTATTACATTATTGGTTTTTAAATTAAATTGGTGGAATAGTATGAAAAAGCAAAAATTAACTAAGGTAATCCTTAAGAAGACGATTAATATGCATAGCATTCCTGTCCGAAGAATGTCCGGTATTCCAAATGAAGAATAAAATATCCTTTAATAATATTCTAAGATATAACGGCCAGATTATAAAGCAGTAGAGCAAAAACTCCCCCATATATAATACAAAAGAAAATATCGAGTAGAAATTCCTTCCGACTTTATTAAACATGCCTGTCCGTTACATGCTGATAGGGGTTTCAATTAACCTTTATTAGGTAGCCACCTATATAAAAACCCTTCTCTTTATATTGCACATCAAGTTGGCTAGGATTGCGAATTATATTTCGCAGATACCTCCATAATCATCAAACACAATATCTCGATTATATCTCAAGCAACATGTACGCTGTACTGAAATTAATCCATTCATGCAACTTGCGACAGAAATCCATCTAGCGAATGCGGTTTGCGGTGCAAAACTGCAAATCGCCAAGTTTCAGATGAACTCAACTTGGAATTGATGGGAAGAAAGCATGTTCTATTAACTGCCCCTATGTATGAATATCGCCAAGGGTTTAATTGGGGGAGAAAAAACATAGTTGGTTAATGTAAATCGCTCCCTCGGTCCAGGGTGTAAAGTCATTTTACTTATGCGTTAATTTTATGATTATTTCTTCTTATATCAACGAATAAAGCTAACTACTAATGCGTTATGAGATGGGACTAAAACAAATAGAAATGATTTTATTTTTTGATGAATTGTAGTTTGGGTAGATCTAAGTGTTATTACGCCCAAAGGAACATTTATATACAGGGTGTTTCTAAATCTGTCACAAATTTTAGGGTATATGCGAGTAGTACTAATCAAGCTTTTAAAGAGCCTGCGTGGTGCACTCGCCTACGCAGCTAAAGTGCCGTTTTGAAACATAGAAGTTACTGCAAAACACTCTAAAATCACGTATTTCGTTAAGAAAACGCTTTCTGAAGCGATTTGGAGACATTTTATGAAAAACAGTTTTGAAAGAAATTGAAAAAGATTCTATAAATCCAATAAAATTATAATACGAACGTACACTATGTACATTACATTTGACACTGATATCTGTCAATTAGATTACAATTATTTGAATATATCAGCTGTTTCCTTGATTATAGTAAGACTGGCTGATTTATGAAAGTTAATCCCCTTATAATTCTTCAACTCTATATCTACTGTAATTGAAAGGAAATGTATAATCAAACCGTATGGACAATAAGATATCCTTTCATATTGATATTCACATAAAATGTCGAAAAACGATATTTAACTGCGTTTTTTCAAGAAAAACTGTTAAGAACTTCAAATAAGGGAACTTCCGGTTGGCCAACTATAGTCAAAATCTAATCAGCTCTTCATATAGATGTAAAAAAAGAGGAATACGAAAGAATTATAATTTTTAGAATTGCAGTATTGCAACTTCGGTTTCACGAGCAATATCTTCAATTATTAATCATATCACGAGCTTATATTTAAAGAGAGAATATAATGAATTTTTGTTAAAATTAACTGTAAATGTTGTAAAAATCCCTTAGTAACGAATGTAAATAAGGTGATAATTTCTTTGTTTTTTATCGCTGTGATAGCCATGTAACTAGGGAAATTCTGAATGTTGATTGGCGGAATACATGTCACGTGACTAATGAATTATATTCGCACACATATAAAGACATCATCGTAAAACTAGTATAATTGTATTCTAGGAACCCTAAAACGTGTTTATTCAATAAAAAGTCACCACAGATTTTTTTGGCAAAGACAATACCTTCCTTACCTAAAAGTAAGAATGGTCTTCATATTTTTCTACCTAATTCCTTTGAAAAGTAACCTAACTATAAAATTTCCCCTCTATTTTCAGACTCGGAAACCTGAAAGCGATCTTGTCAAGTGTCTTACGTACTCACCGGCTTATGTTTATTAAATTGTTAAAAATATAGAGTTAAGAGTAAGGAAAAAGGATTTCTTTCTTCGAATAACTAAACATGCTTCGTGAATTGAACTATACTCGTAGAAGAAATATGGCAATAATGTCGTTTGGTGTAAAGGTATTAACAGTAATAATGAAGTAAGTGGTGGTAAAGCAGAAGTACGGGTTTTTGCCGTCAAGCCGCGTCCATGAACCCATTAGCAGGAGCCTCGGAGCCACAGGCCGTATGAATCTCATCGGCCGCGCCGCGTTCTTCTCGTACACGATTATGATTACATTGTGAGCAGTTACGGGGCACTTGTTTTAACGAGCCAACTAACAATATTGACGCAATAACTGCGGCAGTTCATCGCGACGGCCCATAAACGCAATGCTTGCGCGCGCGCACCTCGTTAAAGAATAATGAACGATGTGTCCTGCGCATTCATTAAACGCGTGTTGTGATGAACTATCGTGAAAAAATACACAACCGCTGTTGCTCGTGCTGTTGTTCTTTGCTCATCCCTGCTTTTATTTTCCTGATAATAATGCGGGTGATGTGGTTTTATCATGTTTTGGGGCTTTCATTATGACTCTAACGATTTTTATTGTCGCTGGAATAACTCGAATGTAATTATAAATTTCATCACACAATCAGGAAAATTCTGTATTTATATTAGGGCTAGGACTTAGAACTGGGTATTTAGTTGAAAGGAAAACACCCACCCACCCGGACCAAATGGAATACGGGTCGGAGTTGATTCTTCATTTGTAGGACCCATAAGAACCGTAGACCTGTAAGAACCGCATGACCAGTAAGAACCGTATAATCCGTAAGAACCACATTATCCGTAAGATTTGACGTTATGTGTGAATCGTACGACTGTCTATATTAAGGGCATACTTCACCGTACCGAGAATATACATACATACATATCTCATTATTACGTTTAAATACACACATTTAAATTATTCATAATGGTGTCTGTCTTACAGAGATTTTATTTACTTCTCCTATTATTTTACAAATTACTAACTTATCTTTTAAAACTAATTGTATTACGTTAAATGTTTAATTAAATAAATCAACTAAATTAAATAATTTTTTTTAAAGGTATAATTATTTAAACGAATAATTAGCAGCGCAATAATACGTTCTTACAGGTCTTGTAGGTCTTTCGGTTCTTATGGGTCTCATGGGTGAAGAATCGACTTCGTCCCGAATTCGCTGAAATACGACTGAGCGGGTATTCTATTGGATCCACCGGTATTCCAAGCACTAATTTATATACACTTGAAAAACAAGTGTAACAAATTTTGGAGACATATAGAACTGACCAAAATGACTAAAAAAAGCTTAATCAATATGGTCTGATCTTCAACTGATACCGAGAAAGACGCCATTTTGTATAAGAATCGAAAAAAAAAAGACTAGGAGAGTGATCGAACAAAATTTTATCTATGTCAATAGACTATGAAAAAATTATATGAACTATTTTTTCAATTTCTAATAGTTCCGAAGTTATTTGGAAATTAAATATTGGCCAAGGTCGCCATAACATTTTGTCTCAGTATATTTTTTTTTAAACAAAAGCACATTTAAGATGACATCCGAAAGGTAAACAAAAAGTCTCATTTAATCGAAGTCGTAACTCGTAACTATAGTTCTTGAGCCAGCAAAGGTAAACCCCGCAAAAACTCAATTTTTCACTGCCGTATATCTCGGAAACTCTTGAAGATCGCACCCATGTTGATTAAACATTTTAACTATATGTCGTCAAAATTGGTTACACAGGTTTTTAACTTCATGTATACACCGAAGAAAAGAAGTTCTGTCATTCGTAGAACATTTTAAGGGTTATAATAAATGAATGAGAAAGAAATCACTAAAAAGATGAATGGACAAAAGTCTTGGTCGTTAGTAAACAGGTCGTATAATTTATAGAAACCAAAGTTAATGTTGAAACATCAACGATTATGATGGTATTGATTAGAATCAAATTTTATTGGGCTATACAGGGTGTCTCAGGACGAGCTTACGCTATCTATATTTTAAATACTATTTAATATAATTTAACGAAATTTGGTATCTAAGGGTTATCCAACAGGCCCGTTTTAACTAAAATATTTTCAAAGCAGTAGCACTTCCGGTTTGACCGGAAATTGACCTCAACTTTCTTATTTTAAATGGAATACGCTATATTTTATTTTACCATTGAATGCAGCGGAAAATTTTACATATGAAGCAATAAAAACATTTTACTCATGATCAACTACTTCCGGCGTTATTCAACTTTTTTTGATTTTTTGTCTGAAATCCGGCACATTTTCAAAACTCTGTATATCGGGAACGAGATCGAATTTTTATAATCTGAAAAAAGTCTTTTATAAAGGAGACTTTAAGCTACATTATCCATAGAAGAATCCTCGATTATTTATAAAAATGTGACGGGTACGTTACACCAAAATTACAGTTGACAAACTTCAAAAAAGACAATTTTTTTAAACGGAACCCCCCGTTTTTTATTACATAAATGTATTCTACGGCAAAAAATAAGGGTACTTTATGTAACATGTCCTATGTTGAAAGTTGATAGAATTTCAGTAAATTAGAAAAACATGTAATCTGTGTATAATTATTTTATTAATACGGAGAAGTAAGCCATGGAAAAAACAAATAAATTCTAAATACAAAACTATGATTAATTTAATACATATTCAAACTGTATTTAGAATTTATTTGTTTTTTCCATGGCTTACTTATCCGTATTAATAAAATAATTATACACAGATTACATGTTTTTCTAATTTACTGAAATTCTATCAACTTTCAACATAGGACATGTTACATAAAGTACCCTTATTTTTTGCCGTAGAATACATTTATGTAATAAAAAACGGGGGGTTCCATTTAAAAAAATTGTCTTTTTTGAAGTTTGTCAACTGTAATTTTGGTGTAACGTACCCGTCACATTTTTATAAATAATCGAGGATTCTTCTATGGATAATGTAGCTTAAAGTCTCCTTTATAAAAGACTTTTTTCAGATTATAAAAAATCGATCTCGTTCCCGATATACAGAGTTTTGAAAATGTGCCGGATTTCAGACAAAAAATCAAAAAAAGTTGAATAACGCCGGAAGTAGTTGATCATGAGTAAAATGTTTTTATTGCTTCATATGTAAAATTTTCCGCTGCATTCAATGGTAAAATAAAATATAGCGTATTCCATTTAAAATAAGAAAGTTGAGGTCAATTTCCGGTCAAACCGGAAGTGCTACTGCTTTGAAAATATTTTAGTTAAAACGGGCATGTTGGATAACCCCTAGATACCAAATTTCGTTAAATTATATTAAATAGTATTTAAAATATAGATAGCGTAAGCTCGTCCTGAGACACCCTGTATATTATCTATGTGACTGCCGGAATTACATTCTAGGTATACGATTTATTTACTTTCATTTTTCGTGGTTTATAGCCTGTAACTAACATCGTTATTATAAATCAGATTATTTATAGTTTCCCTCACAGGAAGAGACCTCAGTCATTTAAATTACAACTCTCAGAAATGCAACTGATTTCGCTATATTTCATTATTATCCTTTAACTGGTGACGTGGTGTCATTCGCGACCCCATGAAACTAAAACTTTTACATATCTCGAATCAATTTTTTGACAATAATTTTAGTTTTTCTTTTTCATATTCTTCAGTAATTTAAAACTAACTAATTAGAGTCTAAGGCGAAATTTGATAATATACAATACACCAATAATAAATATATTTCATTTCTGTACGGTTACGTGTAAAAATGATTAAATCAAATTTTTAAAATCAGTTGAAAGTTGCATACAAATTTAACACTATTAAATTAGGTAACCCAAAGATAAAAATAAAAAATCAAGTTGGTAAATTATACAACATACGTTGATCTACGGGTCAGATTGATTTCTTAATCAGCTGATTATTAATCAACGGGATAGTGGTGAATTCGGCCGTTAAAATATATAAATAACAATAGATACCTACCTAGATGCTTATAAAAGCTTATACATGCAAAAATATAAAATTATAAATTCAGACTTAAGTCCTACGAGATCAAATTCGAAATTATATAAGCTTATATACATTGTTATTGGACGATTTACCTTAGTAATGATTGGTTCTTAGTTTTGTTCCCTTTCAACCGTGAATTCTCATCCTAATAAATATCCATTTTTCTCTCCTTCTCCTCAGAGTTGTCTGAACTGCTCTATTTTTGCTTTCTTGTGTTTGTACTACTAATGATGAGAACTTAGTTCTCGAAACACGTGTCTAGTATTATTTTTGGTATTAATAAGGTTAAGGGGTATTTTAACCATGTCAGCAGTTTCGGGTTAATATAAAAACAATTTAAATATCGCTTGCTGTTGTAGTAATTATTTTCTGAATGTAATGGAGATAGTGTGCATTGTAAACCTTGCTTTATGCTCGGCCACGTGTCGCCGCGGTTGCGTTGACGTCGCGACGGTGACACGCTTGGAAATTGGATGTCACTTGGAGGTGTGACGGCGGTGTTTTTCCTGCGCTCCGCGACAAATCAGCCAGAAACAAATGAGAGACACGGTTGCCGCCGGGCATCACGGTGCGATGATGAAAGACTCTCTCCCCCCACTACGTCCCCTAAACCCCCACATGAATCTACCCAACGTCGTGGACTTTGATTTTCACAGTCATTCCACACAGCACTTTTTCCTATGATCTCGTGAATTTCCTCGAGCTCTTTCTTCTGTCGAGATCATATCGTTGGATTGATACACCTTCTATATTTCTTATTATTTTATCCACCAGGATTCTTTTCATCATTATTCTAAGTGCACATTCAGATGGCTTTTCTGTTGCAATCTCGAATACACCACCTGTTTCATTTTAATTTCAAATTGTTCTCTGTGTTGTTCTTCAAAGCAAATGTAAATATGTCGTCTGTCGTTTTATTCTTAGCTCGTTTTCCACGGCTCATTATTGTTGATATTTTATAAAAAAAAAAAAATAAATCTGAACTTCTTTTTCACTATCTGGGGTCGATTTTTGGTTCGACTACTCGGTTTTAAGATCGGTACCACTAACCAAATTTGACAATCGATTCTAATACATGGTTTTAAAGGCCAATTCCAAGGACTCGGATAGTTATAAAACCGGGTTTTTAGGTGCACGATCACAGAATCATAATTAAGCCGGTTTTCATTTGCAACTAACAAATTATAAAACCTACGTACATGGTGACAAATTTCTACAAACTTCTTTCAATTAGTTTAAAATATGGATTTTAAACTTACAAAAACTGAATATGTTACTCAAGCATTGCGGCTTTTAATAAGGGGTTCCATAATCTTTATTAGTAATAGTAGTTGTAATTATATTAGGCATTATTCTGTTAGAATATGATGACAAGGTAGATTTTACTGTGTGCATTGGATTTTTACAAAGTTTTTTATATTGTGCAAAAAAATTGAATTTTTGGGTTCACAGTTTATTAGGCGTTTTCGAAAAGTCAGTCGGAGCTATCCAACAAATTTGTTCGATGACGTCACAGATACATCAGATCCATCCAATTATCGAAGCTCTTACGAACGCGTCAGCTCTGTGTATGATTTTGACATTTAAATCTAAGGATGTAGAAGAAGTTTAACTTTTTCTGAAAGGCCACTTGAATCATTTGTTTAGATTATTTCGATCAGAAATTGTTTCATTTGGTAATTTATTTGTCCGAAATATCTAATAAAGACTTCACAAAGTGCGAAATGCTATATTTTCTTCAAAACTAGCTATAGTGCTGCAATCTTCACAATAAGAAACATTTAAATAAATACATTTTCTGAAACACAAATGTTTACAATTGTAAATTTGCGGGCGCAATCTGTACTAACCCTGCACATTAACCAGCGTTGAAAATTTTTGATCGGATCGCTCGGTTTGACTGATCGGAGTGAGTTGACCAACACGTCAAATTAACCCGATTGAGTTTACGAACGCTTCAGATTGCATCGGATCAATCCGATCGACTTCACGAAAACACTTATTGAAAATGTAAGGCGGTCGAAATATTATAAGTCTGGGCTCGTATTTATCAAAAAAAATTTGTAAGCTAGACGGGCAGATATAGTTTTAACTTTATACACTTGTTTGCCGTCCCTCCAGACTACAACTGGTCATTTGATGTACTTATGAATAAGAGTTTATTTAATAGGAAAAATGTAATAATTTAATATTCGTTCGTGCAGATTCTCTGAGGTTGAATTTGTTGAATATAAAGGTTGATGTTATTAGTGCAAGTTGTATTTTAGTGCTTCCTCTGGCAAACTACGCCATTTGAAACAGATTGAAAGTTAGCGAAGCAGATTGTTCGGAAGAAAACACATGTAAATGGAATAGATCAGAGTGTATGCGCAGCGATAGAAGGACAGTGCTTGAGAGAGTTGCGGACGCTGCTCCTCCACGTACTTGTTACGAAGTTGTAACGGTACGAGTGTATTCATGAAACGGAATGGATGTACTCGGCGACCACAAACCTCCGGGACCTCGGGCGTCCGCAAGACATTCGCCAAGAATTCCTCCTGCAGCCATATTAGGATCGAGCGGCCAGAACTTTGCGCTTTGCTTCCATTGCCGACGTCTCCAACGCCCGGAAATAACTTACGTGCTGTTTGTTGGAAATGCGTTAAGACTAACGGCGATAAATAATCCCTCAGGCCGCCTTATCATCCCACCCGGACAAGGACGCGGACGTGAGACACTATTCTCCCTAACATTATAGTTTGTGGGATAAAACAGTAACAGTGAAAATTTTATTTTGTAGTCTACAGTACAGTATAGTTAATGATTTCAATTCTGACATCTATCCCGTAACTTCTGGATTACCTCAAGGATCTTAACTCGGACTTCTCCTTTTTATCTCTCGCTAAGAGAGGTATTGGATTCATGCTAAAAATCACATATTCAGGTTTTAGTGAATAAGCACATTTTAAGGTTCCTACAATCCAATTATAACATTTTTAGGATGATGTGTGTGTATATGTGTGTGTAGACTAAAGACCAATTTAACTACGAATTCCTTAATCCCACATTAATGGGAAGAGGTGAAAAGGTGTTGGTAATAATTGGACAACCGGAAGTAGTAGTTTCTTAAAAAAATCTTCTAAAAATTATTTTTTGGAAATTTATATTATTACAAATATTAAAGTACATTAAATTCTCTATCCGATACAATAAACGTTTTTATTATTTCTTCTATAGATTTTGAAATAGAGAATTATAAATATATAAAATAATCTCACAGCCCAAATAACTACATGGAGAACAGTTGAAAAATTAAAATGTTTGTAAATGAAAGAAAAATGTCAGTGTCAAAAATTTAGATATATTACTGAAGACTTTTCTGGGAAGTACATTTAATATTTCTTATTTTATTATTAATTAAATACCTATTTAAAATTAAAGATGCATATATTACATATACGTATCAGAAATCCCGCCAATCTCATCAATGAATTTAAAGAATTTCGAACATTCAGAAAAGTAGGAGGGTAGTATGTATAGAATAAATTAAAAAATATAAAAATATACTTATAATATATGTAATTAGAATTTTTGTATGTATAACAGAAATGGTAAATACAATATGAATTTATATAACCTAATATAGATATGCGAGAGGTTTTGTGCTGGTCACAACAGATTTTTATATTAATTATTAATAATATTAATCCCTGTTTTCAAAACTCTAAATTCATAATGCACGCTGATGATCTTAAATTATATAAAAAAAATGTTTCTTTGTCTGATTGTCTTATGCCCCATTGCACCACTAACACTTAAAATTTAGTTAGTCAATTCAATTTTACCCTGTAATTAAAATATTATTCAACAGAAATTAACATCAATTTATTTGGCTAACAGAATTAAACCATGTTTAACTTTTAAGAGTCGTAGGTACAACTGGACATTAGTCTCTTGTCTGTTGTATATAGAATGCGATAACTGTACAAATACATACACAGGTTAGGCAAAAATACATTTAAAAGCACGGATTTCACAACATAAGAGGATCTCTTTAATTTCCCAACCTGTTACATCAGGTTCTTATTTAAAGGAAAACTTTGTTACACTATCGCCACTATAAAAGCTATTACTAAAATTACCTTTCTTTGGAATGATAAATAATTTTAAATCATTTTTAATTCTCCACGATAACATTATATTTGAACGCTTTAGCCTTATTTTTTTTTTGTTAAAACAACTAGTGTTACTATAAATGTACTTTCACTAGTTTGCCCTGATGAAGCTGTAAGTGGTAGCGTGGCATCAGTAATTTATTCCATCTTGCATTATAGTTTGTAATGAGGGAAAAGATGGGATGGCTGTGAAGGTTGTTAATAAGAAGCGTGATAGTTTGGATTGGCGAGTAAAGTATGCAGATGTAATGTTGGTACATAGTTGGGAAGACGGGCTGGGATCTGTGCAATGCAGAGCGCTGGCCGGGCGCGGAGGCTTTGAAAGTTTATGCGGTTGACCCTCGTCGACTTGGAGCCGAAGCTCGGGCGCTTACCTCCAGCGCTTTGAATCGCGACGTAATGTTCCACACATAAGTTGCACAGCACACAGCAATGCAACCCCTACCCCTTACAACGCCGTCTTACTTGGAAATTAAACGCCCGAGGAATTCGAGCCTGGTCCCGTCTAATTTCCTTCTTGCGCCGGACCTAAGTTACAGAAGCGAATTCTTGTAGGTACCGCTGGACGCCGCGCAGATTAATGTGCGCTCATCCGAGATGCCGGGAGACATGTCCTGCACATGCCTCTCTCTACAGCGGCATTGTGCCCTTACAATTTAATTACTTGTCCTAAGACGGAGGCTATATGCTGCAGGACAAACGGTCAGCGAGATGCTAGCACCTGCTTTGAACGTTCAACCTTATTAATTATATTGATTGCTGAGTACTATACGCACTGGATTTTTACAAAGTTTTTCATATTGTGCAAAAAGTAAAGGGTATAGGTAGAATATAAATACAGATTTTATTTCAATTTGGAGACTTGTCGCAATTAATGACGCCATTATTACTGCCAAGGTTTTGTTATAGAGATCAAATAGGATTTAATTTTCTAGTTTGATAGAAGGTAGAGTATGACAAGACTTTGGCTGTGTCCGATGTCACATTTTGGCATTTAGTTTTTTTAGGATTTAGATCTACTTCACATAAATATAACTCCGAATGACACACTAATGACATCCATTGATTTGTTTGGGAACACTTTAGAACAAAGAAAGTGAAATATACAATCTCAATTAATTTGATGCTTCAGATTAAATGTTAAATATTATATTTCATAAAATTAAGCTAGGAAGCTACTCTTTGACATTAAATATTTTGCAACGAACATAATTTGTTTAATAATTATTCGTCAACTTCAAAACATAGTGTGCTCCCTACAAAACCCTAAAATCTAATTCTTAAAATCCTAAATAATGACGTCATTTAGGGCATATAAATTTAGGATTTAGATATTACGGTGATAAAAGTGCAACATCGTCTTTGTCATGTTTGACATTTTGAAAGTTTTATTAGCAACAATTTCATTATTCGCTTATATCGCAAAAAGTATTAAATATAAAATAAGTCCTCTTTTAAAGAAATAATTAAAAACTGAATTATTCAAAATGTACATTATATTTTTAGGTTCATTATCGTTAAACCCGAATTTTAGCTGAGAAGGATGATTTAAAACAATTTTTTAAAGTATTACTACTGCTGTTAATAAGGCAGTTTCTGGGTCATAAACTGTTCCATTCACTTTTAAGTTAAAAAAAAAAGAAAACACGACGTAAAATTATAACCAACGTGAAATACTGTCTTATTGAACCCTGTTTATACCTACCTAAAAAATAACATCTGACATCAATAGAGAATACATTGAGACAGTCTCTAGTCTTCAAATTAATTAGAATCTGTATCCAGAAGTAGAATATAACCCTTCAATTTTTAGTTTTAGAATTTATTGTAAATATACTCCGGCCGAACTATTATAAGTCTAGGCTCGTATTTATGAAATATTGCATTGCGTCCTTACAATTTAATTATTTGTCGTAAAATGAGTTTGTACGCTGCAGGAGAATCGGTCAGCGAGAATTGGCACCTGATTTCAACCTTATTAATGATATTGATTGCCGAGTAATTGGGGGTGGCAAACTCGCGTTAGGTTACACTTAAACGTAATTTACGAGGAGCCCAAGGATAATAAAAAGCCGGGCATAATCCGGCGCGTACTACATTTAAAGCAGCCACTTTTCTTAAGCTGATTATGAGTGTAAATTGAGCAAAGTCTGCATTATTTATGGTGCTTGCATGTAGTGCTCCCGTTAACCTGATGCCTACGAGTAACTTCTCCCCAGAAAACTTTAAAAATTTTAAGTAATGAAGCCGAGGACTCGACTGCCAACGCCGACATTTTATATCGTCGTAACTTTGTAATAGACGCTGAATATTTTATGCACGTAAAAAAGTATTAAATTGCGTGTCATATACCTTTACCCCTCAATTGTTTTATAACTTGGGCGCAACTTGCCTGATTCCTTTTAAAAAGTTACAGTCCCGGGAATTCTTGAAAAAATTATTTACAAGCGCTTATTTTGTGCATTCAAGCGAGTTATTAATACAGAACAGCATGGTTTCTAGAGTAGGTGACCAGTCAACTCCAATCTTGTTGAGTTCACAGATTATACTTTTAACTATATAATATACAAGTAGATGCTGTATACACTGACTTCAGCAAGGCAAATGTAAAATAAATTACCTCATTTTAATAGATAAAGTTAAAATGTATGGCGTTCATGGCATCTAAGTCATAAACAACAATAGTTAGTTACAGGTAATAATTTTAATTCTGACATCTATGCCGTAACTTCTGGAGTACCTCAGGGTCTCACCTTGGACCTCTACTGTTTATATTATTAATTAATGATTTTAATTTCTGTTTTCCAAACCCTAAATTCATAATGTATGTTGATGAAATTGCTTTCTTTGACTGGTTGTCTTAGCCTTCAAGAAGGTCTTAACATACTAAATATTTATCTTAAGCAGAATGACTTATGCATCAACAATAGAAAATATTCTATTATCAAAGACTTAGGGATAATTTTAGATAATAGATTAATTTATGAAGTACATATTGACTGCGTAGTTAAAAAATACTTGTCGCCATTTCCGTTTTGTTGCATACGTATCGAATTTAACATTTCTTGTACACACAAATAATTCTAATTATATCCCTTCTTTCATTCTTCAAGGGATCTTGTCCTACTCTTCCAAAATGTTCATGATGGTTCCAATTCATTGACGGGTATTTCTAAGGATATATGTACTGTCAGTAATGTCAGTAAAACTATTGATTTTTGACACTGATATTTATATGTGATTACAAACATTTTAATTTGACAACTAGTTTCCTTAGTGTAGACTGGTCTGTTCGATTTATTGCAACAATTTTTTCTATATATTATATTTTCTATATCTCTAAATCTATAGATTATAATAAGAGTTTTAAATGTGTTAGATGGAGAATAAAAATTTTCAAAAAATAGTATTTAGAATATTTTATAAAGAAACTACTACTTATCCGTTGTCCAATTGTTATCAAAACCTTTTAATTCTTCCCATTAATATCAGATTGAGATATACGTAGTTAAATAGGTATTATAGTTTTTGAGGAATCGTCCTTCCAACATCCTGACACACACACACACACACACACACACACATCATTGTAAAAATATTATAATTGGATTTCTAATTCTATGTGAATATTCACTAAAATCTGAATATGCGATTTTTAGCATGAATCTAAAAAGGTATATAAAATGCTTGGATGTATATTGCGAGTTGGATTAAATCTTACACTCTTGTTCATTTATAATGTCAGATATCAAATGGCATCCCCAGAATTGTATTGACAACTGCATAATTTCTTTTTGATCACTCTGTATTTAGTTGCACTTTGTAATCATTTAAGAAGTTTATAAAAAACTCTTTATCAGTTTAAATTTCTTTTTCTGTTTTTAATTTTTACCATATTTGTTGTATGTAACATTTTTGTTATTAAATAAATAAATAAATGTGGACTCAGACGTTATTCGGGATTAATGGAGCGAAGTCGCGGGCAGCGAAACGGCTCGCGCGTCGCTGTCACTCAACGTTGCAGCTTTGAATATATTATTGCAGTGCAAATAGAAAAAGTGCTAAGTAAATTCAAGTACAACGGTACATAAAGCATTACAAGCACTCGCATTCGCTGTCATCGCACCGCATAAAAATGTAAAAGCATGTTGATATTGTAGAGCGGCCGCAAAAAACTGAATTATGAGCACAAAGCGAGCCAGGCGAACACAGATCACACTCTCGCCCTAAGTGGGCGATATTAAAAGCGTTAAGTAGTTGCCGAGTTGAAAAATACGCCGCACCGCACGGCACGGCTCTTAATTTCTATAAAAACTTCATCGCATAGCCCGGAGCAAGAGCAAGCTACGACAAATCGTATAAAGCATGATCATCATCATCATCTCGCTTTAAGGTTCATTTATCGCTGCACGGCCTGGAGTCCCCCGCTTCCTGTTTTCATTTCCCCGCGCAGGACGTCTTCGTCTTCCGGAGTTGTCACTCAGGATTTTTACAAGTCATGGACTTTTATAATCCACCATAAACATATCAGTTTCGTTTTACATATAAAAGGTTGGGTTGTCGGATTGTCTCCGGACCGGGGCGCTTATAAGCGTAACGCCGGCACGCGCTTTACGACACAAGCGAACAACATAAAAGTGGAGAGTGTGAGGCAGCGATGTTCGACGAGAAGAGAAATCTGGTCAGGAGTGAAGTGAAGTTTGCACGCGCCGTGGAAGGAAACCATTTTGAAGCAAACTGTCAAGCGAGCGGAGACA
This sequence comes from Ophonus ardosiacus, assembly GCA_943142095.1. Taxonomy (NCBI): domain Eukaryota; kingdom Metazoa; phylum Arthropoda; class Insecta; order Coleoptera; family Carabidae; genus Ophonus; species Ophonus ardosiacus. The sequence goes on from OW964824.1 coordinate 17,104,681, forward strand.
AATGAGCGAAACTTCCGCGTGTGCTTACATAAACAAGCGGGCTAAAAAGATGAAGAGTCGGAGGCCGCGTCAGATCACGGACAAAGTGTTCACCGTACCAACAACTCGGTAACGTTACATGAGTCAAGTAATGATTCGTACACGGCCGACATGAATTATTCAATGGCTCCGCTGTCGCTGTAAGGTGCACCATTGTCGCCACGGGGACGTGTCATTAAATAACGCAACGCAACGCAACGCTTGTTTTTGCCGTGACTGAGCGATCGCTGCTCCTGCCACGATAAATCGTACCGAGTGCAAAAAGCCAGTCTCTGTCCCTGTCCTGTATATTTGTATTTACGGTAGGGTGCACGCCACCGTAACGCCGTAACAAATAGCTAATGAAAATGTTTGCGAGGGACTTCTGGACGACGCTAACAAAGCCAAGTCATTGGACACCAGACGTCACGCTAAAGCCCACCGTACACTTTTCTACAAGCACAAATCATAGCTACTTCTCCCAAGCACAAGGGGGCATCCACAAAGCGCTGACTCAATACTTGTACTGAAACGCACCCTGATAAATAATATTATAACAATTATTATCACTGCAATCTTTAAGAAGTTTTGTAAATTTCTGAAAGCAATTCTCATTGACCGTAAAATAAGTTCTACCTGAATAGTTGTCTCTACTACAGATAAATTGTATTGGCAAATATTGCCATCTACGTTGTTATATTACAAACTATGTACAGAGACATACATATTTTTACAGAAAATGTGTGTTAATGACTAAAATATATTTAGGAGCTATATCAACTCAACTCAAAATTTTCGACTTCCTGCACCTTTTGAGTACTATACACGTTTCTGGGTAGTCTGTAGGTATTTATATCACATTTAGCGAGTCTAGCTTGTTATATATAAGACATAAAATAGCAGTTGACGATTATTTTTAGAAATATATTACGAACAAGAATGAGAAAGACTTAGTTTTTTTGAAAAATATTAGTAATATTGTGAGAACATGGTACAGAAATAACTATACGGCGTCTATGTACCAGAATTAAAAGCTGTTTTTAGTTTACTTTATATTGCCTAGTGTGTAAGAGTTATTTACGAACTAAGGCAGGAAGAATATTTTCCTGCGTAAGGGCATTTTAGAAGAATGAGCGAGTGCGTTCAATTGCGCGAATGCGTGGAAGACGGTTTCACGCAAGTGGTTTGTACAATATGTTTTGTACGAGCTCTGGTATTTAAAAAAAATATATATTATTAATTCAAAATCTTTATTTTAAAGCGAATACAAAAATACGTATGGGCAATGACCATTTGTTTCAATAGAAATATTTGTTTCATTTGACATTTGTATTTATTGGAAGAATTTACTCCTATTTGTTGCAATCATAATACGAAAAACGATTAAGAAAATTAATATTTCTACATTTTCGTAATTTAGTGCTTTGAAATATTGATAAATTCAGTCTTGTAAAATATGGACAGGCCCAGGTAATAAATTCATTTTGCTTTTATTTTGTTGCGTAAGGTCAAGGAGTTCACATTATATTGTTTAAAAGTGGTACATTTATGTAATATTTTTTTCGGATAATAAAGAATTATTAATTTTGTCATAAATCTCTAAATAAACATGTGTTACTAATACTGTTTATTGTTTTAGTACCAAACATATTAAATACATAAGACATGTTAATTTTCAACCAAAAATTATCCTTTATCCCAAAACATGATAGGGTTATATTTACCCCATCTTACTCTTTACGTAATAAAACTCTACCTTACGGACGCCGGGTTAACTCAGATGGTTACAGTGTTACAGCGTTACTCCAGCAAAATAAAGACTCGGATTCAAATCTCGGTGACTGACTTGAACTTTCCAAAATTTATTTCAAATATATAGACTGTTAACTGTTAGTTATAATTATTATCTTTTTAAAACTTTACAATTATCACTATATATAATACGTATATTCCTTTCTGTCTCGGCGAGGTTAGTAAGATATCTCTCGAACGACGTCCTCTGTGGACGAAGCTTAAGTTGGTGTGGGCTGGTCTTTCGGAAGGAAGGAATTGCCGGTGTCACCGGGACCAAGAGAAATGACCAGGCCGAAAGAAAGAGCGGAGCGCGCGGCCGCTTCAGGTAAAACGCTGCCAAGTCTGTGAATTGCAGCCATTACTCTCCATCTCGTCCGGTTTATCATGGCTCGGCGGAGACCGACACCGCCGCCATACCACCGCCCCCGCCCTCCGCGCTAAATGAAGAGTTATGGTTTCGAATCAGTGAGCCAAAGAGGATGCTAAGTGGGAGCACAGACTTGACTGATTCAGACGGTGATGACATGTACTGGACACCGCACCATTCATTCTCAAACTGTGGAAGACACTGGTTTGCATTTAAAATTGGGGATACTCAACATGGTGGTTTTAGCCGTCTCACATTTATATCGTATATTAATTGAAACACCATTGGAATTGCAGTTTTCATTCCCATAAGAAATTATTTCAAACAAAAATAGCATTTTTGCACATTCGGTTTTTTTAATGTTTACCGATAGGATTTCCAAGGCAGTAGGCTTTATTTAATAATCGGTAAGTGATGTGAATCATAATAATAAAAATCTGTTGTGGCCAGCCGTCAATTCGATGTATTTTGTACAAATCCCATATACCAAAAGGACCTTGGAACAGTTTCTATATAGTATCATGTAAAATCGAACACGAACACATACTATTTTTTACAAATTCCATACCAAAAGTTAATTTCAAAAGGTTCTATAAATCCAATAAAATTATCACATAAACATACACTAAGTAAAATGCACTTGACACTTCATTCTTTTTGCTTCAGCTTTCCCCTATTTTATTATGGGTCGCTGTTTCCTCTTCTCTTCCACTCATTCCTGTCCAACGCATCTTCTTCACACAGTCCTTCCTTTCTCAAGTCTTCTGCGATACAGTCCTTCCATCTTCTCTTTGGCCTTTCACTGCATGTCACTTGCGAAGAACACAATGACATACCAATGTTTGATCCTATACTTTCCATATTTGGTTTTGTACTTGCAACAGACATCTGTCAATTAGAATTTTTTTAATGTATCAGCTGTTTCCATGATAAATAGCAAAGCTGACTAATTTTTGAAAATTAATTTCTTTATAATGCTTTAACTCTACATCTATTGAATCTGAAGGAAAATGTATAATCAAACCATATAGAGAAGAGTATTTTCTTTAGTAGAACAGAAAAACTGTTAAAAACTTCAAATAAGGGTACTTGCGGTGGATCAATTATAACCAAAATGTAATCAACTCTTCATATGGATGTACAGAAGAGGAATACGAAAGAATTATAATTGTTAGAATTGTAGTATTGGAGTTATCGTCGGAGAAAAATTTGTCACACACGGACACATATACACACACACGCACACACAGACACACACACACATATACATACAGACATCATCTTAAAAATAGTAAATTCATATTGTAGGGACCCTAAAACGTGATTATTCATTAAAAAGTCACCACCGAATTTTTTGACCAAAGACAATACCTTCCTTACCTAAAGGTGACGGAAGGTAAAAATAAATAGAAACAACGATCAAAGCTTACGTATTTTAAAAATGACAACCAAAATTTTTTAATATGTCAAAACAATTTTCCAATCTCCTATTTTTAATTTTGTGCGTCGATCGTGCAAAAAACGTAATAAGCATTGCAGTTGGTAAATGCTCTTTTACAGGTATCGGATATACAATACGGGGCACCAATCTTGAGCTGAGGGGTAAGGGTGAGAAATGCTCATATTGTGATATTTCATAGACGCCGTCAAATAATAATTATTACAGTAACGTTGTGCGTCTAACTTATTTATGTACACTTATGATTCAAGTGTAAACAAGACAGGAACTGATACAGACACCAAGTGCACAGATCAACTGCCAATATAAGAAAGGCTGCGTAGCTTTAAAACTTATTTGGGCAACAATGTTATTTTAGGTACGCGGAAAGTAAATTAATTGTATTTCACGTGGATTTAAACGGGGCGCATATACTAGACAGTGATTTGTGCTAATATATTTTCTGTAGTTCATTTTTCGTGTCCTGGACTGTATTTGAGATGTCGACTTTGTCTCGATCTTCAAAATCATTCTCAACTGGTAGAAAGCGCTTATTACCCTTGATACTTAAATAACTATTACGTTAAAGGAACAGTAAAATTCTTTTACTATACAAAATAAGACAGGATATACATACAATGCTTGTCGTCATTTTAACAGAGCAAGCAGTCGCAGATATGTGCCGCCATCTCATAATTACGATATTTAAAATTTTATTGTTGGACTCAACAGAAGAGTAAATTTTTTGTACCATACCTCCATCGGTCTTCTAAGCGTAAGTAAATAAACAATAAATAAACAATTCTGTAGAAAAGGAAGATAATGATTATAGAGCTTTGAAAGTTCGTGAACCACTGCAATGGCGATACCGGGTTGCGTGATATGTCGACAGGAAACGAGCAATCGCGTAGCCGCGTGCCGAGGTGTTGCTCGCGTGCTTAATAAACGGCTTCCTCGTTGCCAGCCAGCCAGCAATCACGACAGCCGACACGAGACAATAAGAGGACATCTTGACCGGAAGGAAGCCGAATTTCAAGCGGAGCACAGCTTTAATCGAGTTAAACTCTGACGACGTGTAATTTTCCGGATTATGGTTTATATTCTTATAATTATCGGCGCGTCAGTCGAGTCGCAGGCGCGCTTGCCTCGCACGTTAATCTAATTCTCTATGAGAGAAGCAGGAGCATGGAGTAGGGGGGGCAGTCCAGCAGCAGTAGATTTAATTTGTGTGAGCTGCTTGCTGCTTTTCATAACTTCAATCGTCTTTTGCTTTTAATGTTTTTAAGCGCGGAAAAGTGAATTTATCAAGCGCACACCGGCCGAGCGAGCAATAACAGAACGGTTCCGCTCGCGGAAGGTTTTGAATCGGAATTTATAAGCAGAATTAATTAGACTAAAAACCACTGCAGCCTTGCCTTCTCTGCTCGTCTCGTGCTCGTGCACCGAAAGCCCGCGCCCGCGCGCCGTTTTAATTTACAAAAGCCAAACTTAATTCTTGTTCCGACTAAAGGAATAAAGAGAAATGGAAAGGAAAATTAAAAGCGATTCAGCCGGCGCTTTGATTCGGTTCAGCCTTCGTCGAGCGCGCAAATCCTTATTCTTCATGCAAAAAGCCACCGAAAGTCACCTATCGCTACTACTGCATCCAAGCCACTCTAAATATTCATGAGCCGTCCGACTACGACTGTTTTAATGCTACTTGACTCCACCACCACTCGTCTTCAACAATAACAAATTCAAATCACCGCTCAACTGAACAAATGTCTCATCACTCATCCCTCTTGTATCATTAAATAGTTGATCATTGGATAGTTGAATCTGACAGTGACAATGTTTCTTCAGCTACATACGAGGTGTGACAATAAAATAAAGAGATGCTTTTATTCACGATTAAAATTTCACCGTTCAGCAGTAGCCTTTGATTGAAGTGAACCGCTATCTTTTATTTTGTTGAAATCATGTTAGTGTCATTATGAATTTCTGTGTGAAACTTCAGAATTCCGCTACGAGTTGTTGTAGAAAGTTTATGGTAATGTGATAGTGTCTACTCAAGTTTTCGAAAAGATTAGAAAGTTTCGGAAATAGTTTTTTTCGAAATCCGAATGATTGGTTACGTGGATTGTATTCGTTAACCAGGTATACTACACAGAGGTTTTGATAACCCTTAATGCACGGGTGAGAAGAAAAAGGGCTGAAATGTGAAACACAGCGTCTGTTAAGACATTTTTGACGAAACACAAAATCCCCCTGTTAGAATATCAACCTAGTGTCATATAAATTTATTTTATTCCTAAAATTAGAATCTGCGTTAAAAGGAACCAAATTTGAGTCCGAGATGCAGTTATAGAAAAACCGGCAGAGCTTATGAACAACCTGACAGAAAAGGCGCAGTACATATGATGATGATAAAACAAAATGATGATCGAAGAAATGCCCCCGTCCACACTGTATGTATCTGTATCAGGTATCATCCCTGACTTTTGGTGAGAACAGCCCCGATCCGATCATTATATAATTTTTGATATACACGCTTGATATAAAACTTATCTTGATACAGATCCAATGATCTGATACAAATGGGAATCTAGCTTAAGATATCTTCGACGAATGGAGTCCATTCGATTCTGCATGTTTTAAGTGTGTATGTAATGTGCAGAGGAGTTAGAGTTGGAGCTGTTATTGCTTGTGTATTGGCTTAGCTCGGTTTCGGATTTGGTCCGTTGTAATCCTGAGCCGTAACTTCGCTAAGTGTACACACATGCAGCCGTAGGTGGTCGGGCGACCGCCAAACTTTGACCACCGCCTCGTTCCAGAATTAATTCGGTTGGATTCAAACAGGATTATCCGAACTCAGGTGTGGTTATTGGGACGAGCTAACTTCTATCTCTTGACTTTCTAACAACTTCCAATCCAACGAGAAGGCTCTCCTTTCAAATAAAACGATTAGAATAGATTTGAAATTAAATGGAGCATGTGATAATGTCGGCATAACTCATATTTACTGTTTTTACGCGTCGTGGGGGATCTTGCTTTTCTGTACTATACGGTTAACATTGCGAACAACCCTCCGTTGAGATCCCAGCGTTGTTTGATGTTCTGATGCATCTCGCGCACTCCGAATCAATTTTAAGTGTACTCTTCTACTCTGCCACTTGTTTCTTGCTATTGTTTTGTGTCAACGTATGAGATCTGTTTTAAGGATCTCACAAAGAAGTCGCTCTTTTTATCCAGGCATCATCAAGTATGTTTTCTTACATGCTGCTCCGCTTATTATAATATATTATTAGAAATTTATATCGGGTGTTCATAAGTCTTTACGTAGCCTTTGAGTTGTGAAACGAAAGTCTGTCTAAAGCCTTAAACAAAAACTCATCCAAAATTAGGAAAATGCATCTTTTAGAACAACTTATTATTTTATTAAAATTGTATTACCTACAGTAGATGCTTAAAATGTTCATGAGCAAATATGTTGCGGCAAAATAGTTCAAAAAAACATTTCTATTTTACTTTAAGTTGAATTTGACTTAGGTATGTCAAACAATGACATATGTGATTACTAAGGCTCGAATTTTCCATCTCTGGATAAAGTATCAGTTAAATTAATTGTCAGACTTATTGAACATCCGATATATTTACTACAAACAAATTATAAACCACACATAAATGGTGGACCATTAATATTGGGTTACACCACCCTTATTAATAATAATAGTTTTAATCCTATTAGAAATTATATCCACAAGCCCTGTACAAGTGTACATTCTTCTGTTAGAGTATTGTCCTATATGTCTTGCAAGATAGATTTTACTGTAGGTACGCACTGGATTCTTATGACGTTGTAAAAAAGTAAAAGATCGTGCTAGAAGATAAATCAGGACTAGAAGTTGAAGTCATTTGGCCCACAGCTTTTGCAAGTTTTAAATTATATATATTTAAAGCAGTCGAAAGATATTTATAGAAAATTCTCATCATTTGTATAGGATTTATAATTTGTTGAACATGTAAGCCGCAACTATTATAAGCCTTGGTTTGTATGCCATTTGCGAATAAATTCCTGATGAATATACATATAGAGAAAAAGGGAACAATGTGTAAATAGTAAAGGATAAAGAGAATAAAAGTTAATGTAATGTTTTTCGTTGTGCGAGTAGTATTTGTTCGGCCTATTGTCGCATTGTGAACCAATATCGTTTCCTCTTCCTCTCGCAATAGAGCCGTGGAAGACGCGCCGCGGCGTTCCTTGAGTTGGGCCGTCGCAAAAACGCCAACGATCAAGCCATATGATAATTTAAGGGCACGCGAGCGTACGCTGCGTCCTTACGCGTAAATGTGACTTTCAATTTGCCGGAGCGCGGGATTATCTTGGCGTCGCCAGTCTAGGCGTCCCGACGCCGGCCGCTGTGCTCCGCGCACACCCTCCGCCCCGCCCCCCACCCCTGCGACGTGCTCGGATTTGGAAATATTTGTATAATTCTGCCCTGATTATCAGCCCTGCTTAATTCTGTGTGTTTTGCCCAGCCGATGAAATACGGTGGGACTAAGACTATCTTCCCGAGTGTTTTCTTCTCCGATTCATGTTTTTTTCACATAACACGATGTTGAGTATTCCACTCGTAGAATAAAAATTAATAGGGCTTTTTGTAAGCTACATCACACACGCACTAGCGAATTGCTTCCCAGAAATCATTGCTATATCAGCCAATACATTAATTACCAGATTAACTGCTTGACACACTTTCATAAACAGATATGTTTTTGCTGAAATTTTTTGTCGATTTTAAATCATACTACTACAGTAATAATTAATATATATATATAGTGTTCTATACGTAAGAATGTCGTTGCGCAATAACAAGTTTATAATTCTTGACGACATACGTAAATGAAATTGTCTCCTTTTGCAACACAGGTTATAGAATCTGTTCATAGAGGAATAGATTCTATGACCTGAGTGGCAAAAAGAGACTATTTTATTTACGTATGTCGATGAGAAACATAAACTTGCCATTGCGCAACGACATTCTTATGTGAAGACTACAAAAACTTAAGCTTTAACTATATGCTTGTGAGAAATTAGGAAATTATAGGTTGTCTCAAGATATATGCACATTTGTACCTGCGCCCTTCCCAGTGGGAGGCAGTTTAAATACATTAGAGAGGCAAAGAGAACTGGGACGTATTTATTAATTTTTTATTTTTTTGAAGTAATCAAATATTAATTTTCATGAAGTAAATTTTGCGACATTTTTATTGTTTAGTTGTTATAAAAATTTATTTAGTAACATTATTTTGACGAATAAAGCTAACAATTATTTTACAAAATGCATTTATATATAAATTTTTAATCGAAAAGAAAATTACGTATTTATAACAATTTATTGTCATTACAGTACCTATTAAAAATAATAATAGCTTTCATACAATTACTAAAAGAATGCAGTTTTAATACAAACAAAATTAGTTCACTTTTTATTTGTTTTGACTTCAGATCCAATACATATTATATGAGTACACAAAATTTTAATTTACAATCTTATGTTCCATCAATTTATTATATACACATATATAGAAAATTATAAAGTATAATTATTGTTTCGTCAATAAATATATACATTTAAATCTACAATTATGTTTCGTCAATAAGTAAGCGTTAAACAGTTAATATTAATCAGTGGTACATTATAATCATTTTCTGAAAATATATTTCTTTGAAAAATAATCATCCTTTTAAAATTTTCCTAATCCCAACCTGGTCAAATACCCTACAAAATATCCAGCTGTGAAGGGTCGGACCGCTACTTCACAAGTAATGGAATGTGCATATATCTTGAGACAGCATATACTACGTTACCTAACCTATAGTTTAGAGTATCGTCCATTCAAATATTTTCCGAAAACAAATGTGACACAATCATGTTAATGTGACATTGCATGTTATTTCATTAAGTGACGGAACTAGTGTAATTGCAACGCGATATGCTAAAAAGTGCGAGAACAGCATTTAATTACTTAAGATTGGACGGCAGTTAATTTTTCTTTATTAAGCGGTAGCAAATAGCAATTACACGATTCGGTGAAAGTGGAGGAAGGGTGAGGAATGAATAGAAGGCTATTTCCATGTCTTTCCATCGGAAAGAAGGATTTCACAAGCAGTCGAATGAAATATGTTTACGGCGGCATCCGTAAATCATTACCGAAAGTTTCCGTGGAAAAAATAGCGTGCGCCGGTCTTCTATTAATTCTTCCGTGAATCGAAGAAGATTTAAATTGTAGCCGGTACTCAGGCGGGCCATCTCCCGATTGGTTTTCAATGGCTCCCTCCAAAGGACGACTCTCAAAATGGAAAGTGCTTTACAATGATTTAACGATTTTAAATGGGGCATTACTTTTATTTTTTACGGCTCCGAATTACCGGAAAGTGTTTTATTTTCAATAATAAAAACAGTCTATCATCTTTTATGTTATGCCAGTCAAAAACTGAATTGTTTTTCCCAAGAAACGATTTGATAATAGGTGCGAAAAGTTTGAGCTTTCATCACTTATTACAATTTTTCACGGTGGAATATGAAAGAGAAGATTTTCCATAAATACAATTTAATCTTGGCAAAAACAATCATAATCCAAATATTGTAAATATAAGTTACTACTTTCTAGATTACCAAAGTTAAGTAAAACTGTTTTTTTTTTTGCAAAAAGTATCTTATTATAGTTATTCCATTTTACCGATTTCAAGATATTAAGTCTTTGCAGACTAATAACTAAATAATAACTGTATCTACACGAAAATATGATTCCCATACTAGCAGCAACCTACAAAATTAAAAAAAAAAAAAATATGAATGTATAATTCTCTTCATTAATACATACCGATAACGTTAGTAGTAGAAATCTATAAAAAGAAGTATTACCTTTTGCTTGCAAAAAGTGAAGCAATTACCTTAGGTATATTTATAAAAAATCCGTTGTGGCCAGCACAAAACCTTCAGTCAATTCAATGTATTTGTACAAATCAGATACCAAAAGTTCCTTGGAAAAGATTTTGTATATCCTGTAAAATTGTAACACGAACACACTATTTTTTACAAATTCCTTGTTGCAAGTTCCTTTAAAAAGGTTCTATAAATCCAATATAATTATAACACAAATGTACATTCTGTAAATTGTACTTCACACTTCCTCTTTCCTATACAACGCAGTTCTTCCTCTCTCAAATATTCTGCTACACAGTCCTTCCATTTTCTCTTTGGCCTTCCTCGTACTCCCGGCATTGAAACTGCAAGTCACTTGCGAAGGACACTCTGTCTCTTATGTTACTTTCTGATCCTATACTTTCCACTTTGGTTTTGCACTTGACACTGACATCTGTCAATTAGAATTTTTGAATATACATATCTGCTGTTTCCATAATTTTTGCAAAGCAGACTGATTTTTGAAAGTTAACCTCTCTTAATCTCTCTATAACTCTATCTATACTTATTGAATATGAAGGAAAATGTATAATCAAATCTTACAGAGAATAAAATTTTCTTTCATATTAATGATCATAAAATGTTGAAAAATGATATTTAACTGGGTTTTTTCCAGAAAAACTGTTAAGATCTTCAAATAAGGGTACTTACGGTTGACCAATTATAACCAAAATCTAATCAGCTCTTCATATGGTTGTAAAGAAGAGGAATACGAAAGAATCATAATTTTTAGAATTGTAGTTTTGGAGTTATCGTCGGAGAAAAATTTGTCACACACACACACACACGGACACACGGACACACACACAGACACACACACAGACACACACACGGACACACACACACATACAGACATCAATGTAAAATTAGTAAAATCGTATTCTAAGGATCTTAAAATGTGCTTATTCATTGAAAACTCACAACCGAATTTTTTGACCAAAAACAATACCTTCCTTTTAACGGAAGGTAAAAAAGAGAAGGAAAAGGTTTTGCTTCAAAATAAAATATTTTACTTTTTTCTAACAATCCTAGACGTTAATAGCTATTAAAGTTTTGCATTTAGTAATTAGTTTTGTATGCTGTCATTGCCGAAATCTGACAGCTCGCAGTTTCATTGATATTTTCTGTTGTCGCCTTCTTTTCTGCGACGCATTCTAATTAGAAAATATGTACATTTTCTCCTTGAAAGTATGACACGTGAGATATTAAAATTCTAGTGAAAATTCCAGCGCTGAAGGGCGAACGTGTGTAATTTAGGCTGACAATCTAAACACCTCAATGAGTGCTGTGCTGACTACCCCTTTGGCTTCGTCCTAATTTAAATCTTAATTAAAGATTTAATCCAAGGTATTTCACAAAATATTATCGTTTTTAAGAGAAATTATGCATAGTGTCATTAATTACGCGAGTGTCGTTGACGTTGTAACACCTTCTAATACCGTTTTAAGTACCGGAGCGTCTTATGACGTCGCGACGACGTCTACACCTTCCTTCGTTTACATGGGGTTCTCAATGCGAACTAAAATTGCAGCATGAAAATGAGGACCCACTCATAAATAACTTTTTCCTTTCGTCGCCTTTAGGCAAGGAAGATATTGTTTTCGATTGTGATTTTTTAAAAATAAGCATGTTTTAGAATCCCTAGAATACGATTTTATTATTTTTACTACGACATGTGTGTACGTGTATGTGTATATGACGATCGTTTCAGATCGCATAACTCCACTATCACAATTCCAAAAAGTGTAATTTTTTCGTATTTTCGTCAATCGAAAGTGTCCGCATTTGCAACATTTAAGTTTTTATTGAAAAACGCAGTTAAATATCATTTTTTTATGACATTTTATGTTATAATGTTTGGTATTCGCCATATAGTACTCATAAGGTTAGTATTGAACAAGTTCAACGTCGTTTTTTAAAATATCTTTGGATGAAAAAATTTTCGTCGTACCCTGAAAGGGGATGTGACCAACGTATGCTACTAGAAATGTTCTCTGTAGAGTCGATTGAAAACAGGCATACTCATATCGCTTTAGCTACATTATGCAATATTGTTGATAATAAAATAGATTGTCCGTACTTATTAAGTAAATTAACTTTTCACGTTCCCAGATCAACATCTCGTACACATAATACGTTTTATTTGCCATTGTGTCACTCTAATGTTCTAGTTAAGTCTCCTGTTTATGTAATGTGTTTTTTGTATAACAACATGTAATTTTGAATATCTCTTTTTCTCTTGTATCTGTTCATTTACTTGTATTGGGTTCATCCTGTTAAGTAATAAAGCATTATTATTATTATTATTATTATTATTATTATTATTATAAATATTAAAGAATATTTTATTCTCTATGTAAATTGACTGGATTTATTTCTTCATACACCGTGGAAATAGTAGTAGCAAATATTACTATTTGAAAAATGTCAGTGTCAAGTCAAGTACAATAATTTACATAATATTTTGGGTTGGCGATATAATTTTATTGCAAATACAATGAAATATGCTACAACGAAAACAACTGGGATTAAAACCTTGTTCCTACTAATATTTTTTCGTTCCAGCATTATTTTAAATAGAATCTTAACAGTTAAACGGACCGAAAACATCATCTCTACACTTTTTGAGTTAGTGTTCTGTGATACATCCATCAGTTGGAAGGCGTTTGTCCACCTTTTTACCTCTCGTTAAGAGAAATACTGGATTCTTGCTAAAAATAGCATATCCAGATTTTAGTGAATAAGCTCGTTTTAAGGTCCCTAGAATCCGATTATAACATTTTTCCAATAATGTCTGTGTGTGTATTTGTGGATGTATATATATATATATATATATATATATATATATATATATATATATATACAGGGTGTCTCAATAAGCTTGCTCAATATTGGTAACTTTTTTATTTGAAGAGATACAAGGTTAGTTAAATGAGCAAAATTGTGCCATTTTATATTAGAAAATTGGTCATGTAGACAAAATAAAAATTGTGTCAGCGGTTCCCAAAGTTTGGAACAAAATATATATTTTTTAAATGGAATTATATATTTTTTATTATCTTATTGGAAAGAGTATTTTTTTCTCTTTCCAATGAGGTAATGTTGTTTATGTACAATTTTTTCAAATAAACGAGTTATTTACGTTTAAAGATAAAAACTATCTTTTAGTTTATTTAGTCAAGTAAACCATGAAAACAATTGTCTTTCATAATTTTTTTATTTTATTAACTTACTTTACAGTAAAAACAAAACAATTAAAGAAAATATTCAAATTGAAAGCCATTTCGTACATTTCAGCTCTTTTGGAAAGAGAGCCGACCGTTCTGCGTAACTGGTGTCTAGATATAACTTTCCATATAGCAAGATCATATCGAATTTTTCTTCATTTGTAAAGTTATTAAACATTATTAAATACAGAGAACTTTACGGGAGAAATTATTAAACGTCAACCAAACAAAGAATCAATTGTTTCCATGGCTTACTTGGCTAAATAAACTAATAAAACGGTTTACAAAATTTTAATTTTTAACCGTAAATAACTCGTTTATTTGGAAAAATTGTACATAAACACATTACCTTATTGGAAATAGAAAAAAATACTCTTTCCAATAATATAATAAAAAATATATGGTTCCATTTAAAAAATATATATTTTGTCCCAAATTTTGAGAACTGCTGACACAATTTTTATTTTGTCTACCTGACCAATTTTCTAATGTAAAATGGCACAATTTTGCTCATTTAACCAACCTCGTATCTCTTCAAATAAAAAAGTTACCAATAGTGAGCAAGCTTATTGAGACACCCTATATATAACTAGAATTGTTTAAGGGTACCTGAAAAGTTAAATATAATATGTATTTATATAGCCTAATACGGAAATGGCGAGAGGCCTTGTGCTGGCCACAATGGATTTTTGAAAAAGGAATCTAAGTTTGATAAATTTACTCGAGATTTTTTCATTTGTTGTAGCATTTCCGTTCGTTCTAAAATCCAAATTTAATATTACAACTTCTTGTAGCATCCATTCGTTATAGTGTAATATAATTGACGGAAGATTATGGTGTTGGCTATATCATTTTAATATTATATGGCGTCTTTGAAGTATCCATACAAACTAATATATTTCAAGTATACACTACTACTCGTATTACTTTTAAATCACCTCTCATGCTCTTTAATCTACTGTCCCATTCTTATGCGTAACACACCCAACATCAAAGCAAATTTAACTACTTTTATAACGTTCTCCAATCTTGGTGCAATTTGTCCGTCTCCAGTGCCGAAATGCACGGGGTCTGTCGGCGTCAAGACGGTGATAAAGGCGTCGCGCACCTCTCGGAATGCGCCGGATGGCATTCTGGCTGTGCTTGCAGTGCTGCAGATATTATTACGATTATGATTATGAGAATGAGACACCACGAGGTGAATGCTAATGACGGTAAAATAGACGCACTGACGAACCAAGAAGATGGGTACGTTTATATAGACATTCTAATCGAGATTTATAATATACAATTTCGAATTTATGAGAACTGTTGAATAGATGCGAGACACCAATCTTGAGCTGACGGGCAAGAGAAAGAAATGCTCATATCGTAATTTTCCTTAGACGCCGTCTAATAATAATTATTACAAGAACTTTGTGTTTCTAACTTATTTGTGTACGGTTATGAACAAAACAGGAACTGATACAAACACCAATTGCACAGATCAACTGCAGATATTCGAAATGCTGTGTAGCTTTAAAACCTATTTGGACAACTATTATATGTTATATTAGGTATGTGGAAAGTAAATTAATTGTATTTCGTGTGGGTTAAAACGGAGCGCTAACATATTTTTCATAGTTCATCTTTCGTGTCCAGGACTGTACATGTTTAGAGGCTGATACAGGGTATTCGGTAAATAGACGGCCATCTCTAAGAATGGTAAAAGTCACTACCTTTAGTCAAAGTTTACTGTAAAATTTACCGATTGCCGTCTTGTAGGAACTATACGAGCCCTAACAACTATATGTTCGGACACTCGGTGATTTATGATAAATAGCTGTTTATATTAGTAATGCCATTATTAAATATCAATTGCTGTTACATGTATCTAAAAATAGATTTGTAATGAAGCTATTTAAGAAAAGACATAATAAATTTATCAAACCATTATCTTCTAATCTAATTTGTAAAAAAAAGTTCAAAATCAACTGATAACTGTTTGTTCGCACAATTCTGTCTCAATTCTTAAAAAGATATTAAAAACAAACTTTTGACACTCTTCAACTGCAAATGTATCCCATCCCATATATTTTCTTAAAATTCAGGTATTCAGGAATCCTCAGGCACTATTTCAGATTGTCATACTGTTTCAATAATATTAAAATCATGACTGATTGAAGACTAATCTAATATCATGATTTTCAAATTATTTTTTAGTTCTATGATAGTATGAAAAGAAGACGCTTCTACTGAAAAAAATAAAACTATTTCCTGCACTCAATTCTTGGATGAAAGGTATCAAGTTTGTTTCTAAAATTCTTTGATATTTCTCAGTATTGATGGTTCCTTCTATAAAGTATATTTATCCAAGTCCCTTTGCTGAGATACATCCCAATACATTATTCCTTGGAAAATTTAACTGTGCGTTTCATGCAATTTTAAATTTATTGCTAGTACCAGTGTCCCACAGGGCTCAAATCTTGGACCCCTTTTATTTATTTTGTTTATAAACGAACTTATCAATTCCTTCAGTTGCAATGACCTAGCATATGCTGAAGATATTAAATTGTACACTACCATAAATACACCTATTGATGCAGCTATATTACAATTAAATATTGATTTATTGGTTTCCTCGTGTATCCGTAATAATTTAGAATTAAATGTTGATAAATGTTGAGTAATTTCTTACACTCGGAGGAGGACCCGATTAATATTTCATATATTATGCTGAATAGTATATTAATTTGTCTATTAAGGACCTATCAGTTACATTTTGTAGTAATTTTATATTTACCGAACATATAAATAATATCTGTAATTATTTCATCAAATCTAGTAAATTTTATAATGAAAAATTCAATATTTTTCAATAACAAAAATATTCTGAAATCCTTAGATTATGCTTTCGTCTTAAATTAACTCTAGTATGAGTCCTTATTTGGTATCCCTCCTATAGATATCAAGATCAAATGTTAGAACAAATTCAACATATAATATTTTAAAGTGTCTATGTTGCAAAAAAATAAGGTTTATCCTGATAGAGGTAATGACCAGAATTCACTGCTACATCTTTGGCTGAGAGAAGGGAAACATCCAGTGCAAGGTTCCTTCGGAATCTTATTCAGAACAAGATTAATGCACCTTTCCACCTGTTTCAGGTGCAAATCTATGTTCCTCGTTTGGAGTCCTGGTACAAAAAGTCATTCCAGCTACCAAATTTTCGTAACGACTTATTGAAGAATGAGGTCATGCACGACTTTTTTTATAACTTTAATCGATAGAGTAATGAAAAATAATATACCCGTATTTTTTATTTTTCCTCAAATCGATCTTTAATCATGAAAAAATTGTAATTGAAAATGACATTCTTTAAAATGAGGCTGCTAGACCCCCGCTTCGTCCCTTGTCCAATGACGTCACAAAGTGAGAGGCACGACCATTTTGATTTTCACACTAATCTAAACATCAAAGTGACATTTAAAGATAACCTAAAATTTATGAAAGTAAATATGTCGATGGAACGTTGTTTCGTGCCAAAATAAAGAATAAAATAATATTCTGCAATATATTTAATGTCTCACATGCGTTTATAACCTTCTACCATATAATCTCAATAAAAAGTGAAGGAATCATTTGATGTAACGTGTAGATAACTTCACGCCAAATGAAAATTATATTTATAAAAATAAATAGAACGATGTTATATTAATATATTATAGCATATTCACATATGTAATCCTCAATTTATAGTTTATATTTATATATTTTTCTTTTAGAAATTGTGTCCATATAAAATGGCTGTTTGAAATGAGTCTGAACTTCGTTCGGAACGTTGTGACGACAAAACTTGACTGGTTTTTGCAACTTTTTAAAAATATCATACTTTAAAACGATTTTATACAACAAAAAATGTAAATAAAAAATAATTTAATCATACTGAACGATAAATTAGACTATCCTTCTTCGATTTAAATAGAAAAAAGGTGCAATTTTTTTTTTTTTGCATGATCTCATTCTCCTATTTTCATTTGTAATGTAGCTAAAAATCATTTTACTGATATTTTGTTAATGGTCTTAAATTTATTTGTCTTACTGTAAATTTACCTTGTAATTGATATTCTGTTGGGCAATAAATAAAATTATTATATTTACGATATGCCTCAGTTTTAGATTTTATAACTCGTTTGCGATAAGCTCCTACACAGAAATCAAACTTGTACTCATTCTTGAAAATTATATTATTACAGTCTCCTATTGTCCAAATAGTTCTTTCCTTTGCCCAAGCCACCCGTTTCTCTTTTTAAACGTTACTAGGTAATGATGTTTCTTTGGCCTAAAGAAACTCGCCATCAGATATCAAATTAAAGTACTCGCAGAGATGAATCAAATAGAGACGATTTAGAGAGGGGTAAATTTAGCTCCCGTGATAAAGTTAATAGAAACTTCAGCAG
Organism: Ophonus ardosiacus; assembly: GCA_943142095.1. Taxonomy (NCBI): domain Eukaryota; kingdom Metazoa; phylum Arthropoda; class Insecta; order Coleoptera; family Carabidae; genus Ophonus; species Ophonus ardosiacus. The sequence goes on from OW964824.1 coordinate 17,122,932, forward strand.
GTAGTAAACATCTGGCAACCTGGTTGTCTGTAAATGCATCTGAAGGGCGGTTTGTTTAATTTGCGGGGGTGGGCGGCGTGTTTGCCGTTCTCCGTCTCCGCCCCCAGCAGTAACCTGTAGACATGCGGTGTGTAGATACTCGTACGTGTAACTTGTCAAATGCTGTTTGCAAACGTGTTCTAGTGCCATGCCGTACGTGGCGCAGAGTGCTGCCTGTGACGCCCTACCCCGTAATTACTGTCGACGGAGCAAGCCTTCCGGCTCTGGATGCTCTTCAGTGGCGGAGAACACTGGGCACTTCAGATGGACACGATGTCCGCAAAATTAATCACATGATTAAAGTTATTAAAATATCCTTCTTCGTCTATATCGTCTATCACTCAGGGGAAAAAAAAATAGATTAATTAAATTATATATCCTTCTTGTGGACTCTCAAAAAGTGGTAGAAATTACCCATTGCCTTATATTGGATTTGCGACCATCAGCTTTTATACTAGTGCTCGGAATACCGGTGAATCTAAAAGACCACCCGCTCATCCGTATTTCAGTGAATACGGGTCGGAGTTGATTCTTCACTCTTAAGATTCGTAAGACCCATAAGAACCGCAAACCCGTATTACCCGTTCTTACACGGTTCTTACGTGGTTCCCGAAAGAACCGTATCATCCGTAAAACGTATTATTTTATTGCTAATTATGTGTTTGAATAATCATACCGTTGAAAAACAATTTCATTTAACTCAGTTGATTTATTTGATTAAATATTTCACATAATACAATTGGTTTTAAAAGGTAAATTGGTAATTTGTACAATAATAGGACAAGTAAAAAATTTTGATTTATAAGACAGACACCATTATGAATAATATAAATGCAATAATAAGATATTTATCTTGTCGGTGCGGTGAAGAATGCCCCTTAGGCCTGTTCTACAATAAGTCGTTTGTCGGTGTCGGATGTCGTACGCATGCGCACTACGCAGAAATTTGGCGGTAGACGTTGTCGGCTGTCGGAGTCGGAACGCAGGTTGGTCATTTCCCATCTTTCTCCGACAACGACATTGAAGGTCACAACAACAGAAAATTGAAAATGGACGAAATGACGTTAGATGAAATAATATTATATTATGTACTAGAAAATAAATAAATTATACAAAGATTTAAAAAGAAAAAAAGTTATTTGGGTCCAAATAATAATCGTAATTTGTTTCAAATCCTAACCTTAGTGTAAGAGCAAGTTTATTTTCAGTTGGAAATGGTTTTCTACGACTTGTTTTCTGTAATCTTGGTTTCAGAATATCATGCAAGTGATCAAATTGTGATACAGACATTCCCGTAAATTAAAAAAATTCTTCGTGATCACTTGACTTGAAATATGAAAATAATTTTCTGTATTCTGATAGACAGTGGAGCAGAGAGTTAATGCAATAAATAATGATGTTTCCCCTACTTCAAATATGATTTTCACTATCTGAAAGTTTGTTGTGGGACGCCACTGGAGCGTCTTAACCTGGGGAACGCTGCAGTGTGTTAAAAACACACATATTCCAGAAACTGCTACGATTACACCGCTTGTGTTTGTCGGAGATAACCAACAGAGCGCTTGCAGAATGTTATTCTCTTATTTATCTTGCACTTCATATTTAATGCGTTGACTAGACGTAATTACAATGCTTACACTAGGTGCTCATTTTATTTCTAATTATGCGATTCTTACCGTGTTTTCGGGTTCATTTCGTAGTCTATTAGCATTTAGATTATTTTGATAAGCAGTTTCCTTATTGTATGTTCTTATAAGAAATGGAACATATGTCCGACAGAAGTGTTATGAATTTGATAAGCGTCATTTTCCAAGAACACACTGACATGAATCTATCAATAATATTTAGCATATTTCATTCAATATTTACGGTTAAATAAACAATTTTTTCTACAAATATTTTACTATTTATTGTGCTAATTCGTATGTATATACGTACTCTGCTCTTTTTATCTTCATTAATAAAAATTATTTACTTGAACAAAGAGAAGAAACGAAATTCGATTCCAGAAACGCAAACCGGGTGAGTTGTTAAGTTTATTCTGAATGGGATACGGGTAGTCTCGGATTCGAAACCGATATCCGATAAGTTGAACATTTAAATAACCGGAATAAATATCTTTTTTTGAAACCGAAGGGAAATTACTATTTTCGCGCCTAAAATGCAGAGCGAAGGTCGTATTTCCCTGATTAGTCACGAAAAAATGAAAACTTTTTTTTTATTATTGAACTTCTTCAGTAATTCCTTTACCATTCTTAGCCATTCACAAGCTTTATAACCCAGTTTTACCTCATTATGGATTTTTTGGGTAGTAGATCCTTCACAACCTCTGTTACCGCTTCTTGAATTTCTAAAGGAACCTTGTTGGAAGGCATTGCAAATAGAAAGAAATGCACATGGACCCACCAAAAATGCAGAACTTACAGTAAATTCGTTTTGTTTATATATTATTTTTTTTTGTCACCTTAGTAACGAGGAGAGCTACTAGATATTTATAGAAAATCAGATTTAATTATTAAATTTAAAATTAATTTTTGTTATATTCAAAGGGTGCAGAAAAAAAATAATACATAACTCGTTAGTAAAATGTCTGTACTTAATTCGGAGCTGTAAAATACGGCTCCTCGACAGTAATATACCATTTTCCTGATTCTTATATAAATAACTATTTTGAAAGAAGTATGAGAAATAAGATAATAGAATTATAACAAAGTAATAGCAATTAGAATCTTTAACGACATCTGCAAGCAATAAAGCAATTTTAAGCGTTGGGCAAGTACTCATTGCAGTGTCCTATTGCTCGTCGTAAACTTTTGGAATTTGAACTTAAAGTCCAGGTCCCTTGTAATGTCCGAAAAACATAATCAAACGTCTGGGACATGTGAATTCCACGTCTGAGTTCTCGAGCAGTGCAGAGCAGAGACGCTCGCTTCATTAAAAGCAGATATAAATTAAGTCGCGAGCGGTCACTCGGGGACACTATAATTGCAACGGAACACTGTCATTATATCACGTTATGGGATGTTTGACCGCGGTAGAGAACCACGTATTGCTTTCCTCCAGAGAATTCTGTGCAACATAAGAGGTGCAATGACAATGGAAGAACAGCGGAATCTGATATGGACTCATTAAAATTAACTAACTTCTAAGATGTAATTTCAGGGGTTGCCTTACTGGTACTGGTCAGCACAATTTATAGCAACATTTTTGTCGTCCACCCAATTAAGATATCATATTAGGTTGATGGTTACTTTACTGTTTGTGAGTTGGATTTACATTTCTCCCGACGAATAAATCATACAGATGTACATCTCGCAAAGTGTAAATTCGCTTTAACTTAGCATAGCGTTGCCAGATCTCCTCCTGCGGTCTGTTAGCCTCTTGGCCGCTTGTTCCCCAAGTTTGCTTTCTTGCGTCGGTTTGGCAAATACGGATGTTAAATGGTTTTGCCCATTTGCCTTGATTGGCCGTCGTTATCAGAGTGATATCAAGCCGATGACTCGACAGAAGTCACCACGATACAACGACGACATTCTTTACCTTATCCTTCGTCAGGTTTCCAATCATTCTTTGTACTAACGTATGAAAAGCGTGAATTACACCATGAAGTTTTTATTTTCAAATAAGTTGAAAAGTAATCTTACACGGTCAAGTATTAAGTAAATTAAAATATCCAAGTGTCAAAACTTAAGTTATATCTACATAAATTGTTATTGAATATACATCACTTGAGATTTCCGTATATATCCATCCCGATTTCAATTAATTCTCTTCTCCATTATGCCATTCGTGTACACATAAAAAAATTAACACAAATGACATTTAACGGTTACTTGATTGTCAAAACTTATAGGGAAAAGAAAAACTTCATCGTGTAATGCACACTTAACAAACGTTTTGAGAAAAAGTTAGTCCTTTTCATCAAACAGAATTTTTTTTATGAAACGTTGACATAAGTATAAGGTGTTGTTCCTATAAACTAAAGAGATAAATTTAATTTTACAACACTGAGAGGGGACCATTATCTTCAATGCGACACATTTCTTTCAATACCTTGGCTCATGTTAAATTTTTCTTCCCAGATCATCAGAAATATTCTTGCCTTAACTATTGTTTGTTTTGGTATTCCCAGCCATTATTGTATATTTCTCTGCTAATAAATGCTTAAAGTCTTCAATCAGTCGCACTTGAGAAACATTTCGGGAATTATACTCTCTCTCTGTTTTCTATAAAATGCTTGCTATGTAGCTCCGTTTGTTGAGCACTTTGAGTGAGTCTGCTGATTCAATTTGGTGGCAAAAGTTCAGATCGCCCACTTTTTGGTAATTTAATACATACTACACCTTCTAGACATTCCCATATACTTCGGTAAATATTTGTTTGTCCATTATTTGGATCCCCAAAAAAGTTCACAATTTCACGTTTCGGCTATCTGTCCAACTAAGCTATAGATGTGGGTATTTCAAGTTTCAAAACTTTTTCTGGTAATTTTAACATGGTATATTGTAAAACAACTTTTACGTATTTATTATGTCCAGTGAGAACTAGATTAAACTTTATTTAATAAGAAGATTTGGAGCCTAAAATTTTACTCAAATTTTTTGTTTCTTCAATACCAAAAATTGTAACAGCATAAAATAATCAGCCTTTATCGTTAGATTCTATGTGTTCTTATGCCAAATTTGCGATCAAGTTGATGAATTTTCTCTGTCGCCTTGTCATTGGTCTGGCAACGATCCTAGAGTCTTTTCCTCCATCTAAAATCTAATGCACCGTCCTCTTACGTGAAATGTTCCAACGTAACAAATGTCCAATTTTCGATGTCTAGTCGGAATATTTTAACGAAATAGACATAATTACACTTTAGTCTTGAGTGGGCGTGTTTCATAAGCAACGCAACGAAAGAAGGAATAGTGGAAGAGAGTTTATGTGTTCATAAATTAGTCTAGAAAGAGTGCGAGCCACTTCATGCCTGGCGATGCCTACCAGTAACAAACATTAGATTTGACAAACGGCAATGTGTTTGGTTCAAATCCAGCAGCGATATTGAGCGTATGTTTTACGCTGCCAGAGAAATACAAGAAGGAGGATTCCGTCTATGTTTTGTAATATTTCTGTCAAATGTCAAACATAAAGAATTTAATTTTTTAAATACTCTAGCGGTCGTTGAAAACCCCTTAAAAAAGGCATGTATCAACATAAATATCATAGTAACCTATTAGATCCAAATACAGTGCACTTACTAACCACCCAGTTAATACAGGCCATACATTTAAATTTGATGATATTAAAATTATTGATAAAGTTAATAACAAATATCCTCGTTTACTTAAAGAGACTTTTCATATTAACATATATAAATACGTATCAATTTTTAAACATACTTTAAACATAACTTAAAATATATAAACAACTTCATAGAAAAATTAAAAAGTTACTAACTACCACACGCATGACTTCATTGGTTGTGTTATGCTTCCCGCTTTTCTCTTCAGTATTTCATCAACTCCGAATTGATACGGAGGTTTGTATCTTAAAATTTTATTAACATAGCTTATAAAGATTATTGAGTCTAATACAATTTTAAGATTTTGTATTATTTTAAATTCACTGTTAGATAAGATATATTTTATACTTCTCATCATGTAAAACTGTTTTTTTTTTTTTTAAATAATAATATATCAACAGCTGAAGATGGACTTAAGCCTGAAACGTCTGTGAATAAAAGCGTAAACGTTGCTTATTTCAATATACTTTTTAAAACGATGCCCGTCGTTGACAATATTGTAGCTGTAATGTAAATTTATTTTTTTGTCCTCCTATTTTGTAATGGGAACTTTACAATTGTATACACAGCAAGTGAAACCTACATTTTACGCTTACTGTGTTGTAACTTGTCTAACTATGCGGTAAAAAAATCAAAATACACTGGACGTTTATGGGCATTTAGAAAATAAATCATCTTTATTATAATAAGGTTCATGTAAAAAAGTACTACCTACTTAAGTTTTTTTTTTACTTTAACTTATCCTATATTTAAAATTAATTTATATAAACGAAAATCACGGCAGCGACACCTGTCATTATTGTAAAAATCCGCCGTTACCGACATAGTCACCGATCAATATATATGTCAAATACGCGAAGCGAACATTGCTGAAATGTCAAATATTGACACCTACCTATTATTTATTACGAAGAAAACATCAGCAAATAAATATATTATCAGTCATAAACAACGTTTATTATTACAGGTAAATTTTCGCTAGAAGTACTCTAATGAAGGTAAGTAAAATCAAATTTGGAAATTGACTTAACCCCAGTATTTTAAACTAACCCTTTTCAGAAGTACAACCTATCTCATTAAAAAAAGTGATTTTCATTATCGTCAGCCAAAAAATTTGATACAATTCTCGTGCGTGAAGTATTTTACAGCGCTCCAGCTAATAAGGCAAACAACGCTGTCGCGCTGTAAAATACAACTTACACGCACTTAAATGTAAATAACTATTATTGTTTAGGATATAGTAACTTCATTCATAGCCGTGCGTATAGCGTTATTTTCTGTGTCAGTTCTCATTTTTCACATATTTTGTTTTACATTTGTTAATAAAGTCATCAGTTGACTTACTTATGAATTTTGAATGCTTTTACTGTAGCACATATTTTTATAATAACAAAATAGTAATAGGATCTTATGTATCCCATACAAACTAAGTAAATGATGGTTCACGGGTTTCTATTTTATATAAATATTTGTAAAATCAGTTTGTAATATAAATATTCAGTATTTAGTTGCATAAAAAATGTCTTTGAAATCGACTTACCATTCTGGCCGACAGGTTCAGGAAAAATAACCGCAGTATCGCTCCTCTGCAGGTACTCCTGAATCTTCTGTTCTTCTTCTTGTTGCTCGCCAACAGCCGCCTTCGCAGACACGAGGTCCTTTTCGTTTTCAGGCACCCCTCCACTTTTAACCACCTGCATGGTAAGCAATCCTTGTAGACTAAGGCCGTTGCTACCGTTCACCACGTGCTCAGGAATAGCGGCTTCCTTGTGCGTGCCGTTCAACAGCCTTTGCTGCAAGTCTTTCTGGAGACCCTCTCCGAGGGTGGGTTGGGGGTTCTGCAGGGTGTTGTGGTTGGAGTCGGGAGACATGAGGCCCACGCTAGCGGACACAGCGGTCACGAGAGTTTCTTCAGAGGGGGTACTCTCCAACTCAACTGAAACACAAAGACAATAAAAATTAAGACATTTTCAAAGTTTTTTCATTTCATCTATAGTTGCTAAACATGTATAAGCAGTTATTATTATTATTATTATTATTATTATTATTATTATCATTATAATTATAATTATTATTATTATTATTATTATTATTATTATTATTATTATTATTATTATTATTATTAAATTAATGTAATATGGAAATATAAACTGATTTTTAAAAGTTCAACAATTTTTATGTAAAAATATTTAAATAATCACCCCAACGAACCCCAACCAAAAATTTTAGACGCTAACCTAACCTAACCTAACCACCACGCCACGAAGACATTTGTAAATCTTTTCATATTGCATAATAAAAAACTAAAACAATTATTTATTTGACAATTTTTGTAATTTATTGCAACTTTTGCAATATTATTCAAGTAATTAGTATTAAATGATGTACAAGATGTAATGTACCATTATCATGTTCACTAGCATGGCTTGATTTTTTGCCGAACACTTTGTATTTACAGAAAATTGCTTCCCATGTTAAACGCCTATGTTTACTCATAAAATGAACGCTTCAATACATTGCTGTCAAACATTCATATCGTAACTATGGCACTGATATACCCTATATTTACTGATAAAATAAACTCTTGGTATTTACTAATTCTACAAACTATATTAAGTTCCTTTGCATGTAACTATTGCTTTATTACTATTTTCTTTTGAAAATGTCACCATTACTAATTTGAAATGATTAGTTTTTTACATTGACATTTAACTGTCAGTTACATACATTTGAAATATGAACTGGATAACAAAGGAATTATTTATCTTTAAAACCTAGGCTCCGAGATTTATAAAAAGAAAATTTAAATTTATCTGTATATATATAGAAAAAGTATTAATACCTGTAGAAAATTCAATAATCTTTAATTTTCATAATAACGTAAAATGTGAAAAATGACATTTATGGTATTTTTTGATGAAAAACTATTATGAGCTTCAAGTAAATTACTATTTCCGGTTATCCGATTTATACCAAAATCTAACGGTTTATTTCCATATTAGAATAGGGTCGAAGTAAAGGTTTCAGAATTTTCTAAATGATAGTATTTGAGTTACAGCATTGGTAAAATCCATACACACACATACACAAAATATTAAAATCGGATTCTAGGGACCTTAAAACGTGGTCATTTACCAAAATCTCCACAGATGATTTTTAGCACGATCCATATGCCTCCCTTACCAAAGGTAGAGGGAGGTAAAAATATTAACTTGTGCTGTAATAAAACATATCCCACTTTGGATGTAATATACGGTTACACTGTGAAAGTGGTGGCCATGCGAGCAAATTTCTATTTTGTGACAAAGTACGTAAAAGTGAATTCGGCAAGAAATGTTAGAATTTAAGTACAGTAACAAGTCCCCTCTGTTATGAAGCACCCTACAGGGGTTCGTTGCTCAATTGAGCGGCGGACGCACGAGAACCCCTCGGCTCGTATTGATACCATCTCCTCAATTCATTGCTTATTTTATTAATCTGTTTTCGGCAGAAACTCACAATATTTCAGTCTGTGTTCCGCCCCGTTCCCGTTAGAGCAATCGCGTTTATCTTACACGTGATTTAAAATTGGAATACGAAATTAATGTTTGCTCCTTCAACCGGCAGACTTGATTTGAATAAGACTTCGACGCTCACGAGCAACGACAAACAACGGCACCGAACTGTGAGTGAAAAGCGAGAGCGATGTTTCACGTGCGTGCCTAATTCACAAATTGTCTGTTTTATTGCCATTTGTCTTCTATCAAATCGCACGGAAAATATCATATCAAACGAACATTTATAAACACGACGTACACCCAAAGAAGAAAAATCAATTATTATTTTACAAATCGTAGACAGAGACCTTACTGTCCAAGTAAAATTGATATTGTGGCTGCAACACGGCCGTACACCTTTTTATGTGCACGGTACGGCCACAAAAGTTCCGTCTTTTTACAATTCATAGATGACTAGTACACTCTCCAATCGTAGTAGATGAATACTCAGCGTAACACATTAATTTACAATTTTACAAGTAAATAGAAGGTATAGTTGGTACTTTGTTCGAAGAAAGAATATACAGAACTTTATCAGCAGTGTGTGTTTATGTTAAAAAGAACAAGATTATTTGACGTATGTCTATATAATTTATGTTGTATGACATTACTTTCTAACATATCTCATTATCTACTATACTACCCTCTGTGCTAATGTTTATCCAGTGGCAACGATGTTTAAATTTTTGTTTTGAGGAAGGCATTATTTAAAAAAACATAATTTTCAAATAAATTACACTCCTTTATTTCAGTTTAAAAGTATTAACAAATTATAAAACCTAAACAAATGATTAGAAATTTCTACAAAATTCTTTCGGCCACTTTAAATATAAACTTAAAAAAACCTGTGGGCCAATTGACGAAATATAATAGTTTGATCGGCATTTTAAGAGTCATCTTCTAGTTGAGACTTAGTTTCTACCGAAACCCTTTACTTTTGGCACAATGAAAAACAACTTCGTAAAAATCCATTGCGTGCAGCGCATAGTAAAATCTATAGTGACTGTATATACATAGTGTGGCCAATAGGGGGATCGATTTTGATTGGTCGGCGCGACTTTACCTAAATATGGCGGATATTATGCCGACAAAGTGACATTTTCAGATTTGTTACGTGAATTATACGTGAATTGAAGGTAATTATATTATATTTATATTTTAGATAGTGCAAATAAGTAAATTACACGTGTATTTGTATATTTATAACAAAGTAATATATACATATTTTTTAACATCACATCTTTTTTAGGTTAACTGTCAAAATTACTAAAAATGTCTAATATTAAGGTATATATTTTAGATGCCTGGTTGCGTGGCGGTTGATTGTGAAAACAGTTCTTCAAAAGGATTTAAAATGAAAATAAATATTGTTTCCATTTAATATGCTCTTTCATTAATTGTTTATTGAATTTTGTTTAGTTATCACATCATATGAATTCAAATTTCCCGCGTATTTTGCCTAAATATGACGGCGGTTGGCCACACTATGTGTATACAGTCACTATAGTAAAACCTACACATATGGGACAATACCACAGAAAAATTTACAGGGCTTTGGGATACAATGTCTAATAGAATTAAAGCTGGTATTCTAATAAATGAGATGTAACCCAATATTAAATGGCGGAATATAACACTCAATTTTTGAAGTTTAAAACATATATTTTAAACTAGTCGAAAAAAAAAATAAAATAGTAGAAATATCTCGCCATTTTCCTTGGTTTTATAGTTTGTTTATTGCAAATGTAAACCGGTCAAAATATTACGGTTTTGGGCTCATATATCATACGCCATAAATAACCTTGAATAGTCATTTTTTCGTGTACTAAACTACACATGATTTTTTAACGAAATCTTGCTTCTTTCTTTTTTTCTTTTTTCTTTTAAAAAAACCCCCCCAACAGGATTCACTCCCAATTACTGAGTAGGTTTACATACACAAACATCCATACCTTAGTGGGATTCGAACCCAGAACCCTGAGCGCACTCATGACTAAGAGGCGTTGCTCAACCATTGAGCCACTGGAGCCGACTTTAATTAAATTTTCCGTGATCAGTAAGACCTTTTACTTACTACTTATATCATTTTAGGGTCTCACTGCAACAATTTAATTTTGTTTTACAATTAATGTACCACCAGATGATCGTTGTTTTTGGAAAATAAACCAATAACTATAAAAGCCCTGAGACCTCATAGTGATGCTAAGCTAAAATTCCTTCTTCGGTTACCGTGTACCTCTCGAGGTGGCTTATCGTCGCTAAACTTGTGAAGTTAACCTAACCTTCCCCAGCCTTTCGTTCGTGTTCGTATGAGTTATGGTTATAGCGGCACGGATATGGATATCAGCATGTGATATGTACGCACTTGAGGCCATCCTCGCGGCCCGCCAATATACTTTTATTGGGAGATTCGAGCTAGAGTGAGGGAACATTCAGCACAATCACACATCCATACATAATATTTACGCTCCGTACTGATTCACTACCGACGGTATATCTTATTTAAACGTATCAAAATAAACGTGCCACTCAAATGGATTTTGCTAAATCACGTTTCGAACTTGATTCATGTTTATTTTTCCACACATCACCTAAAGTGATTTTTAAACCTGACGAGAAGGATGACATACTAGGCACGTTTAACCTATGAGATGACTGCGTATTTCTTTGCATCAAGAAATATTTTGTAAATAAATAAGAAACAGTGGACTACTTAGTTTTTAGTTTACTAATGAAGTTCGTAAAGTCAATAACTATTACGAACCTAGGCTCGTAATAGTTCTGCCGTCATACATTTTTATTAAATTGTAAAACCTACACAAAATGGGTTAGAATTTTCTACAATTTCTTAAAATAGAGACTTAAAATAAATAAAAAAGAAACTGTTGTGGACAGCTCAAGACCTATCGCCATTTCCACATTAGGCTATATAAGTACATATTGTATTTAACATTTTTGGTACACACAAAAATTCTAAATACATCTACTATTAATATATTTTTATATTTTTTAATTCATTCTATAAATAAGTTTCCTCCTACTCTTCTAAATGGTCGAGATTCTTCAAATTCATTGACGAGATTGGCGGTATTTCTGATGCATATATGTAATATTTATGTATATATAATTTTAAATATTTAATTAATAATAAAATAAGAAATACTAATTGCACTTCCTAGAAAAATCCTTCAATAATGTATTTGGATTTTTGACAATCACATTTTTCTGTCAATTACAAACATTTAAATTTGGTGGGATTTCTGAAAGGTATATGATGAAATATATGCATAGCAAGCGCGTGTTTAGTTGACTGTTACTGTACGTACTTTGGCTTACAAATGAATCTCGTTTCTGTATCAACTTTAGATGTAGACGGATCTTTTCCTTGTTATAAAAATAGCGTATTATAATTACTATTACATCTCGACTTGTCCAAGTACGAATTTTAAGTTTTCGGCATTCAAGAATAGTGTCAATTTAACGTGCGGCAGCTATATCTATAATTTTAAATATTTAATTAATGATAAAATAAGAAATATTAAATGTACTTCCCAGAAAAAGCCTTCAGTAATGTCTCTGGATTTTTGACACTGACATTTATGCCATTTACAAACATTTTAATTTTTCAACTGGTTTTCATGACATATTTGATGGATACAATGGAATATTTTATAACTCTCTATCTCTAAATCTGTAGAAGATATAATAAAATTGTTTAATATACTAGATAGAGAATTTTATATTCTTCAATATTTGTAATAACAAATATCCAAAAAATTATATTTAGATTTTTTTTAAGAAACTACTGCTTCCGGTTGTCCAATTGTTACCAAAACTTTTTCAGCTCTTCCCATGAATGTCAGATTGAGGAATTCATAGTTATACTGTTTTTATGTCTTATAGTTTTTGAGTAATCGTCCCTCCAACATACACACACACACACACACACACACCTACATACATACACACATCCACACACACAAACAGACATCATCGTAAAAATGTTAAAATCGTTTTGTAGAGACCTTAAAACGTGCTTATTAACTAAAATCTGGATATGTGATTTTTAGCATGAATCCAATACCTCTCTTAACGAGAGGTAAAAAGTGAAATGTATCGAATATAGAATTCTAAATTCTTTAATATCTGTAATAACATAAATTTCCAAAAAATAATATTTAGAAGATTTTTAAAGAAACTACTACTTGCGATTGTCTAATTGTTACCAAAACCTTTTCAGCTCTTGTCATTAATGTAAGATTAAGGAACATGTAGTTACACACACACATACACACACACACACACACACACACACACACACACACACATCATTGTAAAAATGTTATAATCGGATTGTAGGGACCTTAAAAGTGCTTATCCACTAAAATCTGGATATACGATTCTTAGCATGAATACAATACCTTTCTTAGCGAGAGGTAAAAAAATGTGGTCCAAATGACGGGTGATAATAGTACGACTGGCATTTAAGGGTCCATCTTCTAGTCCATATTTATCCTCTACGACAGGCTTGCTTTACTGTGTCTTTCAGCTTGCTAGTTCCTAAGAAGGGTTAAGGCCATCTTTGGTTCTGAACAACAAACTAGGTAGGTATATTCGTAGATGAGGTCCTAGTGGCAGTAGAAAATTTATGTTGGCGAGTCCTTAATAAGAATATACGTTATGCGATGTGCATGTATTTATTGAATGTATGTAAAAACGTGAGGCAGTAAACAAGGGGGTATAAATTCTGTGTGCACGCAGTTTATGTGTTGGAGAAAGGAAATTGCATTCGTGAAGGGGCAACTCGTACAGTACACCTCTCGCGGCAGTGTCTCCGTTTCTGAGCGCGTGGTGGCGCATAATCAAATGAGATCGCGGACGGCCAGGGATGCATTCGGACAATAGGTTTAGCGTTGCTCACACGTCCATTTTCCTGAGTGGGAACACAATGGTTATACGTGTTCATACGTTCCGTAAAGAGAATCATATGCGAATAACTTAGCATACGTATCGTATCGAAACGGAAGGCGTCTGTCCAACACATGATAAGGTACAACTGGTTCTAGGATAGGTAAACAGCTATGTGCTACGTGCATGGCTGGCATAGCTAGAGTTGCAGCCCTACCGAATCTCTTGCTTGGTATGGTGGTATGTACGTTGTTATGCGCTGGACTCCTGTAATTAACACTGAATTACATGGACGCTCTGTTTGTTTGACACTGCAGGAAATTGCTTCATCCACAACAACGTTTAACCTACCATTACTACCAAATATTTTTATCAGCACCTAGAGATCAAATATTTTCATGTTAAAAAAAATACATCAGATACATCCCTTTTAATTATGGGAGTATCTACTGCACTGTCCAGACAGAGCCGCAGAAAAGATTTGTGAACTGTCGCACATGCGCAGAGCAGCCACTTCTCGAACAGAACCTAAAAAGCGCTGTTATGAATTATTGTCAGTTAGGTATTTTTATAGTGTCTTAAAAAACACCCAAAAAAATACCTAACTGACAATTCCTATTTGGTAGACAGTGGTTTTTAGGAAGATTCGAGAAGAGGCCGCTAGAATTGTCCGTTAGATTCCGTCTGGTCCAGGTGCGACATTTCACAATTAATTTTTTATTTTTGCGGCTGTGTCTGGGGGTCTATTCTAATTCATAGCCACACACATGTGCTATCCGCTATCCGCTATATAAGTTCCACTACTAGCCAACAGATGGGGATCCCCTTCCCGCTATCTGACTTGAATCCATCTGTTGGCTGGTAGTGGAGCTTATTAATATTGCTAGATGTCAAGTTGACAAGTAGTTCGGTTTTTCAATTTTGTGATCAAATACTTGTGTTCGTGTGTTATATGTATAAATAATATTTGATTAATATCTATATTTTGTAAGTACCTATTTAAAGTATAATAACTATTTATAATTCTAACAAATAGCACATGTGGCTATCCGACTTAAATCCATCTGTTGGGTAGTAGTGGAACTTATACAGCGGATAGCCGATAGCACATGTGGCTATCCGACTCGAATCCATCTATTGGCTAGTAGGGGAACTTATATAGCGGATAGAACATGTAGCTATGAATTTAGAATAGAGCTCCTGGACAGTGCAGTAGACACTTCCTTTAATTAATGTCTGCCAGCGCTGCTGGTTTTCTTAAAGTGGACATTTTTCGTTCGCCGGATTTTGAAATGTCTTCAGAGCAGCGTGCAAACATCAAATTCTGCATTTTGCTGAAGCAATAATTATTTGAAACCCTTCAGATGCTAAAGAAAGCATACGAAAATAAAGCGATGGAAACGTAGACTGTACAAGCAGTACAATAAAAAATTTCTCTTGGACAAAAGCAAGGTGAAAGTGATTTGAAGGTGTTATTTGATTACCAGGGCGTGATTCACAACGAATTCATATCTCAATGCCAAACAGTAAACAAATAATTTTAGTGATAATCCTTCAACGCTTGCGAGATGCAATCAGACGAAAACTTCCTGAAATTTGAGTGGGAAACGATTAGGTTTTGTTGCATGACAAAGCTCTGATACATCGCTCCCTGATGGTGAAAAATTACCTTGCATTACAATGTCACCACTCGGAAACATCCCTCCTATTCTCCGAACCTTGCACCAGCCGTTTTTAACGTGTCCCTACGGCTAAAAATGAAATTGAAGGGACAACGTTTTGCTAATCCAGCAGATGTGATATGAAAAGTGCGAAGGGATAGCTGAAGGCAACTTCAGAAAACGGTTTCTAGGAGTGTTTTAAACTGTTGTACAAAAAATGTGTAAATCTTGGAAGGGTGTACGTTAAAGGTAATTAATGAAAAAATGTACCTTTTTTCAATAAAATTTTATTGAACACTTGACGTTACCCTCATATGAGTTGAAAAATTAAACTTGTGTCAATGTTCCAATGCTTAACTGACAGTTAAGTAAACAGTTTAACCGGAGTTGAAAATACCGGATCCAAATTTTGAGAAAGACAACAACCTAAAAACTAAAGCGAAACTTTTTGTTTAGTTCACCTATTCACTAAAATGAAATTGCGTTTCATTGTGAGTTTACGGCTTTTGAATGAGAAGGAATCTAATTTATCCCGTAGGCATATGACTTGTTTATGAGACAAATAAGAAAATAAAATTTTAAATGGTTCGGTTGGTGAGGGGTGGAGCACCCATTTCATCGACGCCGGGCAGGAGAAAAGAAAGGAAGGAACATCATTTATGGACGCGCCGAAACGAAACTACCAGAATGCCGAGAGATTCTTTTTCATGTTCGAAAATTGATTAAAAGTTTGAGGAGCTGCAACGCTTTAAAGGGCATAAATTCTATGCATACTTCGATATTGAATTAAAATGTTGTAATCAAACTCGGGGCATATCTTCTACACCGTGCGCATTTTAATCCGACTTGCACCAGTTTATTTATGTGTTTACGACTGCTGTGTCGAGAAACTTAAAAGTATAATTGACGTGACTGCAGAATACAAAACGTGCAATTTACAAACGACGAACATTGTCATCCTCGCCCTCAAATTTTACAGGCAAATATTTTTTCTTTATTCCACAAATTGGAATTTGATTAAGAAGTTATTATTTGCAAGAATAATTGAAAGAGAGTTTGGTACAACATTTTGAATATTTAAACACACAACTTGTTTCTTCTAATTGTATGCGGCTGTTTGAATTAAAAGTAGACTAATACATGAAATATAGTTGTTCAGGGCGCTTAAAATCCTTGAATAAAAGTAGAATGCTGCATGGATATTATAACAATTACGGTTATTATATATCATGTACACAAAATACATTAATTTTTAATATTCAGTTTTACACATCGCCCAAAAAAATTATAAAGAACAAAATCATATATATAATAGAGTAATAATAAATAGGTAACGTTAGTAAATTCTGTAGGTATAATGAATCTACACAGTCCTGCCATAAATATTATCACATGGTTTAATAGACTGCTAAAAATTTGTAAAAATAACAATACATTTTGTATTGAAAGTAGTGTATGAACTCGAATATTTACAGCAGTAAAATAATGTATCTATTCAAAATGGCCGCCTTTGGCTGTAACGCAAGCATTAAGACGGTCTGGCCATTCTGACATGGCAGCACGGAGAGTTACCTCACTGCGAATGTGTACCAAGAGAACGTTCTAGAAGAAGTTGTGAAACACCTGGCAAACACTGAGATTTCCAGCAGGATTCACCGATTTTAGCGTTAGAACGACGCAGGCGTGGCTAAGAGCCAATGTTCTAGCCTTAGTTGCGATCGAAGACTGGCCCTTTGGTAGTCCAGACCTCAACCCTTTGGACTACAAATTGTGATCATCAGTTTGGAGAAGGCACTGAGGGAACTACGGGTACATACGGTCCGTGTTGCTATAGCAGAACGGCCACACCGACTTAAGGCTTGCGTTAAAGCCAAAAGAGGCCATTTTGAAAAGATATATTTATTATTATTTTTACAAATTTTTAGCAGCAAGTGGCAGTATTTATGGCAGGACTATGTATACGGAGGTGTGTTTGTGTGTTTGATTAGCAATGCATGTTAGATCCATGCGTGTTACAGGTTTAATAGTTTAAGTACATTTCCTCCCTGATCACGTTCAGCGAGATCAAAAGGGGTCAGCGTACAAGAAAGGGGTGGGATGACATGGCCGTAGCCGTGGCATCACCGCCCCATGTCACCACCGTGACAGGTTGTCTTGCTTTCAATCTCTGTTCACCGGCGTGTTTCTTCCGATGGTTTTTCGGGTATCACTATCAGTTTGCCTCGTGTCGTGTCGTGTCATACCAGGCTGACGTTTAATCTAATTATTTCGTCGCAACGTTCGTTGCAGTGTTTTGGATATTAATCCGATACATTGGTTTATTCGCCAGCAGTTCAGTTGAGCTGATGGATGGATGCGGCTGTCACATTCGTATTAACTTCGTGCTGATGCCGGCTACCGCGTCATGTCATACCCAAGCCCTGCGATATGCTCCAACGAACTTATTCTATTCAATTATTAGGATTTTTGTTACTCTCCCTCGCTAACAGCAATCATTTCATCCGATGTTCAACTCCATACTCGTGCTCTCCAAATGCATTTCCACCACCATTCAGAACTATAGTAATTTGTACCGACAAATAGCGCCAAATTTATCATTCTCTTACATTACCAGAATATCCATTTCTTAACTCATTTTGGCTAGAGATTCACGAGCTAAGATTGAAGTTAAAGGCTTGGATTGAAAAACCTTGAAAAATCAAGTCAAACCCGCCGTTTGATTTTTCAAACTAAGCCGCTGTTTCATCAAGTCCAAGCCAAACTTAACATTAAACGAAACTTGAATTTTCAAGGCAACTAAAGCTATTTTTATTTCAAGCCCAGTAGCTAAGCTTATGTTACGTAATCAGTTGTAATAAACCGACTTCGTAAATGAGAGGTACAGTTAATTTTTTAAAGAAGTCCGATCAAAGTTATCTATAACCTGTATGAATAAAGATTTTAGCTCCCTCCATTCTGTCAAATTCAGTAGTGCCGTTTACTTAGGCCTCTATTCTATTTATAAGGGTACGTAAAATATTACTTTTATAACCTCTCAACCTCTCGCTAGGAGAGGTACTGGATTCATGCTAAAAATCGCAATCTGATTTTTTCATTTTTACGATGATGTCAGCGTGTGTGTATGTGTATGAGTGTGGATGGATGTTAGAAGAACGATTCCTCAAAAACTATAATACCTGTTCAACTACGTATTTCACAATCTGACATTAATGGGAGATGAAAAAGTTTTGATAACAAATGGACAACCGGAAGTAGTAGTTTCTTAAAAAATCTTCTAAATATTATTTTTCTATAGATTTAGATATAAAGAAAATATATAGAATAATCTGTTGTAATAAATCGCACTGTACAGACTGCACCAAGGAAACCAGTTATCAAATTTAAATGTTTGTAAATGTCAGTGTCAGAAATCAACGGTTTTACTGACATTACTGAAAACTTTTTCTGGGAATTACATTTAATATTTTTGTTATTGAATTATTAATTGAATATTTAAAATTGTATGTATATTAATAGTAATAGTACATATATCTTTAGAATCGCCAATCCCGTCAATAAATTGGAACCATCTTGAACATTTTAGAATTTAGATATTTTTGTAACAAAACGGAAATGGCGAGAGGTATTGTGCTGACCACAACAGACATTTTTTATTATAAAAGTATATATTACAGTAAAAGCATTCAAATTTTAAAAATATGTGAACTGATAAGTTTATTAGCAACTGTATAACCATATGTGAAAAATAAGATTCTGACACAGCGTCAATGGCAATGATACTGACAGAAAATAACGCTATACACGCGACTATGAATAAAAGTAATGTATCTGAAATAATAAATAAACTTACGTTACAGCGGAAGTATTGTCAACAACGAGCATCGTTTTAAAATGGAATGTCCTAACTTAGTCGAAACAATGGCTGGTAGCACAAGCCCTGTTCTAACTAAAACGCTGTTTTAAGAAATGTCAAATTCAAATTTCAATGTTTAATTTCACCCTTATGTGTAAAGAACGATTTTTTTAAAAATATTTGATTGAATACAAACTATGTGCTGCTTCAAAATCATATTTTAATATATTTGATGTTATTTATTTTTGTGATTAAATAATGAAATTTTACATTTCTTAAAACAGTGTTTTAGTTAAAACAAGGCTTGTGCTACCAGCCATTATGAATATTTAAAAGACAAGCGTGTTGCATTCATCCTTTTCGCACACACTTCTTGTCATTGGAAATGAGAGTGATAAATATGTGCTAATTTGTTAATTCGTTCACGATACTAATAATCTTATCGGACTTCTTTCAAAAATAATATTGTTATAAACAACAATAATAAAAACCAACATAGACAATATTTTCCTGATCCAAACCTACAAGCCTAAAATTTTAAAACTTTGAGATTCCATAACAAGCCTACCTCAAAACTTTAAAAAGCTTGAACTTCCTAGCTAACCATCCACTATCCAAAATATTATCATCTTTTACTGTGTAACAAATGTTGTATTAATTGATCGCAATACTATTATAGTCGATCTTGTTATGAAATAAATTCATATCAGCTAAATAGGGAAAATTTGAACCATGTTCACGGACTCATTAAACGAGACAATGCAAACAGTGTAAATTCGATATTCACAGACAGCAATAATTCTGTGTATGATTTTTATAGAACAGAACGATTCGCAATTAAATGACAGCGCAATATGACTAAAATTCAACGGCAACGGCACATGAACGACAGACGCACACCATCCAATAATAACAACAGTTACACGGTGAGTTGGCATCATTGGGCATGGAATCCGGATGCCCAATTGCAAATCGGCCCTTTCTACAGATAGATTTCACCAGATTCATTATTGACAATATCTGATACTCATAATCGAATGTGGGATTATTTTCATTATTTTCTTTCTAAAAGATCTATTAGTATATAATTCATAAAATATGTAACAAATGTTTTAAGAAAAATATAGATCTCTTCATCAAATAGAAAGAATTATTTTATTGAAACGTTGAAATAAGGGGTGGTTCCTATAAACTAAGGAGATACAAAATCTAATTTTACAACACTGATAGCGGACCATTAGTCAATGTGACGCAGTTTTTAATGCCTTGTTTCATTTGTCGCTGGACGATGCTACATTTACTGACATATATTACATATCTATATTTGTCATTTTATATAATTATACAATTTTTTAGTTTTTATACAAGATCTGATGATGCTATTGTAATAGTGAAACTAGCCATCGACTATTAAAATTTTAACCGTGTATTTTAATATATTAAAATGAATAATAAGTTTCACCAAGTAAGAGCTGAAATAATTAAAGAAATATTTTATTCTGCAACTGTTGTTCGTTTTGGTATTCCTTGCCATTATTGTATTTTTTGATAATACCCAAAAGTCTTCAATCAGTCGCACCTGAGAAACATTTGGGGGATTATACTTACACTCTCTCTATTTTCTATAAAATATTGGCTTTATAATGCTCTGCAGTATCCGCAGATTCACTTAATCTAGGATTGTGTCTATTTAGTTACATTGTTTCTTTTGAGAAAATTTAAATCATTTATGACCAAAGTTCTGTTAACAATCATCTTTAAATTTCTAAATTGTCGAGTTAATTTGCGCATTGACGATTTACTATGTCTTGAGCTCTTTTAGTGAGTCTGGTAATTCGATTTGGGGACAAAAGTTCGGGCCGCCCATGTTTTGGGAAAATTAATACACATTACACCTTCTTCACATTCTCGTGCATATCGATATATTGTCGTCCGTTCAATATTTTGACCCACAAAAACATTAACAATTTCACGTTTCTGCTATAGATAGATTCGCGTATTTCAAGTTTGTGTAACATCCTTCAAAACTTTTTTTTGGTATTAAGAAACTATTATGCATTTATTATGACTTATTTAGTAATAAAATTTGAACGTATTTTTTTTCTCAAAACTTTAGTTCTTTTTCTTCTTCTTCGCTTCAGGTATTAGACAAAATGCCTGTTACGAAACCCAACGTTTTCTTGGACGTCCCACGTTTCTTCTTCCACTACATTTGTATTTAATAGCTTTAAAAGAGTCTTGCTTCACTCATTCTATCTATATATTCTTTCCAATCAAGCTTATAGTTTTTATTTTTTTCATTTATGTTATATACTTATGTTTAAATCATTTCGAACATCTTTATTTCTAAATCTATGTACTTTGTTGCATCCCTTTATTCTTCTGAGGAATGTCTGGATTCTACTTTCTTGTTGTTTTGTGATTATCCATGGTTCGCTTCCATATGTGAGTGTTGGTACAGTAATTATTTTGTAAAATTTTATCTGTGTATCTTTTCATAGTCGTATGTTACATCGCATCCCAGGTATTTGAAGTGTTTAACTTCTTCTAAGGTTTTATTATTTATTACTACTTTAGTTCTTATTGAATTACTTCCTATAAAGGCAATGGTTTTGGTTTTTTTTTTCGATTGATATCTTCATGACAATTTTTCTGCAGTAAGTATACGCCTTTTTTAATTTTCAGTTTCAGCAATTATAGCTAAATCATCAGCATATAGAAGGAAGTTAAAAACGATATACTAATTCAGATAAATTTGGTTTTCATTCAAGTAAAACTTTAGTTATATATGTTAATTTACCAGGTATCCTGTCATAATCAAACTACAATAAATAAACAATTCAACGAAGATAAATTCATTTGTAATGTTCAATTTCCTCTGTCCCTTAAGCGTGAGGCGAACACGTGCCTGATGTCTGAACATTTCACCTAATTGATGATAATGTCTCTGCCCTGATGTAGTTCAGCTTAGGCTCTATGATGCGTAGCCCTGCTAGATAGAGTCACTACTCTGACCCGGGAAGGAAGTGCCAATACGCTGGTCATTATTCCACCGGACATGCAGAGGAGATGACCATCAATCAATGTATCAGACCAGACCTCAACTATGAACTTGGTTGTCCGAAAAGGTCAACAACAAAAGGAAGGCAAGACGAAACTCTCACAAGAACGAGAATAAAAAGAGTTTATTTACCTTGAAGATGAAATATTGGAAGGATTGACAGATTGTGGTTGAAAGTAAAACTCAATTTCTTTCATTGTAATATATGGGAATTTGATTACCAAAGCAAGAAACCTAACAGACGGTCTGATTTAATAATTTTGATGTATTTTGTTATTCAGCTAACCGGGTTACTTATGATTAACCCAAATTTTTGGAAGTGCATTTTTCATTCCCATAAGAATTTTCAAACAAAAATAGCATTTATGTTAAAGAAACAGTAGGATTATTTTACTATACAGAGTAGGCAGGAAATATATTCAATGTATGCCTTTATTATAACCGGCACAAAAGTTCATAAAACGCCGCCGTGGCTGTAAATCTGAAACTTTTTAAACAATGATGCCGATTGATTTCAAAACCGACAACCAACAATTTGTAACATATTTTTATCCACAACTGTCAAATAATATACTCATAATTCAATTGCTTTTTATCAATTAATGACCTTCATTACTGTTGCTAAATGAATAATATTGACAGTTCGATGAAATAATATTATTCAATCGTCAAATTCAAATCTTATCTTTCAAAGAGTACGATCAAAATTACTTTAATAACTTTTTTTTCCATATAAGAAATCAAAGTTCCATTAGTTTCGTAATTTATCATAATTTTATTTTCTTCTGAAACTTAATGCTGTAGCTGAATAATCGGTTTTAAGATTATCTGTTAAATGTCAAATCACTTCATAATTTTGCTACAACGATAACTAGATTTGTCTATGTTTGCAAACAAAAGTTATAATTATTTTTCAATACAAACATGTCACTAATTATTATTATTTGGCAGTTGTGGATAAAGTATAGTATTCTATTCGCATGTAATGGCTAATAATCATTCGAATAATTTACATCACTCGCCTTTCGGTTCGTGATGCAAACTTCATTCTCATGTTCCACATAAGAAATCAAAGTTCCATTAGTTTCGTAATTTATCATAATCTTATTTTCTTCTGAAACTTAAAGCTGTAACCGAATAATCGGTTTTAAGATTATTTGTTAAATGTCAAAACACTTGTTACAATGATAACTAGATTTGTCTATGTTTGCAAACAAAAATTATAATTATTTTTCAATACAAATATGTCACTACTTATTATTATTTGGCAGTTGTGGATAAAGTATAGTATTCTATTCGTGATGCAAACTTCATTCTCATGATTAATAGCATACATTACATGCTCATTGAATAATATACTATTATTGAGCAACCGTTATACAAACGCATAGCAACATAATTCATAGATATTAGAAATAATCACTACATTATTATTAATTCTAACGGCAAAAAGTAATGTGTTCAACACGGCACTAAACACAGATTCATCCCCTGTCTGTTTTGTGGAGAGTTAAGGTATAAACAGTTTGAAGGTTTAATAAATTATCTAGCTCTTTTATAATGATGTTTTTCGCTTAGTAACTTTTCAGATATTAAACAGCAAAGTTGTGCGCTGTTAATCTTATGATCAATCTAAGTTTGCACTCCTACCTTAACAGTATAAACAAAAACTTTTGACTTTATATCTTCCTACATTTTAACTTTAAGTTACGTTATGGTGAAAATATAATAATATCCGGAGGTAAACACATCGGAAACTTTAACACCAGTAGTTGCTAAAAAGTGCTAGCAGTTTAATACTCAACCCAAATAAATAAAATTTTAGCACCGTCCAGGAGTCACAAACAGGAGAGCGACAAACCTTTGTGGCTTACACAACTTTACGAAAAGACACGAACTCCAACAACGGAAAACTATATCGACACGCAAACCTTATTACAGGTTCTACAACTTTTAAGGATTTATATAAAGAATAGACTACAGGCATTGTATATTTGAATTGATAATTTTGGAAATGAGTCAACAACTTAAGTTCTCTGTCTTTGAAAACATTTTGTATTGTCAATAAGAAAGAGATCAAATTGAATAGAATACATTAAGAAATAGTTATTTACTTTGGCGGAAATCTTTCAAAAGCGATAAAGACATTTTACGTTCGCGACACACACATTTTTTTACCTTCCATCACCTTTTAGGTATGGAAGGTATTGTGTTTGTTCAAAAGTTTCGATGTTGAGTTTTTTAATGAGCACATTTTGGGGTCCCTAGAATATGTTTGTACTATTTTTACGATAAAGACTGTATATATGTGTGTGTTTGTGTGTGTGTGTGTATGTGTGTGTGTGTGTGTGTGTGTGTGTGTGTAGCTAAATATAATTTTTTGACATTTTATATTATTATAAATATCAAGATAAATATTAAAGAATATTTTATTCTCTAAACGATTAGATTGCATTTTTTCTTAATATTCAATGTATTTAAAGATAAAAATCTATAAAAAATTAATTTTTATAAATCTTGCAATCTTTGCTGTGTGACCAAGGAAAGTTTCAATAATTCAATGTTGTTATTAGTTGACAGTTGTCATTGTCAAGTACAGGTTCAAAGTCCGTGTATATGTTCACTATAACAGGTTTTTTTACGTTCATTCAGATTTGGATTTCATGCAGCTAGCTTTGTGGAGACATAAGATCATGCCGGGCATGCATATATTGTCTAGAAAATTGTATACATAAAAAAGGTAACATTTATGAATATTTCTTGTTACCTTGGTTACTTGTTATTTTTGTTAATTAAAAAATAAATGTCAATGTATCCCCTGAAGAAGGCACCAGTTTATGGTGCCGAAACGTTGGGTTTAAATTAATTAAAACAGAACATAAACTAAAAAAGGTAGTATTTTTCCAATTTATAATATGAGTTCTGAAAGATATTTTAATAATAAGATCATAATAAACGAAAATAGATCGGTGAGACAAATATGGATGACAAACGTAGTATAAAAAATGTAGCCAGCAACAAAAGTTCCTTGGCAAAGATTCTATACATCCAATAAAATTATAACACGAACTTACACTATATAAATTGCACTTGACATTGACATCTGTCAATTAGAATTAATTGAATATATCAGCTGTTTCCATGATTTTAGAAAAGCTGGCTGATTTAGGAAAGTAAATATCTTTATAATTCTTTAACTCTATATCTATTAAATATGAAGGGAAATGTATAATCAAAAATCAAACCATATAGACAATAAGATATTCTTTCATTTTGATAATCACATAAAATGTCAAAAAAAATATTTAACTGTGCTTTTCAAGAAAAACTTTTAAGAACTTTAAATAAGGGAACTTACGGTTGACTAATTACAACCAAAATCTAATCAGCTCTTCATATGAATGTAAAGAAGAGGAATACGAAAGAAATATAATTTTTAGGGACCCTAAAACGTACTTATTCATTAAAAACTCACCACCGAAATTTTTGACCAGAGACAATATCTTCTTTACCTAAAGGTGACGGAAGGTAAAAAGTAATTGGCGAAATTCTTCCATGATTAAAAATATTTGTACGCCTTACACCTTACAGTAAAAGGATATTTGACAATATGAGATGATATTTGTGACTTGTCTACATTTTATTTCACTTTATTTTAATTGGGTTCAAAGGAAACAAAAGTAAACACTGTATTTATTTATTTATATTTATGCGTTTATGTTTCAATTAGAATGCAACCTTTTGGCACTGCTCTGAAAAATATGTATTTTCTGGTAATAATTTCAGGAGCTAACAATAAACAGTGTTGTGAATTTATTATAGTATAGTTGATTTTCAAAAATAAATTCCTCGCAAATAGAACGGACATGCAGGGTAGAAAAATAAAAGTCGGTGTATTCGCGACAAAACGCAGGCGTCGGTTCGGCGTCGCTCAGCATGAAGCGCAAAGCAGGGCGTCGTAGGAGGCGACGCCGGCCCTGGCGACTTGTTTGCGACGCTATCGCATCGTCGGCGACCTGCCGACAACTTGTCAGCGGTAATTAATTAATTGTATTGTCTGCGCCGTAATTACCTGGATGTTTTGTTGACGCTCCTTGACAGGAGATAACTTTCAGAGTCTTCAACGGCTGTGCCAGTAATTGGTTCGTAATTTTACTGAATACTTTAGGCCCTACTATCTTCTTTATACTAAGTGAAATTGTTTTTCTTTATTATGTAAACTAAACAAAGGACGCACGAAGACAGAGGAAGTGAAATATGTACCCTTCAGCTTCAACTTTAACTTTATGAATTGCCTTTCAAAATAAAGTACTGTAATCTCTACTTCAAAGTACACAATTAAATACATAGATAAATAAAAGAAGTACAACATACATATTTAAGACAACGAAAATATTTATACACTTATACCTTATTCAGGGTAAGTAGGACCTTGCAGATTCTTAAACATAAAATCAGGTTCAGTCGTTCAGTGGTAAACAGAGTAAATAGGACAAATCGAAAAAGCAAGTAAAACTTTCTTCTATATGATTTAGTTGTTTGAATTTAGCTTTACAATTATGAGATTTGTTACTTTGATTTGTCAAAAATTGAATGGTCGAATCGAAGTTAAAAAATAAAAACCTCGAATTAGCGATATTGTGAAGTGTTCGGTAATTATTAGAGTGAAAGAAGGAATGTCGATGTGGCAAATTGCCCAGCGTTATAATATTAATAAAAATTCTGCCATTAACATATTAATATTTTAAATAAGTGGAGGCAGGAAGAACGAATAGGAAAGAATCCAGGATCAGAGCGACACAGAGTATCAACTGAAGAAGAAGATAGAAGAATAGAGGTATTAAGAACTACTACAAATAGTAAACAATGCATATGGGAAATGTTGTTACCGTCGAATATTGCAATTGTATGAATTTGGTTAATTCCATAACACGCAGACTAACCGAAGTTATTAATCGAAATACGAGCCCTACGCCAAAAGAATTCGCCTACATCCCTTCTCTTTACAAGGTAGCTACACGTTTATTAATTATGATAGCGCATTTTATGTAAGCAATTAATTAACTCTAATAACATAAAAGTAAGTTTAGGAATAATAATTGAATAAGTGTAAACAATTTCCTTTTATATGAAAAATTATAATAAATAGATGTGGGCGAATTCTTTTGGCGCAGGGCTCGTAATGCAATGACCAAGTATTAGAAATGATGTAGTTTTTAAATAATTTTATTAAATCGTTACCTAAATTGAATTAATCTGTTTTATGTTGCTCAATTATTTACTTGCCTTCAAATTACAATACTTCTGGAATTGCCAAGGATCAGTTTACACTAGAAAAAATACTGTCCTATTTTTTTTTGTCCATCACTGTAAACGAATACAGTGTGTTAAAAAAATCCTAATTCGGAGTAGGCTATGAACAAAAAAACGTATATCAATTTGAAAGTATTTAATTAAATGTCAATTTGACAAGAGATATTGTCAAAAAATTATCTAAGGAAATCAAAGCTTTTTTTCTTGAATCCCTATTTTGGTTATGGAAATAGAAATAAATTAGAAATCGGCGAATGACAATATTCTGTACCCTTCTTTATTATTTTTTCTCCTTAAAATTACATTTCACGATCAATTTCGACAACTTGATTTTTGAATTGAATAATGATCAGACATACGTTTCTGTGTTCGTAGCCTACCCCGAATTAGTATTTTTTTTAACACACTGTATATTTATATGTACATGATTTTATTTTTCAGAATGTAAGATGTTACATGCCTTGAAGAAGGTAAGTATATAGGAAAACTCAGTATTGTAAGAATAAATGCGGAATAACTGAAATTTCAAGTATTTGTTAACTCATATAATACAATTATATTCATATTTACGGATACTCTGTTTTACAAAATCTGTACCGACTAAGGTACGGATGTTTATGTGTCTGTGTCTGTCATCTTACCCCCGAATTAAACCGAATACAAGTAAAACTGTCTCATTTCCATCTATTATCGCTTCCAAACCTGATTGGGTCACCGTAAAAGGGTACCACTAAAGAGAAGAGTATACCTAAATCTTCCTATAAGGAGCGAAGATTATCTGTGTCCAGCTTAAATTATTAAAAGCATCATAACATACAAAATAGAATACAATTTTCGATACAATAAAGGGTATTTCCTCTACTGTTTCTTAACACTGAGTTTATAATGAAATTAACCTCTCCAATGCGTTGGCCATTAAGTCCAATCTCCGTCTAATGTCAGTGACAATCCCTGTTTGCAACGTGCGTAGCCTAATCGAATCAAATGCAGTCGCACTTTAATATCAGCGATGAGAAGCCGACATAGGACATGGGGCCCCAAGCTCCGAAGCTCACAAGTATCCCACGCGTATTTTTAATTCCGGACTCCGGTTAGACTACGAAACGAATCACATTCGCATCGCTGATGAGATAAATAACGTGCACGCGCGCCACTGACGTGAGGGTCAGCGGCGGGGACAGGAGGGATGGAAAACGGGCCACCCTACTATGCAGAAATATTAATCTTTATTATTTGCAGATAGCCAAAGAATATATAAAAATCTATTACTATATGAGTAGCGATTTTTTTTTTTTTTAGTTAAGAGGTTTTGCCTATATACTCGTATATGTAATTTTATGAACAGCTTACGACCACATTGTAACATAAATATTTGGACATTTTCGCTTACAATTATTTCTCTAAATCGTAATGCCAGAGCTTACCTACAACAATCTTACAAACTTACCTAAACCTATAGTGTGAACTCCCGTAGCAGGTAAATTCCCCAAAAGATAAAGTGATATCACCGAAATCACCTAATATTTGTGCATTAGATTAGGTTATGTTAAGGGTTAAGGTGTGTTTAGAAAATGAATAAATGCCTACTGCAGGGTGTAAGTTTTATGCGTTAGGTTATGTTACGGTTTGTTTTAAAATATAACCAAATGCCTATTAAGTGACAGGTGAGTTGTCCTTTTCAGTCAGTTTGACTTTTGACCAGAATCAAAGAATATTTAACCATCTGGTTACATTTTAAAAAAGGTCTAGGAATTTAATAAAAAGACAGATTTTACAATTTTTGAACAACTATATATACAGGGTATTTCATGATACAGTACAAGGCTTCGGAAAATGTATTCTACATTCCAAAACGAGAGAAAAATTAATAGCTAAATTTTAGTGTCAAAAACCAACAGTTTTAATGGCATTACTGAAAGCTTTTTCTGGGAAGTATATATAATATTTCTTATTGTTTTATTAATTAAATATTTAAAATTACAGATCAACTACATATATAGGTATATCTATAAGAAATACCGCCAATCGAGTCTATGAATTGGAAGAATCTCCACTATTTAGAAACTTCCTCATAAAATGAATGGATGTAATTATATTTTTTTGTTTGAGAGGTATTGCGCTGGCCACAACAGATTTATTGAACTAAATGTATTCTAAAAATATTAAATGACAGGTGTAGTAATTAAATATCAGCTTCAATGGATGGGATATTTAATTAATTAAGTCGTATTTGTATCAAATGAATAGTAATTTTACGTAACAAGACCTGAAAGTGATACTTTACTGGGTGAGCAAGCATATTCCAGAGCGAGCCGTAGGCGAGCTTTGGAAGCTTGTGAGCCCAGTATAGACACTTTCAGGTTATGTTGGGTACAATATTTTTTTGCGATCCTGAAAAAAGAATAAAAAAGTATTATTTTATTTTTTACTGCGAGCAAATAAGATATAAATAAACAACTGATCTCCATGGAAACATTTAGCTTTACCGGTCCCGGGATCGGTAAAGTACTTTCCGATCCCTTATAGAGAACTTTCCGAGCTAGCTCAGCAAAGAAGGACTTTCCGGTCTAAATAGTGATCAGAAAGAGCTCATTTTCTGGGCGATCGCGAAAAAATAAACATAAGGGTATACAGGGTATAAGTGAACTATTTTCTGCTATTTCAGTATCATGCTTCTCTTAAGATAAATCCTCGGTGTCTCTGTTAGAAAGCATTATATAGCACAACTTATTTCTCCTGTTGGTATCAAGAATTTATATTGCAAAGCCTTGTACTGTATATATGAAACATTCTGTTTACCAAAGTATAAGTGCTAAAGATTCCAAGGTGTGATTTTCATCGCACAAACTTTAATAACACGAATCGACTAATTCCATTCTCACCCTCATTACCTACCCCTAGATAGGAGTCGTCGTCTGACTCACCGACTAACCCGCTCTCTTCACGGTCTGACTTTTGTCGCCTCGATTAAACGTCACCCCCGTGTGGATGTGACATCCCCTGTGCACCCTCTCACCCCCACACCCCCTGTCACATGTTCCCAGCATCCACCCGGACAGAGATCGCAGTCACCTAGGCTGCTGTTGCAGAACCGGTCGCGGGATTTTTAACGCATGGGTGTAATTAGATTTTAGAAGGGATGACGGATGACCGGGATTAAGGCCGGCACGGCTGATGTTGGGGGATGTTTGGGGTGAGATTGTTTTTAGTTTGTTTAATATTTAGACGAATAAAGGAGAGGTAGCCAGGTTTAAACACTATTTCAATGGGAAAGAGAAATGGTTTATTTAAACTTGGATCAGAACAAATAAAGGAATAAATATTTGAGTCTACTGAGTCTACTACTCTTCTATTTGTACTTATTTAATTTAGTAGGATATTTGTCTAGTTTACCAGGCGTAATATGTATATTTTAACTACGCAGTGAGGTTACAAGATTCATATATACATATATGTATGCAAGAATGAATGTATTATAAATAAATAAAAACAATGGGTCGAATTCTGCACTCTTCTATACTTAAAGAATCTTCTCTAAAAATAACAAAATACAGAGAGACTTAATTATGCATTGATACATTAATACGAGAAAGATGCAAACTGTTCCCATATAGTTACTAGAGACGATCACTACACTAGTGAAGAGTACTAAATTCGGACCATTAAACGATGAGATAGAACCTACTTACCAGGAAATGGGAAATCTTCAAAAAAAAAAAATTAATGTTAGTTTGTATATTATTATTTAATATACAAAACACAGAAATATACATCCGAACACTTCCAAATATCACAACAAACTAACTACCGTGTGATTTTTAACTTGTTTCATTAGGAACACGACAAACGACAACACTGATCAAAGTGTATAATGAAATTTCTTTTAGCTATTACTATAAATAGTATAAGAAATTTATAAATTATTTAACTACAATTTTAAATATATTTCATTCGGCAGTTTGCGAAACTTAGTTATGTATAACGTAACATGACGTACAACACAAAAAATGACGTTTCTACCGTACATAATTTACAATTCAACGGTGTGGGGTTACCCGTTATTTAAGTGACGTTATTAAACCAAAAAAGCTTCAGAAATTATTTCTAACGTAACGTAATAACACCCAACTGAAAGTCACGTTACGTTATACGTAACTGAGATTCGCAAACTGCCTATTAATTACATTTTACAAATTTTAGAGTTGATTTTTACACTAATATATTTCACCACTTAGCAAATCGTTTTTTTTTTTACACGACTAAAATTTGTTGGTATGGTTAACATTTGTGTGCGTCACATAAGTATTCGGGGAAAAAAATCAAAGGACGATACTACGGCTAAAACAAATCTGCTCATTACAATAACAATTAACATAGCTTAAACTTTAATATCCATATTTAATATAGAGCTAGTGACACGTTTTCTTCTACATGAGGAAGATTAGTTCTGACGCAAAATGAATTTTAAAACTCGCCAAAGACTCATGGGGCAAGACAGATCTATTTTCCGTAGTAAAGAAGAAAGCCACTAGCTCTATATTAAATATTATTAAGGTTAAGATATGTTAATTGTTGTAGTAATAAGCAGATTCAATAAACTTTCTTGTTTCAACCACTGTATCGTCCAGTCAATTTTTTCCGAAAATTTATGTGACACATGTTGTTAAACTTCTTTCTAGGGAGGTTATAATATTTCATTTACCTCCCATTAGAATTTATCCGGATTCTAGCAAACTCCGGATCTGTTCCCGGGCAACTAAATCAACATTTGTCACTTTCACCTCGAAAAAACAAATGCAGCATTCCGTCCCTGTGGCGACCGGTGCGTACGACACCCCGTTTGCGGAGGCAGGGGTGTAGAAGGGGTACCTACCACTGCATACATCAACGGGAGCCGATGTTCAGCGGACCACGTGCGATAGAATACACTTTAATTGTACACCTATTCTACCGTTAACACGCGAGAGGGTGGGCTTGGAAGCTGGGATCAATGCCTCGCTTAACAATGAACGGACATCGTGAAATACGACCCGACCCCGATTCTGTATTTTTTCCTCTGCTAAATGGATTACGCTGATTTTTTCGGTAAACAACCGTGCGGAATGAAAACGACATCGCGGCTTCGGATGTACGTATTGCCTCGCGAATTTTGTTAATCAAACCGTTTTCGACAAATTGGTTTGTAAAGGCAAGTTGTGGCCCTGACAGGTACTCGCAAAATTTTCCTACATTACTCACTCATAACTTTCTCACGCATTTAATTTCGAATTAATGGCCAACATTTGGGAAACATTTTCCTTTTTTCAAAATCCTTACAAGAATGAATACATGATTTTATTTAACTCCGTTACGTAAAGAATATTGCCCAACTGACAACTTATAAAAAAAGAAACAAGAATATATCAATAATAATTTCTTTAATATCAATTTATGAATTATTGACTTGCATTCAATTCTTCTACATCAGAAGGAAGATCCATATTTGTTTCAGAAGACATTTAGAACTCATTTTCAATGATGATACGCATGCACTGACATAAGCATTAAATTCATTTATTTTCACGGCAACGCTTTGGTAAATTGATTTTGAAATAGGTATATAGTGCTGTCATAAAAAAAACCTAGAACTTTGAGTATTTTAAAATTATTTTAGCGTAATTAGATAAAAAATTGTAAATAATACATTATGAAAACGTGATATTGTTTAACTCACATAATTTGCAAAACTCGCTTTGCTCGTTCTGGCAAATATTATGTTCATCAAACAATATCATTTACGTGGTTGCTATCACGGATTTAACACAGTTCTGACAGACGGTAGTTATGGTCTGCATTAATTTCCACATACTATTGTAACAATTTCTAAACATAAATATTAATTGTATTTCATTTTAGAAGTGGAACTTTTCATTTAAGAAAATGAAAATAATTCTAATTACTTTGGGCTTATGTTAAAGCGATGATTTCAAACAGCGTAAATTTTATTTTTCTAGTATATACAAAAAAATAATTACGTTAAATGCTCGATTTCTATGAACATAAGTGTAATAATTATCATGTGATACCTTGTCACTTTTATATACAAAGTGATCCAAAAATAAATTATTCAGTTGGCAATACTTGAAATTAGTTACATAAATTTATTTCCTGTTTTTAACACTGTTAGTGACATTTGAAAATTTAAATTTGGGCATATTTACAATTTTTTTATTAAAATGATACGTACTTGTATTTCTTACATTACCCAAAAGCAATAATCTAAAGAATTTCAATCACTCAAAATCCTATTAGCTGTAAGGTCCCTGCTTTGACATAACCTATTTATATTTATGGTCAGAAAGACATGTCAAATAGTATTTCCGTTTTCACTTGATGTTGTGCAAACTATGGAATAAAAAGATCCCCAGAATTGTATTGCCAACCGCATCATTTCTTTTCGATCACTTTGTATTATAGGCACTAAGTTTTTGTTTACCTCAGTATTGTCACAACATGAAATTCCCCGTTTTATACTTCAAAACTTACTTATTAACTGGACTTTAAATTCTATTTGTAGGAAAGCATCGCTTCTAACCTTCAGTATAATTCTTAATTAATAGTTAATAAACTGTTACTTTAACTAGAAGTGGTAGGATTGAACCGAAATAGGATGAAAAATTTTTGTGAAAAATTAATGGCTTTCACTGGGATTTAAACCCAGGATATTCTTACATCATACATAGGAAAGTTCTGAGTATAAATCCTAATGAAATCCATGAATTTTCCACAAGAATTGGTATTACAAAACGCTGTGGATTCGGAATTGAATTGTTGTATGTGATTCAGAGAAAAATGTAAATAATTTGGTGGATGAGAAAAGCTATTGAAGTGAAGGGTATTTCAAAATAATTATCGATACTGGAAGAAGCAAAAAGCAGAAATGAGGGCGCGAAAGGTGGAACGATTTGACAGTTCAATTAAAAGTCCAAAATATTCCAAGTCTGGCAATTTCTAAACTGTTATCTGAACAGATCTATATGCCGTGCTGTGAGCAACACCTATTTTGGTTTTTCGATGGAATTCGCGTTCTTTCTAACTGACAAGCAATTTATTTCGGCGGTCCCGGGCGGTAGATTACAAGAGCACGAGATATCGATGTCAACATCAACAGCCAAGCACCGAGCGGCTGTAAAAATGTCCGCGCTGATTAGTAACGAGCCCGAAGACAATCAAACGCCTCTCACGCTTTTTTGCCTCCACTTTTTTACTGACAGCAAGCGTCAAATCTAAGTGAAATATGAAAATATTTTCGCAGAGGCTGGGCGATAAATATATCCCTTTTTACCATCCACAAAATTAAGTAGGAATCCATGTTTGTTTCCCATTCATTCGTGGATCAATTTATTTGCACGAGTACGACAGGAAAATGTTTATGAACTATTATTTTTTAATAGGTAAAATGAGATTTTTGTATGACTATATTCTGTCTACCATATTCTGATTTTCTGATATTAGTTTTGAGATATCGTTATCCTTGTCGATATAGTAGAGAAACAAAGTTCTACGCGCCAAATACTGAATCAAAAGTAAAGTTCTATCTGTAACACGGTACACATAGAAATACATTAAATACTGAGTTAAAGAAGCTAAAAAGACATTTAGAAATTAGCATCGAGAATCGGAAAGTTTTGAAAACAATGACTGGTGTAATTATTTGAGCAAAGATTAAATATGATATCAAATAAAACAATATTACAACTATGGGCCCAATTCTCAATTTTCACCGAAGTGATATGCTGTGAAAATTTTTCACTTTATCACTTGAAGCTATTCTCATTTGCAAAGTGATCTGATATAAATAAGTGAGAAAGTGTGATATTTTATGTATTTACCGTAAAATGACAATATTGGTTGCGTATAACAAGAGAACACGAATTTGGTGCATGTGTATGTTGACATTTGACAAATAATATCATAACATTGACAAGTGATATAATATAAATTTATATTTCATATCATATCATATCACATTGGTGAAAATTGAGAATTGGGACCTAAATCATATTTTTTTGTAATGGAGAAATTTACATTTGGAAATATAAAATACAGTTTTAACTCCAAATCTAAATTTCAAATTTCTAAATTTGTAAATCGTTTATAAACCATGGTATGAGTTTATATTGTAAAATCTAACTCGTAAATTAAATTCATCGTAAACCAGCCCTTATTCTTACACCTTTTTCAATCCTTCATTTTAATTTAAAACTTCGATATTACGTATTTATTAGCAACTATTATTATGACAAAAGGCTTGTATTATTTTAATTGCCATTTTTTGGAGAAAAAATCCATGTTTGTCTATTTGCAAAGCCAATAAAATCTTTCCCTTTGTGGATCGGTAAAAGCTAAAAGGTACCTAGGCGATTTGGTCCGTAGTGAGAGGGAAAGAACCGTCCACTGTCCAAAACAACATTCATCATCTCCGAGTCATTGTTCTTCGCTGGTCATCTCTCGCGGTGTAAAAAGTCGTCCGCAGTGTCGATTGTAAAAGTGTCCTGTGGGAGCGCAGTTGGCGTGGGAAGGCCATTGTACCAGCATCGAACAATAGCACATCGCCTCGCATCCATGAGTAGGAGAATCCATAAAATAACTACTTCTTTCGAATTTGATTTATGATAGTTATATG
This sequence comes from Ophonus ardosiacus, assembly GCA_943142095.1. Classification (NCBI taxonomy): domain Eukaryota; kingdom Metazoa; phylum Arthropoda; class Insecta; order Coleoptera; family Carabidae; genus Ophonus; species Ophonus ardosiacus. The sequence goes on from OW964824.1 coordinate 17,159,255, forward strand.
CAAATCCGCTCTGGCATGCAGACAAATTAGGGTACTTGACTGTCGATCGCGATCAGCCTGCTTTAAAGTTGTTTTGAAATGTGTACCTATTGATGAAGTGAAAGGCGACGTTGATGGCACTGATGATGCGAGAGAGAATCGCCCAACGCAGATCGATTTGTGTAAACATTTACATTACCTATACTTGTTTTCCTCAATATTGAATACTGAATATCAATACGATGGATGAGATTCTGATGAGTCCAAACGAAAAACAACTCCCAGAAGACTATTTTCAAAACTTCGGCATCTCATCGGATTTAAACAAACTGTATTTTTAATGACTATCTTAAATAATTTTTTATGTACGAGATCAAGAGTCGTAGGTGCAGTTTTTCGGTTGAGAATGCAAGCGTTCAAGATCTAAAATTGCACTGTACAGGCTGGAACAAATTCGAGTTTCTTATATGGAAAACTTTCTTATTACGCACGCTACAGAAAATTGATGTAGGTCTTTATGGGCCAAATTCTATATATTCTAGATATCTTTAATAGGTGCCACAAGAATTTTCGTTCGTCTTTTGTTAAATTTTCAATTTGTTCACCCCAATAAATTAAAAATTTATGTTTAAAACAAAAGAATGTAAACTTGTTATATCAAGAAAAAAAACAGACTATTTTCAGTGTATATTTCAAACAAATAAATATATCATCATTTCTGGATGTGCCAATATGCTTTATCACAGATATCGGTTACATATTTGTACTGTACGGACGCTTACCAGGTGTCACCTAACGGGTATTCATTGCTGGCGTGGAGAGTGCACCACAGGGGTCGTTTTTGTGCCATTTAAAATTTGAAATATTTCTTTTTGGCGTCAGTAGGGATCGAACCCGGTTACCCAGATTCTCGAGCAGATACTCAGTGTATGTTTCAATTTGAAAATATTTTGTTTGTGTTATATATCGAGAATTATTAAGTTTTGAAAAAATCTAATTGCACCACGTTATTTTACGCAAAAAATCGTAGAAAAATTATCTAAACATTTTTTCTGTATCTCTCTTAATAAACGAGATATGAGGTATTTTCAAAATAAGCGAAAATCAAGTTTTAATAATAATAATAATAATAATAATAATAATAATAATAATAATAATAATAATAATAATAATAATAACAATGGTTGATTACGATGATCGACTGATTTCAGAATGGAAAAATTGGAAGCTAATCAGACACGCAGTCACATATAAATTATTTATTTCCTGGCCGACGTTTCGACTGTAACAACAGTCGAGCTCTGAAGAAAATTTGAAAATTTTCGTCCGTGCATAAAGTTTTGTATGTATCACGAGCGCAACTTGCTTTTATGGCCTTTGACGTGTTTTTATCCCTCGGCTTACGCCTCGGGCTCAAAATCCCGCCGCAAGCCATAAAAACCTCCTTACGCTCTTAATACATAAATAACTATTATTTATTTCCAACAGACATAAGCCCAATTACAGGAAAACAACGATCATATAATTATAAAAATATGGAATGGTAAGTACTAGCGTAAATGACTACAAAAAAATATAATATAAATCATAGTACAGACTATGTTTTACAAATAGAATACAGGCTTCATTTTTTTGATAAAGAATCTAACAATATTTTAAGATTATAGAAAAATATGTCGACGTTAGCGGATATCAAGTTATAATTATTGCACATTATTTGTTTAGATCATCTTGTTAAAGCGTTTGTACGTGCACGTGCACAAGCCAAATAGAAAATAAAATTGAATCTAGAGCTGATCCGAGGGTTTTTAATAGCTTATAATATTGTTTAATTAACTGGAAGTTAAAATTTTAACTCGATATTGAAAAACTGGCCCTTAGTACCACGTATTTATTTAAATAGATAATTTATAATTTTGTACAATCCACCAAAATATTTACATTCTTACTGAATCACACACAACAATTACTCAATTCCGATTCCGATTTTTGTAATAAGAATTCTTGTGAAAAATTTATGGATTCACAGACAATACAGCGTTTTTGTAAAACATTTTTAATGATTCATACTTCTAATCTCCATAAATGAAGTGATAAAATCTGTGGGGTAACAGGCCTACAATGCATGGCTTGTTCCATATCATATGTCCGACATACGGGTCGTTCATTGTGTACGAGAAGAACCGGTAAGGTATTGCGGGTCGACAGCTGCAGGTATGTTGGTTAATCAGAGTCAATTTAAAACCTATTTGGTGAATTTGTGCAGCGCCCGTATGTCGCGTAAGAGTAGCACGAGATGCGAGATGCATGGGGGTGCCATGATCAACTAATATGTACCGACCAACAAGATCTAGGGGAAGTAATAAGCCTGAGTTTACTAATGCGAAAGATCGTGAGAAAACAGATCCAAATCGGAGGAAGGATGCCAATTTTTAATTATATGTGGGACAGTTAAATATTTTTCAATTTTTGTGAGTTCATTAACCAGTACCTAGTTCATCTTATCTAGAATAACTATGTCCTAACTATTTTTGGTGAACGGAGATTTTTGTATGGCTAGGTTCTATCTCTTTCTGATATTATTTAAAGGTGAAACAAAAGGCATACATGGTCCACGTGTATTGTAAAATTCTTTATTTCGGACGTATCGGGCTTAGGGCAAACCCATCTTCAACTATCGATAACTATTAAATTTATTATTACAAAATATTAAAATTGTATTAGACACGATGATCTAATGAACTACGTCGATAACATTTTAAATACAGCAAACCTACGAATCAATCCGGAGTTGGAGAAATACTGTACAGTCTGAAACATCCGTAATAAAGAATTTTACAATACATGTGGACCATTTATGCCTTTTGTTTCACCTTGAAACCATTCAACGGTTGGTCCTTCCATCCCTCTACTTTTTTACCCCTCACTGAGAGAGGTATTAGATTCATGGTAAAAATCGCATATCTAGAATTTAGTGAATAAGCACGTTTTAAGGTATGTGTGTGTGTGTGTTTGCGCATGTTAGAACCACGGTTTCTCAAATACTATAAGATTTAAGAAATGTTTAACTACGGTTTCCTCAATCTGACATTAATAGGAAGAGCTGGTTAAGTTTTGGTAACAATTGGACAATCAAAAGTGGATTCCTAAAAAAAATCTTCATTTTTTTTTAATTCATGTTATTACAAATATTAAAGAACATAAAATTTTCAATCCGAAACATTTAAAATTTTTACTATATCTTCTACACATTTAGAGGTAGAGAATTATAAATATATAAAATAATCTGTTGTACCATTACTGAAAGCTTTTTCTGGGCAGTACGTTTTTTTTTTTTTTTTATTATTAATTAAATATAAAAAATATGTATTATTACGTATACCCTTCAGAAATACAGCTAATGTCGTCAATGAATTGGAGGAATCTGTAACATTTAAAAGAGTCGGAAAAAATTGTTATAGAATAAATTAAAAATTATAAAAATATTTAAAGAGTACTTATGTAATTGGAATTTCTTGGGATTATAAGATATGTTAAATACAATATGTACCTACTTATATAGCTTAAAATGAAAATGGCGAGAGGTATTGTGCTGGCTACAACAGGTATTTTTGATGTTGTCCATTTTCGAAATAGTAAATAAACAAAGTTCTTTCTTTTAAAAATTAAATCAAACACGAAACGAAGTTCTATCTGCAACATAGTACAGATAGAAATACTTAAAAACGAGTATTTCTAGAGCCAAAGAAGCTACATAAAGGTTCAGAAATTAGTATCGAGAATCCCGAGAAAGATGTGAAAAAATTGTGGTAAAGTTCTATTTTTGTAATATTTTTTTTTTTCCAGTAACTAAGCATACCATTGTATTTCTGCCAAATTCTTTGATGGAATATATAGTTAATAAATATTAATTCGATAACAATAATGTACTTAAATAATAGCGAGTTAAAATTTCAAATTAATTTCCTCGCCATACATCTTTCTTGCAGTTACAACTTTGTTAATCTAGTACTCTAGACCCGCTTTGTTGTCGCCAATAATATGTATTTAGTTGAAATAACCAAATTAAAAAATGGTGTAAGTATTTGTAGTTGTTGAATGAATCCGATTCTATTTCCAGTGTAAAGAATCCCTCTGATGTGTTTGTATCTATTGAAAAATGCTTGTGCGTAGTCGATTTGGTTGTCTTTGGTGTTGTGTCCGTGATCCGTGCGAGACAAATCGTCCCGCGAATGCTCGGTGTGGCGTGCCGCGATGTCGCTCTGCGTGACTCCTCGCACACGTCACCAGCAACAACAGCGAACGGGGAACGGCGAACGGCGCTACGAACACGGCAGTGGCAGTAACGCACCGTTACTCCACGTTCTGCTACCCTGAAGCCGTGCCAGAAGGCCAGCAAGACACAAGCCAAAAAACCAGCAATTAATTCAGGACCAACCGACCAGATACACCAACAGAGTCAGGGCAGGAATTGACTTTAATTTGGAACTGAAACTGTTTACTGAGTACAAATTACATATTCCCACCATAAATACTGTCACATGGTTTATACGCTGCTAAAATTTTGTAAAAATAATAATACATTTTATTGACAAGAGCATTTATAATAGTAAAAATATTTGATGTGGCCAGCACATTAACTTCCGTCTGCTCTATGTATTTTGTACAAATCCCATACCAACCGTTCCCTGAAAAACATTCTATATATTCAGTAAAATTGTGACACGAATATATACTATTTTTTAAAAATTCCAAACCGAAAGTTCCTTGAAAATTTTTTTTGTAATTCCAATAAAATTAGAACACGAACATACACTACGTAAATTGCACAATGACATCTATCAATTAGAATTATTTGAATATATCAGCTGTTTACATGATTAAACGAAACCTGGCTAATTTATGAAAGTTAATCTCATCATAATTCATTAACTCTATAATATCCACTGAAAATGAAGGAAAATATATAATCCAACTGAGTAGACAATATAGTGTTGCCAGAAGTCGAGACGAGACGAGACTTGGGGTCGGTCTCGTCTTGGTCTTGACTTGGTCTCGACTAGAGTGGTCTCGTCTTGGTCTTGTCGAGACGAGACTTGATGTCAGTCTCGTCTCGTCTCGAGTCTCGACAAGACTCTCGACTTTGCCTCCATTAACATTTTTTTTATAATCCCATCTAATAGTACATAAAATTCTAAGAACAGCAGTACAATCGCGATTCAAAAATTCCAAATAATATTAGAGATATTTATTATTTTTTCTGTAAATATCAACTTGATACTTGAGCTCTTGAAATAATTAATATGAAAATATACATACATACCGAGTGTTGTTTCTTGTTAATAAACATAAAGTATATAATTTCAAATCCTTAGCTACAGAATGAATCACAGCAATGCATTTATATTATTAGCAATAGTTAAATAGGTATGTATATGTTTAAATGAAGCAGTAAGTAAATGGACAAAAATCCCCAAAAAAAAATTCTTTCGCTATTTTTTTATATTTTTCTAAATAAATGTTAAATAAGTAGATAACTAAAACTTAACCTTTCGCGTATCCCCTAGTACGCGTACCACACTTATTTGAAAAACAAATAAATTATAATAAACTTGCTTAAATTTATAAAATTAGTAAAAAAAAAAAATAGTAACTAAGAAACTTTAATAATAACAGTTGTACGGTTTAACGAATTATAAATAGAGTAACTTTCCAAAATCAGTCAGCTTTACTATAATCATAGAAACAGCTGATATATTCAAAAAATTGTAATTGACAGATGTCAGTGTCAAGTACAATATACATAATGATTGTTCGTGTTATAATTGTATTGGATTTATATTTTTTCCAAAGAACGTTCGGTGTGGAATTTGTAAAAAGTAGTATGTGTTCGTGTTATAATTTTATTGAATATATAGAATCTTTTCTAGGGAACTTTTGATGTGGGATTGGTACAAAATACATCAAATTGACGGAAGGTCTTGTGCTAGCCACAACAGATTTTTTATGTACCTACTAAAACTTCTTTTACATGTTGTAGAAGGTAGAGTTAAAAATAAAATCAAGCCATGGAGTAAAAATGGATAGAATTTTTTGGAGATATCTAATAATTCTTCATATGGTATTTCTTTCTCAAGAGGTTCCTCTTTCCACTTATGAAACCATAATAATGATTCCTCATAAAAATTGTCTATGTTATGTTTCATTTAATTCTTTATCATACGTTTATACTTTTCTTTATTACATATTTTTATATTTTTAGGATGCAAAATTGTTAGATTGACTAAAGTATTGTATTCGGAAATATTTGGATTTGGGTTGGGCAAACCTACCTACTTTTATTACTAGCAGATGTCTAAAAGTGGTTGTTATTGTCTGGTAATATGCAGCATTTATAGCACCGTTGTAAAATTTATTGTTCCATTATTGGATTTTTACAAGAAAAGAAATGTTGTGTTATTTTTTACCCATTTTTTAAAAATTATATTATATTAGGGAATTGGAAAAACAGTTTGTTTTACACATTTGTGCATACAAAGTTTTAAGAACATTATTAAAGAAGGGCTTGTACATTACGACTTTTATATTTCTATTTTCTTTAAGTAAACGTTGATCATTGTTTTCAATTTTTTCATATGAATGAATTTATACAATGTATTTTAATTTTCTCAGGGAGCGCCCCCCCCCCCCCCTGGCCCCCCTGTATACGCCCATGGGCACCGGGCGAGTGTACTTGCATTTTGCATGTGTTCTTACGAGAAATGCTTAATACCAGTTTCTTAGAATATCTGATACCAATTTTCCCAAATTGTTATACCTGTAACTACATATTTTAACTATGTCCCTTACATTTCACTTTGTTGAGATAAAGTTTTACTTTCATTATACATGTAAAAGATACATAAACTTTTATCTTTTGAAGCAGATATTGTCCAATTTTTTTTTTACTAAATGATACATGCGATATTATTCATATGTTTCAGTGGAAGAATTATTTAGGTGAATAAGAAATACATCCGTTGAAAATGTAGAATATGGTTATTTTAAAACGGGAATTTCCCTAAGATCGTAAAATCTTTGTGTGCATTTTCGCAAAATTCTAAGAATCACAATAGATTCTTTAAAAATAAAAGAAAAATAATGTATATTTGAAGGGAACGTTACTTTTGTTATAATATATTAATTTAATAAATAAAACTGAAGTACATTGCTAACTTGCAGAATGCACCACAGATGTAACTTTTGTGTGCTATTTGAAAATTGGAAATATTTTTGAAGATGAAGTCAGTATTTCATATACCCAGTTGTGCCAATATATTAATTGAGAATTAAACAAAAATTAAATTAAAATAACATGTGTAGTATAAAATAAAGGTTGATCTTAATTTAATAAAAAATATTGGTGCATTAAAATAACATAAGAATTCTAAATTGATACTGTTTTCATTTTATCCCACTTACATTGTAATTTAAATTCATTTAAAACTTGTATCTGGATTATTTAGATGAATAAGGAATACATCATATTTACATAAATTAATGTTTCTGGGACACAATTATGAAAGTAGAAAATTACAAAATTTGAAAAATTAATATCTCTCTTATTTATTCGAATTTTCAATCAGTATTTACAGCAATACTCTCAGTTTTTGAAGGACTTTTAGAATAGGTATATGTTTAAAAAAATACCATTGATCTGAAGTCGAGAGTCTTGTCGAGACTCAAGACTTTCTCGACAAGACTTGATGCTAGTCTCGTCTCGTCTCGACTTTTCTAGTCGAGACCAAATGATGGTCTCGTCTCGACAAGACCAAGACGAGACGAGACCAAGACCAAGACTGGTCTTGGTCTTGTGGCAACACTAAGACAATATCTATCTAATAATTCTTTTCTATTGATAATCACATAAAATGTCAAAAATGATATCTAACTGCGTTTTTGCAAGGAAAACTATTAGGAACTTCAAATAAGGGAAATTCTTTTTATCTTTTATCAATTATAACCAAAATCTAATTAGCTTTTCATATGGATATAAAGAAGAGGAATACGAAAGAATTGTAATTTTTGAATTTTAGTATTAGTTATCGTCCGAGAAAAATTTGTCACACACGGACACACAGATATACGGACACACACTCACATACATACATACATACATACACACACACACACACACACACACACACACACACACACACACACACACACAAAGAGAGAGAGAGAGAGAGATGCAGACATCGTCGTAAAATTAGTAAAATCGTATTGCAGGACCAAATACAATACCTTCCTTACCTAAAGGTGACGGAAGTAAAAATATATCTATTTAAAATGTCCGCATTTGGCTTAAACGCAAACATTTAGACGGTCTGACATATTTCTGCTATGGCAATACGGACCGTATCTATCGATAGTTCCTTGATTGTCTCCTCCAAACTCTTCAACCCTAGTGAAGGCCTACGTCGTTCTAAATCCTGCTGGAAGACCCAGTGTATGTCAGGAAAGAGTAGATAGAGTCAATAAATTACTTGCAATACAAAATGACTATTATTTTTACAAATTTTTAGCAGCCCATAAACAATGAAACAATATTTATGGCAGGACTGTGTAAATTTGGAACTGCATTTGTTTTATTGACAACATAAAGATCCAAGTTAAAATTTTGAAATTGAAAAATTTAAAATCGAAAAGAAACTAAAGTCAGAAAAATTGACTGTCGGGTCCAGTAATAAAACTACCTATAAATCTCGTAATTGTGATAAAGCGGCATATCGCTCACTGCATGCATTATAATATTGGATGTCACCATGGTATTATTTGCGCCGCTCTATTGAAATAAAGACATGCTCTGTAATCTTACTGTTCCTTTAACATAAATGCTATTTTTGTTTGAAATAATTTCTTATGAAATTGAAAACTGTAGTTCCAAAAATTATTTCAAACAAAAATAGCATTTATGTTACAGGAGTAGTAAGATTATTTTACTATAGAGAACATTCAGAGCAGATAGAAGTACCAGGTGATGCATGACTTCATTCCAATTGAGCGGCGCAAATATTTTCTTCTTTTGTAACCAATATTATAAAAGCAAACATTAGGCGATATGGAGTTTTGTCATAATTACGATATTTATAGTTTTATTGCTGTACCTAACAGAGTCAATTCTGACTATATTAGCGTTTTTATACAATGGGGAAGTTTAGCATGGTAAAAATTCTATCTTTTATTCTAAACGGGTAGATTCACTATCTATATATATTTCTATATTGAATTCATCAAGACGATCGGGGAAATTTTATTCGCCTGTACAGACTAAACGGTAAGAGCGATTTTAATGAAAATTTTTCCAAGATGTAGAGAATAATTCAACTTGATTTCCTGGTAATAGGTCATTTTTCTGTACGGTGCATAGTTTTTGTGTAAAAAATTTTTAAAGGTCGTATTTTAGCTTTTTGAAACAATTTGAAATCAAAAATTTAGTCTTCTTTGAAAAATTTAAGACGAAGAACGTTTCTTTGACATGTCAATCAGAACATTTAAATGGCATTATTTATAAAATAAGGACATTTTGAAAAAATTTAAATTCATAAATACACATTATGGCAATGGGCGGTTATTCCATAGTAGTTTAAAAGACCTAAAACATTATATTTAAAAATTAAATTTTTTGAAGGTTCATTTCCGTGATTCATGTACATTTCCAAAGTGTTGCCAAACATCCCATAAATAACTAAGTAAAAAACAAATATTCCAATGTCAGGAATTTCAAAGCCCCATCGTCTTTTGTTTTTTTGTTTAAAGTTGTCAGAACCAAGTCGTGTTTGGTATCAAATGAAAGGTAACATCAAGGGCTGTCATGCAGAAATATCAAAAATTTGACAGCTCGATCGGCTTTTGTTTTTTGCTTAAAGTTGTCAGAACCATGTCGTGTTTGGTATCAAATCAAAGGTAACGTCAAGGGCTGTCATGCAGAAATGTCAAAAATTTGACAGCTCGATCGGCATTTGTTTTTTGTTTAAAGTTGTTAGAACCATGTCGTGTTTGATATCAAATGAGAGGGTTCGTCAAGGGCTGCTATGCAGAAATGTCAAAAATTTGACAGCTCCATCGGCTTTTGTTTTTTGCTATAAAGTTGTCAGAACCATATCGTGTTTGGTATCAAATGAAAGGTAACGTCACGGGCTGTCATGCAAAAATGTCAAAAATTTGACAGCTCGATCGGCTTTTGTTTTTTGCTTAAAGTTGTCAGAACCATGTCGTGTTTGGTATCAAATGAGAGTGTTCGTCAAGGGCTGCCATGCAGAAATGTCAAAAATTTGACAGCTCGATTAGATTTTGTTTTTTGCTTAAAGTTGTCAGAACTATGTCGTGTTTGGTATCAAATGAGAGGTATCGACAAGGGCTGCCATGCAGAAATGTAAATAAATTGACAGCTCGATCGGCTTTTGTTTTTTGCTTAAAGTTGTCAGAACCATGTCGTGTTTGGTATCAAATGAGAGTGTTCGTCAAGGGCTGCCATGCAGAAATGTCAAAAATTTGACAGCTCGATTGGCTTTTGTTTTTTCCTTAAAGTTGTCAGAATTATGTCGTGTTTGGTATCAAATGAAAGGTAACGTCAAGAGCTGCCATGCAGAAATGTCAAAAATTTGACAGCTCGATTGGCTTTTGTTTTTTACTTTAAGTTGTCAGAAACATGTCGTGTTTGGTATCAAATGAAAGGTAACAATAAGGGCTGTCATGCAGAAATGTCAAAATTTTGACAGCTCGATCGGCTTTTGTTTTTTGTTTAAAGTTGTCAGAATTATGTCGTGTTTAGTATCAAATGAAAGGTAAGCAGGTTGAGTGGGCATTTTGGGTGGGCAGGTTGCGTGGGCAGTTTGAGTGGGCAGGTTGGGTGGGCAGGTTGCGTGGGCACTTTGGGTGGGCAGATTGCGTGGGCAGTTTGGGTGGACAGGTTGCGTGGGCTGTTTGGGTGGGCGGGAAAAAAATATTTTGAAAAACTCTTAGCGGTAGCACTTTGCATTTAAATTGTTCCTAGACGGATTGGACATACGTACAACTATTATAAAACACTATCGGCGGAGCCCTAGGGAATACTCGGCGTAGCCGAGTTTTCGCTAGTCTTTTATTCTAAACGGGTACATTCACTATCTATATTGAATTCATCACGACGATCGGGGAAATTTTATTCGTCTCTACAGCTTAAACGGTGCGATTGATTTTAATGAAAATTTTTCTGGGATGTAGAGAATAACTCAACTTGATTTCCTGGTAATAGGTCATTTTTCTGTACGGTGCATAGTTTTTGTGTAAAACATTTTTAAAGGTCGTATTTTGGCTTTTTGAAACAATTTTGAAATCAAAAATTTAGTCTTCTTTGAAAAATTTAAGACGAAAAACGTTTCTTTGACATGTCAATCAGAACATTTAAATGGAATTATTTATAAAATAAGGACATTTTGAAAAAAGTTAAATTCATAAACATACATTATGGCAATGGGCGGTTATTCCATAGTAGTTTAAAAGACCTAAAACATTATATTTAAAAATTAAACTTTTTTAAGGTTCATGTCCGTGATTCATGTACATTTCCAAAGTGTTGCCAAACATCCCATAAATAACTAAGTAAAAAACAAATATTCCAATGTCAAAAATTTGACAGCTCTATCGGCTTTTGTTTTTTGCATAAAATTGTCAAAAACAAGTCGTGTTTGGTATCAAGTGAGAGGTAACGACAAGGGCTGCCATGCAGAAATGTCAAAAATTTGACAACTCGATCGGCTTTTGTTTTTTGCTTAAAGTTGTCAGAACCATGTCATGTTTGGTATCAAATGAAAGGTAACGTCAAGGGCTGTCATGCAGAATTGTCAAAAATTTGACAGCTCGATCGGCTTTTGTTTTTTCTTTAAAGTTGTCAGAAACATGTCGTGTTTCGTATCAAATAAGAGGTATAGTCAAGAGCTGCCATGCAGCAATGTCAAAAATTTGATAGCTCGATCGGCTTTTGTTTTTTACTTAAAGTTGTCAGAATCATGTCGTGTTTGGTTTTCAATAATTGGTAACGTCAAGGGCTGCCATGCAGAAATGTCAAAAATTTGACAGCACGTTCGGCTTTTGTTTTTTGCTTAAAGTTTTCAGAACCATGTCGTGTTTGGTATCAAATGAGAGGTATAGTCAAGAGCTGCCATGCAGAAATGTTAAAAATTTGACAGCTCGATCGGCTTTTGTTTTTGCTTTAAGTTGTCAGAACCATGTCGTGTTTGGTATCAAATGAGAGGTATCGTCGGGGGCTGCCATGCAGAAATGTCAAAAAATTGACAGCTCGATCGGCTTTTGTTTTTTGCTTAAAGTTGTCAGAACCATGTCGTGTTTGGTATCAAATGAAAGGTAACGTCAAAGGCTGTCATGCAGAAATGTCAAAAAATTGACAGCTCGATCGGCTTTTGCTTTTTGCTTAAAGTTATCAGAACCATGCCGTGTTTGGTATCAAATGAGAGGGTTCGTCAAGGGCTGCCATGCAGACATGTTAAAAATTTGACAGCTCGATCGGCTTTTGTTTTTTGCTTAAAGTCGTCAGAACCATGTCGTGTTTGGTATCAAATGAGAGGTACGGTCAATGGCTGTCATGCAGAAATGTCAAAAATTTGACAGCTCGATCGGCTTTTGTGTTTTTCTTAAAGTTGTCAAAACCATGTCGTGTTTGGGCATTTTGGGTGGACAGGTTTCGTGGGCAGGTTGAGTGGGCAGGTTGCGTGGGCATTTTGGGTGGGTAGGTTACGTGGGCATTTTGGGTGGGCAGATTGCGTGGGCAGTTTGAGTGGGTAGGTTGCGTGGGCATTTTGGGTGGGCATTTTGGGTGGGCAGGTTGCGTGGGCAGTTTGGGTGGGCAGATTGCGTGAGCAGTCTGAGTGGACAGGTTGCGTGGGCTGTTTGGGTGGGCGGGAAAAAAATATTTTGAAAGACTCTTAGCGTTAGCACTTTGCGTTTAAATTGTTCCTAGACGGATTGGACTTACGTAAAACTATTATAAAACACTATCGGCGGAGCCCTAGGGTATACTCGGCGTAGCCGAGTTTACGCTAGTATAACATACTATTTTCTCACAAATATAACACAAATGACTGCTGAAATTGAAATTAAAAATTAAAATTATTGCTCCATTTATTTATAATTAATATTTTTTGGGTAAACTCTAAGTACGTCACAAGTCAGTTATACGCAAACTCAGACAAAACGGTGAAAGCGAACCACTTGAACGTAGGTCGAATAACACCTCAGTCTCAAGTACTGGTAACCACAACCGCGTGCGTCAGTGTATAAGCGACATACGTTGTACCAAGCCTCTACCGACGTCATCACAGATTAAAATCGGCTTTTCCGGAAAATATGGGCATTTTTGAAAAAAATATAACATGTTACATTATTTTTCAAGTCATTTCCCATGGAATAAAAGAATAAAAAATAATCGCTAAACTTCCCCATTCAAACACAACTAAGTCATTTTGTGGTGCTTCATATTGGAGAGACATTCCGAGCCTTACTCAGTCGCAGAAATTCATTTTACCCTCGCTGACATACGTAAAAAGATTAGTTTTACCAAAAAGGACCTTACATTTATGGCAGGTATCTTTACAGGTCATTATCCTCTAAAATACCATCTATGTGAGATTGGTATAATTAAAAGTAGTATCTGTCTATTCTGCAAAGAGAAATAAGAGACTTCGGAACATATTGTGAATGTCTAGCTGTGGACGTATAAAAACAATCTAGGTAAAAGGTACCTTCCGCCACATGACTCCTGGAGCAATTACTGGCTTTATGAGAACTCTGGGACTGCTTCCAGATTGGTTACTTAAAGTCTTGGACTAATAATCAAAAATTAATAAATCAGAACCTTGATTGATTCAAGTATTAAATATTCTATGGGTCAGTTCGTAAATCATCCTACTTGACATAGGAAGGTCCTAGATTTAAATCCGTGTGAAGTTCAGAAATATTTCGCCAGCACTACACTTTTATGTTGATTACAAAAGTCACTAAGAACAACTATAGTTTAGTTAGAGCATTACCCCGGCAAGGTCTTGGGGGTCAAATACCTGTGGTTGAGATTTATTTCGTCCCTTTTTGCGTAAAAGGCGAAAAATGCGATCATGTACAGAGAGATATAAAACCAACTCCGGTCCTGGCGTACATGTAAAATAAAAAGTGTACGCAGTGTTTTCTATTCGATGTCGAGAGAAATTAATAATTGTGCAATATTTTGCAGAGGATGTATGTGTTACGGTGGTCTAAACAATATATATTTTAAAAATAGTTATTTCTAAGTTATGGCATCTTTTACACTCCAGTTGCATTTCCATAGATCGAATGATGTTTTATGAACGTGCGATTTAAAATTTACAGTGGCCACTGGCCAAACTCGCATTATCTGTTGTCTGAATGCGACCAAATTCCGAATTTCTTTTTATGCTCGCAAGGAATATCGCCATAAATTGGCATAGCAGTTATATATTTGGCATGTGCTACCACAAATCACATTTTAAGGATATCGAATATACCTACCTAAGTCCAGAGCCACCTAAAGACAAACCGAATAATAAATTTCAAAAACAACAGTAAAATATGACGCTATACCCCGTCAGCAACTGTCCAGCGTAAAACTTTATTTCAGGCTGTAAGATTGAAAACCTTGTTTTATTAAATATTTTTAAAACATTGTTTAGATTCCTCCTACCTCAACTTAGTTTTATGTTTTATATTTTACTACACATTTCATAAAACACGGAATAGCCTATAAAATATTATTTTACTATTGATGTTTCCCCTCTACGTTTCAGATTTCTTTTACTTTCCATGTATATTAAAATGAAAACATGAATTCTTGGAACTATATTAAAAATGATCATCTGCTTTTAAGGATTGAAACATACACTTAAATTTTACATTTGTCTGTTTTACAAATAACAAATATTGCTTGTCAAAGATTTTGAAAAATGATATTTTGCTTTCTATATATTTACGAAGGAGAGAGTTGTTTTTGACAATAATTGCTACATAGAAAAAATATGGGTCGCATGGCTCAGTGCGTTATATGATTCATAATATCTGAGTTCGAATGTAACTGACGTTAAATTTAAAAATTATTTTGAATTTTAAGTACAAAATGTCGATTTTTGAGCAAAATTTAATAATAAAAAATCTGTTGTGGCCAGCATTTCCATATTAGGCTACATAAGTACATATTGTATTTAACATTTCTGATACACACAGAAAATTCTAATTACATACATCTATAATTAATATATTTTTGAATTCATTCTATAAGTTTCCTCCTACTCTTTTAAATATTCGAGATTCTTCAAATTCATTGATGAGATTGGCGGTATTTCTGATGCGTATATGTAATAATTGTATCTATAATTTTAAATATTTAATTAGTAATAAAATAATAAATATTAATTGTATGGGGTCCCGTGGCTGCATGCCCGAGTGTCTGGTCGCGAACCTGGGAAACCAGGTTCGATCTCGACCGACGCCAAATATTTCGAATTTTAAATGGCACAAAAGTGACCCCTGTGATCTCCATACGCCAGCAATGAGTACCCGTGAGGTGACGCCTGGGTAAGCGCCCGCACGGTATAAATATGTCATCATCATTACCGATATCTGTAGTAAAGCATATTGTGACACACTCAGAAATGGGTAATATGCCGTGATGATATATTTATATTTATTTAAATGTACTTCCCAGAAAAAGCCTTTGGTAATGTATCTGGATTTTTGACACTGACATTTTCTATCAATTACAAACATTTTAATTTTTTAACTGGTTTCCATGGAGTTATTTGGGCTGTGATATTCATTATATTGGCTAATTTTATAAATTTATAATTCTCTATCTACAAATCTATAGAAGATATAATAAAAATGTTAAATTTATCGGATAGAGAATTTTATATTCTTCAATATTTGTAATAACATAAATTTCCAAATAATAGTACTTAATAGTTTTTTTAAGAAACTAGTACTTCCGGTTGTTCAATTTTTACCAGAACGTTTTCAGCTCTTCATGAATGTCAGATGGAGGACTTCATAGCGACTTTAAAACGTGCTTATTCACTAAAATCTGGATATGCAATTTTTAGCATGAATCCAAAATACCTCTCATAGCGAGAGGTAAAAAACGTTATACTATGAACATCAGTACATATGCATTTACTGAATGTAAAAAGAAAAGTGACATGTTTTCAAATTAAAAGACGATAGGTACTTAATTCTTCGTTGTCCTCCCAGAATTAATGCGTATGTAAATAAAGAGGAACGGGTACCTTCCGTTTAGGATGATGAATGCAGATGCCGAAAAATCTAAACGGATTACGCTCGACGACAGATCGTTTATCGTCGTCCTTTTAATTAATGATACACCCGAACAATTTATAAAGTCCAGGAAAAAATGCTCCACGAAAGGGAAAATACCACGGGTCCGAGTAACCTGTTGAAAACGATCGACATAATGAGGATTTGTTGGAAATAAAATTCGAGAGGTCGAGACGCTAAAAGGATTGCAAATACAAATAAAAGGTCCGTTCATCCGTATGAAACTGCAGTAAATCTAATTATAAAAAATAAATTGCCATGATGGGGAATCTTTTATCAGCAAGCGGCCGGCGTCATTTATCACCGGGCTGTGGGAAACGGACGTCGCTTGAGCTGGAGCCACGCTGTGATTGGATCACCGCCGGCACGTGACCATACACGTGACTCACTTAGGTTACTATAGTATGAACCACGTGTGCCTTAAACAACAATCAATTGTTGGATCGCACGTTCAATACGTGTTCTGATTCGGACTTCCTAAATACCTATTATTATTTACAAAAACCCAGGAACAGATTTTCAATAGACAAGCGGTTGAGGAGGTTCATTTTTATAATAACAATAATAACGTATACCCATAAGTTTTGGCACAAATTTCAACAATTTTTTTCTGTTATAAAAATACATTTACTTGAATTTTTGTAATACTTAATAATTGACTATTTCACAAGCAACAAAATTGTAAACAAATTAAATAAAGATGGGCTTGTTCTTCCACAAGGCGTAACGTACGGACACTTAGCATTGGATTTTGGACAACATTTATATTGATTTCTCGGATTTCACACTGAGCAACTCCGAAATTAAAGGAAAAATTGGTTTTATGTCAAATATAAACAAAAAGCCAAATTCGCAGGTAAGGTGTTGGTACGGTGCGCTATTTCCGCAAAGGGTGTATCCAGGCCTTATGTGGACGAGTGAGGTGAAGCCCTGAATGATCAAAATTACGTCAATGACAAAATTAGTTAATTTTATTGAAATAGAACATGCTGGGATCGATTTTTTCTTCTGGCCAGACATTGCGTCCTGTTGCTAGGCAAGACAAACTCAAAATTGATTAACAGTCTAAAACCTATCATTTGTTCCGCGAAACAACAACCCCATAACCTTCCCCCAGGTTCGTCCCATATAAGATTTTTGAGCTCTTTTTTACGATGGAGGATTGGAAGCCCAAAATGAGGACGAACATCAACGCAGAATATACACCAATCAAGAATGATCAAGAAATTTATGTAAATGTCGCCCAAAACCTAAAGCTAGTTGTCTACAGAGAGTTACGCCTTGTGTTAATTTAAGTTCATAATTTAGTTTCTTGTGAAACAGTTAATTATTATATATTACAAAATTAAGTATGTGCATTTATTTGAAATCGTCACTAAAGTGCACAAAAATAGTTATTGAAAAAACAGAAATCAGCACTAAAGTAATCAATTATACGACGATTTCAAGCAAATGCAGTTTTGCCAATCTTATAACAATTATTGTACATATAAAATAATTTGGGTAGGTGTAAGATATATAAAGTAAATTTGTACGTAAAATGACAAAAAATATGTGCTAAAAGAACGAACCAAACAATTCCGATGAATAATATTGAAATACAACATAATTTTATGTGTTATTTACAATAACCTCAATGTTCGGAAGTTAGCAACGTTATAAACCAATAAAAATAAAATATTCCTTTCATTTTCACAAATTTTAGACTTCAAATAAAATTTAATATGCAACTCAGTACTGAAGATCCATTTTATTAGTCATTTCATTTACTCGGCCTTACGGCCTAACCAAACTGCATATTCCTGATAAAAAGTAGAACTTTAGTACCTTGATATATAAGTAACTATTTTATAACAAAAAAAACAAAAAAATGAAATTTGTGCAAACACTTATGGGACATACGTTACTATAGTTACGCTCTTTTTGGTTAGCGCATGAGCATCACGAGCTGTCGTGATGAGTGCACCACACTAATTAATACATGTTTCATTTGAAATCGATTTGCTAAACGCAATCTATCTCACACCATACTTGGTTAGAACAAACGCTGTTGCATCTGTGAGATGAATGCATCCACTGCAAGCATAATAAAATCACCGGCAATGCAATACGTAACGTAATTTAATATTGCGCTTCGTCTAGTGCAGGATTAAGGCATGTTTAATACGCTCGCACGCAAATATTTTCATTTATGAGACGTGCCACGCTTTCCTGAGTTTCAGCCGTTGGTAAATAAGGTAGAGAAGCTGCGTTGAATTTAAAACGTACTCTAATGTCACACCAAACCTCATTCGTGATTTAATCTGCCGCGAATGTTAAATATATGTACGACTCAGCACCAAATAAAACAAAAATTAGCAGGAAATTCTTTCCCAGTTCTCATAAAGTTCTTTATATAAAGAGGGATATTAAAGTGTACTTTACCCATGGTCGAGAATATTGCTGACTGCAGAACCACTCGAGTTCATCATGTTTTTCATAGCACAAACTCACCTAAAACAGAATAAAAACATAAATAATAATTTGTTTGTTACTGTGAAATATCTTAACCTAACAAATATTAGTTTCCAAAATACGTAACATAGGTAAGTGTAATTTACAAAACTTACACACAAAATTTTAATGTTCCGCAGGAACTAATTAAAATAGAACATTAATTCACTAGTTATTAATGTCAAATGTTTCGATGAAAGTGACAGCTTGGGAACAAGTGGCGACATCATACAAGTCCTAATATAGCCAAATCATTCAAGCAGCCAATGCACGCCATTAATAAAAATTGAATAAAAGCAACTAGATGTGTGACGTCATGTACTGGTACGTTTGCAGAGGTTTTAGAATTTTTATGAAAAGAGTTATACAGATTGCAATCTGTATTATCGACATGGTCATGAACTGTCACATCTACAAAATAAATACTATATTTTAGTCACTCTCCATTTCTCTTTAAATTATTTTATAACACCAACCTTATTTATTCTTATGTATGCCATATAAAGGCAATAAATAAAAGTGAGCCGAATTTCAAAGAAATATACCGAATTCTTCAGACTGATTAGAAGTGCTACCTTTAGCAGATTCACAGATTTTGTGTTTGCGTTAACGCTCACGTTGCGTCGTTGAGTTGCGTTTAATATTACTTTATTATAAATAGGCCTTTACAACGCACAAAAATGTTTCAAACACGATACAAATATTTTTCAAATAACTTTGACTCTATGAACATACAAATTATCAATGTTGCCAAATATAGTAACAATTAAACGAATAATATGACGTTGGTGTACATTATTTATATATTATTCATATCATATACGATAAGTAATGAACTCTACTATTCATCTTAATAATAATTATATAAGGCTATACACCTTTTGACGGTTAAAAATGATTACAATTTTATTTAATTTTTCACTATTAGTGATTTTAATGCATTAAAGTTTTTACACTAAGTGATGACGTGCATTGGCTGCTTGAATGATTTGGGTATATAAACAATAGCCCACGAAATCTTGCGTTAAATTACACAAAAAAATAA
Source organism: Ophonus ardosiacus (assembly GCA_943142095.1). Classification (NCBI taxonomy): domain Eukaryota; kingdom Metazoa; phylum Arthropoda; class Insecta; order Coleoptera; family Carabidae; genus Ophonus; species Ophonus ardosiacus. The sequence continues at coordinate 17,179,146 of OW964824.1, forward strand.
GATATTCTCCCGCCATACCCAGTTGTTGGATTTTTTCTGCAAGAAAACGGCAGTTGCACCACACTGATGAGCTGCAATAACAGCAAAGCGTGTATGTGGTTACTATACTCTGTTTTTTAACTAGGAGGAGTAAATGTGCAGTGTTTTGGCGCTGTCAATTGTTTTTGGATTATTTTAGAGAAATAACTTCAAATAACAGTTTTAGAAATAAAATTGTACGCAACATTTATTTGAAGTATTTTTCGCTAAAATAATCCATAAGCAATTGACAGCGCCAAAATACTGCACATTTACTCCTCCAGTTAAAAAATAGATTATAGCTGGGCACGGCTGGAATCTGATTTTGACCGAAAGGTTGATTCAGATGCTGAAATCTTGTGAAACATGGCGAGTGTTTCCTAATTCTTTATTATTCTCTCACATTGATAATCACATAAAATATCAAAAAATTATATTTAACTACGTTTTTTCAGGTAAAATTGTTAAGAACTTCAAATAAGGGAACTTCCGGTTGACCAATTATAATCAAAATCTAATCAGTTCTTAATACGGATGTAAAGAAGAGAAATACGAAAGAATTATAATTTTTAGAATTGTAGTGTTGGAGTACCTTCCTTACCTAAAGGTGACGAAAGGTAAAAAATTGAATAATATGTATATGACATTTTTAATGGGAAGGAATCAAAAGAATAATCATGTATAACCTAGAAAGCTAAGATGCGAACAACAGTAAACATATGTTACCTATTTACAAGTTCTAATTTGGTATAATTTACTTAATATTGTTAAAAATTGCATCAATATTCTTTTTTGCAATATCAAAGTTCCTTCCATCTTAATAAACATTTGGGAGAAACCTTAATATTGTCTCCGTCTCTTGTTGTGAGATTATTTACGGGCATCAACTCTTACTAATATCACTTAGTGCGTGGCGTGGACGCACTTCCGGTAAGGCGATGGACACTCTTCCCGTCTCGTCGCACTAATGCAGTTCCTTTCTTCGTGTGTCTCATCCTTCATTCGTCTATTGTCCGACAGAATATGCTATAGTCTGACCCTCAACACATTTCCAAACCATTACGCCCTGGAGGAGCAGATTTCATCTTGTTATTGTCTAATAATTTAATTATACGCAGAAAGAATTAAGAGATTTATTAGAATTTTTATTACGAGCACATTCAATTATATAACATGTCACATAAGTTGTCAGAAAAAAATTGAATAGGAGATACTGTTTATTATTACAACAATTAACCGAGCTAAAGCTTTAACACATATTTAATATCGAGCTAGTGGACCGTTTTCTTCTATACGACGAAGATTAGTTCTGACTTACCCCATCAATCTTTGGCGAGTTTTAAATTTTATTTTTCGTATTTTTTGAAAAATCTTGCGCCTTAATTGTTTTCATTTTTTGGGGCTCCTACTTTGTACACCTGCTGGTACAGTACGAGAGAGTACGCCACGTACTGTGTTCCACAATCACCATCGTTTACAAGAAAAGTGGGGAGCAGTCGGCCAACTATAGTCTCGAAACCTTTAAATAAGGAAGGTATTGTGTTTGGTCAAAAATTTCGATGGAGAGTTTTTATTAAATAAGCAGTTTTAGGGTCCCTAGAATACGATTTTATAGTTTTACGATGACGCTTGTACGTGTTTTTGTGTGTAAGCCTTTGTATCTGTGTGTGTATGACAATAACAACGATAACTCCAATACTACTAAGAATTGTAATTCTTTCGTATTCCTCTTCCCTACGTCCATATGAAGAGCTGATTAGATTTTGGTTATAATTGGTCAACCGAAAGTTCTCTTATTGGAAGTTCTTAATAGCTTTTCTTGAGAAAACACAGTGTAATATTTTTTTTTTGGCATTTTATGTAATTATCAACATGAAAGAATATCTGTCCCGTGGCCGCGTGCCTGAGTGTCTGGTCGCGAACCTAGGGGAACCGGGTTCGATCCCGACAGACGCCAAATATTTCCAATTTTAAATGGCACAAAAGTTGCCCCTGTGGTGCACTCTCAACACCAGCTATGAGTGCCCGTGAGGTAACGCCTGATAAGCGCCCACATGGTAAAATATATCGTCATCATTACCGATGTCTACATGTCTTGTAGATACTGGCACACCCAGAAATGGATAATATGCCGTGATGATATATTTATTTATTTATTTATTTATTTATTTATTTATTTATTTTTAAAGAATATCTTATTGTCTATACGGTTTGATTATATATTTTCCTTCATATTCAATAGATACAGAGTTTGCTATAATCATGGAAACAGCTGATATATTAAAATATTTCTAATTGACAGATGTCTGTGTCAAGTGCAACTTACATAGTATATATTCGTGTTTTACTGGTTATATAGAATATTTTCCAAGGAACTTTTGGTATGGAATTTGTACAAAATACATAAAATTGACGGAAGATAATGTGCTGGCCATATCGGACTTTTTTTCACTCATTTTGTCAGTTACTTTATACCCTTAAGTTTTGTAATTGAAGTTGTGGAACATTCTGTTTTTTAATCAGCAAAATAGACCCTCGTGACCTTGATATAGATTATACTATTCCCTATTGTTTGTATCGTAAAATGTGAATGATTTTGAATGAGTTCCTCAATACAACGTAGCTGATCGTAAATAAGCGAAGTATTTTCATTGAAAACAAACTGCAAACATTTGATTTTATGTTTTAGCGCAAGTAGCATTCGTTAGAGATTCGTGAATAGAATGTACGTATTTGTATTTTTTTGTTGTATTAGTCCCGAGGGCAAGTAAAGCGTAACATAATAGTTTCACGAGGCAAACCAAAGTTGTTTTTGAAAAGTGACCAGTGGTGCACGAGCACGAAGGAAACGGAGCTTCCACCTCATTGGAGCGACGCTGAGCGCCGCGGGCAAGGCGAGCCTGATGACGTGTGACCGCCACCGGATGCTCGGCCGCCGCGCACCAAACAATGGACGCCGTTCGAATCGCCCAAGGTGGACCACGAATAGGACCAGGACGCCACAATAAACCCGACGCGTAACTCCAACCTCCACACATATTGAGACACAAGACCCTTTTCTTACAAACGAAACTTGCACAATAAACTTAGCTACTGTTTTGCTCACACTACACTGGCTCTTAACACTCGGCATTAAAATATTTTACCAAGTAAGAGTAGTTAGAAGTTTGTAGACACTGGCATACTTATACCGGACGACAATGATACAATTTTTTACCCATTTCTGGGTGTGTTGCATTAAAGGTCACAATGTTATAATTTTTACCTCTCGCTAAGAGAGGTATTGGAATCATGCTAAAAATCGCATATCCAGATTTTAGTAAATAAACATTATGTTGAGGTCCCTAAATTCTGATCATAACATCTTTACGATGATGTGTGTGTGTGTGTTGTTGTTGTGTGTGTGTGTGTATGTGTGTGTGTGTGTGTGTGTGTATGTAGATGTTAGAAGAGCGATTCCTCATAAACTGTAAGACTTAAGACCTGTTAATTATAAATTCCTCAAGTCACATTCATGGGAAGAGCTGAAAAAGTTTTGACAACAATTAAACAAGCAGAAGTAGCAATTTCTTTAAAAAATCTTGGAAATATTATTTTTTGAAAATTTGTGTTATTACTAATATTAAAAAACAAAATTCTACATCTTATGCATATGAAAAATGAATTATATCTTCTATAAATTTAGAGATAAGATTATAATATATAGAATAATTGAATAAAATAAATCGCACAGGCTAAACTACACCAAGGAAACCAGTTGACAAATTCAAATGTTTGTACCATAGGTGGTAAATGACAGTGCATTTAATTTTTCTTATTGTTTAGTAATTAAATTATAGGTAAAATGCATATATCCATAAGAAAATACCACCAACCTTATTAATGAATTACAAGAATCTCTGACACTTAAAGAATTTCCTCATACAATTAAAAAATAGATCTATGTAATTAGAATATTATATGTATAAGATATGTTAAATACATTTAAAAAAAAAGAAAACAATATTTGGGTGAAGTTCTGTAATTATTTTTATTATAAAAGGACGTTTGTACAGTGAAGTGCAATATAATACTTATTGTACAACATAAAATGGAAACGGCGAGAGGTATTGTGCTGGCCACAACAGATTTTTATTATACATATTTACGTGGTGTGTGGGTAAAGTATTTATTGTCCCTAATATTTGTTTTAACAAATTCATTTTTCAACATAATCACCGTTCACCGTGTTCTTGAAAACATTTATTTCACCTATGTTCTAACATAGTAACACCTTTTTTGTCGGCTCCGGTCGCTCAATGGTTAGAGCAATGCCTCTTAGTCATGAGTGTGCTCGGGGTTCTGGGTTCGAATCCCACTAAGGCATGGATGTTTGTATTTGTGGACCTACTCAATAATTGGGATTTGATCCAGTTGAGAGGTTTAAAAAAAAAAATACTCGGAGTCTTTATCACCGATGTCTTGAACCGCTGTCAAAACAACTTCATAGGTTTCAAATTTTAATAAATACAAAACACTAGGCGCTAAGTCAGGTTCATGGCCTATAACAAAGTGAGACAAAAAACTGTTGCGATTTTGATTAAATAACGCCAAATTGGGTGCTGAAGAGGTGACTCTCTTTATCGCGTTTGTTGAGACGTCAATATTCGGGGCTGACACTTTATGAAGTCTTGTAAATTATTAACACTATACTTCAGTCCATATTTATTTGACAGCAAGTATAGAATAATCAAATTTGGCACTTCGACTAACAGAAAAACAATTAACAATTGCTCTTTTTATGAAAACAATACTTCTAAGGCTATACTCTGTTAAGGAAAATAAATACTGTAGGTACAACCCTCGTATTTAAGACGCTAAGGCGGGATGGCACGAGGAATTATTTAGTGTATGAAGATGTATTGTTAGGAAGAATGTTGTTAGGAGAGTGAGTCAGTTGACATGGTTTGGTCATGTGGAAAGAATGGCGAGTGAATGATTGTATTCGTAGTAATCTTTATTAGGGTCAACAGGTTTTATCTCGCCATTTCCATTTAATAAACAACTTTAACTAAAGGCACCTTACACAAGTCTATTTGCAGTCTTATCTTAATTTAGTAGGTATGCTTATTACAGAATAACATAAGCTAATGGTCCATTAATTTCAGTGTTAGCAGTAAATGCAAATGTGTAGGGTAGGTAGTGACTATTTGTTTTGAAAGCTGTTAGTTGTAAAGCGAATCGCATCGTAGGGAAGACATTGCATCCCTTCTTGCAAGGCATGCGGCGTCTTATCATGGGACACTCGACTTCCGTGTCCGAAAACAAATAATGTTTTAGGACAGTCATAAAGCCGCAAGTTGTAGACGAGTATTATGACGTGCTTTGCCTTTGACAGACCACACACTCGCAATTTTGTCTCCACTTCCATGCTCTAAGAAGCACTGTACAGAGATTTGTATGGCTTGAAGAAAACGATAGGAACGCTTAATTAGTTGTTCAAGCTATAGTACAACTAGCGAATGATAGTTAACGTTTAAATTAGGAGACATTTAAAATTACCTTAGCAACAGGATTCAGGAATTTATTAAAAAAAATCTGTTGTGGCCAGCACAAGACTTCTCGCCATTTCCATTTTATGTTATAAAAGTATTGTATTGTACTTCGCTATCGAACCGTCGTTTTATAACAAAAAAAATTACAGAACTTTACCGAAATACTGTTTTTTTGTTGTATTTAGCATGTCATTAATAAGATTGGCGGTATTTCTAATGGATATATGCATGTTACCCATAATTTTAAATATTTAATTAATAAAACAATAAAAAGGATTAAATGTACTTCCCAGCAAAAGCTCTCAGAATGTAACTACAACTTTTGATTTTTGACACTGACATTTGTCATTTACAAATATGTTATAAACATTTGAATTTGTCAACTGATTTCCTTAGTGTATTTTAGCCTACTCGATTAAAACATCCCGATATTCTATATATTATAGTGTCTATCTCTAAATTTATAGAAGATATAATAAAATTTTTAAATGTATCAGATGTAGAATTTTATGTTCTTTAATATTAGTAATAAAAAAAATTTCATAAAATAATATTTAGAAGATTTTTTTTAGAAACTACTACCTCCGGTTGTCCAATTGTTACCAAAACCTTTTCAGCTCGTCCCATGAATGTCAGATTGAGGAATTCATAGTTAAACTATAGACTGTAGAAAATATAATTTAAACATCAACTTACATTGGCTAGTTGTACTATACCAGCTAACATCTTTTGCTCGCAGTATAGAAATGAACAAAATGAAGATTAAATGTGGGAGAACTTTTACAATATTTTATATTTATATACTTATCTTGACAGCTAGTAACAAAAATTCTTAAGTTTGTTATTTTGTACGAATTAAAATATTTTATTAGTCGTTATAATTTTTGGTAGAGCTGTTTATGTGTATAGTTTGGCCATTTCTCGAGATCTCATCTTAACTGTAAATACATCCCTATAGCCATAGTTGTGATTGTCAGGCTCGGTAGTGTTGAAGATATGCGGTAGCCTAGCACTATCTCAATGTTTCTATCAGCTCTCAATGTGCGTTCTTAGTTAAGTTCTTGTTATCAGTGCGCAGCGTCCATCATTACCGGCTTCCGTCGCCGATGTCCGCAGGGACGCTTCCTCTCAGGTCATTAGCAGCCGCCCTGGATGACCATCACAGATGGAGCGGCAGGATATCGTTATTTATCTTAGCGTATCTTTCAGAGTTGCTTATACTCATACGCATAGGGATGAGGAACTGCTTAAGAGGGTGCTTAGAGTAAAATAGTCAGCGCACTTCATTCAAGATTGTATGTGAGAATTTGTTGTTACTTTTTACCTTTGAATGAACAAGGGAGATTTATTTATTTTATTTTTCGTGTCCAAACTATATACATTATATATTATATATTTATAATAAACGTTTAAAATGGAAAATCAGTTTTCCTTTAGTAAAACTTCCCGGTTAATTTTAAACAAAAATGTTACAAATAAATGTTGTAGAGAATTAAATTCTACACCCAACTTAATATTTTTATTTTACATGTTTAGGAAACTGTGAAATCAAATTTGAAATTTTATAAATATTGCTCATTTGTTGTGATAGCCAAGGAATTTAGATGTAGATTATGAAAACATAATATTTTTAAAGATTTGGGAGTAGAATATAATTATCTGTAAATTTTGTGACAATTTTTTGGTAAAAATAATATCCAGTTGAATCCCTGTATTTTTGATCATGTGTGCGAAAGTAGATAACCCATCAAAACAAACACTGAAATTTTATTGATTAAAAAATTATAGAATTGAATCCCTTTATTTCTGATCATATGTCCCAAAGTAAACAATCAAACCAATACACGGATTTATTCTAAGACAATTATCACTTATGTCATTAAGTTGCCAAGTAACAAATACTTTTTGTCAGATAATTGAAGATTAATTGTTTTAATTTGAAAATGTCGTTTTCACGGCATCGCAGTGTCTTGTCTACTCGTTGTGTCAATGTCAATCTTATTATCGTTACAAACTTCACTTTGAACATATTCATAGCTACTACTGTATAATTGTCGATTCTTTTTTATAAAATCATGAAATCCATCTCATTTAATAAATATAGCAATAGAAAATAATTTGAAATATGCGACTTTTCATTCATAAATTTGGTAATAAACTTTCGCGCATTTAAACACGGACTAAATTTGTGACGACACAAATTCATACTCACACAAAGACAATTCTCTCTCACACACACACGCTTCACAACATGAAACACAGTAACCTAACCTAAAAGTGTGACAGCTGACAGCAAAATATACAAGAGAGAAGATTATTATTACTTTCTACTTCTTTAAAAGTACTAGTACAGTATAAGGTATCTAAATAAACCATTTATTTAAATAAATACCAAACCAAATAATCATAATTCTAAATTAAACCGGTAGAGCTCGACTGTCGTATCCGTGAATATGTGTCGTCAGCCGTTGAAATATTTGAAATTAAACGCAAATTTTAAAAAAATCATATCTCCGATTCTAAAGACTTGTAAGATGTAAAACATACACATACAAGTTTAATTTGGCCTATTTTTTCAAGAAAAAAATAAATCAGAAAATGTAAAATAACCCCATTATAAAAAATGTATTATATAGAAATTATTTGTAAATTTAATTAAAATTGCAAAAAAAAATTAATCAAATACCCCTCGATCATTGATAAATACTCAATTTTATCACAACTTCCTCAAGGACGCTGCTTTTAGGTAACGGTAACGGTTAGCAAACAACGCGCTTTCGGTAACTGTCATAAAATTATTTCGTAATTATCAATGCCCTCGGAATATTATAGCTGAAAATCGAATTTTTGAGAGTTCAAACGACATGCATTTCTTTCTAATTTTGTTTAAATTCCAAAGCTATCACTACAAATAAGCATATTTATATAATTTCAAATTGGACTTTACAGACATGTGAAATAAAATCTGATTAGTCATGTCGATGTAGAATATAATTATTCTCTATAACATCTATTTGAAACACTTTACACAGTTAACACATAGTTTAACTAGAGATGAAAATACCGGATCTAAGTATTTTGTCGTTTTATAATTTTCGTAGTATGTTGGTCACACAACATTGTTCTGCGTGAAAGAATTGCCGTAGTTTAATCCCCCTTTTGATTGACGTGCACATATTCATATTCATATCTAGCCGTTCTTCATATGTACATAACTTGGAATACCTCAATAGAGGTGGTATTCAGACTGAACCTCATATAAAACGTTTTAGAATTCACAAAATACTCATATGACGTTTTGTCGGTGCTAGTTGCTCGTTGCCGCGCTCAGCTCACTTAATCACTCCAGTAATACTTCGTGGACTTTATTAACACAAGCGTGCAAAGCTCGACCTCCAAAGAAGCTTCGAATGAAGCTTTATCTTTGTTATACTGACCCCTCTTTAATATCGTCCAAAGCTAAATCAATAACGAGTTTTTAAGTTTGGTAATTACGCCAGCAGAAGGTATGCTCATTTGAATCGCGGTGGTGATTTAGAGAAAAAAGTGATTTGCCGGTACACATGTGTCGCAACGCGATGCAAGCATCCAGAACCATTACGTACACAAGCAACAGATTGGCCGTAAGCGGCGTCCTGAACTCGGTGGAAAAACACCAATATGGGGCAGCGAACGCCACCGATGTCAATGTCGAAATAATGACGATTATATAGGAAAAGTAATTTTCCCCTTCATTTGCATAGTTGATGAAAATCTCCCAGGTCTGGCGCTCAAACTGAAGCTGGCGCATGCCTCCACCACTATCATTTTCTGTTTTATTAAATTTTTGTCATTTTGTCCTGACACGTATACGGTATTACACTCAGCCTTCGTCCCCAATGATGTTGGCATACTTTACTCCTGCAGACATGCAAAGAGAGAGTTTAATTCCTGCGGCCTCTCGACCTTAACAGATTTTCCTAATAAAAATAATTATTTGTACTTATATTTTTCACTCAAAAAGTTAATTATATAATTCATAATTAATTCAACTAATGACATTTAAGAATTTTACTTAGTTATCATGTATTTTTATTTATTTATTTATTTATTTATTTGATACAATGCCCTACAGGCGAATGCTCAATTACAGGGTAAGGAAAAACTATGATAAGTACAAGATACATTCAAGTGAAATAAATTATACAGTTTTTTATGTCTTTAATATTGTTGTGATATAAATCAATGTAAGGCTCAATAATATTGTAACTAGTAAACATAAAATGAAGAGGTGATTTAACCAAAGAGTTGGACCTGGGAGCTGGATAATAAAATGACATGTTGTTATTTCTAGATGATAATCTTGGAACTTGAAGCGGAACTTTACTTAAAATGGCTGGACAGTCAATGAGGCAATTGATAATTTTAAATAATAAAACTACAGAATTAGTACTACGTCTCTGGTGTAGTAGTTGTAAATCGAAGGAATCGACAAGTACTTCTTGTGGAATATTTCTAATTGGATATGACCCTTCAGTTATATATGTAGCAGATTTTAAAAATAATCTTTGAATTTTTTCAATGGATTGCTTTTGTTGGTCATAAATGGGATTCCATATTACTGAGCAGTATTCTAGATGGGGTCTTACTAAAGATATAAATAACAACCTCGAAGTATATTGTATATGTATTGATAAACGAATATACTTATTAAAGCCATGATATAATCGCTTTTGTGTATTCGTTGGATTCCAAAAGTAATTCGCCATAGTAACCGCCAGTAAAAACGTTATTTTATTTATCAACAAACGTCAAAAATCATAATAATCAAAACGAATATCACTCGTGTGTTCATTATTATCAGAACACATTGTGTTGATATACTCAACGTACTACTGGAGATTTCTACAGGCTGTCCCAGATTTAAACGTCATAACTTGAACCATGGATTAAACAAGTAAAAATAAGGTGACACGTTCATTTGAGCAAATGTCCGTAAATGCGTTGTTTCAGAGATATTCATGTTTTTCTTATTGGAGCAGCGCTACCTTAAAAATCAACTTTATTACGCGATATCAAATATTATCTTAAGTTATGACGTAACAATTAAATTAATTATAGGTAAATGATTTGGCTATTACCTAATTTCGATACAAAATTTAGTTTGCTTGCCTGAAGTCAGGGCAAAAATGAAAATTATCGATGAATTCAAACAAATTTATTATTTATGTACAATAAAATAATAATGATTTTTTATAACATTTGTTCAAAATGTTCACTTGTAGCAAGCAAACAGGCACGACAACGATCTGCCACTGCATTGGTCTCTGCGTGACATTGCTCGGGAGATATGGTTTCGCAAACTTGAATAATTTTTCTGCGTAGAGTGTCCAAATTATCTATCGGTTCATCATAAACTCTTTCTTTTATGGCACCCCAAGCAAAGAAATCTAAAGGTGTTAAAGCGGACGAACGGACTGGCCATGGTACATGTGCAGGGCAGCCATCTAACTGTAGCCAAGAGTTTTTTCTTACTACTAATGTAATTTCTTCCATTAAATCATTCAAATCATTATTTAGAAAATTGTAGAACCTCTCTGAATTTAAACGATCTGGCAAAAAGAAAGGGCATATTAAAGTATTTTCAATAATACCTAGCCAAACATTACATTGAAATTCATAGTGGAAATTTTTCTCTTTAATTGCATAATGATTTTCATGTAACCAAAGATGACAATTTCTTTGATTCAAAACCATATCTCCCGAGCAAAGTCACGCAGCGACCAATGCAGTGGCAGGTGAACATTTTCAACAAATGTTATGAAAAATAGTTATTATTTTATTGTACATAAATAATAAATTTGTTTGAATTCATCGATAATTTTATTTTTTTCCTGACCTCGGTGCAAGCAAACTAAATTTTGTATTGAAATTAGGCAATAACCAAATCATTTACCTATAATTAATTTAATTATTGTCACAACTTAATAAGTTAATATTTGATATCTCGTTATAAAGTTGATTTTTTAAAGTAGCGTTGCTCCAATAAGAAAAACATGAATATCTCTGAAACAAAGCATTTACGGACATTTGCTCAAATGAACCTGTCACCTTATTTTTACGTGTTTAATCCATGGTTCAAGTTATGCCGTTTAAATCTGGGACACCCTGTATACTGTTGCCAATTCAGTTACCATGTTGAAAATGGTCAAGAAAATGTCTTCTTCTGATAACAGCTTGACAAACTCTAGGGTTGCGTTCCAAACCCCTACTTTAGAGTACGAAATTACTCATCGTTATAAAACTAATAATCTTACTTTGAGTTTACCCTGTCTATAGCTTCATTGGAGTTGGTTCTTTGTGGTTCTCAAGGAAATCGAAATCCTCGAGGTCCTTTGGAAATGTAGTCAGCAGTGGGATACCGAACGGTTGAACGTGCAAGATTAGATTAAAAACATGTGAGTAAATAAATTTTCCTGGTATTAAACAAAGAGCAGCTCGTGATAGGTGTATCAACAAAATGTGGCTGTTAATCACATGATTTGATTACGCGTCTGAATCATCCAGAGCTGTAGAAAAAATCAAGTAAATTTGCAAATCCCGGTGTGAATGTGTAAACACAACACAAGGCTTGCTTGCGTTGGGAATATAGCAGTGATGCATCTCCCGCAGATCAGGCAGTGCAGATTTATATTTTAATTATCGCTTGGTTGAAACCCTATACGGGCTGCGGAACGGACAGTGAATCAGTGAAAGAGTAGTGGCAGTGGCGCAAACACAAACACAAGCAGCATTCATTATGCTCTGTTCATAATGAAGCTTGTATTACACCTCGCCCATAAATAAACCCTAGTGTATCTCCACGTATTTATTAAAACGTCCCATGTGCGGTGTAAACCGACATTAATATCACGCTCACCATAATTACACGTGGTCGTTTTAATTATGGAACAAAAAGCGACGCGGTTCAATGTAAAAAGCCAGTGCGCGTGTGTGAGTCTGTTTGTGGCTAGCCGCCCACCTTGTCGCTATAATCTATTCTTTGTGACGCGTCGATTTTTAATCGACGGTGGAAACGGCAACGCAAAACGCAACGCACATCAAACAGCCGATGTGAATGTGCGGTGCTACTGTATCGCCTGCGTTGGTTTACCGGCTAATCACTGCGACAACCAACACACACATACACACACAACGCAGACATATTGGTTTTCGATGGAACTGATTTTTTAGTTTGCGTACATCATTCCACTGACGCTAATTTCATTTATTTCTGAACCAAAATCCAATTGTAATTACACACTCTACTAATCGAATTTTCTATCCGTTTTACTTCTACATACATTTTAGGAATTGGGTTAGCCAGATATTTGTGGATAAGCATATTTTACAATCCTCATTTTATTGCGAACCTATACGAAGTTTATTCTACATTAAGAATGTACTAATAACAGCCGAATTCACCGTTAATTTGTTGATTAATAACCGGCTAATTCGTGGACCAACGTATGTTCTAATTTACCAACCAATGAAAAGACATGAAATCAAAACGAAATCTATCAATTTTAATCAGCTTTAGGCGAATATGCAAAATATTTGGAAATCAGTCTCTAGCAGGGCATCGAACCCGTCAAAAACTGAATTCTGTTCAGGTTCAGATTAATTTGTTTTTGAGAGATGGGTTCGTGTGCGGTTCTGGTTCAAGTATTAATAAAATCTGAGGTTTCGTTTAGGGCTTAAGTCCAGTCCGACCAAATGATAATTGAATTAGTTTTTTGAATATCATTTTTTATAAAGAAATAATTTAAAATGCGAGTCGGAATTAATAATACAGTAGCATCGCAGATTGGCTGTATTATGATTATGCATGCATTTCGAACTGAAAATGAACCTGAACCGGAGCTAAACCCGAATTTTTATACCTGGTTCGGTTCCGAGTCGGGTTCTATTTAAAAACATATCTGAAGTTCGGTTCTGGGTTTGGTTCGCTAAAATGTTGCGGTTTAGTTCCAGTTTCGGCTCGGTTCAGGTTCGGATTCGATACCCTGGTTTCCAGTAATGGAAAAATTAGTACCTAGTGTTTGTCAAGCTGTTACCAGATGAAAAAATTATCTTGAAGAATCCAAAATTTAATTTCACTAACGTCCAAATTTACCATTATTCCGCTGATTAATGATCATTTGATTAAGGTATCAAGCTAATCTGTGGATTAACGATCGTTCTAATTCAACAACTTGGTTCACAGTTTTCTTTTGATTATTGACAATTATTAATGTAATTGTCATGTAATTTTAATCGCGGTATGAGGCAAAGTTACAAACGAGTACAACAGCCAGACTCCTGACTGTAGAGTAGAAACATTAGGAGTCACGGTTTCCAGTGTTCACTCTGTTTACGAGTATATTATTAATGTTTTTCATACTACAAAAAAGTAAAATTTCTGATGATGTGTGCTACACGGTAAAAAATTACATTGATATTTCGGACAAAATTTAGTTAGCTGTATTTTTTTTTGTTATTTCAACAATATGTTTTTGCCGTGTATACGAAGAACTTTGTATTTTAAGTTTCCAAAACTAAACAATTTTTGTTGTGTATAAAAAGTATTATTTGCTGTAAAATATTAGTGATGGTAACAATTATTATTAGTAGTACTAAGCAGTCATTTTGTTACTTTGTTCAGATTACAAAATCATTTTGCAACAATTAAAAATATTTAATCTGTTACTGGGACAAATTTTATTTTTTTGTATCCTGTGACATTATATTTTGTAAAGATTACAAATTCTTCTTTCCGCCATATACTTTGTACATGTAACTAAAACTTTTGTGTAGACAGGGTATTCCCCAGTATACAGTATAATTCACTGTTCGTGTTATACTATACTACGTCGTGTCGCATTTGCTTGCGCTGTTAAGTTTTAGCCTGTCGAAAATTGTGTTTTAAAAGTGCTTGTTTCTTGTGCCCGTCAATAAAAATGGATGATTTTGTAAAAGATATTTTAAAAGAATGGCAATTAGTGTCTTATTGAGAAATGTATCCATTACTGATAAATCTGTATAATTTAAGTGACTATTGTTTCATATGTTATTTTTTTATATAATATTTGTTACATGTATATAGATTATAATTATAAATAAATAAAATTATTATAATACGCATGTATTTAATTTTTACCTTACTACCTCATTAATGCATTTGTATATCTATCAAAATTTATTAGTTTCCAAAACAAATTCATAGTTATTAATGGTAACTTATTTTATTTGTTGGCATAACAAATTTATATTTCTTAATAGTAACTTAAATTATTTGTTCGTATAACAAATTTATACTTCTTAATGGTAACTTATTTTATTTGTTCGCATAACAAATATCTTTTGTTATATATAACAAAACTCTATTTGTTGCCACAACAATTTTTTACCAGCAAATTTACCTAGGTAACTGTAACAAATATATTTGCTGGTCCTATATTGACAAAAAAAATTTGCTGCTGTAACTCATTTTTGGTAATCACAACAAAGTTTTTATTTACCGTGTAGAAACTTATATTGCGGATGTATTTTCTATTACCGCAAACGTAAGTTAACAAACATTGAGGTTTAAGCTAATAACGAAATAAGAATATTTAGAGCTAATTCTGCAACTATTTAGTAAATATTAAGTCGGACCTAATATGTCCTGAATTGTGCGGTGACTTTGGTTTATGTCTATTTATTTGTCTGGAAATATAGACAACTTCCCAAAGAAAGAAAAGATAAAGTTGTGGCATGGGACACGAATCGGGAGTGGATTTTCGTATCAACATGAAGGTGAGGTATTCTTGTCGCGTTTGTCCTGTATACGAATCGCGCTCCGTGCAAAATAACTGCGATTTGTCGTTGTCCAAGGCGAGCATCAAGCATCGCTGCTGCAATACCCTGTTGAACAAGAGGGAATGTGCGAGATTGAGAGCACGCGCAAACTTCGGAGAATAAAAAAATGTATACCATTTCTTCGTAAACGGAGGAGCAGAGACAATTTTCTATTCCATTTCGCCTGTCCGTTATGGCCGTCGGCCCGTGCTATGTCCACGGTGTTTCACGTTACGTTAACTTCCATGTTCCAAAGCGGAACGTAGGTGCTCGATTTACGTCGATTTTCATTAACTTTGGGGATCAATCTTTACTTCGCTTTAAATTTAAATGCAAGTGATTAAGGATTTAAACTGTACCAACATTTTATCCAGAAGCCTACACAGCGCTGAAAGAGACTTCGAGATTTCGAATATTTATTAACATATATAGGAAATTTCTCGTCTCTGGTATGTATTAGATGTTAACAATTACTCAAACTATCAGTCAATCAGTATCATAGACAAATAATACTCTTTAGACCGGAAACTTATGTATATTTACACTGAACATTACACCTGGTGGTTGGAATAGAACTAAAATGTAAATTAGGCAACCTGCTTTTGAATATTATACAAAATATTGTAGTTTTGTTTGTTGATATAAATTTATTTTACTATTAAAATGAATGTTCACAAATTTAATGTTTAATTATCCTTTTTCATTTATACATAATAAAATTTTAATTTCAAAATAGATTTATGTCTTCTTCATTGAAATTATTGTATCGGTTTAACAAAACACGAATTGAATTACTTATCTGAACTTATTAAAATTAAACAATGATCCATTAAAAACTTGCCTAATAGACAAACAGATGTTACGTGAATTATACAGAACCGTGATAGAATCGAAAACACATTTCAAAATATGTCAAATTCATAAATTTACGTCAATTTCAAATGTTTCCCACGCATCCTTATTTCCCACCTCAGAAAAAATACGTGAACCAATAGTTCCTTAGTAATAAAAAATGCAAGTTCTTAAAGCGACGTTCGCGACATCTATTGACTGGAATTGAGTACTAGTGGCAAAGGCCCGGCATTCGCCATTTAAGTTTCTCGCCATTTAAGTTTCCAAAGGTTGATCAGTATTTATTCTCTTACGAAATCGACGTTTCGGTGTACACTTGCACCTTCTTCAGGGTATATAAATATTAAAAATACAATAGTACATACATAAATATAGTAAGATCATACAAATTTTTACATCTCATGGACACAAAATACATTAGTTCATAACATTCAGCTTTACAATATTGTAAAATAAATTATAAAGAGCACACACACGTCAATTGGGCCTGACGTCATTAGCTGCAATAAGTTCAAAACTAAATATAAAAATCTGATGTGATCAACACAATACCTCCCGCTTTTTAATTTTTATTAATTTAAATACATACCTACATATTTACTAATTCTGCAAATTATATTAGGTAAGTTCTTTTGCATATATCTATTACCTATTGCTTTACATGATCCATTTCGTTAATGTGTAGTTGTAAACTAATATTTGACACTTTGATAACACGTACTTATTCACAGCTGTTCGATTTTTAGTGCTGCAAACATATCAGATTTATATCGGATCATTCTGTACATCTAATATTTATGTATCATGGAAAATATATTATTTTTACAAACCTTAATTTCATTAGACTCAATACAATCTTCTTAACAAGGTTTCATTATTAATTTTAATGTAATTGCTTAATGACAGTGATATTTGTTTAAATATGTCAAAATTGTTATTAAAATATTATGTTTTTGTTTGGCGCATAGGCAAGATGATGTACAAAAATAAATTATTTTATAATTCAATACATAAATTTATTTCAATGCTATTATCGTAGAATTGAAGATTGTACCATTATATACAATTTTTATTAGTAAAAGTGGCCAAAAAATTATGTTCAATGAGTTATTTAGAAAAAAAAAAAAAACTGTTAAAAGCTTGTATAAATGATACTTCCGGTTATTCGATATACACTAAAAACTAATGAGCTCTTCCCACATTAGTATAGAATGGGTATACAAAATTTCAAAATTTTCTGATTGGTAGTATTTGAGTAATCGTGACAACACACGATCTACACACACACGCACACACACACACACACACACACACACACACACACACACACACATACCCACAGACATCATTGTAAAAATGTTAAAATCGGATTCTAGGGACATCAAAACGTGCTTATTCACTAAAATCTATATATGCGATTTTTAGCACGATCCCTATACCTCCCTTACCTAGGGTAGCGGGAGGTAAAAATGAAATACGCTATTACATTATTGTAGATAGGTCTTTTTTCAGCTTCTTCAATATATAAGTTAAACTCTTCAAATTGCTATCATATGTTGTTATTTTTCTCGTGTTAAAGGTAGCAGTTAGGTATATTATTAACATAGGTATGGGGTCCCGTGGCCGCGTGCCTGAGTGTCTGGTCGCGAACCTGGGGGAACCGGGTTGGATCCCGACTGACGCCAAATATTTCCAATTTTAAATGGCACAAAAGTGACCCCTGTGGTGCACTCTCCACGCCAGCTATGAGTGCTCGTGAGGTGACGCCTGGTAAGCGCCCACACGGTAAAATATATCGTCATCATTACCGATGTCTACATGGGTTGTAGATACTGGCACACCCAGAAATGGGTAATATGCCGTGATGATATATTTATTTATTTATAGGTATATGATAGCGAATCTTACAGTGGTGGAGTAAATACAACATAATCTTGTAAAAATCAAAGTAAAAAGGTTGTGTGTGTCAGAAATCATAAAGCTTTTGTAATTATTTACAAATCAGAAATAAATATCCGTGTCTCGCGTCCATGCGCTGTGCGGCCTAATTGCATATACATGAGCGAATTTCATATTAATTTCTGATTATACCGAAATGAACGGCCACAAAGCTTTTATATTGCGATCTCTGGCTGCGACCGCTAGGCTTGGCTTGCGTTGGTCGCGGCTCTAATAAGACCTGTAATCCTGACGCTAACGCCGCCGCGCACACATGGATATAATCAGCGAATATTGCTCCGCGGGAAATTAAACTTTTTGAATCGCCAGGGGATGAACGACGGAAGGGGGAAGGGATGTGGAGAGTTGAGCCTCGCCGCTATGTGACCATGATCAGAAGCGTTCTACTTGTACTGAGACTGAGATTATCGCGAAATAAATCAAGACTTTTTTGACGGACTTTGAATCATACGTACATTTCAGACAAAACAAATTACTTGTTAGTAATTTTACGCCATGCCGAATTTTAAATGCTAAAGAATAAACTCAATGTTGATATAATCAGAAAATTGACTCTGTCGGGTTCAGCAATGAAACTATAAATATTGTAATTAAGACAAAGCGGTATATCGCTCACTTATACCCTTCGCAACTTGAGATATTGCTACATATTGGAAAGGGATTTACAAAAAATTACTTTATTCTAACCCACCATGAGATTTAATGTTTTCTTTAGAACGATTTAAAGGATAACACGTTCACTGCCGATCACCTGCCCTGTTACGCCTGCTATGCCGCGGGTCTTAGTTGTGGAAGCTAACTATATTACAATTATTTTTACTATGCCATATGACAGAACACTTGTGTCATTACATTTTTGGTAATGGGACTCTAGAAATTAGTGATGTGAGATGTATTATGAGTTTTTTATACCAGCTCATGGTTTTCCTTTCACTGGCATGTCAGCATTTAGTCCTGGCAATTTACTCCCGACATACTGATTATATTATATTATCGCTTTTGGTTTTCTAATACTTCTCCAAATTCTTTGTTCTGTAATTCTGTATCTGATATAAGCTTTTTGTCACGACAAGAACGTACTTTCTTTTGTACCGATGGTCCCGATAATTGATTGTCCATTGTAGAACTCAGAGTACCCAAAACCAACTATGTACCTCTATAAAGTGTACCTGAGGTGCCTATAAGAGCGCACTGTAAGTTCCTAATGCCTGTGAGATACTGAAGCATAGAAGAATGTATATAATGATGGCACAGACGTTGTGTCATCGGCATAGCACGCAAAATACCAGATGACACAACGTATGTGTCATCGGCAATGAACATGTTAATTGGCATCTGTAATCTTCAGAAGAGTATATAATAGATGCAGTTTTAATTTAAAATTTAGTTTTGTTTAAACTTCCTCAGCAACAAGTTTGAAACTTAAAAATCTGGAAACCGTTGTTTGAAGAAAATCAGTCAGATGATAAAAAACACGGATAGAAAACGTAATAATTTATCTGATGATGCAAAACAAATTATTATAAATAGTCTTCCTTCACGTTTTATTTAATGACATGTACTACCGGTTTCGAACCTTAAAAGGCCCATCATCAAGTACCGGCCTACAAAGGATATTACAATATTATTTCAAGAAAAAATAATGTACAATTATACAAGAAAAAATACTTACATAAAACAGAAATACAGAAGTTCAGCAAGAGTACATAGTAAAAACTTCCATAAGTTCAAAAACGTTGAGTCCTAAGAAAACAGCTCCCCTCACAAATCAGTCAACCGTACACCTATGGAGGCGTCAAGAACGGACTAAACTTGCAAAATTGAAATAAAAGGTTATTCGTGGGACAGAAACAATTGTAATAGTGGTGGTAGGACTTTATTCGTATTTTCGTTGAGAGTTGTCTCTGATGATTTTAATTTTAAAATTTCAATTTGTTGCAGATAATTAATTATTATAAATGTGTACAATAATAGTTACAAAAATGACGAAAAAGAAGAAGCACCTTTATCAAAAACCGCTACTTTAACTAAAGTTCCGTATAGTAGCCTGAGAAAAATAGTCTCTACAGGGGTTACATTAAAAAGTTAACAAGATATTGTTGTACACATATTTATAAATAATAGGTGAAATAAGTATCATCAAGTACACGGTAATTATGCTGATTTTTTTTCCGATTGACATTAGAAGTCCGATTTTTTGACACCTAAACAGTATGTAAAATATCATTTTTACTGCCTGTTATTGCTATTTATATAGCAACCGTTCAACAAACGAATAGCAACCGTTCAACAAACACATAGGAACATAATTTGACGGCAATAACTTTTTTTTTAATTTTCAAATTTCAATTTGTTCCAGATAATTAATTATTATAAATGTGTACAATAGTTTAAAAATTGACGAAAAAGAAGAAGCACCTTTATCAAAACCGCTACTTTAACTAAAGTTCCGTATAGTAGCCTGAGAAAAATAGTGTCTACAGAAGTTACATTAAAAAGAAAAACAAGATATTTTTGTACACATATTTATAATTTTTTCTTGGTTTTAAAACGGCAGAAATTGTAAAAATACTGTCCAGGAATTTTTAATTTACAACCTATATTGGATAAAACATGTCATTATTTGTGCCGGTCTATTGGAATGAAGACATGCAACGCCTGGTACTTCTACGTGCCCTGAGTGCTCTGTATAGTAAAATAATTATACTATTCTATTAGCTATTTTTGTTTGAAATAATTTTTGGAACTACAGTTTTCATTCTCAAAAAAAATTATTTCAAACAAAAATTACATTTATGTTAAAGGAAAGGTAAGCTTATTTTACTATATTTTACTGTAGAGAGTATGTCTTATGAAACTTATCTTCTTAATTCACTCTTAATTAGTAAGGTAATCAGTATTCAAACAAATGTCTTCCTTGTTCGTGTTTAGAAAATGTGTACTGTGAATAACAATAACTTTGATATTTAGTTGGTTCTTTGAAGAAGATTTGATAGGGCGTAGTGTGAAAGATCCTTGCGTGATTTAAAAAAATAAAGCCATTTAAGTTGTTGGAGGCCTTTGATGTCCACACGATAACCACTACGTTGTTTCTTTGCGCGCAATACATCTCTCGGTGCTTGGAGAGGTTTACGCGAACGCGCGGCGCTTTCAGCAGTCAGAGAATTGGGATAGTTTACAGATAAAATCAACAATCTGCGAGAGCGTGGCCCCACGTTTGTCATTCCTTAACATTCATAGTTTCTCTTCGTTGTTTCTCTTTCTCTTGTCTCGGTGACGAATCGCGAAACAAAACGCCGAGATGTGTTCTACGTGGAAATTGATGCCTTGGAAAAGACAAGCATTATAAGGTATTCACAGCACGATTGGGATGTGCCTTAGACTAAAGGATTATACTAACAGTAGATGCAAATTCAAAATTGTTTGGCCAATTTACATTTTGAAAAAATTATGAAACCTACAAATTTGGTGTGAAATTTCTATAATTTTTTTCTTCGACTACTTTAAATATAGATTTAAAACTTACAAAAACTATGGACCTAATGACGGGTGATAATAGTTCGACCGGCATTTAAAGGGTCATCTTTTAGCCTAGATTTATCTTCTACTGAAACCTTTGGCAAAATATGAAAAACATCGCAAAAACCTAGTACATACAGTAAAGCTGATATTCTGATTCTGCGAAAAAGACTTCGAGTTTTTTTTTTTAGTGTTAGTATGTTAGAACATAGGTGGAATAAGTATCATCAAGTACACGGTGATTATATTGATTTTTTTTTCTGATTGACTTTAAAGGTGCGATTTTTTGACACCTAACACTCTGTAAAATATCACTTTTACTGCCTGTTGTTGCTATTTATATAGCAACCGTTCAAAACGCATAGCAACCGTTCAACAAATACATAGGAACATAATTTGATGGCAATAACTTTCAAAATAGGTAGGGTAATTCCGGAAGAGATGACATAGAGCTAGTTTTCCTAAAAATAATTGTTTGATGGTACTGAGGGTGCAATAAATGACAGTGCATAAGTGACATTGAATCGTACTTTCTCGGAGGGAAGTAATGGTAATTTATTTTATTTGTATGATGCGAAAGTTTTTTGGGTATGTCATATCTTTGGTTGTAACTAAGGTTTACCTAGTTTTAATAACAAAATTCTTATTTTATTACATGAATAAGGGTTACATTTGCGGACAAGATTTTTTCGGTACAAACAACACAGTTTTGTTGTAAGTATCTACTTTATTATTGTTTTAGAAGAAAATTAGTATTTTTTGTATTTGTATTTTGTTGTTTCTTAAATAAATAAACAAATATATCATCACGGCATATTACCTATTACTCATTTTATAAAATAATTTATTTTCAAATAAAATTAAGAAATATTATTTTTTATGTTTTTATATCATTAATACTACTAAATAGAGTTATTCTCTGTTCAAAATTGTGTTATTAATACATTATCATCTAACCCAGCATAATCGGGACATATGACATTTTGTAATTTTTCAGGTTTTTTTCATTTTTGTTAAACTCTTTTTAAAAATGACTAGTTTACGAAAACCAATTATAATCTGTAGACACCACTGCATCTATATAATATTGCAATAAAATTTTACTGTTATTTAGGTAAGAGTTATTAGACTTTTAAAAAAGGTGTGGCATATCTCCCGGACTTACCGTATCAAACATTATCACTAAATTCATATTAACTCTAAAATCGGTAAAATACGAGATTTATAGCTTCGGCAGCAAGCATTGCCTCGGCTTTGCCCAGTCAATGAAACGGCAGCCTCTGCTGTAAATCTGGTATTTTAATGCCTAGTTAAACAAATAAATATTGTTTTATATATTAGGGACAATAAACTGTACAATCGTCGCAAATACACTGAAACCTTTATATGGGAATGTAGCAACCTGGACAAGACTTACAAAATGAGTGTGGGTCCGCGCCGACCATGGGATGAGTCAACTCTTCCAATCTTCTCCAACAGTAGCCACGTTGTTGGTTTCTTCTCGAAGGCAGACACTCATCAAATCCAAGTTTTTACTAGGTATTTAACTAATGAATGCTCGCTTTTGTGAAGATACACGTTTTACTGATTTTCTTTGAACTTGAAACGGATATATAAATTTCGTATTTAGATATGAATGTCAGCCAGTTTGGTTGTAAATGGTTTGGTACTTAAATGGAAATAAACTTTTCACGTGATGTTGACTAATTACTTGAATTTTTTCTAACTGTAGAATGGACTGGGTTTGTGAACGGCTTTTCTCTCAATTCAGCGCTGCTCTGCCAAGAATTTTTCGAGTGCAGTTGCAGCAAAGACCAAAGCAAGCTTTGATTAATCCTTTCATTTGAATACTCGACAAAAAAATATAACTTTTCTACCGACGGTTCTAGTGGTAATTTATTTACTTTGACGACCGGCGTGAGATTAGATGGTGTATATTATAATTATAACTAAATATGGAAAGTTTTTTATGTTCGTTTTCTCAAAATCAAATTTTTAGCTTTCGCTAAGAGAGGTATTGGATTCATGCCAAAAATTTCCAGATTTTAGTGAATAAGCACGTTTTAAGTTCACTAAAATCCGATTTTAGCATTTTTACAATGATGTCTGTGTGAATGTGTGTGTGGATGTTGGAGGGACGGTTTCCAAATTCTATAGATAAGACTAAAGTACTAAAGACCAATTAAACTACGTATTCCTTAATCTGACATTAATGAGAAGAGCTGAAAAGGTTTTAGTAACAATTGGCGAACTGGAAGTAGTAGTTCCTTAAAAAAATTCTTCTAAATATTATTTTTTGACAATTTTTGTTATTACAAATATTGAAAAACATGAAATTTCCCACTTAAAATTTTTATTAAATCTTCCATACGTTTCGAGATAAAGAAAATATAATATATAGAATAATCTGTCGCAATAAATCGCGCAGTCCGAACTGCACCAAGGAAACCAGTTGTCAATTCAAATGTTTGTAATTAACATATAAATGTCAGTGTTAAAAATCAACAATTTTACAGACATTACTGAAAGTTTTGTCTGGAAAGTACATTTAACATTTCTTATTGAATTATTAATTAAATTTTTAAAATTGTTGGTAAGTACGCATATTAATAGTAATCGTACAGAAATATGCCAATCTCGTCAATGAATTGGAACTATCTTGAACATTTTAGAAGAGAATGGCTAGATTCCTTATAGAATGAAAGAATAAACAAATAAATAAATCATCACGACATATTACCCATTTCTGGGTGTGCCAATATGTTTTGTCACAGATATCGGTAATGATGATGGCATATTTGTACCGTGCGGGCGTTTACTACGCGTCAACCTCACGGGCACTTATTGATATAATTAGAATTAGTGCGTATAAGAAATGGTAAATTCGATACTTATGTAACAAAACGGAAATAGCAAGTGGTAATGTGTTAGCCTCAACAGATTTTTAAATTTATGATTGTTCGTTTACATGCTGGAGCAACTGAATTGAATGACAGTTCGTTGAACATATTTATTTCCGAGGTCTTGTTAAAGTATTGTAGATAATTGAGAGCTAATACTTAAGTGAAATTTTTGCTGACTAACTTTACTTGCCTCGGAGAAAGAGTCTGTATGTGGGTGGCAGGAAGGAAACCGGGCAAACGGCGGGAGATATATGCCTGCATGCGAGGTGGAGGCAGATATACGTGGTCGCCGGATATACGTGGTCACAGGTCGTTGGAATCGAGGATAGCTTTATGACAGTGCCGGATTACCAACAAACGCTTTTATTTTTTACTAGCAAATAAAAAATTCACAAGTTACATAAAATATTATTGTTTCTCCTATTAAAATCACTGAAAGGTATATTAACATATGCCAGGAAAGAACCACCAACAAAAGAAACTAATATTTCATTTATTCATGTCTATTCGCAAATCTGGGGACCCGGCTTTTATCTCGATCGATGCCAACATTATTTCAAATTTTAAATGGCACAAATGTCTTAATAGTGCACTTTCCTCGCCAGTAATGAGTGCCCGTGAGGTACGACTATGTCATATTATCATTACCGATATACAAAGAAGATTGGTAGCAATGGGTAATATAAATTATTATTATTATTATTATTATTATTGTCAATTGCAAATATGTATCCAAAGCATAGGCAACAAAATTTATTAAAATGGATTATTTTATAAATTGATCTAAAAACATTCAGCAGTAGAGAAGGGAGTGGGTCGTATTACGTACAAAAATTACGTATTTCAGTCGAATATTAAAAACATAACCATCAATAGTTATCTAACAAGTACGATAATGAAGGCGATTAATGATTGAGACAATTGTTGAGATCATTAATTGCCAATTAACACACGTGTCAGATACAATATTTTTCCGTTGGCCGTATCTTACTGAATTGTAAAATCTAATTTTATTCCATTACAAAAATTTAGGCTAGTAACATATGGCGCAAAAGTTATGACAATAAAGGCTCTTTCACAGCTACGAAAATAAGAAATATAAAGAATACTTATGGTTGGTGTCCATAACTTAGAAAATAAAACGTAAATTCACATCAACTGTCAGGTAATATATTCATAATTAACAAGCAATAATAACTTCATATCTTTTGAAGCACCATACGTAATCATAATATATGCAAACCTTTGTCAGGCAGCTTTTAAAATTATATTTATATTTAAATTAAAATACATTGACAGCTCAAATGATAGTTGTTATGTATGTGCTTATTTTTGTGTAAAATATTTAACATTTGCAAACCTTTGCGTATATGTGTGCTATGTTTAATTTTATTTTCGAGAGTTGTGGACACGTTCTTAAGAATCTATTGTTTATATCGTTATTATTATTTTTATGTATAATTTTATTTTTATTTTTGGAGCTGTGAATGAGGTTCAACTGTTCAGCAATGGTATGTCGGTTATCCACTAAAATCGTTTATTAATAAAAAATCATGCATTAATAGAGGTCATTAATGAATGATTTTCTATACATTAACATATCCTATTAATAAAGGGTCAACGGAAAATTGATACAAAACTAATTGAATTTCTCTCAACAAGAAATAACTCTTGTTTGATTTTAAGTAGTCTATTTTTGCCTCTACAGATAAAATCATTCCATACCCCAAGTAAATAAAAACCTATTGATTCCTCATTTGAGAAAAGCTTGTTATTGTTAGTCTGTCGCCTCAACAAAGAAAAAATGCAGATAAAGATTTATCTGGTGGGCAAATACTGGCCTGTAGAGATAGTGTGAGTAGGTATTCATCAAAGCAGATCACACACACGCATTTTCGGCTGGTATAGAGGGACTGATAAGATAAACGCATTAGTTAAACACACTCGTTTCCTTCATTGAAATAACAGAGGTACACGACACTTACCACCTACAATTTACATGAAATCAACCTTGAGGAGTCATTTAACGAATTATGAGACAACCACGTACATTCTTGCAGGTAGATTCATTCAACGAAAAATTAGATGACTAGTTTCTATTAGCATAACCGCAGACGGAGCATGCAAAATTTTAGTGACTAGGTACATCTTTGAAAAATAAAAGTACAATAGCGAACTCTATAAGAAAAAAATCTGTTGTGGCCAGCACAAGACCTCTTGCCATTTCCATATTAGGCTATATAAGTACCTATTGTGTTGCACTTCGCTTTCGAACCGTCGTTTTATAACAAAATATTATAGTACATTACCCAAATATTGTTTTTTATTATATTTAACATGTCTTCTGCACATATAATTCTAATTATATCTATTTTTCATTGTATGAGGAAGTTTCTAAATGTCAGAGATTCTTCCAATTCATTAACCAGATTGGCGGTATTTCTGATGGATATATGCATTTTACCACAATTTTATCTATAATTTCAAATATTTAATTAATAAAACAATAAGAAAAATTAAATATACTTCCCAGTAAAAGCTATCAGAATAATCACTAAAACTGTTGATTTTTGACACTGACATATGTCATTTACAAATTATGTTATAAACATTGTAATTTGTCAACTGGTTTCCTTAGCCTTAGTGCCATAGCCTCTGCGATTAGTTCACTCTATAAATTATATTGTCTTTATCTCTAAATCTATACAAGATAAAAATTTTAAGTGTATTAGATGGAGAATTTTATGTTCTTCAATATTTAATAAAAAAAAACCCCTAAAAATTATATTTAGAAGAATTTTTCTAAGAAACTACTACTTCCGGTTGTTCAATTATTACCAAAACCTTTTCAGCTCTTCCCAGGAATGTCAGATTGAAGAAACTACAGTTAAATATTTTTTAAGTCTTATAGTTTTTGAGGAATCGTGACTACAACATCCAGAAATACATACATACACACACACACATACACACATACACACATCCACACACACACACAGACATCATTTTAAAAAATGTTATAATCGGATTCTAGGGACCTTAAATCGTGCTTATTCAATAAAATCTGAAAATGCGAATTTTAGCATGAATCCAATACCTCTCTTAGCGAGAGGTAAAAATGTCTAATAAGGAATTTAAAAACATTCGCCATGCTTCGCAAGATTTCAGTATCTGAATCAATCTCTCGGTTATTATCAGATGACGGCCGTGCCCAGCTAGTAACCACAGACGCGTTTTGCGCTTGTTGGAGCTCATCAATGTGGTGTAACTGTTGTCACTTTGCAGACACAATCCACCAACTGGGCACGGCGAGGGATATACATCTCATATTAGGTAGATAGCTCAACCACATATAGAACCATCTATTACATGTGGTTATTAGCTGAGCACGGCTAGCATCTGATGATGACTGAGAAGTTGATTCAGATGCTGAAATCTTGTGAAACATGGCGAGTGTTTTATAATTCTTTATTACATTATTGGAATTTAAAAAACAAATTTCTGTTGACTGAATCATACGTCAAACCAAAATTTCTTAAACTTTTTCAATATACCTAAGAATGAACAGTTTTCTGACTCACCCCCACCTACATTTTCATGTTTTTCTTTACACAAATTAATCTAGCTATTAAATAATTATAAAAATAACTTCCCTTACATAATTTTGTTCATAGAGGCTTGTACCACGATCACGGTTTTAACTAAAACGCTGTTTTAAGAAATGTCAAATTAAAATTTCAAAATGTAATTTCACCCTTATGTTAGAAGATCGATTTATTTAAAAATATTTGTTCGAATACAAATTATGTTCTGCTTTAAAATCATATTTTGATAAATTTGATAAAATTTATTATTATCATGAGATAATGAAATTTGACATTTCTTAAAACAGTGTTTTAGTTAAAACCGTGATCGTGGTACGAGCCAGAAATGATTTAAAATATCCCCGGTGTAGTACCTCCATCCATTTTTGAGCAATTCGCCCTAAATGCCAAAAACACCCAAATTTCCTCCAAAAGTTCAAAATTTTCAAAAATCCAACTTATATGCACCACATGAGTTACTTTTGTATCATTTAAAATTCCAAGCCAGAATTATCGTAAATTCAGTTCATGCATTTAATAATTTGAAGTCAAGGCAGTTGAGCTTACGAGCTTACAGTGCAGCGAATGGATTCTCCAATTTCCATAACCAGTTTTTAAATTCTCAAACTCCTGCACCTTCGGATTTTTTCCTACTTTGTGTGCTGGGTCGCGCGCATGGTCTTGATTACCGTTCCTGCGTGGGATTGGCTAGCACCTGCGGCGTCTTGCCAGGTACGCGTGCGATTGGCCGGCGCTCACCTTCCTTGCAGCCAACTCGCACCTGGCACAGGTAACCTCCCGCCGCGGGCCGCGATTGGAGACCGCCGAAGCTCCTCCCGCTATTGATTATCCAGCAGGTGCAAGGCGCTCCGATTGGTCGAGCCGCGGTCACGTGAGGGCTTAATTGAATCCAGAAAACACCAGGATGGAAAGATGTGGAAGCGAATCGATGAGAGATTTGCGGAGGAGGACCGACAATTCAAAGAGTGGAGAAAGGTTGTTTACCGTACAGATAATTATAAATTGTAATCGAGGCATACTTTATATTTTAAGCGAAAAAACTGCTCTTTTCAATGATTCATTCCAACTTGCTACCCATTTGTGGATGTACCAATCTGCTTCTGTAGATAAGAAGGGTAAATCTAAACCATTGCTACTTAAAATTAGAAGTAATATTAATATTTTTGCTCGATTGGGTTTTTTTAATGTTTTTCTAACAGGGTTTCAAAGGCAGTAGGTTTTATTTACAAATTACTGATTGGTAGGTAAGTGATGTGAAAATGAAACACTTACTGATCAGGAGGCGGAGGCCGGAGGCGGTAAGTAAATAAAAACAACGATCAAAACTTACTTTAAAACTGACAACCAAACTTCCTTAATATCTTTGTCAAAATAATTATCAAATCTTATTTTTTTGTTTTAAATTTTGCGCATCGATCGTGCCAAAACGTTGTAAGTATTGCGGTCAGTAAGTATCGGTATTGGAGATCTTGACTTCGTGTTGGTCTCCAAAATCATCCAAGAAAGCACTAACCGTCCTTAATACTTAAATAACTATTAGTTACGAGCCCAGGCTCATAAAATTGGACTGGCTTATATTTTGAACAAATTATAAAACCTACACAAATAGTAAGAAATTACTGCAAATTCTTTCGACCACTTTATGACGATGCAATTGCTGCACTCGAAAATATGCATATGATCGAACTACAGTCCAGAAGACACAGTATTGATACGTCTCCTATTATAAATCTGTGGTAGAAAAGCGTAATGAATTGAAGGTAGGTCGCAGCTAAAATTGTACTATTGAACTATGAGCGCAAATTAATAAGAATTCTAGAAAATAGTGTTTATCACGTGAAACTCCTCAGCCTTTATTTCTAGGAATTTGAGTATAAATCTTTAGTACGTTAATAACATTAAACCAATGAATAATATGTTCCAAACTTTTGAAATTTTACATAGGACTGAAGCTAGCTATCATAAATAGCTGCTTTTCAAGTAGTGCAGGGCTTGTCAATACAGTGTCCAATAGAATTAAAGCTGGTATTCTCAATAAATTTGTCGACAGAAACGACTTAAATTTTACAAAAACTGTAGGCCAAATGGCCGGAGATAATAGTTCGCCGACTTTTAAAGGACCATCTTCTAGACCAGATTTATTTTCTACCGAGACTCTTTACTTTTCCATAAAAAAAAATAAATAACTCCGTAGAAATTTACAGCCCGATTCAGAAAATGATTTAAGCTAATTCTAATTTTTGGATTAGCGAATTCTACTCTAATTTTGACAGTTTATAACTTAAAATATGGTCTAATCTATTCCTTTATTGATAATATCATGAAAATTAAATTTTAAATACCGGAATAGAATAGAATTCACTAATCCAAAAATGAGGATTAGCTTAAACTTTTTTGTGAATCGGGCTGTATGTGTATACAATACGACTTATTTTTCTAGGCATTATGAGATAATACTCTGAAAAAAAAATGTGCAGGGTTTGTTGATAAAATGCCTAATAGAATTAAATCTGTTCCTACTAATAAAGATATAACCCAATATTAAATTCAGTTTTTGTAAGTTTAAAATATGTTTTAAACTAGTCGAAAAAAAATTGTAAAAATTCCTCACTATTTGTGCAGATTTTATAGTTTGTCTGTTGAAAATATGAACCGGCCAAACTATTATACGCCTGAGTTAGACTCGAACCCCGGTATAAATTTCAATGTTGAAGGATTGAGCTCATGTTACAATTAAATAAGCAGTGTTCTCGTCCATGTATTTATTTAGATTGATGCGTGGACGTTAATCTAAGAGATGAAACAAACGTTTGGTTTTGCGTTTTTGTCGCTGTCATTATTTTGCGTTTAATCTTGGGTTTTGTAAATGGTCCATCTGCTACTATCAACACATCTTTTATCTTGCTCAACACAATAAAATGAAAAAGCAGATTGTTCTAATGTGTTGTTAAACGGACAGGAACGGTGGCGAAGAATAGTTTTTCCACGAGTAGGTATTTGTTTTCCATTTTGCTTTTGTTTTATAGTAATAATAGTAGTGCTAAAGCAATCACGGTTTTGATTTACATACTCTATTTTAGATGCTACAACAAGATTAATATATCTTGTGTTTGGAGCGCTATAGAACCGAAGAGGTGCTACATTCTGCACCTATATTTTCCTGCCAAACTATTTCTCCATTTCCTCTATCACGCAAACAATCTATCAACACGGTCCGCATACTATTTTTGGCTTTGTTCTTCGCAGTTGGAAATAATACCTTCATTTATCTCTATACCAGCAAAGCACAACAACTCTAACACATGTACGAGTACAGACAACACTTATTTATATTTCGAAATGTTTTCATATTTTTACTTTAAATATTTATGGCTCTACATACGAAATCCTAATAATATTTATTGAAATAAGTATTTTTAGATAGGTACTTTGCTATTTGTGATATTAAAAAATCTGTTGTGGCCAGCACGATACATCTCGCCATTTCAGTTTTGTAACATAAATATCGAATTTAACATTTCATGTACACACAAACATTTCTAATTAAATATATCTATTCTTTTATTCTATAAGGAATCTTGTACTACTCTTCTAAAATGTTCAAAATGGTACCAATTCATTGAGGGGATTGACGGTATTTCTTAAGGATATTTTTGTACTATTACTAATAATATACGTTCCTATCTATAATTTTAAATATTTAATTAATAATTCAATAAGAAATATTAAATGTAATTTCCAGAAGAAGCTTCCAGTAAAGTCAGTAAAACTGTTGATTTTTGACATTGACATTTATTTGTCAATTACAAACATTTGAATTTAACAACTGGTTTCCTTGGTGCAGTCTGGACTGTGCGATTTATTACAACAGATTATTCTATATATTTTCTTTATTTAATAAAAAAATTAAGTGTATTAGAGAATTTTATATTCTTCAACATTTGTAATAACAAATACTGTTTCCTGGTCTAATGGAACCTAAACCAATTTTTTAAAATATATATTTAAATGTAAGTTCGTTTAATTTTGAAGCAATTCGTGGTATCAAAAAGTCATAATAGTTTTTTATATAACTGCATTTGATTTTTAAAGAAACCTATAGCTATCTTTCACACACCAGTTTCTGTAATAGTATGCGCTAGAAAGATAGTGTGACGTCATCTGTGGATCTCAAAATAAATTGAAATATCTCGCAAAGTAATTTTTTTTTATCTTAATCGTTATTTATTGAGTAGTACTTTAAGGATAAAGCGTACATTTTATTATTTTTTGTTATGGTTTATGGGGTTTTGTTATAAAAAACCTTTTCAGCTCTTCCCATTCATATCAGATTAAGGAATAAGTTAAACAGGTCTTAAGTATCTACATCCAGACACACACACACACACACACACACAAATGCTATATTCACTAAAATCAGAATTTTTAGCATGAATCCAATACCTCTTTTAGCGAGAGTTAAAAATCTATAAGACCCTACGACCCTGCTTACCCTCAAGAAAGTATAAGTGAATAATAAAACATAATCTATACCACAGTCGGGAGATTTACTCATATTTAAAGAAGAATTACTAAAAAGTTAGCGACTAATCTTGTTGCTGACACTAAGTGCTCATTGCAACAACAGGACAAATCGAATTAGTCTCCTACATTGCTTCAGTTTCTATTATCAATATGCATTACTTCTACATCGTTAGGATCTGCTTTTCATGTTTCCTGTGTCTGTGAATTCGTCTTCCCTAATCGTAAATCTACCTATTGTTGTCCTTCCACTATCCCTTAGCCTTAGCATCATTGATATTCTTTATGATAATTATCATTGCGGGCAAGTGACGTGGATCGAATGCATTACGCACACATTCGCTCTCCAATCGAGCGAAGGTGACATTGTCCTAGCATCCTGGGTGAATCACAGTCACAGACGGGAGGAAATGGCGTCGCGACGCGTGCCGTACCTAGCGTCGATAATCGGTGTCCCTCACTGGGGTGGTATGGTGAGTCACCCTCTTTGATGCACCGATCTCTTCCACGGCTATTCATTATTAGGTGCTTATGGACAGAGGTATCGTCGTGGCAAAAGTTTCTCCCTTGGGGAGGGTTAATACGCCATTTTGTGATTTGTTTTATATTTAAGCTTTAAGACAATTTTTATTCAATGAGATTTACTAAGCTGAATTCCGGCTGGTTAAATTCCTTCGATTGTTTGCGGATTTCTCGAACAGCACACTCTATCTCTACCGCTTTACCTCAGCGTTCGATTTGAACCGTTCTCCTATAACTACAGTTCGGAAAATATGTACTAGAAAATCTGTTGTGGTCAGGACTATACCTCCCACCAGTACTTCTGATGATGCCACAACTAGCGAAATTGTATAATAAAGTAAAAATATACTTATCCTGCGAACCTAAAATGAGTGTTATTTTTTTTTTTAGTTTTATTAATTTAAATACATACCTACATATTTATTGATAGTGGAAACTATATTATGTTCCTTTGCATTCGTATAATATAACAAACTGTTGTTTTATTTACTATTAAATTTTATTTTTAAAACGTTAAAACATTAATAGTTTGAAATGAGAGGTTTTTGACAGTGACATTTATCTGTCGGATATACACATTTGAAATCTGAACTGTGTAACTAAGGAATTGTGTTTATCTTTAAAATATAGGCTTTGGAGTTTATAAAATAAATTATTTTATATATTTACCTATAAAATATATAGAAACAGTATGAATCCATACCTGTAGAAAAATTAATAGTTTTTAATTCTTATAATAACATATATCGCCAAAAAAAATACATTTAAAGGTATTTTTCGAAGAAAAACTATTTTGAGCTTTAAGTAAAGTGCCAATTCCGGTTACCTGATTTACCCCAAAATCTAATGGCTTCTTTTCATATTAGGATAAGGTTTCAGAATTTCCTGAATGATAGTATTTGGGTTACAGCGTTGACAAAATCCAGACACACACACGCACATACATACACACACACACACACACACACACATATATATATATATATATATATATATATATATATATATATATATACATGCAGACATCATCGTGAAAATGTTAAAATCCCAAAACATGCACTTATTTTAATTTGCTTATGCATTATTTTTTTTCCTAAATTTTCTAACTTCCGCCTTCTCGAGGTGAGGTGAATATTCCCATCATCATCAACCATATACAAATTACATAAAATTGGGATGATCTACAATAAAGTTTGGATGTTGAATTAGTTTCAAGATATATACATCAAAACAGACTTACTAATGCATTTAAAAAATATAACAAAGAATTAAATATTTTAAAATGCAATATTCGATATTGCATTTTGCATTTATTCCAATGCCTATGTATAACTATTTGCACTATTAATGTAAACCATAATAAATAGATAAATCATTTTTAAAAATCTAAATATACTGATTTAAATCAGCTAACTATCTATGAGCGTTTACACCTCTCGATGTCTTGTTATTCTGTATTTGTGTCGCTGGCGTCTTGGTAACTTTTAGTGTCAGTTGTTTACGGCGGCTCTTGAATTTTTACAGCCTTTGAAATATTTGTCTGTGAGGGTGAGGATACACGTGTGAGTCTTGAAGGGAAACATTGTCAGGTTTATGGTGCGTCCTGTGGCCCGCACAGAACCCCAAGCCTTGTTGTCGTTGTCGACATGTTTTATTTCCAGCGTTGTTTTTAGCGGAGACAATGACTGGATATGCTCACGGTCAACCGACCGTGAATAAGACAAATTTTCAGGGGGATTTCTATAATTTTTATAACCTCCACGCGATAAAAAATGATGGAATGGTAGAAACCTTTTCCTTCATATAAATAAAATATCACGGCATATTACCCATTACTGGGTGTGGTTCATATAAACACATCGATAATGATGATGACATTTATTTATTTATTTGATACAATGCCCTACAGGCGAATGCCCAATTACAGGGTAGGAAAAACTATATTCGAATCGTGCGGGCGTTTACCAGGCGTCATTAAATGGGCACTCATTTCTGGCATGGAGAATGCACCACACTCAGCACAGGGCCACGAGATCCCATACATTAAATTTATAATATAATAGCAATCCTTTTATTCTTAAATATATTTGAATCATGAGAATATATCACCATTTCAATAAAAAACAAATCTCGATAAAGTACTTACGTATAAAGATGTTCATTGAATTAAGAATAAAATTGAGGGCCACTCACCTAAAACAAAAAGAAATTTGTATTAGATTTTATTATTAGTTAATATTAAAAAAAAAATATGCGAATCCCAAATCAGTCAAGTGAAGTACAACTTTGAAATTTAATAATTAACCATATTCTGTACTAAACTGTAATGCCCATTTTCACCGCTAACATTTAAATTTCAAGCTAGGCTTAAACAAAAAAGGCAAATCGAATTTTTGACATCAATATTTACTTTCCCATTGGACACTTTCCTACTACAAACCAAACTTCTGTTTGTAGAATGTTGCTTGTTAAGTTGTTTGAAATTGAAAAATATAGACCTACTTAGTTGTTTTAGCGTAGAAAACATATTTAATTAATATGTACAAAAATAACTACTCGATATTTTGCGCTATTTTCTAACAATTTTTAGAAAGTAGTAGTAGCAGATTTCCACAAACCAAAGTTCTATTTTTTTTAAATGTTGTCTGTCGTTTCAAATCGAAATATATTTGCTTTAATTCGCCTGGAATATATTTTTAATAATTTGTAATTAAAAACAGATTTAGCGGGAATTTTAAACAATTTATCACTATAAAAATAATGTAAAAGTGAATTATTAGTTCACAAATTGTTACTAGATAGCTAATATAATATTTTGACCAACTTTAATTAATTTTCTTACTTCAATAAGGCTCTTGCAAGAAATTTTATATGACTCGTAAGAACCCGAATTTTAATACCCGATTCGGTTCCGACTTGGGTTCTATTAAAAATATATCTGATGTTTGGTTCGGAGTTTAGGTTCGCTAAAATGTTACGGTTTGGTTCCGGTTTTGGCTCGGCTCAGGTTCTGGGAACAGACAATCAGGTACACAGCCCGGGTCGCTTTTATGCTCCTTTGGACTGAAATCTAATACTTTCTAAACAAGTATGTATTTCAAAGAATGTTATTACATTGAGAGATGTATAAATTCGTGTTTGGTAAATAAATAACGTAATACAAGGATTAATCTTGTATGAAGTACAAAAAGGTGTACTGGCATGAAAGAGGATGATTTTCATTCACGTATATACGTATCTTGTAATAAAATATGCATTTAATTTCGTCTTGGTAAAGCTGAGCTGCCGAGCGTTTGGCCTTTCGTTCGACGTAGCCGTATGGATGAGCATAATGGAACGTGAACTGTGTACTCTCCACTGTTTCAATACGCGCTGTTCTGTTTGCTCATCTTTGTTGCTCATAACGCACGTCTGCCGAACTTATTCGTCCGCTACTTGTTTAGCGAAGAAAGAGAAGAAAATTGTTGGAAGAAGTTGGAAGAAACTCAGCACGGTAGTAAGGACTGCTCTCCCTTTGTGCTATGCTAAATGCCCGTCCCTACTAAATATTATTAAATTAAGAAGAAAAGGCGTCTTACTGGAGCGGAAACGAGCAAACAGCAACAAACTATGAGAAGCAAAACGATTTAATAAAAGCTCACGAACTGCCGGTGCCCCGCGATAAAAACCCGCCCCTCTACGCCACTGAGAGCGGCTCACCCCACGCTCATCACTTGCATTCATAGCCGGCGAAGGGACTTCAGTATTCTTATTAATTTTATACATCTATTATTTTTACGAACCTAGAAATGTTTCAATTAGTTATACTACATTCATTTATAACGTAGTTAGGACGTTTCGTTCGTTCCTTATGAATTGCATTTTCATATTCAATTTCTTCCTAGTCAGACTAGCATCTCTTTTTCATTCGGGATCACATAGCCAATTGATGCAACGTTTTTATGATTTAAGAATGACGAGTAAAAGGCTTATAAAACGTATACATTAAGTTGGAGTGAAATTACCTATGAATGTTGGAATTCATAGTTGGCTTGGTAAATAATTTATGCACTATGATAGACGTTAATTGTAGTATTTTTTTTTATCTCAATTCCTTGTATAGCCACAAAGCCATTGAAATAACTACCAAATAAAAGAAAATCTAAAAGGTGCCTACAATTATTCAGTTTATTTTCTAATTACCTTCCGTCAAAAGGAAGGTATTGTTTTTGGTCCAAAAATTCGGTTGAGAGTTTTCAATGAATAAGCACGTTTTAAGATCCTTAGAATACGATTTTACTAATTTTACATTGATGTCTGTATGTGTGTGTGTCCGTGTGTGTGTCTGTGTGTGTGTGTGTCTGTGTGTGTGTCTGTGTCTGTGTGTGTGTGTGTGTGTGTGTGTGTGTGTGTGTGTGTGTGTGTGTGACAAATTTTTCTCCGACGATAACTCCAAAACTACAATTCTAAAAATTATGATTCTTTCGTATTCCTCTTCTTTACAACCATATGAAGAGCTGATTAGATTTTGGTTATAATTGGTCAACCGGAAGTACCCTTATTTGAAGATCTTAACAGTTTTTCTGGAAAAAACCCAGTTAAATATCATTTTTCAACATTTTATGATCATTAATATGAAAGAAAATGTTATTATATATAAGATTTGATTATACATTTTCCTTCATATTCAATAAATATAGAGTTATAGAGAGATTAAGAGAGGTTAACTTTCAAAAATCAGTCTGCTTTGCAAAAATTATGGAAACAGCAGATATGTATATTCAAAAAATTCTAAAGTCAGTGTCAAGGGCAAAACCAAAGTGGAAAGTATAGGATCAGAAAGTAACATAAGTGACAGAGTGTCCTTCGCAAGTGACTTGCAGTTTCAATGCCGGGAGTACGAGGAAGGCCCAAGAGAAAATGGAAGGACTGTACTGTACAGGACAGAATGTACATTTGTGTTATAATTATATTGGATTTATAGAACCTTTTCAAAGGAACTTGCAATATGGAATTTGTAAAAAATAGTGTGTTCGTGTTACAATTTTACAGGATATATAGAATCTTTTCCAAGAAACTTTTGGTATCTGATTTGTACAAATACATTGAATTGACGGAAGGTTTTGTGCTGGCCACAACAGATTTTTTTTTTATAATTTTATAATAACAATTAAAACATTTATCAATACAATCAAAAACACATTTTAAATATTTATAAATAATGAAAATAGGTCTGTTCGCTCAACAAAATTATGCAACTAATTGCCAATTTTTCAGAACACGTGCGTAGTTTGTAACTGGTTTCAAACTGATAGGAAATTTTTGGGTTCTGCGAACAGAATTAAAGGTTATTTTTATTACTACCACCTGCAGTGAACAGAAAAACACTAAAAATTTCTAGAATTACGTTAGAGTATTCTTTCCAAACACCGTGTTCACAAATAAATCACTGGAAATCTGTGTTATTCAAGAACAACCCTTGGTTGTCACCTACGTCACAGAGTTTCAGAATTTCAGGAATCAGTGACGTGCTTCATACATTATACAAGCGCGGGGAACACGACGTACTCGACGCCTGAAGCCTGTAGCGTTGCTGAACGCATGTGTTATCAACTGCTAGGCTCATGGTTTGTTTATGGTGTTTTTATACGATGCACGGGACATCATTCACACGGATTTGCTGATCAGCAGATGAGCCACTTTCACACGAATTTTTAAAATATGAACAGCAGGAAGTATTCGTCTCCTACGGAATCCGAAGTTCAAATGCAAGTTGATGTTTAAATTTTTTTTTTTCGCGATCGCCCAGTAAATGAGCTCTTCTGATCACTATTTAGACCGGAAAGTCCTTCTTTGCTGAGATAGCTCGGAAAGTTGTCTATAAGGGATCGGAAAGTACTTTACCGATCCCGGGACCGGTAAAGCTAAATGTTTCCATGGTGATCAGTTGTTTATTTGTATCTTATTTGCTCGCAGTAAAAAATAAAATAATACTTTTTTATTCTTTTTTCAGGATCGCAAAAAAAATATTGTACCCAACATGACCTGAAAGTGTCTATACTGAGCTCACAAGCTTCCAAAGCTCGCCTATGCTTGCTTGCTCACCCAGTAAAGTATTACTTTCAGGTCTTGTTACGTAAATTACTATTACGTCGGTTAAAAAAAGTACACTTTTTACCGTCATCTTTGTAATTAAGATATTGTCTTTGATCAAAAAAATGGGTAGTTTTTAATGAATAAGCACATTTTAAGATCCCTAGAATACGATTTTACTAGTGTTAAGATGATGTCTGTATGTATATGTGTCTGTGTCTGTGTGTGGGTGACAAAAATTTCTCTGATAATAACTCCAATACTACAATTCTAAAAAATATAATTCTTTCGTATTCGTCTTTTTTACATCCATATGAAGAGCTGATTATATTGCGGTTATAATTGGTCAACTGGAAGTTCCCTTATTTGAAGTTCTTAACAATCTTTCTTGAAAAAACAAAATTAAATATCATTTTTTGACATTTTATGTGATTATCAGAATGAAAGAATATCTTATTTTCTATAAGATTTGATTATACAGTTCCCTTAATATTCAATAGATAAAGTTAAAGAATTATATAGAGATTAACTTTCATAAATCAGCCAGCTTTGCTATAATCATGGAAACTACTACTAGGAGGCATTTAAAATAACCTTAGCAAGTGGACTCAGGGATGTATTTAAAAAAATTTAATACTGCGAATTCTGATTCGTTCATTTCAGTTGCAAGCAACCCTCGAATCGGAACGACTGTTAAATGAAGTTAAAAATAATCCTATTTCAAAAAATTGTCATACTAAATTGTTTAAAAGTCAAAATATTTTGTTATAATCAAAATAAACGAAAAATGTTTAAAATATTTTAAATATACCTCTACTCTTGTTTTATTATTCTGCTATTATGCAGGTACCGTAGTCATCCATCTATTTTCAGTAAGACATAGTAATGTATTTCTGGAATTTCCTGGTCCAGTATTTAAATGGGTAACTATAGCAAAAATTCTCAAATCGTAGGGCAAAATTATGAAAAGAAACCACACCTACAATAGTCTTATTTTGTCGTTATAAGTAATTAAAGAAATACTTCTAAAATTCATATAATTAAATAAAGGTTAGTATCAATGCCGGACGTTTTGGCATTTTACAGCCCAGCGGGCAGTAAAGCTAGCAAAAAGCACGGCGTAAATTTAATGCAGTTGTGCCTAAAATAATTTAAACGTTAACTTTCAATTTAAGTCAGCATAAAATCTGAAGCTGAATCCAAATTTGATTCCGAGTGTACCTTTAGGAATAATGCAAGAAAACTCTCTATTCTATTTTCATGAGCGAAAAAGCAGCGTTAAAAAGCTAGACAAGAAGCGCTGTCCTCTTACATCTACATTTACATTGATTCTGCTACTGTCATCTTCATGGCAGAAAGAGCAAAACTTGCACCTTTCTGGCAGGGTGGAGTGACCGTGCAAAAACGCCGTATGCCCGTCATACAATGCTAAAACAATTTATATTGAAGTGGCGTGAAAACGAACGTCCTCGTGCAGGGCGATCGCATTTGGCGGGCGTCCAGCGTCGGGACGTCGACGATGTCGGCCACCTGACATACAGGAATTTGTCTTTGGATACGCGCACCGATATGCTAGCTTTTTGTAAAGAGCTAATAACAAACAAATTGTGGATAATTTATTATAAGGAAATCATTTTTACCTTCGTCACCTTTAAGTAAGAAAGTTATTATCTTTGGTAAAAAAATTCGATGATTTAATGATTAAGCAAGTTTTAGGGTCCCTAAAAAATCGTTTAGGATAACTTCAATACCAAAAGTCCAAACATTATATTTCTTTGTATTTCTCGAGTTTACTTCCAAACGAAGTCTTGATTACATTTTGGTTATAATTTGTCAACGGGAAGTGCCCTCATTTGTAACTTTCAACAGTTTTTATTCAAAAAAACGCAGTTAAATAGCATTTATTGATATTTTTTGCATTATAAATATTAAAAAATCTGATGTGGCCAACACAAAACCTCCCGCTATTGAATTTTTATTAATTTAAATACATACTTACGTATTTACTAACGCTGCAAACTGTTCCATTGCAGAAAATTGCTTTATTTGCTATTTTCTTTTTAAAATGTCACTATTATTAATTTGAAGTGATTAGTTTTTTGACAGTGACATTTACTGTCAGTTACATTCATTTGAAATATGAACTGTGTAACAAAGGAATTATTGTGTTTATTTAGGCTTCGCGACTAATAAAAAAAAAAAATTAAATTTATCTGTAAAATATATAGAAAAAGTATTAATGTATTCCAGTAGAAAATTCAATAATCTTTAATTTTCATAAGACATAAAATGCGAAAAAATGACATTTAATGGTATTTTTTGAAGGACAACCATTATGAGCTTCAGGTAAAGTGCCATTTCCGGTTATCCAATTTACACCAAAATCTAATGGCTTGTTTTCATATTAGAATGGGATGGAAATACAAGGTTTCAGAATTTTCTGAATGATAGTATTTGAGTTAGAGTGAAGACAAAATCCCTACACATACACTGAAAGAAATTTTTACTTTATTTTCAAAATAGTATGTTTTTATTTCTAAAATCTGCAAAAATCAAAAGTTTTGCTATAGTTTTAAAAAAATTGCAGGTAAAATTAAAAACTTTCGGGAACATGTACTTTTGAAAAAAGATTTTAATTCAAAAAATTGGATAATTTCAAATTAAAATCTTTTTATAATCATTTCTAATATAAGTGATATTCACTTATAAATTTATTATTTTAAACTGAAAGTTTACTTTCAATTTGATAGTACACGTACTTAAAATAAATAATATTTTCATTAGTTTAAAAGTCATATACAATTATTTTAAAATATTTTA
Source organism: Ophonus ardosiacus (assembly GCA_943142095.1). Lineage (NCBI taxonomy): Eukaryota > Metazoa > Arthropoda > Insecta > Coleoptera > Carabidae > Ophonus > Ophonus ardosiacus. Next base: position 17,221,308 of record OW964824.1, read on the forward strand.
CTTTATATTTAAACAGTAATTTTTTCTACGTCGCTGTTTTTATTTTAATTGTTTTACTTTTGATTCAAAAAATCAATATTTTGAATTACAAATTATGGCATTTGAAACGAATAAAAAATATTACATTTAAAAGCATTATTTTTGGTGTCAAATCATTTTACTTTTGTGCCAACATTGTAAATTTCAAATCAAAACTATATGCTTTTGACGTGTGCTGACTTGTTCAAACACGGTACGAGTCTCGTATTACGAGATGCGCATATTCTTTGTGTGTTTGGCTCATTATATTCGACGTGGACACGTGACTTAATTTTCTTATTTTAATGGATGACACCGAAATTAAGGAATTGCAATATCCAAATTCAAATTATTTGCTTTAATGAACATTTCCAGTGTTTTGAAACTGGATTTAACACTAATTGTATTTCCATAAAACCTATCAGTTTCTTTAAGCAAATATCCTTATAAAAAATCATAATTATCATAATTTACGTACATGTTAATAATGTTTATTTTTTTAATAATTTACAATAAAAATATGTAAAACAAGAAGTTCTACTTTTATTTTAAAAATTCAATATCATAATCCATACTCTGTCTGTCTGTCTGTCTTTCTGTCTGTCTGTCTGTCTGTCTGTTACGTTTTCACGCCTAAACCGCTGAACCAATTTTGATGAATTTTGGTATAGAGATAGATTGGACATTGGAGGACATAGGCTGCCTTTTGACGCGACAATAAAACTTGAAGGGGGTGAAATAGAGGATGAAAATTTGTATGGAGAATCCATAATTTCTCCCGTTGAACCAATTTTGATGAATTTTGGTATAGAGATAGATTAGACCTTAAGGAAGCACTTGAAGGGGATGAGTAGCGGTTCAATGTTTATATGGAAAACCCATTATTTCTCAAGTTAGGGATATACAAATTCTTATTTATGATTTTGGTAAGAAATAAAGAATGTTTTAGCGGTTTTGAAAAATAATTCTTCAAGGCGGTACAATAGGTGATGATTTCAATTATTATTTTTTTATCTTCGTATCTATAGTTAAGTTATAACCGTTAGCAGATATTTCGATATTTGTACCCGAGACATGTTTAGAAAAGGGCCCTGTTAGGTGCGGTGTGAGGATCGGGAGGGCAGTGGTTGGAGCCTGTTACATGTACGATGCGAGGCAGGTTGCCGGCTCCCCATGCAGCGCATGTTTCCGAAGGAAAATGTGAAAAATTACTGGTACACGTTTAGATAATCGTTATTCCAGCTTTTCCCGTGCGAAGCCGGGACGGGTCAGCTAGTGTACCTATAAAAATATTATAAAAAAAATCCAAATTATTTTTGCTTTCTATTTAACAGTATATACTTTAGAAAAAAATATATACTATAGTTTTAAGAATATAGGAACATTGTACCAAAAAATATTAATAATCAAACCAAAAGAAAAAATATTCGATTCAAAAGTAACATAATTTTAAATCTAGCGTTTTTGACCTTTCACTTAAAAGTAAATAAATTAGTAACAAAAGAATTATAAATTCAAATCAAAAACTTTTATTTTTTTGTGAAATTTAATGGCTTTTGATTTAAAAACTGTGTTTTCAAATTGAATATAAAGTAATTAATGACATAATACATTTAATTTAATAGTAATGATTTTCGTTTGAAAGATCAAAAACAGAAGTAATTTCAAAACAAATAAAAATTTTGTTGGATCAAAGTTGAATGCAAAATATTTTGATTTTACCTGCAATTTTTTCATAATTAAAGCAAATTTTTTTTGAGTGTACACACACATACACACACATACACACATACAGACATCATCGTGAAAACGTGAAAATTGGACTCTAGGGACCTTAAAACGTGGTCATTTACTAAAATCTCGATATGTGATTTTTAGCACGATCCCTATACCTCCCTTACCAAGGGTAGCGGGAGGTAAAAACATTTTATTCTCTATGCTATTTGACTGCGTTTATTTTTCATACTCAATGTAAATATTTAAGACGATCCTATAATGACGAGGTAATTGCTGATAAATATGCAGATGATTTAACTAAAATCCAGAAGACACAGTATTGATACGTCCCCTAGTGTACAGCTGAGGTAGAACGAAGTGAAAGTAGGGCGTAGATTAGGCTGTACTACTAAACTATGAGGGTAAATTATTGAGAATGAGGTATTGCACGATTTTTTTTTCTTTGACATTATTCGATAGAAAACTATAAAATATTTACCCAGTATTTTTTATTTTTATTTAAATTAATCTCTAAAAAGAGAAAATAATTATTAAAAGTGATATTCTCGGGAAAGCAGAAGTTTTGCACCGCTTCTCCCCTTGCCTACTGACGTCAATGGTTACAACCAAAAAGGTAACAGCATGTTCCGTGGCGTTTATTGTCATTTTAAACTTCAAGCGCATAGTAAAAATATAGGTTATAGAACCATAAACGTTGCAAGTATGGATTGCTCCTAAACATATCGAAATTTTTAAATTTTATTATATAAAATATGTCGAATACCGAATTAATTAAATTAATTATATATGAATTACATTTAGCCATATTCAGACATATGTATTATTTTTTTTGAATTAATATGCGTATTTATTCATTAGACGTAGTGACAGATCCAATCATGTAAGATCTATAGCACAACTTGTTTTTTATTGGCTTATACCCGGATACGTCACAATTTCGGCAACGTTTTGAATGCATTATACTTTAAATCGTTTTTTTTTTTTAATCCAAATAAACAAACTTTTATACAAACTGTTATATTAAATAAAACTATGAAGTTAACATATTTGTATTAATGGGGTCATGCAAAAAAAAAATGTTACTAATATTTTTATAAAAATAGAATCTATGACACTTATTATCCATATTGCAACATAAAACATCCCAAAATATAATACTTTTCATTCATAATTTACTTAAAAGATATTCGCGCTACGATTTTCTGTGACGTCATGTATCGGCTACTCACACAACGACACTAGTCACACGTACATGAAGGTCACAATGTCACAAACTTCAAACGCGAAGTTAAACGTAAGATCAGAGTAAACTAACCAAATATTTATAAAGCTGTCAGTGGAAAAGTGCGCTCTATTCAATCTTTTTTGTTTCATAAAGATTTAATTATTTCATTAGAGAAATATTATTTTTAATTGCAGGTTTGTGTGCTTGATATATAATTTATTATATAAAAGTGCAATAATTGTATATTTATAATGATAAAACATGGTGAAGAAGAACTGTGTAGTTACAACTTGTGGAAACAATTTATTAAAAAACCCAAAAAAACTATTTATAAACAATCTTAATTTACATTTTGTCCGCCAGGGTGAACTGGAATCGTTCAGACACATGACGTATGCGCTCACGTGACCTCATTGAAATATGAAATTGACCCCTATTTTTTAAAAATTATATCTACAAAACAATGCACACAAATGGCGTGAAAATATTATTTACGTATACTGTGACCGGTATACTTCCAAGAAAAAAATAAAACAGAAAATGTGGCATTACCCCATTGCAATACCTCATTCTAGAAAATAGTGTTTATTGCGCGAAACCCCTCAGCCTCTATTTCTAGATATTTGAAGTAGTCATAACTTTGCCCCTAAAATTTTTTTTCAAAAACTGGTTAGTTTGTATATAATACTTTTTTCTTTCATAATATGTATAGTTTGTAACGAATAGTTCAATAATGCGAGCTGTAGCGTTTTGATGACTGCTATAGGATCGTCTTAAAGATGAGTAATTGTTTAGAAATTAATTTTCATAAATCTTGCAATCTATGCAGCATCACCATGGAAATAATAATAGCAAATATTACTATTTGACAGATGTCAGTGCTAAGTGCAATAATTTACATAATTTGTTAGGTAACTTTACTAGATATTCAATGAGTTATGTTACCTAATACAATTGGAACCAAAAGCTTGTTTGTACAAACATTTGTACGTTTTACTATTAAAAAAAAATCAGATAAACGGCTCGTAAACATTATCTCTACTCTTTTTGAGTAAGTGTTATGTGATACATACATATTTGTAAAAGGAATCTCAGATTAATAGCTTGATTCGAAATTTTTTCATTCGTTGTAGTATTTTCGTTCGCTCTAAACTCCAAATATTATTATCACAACTGTTCGTTGTAATACCTGTTCGTTATAGGATCGTTCGTTATAGGATCGTTCGTTATAGCGTACCTCACTCCATATCAACTTTCTGTAAGAAATTTGTATAAAATACATTGTCGGAAGGTTATGTGTAGGCCACATCAGATTTTTCACTTAGTTTCATAGCTGTTACTTTTGCTTTGGAGTATACGGTCCTCCCAACGCGAGTATCCTATATTATTGTTTAATTATTGCTCTAATTCATACTTAGCGAAATAATAACTGGTTCGTAATTAATTTACGGAGCGCTTCATTAGCTTACGTAAACTCAACTTGGTGGTAGAACGTTGATGGTGGCTGCTATCTGTTTCTGTTTGTAATATTCTGCAGCCACAAGGTTGCTTCTTTTACAATTCTCAATTCTCAGAATCTTGAGACTCCCAGGCTACTTGACATCTGGTTTCCATTTAACACCGGTGGGTCTGACCTGTAGACCTGACGATATCTTTCACCACTAGAAGAAGGTAACTTGCCTTTTACCTATGTTTTTTTAGGGAACTTTCAAAGTTTGAGTCATAGTCTCTCTACACATTTTTTTCAAATCATAAATACGGGTTCTCCTGGTTAAATGCCCGATTTCACCATTGACGAATAAACATTTTATTCATGAGTTAAAGTATTCGTCGAATAAAATAATATTTTTGCTTCACCAACGTCAGTTAGCCACTATTTGACGAATAAATCATTATTTAAATTATCTGAAGATTTTTTCCTAGTTAAATATTCATTCAACGAATAGTTTGACACTTAATATTTTTATTGCGCATGTTATAATAATTTTATAATTGTTAAGTAAGGTGATCAAAAGAATATTTACAAATGGTACAAAATGGATAATAGATAAATATAGAACATGAAGTATTATAAGGTTATCTTTATTTGTTACTAATATTACTCTGTAAATGAATATTTAAGTATGGGACTTATTGTAATTTTTGTATTGTGACGTACCTTATATTACTATGTAATCTTCTGGGCTAAATAAAGTATTATCATTATTATTAATTATTATTATTGTTACTATTATGATGATGATGATGATGATGATTATTATTATTATTATTATTATTATTATTATTATTATTATTATTATTTTCAATATTAAAATGTCATCCTCATCCTTGTTAAAATCTTCCGAAGAAGAAATTGTATTCAAGCGAAAAAGAAATGATTCATATAATTTATAATCAATTAGATGAAGCAGGTATATTTTCGAATGCGATTCCGATTATTAAAACAACGCGTTTATGAAATTCTAAATATGATTCTGCATCATTGGCGCGAACATGAAAAAAAAACAAATGATAGTTTTTTTTATGAAGGTCATATTTTGTGCAAAAGTATTCCAGTCTTCATTTTTTTCGTGCAACAACACATAGTCAGTTTTTAATTTTTCCTTGAGCTACTTCGTATTTCTTTATTTCTTATTTATATATTCACTCATTTTCATTTGATTTCAATGATACAAATACTATATATTCAAGGATTTTGGTTGGTGAAACGAAACTTTGACTAACTGATGAATAAAATTTATTCGCCAGATAACTATTTGTAAATTTATTCGGGAATGATGAAACCGAGCATAAATGACAAGAATGGGAGAATGTTCTGATCACATTTTTTTTATTTTGTTGTGTCTGGGACGATAAGTTGTCTATCGTAACAAAGGTGTAGAACGCGTAGCGTGTTAAAAGTAAATGGTGCTCGAACAGGGCGTTCCTGCGCCGTCTTTTCTGCCCCCAAAATAACTGAGATACCGCCGCCCATGGCACTAAATACCCGATCGCCAGTGAATGCCAACGTGAGACGGGCCATCGTAAACGTTAAAAATAACATTATTTTAATTATTTCAAACAAGCAGTGCTCCATTTGTCTACTTTTACTACCAACCGACCAACTTTTATTGTTTTTGAAGTGTGAAAACCTTGTTTGTACCGCCAGATTTTTATATAAAAACGTCTGTTTAGTTTTTCAAAGTTTTTATGGTCCAACTTGAAAGAGTTCTCTTTTAATAATTTCAGTAGATATGTCATACGGAGAGAGAAATTAGGAAAAAGTGTCAATTTAGTAAAGTGGAAATAATCCCCGCTATTTTCTTCTTCTTCTTGGTTTAATTTATGTGTGTCGAAATGTAGCAAATATAAATATCGGGAAGGCCATGTATCGTTTATTTTTTGAGCGTCTCGTGTGGATTCCTCTCGTACGATAGTGACATAGATGAAATGGCGGTTTCCTACAAAGTGAATTGACCTATTTATTTCTGGGAAACGTTCAATGAATTAATACTCCAAAAAACACACGTGTCCATTATTTTACCAAACGATTGTGTTGATCGAAATATGAACTAATATTGTTTACGTATTTAGGAATGGATTAATGACCAACATTTATCACACCACCAACCACTCTCTGGAAATATAATCAGTAAAACTGTCACCTCCTCAATTCTTCAATTTGGAAATATTATAATAAAATGGAAGCCCATTTCGACAGTAGACATGCTTTACAGCAAGTTGAAGGACCCAGTGGACAAGAACGACAAATCAAACCCGTTGTCTATAAAGTTCATTGCTCCACTGAAAAATGCAAAGCTACATACGTAGGAACTACTAAGGCCTATTCTACAAAGTCGTTTGTCGTAGTCGGATGTCGTACGCGTGCGTATTTCGCTGAAATTTGGTGGTTGGGGTTGTTGGATGTTGGCTGTCGGTGTCGGATCGCATATTGGTTATTTTCCATCTTTCTACGACAATGACACTGAACTACACGACGTCAGTAACGTAAAAAAAAATTACATTATTTACAACACAATGGTATTTTATATAATTCAGATTCATCTGCCTAAGGTTTACTGCGACTTTTTTTCCGTAACTGTGGTTTCAGAATATCACGCAAGTGATCAAATTGTTGTACAGAAATTCTCGTAAATTTGAAAATTCTTCGTGATCAGCTGAGTTAAAATAAGAAATTAATTTTCTGTGCGCACCAAAATTTTGCCTAACATCAACGATAGTATGAGGTTTTATCCACCACCTCTACTATATTTGAAGCCATATATTGCAATTAAGTTAAAATAAATTGGAAAAGATATAATATCCATAACCTTACTTAAAAGTAACAGTTCGCTACGACACCTTACGACTCTTGCGACTATTGTGTGCTGCTAACGTCAAACGACTCACGACAAGCGACAACCGTCGACTCAATTCTAGAACAGGCCTAAACGATATGCGAAAATCCGGATGAGCGAACATCGCAGATCAAAACAAAACTATACGGCGAACAAATATGCTCTGGCTGAACATTCCAATATACTAAAACACACTTTAGATTTGGAAAATTTCTCAGCAAGAACTGATATACAAGGACTACCTTATATTTTGGTGTATTGGAAAAGTTCAGACCAAATTAGGAGTCAATCAAATTCTTTGTATTTTATTTGAAGTCCTACACCATGCTCCAAAATCAGTGGTGTACAGACTTTCAATAGGAGAAAAAAGAAATTTTGTTTAAAATAAACACTAAAATTGGTTTGATATAGGTCCACGCCAAGTTGTGTACATTTAACCATACCTACAAATTTGGTATAAAAGTACATGTTGAAGTGGTTCATAATTATTAATACGAATATTTCATAACATAGTATCAACTAATGTATTATAAATAAAAACAATACGTTCAAAGATCTCATTTATAGAATGCATTTTACATAGATTAAACGATGATATAGTACTTACCAGGTAATGGGAAATTTTTATCCCAGACGCCTTCGTTTAAAAAAGCACATTTACACAAATTTTTATATTTCACTTTAATGTTAGTTTGTATATTATCATTTAACATACAAAACACAGAAATATGCATGCGAACACTTTCAAGTATCACAACCGACTAACTACCGTGCGATTTTTAACTTGTTTCATTAGGACCGTGACAGCACTGATCGCAGTGTAGAACGAAATTACTTTAAATTATTACTTTAAACAGTGGTAAAAAATTTATAAATTATTTAACACTACAATTTTTACTAAAGTTTATTATGTTCAATTGGCACATTTTACAAAATTTAGTGTTGGTTTTACACTAATATATTTCACCTCTTGCCAAATCGGGTTTTACACAGCTAAAAGTGTATCGAGATGAGGTCATCAAAGAATCTTTCCTCAAGATATTTCCGGCTATTTTCCAATGTATTCTGTTCGTTAGTCATTTTTGACAGCGAATTGATAATATGTATGTGATTTTTATGAATTTCTTGTACACTGCGTAAAATTCAATGTTAAGAGCGAATGTATTTTGTGTACATAATATGTAACATTTTAGGTACTGTGATCCATGCTATTTTCCATATATTATTTTCTTTTAATTGAATGTTATAGACCCTGAAGAAGGTGCAAGTCTACCCCGAAACGTCGGTGTCAAATGCTATTTGCCTGAGATTTCAAGTAATGAGGTCATGCAAAAAAAAATAATTGTACCTTTTTTCTGTTTAAATCGAAAAAGGATACTCTAATTCATCCATCAGTATGATTAAATTATTTTTTATTTATATTTTTTGTTGTATAAAATCGTTTTAAAGTATGGTATTTTTAAAAAGTTGCAAAAACCAGCCATGTTTTGTCGTCACAACGTTACGAACGAAGTTCAGACTCATTTCAAACAGACATTTTATATGGACACATAATTTCTAAAAGAAAATATATATAAACTATAAATTGAGGATTACATATCTAAATATGCTATATTATATTAATATAATATCGTTCTATTTATTTTTATAAATATAATTTTCATTTGGCGTGAAATTATCTACGTTACATCAGATGTTTCTTTCACTTTTGAATCTTTGAATTAGATGGTAGGAGGTTATAAACGCATATGAGACATTGAAAATTTTCCAGAATATTATTTTATTCTTTATTTTGGCACGAAACAACGTTCCATCGACATGTTTACTTTCATAAATTTTAGGTTATCTTTAAATGTCACTTTGACGTTTAAGACAATGTGAAAATCAAAATGGTCGTGCTTCTCACTCTGTGACGTCATTTGACAAGGGACGAAGCGGGGGTCTTCAGCCGCATTTTAAAGAATGTCATTTTCAATTACAATTTTTTCATGATTAAAGATCGATTTGAGGAAAAATAAAAAATACGGGTCTATTATTTTTCACTACTCTATCGATTAAAATTATAAAAAAAAAGTAGTGCATGACCTCATTGCTAACACCTTACTAAAATTATTAGTGTCGTCGTCTGATTTAAACGAAACGTCTTGCGTTGGTGATGCTTTCACATGAGACCGTGGTCGTACAGCTTTAACCGCAGACATCTCCAAGACAGAAGCATAGAAGTCAGGTCAGAGCCTTGGGAGGGAGGAGGCATCTTCCCGGGCTAGATGGACGGCTTGTTGACATTTCTATTAGGCGCTGTCTCCTCCAGGAGTCGCGACGGTCAATCAATTAGTGCGCCGAGTCGAATCACCGCCGACCGGAGATGTTCTGGGTCACAATGCTTGCCTTCATGCACTAAGGCGGAGAAGGGTAATATTTGCAAAAGATCCTTCTATTAAAAATAGTTCAATTGCTTAGAATCCTTTGTGATCAGTGTATGAAGGTAATGAATACATTAGCAGACCCAAAAGAAAATATTTACAATTATTAAATAAAACACTCGGTTTCGTTTCACGAAATAAAAAATAAATAGAACTTTATTGTACAATTTCGCCAGTTACGGCATCTTCAGAAGTACTGACGATGGTTGCGACAAACTAATAAATTTATATATTTACAGGTGCGGATTACAGGAAATTTAAGAACTCGAGGAAAAACCAGAGATCACACAATCCAAGAACGGATGGTCAACAAGATCTAACTGTTCATTCAATAGAAGTAAGCCCTTGTGAATGTATTTGTTAATTTCAAAGAATCCATTGACGGTATTATAGCGGTATTTCTTAAAGATATATGATATGTAAATAATAATATACCTACAATTTTAAGTATTTAACTAATAATACAATAAGAAATTTTAAATGTTCTTTCCAGAAAAAGCTTTCAGTAATATCAGTAAAACTGTTGATTTTCGACGCTGACATTTTGCATTTATCTCTTTATTATTACAAACATTTAAATATCTTAACTGGTTTCCATGGAATTGTTTGAACAGCAAGATTTATTAGAACAGATTATTCTATATATTATATTCTTTATCTTTAAATCTATAGAACATTGAGAGTTTCATGTTCTTCATTATTTGTAATAACATAGATTTTCAAAAAATGATAGAAGAATTTGTTTAAGAGACTACTACTTCCGGAATTATTACCAAAACCTAATCAGCTCTTGCCATTTATGTCCGATCGAGGAATCCGTAGTTAAACATATCTTAAGTCTTATAGAATTTGAGAAACCACCTTTTCATCATTCACACACACACACACATCGTAAAAATTTTATAATTGGATTCTAGAGACCTTAAAACGTGCTTATTCACTAAAATCTGGATTTTTTAGCATGAATCCAACACCTCTCTTATAGCTAGAGGTAAAAAATGGACTAAGATTGTTTTTGTATGAGCTCCCATTGTTATTATATAAAGTTTTTCCGCGTTAACTAATTGAAAACATTTTACGCGAAATAATTTTATTTTTCAGCAACAAAGTTGCGAGTAAACGATGCGTGTTGGAATGTCCGGTACCAGGACATTGTTGGTATCAATCGAACCACGTTGTGATTTCTTCAGGCTTGGCCGAGCCTCATCAGTATTCCGTAGACGGCGCTCGGAAAAGCAAGACGAGTTAACGACGTCGATGTTTGGCTTTGACATAACCAGTTAGTCAGTTAGTTCGTATTAATAACTTCGCTCCGGCCGCGGGAGCGGGACAACGAAAAAACAACTAGAAAAATGACAAATTTATTCTTACAACAAAATTGTTTCGCCGCAGTTTATTATAATTCCTCGCGGAAGGTAGTTACTGGATGGAAAAATGCATGTTCGAGACAGGCGGCAAATTGAACTCTTGACAATGCCATTGCCTTCGTGGCATTAAGAAAATAAGCACATCGCTTCACCATCGTCAACTCATCAACTTACAATCCGCTCCAAGAATTTTCTTCCATTCTTACCTACCACAACAAGGCACCCTATATGCCTATTTCTTGTTCAATTACATGTATTCATTTTATTTTGTTCTTGACATGAAAATTAGCAGTGCTACGATATTTCGATTAAACTGACTACCTTCTGATCAGTATTGGGACCCGCAGAATCCATTGGTGGCACTGTAAACGCATCTGTCATGGCGGCTACTAGGATATGTCAATTTTTCAACATTCTGAATGAGAGTTTTGTGAAACAAAATATTGTTATAGTTCAACTCAATATGATTTTTAAGTTTGTTCAGTCGAAACCTTTATCAAGAAATATAGCTGAGAGTTAATAATTCGTAATTACGGGTTTAATTACTACTAAACTTATGACTTGTGGCCATTTTAATGTCGAACTGCAGTCCACGGGGACTCTCGGTAGTAGTATTAAAATTACATAACAAATACATAACGTACCTGCAAAATTTTATTATAATCTCTTTTCGTGAAATGCAAAGAGAATACATATATATTTATTTATCAAATTAAAGTTTTGCGGTATATTTAAATTTCTTTTCCATTTGTTCTTTTCCACCTTTTAACACAGCACTTTTTGGTGTATAATACATATACATATTCATTTTCTTTAATTTGCTTATATTTTACACATTTTCATATAAAATTATAAAATTTAAGCGTGAGAATATCTTTTTATGTTGACCGAAATGATGATTTTTGACGTTTACATATTTAACATGTCCTACTGGCTGCCATTAATTTAGTTCTCAAAAAATCCGCTGATATCGCATGCTACTCTGCGGGTTTCAATACACTATAATACACCGAAAAGTATAAAAAGATTGCAGATATTTTACTTTAAATGACCAGAAATACCTCTTATAGTTGTTCCTACGTAGGTAGCTTAGCAATTATTGATGGAACAATGAACGACAAATCAAACGTGGTTTATAAAGTTACCCCATTTTTGTTCTATTTGAAAATAATTCGAACCCCGATCCTAAATGAATGTTAAATAAATATGGGGAGCTTTTTCAAAATAAAAGTTTGGCGGTTGGAAAGTAGAGCTGGTGTTTATTTGAGCATGATGTAAGTTTAGAAAAAGTTTTAAATTTGGTTTCGGAGTGAAAATGTAAACAGTTTTTTGAGCGGTTAGTAAAAAGTACCTGTCGGAAAAGCACTTTAGAAATCAGGTTAGTTGGAGCAACGAATTTGTCGGACATGTTAGTAAGTGAGCGGAGAGCGTAATGGTGTTCGTTTCTGGCGACGTCGTTTAAAAACACGCGGATAAATTAAGCGGAGGCGGAGGCACTGGTGGCGCCGCCAACCCGTTCTTCATTCCAACTCCCCTCGAAAAACTTCCGGCGCTCCGGGCCGCCGCACATCTTTTATGCCACAAGGTAATTTTACAAGTAATTAGAGGCAATTACACCATGTCATTATACAGCGCCGCTCACGAATATATCTTACCCGAAGTTGCGAAGTTTTCGGACGCTCCCAAAGCGAAATATTATCCTATTTCTTGGAGCAAGACTTCGCGAAACATGTGTCATTTACGAGCACTGCCCATCGAGGTATGAGAATGAGACTGCACAAGACTCTAGCTTTAATTGCAAAACGAAACGACGTCGTATCAACGGACACCAGGAGTTTCTCTTTCTATTAATGCTATCACAAGATTCCTCCAGAACAAACGGTGATATTTTCTTTAACAGCCCGATTCACAAAAAAGTTTAAGCTAGTTTTGACAGTTTATATCTTAAAATATAGTCTAACCTATTCCTAGTATCTACCTTTATTGATAATATCACGAAAATTAAATTTTAAATACCGGAATAGAATAAAATTCACTAATCCAAAAATGAGGATTAGCTTAAACTTTTTTTGTGAATCGGGCTGTTAGTTAATCCTGTATCCATACTGGTATATACCATTTGTTTACATTGGCGACGGAACTTACTTTCCTAGGATATAATATCTGAAAGGCTCATTCACAGCTAGGAAAATAAAAAATATAAATAAGACTGTATAGTTAGTGTCATCAATCATAAACAATGATAACAAAACTTAAGACAACTTTTTAAAATTATATTAAAATTGAAATCCTTTGACAGCTCAAATGGCAGTTGTTACGTATGTGCTTATTTTTGCGTAAATTATTTAGCAGTTGCAAATCGTTGTGTTTATGTCTTATGTTTAATTTTATTTTTGAGAGCTGTGAACACTTTCATAAGAATCTATTGTTTATATCGTTATTTTTAATTTTATGTACTTTTTTATTTTCGGATCTGTAAATGAAGATTAAGGTTAGGTAATACATTCGACGCAGCTACCCTTGTGGTTTCATCATTATGTATACTTTTATTTACACAGCGTACAAAATAGGCACAAAATTCAAGATTAATATTACGGAGTACTAAACAAATAAGTGATATGTATATGTCAACAGTATTGTTTGGCTCTATTTTTTTGCACGATCGGTCTTTCTTTATTGTTTGTCGATATGGTTGCTAAGGCAGTAGGTTAGGTTAGATTTCGACGTCTTAAAGAACTGGACGTTTCAGTGTTAAAAAACCTTTAGTTAGTAGAGGAAACAAAAAGGCGAGACTAAATTTTGCAAAACATAACATTGGAATGTAATCGACTAGTGCTATTTTCAAATGAATTAAATTTTACTTACAGCCTTTTAGCCCTAGAGATAGAGTATTTTGAATGAAAGATTGTAGGTCGGAATCTTAGGCAAAAGTACGAGTTGAGCAAGTAATCACTAAAACAGTTCCCCCATAAATTTCTTTTATAATAAATGTAGCAGTTGTATTTAAATTAGCTCAAGTGCAAACTGCTTGCATATTATAAAGAGTTTACACGTATTTTAAAGCGGCAGGCGCTAGCAAACATACAAGTCCATAATTTACTCTAATTACTAACTTTTCTAAACAACTCGGTGGTAAGTACTGCATTGTGTTGCTTTGCCGTACTTTTCTTTATCCCGTGTCAGCCGCGGAGTGTGCAGGTGAACAATGGCGTCGCTAATCCCCAGTTAATAACGACGCCCGGCGTCCCGACGCGGCGCTGTTTTACGAAACACTTTTTGCGAGGGCTCATTACCGCGGGTGCGCTAAGTCGGTGCTAATTTCGAATATTAGCGACACTACAGGTGACTTGCCGGGGATTACGTCGCATTGCACGTAATCCCTTTCTTCCCGGAAATAATCTCGCCTGTGGTGTTTTTGCGACAGAATTTTTAATCGCCCCCTGAATAAAACACGCAGACAATAGCAGGAAATTCATATCTCTGCGATACGAGATTCAACATGCACCTTTAATTTTTTCCTACAATATATGCTGAACGGGCAGGAAGGATTGGCATCATCATCGTTAGAGGATGGTCAAAAAGACAAAGAAATTATTTTGAAAATAGAGTAAAGATATTTTTTTATAGAAATACGTTAAAATAAAAACAAATTTACTCCTGATTTATCCATTTTATTAATTATTGTGTGACGGTCGTTTCGTCCTTTCGGACATCTTCAGACAGTATGCTTACAATGAGTGAAATAAAATATAGTATTTATAAGTTTAGCAAAGTGAAATAAAATATAGTATTTATAAGTTTAGCAATGGTGAAACTATTACATCTACAGAAAAAATGTCTGTCGGGTCTAGTAATAAAACTATAAATATAGTAATTATGACAAAGCGGCATATCACTTACTGTTTGCTATATAATATTGGATACAAAAGAGGTCACTATTTGCGCCGCTCTTTTGGTATGAAGGAATGCATCGCCTGGTACTTCTACCTGGTCTGAGTGCTTTGTATAGTAAAACAATCTTACTGTTCTTTTAACATAAATGCTATTTTTGTTTGTTGTTTTAGAACTACAGTTTTCAATAAAATTATTTCAAACAAAAATAGCATTTATGTTAAAGGAACAATAAAATTATTTTACTATATTTTACTATACAACGCATATCTTACTTTAAACAGAGCGGTGAAATAATAGCCCATTGACACACAATGTTATAATGCAAGCAGTGAGCGATATGTTGCTTTGTCATAATTACGACTGTCAATTTTTCTGATTATTGGGCTTCCAAATTATCAAGAGATGGCGCTGACGTCAAACGTCAAAATTCAAACGAATGGTACATTTTTCGCTAGCTTCCATAAGAGTACAATTGGTGTGAGACTAATTTTCGTAGTTTTTAATTTAATTTCGGATTTAGTATTGTGTTTTTTTTTTTTTGTTAATTTCGGTAGAATTGAGTTTGAACTTGCTTGTAGTAACAATTTAGTGATAGTTATAATAATATTTTAGTTAATAAGGTTAATTTTAGTATTTGTAGGTTAAGAGTATTTTAGTCATATTTTAATTAACAGTATATTCGTTTTTTTTTATAAAAAAAACGTTTGATTTCCTTTATTTAGATTGTATTTCATTGCCGTAGTTGTACATATATTACTTTCTATCCACATAGCTTTACTTTTATTAGTTTTTCTTTCATAATGAACAATTTTCTTTGCTTAGATTTAGATACTATTTGTAGATTTGGGAACTGTAGTGTATCATCTAGAAATATGGTGGAAGGCCAGCAAGTAATAAATAGTGGCCACATAATATTATGTGGTAAATATTTTCGGAGAAAACTCCATCGTAACTTTAACCTATAAATTGCATATCTCCTAATTTCTTCATTAATTTTTTTAAAATCAAAAACTTATCTGTTATATTAGCAGTAATTCAGATCCTACTAAGAATAAAACAATAGTAGCCGAAGATAAAAGCGTATTAAAATTCGTATACAAGTAAATACAATCCCTGAATAAAACTCCCTTTGTACTTGTACACTTCACTCAGTTCAGAAATCTGCCACCAGTGGCGCATTGTAATTTTGGAAGCCCAATACTTAGTTGTACATTGGTTAGTGTTTTTGATGATATTTACGGCTTTTCTAAATTCAAAATTGTCCAAGCAATTCAGCCTAATCCCTTCTAGCTTGTGTGGAGAATTTTGAATTCTCCATTGAAGTTATGGCCTGAAGTAATGCAATGGTCGGCAAAAACCTGTATTGGAAATCTGTTTATTGATTGTATTTATGTTATTTCATCCGAAACTTGAAAGATGTGCCGCTTTACATTTTATTTCGTATATACCAGCTGTCATTTTTTTGGATTTTTCTTTATTAACTAGTAATTTACCCAAATTAATTTTGACAACTGACAATGTTAAATTTAATATTGTGTATGTAATTTAAAAAATGCCAACGGGGATTAAAAGAATTAAAAGAAATTTATAGTGAAAGGTAGCATTTTGAAAATTACTAAAAGAAGAACAAAGTTAATAGTTTCCAACCGTCAAATTATTCCACTAGTCAACTGACTACTACTATAGTAGAAATTATTTGATGAAGTTTATACAATATATAGATATTTTTTAACTTCTATAATTTTACTGTAGAATCTTCTTCTTGTGTTAATTGAATTATAACCTACAAATATCTTTTATTTGCAGTTATTATATTATTTTTGGATTCTGGTACACTCAACAGATTTTCAACGGTGCGAATACTAGAATTATAATTTGATATCTTTAGTATTGGTGTCAATCGTTGATAATGTGTTCTGGATCATGCAAGTACAACCAATGTCAATATTAAATAATTCTGGGAATAAAAATACTAAAGGCCTTCAAGATTAGTAATAAGGAATTGTAAGAATCCATAGTGAAAATTATCAGAAGTAATAACACAAGACCTCCGGATTTCATCAATATTGTTATTTTGCACAATTTTTTATTTTTTTTGCTTAGCAACAAACCAAAGCAAACTGCATGGTAAATCCCGACTCCGAAGGAGGGGGGCTTTTATCTAATGTCAGTTTGCTTGAGTAATTTTGCTTAAAAGCAAAAAAATGAGTGTTTAAAAATAAAGTTTATCTAAGAATAATCAGAGAGGTCGTTTGGTATTTAGTGAGATAAATTTCAAAGACAACGCAAAATGAAACAATTTAATATTACAAATTATTTTAAAACTTGAAACATTTATTAACTATCACACTGACAGTTATAAACAATAACAACTGTCTATTTACTTGGTAGCGGAATTTTATCGGGGTGACGGAATTTTGTCAGTATAATACTGTTCCTATTGGTTGAATTTTCAAGTGTTTTGAATCATGATTGGTCAAAAACTAGTTGTTGGAATTTATCAGGGTGAAATGTCGTGCAGAAATTTTCCAACATGATATTTTTAATCGGCGCTGAATGAAACAAGGAGCTGCTACAATAGGATGGTAATTTTTTATAGTTTTCTAATTCGAACATAGCGCCTTCTCGAAACAATGGCACAAGTATTAAATACCTCCAGTTTACGGATGGAAGAAAGGGTTCTTTTATCTCGAGATAATGAAAATCTTGATTAATTAACGATAACCGTGCCGCTGAGCTGACAAAAGAAATAATTCATCAAGGAAATATTATTATTTCGACGAGGGTTGGGCTTGACGTCGGCTACTCTAATGATACAAACACAATTGGATCCGTCGAAGATGGTGACAAGACAACTCCGGACGATACGAAACAAACGCACAGAGTAACATTTGTCATAGGCGCAGCCACCTTCGCGAGTTCAGTGTCTGTGTCAGCCTAATCCAATATCGCTTCCATTTATCTTCATTTGCAGCCGACTTCATTAAGGCAACTTTTAAAGCACCTCTCACGTTCGAATCTCACTCTAAGGTCCCTCCGCACCGCACTTCCCTGCGCCGAATATATAATCACCTATTATTCTCCCAAGCACTCTGTATCTCTATCTGTATCGCTATAGATTTATACAAACTCTACTGAGAATTCCTCCAGAGATTTATTTGAAATTTATTATATTCTAGCGGAAAAAATATACTTCAATACTTTACCATCAGTGCTCTAGGTTGGTAAACGACAACTGGGCGATTGGGCCATTAATATACTGACCAGAAAAAATCTCTAACTTTATGTTTACTAAATAAATTCGTTTATTTCTTAATATATTTCAAACATATTTAGTAATTGAAATCAATATTATTGAGTTTTATTTAAAACTGTATAATTTAAAACGAATATAAATATTAATAGGGTAGTTGCGAAAAAAATAAATGTTATTTTTTCCTATTAATTATGAAATATAAACTAATTCTAAACATATTAATGTAAAAATTATTAGAAAATATTAAACTTTTCATTCATAATTTCCATAAATAAAGTTCGCGGTGGAATTCTTGTGACGTAGACTTTTAATAATTATATAGTTCGACCAAGTCTGTATGACTCATACAAGCTTGTTAGAATACCACGACAAAGCGAAGATATTGAATTTATCATACAAATATTTACAGTATAATTCTAAAGGAAAAATAACAGATACAAAAGTATTATTTAATAGTACGTATAGTTTATAATTATTTACTTGAATACCAGATATTTTCAAGATATTTAATTCTTATATAGACAACTTCATAATTTTGCCACCAGGTGGCTGCACACTCCAGTGAACGTACATGACATAACCTGTTAAAATCATATTTTATTTTTCTTTTCTATATCATCAGATTTAAAACAAGGTAATGAAACTAACGAATTTGCGTGAAAATTAATAATTTGTTTTGAAATAGTGCTTCTCTCAAACATATCGTCGCGTTCAAGGCAAAACGGCCTAAGCGCCAAAAAATCGTAATTTGCGATTTTGGTACCTTTCGATAGATTGGCGTAACCTCCATCTATTAAACACAGTGACATAAGTACGAAAAATTTATTTAAGTAGATATTTCACTTTGAAGTTGCGCAAGCGACAATCACAATTTTATTACGCAGGCTTAAAATGGCATATGCTCCATTTCTACGTAGTTTCTTATGGGTGAATGCAGAGTGAAATGGCCCGAGTTATTGATGTCAAAGTAAGTGTTTTAAAAAATCTGCTTACTTTTAATGCAGTTAAGACATTAAAAATATATTTGTATAAAAGCGCAGACAGTTATTTGTGTCTCCTGGCTTATTATGTAAATGGCGCTTGTGTCGTTTTGCCTTGAACGCGACGAATAAATCGTTTCAAATAAAAATGGTAGTATTGTGTACAGAGTATACAACCGAGAGTGTACCGCTAGGGCAAGAAAGACTGTGATTGGTATTAATAAAACACGTCACTACGGGAAAATTTGAAATAAGAATTTAATATATATATATATATATATATATATATATATATATATATATATATATATATATTGAAAAATATACAGTTGCCAGACATAAAATATGTATTAAAGTGAACAACTTGAACAATTCTTTCAGAAAAAAAAAAAAAAATTGGAAAATGTGCAACTACCCTATTCAATAGCGCGTATTTTCTCCTTTTGAGACAATTGTAGCTTGCGGTCATCGTCCCTAGGACCTTATAAGGTTCTCAATCTATATTTGAGGAATATTTTTACAGTCCTCAAGAAGGGCCATTTTCAGCTCTTGAATAGTTTTCTTCGTAGCCTTCTGCAGACTTTTTCTTGACCATTGACGACATGTAAACAATATCTGGATGCATATATAAAAAGGATATTGTTCCAATTGTCCATTTTTTAGAAGATGATTAAGATGATATTCTACTTTTGCAATCCGGTTATGTCGCTTTAAATATGAACCACTTGTAAGCCTTCTGTTCAGCACACAACTTCATTGAACCTTCTTGACATATCTGACAGTCTCCAAACCCCCGCTAGACTTTATGTACTTACCTAGTGTAGTTTCTGGCGTAACTTTTAAATTTGAAAGTTTTATTTCAATATTGATACTGTTAAACAGTGCGCAAATAAAGAGTAACAGTCATTTATTTAAATATTAATAAATAATGTTAGTGTTAATATTGAAAAATCTCAACAATTAATAATAAAAAATCTGATGTGGCCAACACAATTCCTTCCGCTATTTAATTTTTATGAATTTAAATACGTACCTACGTATTTATTAATTCTGCAAACTATATAAGTTCCTTTGCATATAACTATTGCTTTATTTACTATGTTCTTTTTAAAATGTCAACATTATTAATTTGAAATGATTAGTTTTTTGACAGTAATATTTATCTGTGAGTTACATATATTTGAAATATGAACTGTGTAACAAAGGAATTGTGTTTATCAAAGGCTCTGAGATTAGATTATTGTTAAATTTACCAGTAAAATATATAGAAAAAGTAATAATGTCTGCCAATAGAAAATTTAATAATCTTTAATTTTGATAATGACAAAATGCAAAAAAATACATTTAATGGCATTTTTTGACGAAAAAACATTATGAGCTGCAAGTAAAGTGCCACTTCCGGTTATTTACAACAAAATCTAATGGTTTCTTTCCACATTAGAATAGCGTCGAAATACAAGGTTTCAGAATTTTCAGAATGATAGTATTTAAGTTAGATCGTTGACAAAATCCATACACATACACACACATGCACACATACATACAGATATCATCGTAAAAATATTAAAATTAGATTCCAGGGATCTTAAAACGTGGTCATTTACTAAAATCTCGATATGCGATTTTTAGCACAATTCCTTTGCCCCTCTTATCAAGGGTAGCGGGAGGTAAAAAGCATACCTACCTTAATAGAAATATAAAAGAATGAATAAATACAAAACTACGTATCTATTATCGTCCAATCAACCTAATTATCCTAATTATAGTTCATCTTAAATGTTCCTATTCTGTGTTTCTGCTCCCGCAGACTTTTCTATTTGTATGAAAGAATGCGGAGCCTATCTCAATATTATTGTCTAACGAAGTGTGTCAAAAGTTAATGGAGGCTCCATTAGTCAATATGACGATGTGTTTACATTAATCACGGTACTCTGTCTGGCTGACGGACTGACTGACAGGTGAGTTGTCTGCAAATCAAGTGTCAAAGGCTTTAGATCTGTGTCTGTTTGTCTTCGCTCATCTTATTATTATGTATGTGTTCTACATTTCTTTATAGATGGCTTAGTTAATCTAATGTATCTGACATTCTTGACGTAATTGTTGTTGATCAAACGAAGAAATAAACGACTTCATTAAATTCAATATTTTTGTTTTTATTTTGTTCTGAGGTAGTTAATCGTATGAAAAAGGCTGGTTGTAAGGGATGATGGTGTTATTTAAATCCCTGCGTTTCAATTAATGTCTTGGTGGAAAGCGCGGGCCAAGCGAATTTCTCTCCAGGCTTCGTCTCGGCTCATTTCTCCGCCAGCAGCTACTGGCTGTTAACCTCTTCGCCTGTCGGAATTGCCCAACTTTTAAAAGACAACCTACTCCCCCCTTCCAAGGCATCGTCTCTCGGTTGAACTAGTTTTCGTTTTAATTAAAACGACCATCTTAATATTTTTCAATTTTGAACAATTTAAAAAGTATGCGTCGGATACTAGGTTGTTTCTATTATCCGTCCGCTTGTTCGTTTCTTTTAAGTGACTAAGGCTAGCTTTACATGATCAATAATTCCCCAATTCTATGATACCAGTAGTTTTTAGTCCAGTACTGGAGTAAATTTACTTTGCAAATGATCAGATATTTTCTATTTTTACCTTCTAGCTAACAGAAGTATTGGATTCATGTTAAAAATCGCATATCCAGATTTTAGTAAATATGAACGTTTTAAAGTCCCTAGAATCCGATTATTACATTTTATGATGATGTCTGTATGTGTGTGTGTGTATTGGAAGGACGATTTCCCAAAAACTCTATAATACATAAAAACCAGTTTAACTACGTATTCCTCTGGCATTAATGGGATGAGCTGAAAAGGTTTTGATAACAAGTAAACAACCGAAAGTAGTAATTTCTAAAAAAAAAATTCTAAATATTATTATTTGAAAATTTTTGTTATTACAAATAATAAAGAACATAAAATTCTCCATCTAATACACTTAAAAAAATTATTATATCATCTTAGATTTAAAGTTAAAGAAAATCTAATATATATATAGAATAATCTGTTGCAATACATCGCACAGTCCAGACTACACAAAGGAAACCAGTTGTCAAATTAAAATGTTTGTATTTGAAAGATAAATATCAGTGTCAAAAATCAACAGATTTACTAATATTACTGAAAGCTTTCTCTGGCAAGTATATTTAATATTTCTTATTGAAATACTAAATTAAATATTTAAAATTGTATGTAGGTATGTATATTAATAGTAATAGTATCTAGATATATCCTTAAGAAATACCACCAATCCCGTCAATGAATTGGAAACATCTTGAATATTTTAGAAGAGTAGGACAAGATTCCTTGTAGAATGGAAGAATAGATATAGGAAATTATAATTCTTTTTGCGTGTACAAGATAATGTTAAATTCGATACTTATGTAATAAAACGGAAATGACGAGAAGTATTGTGCTGGCTACAAAAGTTTTTTTTTTTTATTTTTAGAAATGTTTTGTAATTAGAGGTACTAGTAAAAAATTCAAGCACCACCACTTTGCAATAATAGTGCAATTAATTTTAAAAAATATCTCCTCACCAGTACGTTTTAGAGAAAAAATAGTTAATATCAGTTTTATACAACACATTGGGCCGAAGTCAGCACACGTCATTAACTTAGAAATCGTCTCTAGTAACCATGGAAACATCTTGTATCTTTTTCTGATTTATGTATATTATATAAGTTTCTCTTTATTTTGTTATTTTTAGAGAAGCTTCTTTAGCTAATGAAGAGTGCTGAATTCGGCCAAATATCCCTACAACTTTGATATAGAACATATTTTTCTTACTTTACCCTCTGGTGGTTTGGTAGTGGATGTGATTTCATTTGGGAACGTACCTGAAAAAAAAGTTACAAATTGTTAGAATGTAGCATAATAAAGCAGTTAAAGTAGGGAAAGAGAATAAATTACACATATCGATGTTTCTGTTCAAAATGGAAGCTATGTGCTCCGGTGGCGACATCTTCGCCCTAATTAAAATAACAATGACAAATGTGAAAGCCGGGCTCCTTAATAAAAAACATGGACCATTCAGTTATGCTAATAAGTCCATAAAAACGGAATTATAAACACTGTAAAAATATTCACCGGCTACGATCCCACTCATTTGCTAATTTGCATATGATTTTCTTTTTAAAAATTCAAAATAAAGGGAAGCCTAGGTTGCACGTTCATTACGCGGATTTACATAATGGCGGTATTATAGCCAAGTTTCATCGTATCGTCACTCTAGCCCCGTACCTAACTTTAACTTTTTACACTCTAGACTCTACTCTACACCTACAACGGAGAGAGAATAGTTTCCATAAAGCTAAAACTAAGAAAACATCAAGATTTCAAAGAAAATTACAGAGCAGACAATACATTGTAACGCTAATACCCAAATTTGGTTACTCCGCCAAGTTGTTAGGATGGGAGGCTGCTAGCTTTTATACAGTGCAGAAGGGTCTGGTTCTTATCCTTAACAATAATATTGAAAAGATATAGGGCGCCATGAATTTTTACCTCTCGCTTAGAGAAGTATTGGATTCATTCTAAAATCGCACATTCAGATTTTAGTGAATAAGCTCGTTTTAAAGGTTCATAGAATCCAATTTTAACATTTTTACGATGTTGTCTGTATGTGTGGATATGTATGTATGTATGTATGTATGTATGTATGTATGTGTGTGTATATGTATACAGGGTGTATCAGGACTAGTATAAAAAACATTAATAGCATATTCCTGAGCTAATTTTGTGCAAAAAATGTCATATGAAGGTATGTCCGGAAACTTTTCGTTACAGAGTTACAGGCCTTTAAAAGTGCACCTCATCTGACATATTTTTATTAATAACTATTATACTAGTTGCACTAAAATTTTGAAACTTGATACGAGGATACTTCTTATTGAGATGCATATTTAAACTTTATTTTGTTTCTGTATCTCAACCAGAGACGTCTCATATGGGGAAGACATGAAGGTTTTTATCCTTATTTTTTTTACCTATTAACATTTTTTCATTTTTAAATATAAAGTATTACAAACAATTTAAAAATACACAAAAATGTACTTTTGATTGAAATTGATAAACGCAGTAGTTTTTGAGATATTTTAACTTTTAGAAAATGTCACGTATCCAAAATAGTTAGTTAACAATTAAAAATCAATCAATTTACCATAGAAAATAGAACAAAATAGAAAAGCAACACAAAATCTGTTTATAACTATTGTTTAATTACCTTATTTTCAATATTAGTAATTTTTTTGCAAATTAAAAAAGGGTAAAATGTTAGTGTTGGTGAATATGTAGATATGGTGTTTATTTATAGATATTGTAAAAGTAATGGTTGTCGTAGTCCAGAGAATATCGACGTGGACATCAAAGAATGAATTTGTGTGAATTTCATTGTTTCTTAATTGTTACCTAAATTTTTTGCATAATTGATTTTTTCTAAAAATGAAAATATCTCAAAAACTACTGCGTTTATCAAATTTTATCGAGAGTACTTTTTTGTGTATTTTTGTATTCTATGTAATATTTTATAAGTAAAGTTGAAAAAATGTTAATAGATCAAAAAATAACGATAAAAAACCTTCATGACTTCTCCATATGAGACGCCTCTGGTTGAGGTACAGAAACAAAAGAAAGTTTAAATATGCATCTCAATAAATAGAATCCTCGTATCAAATTTCAAAATTTTAGTGCAACTAGTATCAAAGTTATTAATAAATATGTGCTTGATGAGGTGCACTTTTAAAGGCCTGTAACTCTGTAGCAAGAAGTTTTCGGACATACCTTCATATGACATTTTTTACTCAAAATGATGTCAGGAATATGCTATTAATTTTTTTTTACACTAGTCCTGATACACCCTATATATAGATGTGGTAAGGACGATTCCTCAAAAACTATAATAGGTACTTAAGAAATGTTTACGTAGTCTTCAACGTATTCCTCAATCTGTCATTCATGAGAAGAGCTGAAAAGGTTTTGGTAATAATTGAACAACCGGAAGTAGTTGTTTCTTAGATAAATTCTCCTAAATATTATTTTTTGGAGATTTTTATTTTTACAAATATTGAAGAACATAAAATTCTCCATCTAATACACTTAAAAATTTTATTATATCTTCTATAGATTTAGAGATAAAAACACTATATATAGAATAATCGGATGTAATAAATCGCAGACGCTAAACTACACCAAGGAAACCAGTTGACAAATTCAACTGTTTGTAACATAGTTTATAAATGATAAATAAATGTCGATGTCAAAAATCAACAGCTTTAGTGACATTCTGAAAGCTTTATCTAGGAAGTACTTTTAATCTTTCTTATTATTTTATTAATAAATTAAATATTTAAAATAGGCCCATAAACTATAACAAAAAAATAATAAAATGTACACTTTCTCCTTAAAGTACTACACTCAATAAATAACGATTAAGATAAAAAAAAAACTTTTTTTTAATAATTACTTTGCGAGATATTTGAATTTATTTTCAGGGGTACAGATGACGTCACACTATTGGTATCTTTCTCGCGCAGCCTACTACAGAAACTGGTGTGAGAAAGATAGCTACAGGTTTCTTTAAAAATCAAAACAATTATGATTTTTTGATACCACAAACTGCTTCAAAATTAAACGAACTTTCATTTAAAAATATTTTTAAAAAATGGTTTATGGCCCTATTATAGGTAAAATGTATATATTCATCACAAATACCGCCAATCTTGTTAATGAATTGGAAAAATCTCTGACATTTAGCAACTCTCACGTACAATAAACAATATATATAATTAGAATTAAATGAATGCAGAAGACATGTAAAAACAAAAAAAAAAAAATATTTGAGTAAACTTCTGTAATTTTTTATTATAAAACGACATTTCGACAGCAAACTGCAATGCAATACTTATACAATATAAAATGGAAATGGCGAAAGGTCTTGTACTGGCCACAACAGATTTTTTGTCAAGAGAAACCGAAGAAAGATAAACCTAGAATTAACGAGTATATGAAAATGAAAGAAAGAGATGATACACGAAAATAAACCGTAACAATATAATTTGTCCCCTTGTCTAGCAACTGTCAGCAATTATTCACGCTCTGTAACCAAATGACTATAAATACTGTTAGAAGAATATTAATTCATCAATAACGACCATAAAAATATTTAATTAAAAATCAAAATTAAAGTTAATAAAATAAAAGGTTATTTAAAGGTTAATGAATTAAGAAAACTTAAAGTCCCAGGAGTTTATCTTGATATTTCTATGTAATATAAAACACCTTCAAATATCTAGTAATGTTATTACTAAACACAAAAAAACCTTCTTTGGTAAACACATTACTCTAAACAAAAACAGATTCATTAACCATCCCGGAAATCCAATCCTCATAAAAGTTATCCTAAAAACTGAAAGAACTTCTTGTACATTTTTTCGATCTGTCATTTGATCTGAAAGTTCCGTTCCATTAAAAATAGTTGGAATAAAATACAGTGCTTAGTGAAGGGCTCTGTTAAGTCAGTCGACACGGAATGTAATCGCTGTAGATTAAATGTCAACATTATTCATAAATCGATCAGTCAGAGGGTATGAAAGGTCATCGGGAACACTCAACGTGCTTCCCGTGGACGAGAAAGGAATAGTAGGAAAAGGATTCAGGTTACATGGAGTCCACGTCATAGAATTTCACGTTAGAAAGGGATCCAGTTGTCATTTTTCTTTTGTTAACATTTTTATCCATTCTGTTTAAATGCATTAATTCGCAAATCTGGCAGTGTATTCCTGAATTATATTTTTTATATTATCACTTATCAGATACCCTTTTATCGTTAGTAGTAGGATGTACAAATATTTTTAATCGTGTAGTAATTTCGCCTATTATTTCTTATTCCTTGTCATCTTTCTTGAGTCTTAAATCGTTCGTTTTCCTCGGTCTCTTTTTTTACCACGTGTGTTCATCACATATGTCCCACCTTACCTTCGTTCATTCTGATTATATGGCCTCAATAAGCTAGGTGTCTCTCCTCCTGAAGTTCAATACATCCTTAATTTGTATAGTATTTTTCACGTAAAAATGGCATTGTGCAATAGAAAGTGTATAATTCTTGAAGACATACGTAACACAGGTTATAGAATCTGTACATGTCATAACTCTGTTCAGAAAATAATTTGGAACTGTCAAAATAGTTCGTATACATTGGCGTTTATTTTAGCATTTTTGTATCTTATATTGATTTACGTAATTTATCAATAATTCCAAAAAAAAAAAAAAAATCTGTTATGACCAGCACAATATCTCTCGTCATTTTCATATTAGGCTATAAAAGTATCCTATTTAACATTTCTGGTATACACAAAAAGTTGTAATTTTGCAATTCATTCTATGAACAAGTTTCCTTTTTACTCTTCTAAATGTTCGAGATTCTTCCAACACTGATACTGTACATACTTTGGCTGAATCCCCTTTTTTTTATCAATTTTAGATGTTGACGGAGTCTTCTCGTTACAACAATGGCATATTATAATTACTATTACATCACCACTTGTCCAACTACCAATTTTAGGTTTTCCGCATTCAATGACAGTATTAACTTCACGTGCGGCAGCTATATCTATAATTTTAAATATCTAATTAATAATAAAATAAGAAATATTAAATGTACTTCCCAGAAAAAGCTTGTCTCTGGATTTTTGACACTGACATTTGTGTCTATTACAAATATTTTCATTTTTCAACATTTAGAAGATTTTTTTAAGAAACTACTACTTCTGGTTGTCCAATTGTTACCAAATACTTTTCAGCTCATCCCAGGAAAGTCAGATTGAGGAATTTATACTTAAACAGGTCTTAAGTCTTATAGTTTTTGAGGAATCGTCCTTCCAACATCCAAACGTACACACACACACACACACACACACACATACATACACACACACACACACACACACACACACACAGACAAGCACACGCACGCTCACACACAGGCATCATCATAAAAATGTTATAATCGGATTTTTCGATCCTTAAAACGTGCTTATTCACTAAAATCTGAATATGCGATTTTTAGAATGAATCCAATACCTCTCTTCGCGAGAGGTAGAAACTACCGGAAAGGGAATAATGAATAATGGTCTTGTTTTCATTTGCACTTCTTGATACAGAAAAAGATAGTTTCCTGATAGGTGTCAGAACATAATATAGAGCGAATTGAACATTCTACAAATGAATTATTATTTCACAATGCTAATCTTACGTGAAGAATACCATAATTGCCTCATATCATTTCATTTCTAATTCTATATCGTTATGTTACTCCTGGTACTCTTTTTCAATATATCATTTCAAGTGCTTGAATTTTACTTTTCATTATCCTTGAGATTCACAGCCGTATGTTAATATATATCTGTACATTGAATTATCTACTTCTATTCCTGAATTTATTGTGAGTAAAAAAATCCAACTATAGTATTCTTTTCTTTCAAGGAGATGAAGTTATTTTGAAATTAAAGCCTGGCTAAATCCCGTTTCCTCTCCCTCTGGTATAGGGCCGTCGTTTACACTCCAGCACCTCACAATCGCACAATCCTGTTATGCCGTATCGTCGGTCATGTATATTTATACCAGCCCGTAGCCGTAGCCGTTTTATAAAACCTGCCTTCAATTTGGGCACCGGGTATCAAAACTCCACTGCCTGTATTAAACTGTATCCCCACGAACCGTGGCCTTCTTAAGGTATCGTTAAATCTTCCCATTATTTCCATCTGCAGCCTTCATTCCGCTTTTTACTTCCCGGATTGAGGAGCAGCGAAGGGTCTTGGAAGCTGAGAGAAGGTGCGATCTGCTTTTTATTATTTTATTTCATTACAATTGAAAATTACATTTTACTTCGGGCGCATTTCTCACGAAATTTAATTATTCCACCAAGTACGCTATTATCTTTATTATCTTTACAATAATTAAAAGTTGGGTTGTGCATCATAATTATACGTAGCGATAGAAAATTAGTATTAATATCATTAACGACCGAATTCGCCATTATTCCGTTGATTACTGGTCTACTGATTATGGAATCAAGCTGATTCTTAAATCAACGTTTGTTTTAATTCACCAACTTGATTTCTGTACGAAGTATCATGATCAACAGATTCACAGTTTTGTTTTGGTTTTTGACAGTTAATGTAACTGTCGTATAATTTTATTCGTGGTAACTGTACTTTCTGTTACACAGTATTAATATTTAGGTTCTTAATTTATTTGTAAAATGTATTTTATAATTTTCCTATTGGGCTTCCAAAATTACAATGCGCCACTGGTGGCAGATTTCTGAACTGAGAGAAGTGTACATGTACAAAGATGGTTGTTTTATTCAGGAATTGTATTTACTTGTATACGAAATTTAAAACGCTTTTATCTTCGGCTATTATTGTTTTATTCTTAGTAGGATCTGAATTACTGCTAATGTAACAGGTAAGTTTTTCGTTTTTAAAAAATTAATGAGCAAATTAGGAGATATGCAATTTATAGGTTAAAGTTACGATGGAGTTTTCTCCGAAAATATTCACAACATAATATTATGTGGCCACTATTTATTACTTGCTGGCCTTCCACCATATTTCTAGATGATACACTACAATTCCCAAATCTACAAATAGTATCTAAATCTAAGCAAAGAAAATTGTTCATTATGAAAGAAAAACAATTAAAAGTAAAGCTATGTAGATAGAAATTAATATATGTACAACTACGGCAATGAAATACAATCTAAATAAAGAAAATCAAATGTTTTTTTATTAAAAAAAATAATATACTGTTAATTAAAATATGACTAAAATACTCTTAACCTACAAATACTTACTAAATTTAACCCTATTAACTAAAATATTATTAAAACTATCAATAAATTGTTACTACAAGAAAGATCAAACTCAATTCTACCGAAATTAAAAAAAAAAAACACTGTACTAAATCCGAAATTAAATTAAAAACTACGAAAATGAGTCTCACACCAATTGTACTCTTATGGCAGCCAGCGAAAAATGTACCATTCGGTTGAATTTTGACGTTTGACGTCAGCGCCATCTCTTGATAATTTGGAAGCCCAATAACAATAATTTTTTTATATAGGTAGAAATTTACACTGATTCCAAGAAAGGATTATTTTTAAATATAGTGAATATGGAAGAAATAAAAGCATATTTAAAAATTATGAAACCAATGAGGTTTTAAATAAAGATAAAGAAGAAACATGAGGCAAAAGTTACAAATGAGTACAACATCCAGAAGCCTGACATAGCTATAAATGTGAAAATTAGGATTCTGATCTATGTTTGATTCATAGAACAGGACGAATCGTTGATTTTGATTAGTAAATTAGCTTAATTTTTTATGGTGAATTGGATTGATTCGGTATCAGCGTTGATCTGAGGGTCAGCTCACAATCAAGGTATGGTGAATTCAGCCGTATTGAAACCCAGTTTATGTTTAAATATACGGTGACCACCGTTGACGTTCTGAATATTGATCTCTTTTCGGCTATATGAAGATGTTATAAATTTTCAAATACACGGGTTTCAGAGTCGAATTTCGTTAAAGTATAGATGTTGTGAGCGTCTTTATTAACAAAAATTAAAAAATACAAAGGTATTAATAAAGGCAGAGGGATTTATAAATCCAACTAAAAATCCCGGCAGCCTGACTGATGACGGGATATATTCGCAAATTTAGAGCATAAATGAAACAAATAATCACCCATTGAATGTACAGAGTAAGAAGAATTTTCAATTCTCAATTCTGAAACTAATTTTTAATTTTATTACCACATGGAAGAAGAGTTTCAAGCAGCTCGCGGAAGTAACTTCTTACCAATTCTAACATTATTAACAAATAGTATATTTCTCTAATACTCGGTTTTTCTAGAGCAACTTAACACTTAAGTCTTAGTAAAACAACGGATCAACATTCGACTGTTTTATTTTATTGATAAATAAATAAATATATCATCACGGCATATTACCCATTTCTGAGTGTGCCACAATCTGCTTTATCGCAGATATCGGTAATGATAATGACATATTTGTACCGTGCGGGCGCTTATCAGGCATCACCTCACGGACACTCATTGCTGGCGTGGAGAGTGCACTACAGGGGTCACTTTTGTGCCATTTAAAATTCGAAATATTTGGCGTCCGTCGGGATTGAATCCGGTTCTCCAGGTTCGCATCCAGATACTCTGCTGGAATGTAAAGGTTATTGTTAATAAATTATTTGGATTATTTTTAAAACCATCCATTTTCATAAAAATATTTAAAAAACTGTACATTTCATTTATCTTTTTTTGCATTTTCATCTTCATCTGCAAATATATTTAATTTTAGTTAAGTGTTAAAAGTAAGTTTGTATGCCAATGGAGAGTAAAAACATCAGATATCGTGTTGACAAGATTTATTTGTGTTATATGACAAAAGACATTAAAATTGATTCTGTTTAAGTTCAGAAATCAATTGTGAAGAAGTGTTAATAAATGATTATTTAACAAGTTGTTCCACTTAACACTTAAGGCACTACCTAAGTAGAGCAGAAAAAAGTTCTTAACAAGTACCAATTTAAGTTTGAAATGTACCATAATCAAAACACTTTAACACCCAAGCGTAGCAATATAGAATGTAGAGCCAAGATGGTAGATGGAGAATAATTGGTTGATGTTTGTTTCATTTCAACTGTGTTTAATCTAGCATTCTGTATTCTGAAGTGCGTGACCTTATAAGTTAGTGACATATTGAACCACATGACCTGGAGTGCGTGTCCGCTCTCCGCTGTTCCCAAGTTGTTTTTAACATGGTTGCGCTGACGCAATTCACTGGCACGCTGCTGCCGCTCTCACTGTCTTCGGCCTCATGAAAAATGCGTACAGAGTGCAAAGTTCGCGATGAGTGATCGAGAAAGGCGATGACAATGGCACCGCCGGCGCGAGCTGCCATTGTTTTTACTCTGATACGGAGATCCAACCCTTCACTGGATGAGATGAGCAGCAACGGAACGGCACGGGACGTCAAACTAATCTCTTTTGTTTTTCTTTCGAAAATTTAACGCGCGTACATTTTTAATCATTTTTTGAGTGTCTCCGCTTCAGGCTAGCGGCACTGGGCTGGTGTTGCTTGATGAGCCATGAGGTTGTCTCGCTTACTCTTTAAACCTCTTGCTCACTTAACCCTCTTGGTTTGTTTTGTTCATTATGTTAGAGGAACAAGAGTAGGTACTTTCTTCAACCAAACCATATTGCATTCATTTGCTCATCTTATAGTTTTTCAACAAGGAGTTTACGCAAAAATAAAAACATCAAAATCGTACTTAGTTGCTTTCTTTTTTGTTCTGTAAAGTAATATCACAAGAACTCCTGATTTTATCGATAAATTTTTTATTTTGCACGAATTAGCAACAAACACGAAAGCAAACTGCATGGTAAATCCCGACTCCGAAGGAGGAGGGGTTTTACCTAATGTCAGAGAAGTCATGTAGTATTTAGTGAGATGAATTCCAAAGGAAACGCAAAATGAAACAATTTAATATTAGAAACTATTTTTTAAACTTGAAATAATAATTAACTGTCACACTGACAATTATGAACAATAACAACTGTTTATTTACTTGGCAGCGGAAATTTATCGAAGTAACGGAATTTTATCAGAAGTAATATCACAAGACCTCCTGATTTTATCGATAAATTTTTATTTTGTACGAATTATTTTTGCTTAGCAACAAACACGAAAGCAAACTGCATGGTAAATCCCGACTGCGAAGGAGGAGGGGTTTTACCTAATGTCAGTTTGCTTGAGTGATTTTGCTAAAAGCAAAAAAAAATGAGTGCTTAAAAATAAAAGTTTATCTGAGAAAATCTGAGAGGTCGTGTGGTATTTGGTGAGATAAATTCCAAAGACAACGCAAAATAAAAAACTTGACACATTAATTGCCACACTGACAGTTAAAAACAATAACAATTGTTTATTTACTTGGTAGCGGAAAATTATCGGGATAACGGGGTTTTATCGGGTTAACGAGGTTTTATCAGTATAATACTGCTCCCATTGGTTGAATTTTCAAGTGTTTTGCATCATGATTGGTTAAAAACAAGTCGTTGGAATTTATCATATATAATATCATAAGTGGTAAATTTTTGCCGGAAAAATTTTCAGATTGTCACGAGAGCCGGTTGCCTAGCAATTTATTGAGTGACATTGACAAAAAAATCACGAGCTGACAAGCGAGTGATTTTTGATCAATGTCACGAGATAAATTAGCAAAAGGCTCGAGTAACAATCTGAAAATTTTGCCAGGATAAAATTTAACCACAAATGGTATTCGGATGACTATTTCAAAAATAAAAATAAGCGGACAGGACTTTGGCAGGTATATAAACAATATTTCCTAGGCACTCTTAAAACGGTTAAAACGTCAAAAAATTTTCACTTATCAAAACTCACTTACTTGTAAAAATATAGCATCTTATTGGCTTAAAGGGTGCGAAATTTTTTTTGTGAGATTGTTTTGTCAAAATGAAACTTGGTATAGCTAGGTAGAATCCTGAATTTGGATTGGTTTATAAATGTATGAGTGAAATAGTCAGTATAATACTGTTCCCATTGGTTAAATTTAAAGCGTTTTGCATCATGATTGGTTAAAAACTAGTCATTTGAATTTATCAGACACATTCATTAATAGAAATTAATTTAACACCAATAACGAATATAGAGCCCAAACTCACAATAATTCGGCCCGTTTGCATTTTCTACAAATTATAAACTCTGAACAAACGGCTAGAATTTTTTTAGAAAATTCTTTCTGCTACTTTAAATAAAGACTTAAAACTTTAAAAAATTGTGGGCCAAATGACTGGTGATAGTAGTTCGACCTCCATTTTAATGGTCATCTTCTAGTCCAGATTTAGCTTCTACCGAGACCCTTTACTATTGGTCCAATGAAAAAAACTTCGTAGAAATCTAGTGGGCACAGTAAAACCTACTTTGCAGGACATATAGGACAATATTCATAAAAATGTGCAGGGCTTAGGGATATAATGCCTAATAGAATTCAAAGATGTAACCCAATATCTAATATTAAATGGAGGAATACTTGAATAACATATTCGTTTATGTAAGTTTAAAATCTAAGGAGTCCGAAAGAAATTTGTAAAAAAAAAATCACCATTTGCATAGGTTTTATAATTTGTTTCAGTGGTCGTCTATAATTTTTGCAGTTTGTTTCGGTAATCTCACTATTTTGAGAGTTCACACGAAAAAAAAAATGAATTAATTTTACTTAAATACACTGGAAATATTAATCTTTTGGCTGTCTTTCCTGAGTTATGTAGAACACGGTCGATATGCTTCGATATTCATCGAAGTTTCACTGATGGCTGTCGGTTTTTCTGCCGTGAGTGTCTGTTGATGAACGATGCTTCTCGTCCTCGTCTGGAGTCTGCCCCTTGCTAATTAGCGATCAAGCTGGCGCCACATATGTAGAGACCGCTCATTTACGTTTTAACGGTCAGATTTACGTTTTATTTCTTCATTCGTATTTAATTGCTGCGAGGATGTGAGTGTGGCTCAAGTGGTCAGAGTGAAATGCACATTCCAGCATCATCTCGTCACATGGAAAACAATTTTGTTGAGGCAGTTATCTTATATAATGGTTACTCGATGTTTACAATATTTCATAATTTATTTATGCGATTATGCGTGAGATGACCAACGTTCGGAACGATGCAGATATATTGTCATGTCGATATTTGCGAATAAAAGCAGACTGGAGCACCCAGAAATGGGTAATAAGGCGTAAAGATGTACATATTTGTTTGATTGTTTGTCCACTGCAGTTTAATCGAAACAAAACTCTCTCCGCGAATAATTCATAAATTTTGGCGACCAACGTGGGGCCTTTGTATTTTTAGGGCCATTTTCTCTTACTGCAAAAGGAAAAATTTGTTGTGGCCAGCGCAAGACCTCTCGCCTTTTCCATATTAGGCTATATAAGTTTTGTATTGCACTTCGCTTTCGAACCGTCGTTTTATAACAAAATATTACAGAACTTTGCCCAAATATTGTTTTTTATTGTATTTAACATGTCTTCTGCACACATTTAATTCTAATTATATCTATTTTTCATTGTATGAAGAAGTTTCTTAATGTCAGAGATTGTTCCAATTCATTAACCAGATTGGCGGTATGTATTTCTGATGGATATATGCATTTTACCACAATTTTACCTATAATTTCAAATATTTAATTAATAAAACAATAAGAAAAATTAAATATACTTCCCAGAAAAAGCTATCAGAATGTCACTAAAACTGTTGATATTTGACAATGACATGTGTCATTTACAAACTATGTTATAAACATTAGAATTTGTCAATTGGTTTCCTTAGTGCCTTAGCCTCTGCGATTAGTTTACTCTATAAATTATAGTGTCTTTATCTCTAAACTCTAAATCTATACAAGATATAATAAAAATTTTAAGTGTGTTAGATGGAGAATTTTATGTTCTTCGATATTTAATAAAAAAAACTCCAGAAAAATTATATTTAGAAGAATTCTTCTAAGAAACTACTACTTCCGGTTGTTCAATTGTTACCAAAACCTTTTCAGCTCTTCCCAGGAATGTCAGATTGAGGAAACTGCACACACACACACACAGCATCATTTTAAAAATGTTATAATCGGATTCTAGGGACCTTAAATCGTGCTTATTCAATAAAATCTGGATATGTGAATTTTAGCATGAATCCAATACCTCTCTCAGCGAGAGGTAAAAATGATACGATGATGTCAGTATAAAAACTATCATTTCCCTTAATATCGGAGTTGCTCAATGTAAAGTCCGACAAATCGATAAAATATCGTTCAAAAACAAATGCTAGATGTGCACAGAAAGTTGCGCCCATTCTTATTTAAGTTCAAAATTTTGTTGCTAATGAAACAGTGGTAAGTACCTACTACTAAAATTTAAGTAAACGCATTTTGTATTACAAAAAAAAAAAAATAGTTGAAATTTGTCCCGAAACTTAGAAACATACGTTATGTATACGTAAATATCTCAATCCAAAAATTTTAACCAATCACGTTACAGTATTTTTTGAATTTCGTCCAATGACAATCGAATATCAGCGAATATTTGCACTTGTGGTGCGTATATCCGAGTATTTGTAACAGTAATTTTTCTCGGGAAATATTCTATCAATATATCCCTCGTGCATGTCAAATATAATCAGAATATTTTCGCTCGTGCACATTCGTGCACTCGAAAAAAATCAGATATTTGCTATTGAATAAAGAAATAGTCCCAAAATAATATGTTCAGTATTCTCTAACAAACAAGGCACAAATGTGGCGGGACAAAAGAGAAAGAGAGAGAGAGAGAGAGAGAAGACAAAATAGAGTTGGTCCTTATACTGTGGCTGTAAACGAAAGGTTTTTTGATCGTACGGACGTTTGAACAAACACAGCAGTCAGACCGGTTGACAGCTTTAATTCGTCGCTGTGCCGTGAGAGTGCAGCATTGCGCTGCCGCGCAGAACAAACGCTGCCTCTGTTCACACGTCACAAAAAACATCCGTGTAATATAAAATGTAAAAAAGCCGAGACAGATGAACGTCGCGGCTACGCCAGCGCCACACTCGATGAACCACTGAGCTGCTCTTGTGTTGTGAGTTGTGAGGAGTAAACGTAAATAACCTTCGGACAGACACCAGCACATGTGGGCTGTAAAAACTACAATGATGTCACACGGCGCCCAATTTCAAATCACATGTCATTACACCACAATAATCATTGACTTGTCAAAAGTTATTTTCCTGCATTTTCAAAACTACCATTTCATTACTTCAAAGATTAACATTTATTGTCACAAAAGTTTTCGGAAAAGAATTTTAATAGATGATACTGTGCTTTAAGAAAATTACACTAAATCTGTATTACTACAACATTAACTTAGCTTAGGCTTTTACACTCATAATGGAGGGCTAGTAGCCCGTTTTCTTCTATACGACAAAGTTTAGTTTTCACTGTCTTTGGCGAGTGCTAAAATTTATTTTATCTAATTCCGTTTTACAAAGTTGAATTTTATCTAATTTTATAACGTTTGGAAATGTTACATTTTACTTAATTGATACGAAATGAGTTTTTACGCACTACTGCAATCAAATGAAATGTTTTTAAATTATTTTTTAAGTAGATGCAAAGCTTGTTACTATGTAAAAATATTACATGGCCAGGTTAACTTTACTTTGTCATTATATTATAAATAATTAAAGAAATACTTCTAAAATTCATATAATTAAATAAAGGTTAGTATCATTACTGGGCGATTTTGCTTTTTACAGCCCGGCGGGCGGTAAAACTGGCAAAAAGCCCGGCGTGCGGTAAAACTGGCAAAAAGCCCGGCGAGCGTAAAGTTCAACTTTCCGCCCTGATAACTAAGATGCAAACAATTTTAATGCAATATTACACAACAGAAAATCAGGTCTATTCACTAAAAAATACGTTAATTTTTAGCGTACAAATATGCAACGCTAAAAAGTAAATATTAGCGTCAGTGTTAACGGTATTTCATAAAAATGTTATTCACTAAAGCACTTGCTAAAAATTTCGTTAATATTTAACTGTTTAGCGTATGCGCTAATGTTTGATGTGAAGTGAGATACACATGATGAAATAAAACTGAAAAACGTATGTCCTAACTTAATTTAATCGCCTGTCAAGTTTGAAATGTATACTAGATTGATGAATAATTATAATTAACTATTTATAAATATAATGTCCGACAGTGGTAATTACATAAATTCAAATATGTATTTGCAATATTTTCAATAATAAGTTATTTGCAGAATCAAAGAAAAGAGGTCCATGGGTAACAAACAAAGTAAAGTGAATTGTTAAGAAAACAAAATTCTGCTTGCTGGAATATTAAATCTAAAAGATATACAAGAAGTTAATAACTAGTAATTAGTTAATGTAACATTAATTATGAATTTATTAAAATATTATTACCCATACCCGTACCCGTAGTGATAGGTAGTGGTTCTTATTGGATTCCTCATATATTGATAGTATGTAAGAGCAGTAATTACACCTAAAACACAGTCTTCGATAAACTAGAACTTCTGATAAATTCATAATCGGGCAAATGGGATAGATTACTTGTAATGCGAAGATTTCGAAAACGAAGTCTTGTTTAAGCGCCAAAAATGATAAAATGTATTTTGGATACAATTTAAAATTATTAGTGTGTACCTATGTGTCATAAACTTACAAGTAAAACCATTCATTAATCATTATTTATTCATATACATATAAGGAATAATATGAAGGAGGCCTTCGTTCAACATTGAATTTAGAAACCCATCCCTTCATTAAATTAGCTAATTGTAAATATTGTGTACATACATATACATATTTAACTTTATTAAACATTTACATTTATTTAACATTGTAATTCTGGGAAGGCTATTCTTATTATAAGTAATAATTACTTCAAATAAATTTATTAATATTCTTATTTTTCATTCAATCTCTCAATTTCTTCCAATACTTATAACTACATTTGCAAGCAATTTTTAATATTAACGTTGCTTTAAAATTTTAACACTTATGTATCAAGATGATGTTAAATTTCGTGATTTTAGCGTTGTTAAATTAACGTTTTCTTTAAAATATTAACGTATATCTGCTTACTGAATAGAAAATTCAAAATTAAAGAATCCGTTAAAATTTTATCGGTGACCTTCGAGTTTAACGTACACGCTAATTTTACAGAATAGACTCGAATTGATACTAAAAGAAACAAGAATATATCAATAATGATTTTGTTAATATCAATTTATGAATTATTGACACCCAATTCTTCTAAATCAGAAGGAAGATCTACTTCGGTTTCAGAACACATTCAGAACCAATTTTGTGTTTTTACTGCAACGCTTTGGTAAATTGATTTTGGAATTGTATTGTATATTAAGCTGTCATAGAAAAACTTTCAATTTTGTGTATTTTTAAATTATTTCACGAGAATTAGATAAAATTTTGAACATAATACGTTATGAAAACGTAATATTGTTTGACTCAAATAATTTGCAATATTATATAAATATTATGTTCGTCAAACAATATCACTCTTTTCATAAATGAACTGAGTATATAAATAACTACTGCGTTCCTGAAAATCCTTCTCCTTAATTTTGGAGTTTCTACAGATTGTTGTATATTTGATATTGCAGCTTGAAATCCAGTAGTGCCAAAAAAATGAGTATCGCCATCAAAAGAGCTTAGAAAAGTGTCCTAAATAAGTGCAAATCAAAATCTGTAATCATTTTTTATTTAAAAGTTTTTCAAAATTAAAAAGAAACTGTAAAATTTACATATTTGCCTGTATCTAGTGACCTATGCATTTCGTCTGAATAAACAATACATTACTAAAATGGCATCCTAATACAGGACAACTTTTGTCTAATTAACCGACATCGTAGCTTTTATAGTTCTCGAGTTAATTACAATTATAAAGAAAAACCAAGAGTCTCATTTTTTTGCCGAGCAGTGTACTTTCCTTAAAACATAATTTTTTTTTCGAAAACTTATGTGACACATGTTATGTTCCATCTTAGCTGTATTTTTTTCGGAATATGACACTTATAGATATCTATATTGGACTTGACTCATGTAACATTTCCTTGTCAAAATCTTAATCTTATTCATGAGACAAACCTTACAATGTTTGTTTACCTGTTAGCAAAGTGTTAAAGATGTTATCTTATTATTTGGTGTAATCATCTTTACAACAGCTTACCGTGTTTACCATGTGCTTGCCACCTTTAACATTTTGCCACCAGATGCGGAAATATACCTGGAAAGTGAAGTAACATTTCCGATGTCTGTATTTAAGCTGAAACATCTGTGGAAATTTTACATTTGCTTGCAAAACAGTCACGTTCAATACGAAGGAAATCAGTTATTTAAAATTTTATTACTGGTTTTATGAATCCGTAATATGCGCATTATTGCAGTGGAAAAAACGCTCAACATGTTTGCAGTGATGGATTTTATGGTGTTCGTTGATGTGGTGCACCTTTCGACGCCAGTACAGTTGGTTTAGTTTTACTAATAGGCGAAATACATAAAGTTATTTCGAAACACCTCTTTTTCTGGTTTGGTTTAACTACACACAACCAGCTATTTAGAAGCGGAATGCTCTGTGATCATGCTTCTCTAACTTATTTTTGTCCATTTACGATTACGAGATACTTTACGACAAGGTATTTTGAAAATCACATGCATATTTTCTTTTACTTCGAAATTTTACAACCCCAAGCGGGACCGGCCTCAAAGATAAGAATTTTTTCTCCAGAGATAAACAAAGATAGTATTCTTTGTAAAATAATACATAATATATCGGTGGACCAAATAGATATTTAAATACAGTTTACCGCTAGAGGATAATGAATGATAATATTGATAATATTAACCGAAAGCGGTCCCTGATTGACAACTGATCGAATAAAATTAAAAATTATTGTCAGAATTGACAATACAAGTACACAGAAAAAACAAACCTTCTAAATTGTAATTAAATTAACTAAATAAATCTGTTATTTTCAGCCTTCTAATATGATTTCATTAAATTATCTAAGTTGATTTAGTTAAATTTTCTAAATTTGTAATAACAAATTATAGTAAAATTAAATACAAAATTAGATTAAATGCTACATTTAGTATTGAACTAAACATAAATAAAGAAATATATATTTAAATTTTCTATTTACTTACCTAATTCATAAGATAAATCACCAAAAATTGAAAGACAAAAATAATGAAGCCAAAATATAGTAAAATTAAATAAAATAAGTAATTAAAATAACTATTTACATATTTAAATTAACGATTTTTTACAAAATATTTATTATCTATTTCGGGTTAGTCTTCGAGAATATACCGACTAGAGGCCGCCTTACGGTGTTTGTTTTGATCGGAACACATACGGAAGCCATGGTGTATTGCGAGCTGCTTATTGAAGCCGTGGTGTATTGCGGACTGCGTATTATCTTAATATTTGTACTACCTTTTTTACAAAGAAATGACTAATTTCTGCTTTTGAAATATGTAAATCATCTTTATTTCCAATAAATTTCAGTCTCGTTACTCTTACGTTATTATTAGTAGGAAACCTTAAAGTTATACTTTGTTTAATATATTATTTGTAAAAAAAAAACCCAGTTACTTACACATGAAACGAAATATCCTTACTTTGTTTGTATTTTTCATTACAATTTGATATACTCCGAGATATACTCACAAACTACACGCAAAAAATAAGGTTTGGTTGTAGTAAAATGACAAGCAGTGACATACAACACAACAAAACACTGCCCGCAATTCACTATGACTTCCGGCCCCCCGCCTACATGTCTTCCGATCACTTCATCCTATACATTGGTATAGGGAATTACTTCTCTCGTCAGTATATGCTCGAAGGGGTCAGTTAAAATGCTAAATTAAGATTTGTAAATTATACTAAATTATTAGACATATTCACCCTTATTCTATAACTCAGTCGATAATACTTATTTATTTATTTATTTATTTATTTATTTATTTATTTATTTATTTATTTATTTACCCAACAGGAAAAAACCCAATTACAGAGTAACAAAAACAAGAATAACTAATAAAGCATCAGTACATACATAAATATACAGTAAGACTAAAGAAAATGTATATAAGTAACAATGAAAATATATATATATATATATATCTCTAGGTTCTAAATTAATCTCTCAGGCAATAATCAACTGTATTAGAATATTTTAGAAGTGAATCACTAAAATCTAGTGCGTCGCAGTATTTATTAAATGATCTACACATAGTGTTAATGGGACTTGAGTAATGAATATTAGTGCGTGAGAGATCGCAGAGAAACACTAATGTAGAGCGAGTATTACATGGCCTGACATGGAAATTAAGTTCGGCTAAAAGAGTAGGACTAAATATAAAATTGTTAACTAATTTATACAAAAACAAGAGTTGAAATTTGGAGCGGCGAGTATTTAAACTTTCTATACTGAAGGTATTAAGCAGAATTTTATAATCCATGTTCGGCCATGTTCGGTAAAGCCTATAATAAAGAATACTGCAAAATTTTTTCTGCACATTTTCGATTTTCTTAATATAATTAGCATAAAAAGGACTCCAAATAATGCATCCATACTCCAATTTGCTTCTAACAAAAGAAAAATATAAACTAAATATTGTCATATTGTTGCAAAAATTGTGCGATGTGCGAAGTATAAATCCCAGAGTTTTATATGCATCTGAGGTTAATTTATCCAAGTGCTGGGTGAATTGAAATTTATTATTAAAGTAGATTCCAAGATCTTTAACTAGAATTACTCTGTTCAAAGCAATGTCGCCCATAGCATAATCATAATGCATAGGATTAAATTTTCGAGTGATGCTCATAACACAACATTTGTTGATGTTAAAAAATAAATTATTCTTCAGAGACCATTGATAAACGTTTCTGAGATCTGATTGCAACTCGAGATAATCGCTGGTCGATGAAATTTTATGAAAAATTTTGAAGTCGTCTGCAAATAGTAAACATTTAGAAAACTTCACAACATCAACAATGTCATTGACAAATAGAATAAATAACAAAGGGCCAAGGACAGATCCTTGAGGTACCCCAGATGCAGGCGTGAAAGAATTGGAGCAATAACCTCTTACATTTACATAGTGGATTCTTTCATTTATATAAGAATAAATTAAATTTAACAGATTCTGACTGAATCCGATTTGCTCTAATTTTTTCATTAATATTTCATGTGACACAGTGTCGAACGCTTTAGAGAAATCAGTGAATATGACGTCAACCTGCTGCTTCATTTCCAAGATGTTATTTGTATAGGTGGTAAATTCTAAGAGGTTAGTTATGGTGGATCTTTTTGGAATAAAGCCATGTTGTTGCAAACAAATAATATCTTGCGTTTGAGATTGTATTTTTTTAAAAATTATGTGTTCAAAAATTTTAGATAAAGAATTGAGGCAGGATATAGGCCTGTAGTTATTTAACTTATTTCTTTGGCCAGATTTGTACACTGGGCAGATTTTGGCTTCCTTCCATTTAGTAGGATATATGCCAGTTTGTAGCGACAAATTGAATAAATGGAGAAGAGGTAAAATGAAAAAATCTGAGCACCCTTTAAATATAAATACAGGAATATTGTCCGGACCAGTAGATTTGGTATTTTTTTGGAATTTTATTGCACGAGAGATATCAAGGTCACTGATTTCTTTAATATCTATAAGTTTATGATGAGAAAAAGTAAAACTGTTGTTGAAATTATTTATACCATGAGGTTGATAAACACTTTCGAAGAAGTTAGCAAAGGCTTGAGCAATATTGGATTCGCCAGAAAATTCAGTATTGTTATGATGCAGTGTTGAAGGAATCCCATTGTATTTCTTTTTGTTATTAATAAAATTCCAAAATGATTTAGGATTTACAATAATATTGTTTTCAGTTTGTGTGATATAATTTTCATGAAGTTTTTTGGAAAGTGATTTACATTTAGTGCGGTAATCTTATCGATCGATAATAATTTTTGACAAATAGAAACAAATGTATCATCTGTCAGTTTCATTTTTTATTCAGTGTCTGCTGTAATTATTGGCTACTATTTATTATCGATCGATAAAAGTTATCGATTGTGTTACAGAATATGGGTGAATGTCTAATAAAATAATATCTAATTATAATTAGACAAAATTTCAAATCTTTTTTTTCTATGTAGTTGTTTTACTAAATGCAACTATGATTTGTGTATTTATTCTAATTCTGTTGCAATTTCATTCAAAGAAAAATTTTGTATACTATTTCAGTAATAATATTCGAAATAGCTCTATCCTATTAACATCTTCAAAAACAATCAACTTTTTGATTTAAATTGCTAAACAATATCAATGACAGTCCAGCATTATACTTAATAAAATATCATTCAGAATACCGTCATATTATACCAGATTGCGAAATTTATTTACTTTTCAAGCTGTAGAACTAACTCAGCCATCAATGCCCTACTTCTTAGAATGATATATCTACACATTTAATAACTTATCAGTTTAGATAATGATGTAAAGATTATTTTTTTCTATGTTATTAGTGCTGCACGGTTATGAGGATTATAAAGAAATAAATAAATAAATAAGATGAGCTATAAATTAT
Organism: Ophonus ardosiacus; assembly: GCA_943142095.1. NCBI lineage: Eukaryota > Metazoa > Arthropoda > Insecta > Coleoptera > Carabidae > Ophonus > Ophonus ardosiacus. The sequence continues at coordinate 17,265,845 of OW964824.1, forward strand.
TTATTCATTTACCGCCCATGGGCTTTTTGTATGACTGCCTTTGTTATCTTAGCAACTAAATCTTGATCAGTAAATAAAACCAAGTGCCTTGGAAGCCCTTTGGCTAAACATATAGAAAAATCCGATCATATAAAAATATATTTAATACTGACACCAACACTACCAAAAGTAATGGTTATTTCATAAAGAAAGCATTTGAAAACAGTTGTGGATATAATCTGGAGAATATATCTATGGCTTAATGCCAGAATAACCAATGTCAACATGCCGTAATTTTTAAAGAAAAAACTGTCAATAATAAATAATACCTAGAATACCTTTCGTTACTATTTTATATTGCCTTCGCGTACGGTACTTTAAATACGGCACAATATATTCTCCGCATTCTACGTCTTCTTCGTTTCCTGTGTGAGTGTATGAAAAACACAGTTACCGTTAAGGTAAATATATAAAATAGATACCTCTCCGTCTGAGGCAACGGCAACACATTTTCTCCCGTGGACTCCTGGGAGCGTGGCAAAATCAGATTTGGGTTGTGGAAGAACCTTGGAGCTATCGGTTGTCATTACTCGATATTGCGTCCCGTATTTACGAGCGGTTCCGTGGCATAGCATCGCTCAATCTATCTATACTACCTTACTGCGGTAAACCACCTATATGATATCAGCCCGAAGGCGAAGGTAGGCATAAAGAAAAGATAAGGCACACATAATACAGAGGAACTGCATGCGTAATTTTACTTATGGAAGATACCGATTTTTTATGCTTTCTCATAGCACAGCCGCCCAACAATTTATTGCCCAGTATACTGTGAAAACACTATAAATCAGCCCCAATCCGAGAAGACTTTCCGATGCGTATATTGCGATCGAATGAGGACGCGTCAATTGGACACCTATTCATGGGATGGGCCATCCAAGATACATCTCAATTATTTGCAAACAAATAAAACTACCGTTTCTCCTCATACTTCACAAAAAGATGGCTCACATGTATTCAACATGTAGATGTTAACCCTGCAGTGATGACGTCAAAAAATGTACCATTATTGTCAGCGCGATTCATCTTTATTTTTATTTTCAACGTAATAAAACAAGTGATATGATTATCATCGATTATATTTTCTAGTGGAACCGAGTTGCAGATTGCTTCAGTTTCACGAGCAATATCTGCGATTATTAATCATATCAAGAGCTTATAGTTAATGAGAGAATATAATGAATTTTTGTTAAAGTTAACTGTCAATGTTGTAATAAGGTGATAACATCTTTGTTTTTACCTCTCGCTAAGAGAGGTATTGGATTCATGCTAAAAATCGCATATCCAGATCTTAGTGAATAATCACGATTTAAGGTACCTAGAATCCGATTATAACATTTTTACGATGATGTATGTGTGTGTTTGTGTGCGTGTGTGTGTGTGTGTGTGTGTGTGTGTGTGTGTATGTACGTGTGGATGTTGGAAGGACGATTCCTCAAAAACTATAAGACATAAGACCTGTTTAACTATGAATTCCTTAATCTGACATTCCTGGGAGGAGCTGAAAAGGTTTTGGTAACAATTGGACAAACAGAAGTAGTAGCTGCTTAGAAAAATTCTTCTAAATATAATTTTTTGGAAAATTTTGTTATTACAAATATTGAAGAACATAAAATTTTGCATCTAATAAATTTTTATTACCTATACCTATATCTTGTATAGATTTAGATATACAGGGTGTTATGTAAGTAAGTGATCAACGCTTAACCAATGGTAGAACTGACCCCAAAGATAGTAAATCTGGCAATAATTTTTGTTTAACATACTTTCTACAAGAACTAGAGGCCTTTAAAACTGACCAATCACCTCATAGTTCAAAACTTTATAAAAAAGTAAAAATCAATGTGTTCTCTGGAAAAAATGTGATACCTGTTACAAATGACATAAAATCATTGACGTCTATTTTGGAAATAACTCTCTGTACCGTCTTACAACAGCACGATTATTTTGTAATGTCTCGCTATAAACCATAAAATATGCATGTCTGCATACTCTTGGTTGGTGAAGGTAAATGGCATTTTGAGAATATCAAAAAAATAGAATATAAATTGTACATCTATGCAAAAAAACATTTAACGTCAGATTCAGGGAATACTCGTCAGATTGACAATCAATATTTTTTCCAGAGAACTGATTTTTACTTTTCTATAAAGTTTTGAACTATGACGTGATTGGTCAGTTTTAAAGGCCTCTAGTTCTTGTAGAAAGTATGTTAAACAAAAATTATTGCCAGATTTACTATCTTTGGGATCAGTTCTACCATGGGTTAAGCGTTGATCACTTACTTACATAACACCCTGTATAGACACTATAATATGTAGAATAATCGGATGTAATACATCGCAGAGGCTAAACTACAGTAAGGAAACAAGTTGAAAAATTCAAATGTTTATAACATAGTTTGTAAATGAAAGATGTCAGTGTCAAAAATCAATAGTTTTAGTGACATTCTGAAAGCTTTTTTTGGGAAGTACATTTAATCTTTGTTATTGTTTTATTAATGAAATATTTAAAATTTTAGGTAAAATCCATTAGGAATACCGCCCATCTTGTTAATGAATTGGAAGAATCTCTGACTTTTAGGAACTTCCTCATACAATGAAAAATAGATATAATTAGAATTGTATTCTGAATGCTGATTGGCGGAAAACATGTCACGCGACTAAACGAATTATATTCTCTGAATAATATCTTAAACAAATATAGTATTTTAATTAACATCACAGATAGATTATAGCTGAATATGAAATTGTTTATGTTAGTTACATTATAGAAAGTATTATCGCCCTCATTAATTCACATGATAGTTAAATAACTATTAAAAATTCTTGTAATAACTTGAAAATTTGATTTCACGGCAATAAAGCAATAATTCTTAATTTGTCAACCTATGTCGTTCAAGGAAACTAAGGTCTTCGTAGTGAGAATTGAGAGTGGAGGTAATATTATCTGAAAAAGAATAGGAGAGCATGAAAAATGGAATGTATTTTCAAGTTCATTTGGTAGGAGCTGAACAAATAGTGGCGAGATGTGTAGCCGTAGCCGGGACGTCAGATTTCACGGTAACAATTTCCAAGTAAGTCGGAAACGTTAGTCCAGTCCACCCCCTGTATAGTTACCTCGACTCAGGGCGGAGTTGAATTATTTCTACTTGTCCAGCACAATGAAAAGTTCTCCGGAGAATAACAATAACAACGGGACGACGGCCGGGCCGGACCTCTGTCCAAACGTGTTTGTGCATTCCTACACGGAATAAGTTTCTTTTGAAACTTTCAGATAATATTTATCATCTCGAGAAACCTTTATGGCTGTCATTTTCGTGTCCTTTGTCGTTCTGGGCTCCACTGTCTGTCTACCCACATCGCCGCCAGCTTTACGTTTCTTATGGAAGGCAGGTGTGCACTGCTGGTTTCACGTTTCCATGCCGACTAGAATGTTTTTAGATTTTGGGTCAGGTTGGCTGCGTTCCGAACGACAAAAAATATTGCGATGTGTTTGTTTTGCTGTCACTCGACTGGACGGAATGTATTTGTTTTCGGAGCCATCTTCGTGCTCGGGTTATTTAAATAGAACACCTGCGGTACCTGAAAAGTGGACGCTGATTGGTCGACACCTGAGCCAGGTACCTGTAAAGGTGTTGCCATTGGTGAACAGGTGAACCATTGTTTGCGGATTATTACCGCCTTCTTTTGTTAGAAGCATCTGCATTCTACCTATCGTTAATCTTTTAGACACCTGTTATAATATTCCATGTAATATTTAGGAAAGTCTGATTGGTCGGCACCTGAGCAGGTACCTGTAAGGTGTTTCCATTGGTGAACAAGTGAACCATTGTCGGTTATTACCGCCTGCTTTTGTTAGAAGCACCTGGATGTCTACCTAAAGTTAATCTTTTAGACACCTGTCAAGATGCTCCACCTGATATTTACGGACGACCAATGAAAACGCACGAATGAAGAGCAAGTTCGTTTTATTTGTATTAAATAAATTTGAAATTATATAGGTACTACAATTTAAAATATATTGTTGTATTATTAATAACAACAGATTTAGTTCTATTAGACATTTTAAACTTACAAAAACTGAATATATTATCCAAGTATTCCGCCATTCAATGTAGAGTTACATCGCCTTTATTAATAACAACATCTGTAAATCTATTAGGCATAGTATCTACAAGCCCTGCACATATAATATTGTCTCACAATGTCTTATAAGGTATTGTACGCACTGGATTTTTACTTTATACTAAGAGTAAAGGTTTAGGTAAAAGATAAACCTGGTAAGACTCAAAGATCCGAAAGAACATAAAACCCATGAGAATCGCATTACCCGTCAGACGCGTAAGACGTATTATTACGTTTCCAATTATCCGTTTAAATAACACACAATTTCATTTAATTCAGTTGATTTATTTTATTAAACCTTTGACATAATAGAATTTGTTTTAATAATTAAGTTAGCAATTTGTACAATAATAGCAGAAGTAAAAAAATCTCTATTTATAAGACAGACACCATTACGAATAATTTAAATATGTATTTATGCACGGACGTATCATAATTTGACAATTATACACGAATTTCTTTGACATAAACGTCATTTTATAGCCCGCGGGCCTCATTATAGCCCGCCGGCTCAAACCAAATTATAACCTACAATATAAACAATTTAAACAGACAACATGAAAAGTTTTTATTACAAATCGAAAAATTTTATATTCTTTAATGAAAAAGGAAAATTAATTTTGTGATATTTATATGGAAAGCACGGAGATACACAAAATAAAACTCAAATGACATAACTAATAAACAAACAATAAACTGTTGTTCTCCGCTTTCATAGCAACACTAGATACTGGATGTAAGAGAACAAATTCTTTTCGATACAATTTTTCTAACACTGCATAAAGTTTTGTATATACCACGAGCGTAACTTGCTTTTATGACCTTTGACGTGTTTTTATCCTTCGGCTTACGCCTCGGGCCCAAAATCCCGCCGCAGGCCATAAAAGCCTCTTTACGCTCTTAAATAACTATTATGTAATAATGAGATATGTTTTTGGTGCAGTGAAATATGCTCCTTAATTCAGTTATCGCTTCACACATACCGTCAAGTCTTACGGATCATACGGTTCTTACGGGTCATATGGTTTTTACGGCTCTTAATGTTCTTATAGATCTTATGGGATTTATGGGGTATGAATCAACTCCGACCCGTATTCCATTTGGTCCAGGTTGGTGGGTTTTTTCCTTTTAACTAAATACTCAGTTTTTAAAATTTTAAGTATATTTAAAATAGTCGAAACAATGTTCTCACCATTAGTGTTCATAATTTTCTGTCAATGTTATTTGTATGTTTTTTTTAACTGTTTATTCATGTCACCTTTACTTTGTAAAGATCTTGTCTTGACTATATATTTATTTACAGTATTGTTATTATTTTACCTTACTTTGTTGTCGAAATGTCGTTTTATAAATAAAATTTATACAGAATTACACACAAATATTGCTTTACTTATTTATTTATTTATAATTTTGAGTATAATTTTAGAGAAAATATTTTCAAATTAGTTTTTAAAAGGTAACAAAAAAACCTTCCCTAGTTTATAATTCTATCTAAAGTTAGTAACCTGAACCCGACAAAATCAACCTATTTCGAAAACCATTCATCACCATTCACTCCATCCCTAAGCGACACTTTTTACGTTTCCCATGGCTTCACAAAACCACCAGTCAGGTAAAGCCTCCTGCTATCGGGGTTAGTTCTACCTCCCAGACAGTGACAGGTCTGCATTCCTTGCTCGGTGGAGCAGGTTGAGTACCGTCGGCCATTGTACTTTCCGAACCTGATGTTGGCCATATGCTTCCAACATGTTTTTTGTACTGAGTTGCAGCTATCCGTGCGGCTGTTTTTACTACGGAGTTAATGATATTGTTGGGACTGTTATTGTTTCGTTGAGAAGTTGTTGAATATGGCAGTTCATGGTAATCTTGTTTGGATAACTTTGGAGGAGACGGAGATGATAATTAAAAAACAACTAAGATTCCAGAAAGCTTGGTATAAAAGAAATTTCAAAATGGATCTACGTTTTGGGCTGTGATTATTTCGACTAGTCTTTGTTGTTGTAAAACATAAAAAAGCTACTTTATTATTTTTGCCAAAATTACTGATTTATTTGAAAGTCCGGGAGAGATGCCATACCCTTTTTAAAAATTTAATAACTCTTACCTAAATAACAGTCAAAATTTATTGCAATATTTTATAGTTGCAGTGATGTTTGTAGATTATAATTGGCTATCGTAAACTACTCAGTTTTAAAAAGCCTTAACAAAAATGAACTAGTTATTAACGTCATTTAGCCGAAATGAGACAAATGACGGACGCGGCTGAGGTTCATAATAAGCCGAGTTAGTTATTTGCATATCGGCTGTGTGGCGTTCAAGATTTTTTTGTAATATCATAAAATTTAAACATTTGGGAATAATAAAAAAATTCTTCTCTTTCTGCCGTACTGAACAACTTTTTTTTGTTGATTTATAAATTCTCATTAACAACGGTCCATCAAGATGCTGTTATTTTTCTAGGAACACTTGATCCTTAATTGTAGGCGACTGTTATAAACAATAACGGCCGGCGGCCGTTATTTTTATCTTTTCACTTTTGTTTTTAATGAAAGATTTTTATAAACGAGCGTGAAGTTGTCAAAATTAATTTTTTTTTCACAGGGCTGTACTGATGAGCTCTAATAAGAGTGAAACACGTGTCTACAGCTGCTATGAGCGGTTTCCCGGTGAAATTTTTTTTTAAATTCTGTTATACCATAGTAACAGAAGATGCATTAAATTGAATAGGAAAGATCAAAAATACATAATTTTTTTGTTTTATTATTTTTTTATGTATTAATTTTAATGAATCTGAGCTGCCTTTCGAAATAATAATAATAATAATAATAATAATAATAATAATAATAGTAACAAGTAACAGTATGGTATAACAAAAAAATATATAAAAAATTGTAAAATGCCATCTATTCCGATTATGCTGGGTTAGTTGATACGGGGTATTAGCAATGATATTTGTATTAATGATATAAATACACAAACAAAAATAATATTTCTTAATAATATTTGAAAATTAAAAAAAAATATCCTTTGAATAAAAATTAATTATTTTAGAAAAAAATAAAGAAACAACAAAATATAAATACAAAAAATACTAATTTTTCTTCTATAGTAATGATAAAGTACTTAAAACGAAACGGTGTTGTTTGTACCTAAAAATTTCTTGTCAGTGCCATCTCTCCCGATTTTGTGGGTGAGATGACATGCTTTCAAATTTTGCAGAGATGCAAGCAAAGTGCAAAAACAGCTGATAATACACAAATGTAACCTTTATTCATGTAACAAAATAAGAATCTTGTTATAAAAACTAGGTAAAGCAAAGATATAACATACCCAAAAAACTTTCACAACACACAAATGAAATAAACTTCCCCACCAAATTTTACCGACATATTTCAAAAGAACAATTCAATGACACGTATGCACTGTCATATAGTACAACTTCAGTACCATTCAACAATTATTTTTAGGAAAACTAGCTCTGTGTCATTCCACCGTAGCATCTCTCCCTGAATTACCCGATGAAAAATTAGAGAATGCTGAGAATCATCGAAGCCTGTTAATTGATTTTTTAAAGAACGCTGAAGGTAATAAACATCGTTTGAATTAATCAATTAGTCCATTCTTTTAATTGAAATCCATATTCATAACGAATATTAAAAGGTAGTTGAATTGGTAAGGTTTTAGGTAGAAATGCATGTGTACCAGTACTGTAGAGTTTGCTTGGGATATAATACTGAATAATAACCAAAGTTAGTCGCGCTCGTGCAAGTACCCAATCAAATTTGGTTTGATTTAAGCTTGCATTGAGCGTTTGAGAAATGCTAAATAAGCTTAACCGGAGCGAGCTTCGCTATCGATTTATGTACTTACCTCCAGTGATTGAATCAACGCTGCTGTGAGATGGCCGGGGGGAAAGGGGGATGCAGGGATTACGCGGCCAGGCAGCCACGTAATAGATTGTTGACGGAGCTGAGCTGACCGATGCAGGTACGGGCCTACATTTGCATATTGACCATGTTTGGATGTGATGGGGCGCCCGAATACTGTCCAATACAAACTGCCGAACTTTGCGAAGGTAAACTGTGGAAATTTGAATGTTGATGTCATCGCCAAGATACAGGGATGGACCGAACTTCTCAACAAAAACAACACTGTGAACGCAAACTTCACCAAATAAATTCGGAAAACTAAATGATGATATAATAGCTACTTTTTTATTAAGGGAACAATTGCCAATGTCCATTTGCGCGCTACAGTCGCCACAATGGGGTTCTCCACCATAACAAAAAATAGTAAAATATACACTTTGCACTTGCAGTACTGCTCAATAAATAACGATTAATATAAAGGGGTCATTTATATGCCATTTAAAATTATATATATGGAACTTTCGAGCTGTTACCAAGCAATAGTATGTCCAAATCTCCATCTACAGACATCATGGTAAAAATGGTAAAAACGTATTCTGAGAATCTTAAAGTGTGCTTCTAAATGAAAAACACACCATTTCTTTTGAACGAATACACTTAATACCTCCCTTACCCATAGATGACGGGAAGGTAGTACTGGCAAAATAAATATAATGTACCATAAAAATTTTAACTTCAAAACTTCAAAAAATACAATTTACATTTACATACTTTTCATCAATCTGATTTCAAATTTTGAAACCGCAGGTCGGTATCTCCTTTTGATTCCGAGATATTTGCATTTAAAGTCATAGCCAAAAATACCCATTTTTGGGCAATATCCCCAAAACGAGTGGATATATGAACTTGGCAACATCACTATTCGATTCTACAGGTAAAATTACGTATGTACCTATATCAATTTTCAAAATCTCATTTTCAGATTTTGAACATTTTCAGTTATTTCATTCTGGAAATTTTATACGTTGTTTAAAAATTATGAAAATTGGTATACTTATGTCATTTTTCCCGTAGAATCGAATGGCGATATTGATATCAGTATTGCCAGCCGTTTTAGGGTTATAACCCAAAAAAAGGTGGGATCCATATTTGAACACAAATATGTGTGTGTGGGTGTGTGTGTATTGACAATTCCGGGAAAGTCAGATAATTATTTGGTGGGAAATGTCCGTGCCTGGCCGGCGTGAGCTGTGCGCGAATCGAAAATGAAGGTATTAAAATCCACTTAAAATTTTAATAGGAAAGATGTGTTTATTTTTTTCCCGTCGCACTTAGGCGCGTGACGCAAGCAAAAAGGCGACGCCCGCCACCGGTGCACGGGGTGCCTCAGCCTTGAGCGCCGCGACGCCCCTCGCCGCAACAAAGCCAATTCAGATTCCCTGCTAATGGCACATTACATTGTTACCTTACTCTACTCTCCTGCGTCGCTCTCTCTCACTGTCACTGCAAGCAATAGCTGCGTCTCTCGTTATGATGGATAACGGTCGGGCATCAATTAAGATTAGGCTGAACAATGCCGCGTGAGGATGCCGTCATGTCACCGATGGCGAGGCGATGGGCGCCAGAGGCGCGCGAGGCAACAAACCACCACATCATATCGTATCGTATGTGGTCAGATTAAAATGCATTCTTCCCAGAACATAAGTGATTCATCAGATTATTATTCAATATATAAATATATTTGTCACTAATGCAGATTAGTAATCCATTCGGTCAACTCAAGTTCAAAGTGTAAAAATAAACCATGTAAACACAGACACTGTTAAAATTAGAAGCAAATATTATTATTATCATTATTAGGGTGTGAATAAGAACCACAAAAATATTTTGTCAAACTTGACCTTTGATTGTTACTGTTAGTGAATTCCTAAAAATCTTTCGCGCTACTCGCATTGTAACTATGTATTTCATAAATTTCTAATTTTACCAATCACACCGTCCAACATGACGGTATAATATAGTCTATGTTCTTGTACGTTTCCGTAATTTCAATGCAACGAGAGATGGCAAAGGAATAAAATACAAGCACACTCATACAAGTATACCTACTTGAAAAATTTTCAGAAAAAAATGTATATAGCAGTCATCAAAATGATTTAAAACCCCAGTCCGCACTATTGAACTATTACAAACTATAGGTACATATTATGAAAGAAGAAATTATTATCTACAGATTCACCACTTTTTGAAAAATTTTATAGGAGTCAAGTTAAGACTACTTCAAAAACAGCTATTTTTGATCGCTGATATCATCAGTCCTTCGCAAAATTTTAAAATTTCGTTTAGAACATACTAAAAATTTATACTCAAATTCCTAGAAATAGAGTCTGAGGAGTTTCGCGCGATATCCACTATTTCCCGCAATTCTTATTAATATGCGGTCATAGTTCAGTAATACAATCTTAGCTACGGCTACCTTCACATCGTTACGCTTCTCTACCTCAAATATATAGTAGGCAACGTATCAATACTGTATCTTCTAGATTTTAGTTAAATCAATGAGCGCAGCAATATTGCCTCGTCGCTATAGAATCATCTTAAATTCATTGCATACAGTGATGCCACGAGACGAGAAACGGCGAGAAACAATCCACTCTCGTCTCGTCTCGTCATATTTTTTCTTGCCTTCTCTCGATCTCGACTCGAGAGTCTCGAATTTTTCGAATTTATAATTAGCAATTATAAATATATTAATATTACAAGTAACATATAGGTAAAAAAATACTCAATAATATCATGGCTTATTACCCGTTGCGACAATCTGCTTTATTCCCAAATATTGGTAATAATGATTATATATACGTATAGAGAGCGTAGGCTTTGAACGTGGAGAGTATACCATTGAACTCACTTTTGTGCATTTTCTTTTACTAAAACCAAATAAAACTAAAATAAATAAATAAATATGAATGTAAATAAAGAGTCAATTAAAATATTTATTTTTACCGATTAATATTTTATATATTTTTATTAGATATATTTATATAAATATAGACAAATTTTACAATCGAGATCTCGAATTTCTACTCTCGTGTCGAGTAAATCTCGAGGGCATTACTCTTGTCTCGTCTCGAAATATCGAGACGAGATTAACCTTATTCTCGTCTCGATATTTCGAAAATTCGAGAAATTCGAGACGAGATGTGGCTCATTATTTTATGCGATATGTTATAATTTTGACGACATGGGTCCCAATACAACTTTCGGGATTAATTAAATATTGGCGCCCAAAGTGGGGCCTTTTTATATTATTCAGATAAATAGGAATGTACAAGTATATCATTAAAGTGTAAAATATAATTTAATAAATCGTTCTGGCACCTAGTCCCCTTTTCGTACCCGCGACGCTGTCCGCATCCATATTCCTTCTTCCTTCCCTGGATTCCAGCGTCGCATTGTGCAGGTAGACGTCCTCCCCACCGTAACGAAGGAAGCACTTTACTGTATTGAATTTGGGTGTCGCTGTTGTGGGAGTTTTTGTAGCTGAGTTACTTGGACGACATCGCGCACAAAGGGTGCGAGTGCACAAAAAACCCCTGTGATTGATACCCCGCCCGCTCGCCCCCAAAGCATCGCTTCTTACACCGCTGCCAGAAGGTGTAATCCGATAACTAGCAATTAGCCAAATGCACTCATTTATCAAACCTCGGTCGAGGAGAGGTTTGTTAGAAAGTATAATTCAATTTCTATATAGTTTGAGGGGACCACACATGACAAAGTTAACCATCTCATGTCCAACCATCAAATCCAATTATGAACTCATTTATGTACGGTAATAATAAGTGCTCAGCCTCAAAATAGTTCTGCTGGCTTACATTTTCGACAAATTATAAAACCTTCGCAAATGGGGAGAAATTTCTGCAAATATCTTTCGACTAGTTTAAAATATAAATTATAGAAATTGTACCGACCGAAGTGGATTGGTGGTAGCGTTCTAGCTTCACGTCCTAACAATTCTGGGCAAGGTATGATTATTTGTATCTCCTTTCATCATCTCATTTCCATCAATGCAAAGAATACAACGTGAAAGTTAAAGAATAAATATATGCTGAAAATTACTCACTTCCATTTAGTGCTCGGAATACCGATGGATCCAAAAAGACCACCCGCTCATTGAATCCGGGTCGGAGTCAATTCTTCACCCATAAGACCCATACGATCCGCAAGACTCATAAAACTCGTAAGGCCATAAGAACTGAATGACCCATATGACCCGTAAGGCGTATTATTAACGTTGCTAATTATCCGTTTATAATCATACCGTTGAAAAACTTTTTTATGTAATTTATTCGATTAATCATTTCTCATAATACAATTACTTTTACAAGTTGTTAGTAATTTGTATTTAAATGCAATAAAGAGATACATATGATGGTAATCGAAACCGGAACCGAAACCATTAACCGAAAAATACCGAAAAAAAATGAGAACCGAAACCGAAACCTGTACCGAAATTCGAAACAGATACAAAACCGGAACCGAAAGCAAAACCGTTTTTTATTTATAGGTTAACTTCATTATATACAGGTCTCTTGTTAGTAAATATTGTAAATTTTTATTATTAAGATACTTATGTATAAAAAAGTATAAACAAATTTATTTTCTATTCGTTTTTTTTTTTTTTTTTGTCGAAAAGTATTTCAATTTTCAACGTAGTACCTCAATCGTATGGCGCTCGAAATCCGTTACATGTTACATTTACATAGGCATTTAACTTGGGAAATTAGAATATTTTGAACATTTGCTTCCCATTAAAACTGTTATAAAATTTTGTATATGTGTTTGTGGACACTTTTTATATCATACTATTTAATTGTTCAAAATTAATATTATTATTCTCGTAAATTACTTTTGCAAAACCGAAACCCTTTTAGTAAAACCGGTATACCAAAACCGATTGATGTATAAAAACCGAAACCCATATCAAAACCGTATTTTTATTTTCACAATGACCGAAATCGTAACCCAAATCCATATTTTTTATGGTTACCATCCCTGCCCTTAATACAGGAAATCGTACGCTTCACATTTAACGTCAAGTCTTAAGGGAAATACTGATCTTACAGGTTATATGGTTCTTACGGGTAATACGGTTCTTACGTGTTTGCGGTTCTAACGGTTCTTATAGGTCTTATGGATAAAGAATCGACTCTTTTTGGTCCGAGTCGGTGTGTTTTTTCCTTTCAACTAAATACCCAGTTTTAAGTCCTAGCCCCAATTTAAATACAATAAAAACTGTTATTATTTGTTATTATTATTATTATTAAAAAAAAAACTAAATACATTATTCAAGTATTCCGCCATTTAATGTTGAGTTACATCGCCTTTGTTAGTAATATACCAATTTTGATTCTATTAGACACTGTTTGACACTGTTTCTATAAGGCCTGCAAATTTTCTGTTGAGTAATGTCCCATGCAAGGTAGGTTGGGAAGTTTCCACAGAGGCCGTTTAAAAAGTAGCCATAGAAAAGTGTTTTCTCGATAGTTTGGGGTTGATTATATCATAGATCAGTCGACACATGGGGGCCGACACGACAGTGAACAGTCCCGCAGACCCGGGTGCATATAGTCAGGACAGCCGGCATCATTGAATTATGTGGACGCGCGTGCTTTTAGTCGCCACATCTCCACCCGAGGAATAACTGTCAACTCGGGCCGCGGACCATCGCCAAGTGCATTTGTCATCCGCCATACACTACCTCACTCGCGTTGCACGCGTCATCCCAACAAATCACATTAAACTCATATAATTACATTAACGCCCGCCCTGCATAAATCACACACACATCACATACGCTATTTATTCAATCATCAACCAACGAAAGCTTAACTTCCACAGGGGGTCACTGTGTTTTACTCGATACTTTTACAATAATCTAAATGCGTAACGAAGTTTGTTATATGCCAACGCCCAGGACAATTCACAGCTAGTATTTAATAAGGCATAATACATAAGCACAATGCATAGCAACAAAAGTTTGCAAACTCCAAACTGTTATGCATTAACGCTCATTCACAGCTACGAAAATAGGAAGTATGAATAAAATTATAAATAAGATCTAATAGTGTAAAATTTGAATTTTTGAATTTTTTGAACTTCTAGCGAAAACTGAGTATGTCTTTTTAGGACTGTAACCACTGAAATATATACTAACTGAAATGCGCGTACGAACCGTGACTGTGAAGCATATTGAAAGCCTGCTGCTGGAGTAGTCGGCAAACATCGAGACAGTTCGTGAGTAGACGGAAATTATTTAGTGTGGCGCATGTTTAAATAAATGAAGCATAATATGAAAACAAAGCTATCAGCTATGATACGAGTTATTCGGCTAGCTTCGGTTCGGCACAAACGTGCGCGAACAGGACCAGCCATTATTGTTCAATGAGGCTTCAGTGCAGCGTACGCTGATCGGTAGAGTATGCGAGTTCCAGTTGGTATATATTTCAGTGACTGTAACTTATAAATGGGTGGATGAAAAGTATCTAAATACATAAAAATTGTATTTTTTTATATTTTGAACGCAAAAATAAGTTTGGAGGTAATAACTGAAAGTATTGTTTGTCATTTCTTGTGCACACAAAAAATTCTAACTCTATTCTTTCATTCTATGAGGAAGTTCCTATATGTCTGAGATTCTTCTAAATAATTTATTAACAAGAATGGCGATATTTTTTTTTATGTATATATGCATTGTACTTAAAACTGTTGATTTTTGACACTGACATTTACCTGTCATTTACAAACTACTTTACAAACATTTAAATTTGTTAACCGGTTTGCGCGGTGTAGTTTGGACTGTGCGATATATTACTTCCGATTATTCCATGTATTATAGTGTCTATAAATCTACATTAGATACAATAAAAAATTGAAATGTATCAGATGTAGAATTTTATGTTTTTTAATATTTGTTAAAACAAAAATTTGCAAAAAATATTTAGATTTTTTTAAGAAACTACACATACACACACATTTACATACACACATTATAGTAAAAATGTTAAAATCGGAATGGATTGATATGATAAAAAGTAGCTATGAACGTAGCTTTATTTTTGTTGATAGCAACTCTCGTCGAGTTTCTGGAGACGGTATTTTTAATTGGCACGTTGTGTACACTCCCTGATTGCCAACCAATCAGCCAACCTTTCTAATGAAAAATTATACAATTCCCGACTAACAAAAAATTGTTTTCTTCATTTCGCATCAAGAAACAAGCTGCATACTTTGTAAACTACACTACAGGATAAAATACTTGTTTTGAATGTAACATGAGCTTGCAGAGTAAACATCGTGAACGTGGGAAATGAGCAATTATGCTGGGGAAGGTACTATAGCTCTGATTCGTGATTCTTTTTCAATCAATCGGTCTTTAGTGTCTTCCTCACGTGCCAATTTAGGGAAGAGGAAGACTTACAAAAGCGACAGGGGGAAACAAATACTTCGGAAGACTTATAGGGCTGACGCCTTCATTATTGGTCTTTTATACCAGCAGGACAGGAAATGTTTCAACCAACAGCTCTTATAAAAGTAGCAGACAAATCAGAATCTGATATTACAATTTCATTTGCCGTTAAAACTTAAGGTCCACTCATATCATAATGCATTGATCGTTTCCAAAACACCGAAACGACAATTGAGGAACGTTCATTCAAAAGTTAATATGTCCCTTGTAGTCCGGATCGAATGACATGATCACTTTCAAGAAAAATATAACATGTTTTGTATAAATTTAAGTTTCGAAATCGAGTTCCAATCAAACGTTTCCATGTCCATTGGAACTACTGTTTTTTGTTTTGATCAAACAGAAGTACTCAATTGGTACTAACCGAGAGGTTTTGAAAAACTTACCAGAGTGTTAGCTTGAAAATGAATATAATGAGTAATGTCACTGCGAAGAATCTAACAAATAGAGTTTTTTTTTTAGATTTTTATATTTTTTGTTGTATATGAATAATTATTCAGCAGCAATCATGACTTTTTTAATAAATACATGTTTCAATTAATTTTAATTTAGTTGCTTCAGTACCTAGTAGTAACATATATTTCAATTCTGTGTACCGCCTTCTCGAGGTGGGGAAAAAACGAAAACATAAAGTTTTATAAAATCATTGTATTGGTGAGACGTTTCGGAAGCACTGAAATGCTTCCATCATCAGCCATAGCTTGTTACAATATTATGATTGTCTACAATAAGATTACATGTTGAAATAAATATAACAAACGACAATATTGGGAGTTTTACAAAGAAAACCTGACCTGCCTAACCACTTTTTCAATACAATGATCAAATTATAATGTAAAATTTCATTAAATGTTTTGGTAAGTCCATCACGATTTATATGTTCTATGATATTTATTTCAACATGTAATTTTATTGTAGATGTTAATAATATTGTAACAAGCTATGGCTGATGATAGAAGCATTACAATGATTACGAAACGTTTCACCAATACAATTATTTTTATAAAACTTTTTGTTTTCGTTTTTCCTCCACTTCATGAAGGCGATACACAGATAATTATTGAAATAAATTAATTTTAATTTCAAAATAACCACACAAAAAATCCAAACAAAACCCAATGGGTGAGATTCAGTGGGTTGTATTAGCGTGTTTTAAGCTAAAACAGTCCTTTGTCAAAAATATTTTGGCAACTTTGTAATACCTGTCAGAAATAGTAAGAGACCAAAGGATCAAATAAAAAAAATATTATTAACAGAAGTAAGAAAAAAAGGACAAATGTCAAAACTGATCAAAACGGGGGTTGAGATATTTTAAAATTCATTAACATTCAGGTATGGAATATTTGACACATAAAATATGACATATTTCTAACCTAATTTTGCAATAATGAGTTTCCTTTTACACCTTCCATTTACAATAATACTTCCTCATTTGACTAAAGGATTTCTGCATAACTTTTCCCTGTGGTAAAATTTCTAAATCACAATTGAATCTCATTTATTCATGTGGAAAATATTACAATGTTGCCATATACTCAATACAAGTTTTAATACAGACCTTAATACAACCCACTGAATTCCACTCATTATGTCCAAATTTTTGCAAAAATAAGCTAAATGGAAAGAAATAAAAAAATCTTTTATCAAACATTAATTGATTGAATGATAGGAAAAAAGAATGTAATTAAATAATTAATAGGGGCATTATAAGTTTTTTGTATTTTACTCAAAACTATGTATTTATGTTGGACATGTTAAGTTTTCAATGAAAACTCCTGAATTATTCTTTAGTACTTTGTTAAAGGTCCATTTGAATAAGTATTATTACTGTCTGTATAGTTTTAGTCTTTAGTAGTTTTAATAAATTGTAAATCAGTTTGCAATTTACTTGTCAAGTTGGAACTATAAGATTGAAAACATTTTGTCCCACGATGTTATGATCGAAGAAAGTTGTCCTGCGTGAAAAAATGATTAGTTAGTAATTGTTTTGTGATTGACGTAGCATTATTAAATATCGTGGGTGTTTGGGTCGACGTTGGGAGTTGGAGTCTGAGGCATCGTAACAGCAGCAGCAGTTAATGGCTGGCTCGTAATCTTACGCGATTTCCCCCGTAATTAAGTACGCGCTCTGTAAGTATTTGTTTCGGAAAAGTGAGCGCCTCGATGTAAAAGTCGCGCGCGGCCCGGTATTAAATAGCCTTCACGGTTTAGCCCCGTAATCCCTTCTTCTACTGGCAAAGGCAGAGCGAGAGCTCGCGATTCCTCCAGACGGGAAGGTCCGCCTCGCCTAATTGTACAGCACACGATACTAATTGCCTTACTGCGCTCTGCCATCCACTCAACTGGAAGCGAACTACGACACGACTCCGTGTATTTATGTCCCGAAAGAAAAGAAAGAATAAGTTACACGTAGGATTAGTTCTTTGGTTCCTTCTTTCCCGGTAAATGAGCCAAGAGTTCCAGCTTACTTTTTACTTTGGTAGGTTCGCATAGTTCGTATCGTAATATGTAAAAATGATTGAAAGAAAGAAATCTGAAGAGCGAAATTAATTTCTGACATTCGTACTCTAAATTAATATCACTACTGAACTAGTCACTACCAAACATACATCTTTTTTACCTCCCGCTACCCTTGGTAAGAGAGGTATGGGGATTGTGCTAAAAATCGCATGTTGAGATTTTGGTAAATGACCACTTTATAAGGTCCATAGAATATGATTTTAACATTACCAGGAAATGCCCTTTGAAAAGCTCGCTTACATGGTATGAAAAAAAAATACTGCAAGTTGATACTAATATACCTAATTGTCAAACATGAGGCGCAGCATTGTTGAAGAATATATTGCTTGAACTATTCAATTCGAAACCATAACAGGTGACGGACTTGGTTTTATGAGTTTGACAGTGATATAAACCAACAAGCTTCGGAATGGTTTTTGCATAACGAGCCGAAAAACCATGAAAGTTATGTTGACTATTTTCTTTGACTATCGTAGTGTTGTCCACTCGGAAGTTCTTCTAGAGTGGGTGAATTTTGCACTACGAAAATGCACCGTCCCACACATCTACCATTGTACGCGAATTTTTGACCAAAAATGTAAAGAATGTACAATTCCCAGAATTTATTTGTCACTGCGTATTTCCGTTTTTATTTTACGGCAACTTTAGGTAAGGAATGTATTGTCTTTGGTCAGAAAATCGGTGGTGAGTTTTTAATGAATAAGCACGTTTTAGGATCCCTAGAATACGATTTTACTAGTTTTACGATGATGTTTATTTATGTGTGTCCATGTGTCGGTGAGTCTGTGTGTGTGTGTGTGTGTGTGTGACAAAAATTTCTCCGACGATAACTCCAATACTACAATACTAAAAATTATAATTCTTTCGTATTCCTTTTCTTTCATATGAAGAGCTGATTAAATTTTATTTATAACTAGCTGACCCGCCCCGGCTTCGCACGGGTAAAGCTAGAATAACGATTGCTACACGTGTACCAGTAATTTTTCACATTTACTTCGGAGACATGCGCTGCTTAGGGAGCCGGCAACCTGCCTCGCATCGTACATGTAACAGGCTCCGCCCACTGCCCACCCAATCCCCGCACCGCACCTAACAGCGCCCGTTTCTAAACATGTCTCGGGTACTTTTACTTATGTAGGTACATATGATGTAAACTATCTCTCCGACAAATATCGAAAATCTACTAACGTTAAAACTTAACTATAGATACAAAGATAAAAAATAATTGATATCACCCCCTATTGTACCGCCTTGAGGGATGATGTTTGAAAAACGCTAAAACACTCTTTATTTCTTACCAAAAGCATAAAAAAGAATTTTTGTATCCCTAACTTGAGAAATGACGGATTCTCCATACAAACTTTCATCCCCTATTTCACCCCTTTCAAGTTTTATTTTCGTAACAAAAGGTAGTCTATGTCCTTCTCCAAGTCCAATCTATCTCTATACCAAAATTCATCAAAATTGGTTCAGCGGAAGATATGATGGGTTCTCCATACAAATTTCATCCCCTATTTCACCCGTTCAAGTTTTATTTTCGCGACAAAAAGTAGCCTATGTCCTTCTCCAAGGTCCAATCTATCTCTATACCAAAATTCATCAAAATTGGTTCAGTGGGAGATATGATGGGTTCTCCATACAAACTTTCATCCCATATTTCACCCCTTCAAGTTTTACTTTCGCGACAAAAGGTAGCCTATGTCCTACTCCAAGATCCAATCTATCTCTATACCAAAATTCATCCAAACTGATTCAGCCGTTTAGTCGTGAAAGCGTAACAGACACACAGACAGAGTTACTTTCGCATTTATTATATTACCTAGTATGGATTAATAACACTCGTACAAAACTAACAAATCGACATGTAACCTTTATTGGTTATATACTGACAGACAGCGGCAGGGGTGAGAACACGTTGTACTTTTACTTTTCCACTATGTAGATAGATGTCGCTAAATTGGCTGCGTTCCACTATAATTAGAAAGAGCATAAAATCCTTAAAAGTAATGTACTAATTTTTTTTTACGTAAATCGATATTTTAATATTCATTCTGCTATTCGGGGCGGAGACGAATCCAACAAATCAGAGATCATCAAAATCGGTCCAGCCATTCTTGAGTTATAAATGGTGTAACTAACCCGACTTTGTTTTATATATTAAGATAGGTCAACCGGAAGTTCCACTATTTGAAGTTTTTCTTGAAAACCCGCAGTTAAATATCATTTTTTGACATTATATGTGATTATGAATATGAAAGAAAATCATATTGTCCATACGGTCTGATTATACATTTTCCTCCATATTCAAAAGATATAGAGTTAAAGAATTATAAAGAGATTAACTTTCATAAATCAGCCAGCTTTGCTTGCAAATAGCTGATACATTCAAATAATTTTAATTGACAAATGTCAGTGTCAAGTGGAAGTTACATAGTGAATGTTCGTGTTATCATTTATTGGATTGAATTTGTAGAAAATAGTATATATTCGTATTACAATTGGATATATATCTTTTCCAAGAAACTTTTGGAATGGGATTTGTACAAAATACATAGAAATGACGGAAGGTATTGTGCTAGCCACATCAGATTTCTTATTGATTAATTTTAATATTTATTTAAATTTAATTAACTAATAATTACTTGAAAATTTTCAACAAAAAATTGGGGCGCATAATATGGAGTTAGCCATCGTCCGGGTCTGCCGGTAAATGAGCCAAGAGTTCGAGCTTACTTTTTACTACTTCCTGGGAAATGTTGACACTGCAAGGGCCCCCGCAGGGCGAGATCACAGCAGGCGGCAACAATCTCCGAAACAAAATCGAACTCAGGCTAAATAAACAATGACCACTCTAACATGTCCCCGAGGAAAAGATGCGGACGCTATCCAAACAATGAATAAAGTGCCGCGACCGTTTAGTTAATGTGCACGGCTCCAAACCCCTGGGTTGAAGCCTTCCTATCAACCTAGCTATCGAATTGTGATAATCTTTCGCTGACACTACTACATACTGTTGATTGATCTATTTCGGTTTGACTCTTTAATTACCAATGTGCAGCTCTGTGAAGTGGCGCGTTTACGGCCAGCAGTAAAACCTGTGGTTGATGCGTCTTCAAAGACCTAAATTCCCCTGTACACTACGTGAACGACTCTTAAACTTCTTCAATACGAGGACCACGATTCATAAGGAGAATACAGAGTGGCTCTATCAATGGTGTCAGACTTTAATGATTTAATTTTCCGTTTTTACGTCTGTTAAAAAAGTACACCGTTTTTCATTAAAATGGGATTATAAAGTACATCTTTTTTAATACAAAAGTGTGAAAAAAGTGCACTTTTTTTAACGCAAAAAGTGAAGTAATGAAACGTTACAACACTTTTTTCATACTTTTATTGCAGATGTAAAAAAATTGTATGCAACTCGAGTAAAAAGCGTCTTATTTCACTCGTAGGATTTGACGAACTAGCCTACAACTTTCCTATTCGTGTAATAAGACTTTTGTTGCATAAATAACTAATACAGTGTGACAAAACTTTGTTTTAGATATGTTTTTGTGCATTTTACATCAATATTTGTGTGTGAGTCAATCTGCATTGGCAAATTTGGGCTTTCATAGCTGTCGTAGAAAAAGCATCACGGAAGTCACTTTTTGTGATTTTTTAAGATTGATGGCTGTCGAAATTGAATCAAGCCCGTCCGAATTACAACTATTTCTTTTTTTGTTATTAATCTATCATCGTCGCTCAATAAAATAGCTAGTCATAACTATCAAAATTTGAACAATTTTCATTTTAAAGTGCCAATAGACACTTACAAAATTGCAATTTGCACGAGCGCCTCTAACGGCAAAGCATAGAAATCAAGGTTGCTATGGTTACCCCGTCCAAACAAAGACCTGTCATCAGCCGTAGACTCTACACTCTAGCCATCGTTTTAGTTGAATAATCGAATGAGCTTCAATATTATCAAACAAAAAAGTTGCCCCAGACACATCTTCTGGTTTTAAACTCATTTTTATTAAACACAACGTACAAATCATAACAAAGAATTAGGTTTAACACTGAATAACAGATGCGAACACAGTGACAGATAGGAACAGGGAACGGGACGCAAGACAACGAGGGGAGGTTTGTTTGGATGCATGATGTTCTATCGCTATCTTGCAGTGACGTCAATTTTGTAAGTGTCTATTGTCAAACGTTTGAAAATGTTTAGTAATTTTACCATCGAAAAGCAAATAACTAATAAATATACAATGTTTACTCGTTGAAAAAAAAAATGCTATATGTAATACCTGTGTAGTCCGCGTTGGGTACATAGGCATTACACTTTAGGAATCATTGTTAAAATTGTTTATATTTGCCGTCAAATGAGCATGGACTGGAGATTTGTACACTGTTGTCAATTCATTGGCTCTATTATGAAGAAGTGGCAACATCCGCTGCAAGGGACGAGATGTAGAGAAGGGGAAAAGTTGAGCATCAGTCCACTCTTTTTAACAGCGACTGTAATATTGTCATACTCTGTTTTATACCAAACTAGAAAATTAAATTCCTATGTAACAGACCACAGGTTAAGAACTACTGCATTTTATGTATTCGATGCTTCGGAAAACTCAACCGAGGTGCATGCATGTGATATGTTTATTGTTTGTGCGCATTTGTCCTGTTGGTATCGTTTATTTTAAATAAAAAACGAGTCGGCAACTCAAGCCGTAGAATACCGGCCAACTGTCGTCTTCTTGTTCGCCTTAGTTCGACCGGTGTTTGTGCAATCTTACGTAAATAAACACGATGTCTTCCTGCCTAGGTGATCGCGGCTGTGTTTCATATGTTTTTATGTAAATATCGTTTCGAATATTTTTCTATTCTGTAACATTTATTTTTATACAGCGCATCCGTCTATCTTGTTCCATTTGTTCGCAACTTTTTCTCGTTTTTGTGATTTTGACTGCTTCCTGTTTGAGATTACTTCCAAGCGGAAAACGCTAAATCGCATTTCATTTACATTTACGCCCTTTTATTATAATATTTAATTCTACTTGTTTTTATTCACAATACTTTTTGCACATAGAATATAGTACATACAAATTACATATACGAGCCTGCACTCATAATAATTCGGTCGGTTTACATTTTCAACAAAATTCTTTTAGCTACTTTCAATATAAACTTTAAACTTTAAAAAAACTGTGGGCCAAAATGGCTGAAGTTAATAGTTCGATCGGCATCTTGAGGGTCATCTTCTATACAGTGTCCCACACTCTATGTTCGGTATAGGGTCTTAAGGAGTACCATGTTGCCAAATTTGCCTGCTGTTAGTCTACAAGATAGAAAGAGCAAAATATATGCCCAAAAAGAGATGAAATATTCTGGGTACTTCATTGAATGTATTCATGACTGGTGTACTTTCAGTGTATCTAAACTGGTGGGTGAAAAGAAAAATAAATAAATAATAAACTGGTCAGTCAGAAAATAATTAACATATAAACTCTAGTCAATTTAAAGTAAATAATATAAAACATTTTTGTACTTAATTGGACGTTTTACAATCTTCGTCAACAATATAAATTTCCTGTGTTACATATTTCCATTCTACGAAAAGATTTAGAGCTACATGAAATAATTAACACTATATTTTGTAACACTATGCTTGCCGATTGGAGCAGATAGATATGATGAATTGAAATCCCTAATTTTTTGTGCTCCTCGTACTATACATTATCCCAATGTCATATTGATGAAGAATATTTTTTTGTTTTATGCTATTTATGTCGAAATATTATATGATGAACTCATAAAGATTTAAAATTATTAAGCATTATTTTTTTATTTAATTTATATCTTCTTATTTGATAATTTACTAATATTTAGGCTTGATAGAAATACTGCATATATTTTACATAGTTCATAAGTCTTTATTCTTTTTTTATAATCTTCAATTTGAATTTATAATATTTTAATCTCTAATGCATTTGATCAAGATTAGTATGCCGGGCGGTTTTAAAATATTGCATTGAAATATTACTCATTACAGGTACAAATAGCTTCAGCATGTTTTTTACACCCCGGTTGCAACGCATCTTTTCGCGCCCCTGTAAGTAAAACTATTTAGAACTGCAGATAAATTTCGGGTGATTCCAATAAGCCCTTGGGTAAATAAGAGACCCTCATAAAACTTAAATTGTACAGTGTTAACTAATTTTGGTATAGCAATGAAAATTTATTAATGTTTCAATATTACATTACATTGAAAAATTGGCAACATGGTACAGAAAATGTCCGTAAGAATAACATTGGCTGTCTCTGCTACACTGAAGATAGAGTGTGGGACACTGTATAGTACAGATTCAGCTTCTACCGGGACCCTTTACTTCTGGCACATTGGAAAACAACTTCGTTAAAATCCAGTGCGTACAGTAAAACTTACCTTGCAAGATATATGGGACATTACTTACAGAAAATGTGCAGGGGTTGGGGATACAATGTAACCCAATATTAAATGGCGGAATATTTGAATAACGTATTCTGTTTTTGTAAGTATGAAGTCTATATTTTAAACAAGTGGAAAGAAATTTTTAGTAATATCTCACCATTTGGGTAGGTTTTATAATTTGTTTGTTGAAAATGTTAACCGGCCGATCTAATATGAGTTTGGGCTAGTATTGTTTAAAGATCTGAGTTTCATATTTGAAGTTAAAATTCTGTAACTACAATAATTTAAGAAATTTGGCGCGAGCCTGTATCGTATATTATCCTTATTTCTTCACAACATACGTCCTCTTTCTCAAACGTGACGCGGTTGTAATAAATCGTTTTTACAATTCCACCTCATTTAATTCATGTGTTGAGAGTGAAAATATGTCACACTTATGTCTCACGGCTCTTAACTGCTTGTTTATAACAACACCGGAACATTCTTTGTGTCCCTAACATTTTCAGACTTTGATCTGATGTCTGCGCTCACCTCACGACAAGTTAGATTCCTCTGTGTTCTCGGAGATTCACTGTAGGCGTCTTGACAGTCGATGAACACATGTGCATTAGTGCATTCATGTGCGTTTGCACTTCGTGCAGGGCCGGAGCAAAGACAGAGACTGTGCTCCATTTTTACCTCCCGCTACCCAAGATAAGGGACGTATAGGGATCGTGCTAAAATCGCATATAGGGAGTTTTGTGAATAAGCACATTTTGTTGTCCCCATAAACCGATTTTAACATTTTTACAATGATGTGTGTGTATGTGTGTGTGTGTGTGTGTGTGTGTGTGTGGCATATTTAAGCAAATGTCACTGTCAGGAAGCAATTACATTAAAATAGTTATAGTCGATGGTGAGCGCTATAGGCCGTCTGTCTCCATTGACTGGACTATATGCAAAGGATCATAATATAGTTTCCAGGATTAGTAAATATGTAGGTAGGTACTTGTATTTAAAATAATAAAAATTAAATAGCGGGAGGTATTGTGTTGGCCACATCAGATTTTTTTCCATAATATATAAAATAATCGAGTTAATAAAAAATCATAGAAATTTTCGTATATTATACGCGATGATTGAAAATTCTCGTTTCGAAGAAAAAAGATCCTACTCTACACGGAGCGTAAATAGAATTCAAAATATGATTGACAATGGGGAAGTTTAGCGATTTTTTTTTTATTTTTTTATTCCATGGGAAATGACTTGAAAAATGATGTAACATGTTTCATTTTTTTCAAAAAAGCCCAGATTTTCCGGAAAAGCCAACGCACTGACGCACGCGGTTACGGTTACCAGTCAAGCGCTTTTACGCTTTGTTACGACCTACGTTCAAGTGGTTCGATTTCACCGTTCTCTCTGACTTTACGCATAACTGACTTAGAGTTTACCTAAAAAATATTAATGATAAATAAATGAAGCAATAATTTTAATTTTTAATTTCAATTTCAGCAGTCATTTGTGTTATATTTGTGAGAAAATATTATGTTATGTAGAATTTTTACCATGCTAAACTTCCCCATTGACACCTTTGTGTACATAGAACAAAATAACCAAACGCATGTATAAGTATATACCGTGAATAATAACCGCTGTATACTAACTTTATGAATGATATAGTCTGCCGAATTTAATAGTAAAGAAAAAAACGATTATATCGAAAGTGCCGCTGCTTTGAAAATATTTTAGCATATTTTAATTTGAACGTTTGTTACCTGCGTCGTCGAAACGAAACGGCTTTCAATTTCGCTTGTCAACCATCGTGGTGCGGTTATGTGGTGTTTGCGGCATTTTTCTTTTTAATTACGCTTGGGTGTATTTATAAATCACCAAAATGCGAAGCCGACCCTGCGTAATCTCTCATCATACACATGTTATTATAAACGTCCATGGCAATACTCTCATTCCGCGCTGAGCGTAGCTGACGGGCCCTGTCATCCAAGCATTCGCGTTGAGCTTCGGCAATGATTTAAATAATTCACACCTACCAAATATGAGATCGCACCGAAACGCATCTCGTCTCGGTGTGAGGCCATAATTGCCGCCTACCAGGGCTATTTTGAAGCGCGGGAATTTATGTGCCGTGCCGTACCATCGTTTTGGTTTCATCAGGTTGTTATTAAAACTGGCGATTATTCAACCTGGACAGTTATTATATTTGAATTTTAGGTTGCTCGGCCCAGAACAGATGTACGGCAATAAAAAATCATAATAAGATGTAAAGTAGGGGCTATTAGCTTAATTTAAGTGGACTTTAAATTTACAAAACTACTCACGGAAGAGATATTTTTAAATACGTAAGCTTGTAAACAAAACGGATAGAAACTGTGTCATAGACATACCTGCATCATCGAACATGCGGCGTTTATTTTTGAGTTTTCACTACAAATTATTACATGTATCATAAACTTATTCATTTTAAAAGTAGGCCAACATATGCTACCTGCAATTTAAATCTTTATCGCAATAAAAATAATTTACTATATGAAAATGTAGAACAAGATTCTAATTCAATTTGGATACTTATTTCCATTATTATTACTTTTTTGTCACTACGGCCTAAAGATTTATTATAACTTAGTTTTAAAGAGCAATGTAGTTCTGTTTCTCGTTAGGGAAATTAGCAGCAATGCTTGGGAGAACTTACAAAAAACCCAACAAATGGTTGTCTCTCTGATAGTCGGAATGAACACGTGAAACAAATTTCGATGCGACATGCTTCATCTTCAAATTTGCAATCAAAATTCGTTGGCACAAACTCCAGGATATTACAGAGAGTTCCTTCAATTCATCGATTGTTCTACGACGATCAGACATGATCGTATAACGGATTTTTCAATGCTTTCGTTCGTTTTGGAAGTAGAGAGACGTCCCGATCCAAGTTCATCTTTAAGTGATATTCGACCACTCGTAAATCTTTGCTTGTCTCAAAGCTTCCTCCCTATAAGCCTTCCGAAACATTGCGACCTTTTCTGCTGCTAATTTCCCAAAAAGTAGACATAATGTCCTTTATTTCAAAAATATCTGACTTGTTCAGGCCCGTAAAATCGCAGTTTAGTTCCTTTTTAGAGAGCTCATCTAATTTTGTTTTGCTTAGAACTCCATCATGCCTTGTGAGGATCCAACAAAACTTAGATCTGAGTTCCCGGATTTCAAAATAACCAGCTCCTCGGATATCCGATGTTCGGATATTGAAGAGAATATCCGTAAATTTAATTCGGATTTGGATCCGGATCCTGATTTGGGTCTTGGATCCGGATCCGGATTCGACGTTTTGTTTACGGATCCGGATCCGAATTTTAATTCTGGATCCGATTTTTCTTTTAAATGTAAAGACAAACATCTGGAATTGAGTTTAAAACTATTAACTGCATTAAACAAAAATGTATAGTGGATTATTATTTGGTTTTGAGACTCCACCCAGGAAACACACACATATTTGATATATAACTATCAAGGAGAAATCACAGCACAATGGAATTGTAATGTGATTTATCCTTGGTAGTTATATATCATATATGTGTGTGTTTCCTGGGCATGATAATATATATTAAAATATTATCATCTGGTTCAATACTGAGAATATTCGAATTTGAGAACCGATGCGGATACTGAAATTTCATATCTAAAATCCGATACTCATACTCATAGTCGGATCTGGATTCAAAATCCAATACTCAGATCCGGATCTGAAATCCGATACTGAGATTTGGATCCGAGATTCGGATAGTTCAACATCCAAGTTTCTGGATATCCGGATATTTTTGGATCTGAAACCGAAACTATCCAGATCCGGATTCCATCACTAATATCCACCCCAAAGTGACATGGTTGATTTTGGCCAGCTATTGAAGGGTGTTCATACAATTACAGACTAGCTTTAACTCACAGCTTGGCTGTCTGAGATTGTTACAACCTAGAAAATTAAATCTCTGACATATATAGTTCTTAATACGAGATAATCTCGTTTAGAAATAAATTTGAAACATTTTGCTGTTCTCCGGTTGACCTTTTACAAATACCACACACCATCTCCAAATGTAATTTCCATTTATGTCTCCATCCCAGTAGCAAAACATACATTATCTCATCACATATCAAATATTCCTTGACATTCTGATTGGTGCTTGAACAAACGATGCTTTGATGCACACATGTGCAGCATCGTTATACAGCCGTCGAGAGGCAAGGAAGGACGTAAAGGTCGAGAAGTCATCACCAGCAGGTGGGATAGTTCCCACACTGACATCATCTTCAGAAACGTGGTGCTCTGACATCGAAAAACATAACAGGGAACAGATACACAAGAAGCTAATTTCAAGGAAGTGAAAGAGATACTTGAAGGGGGTAAAAAAGAGCCCTAAGAGATTTCATTTACAGATGTATTAGTTTTTGTTATTAAGTAAATAGGTGGGTGTTAGATTCAAACATACAGTGGCGGACAAGAGTATGGAAATTTTTTTCACGATGTAATTTTAGTTAATATTTCTGTGGCAAAGTATATCATATGCAACCGATTTATTAAATTATATTTAACATTTAATAAATATATAATAATTCAGGACGTCCGGTTTTTCTTATATTGTAGAGGTTTCTTAACGGCAACTTTTCCTAGTAATCCTACATCACATAGAATCACAGTGCGATCACTCAAATCTACATCAAATTGTTCCCAAATTTTTGAATAAAGTAGAATCACTTAGGGATATACTCCAATGGTTTTATCAATTCTAGCACTGGTTTTCTTGGACGACCGACTTTTATATTAGTTTTAACATATCCGTATGAAATTTTTTTTCAAAATCTTTGATACGCCACTTTTACTGATTTTTGAAGTTTTTGAAATATTGCACACCATCTTTATGTAGCTGTACTACCTTTTCTCGTAAGTCGTCCGAAAAATATTTATTTTTACCCATCTTAACATCAACTAACTAAATAAACGACAAAATACAACTGAAAGTAAGACGATTAAAATCATATTATTAACATGTTTCCATACTTTTGTCACTTAAATCGTATAGCCAATATCAAAGATTTCTTGTAAATTTATTCTTCTATATACTGACTTTAGAAAATAAGGCTCAAATTTGCGAGAACTACAAACATATTTCAAAAACATGAAATATTTAAAAGTTTCCGTCCGCCACTGTATATCCAGGATGAGAGGCTCAATTTTTTATTTTCCTAGGGCCCAGAGTATCTTAAACGCGGCACTGTATGATTTTATTCAAAATTAGTAAAAAGACTACAACTAATGCAGTTACAGCTCTCTGCAACAGGCGTCCAAAATTATAGCTTCCCAGTGTGTAAATCATCTATACAGGTTTATAATAAAGAAGTGTACTTCAATATCCACCTTGAGCGCTATTTAAACGGATATAAACTATCGATTGACATTCTTCACTGTCCCAAAACACTCGGTGCAAGGTATTCGAGAATTTATTTACGCAGGGCATGCACATGTCGCAAGGAATAAAATATCGTCACCCGGCGTATTGTTACCATACATTACAAGGAAATATCCGTGTATTGGCAGCACAGTACCGGGAAGGGGTTACAGGGGTAAGGGGGATAGACCGCAACAGTGCTATGCCGCGGAATCCAATTCCGAATCCTGCATAAACTATTGCGCTTGTAATTAGTGAAGATGGTATGGGATGGTTTACACAAGCGGAAGCTAAGAGGTGCGCTGATTTACACCGCGGAAGAGAAAAATTATAACCAATAGGGAAAGGCAGTCACATACACTGGTAAGCCACTATGTAAATTGTTCCTGACATTCTAACAGTATAAGTTTTTTATTCAGATAACCGGGTTATTTTGTGACAAGGCAAGTACAGAGCAATACAGCGCTAAACACTCTTCTGAATTATGGTTTCAATATTTCAACTCTGTTATCTTTGTAGGTAAAAATCATATTTAAAATAATTATCCTCTTTTCTACTAACTGTGTTACTGTGTTTAGTGTAGATGTTAGCAGTCTGGACATTTTTAGCGTTAACAATTAAGAAGAAGGGTTGATAGTTGATTATGGATGCCACATGCACCCTGCACCCCCTAAATAATAATAACTTTTATGGAATGAACATGTAAAATGGAGGTTATTGTTGTTACATTAATATAAAAAAATCTGTTGTGGCCAGCACAAGACCTTCCGTCAATTCGATGTATTTTGTACAAATCCTATACCAAAACGTCCTTGGAACAAATTCTATACATATAATATCATGTAAAATCAAACACGAACACATACTATTTTTTACAAATACTATACCAAAAGTTGATTCGCAAAGGTTCTATAAATCCAATAAAATTATAACATAAATATACACTAAGTAAAATGCACTAGACACTTCCTTCATTTCTTCTTCAGCTATCCCCTATTTATTAAGGGTCGCTGTTACCTCTTCTCTTCCACTCATTCCTGTCCAACGCATCACACAGTCCTTCCTTTCTCAAGTCTTTTGCGATACAGTCCTTCCATCTTCTCTTTGGCCTTTCTCTGCGTGTCACTTGCGAGGAACACTATGACATATCAATTTTAGATCCTATACGTTCCATATTTGGTTTTGCACTTCCAACTGACATCTGTCAATTAGAATTTTTTGAATATATCATCTGTTTCCATGATAAATAGCAAAGCTGACTAATTTTTCAAAATTAATTTCTTTATAACGCATTAAATCTACATCTATTGATTATGAAGGAAAATGTATAATAAAACCGTACAGAGAAGAGTATTTTCTTTAATATGTATAATAACAAAATGTCAAAAATAATATTTAACTGCGTTTTTTTAGGAAAAACTGTTAAAAACTTCAAATAAGTGTACTTCCGGTGGAGTAATTATAACCAAAATCTAATCAACTCTTCATATGGTTGTACAGAAGAGGAATACGAAAGAATTATCATTTTTAGAATTGTAGTATTGGAGTTATCGTCGGAGAAAAATTTGTCACACACGAACACACACACACACGGACACACACACACACACGGACACACATACACACACACATACATACATACATACATACATACATACATACAGACATCATCTTAAAAATGGTATATTCGTATTGTAGAGACCCTAAAATGTGCTTATTCATTAAAAACTCACCACCGAATTTTTTGACCAAAGACAATACCTTCCTTACCTAAAGGTGACGGAAGGTAAAAATAACCCATGTAAAGACTCATTCTCTGCTACGAAAATAAAATTATAAATAAGACTTTATGATTGGTTTTCACACCTTTTAAAATAAAACGTAAGTTATCATCAACTGTCATTTAATATTTTCATAATTAACATGCAATAACTTCATACCTTTCAAAGCACATACGCAAATCCTTTTGCCGGAACGTAAATTGTCAGCTCAAATGATAGTTTTTATGTATGTACTTATTTTTGAGTAAAACATTTAACATTTGCAAATCCTTGTGTTTGTCTTATGTATAGTTTTATTTTCGAGAGTTGTGTACACTTTCACAATAATCTATTGTTTATATCGTTAATTTTATATTTATGTATAATTTTATTTTTATTTTCGTAGCTGTGATGCTGTGGATGAGGCTTAAGCTGTTCGTCTTTTATAAAATTATAAGCCCGTTGGCGATCTAGGGCAACGAAAGTTTGACAATCATGTCCGTGTTATACTCGCAATTTTATAAAATGCGTAGTTTTCGAGTTTCGCAATTACTATTTCCTTTAGGAATTAATTTGAAAATAATACGTTGTTCCTGGTTGACTTATCGACTCTACATTAATGTATTCAACGATGAATATAAAAATAGTATTGGCGAAGAAGTGGAATAATTACAATTTAAATAAGAAACGAAGATGAAAAACAACTGGACTGATTCCCAGAGCAGACAGAAACAAATGACAAATAAAAGAGCGCATTCATTAAGGAGGACAGTGAGTAACATGAGGAAGCCACTCTAAAGGACCATTAATAATTTAACTCTCTGTTTTAAAAACATTGATATTTGACTCTACCATATGTCATCCTTCCGAGGTGGTACCCATAGTCGCATCTAGCACCAAAAAACTAACACTAGAACTTTTTTATTATACATGACGTTTGAATATAAATAAATATACAAGTTTTTACAACACTACCTACTAAATATACTAGAGAATTCTGCTTGAATCTAAGTAAAATAAGCAGGAAGATTGTTTATTTAGAGCAATGACAGATGAATTGATAGGTACTTAAACTATTGCCAATCCTATGAAATATGTTTCAAATAAAGAGCGGTTTATTTATTTGAAGATGTTTGCATATTTGTGTATACTGGTTGCAAAGAAATAAATTATTTTATAGCTGTATTAGTTAGGAAAGAAAAAGAATATGGGAAGCCAAAATCTTCCAACTGAAAAATAATGAAACAATAAATAATGCGCTCAGGTTTACTTTGTCAAAACAGTAAATCTTATTTATATAGATAATTATTACAATTTACATTAATCGTTTTATTGCAATTTTGTGCTGTATACATTCTTATTCCTATTATTTGTACTTCAATTTCTTCGTTCGGCTCTACTTGTACTTGAGGTGGCGGTGGTGGTAGATTACTACTTGTACATCCAACATAATTTGAAGTGGAAGCCTCTGAATGTGATGTGAACATTTGGGAGTATTCAATTTTAAAAGAATCTTCTATATAGGCCTCAGCCATACTTGAAGACTTCTAATCTCCATGACGTTTAATTGTCATGAGGTCTCCACCACTACCACTATTAGCCAAATGTGATGCTGACGAACGTATGTATTGGTTTTCCTCCTCCATTTATACAACTTAGTACAATATATTAATTTCACAAGCAGGCCTCGAATCAGTAAAATACACAATACACTAATCACTAGTTGTCAAAATATGAAATTTCAATTGTTACCAATATAAACATAATTGACAATAAAACACCAAGTCATACTTTTGACGACGCATTTTTACCTCTCGCTAAGAGAGGTATTGGAATCATGCTAAAAATCACATATCCAGATTTTAATGAATAAGCACGTTTCAAGGTCACTAGAATCCGATTTTAACATTTTTACAATGATGTCTGTGTGTGTGTGTGGATGTTGGACGGACGATTCCTCAAAAACTATAAGAAATAAGACCTGTTTAACTATGAATTCCTCAATCTGACATTCCTGGAAAGAGCTGAAAAGGTTTTGGTACCAATTGAACAACCGGAAGTAGTAGTTTTTAAAAGAAATTCTTCCAATTATTAATTTTTGAAAATTTTTGATTTTATTACTAATTTTGAAGAACAAAATTCTACACCTGATATATTTAAATTTTTTATTATATCTTCTACAAATTTAGAGATAAAGACGCTATAATATATAGAATATCGGGATATAACAAGTCGAGTAGGCGAAACTACACTAAGGAAACCAGTTGACAAATTCAAATGTTTATAACATAATTTGTAAATGACAGATTTTAGTGTCAAAAATCAACAGTTTTAGTGACATTTTGATAGCTTTTTCTGGGAAGTTCATTTAATCTTTCTTATTGTTTTATTAATTAAATATTTGAAATTATAGGTAATATGCATATATCCATCAGAAATACCGCCAATCTGGTTAATGAATTGGAAGAATCTGTGACATTTAGAAACTTCCTCACACTATGAAAAATAGATATAATTAAAATTATATGTGTGCAGAAGACATGTTATATACAATAAAAAACAATATTTGGATAAAGTTTTGTATGTTATTTTATTAAAAAACGACGGTTCGATAGCGAAGTGCAATACAATACTTATATAGCCTAATATGGAAACGGCGAGAGGTCTTGTGCTGGCCACAACAGATTTTTATGTATTGTATTTTAATTGTAAAATTACCTGAATAGAAAAAATAGTATAAAAAACATAAGGCCTGTTAACGCACTCGTCCTTTGTAAAACTTGCCTGGTGGCTCATTTTCCAAACTTACGTACGTTAACAGATTGCCTTATGATACTTGATTGATAAATACTTTTTGTTTGGTTATGTTACAGACATTGCCATTACAGCGAACATGAGTAACTGATTTCTTTATTAATAAGTACATATGGTATATTTTAAATTTATCAAACAATATTTACCTAGGTCCATAAGTTGTAAATAAATATTTTAGTTTTTCATTTATGAATTGAAATATCGTTAGGATATTGTTTTAGTATTGAAAGACACTGTGTTAAAGAGAAAAATCCTCTTTCTGTTCCATTTGCGAAATTGCGGTAAATTGAATAGTATATCTTCATTTAGGGCGGTTAAAGTAAAAGGTTCGCTCCTGAAAAAAACCTATAAAAATAATTTATTTACCTTGGTTATTGAATTAGCTTCCCCGAGCAGTAACAAGCAATTAAAAGCAAAATAAAGTTTCACAACGTGCGATTCCTCGAGGCACACATGCAGCATTATTAAACCAATTAATTCTAAGACCATAATCCGCTGTAATTCCAATCATTTCATAAAAAAGAAACAGCGCGTATGCGCCCTCTTTTTCGATATTGCGGATTTGCTTTGCAAATGCTAATTGTTGGGGAACGTTAAATATGGCTGCATGCGGCAGAGGTACTTAATTCGCTTTTTAAATCTCCGCTAGATTTTATTAACTCTACAGCATACGTGGAATAATTGAGAAAAGATTATATATTTTCCAAACAGTAGATGTTGCAAATATCTTTAGGAAACATCAGTTTTCATTTTTCATGCCCATCAAAGAAAGATAAGAGTAAAACCCGTCCAGAATTTTAAGGGTATTACTATTATTAGCAGTAGTAGGTTGAAATGTTGCTTTTCGATGTTCTTTTTACCTCTCGTTCAGAGAGATATTGGATTCATGGTAAAAATCGCATATATAGATTTTAATGAATAAGCACGTTTTAAGACCCCTCCGATTTTAACAATTGTGTGTGAGTGTGTGTGTATGTGTGGATGTTGGATTTCTCAAATTTTATAACCTTTTAACTATATAAGTATAAAATTCTCTATACGATGCAAACAAAATTTTTGTTATATAGATTTACAGATAAAGAAATATAAATATATAAAATATTCTGTTGTAATGAATCTCATAGCCCAAACAACTCCATAGAAATCAGTTAAAAAATTTAAATGTTTGTAATTGACAGATAAATGTCAGTGTCAAAATGCAAAGATATTTCTTATTTTATTATTAATTAAGTCGGCAGTACGGCAGTGTGGTTAGAGTGTCAGTTTTATGATCGGTAAGTCCGAGAAGACTACACTAGAGATGGGTCAATTCCCGAAATTTAAAGTTACCTCCCGCTACCCTTGGTAAGGGAGGTATAGGGGTCGTGTTAAAAATCACATATCGAGATTTTAGTAAATGACCACGTTTTAAGGTCCCTAGAATCCAATTTTAACATTTTCACGATGATGTATGTATGTGTGTATGTGTGTGTGTGTGTGTGTATGTGTGTGTGTATGTATGTGTGTGTGTATGTATGTGTGTATGTGTGTGTGTATGTATGTGTGTGTATGTATGTGTGTATGTGTGTGTGTGTGTGTCTGTGTACGGATTTTGTCTTCGCTCTAACTCAAATACTATCATTCAGAAAATTCTGAAACCCTGTATTTATATCCTATTCTAATATGAAAAAAAGCCATTAGCCATAATGGTTTTTCTTCAAAAATACCATTAAATGCCATTTTTTCGCATTTTGTCGTAATGAAAATTAAAGATTATTGAATTTTCTACAGGAATACATTAATGATTTTTGAATGCAACTGACAGTAAATGTCACTGTCAAAAAACTAGTCACTTCAAATTAATAATAGTGACATTTTAAAAAGAAAATAGTAAATAAAGGGGGGGGGGGTGAGGAATTTATTAATATCGAAAAAGTGTACATTGGTAATACAAGAACAAATAATTTAAAATGTAAACAAATATGTAATTAGACATCAGAATCAGAAGAATCAGTACTGTGCGTATAGGTATAGTCCATGTCAGAATGGGATAGGCCTTCGCCTATTTTTTCTCAAAAAAATCCGGGAAAATACGTAACAAAATTTCTTCCCGCAAATCGTTACTGAAGGAATTCCCGACGAGAATTTTTTGGCGGCACATCACTAGGCTACACACGGCAGTATATGTTGGATGGGTAAACGCTCAGCAACAAAAATTTATCACACTGCGACTCGATGCGCCCGGCACCTTTACACCAAAAGATACAAAAGGGTTACAGACTATATATTATCATTAATTAAATATTTAAAATTATAAATAAATAATATGTATAATACATGCCAGTTAGAAATACCGCCAATTTCGTCAATGAATTGGAAAAAACTCGAACATTTAGAGCAGTAGAAGAAAAAGAATAGATGTAATTAGAATTTTTTAAGAGTACCAGATATATGAAATACAATACTTATGTAGCCTAATAAGGATATGCGAGAGGTTTTGTGCTGGACACAAGAGATTTTTTTGAGTATTAAAGAGCATGATTATTAAATTATTAATTAAATTTACATTTCAATATGTTACAAATTCATTAAATTGAATAATTCAATAAGGATTTTTTTGGTTTATATTTGAATAAATTAGGTACGCCGTTAATTATCGCTAATAATTTGCAATGAAATGTAATTAATATTATTGCTATTTAATTTCATATTTATGTGTTTTAATTAAAAGATATTTGTATGTTTGGTACATTTAAATGTTAATTTCAAGCAACAGTAGCAATTCATAAAGTAAAAAAATTGAACCGGGTCCAGAATCAAATAATACAACCAGTTGTTGAAGGGGGAATTTATTAGAAATAAAAGCACAACCAATATGGCTCGTAATAAGACATGTAAACATCCTCTATTTGTACAATTTCACAAGAGATTAAGTATGAAAAACGCAAGAAGTCCTCGTTGTCGAGATTTACTCGGCTATTTCCATAAACAAGGCGGTTTTTTCAGCAGCTTCAGTATTGCATTTATATTTATCATTATTCTTATCGTCCCCGTCCGGGAATGCCATGCCAATTTGGCAGCCCAAACCATGCATAACATAATTCTGTTTTCTTGTATTTAATATGTTCTAAATATTTGTGCGACATAATGCATTAACACACATGCTTCACTGATCCGCTAAGAGGGCTTTATATTCAAATTTGAACGGAAAACATTGTAGTTTTGTACAACTCAACTCATAAAATAAAATAAAAGTACAAAAAAATGAAAAAAAAAATTTACGTTCCAAATTTTCATCATTCAATAAGGTTTAATCTAAGTTGCCACTGGTTATAATAAATACATAATTGTTGATTTATAATATGAGGTTCAGGTTCGCTGCACAGATAACCGAAAGGTGAAATTGTGAAAATTTTTGACTATCAAAATATTGGCCAAAGGACTGTTTGCCGAACGATACGGCAATGTGTAGTGGTTGTAGTATGTATTAATTTACCAAAAAGTTGGCGACCAGAACTTTTACCCCAACATCGAATCAGCAGACTTATTCAATGTGCACAAGACAAAGTTGGAAAGTCAAATTAACTCGACAATTTAGAATTTTAAATACGATTGTTAACTGTACTTTGGCCAATTATTTAGAATTTCGAAAAAGATATAATATAACCAAATAGTAAGCGGTCCAGCTTGAGCAATACTAGACATCCTGCAGAGCATTAAGTATCCAACATTTTATAGAAAACAAAGACAGAGAATATAATCTCATATATGTTTCTCAACGCGACTTATTGAAGAGTTTTGGGTATTTCTCAGCAGAAAAGTATACCATAATGGCTGGGAATACCAAAATGAACAACAGTTACAAACAAGAATATTTTTGACGGCCCGGGAAGCAGATTTAATTAGTCCAAAGCAAATGAGACAAGGTATTAAAAAATTGCGTCACATATAAGACAATGGTCCCATATCAGTGTTGTAAAATTAGATTTCTTATCTCCTTAGTTTGTAGGAACATCCCGTTATGAAAATGTTTCATTAAAAAAATTCTTTCTATTTGATGATGAGTTCTAACTTTTTCTCAAAACTTTTGTACATACGTTAAATACACTCTTACGTTCACAGACATCGACTACTTCGCAGTTATATATATATATATATATATATATATATATATATATATATATATATTTAGAAAGTAGCTCATTAAAATAAATTTTGAAAGAACATTTATTACGCTTTAGCGTGAGCCTAAATTTATCAAAAGTGCTTGTTTTTTATCAAGTGCCGAAACTGATATCAAAAAGAGCACATATTTACATGGCTACTATTACGAGCATACCACAGTTTTGACAGATTACATTTATTTTCTGTACTAATTTACACACAATTCGTTTTTCAGTTTATATCAGTTTCTAAGTGTAAATGTATATTTGTTTCCAGCATTTAATTTTAGAACTTTTCGTTTGAGAACGCGAAAGGAATTGTAATTAATTTAGGCTCATGTTTACACGTATTAAATGATCTTTCAAACATCATAAGCTTTATTACAATCTGAGGTCTAGTTTCTATAAATAATTTCAAAACTGCAAAGTGGTCGATTTCTATTCACATAAGTGTATATTTTTGCATTTGATTCATTTTTATTTGTGCAACATGATAAAGTTTGTACCTCCAATTAAACGAGAAGCGACGTCCCGGTAATTTTTCGCATGTAAAATATAAAGCTGTTGACGGTGTCCATGTTTGTTATTCCTACTGGTGCAATGTGTTTATCTTATGGCTTAAGTTTGATCATCCTCAAGAGATGCTGAACACGGCACCGCTGCTCGCCCCAGCCACCTTAGAGTAAGATATATATCTTCTTAGTCCCGGTGTGCATAACCTGACGTCGCGGACTTATTAACAGAGTGTTACGAGGAACGTAAATTAAGCTCCTGCTAACTAACTCATTCGTTCACATAAGCAACAACGTTGCTCTCTGCTATTTAAATACGGGATATTTGTTTTACAACTTCTATTTTATTAGTTTTTAATCTTGTTTGTTTTAAGAATTAACATCGAACTTTACTTGCAATGTTTTAAACTTGGTTTTAAAAATATAATGTAGTCATCACATGACCTTTATTCAACTTATAAATTAACAGAGAGGAGATTAAACACTTTAATACTATGACAGATAAAATCGCAAATGACAAAAATGTGAGCCCATTAGGCTCATAATAATTAGGCCGGTTTACTTTTTCAACAAACAAATTATACAACCTACGCGAATAGTGAG
Source organism: Ophonus ardosiacus (assembly GCA_943142095.1). NCBI lineage: Eukaryota > Metazoa > Arthropoda > Insecta > Coleoptera > Carabidae > Ophonus > Ophonus ardosiacus. The sequence continues at coordinate 17,305,624 of OW964824.1, forward strand.
AAATTTTTACAATTTTTTTTTTGACTTCTTTAAAATATAGATTTTAAAACTGAATTTGTTTTTCAAATATTCCGCCCTTTAATATTAGATTCCATCGTCTTTATTATTAATAACAGCTTTAATTTTATAATGCATTTTATTCACAAGCCCTGCACATTCTTCTGTTGAGTATTGTCCATGTGTCTTACAAGGTAGGTAGTTTGTACTGTCGCCATTTCCATTTTAAGTTGTATTTATAAGTATTGTATCGAACTTCGCTGTCGAAACAGTCAGATTTATAACTTTATGTTCTTCAATATTTGTAAGAACAAAATCTGCAAAAATTACTACTTCCGGTTGTCCAATTGTTACCTTTATTTTTGACGTAAAAGTTTATAACAATCCAGCGCTTGCATTGAAACCTACCTTGAAAGATATAATAGCCTATAGTGATTCTGTCGAGACGAGATATTTCCCGATTCTCGTCTCGTCTCGTACTCGAGATTTCTCGTCTCGACGAGACGACACAGAAATGTAAAAAATATTTTACGAGACGAGATATATTTGCCGAGATCTCGATTCTCGTAAATTGTTTCGAGATTTCTCGGTTGTTATTTTGTCATGAGTTATATTTACAAACGTGTGAAATTTATCATATTTTTAGTGATATCTGTCTCTATTTAGCTATAGCATTTTTAAACAAAAAGGTAACAAAGTATTTGACATTTTATCTGACAGCATTTGTTAAGCGTGCATTACACGATGCAGTTTTTCTTTTCTTGAAAGTTCTGAAAAGTTTTCTCTCTTGCACAATGACATGACCGCAAGAGAGACAAATGAATAGACTTATAACGAAAAACTTGTAAAGAAAAACTGGATCATGCGCTGCTTTTTCTTAAAAGTCCCTACAAATTTTAACTGTCAAATGTCATTTGTATTTATATTTTTGAAGTATACAAGTAATGTATAAGTGATCGATATTAAACTGAAAAATGGCAAAATGGGATAGAGACGTAATTGAAATCTTAATGTAAGTATAACTTAAATTTTGACACTTGGATATTTTAATTCCCGCAAAACTTGATCGTGTGAATATGCTTGTAAGGTCACCAATAAAAACACTTTTCAAGTCACTTGAAAATAAAAACTTTATTGTATAATCCAGGCTTTAGGTAAGATTTTTAGCGTTATTTTCTTTTTAGTGTTTTATATAACAAATTAGAAAATGCTAGATAAATATTAAATTAATAAAATTATAACATAATAAAATTTGCACAAGTTTTAGGTTATATCAAATTTTGACAGATAAAACGACAAATATTTATCTTTTTGTTCAAAATACTATTAATACAAAATTCTATAAATTTAATAATTAGTTTAGGACCAAAATATACATATTAAATATTATTATTGTTAAATTTCCATCGAGAAATCTCGGCGAGAATCTCGGCCGAGACGAGACTCTACTAAACGAGACGAGAAAAATTTCGAGACGAGACATAATTTTATGAATTTGAAACGAGACGAGACGAGATATTGAATTTCTCGTCTCGTCTCGTCTCGACCGAATCACTAAGCCTAATAGAATTAAAGCTGTAAAATAAATATAAATAAATATATCATCACGATATGTTACCCATTGCTGGGTGTGTCAATCTGCTTTGTTCACAGATATCGGTAGTGATGAAATATATGTACCGAGCGGACGTGTACCAGGCGTCCCTCACGGGCACTCATTTCTGGCGTGAAGAGTTTACCACAGGGGTTAATTTTCTACCATTTATAATTCGAAATAATATTTGGAGCCGGTCGAGATCGCACCCGGATCCCCAGATTCTCGACCAGACACTCAAGCACACGGCCATTGAAGGCAATGTGTAATCCATTATTAAAAGGCGGAATTATTGAATAATATATTCAGTTTTTGTAAGTTTAAGATCTATATTTTAAATGAATTGAAAGAAATTTATAGAAACCTAGTTTTTTTCATGAAAGTATATTATCCATTTCTGGCTGCACAAATCAGCATGTATTCGTCCGAAGGTAAATTATTTTCTGTCCTTATGAAATCTTGCATCAGGTATTCCACTCCGTATTCAAATCATTCCTCCCTTGTGTGTTAAAAATCTTTTGAATCCCGAGCCATCAATTTCTTGTCCGGCGGGGCAAGATGGGAGGTGGGGGGTTGTCCGTAGTGGTCACGGATATGAGATGATGCGAAGGAAAGGTAATAAAAGTAGCCAATATCCGGACACACCGTACCTTGGCCAGCCACAGCGGTGGACAGCAGATGTTGTTCGGATATTGCGGAGTTTTATATGCCGGAGAAGGTGATGGCCGATGCACCCTCACTCCACAATAGTTTCGACTCTGTTCATTTCGTACCAAGGGGAGGTATGTTAACAATTGTATTACGGGCAAGAATTACGGCAAAATTGGGTGGATCACCTTTTCGAAAGTCTCAGATGTACCTGAAAGTATTACTTCGTTTGGAGAGACATTCTGGCATTCCGGGTGTTAAAAGGAGTCAGAAATATGATTGTAGTGTGAAAAGCCTTAACTGGTATCATGAGAAATAAAGCCCTCAACTAATTAATAATAATAATAAAAATAATTATTATTATTTCGAAGTTAGTACAAATTCGATAAATTAACACAAAAAAATAATAAAACAACACAAATTAAATATTTTTGATCTTTCCCATTGGTGAAGTCCGGTGAAACCTTGCTGGAATTTAGATAAAGGACATTCTTCCACAATATGTTGAATTGTTTCTATTTCTGCTCCACATTCACAATTTGGACTACCAGGTATTTTCCAGCGAAATATCATACTATTACATTTTCCATGGTATAATAATAATAATAATAATATAAAAATAATAAAAGTTTATTCTCCAAGTAAGACCAAAATTACATCGGTATATGGAATGTCAAAAATACATATATAGTCACAGATACAAACTTTCATGACGTTTCAATAATAAAATAACTACTTAAAATTATCCCTAAAATATTCATTAATATTATAGTAACATTTATCAATTAATAAATATTTTAGTTTCCTTTTAAATAAATTAAACGAACCAATATTCTTTATATGTTCTGGTAAATGGTTATATAATTTGATACCTATTACAAATGGATCATTTAGAGTTAAATCTAACTTATGTTTTGGAAGCACTAAATTCTCTTTACCTCTAGTATTATAACTATGACAGTTCTCATATTTTAAAATTTGATCTTTATTTTTTCTAATAAATAAAATGACATTTAAGATATACAAACATGGCAGAGTAAGAAACTTTTCTATTATAAAACTATGTTTACAGGTACTTCTGTAGCTAAGGTTATAAATATTTCTAATGGCTCGCTTCTGTAGTATAAAAAGGCGACCGGCATTGGGAGAGCAGCCCCAGAAAATTATGCCATATGACATTAGACTATAAAATTTAGCAAAATAAAAAGTTTTTGCTGTATTTACTGTAGTATTTTGTGAAAGTTTTTTAAGAGTAAAGCATAGTGGAGCAAGTTTAGTACAAATATCATTAATTTGTTCATCCCATTTTAAATTTTCTGTTAAATTAATACCCAAAACTTTCTGGTTGCTTACTTGTGGTATTATTTGATTGTTACATCTGGTTAAATATTTTTAGTTTAGTATGTACGCAGACGGTTTAGCTTTCACCAAATAGCACTTAGTTGATCTAAACCTAGTACTTCTTTTGTGGGATCTAAAATTAAACTTTTATTTGGAATATCGGTTTTCTGCCAAGCAATTTTCCATTGATTAGAAGTGCAGAAAAGTGCATTAAGAAATAGTTCATTCTAGAATGGCTTATAGCCCAGGCAAATTAGTCCAAAAAAGGCCGTGCTTCCCGAAAAATATTACAAAGCTGGAAATGATTTTAATCTACTCTTAGCATCCCAAATAAGAGTTATATGACTTTGCGACAGTTTCTGCGGTGAGTTTAACTATTAGGAGCCGAAAAAACCACGAAATTTTGGAACTTTTTTTAGCTTTTCGTTTATAATTCAAAAATGGTGCATCCTTTAGAAAATTGTGTTCTTTCTAAAATTAAAGAGCACAAAATTTCGCTTCTAATAAGCTCTTTAAACGTCAAATTTGGTTCAGGGGTTAAGCCACAATCGATCGACTTGGCTGAAAAGTGGGTTATGTTCATGTTTACACGCCTGTAACTCAAAAGTGACTACTCCATATTAAAAATGTCAAATAATGAGAGTTGTAGAATATCAATTGCTGAATGAAATTGTCATGCCTATATCAGCAAAAAAGTTTTTTTTTTAAGGAAAAATACTTCAATTTGATATTTAAGGAGCTTATTAGAGGCAAAATTTTGTGCTCTTTAATTTTAGAAAGAATACAATTTTCTATAGGATGCACTGTTTTCGAGTTATAAACGAAAAACTAAAAAAAGTTCCAAAATTTCGTGGTTTTTCGGCTCCCAAAAGTTAAGTTCACCGCAGAAACTGTCGCAAACTTATATAACTCTAATTTGGGATGCTCAGAGTGGATTAAAATCATTTCCAGCTTTGTAATATTTTTCGGGGAGCAAAAGTCTAATTTGCTTGGGCTATTACGGGATTTTAGTCTGTTAGATGGTAAATTTTCTAAAACTTGTTTTATGGAAAATATGTCAGGTGAATTTTGAAATTATTATTATTATTATTATTATTATTATTATTATTATTAATAATAATAATAATATTTTGTTTAGATTCAAAATAAAGACTCGATTTTAAAATTAAGATCCGAAACCCACTGGACATTTCATTTTCTTATTAAGTTTAATAAAACCATTTTTAATATACTTGAACTGTTGGACTGCATGGACAAGGTAATTGGAAGATTTTATTCATTTCTCAATTTTATTAAACAGAACGTAAGCAAACTGTAAATTTTATTGTTCATAATAAAGTTTAAATTTCTATTTTATATTAGTTTTAGTGCGAACGAAAAATAATATAAAGATAGAAGTTAAAGACTTGGAGATAGTCTTCAAATAGACTAAAATGAAAACAAACAATTTAATTCCAATTACAAACGTAGTATCGATTCTCCGCATTACGATTTAAATTTCTAAATCACTTTTCCCATGCGTGAAACTTCCGTCAATTTTGGGATAAATTCTGTGGGTCCGAAATCGTGTTCGAGTCTCGCCTATATCCCGTCGCATATCCTTCAGGCTGATCGGTGCTGCATGTAGGATTATTTCCGTCATAATACTGATTGATCGCGCTACACATCCACGCTAGAGAACTTAAGTAATTGACTACGACAAACGCCAAAATCGCGACCAGATATAATATGTAAGAATAAGTTATTCTTCCTATCCATCCGATCATAATAATGCCAGAAACGACCTTCGGAGGGTTAAGTGAAATTTATTTCATCCATCTTGTTCAAAGGGAGAAAGCGAATCTACATATTAAAATTGAAAGATACTGCGCATAGTTTGATGATTAAAGTTATCAATTTGGGTCATGTACATTTCATTTCAAAGGAATAGCAAATATGTTTACAATTTTTATGAGATGAACTTGACCGGTCTGAGAAGTTTATCGTCGTAACTGAAGTTTTATATTAAAAATTTATTGTAGGTAATGAAATAAAATTTAGATATTATGTGCGTAATTCAAACTTTATAGATGTAGCTAATTGAAGACCAAACGTTCAATTTGTTCTTTATGTTGTATAAATAGAGAAAAACAGGTACGTTGCAATTTTCCAAATTAAATTTAGAATGAAATAATGGAATGGAATATAAAATACCAATTCAGATATCAAGAAAAAGATTAATAATTGGTCTGTGATTTCAATAAACCAGCAATTCTTTCGGATAAACCTACCAGAAAAATTAGTTATAACTTTACTATGGTGCACGTAGAATCCCTTTAGATAGCCATAGAGTTCTCAGTAATAATATAACAAGAGAGTGAGAATAAATTGAAAATAATTTGATAGATTTTTCGAATAATAAAATTTTATAATGGCAACAAGTTTGAGAAAAAATATGGAGAATTATTTTCTAATTTGTCGAACTCACGAATTATATTTAATTAGATTATCTTTTTGATCCACAAATTTATTCCAAACAACACTGTCACTATAATGCTGTTATGTAGCTTCATTCATATACATGGCGCAGTTGACAACTCTGTTGTTGTCATTTAGAACACAATTTAGACAAGGCAAAATAAATATAAATAATTGTCTCCATATACCAAGTGATTACTTATTATGGTGTTTTTCTGAAGTGTCTTTGGTTTCTATAATTCTTTGATCTAAATAGGTATTTTTGCTTATTTTATTTCTGTGTTGATAACTAACTGATATTTGTCAACAAAAACAAAAACTACAGAGATTATGTACTTTTGAATTAAATACTCATTATAATAATAACAAGATCCCAATACTATTTTTGCCAATTTTGAGTTAATACTCTAGCTCATTAGTCATTATTATTAAGAAACGCTTGAACCATTTTTACACCACACCTAACACCATGTTACAAAATACGCAAATAGTTTTTGACGATTTTTATTTTACAAGTGACAGTTTATATCTTACAACAACAATTAAACAAATTATTCTATCTCCTAAGATACAAGACTACCTACTATGATATATTACAGATATAAATCTGGAATTTTTTATTTTTTGTAACGTAGTCTCCCAAACATTATTTGAGGATTCTTTGTGAATCCGATGGCTAATAAATTTATTAGAGTCTAAGACAGCTTTAAAGTAGGCGTGAAATAACGGAAAAAGAAACAATAAAGAAAGCAACGCACAATCGTAACAGTAATTCGTTTTTACGCATTCTCATGCATCGGCATGGCGTAGAGGACGAAGGGACAGGGAGAGGACAGTCTCGTAAAATCGACGCCGTGCAATATCGCGAGTTCCGTTGATCTTAACATACAGACACGCTACGCTAGCGAGGCGAACATCCAGTGTTTCAGTGTTTTTCTCAATACCTCGACCGTTTGATTAAATTTCTGATACGTTCCTTGTTGCGCGCCTGCTTCGGGCTTCGGGCGCCAAGAATTTACACCGACGCCTTCAATTTCAACGCCTTATAGGTACTAACCTATGCGACACAATGAATTCAGAAGCTGAAAATAAAAGTAATCTCGCCTGTAAATGTGTCACACTGAAGACTTCTTTGTGTCGTTTGTTGCCTCCAATAAGATACGGCCATCCGATCGATTCCAGAGACGTAGTCAGGCAAGCACAACGAAAAAAACATTCACCTGCATACAATAACCAATAAATATACCTGTTATAATTCTAAGGCCCCTTTTGCTGAGAGCTAATAGCTCTTTGGCGTCTCCGTCTCATATTTCGCAGGATTATCTGCTTTTTCATTTCCTAGAACTCCCTCGTGTCCCGGTATTCAGCACAAAGTGAGTGATTGTCTTTCACCAACTGTTGAAAGTGTTCATGCAATTCCAGACTAGCTGTAATATAAACTTCATGCAATACGAATATGCGATAATGCGATAACGCTGGTTTGGTGTGCGGCCGCCAGCTTTTATACAATAGAGACAAGCGGGATCGAAATCACATGTACACAAAGCATCGACCTTTGAACTAAAAGACGCAGCGTACGAACAAAACGCTTTTCCCGCCATCACGGTGCAGACACAGTATCTCTATCCTTCAACAGTACGGAAGTTAAGAAAACGCGGCAAAATAAAAAAAAAATTGTCCCTAACTTGTTATACTTGGTGCAAAATCGCTAAGAGTATAGATTTAATTTTTTTGTGCATAATTATTTTCATTATATATTTTTAATACAATATATTTTATTATAGGGGACAAGTAATAATTAATAAGAACTTACATATGAAATGACACAGCTGAACCGCGTACATACTGCTGACTGCAAGAAATACACCATTTCCCCATTATTTTGTCGCATACACACCTCACAACACATATACGTGTATATTGACAGAAATAATTATAAATGTTCGCCAAAAAAGTAAATAATACACAAACAGTCACGAAACGTCAAATGTAGATTTTGACAACCAGTTAGTGATAGAGAGCGATGTATAGAGGTTTCCATATGGCTGAAAAAGATGTACAATGAGTACGAACGCATGCGCAGTATACTTTAACTGAGAACTTCCGTACTGTTGAAGGATAAAATATATATCTCTATCCTTTTATGTTGGAGCAATATTCTAACAATAAATGAATAGGAGACACTTGGTCCATTAGTTTAAAGGTCGATGACACAAAGTATTTTTTAACTGTACGCTGCTCAATTTCTTCCAAAGAGGACAAAATTACTGAAACGTCGACCATGTTGTTTAAAAGAAGGGCGCTACGAATACGGACTAGCTTTGACTCATGAGTGAAGGCATCTAGTAACTTTAAACTAAAGCAGCCTGGCTGGTAAATGTCACAGCACCGAATAAATATATATATACAGTATGTCCACAGATTGAGTTTACAAGAGGAAAAAAAAAAATTATTTTTGATTTTACGAAAAAATGCCAAGGGAAGAAAAATTTTTGCTTGCATTAAAACGCATGTTTCAGTTATTAAAACTTTTAATTAATGTAAGGTTCTTTTATTATAACGTTTTTTCGTATTTTGACCTCTTAATAATACAGTTATTACATTGAATCTAACATGATTTTAGTCAGCTTTGAAATATTGACAAATGATTTTTCAATTCTAATGTCAGATAAAAAAGAGTTAATTGAATAAACTACAGGTATTTTGATTTTCGCCGTTTTTTTTTCTGAAATTAGAATTAATAATCATTTGTCAATATTTCAAAGCTAACTAAAATCATGTTAGATTCAATGTAATAACTGTATTATTAGGAGGACAAAATACGAAAAAACGTTATAATAAAAGAACCTTACATTAATTAAAAGTTTTAATAACTGAAACATGCGTTTTAATTCAAGCAAAAATTTTTCTTCCCTTGGCATTTTTTCGTAAAATCAAAAATAAAATTTTTTTTCCTCTTGTAAACTCAATCCGGGGACATACTGTATATATATATATATATATATATATATATATATATATATATATATATAATTTATTTAATTTCGATTTGTTGTTACCAAATTAATATTAATGTAACAGAAGTCAAGCAAAAGTTTACGAGTCTAGAATGGGTATATGTTCTTTTTCGGTAAAATATTGCATGCTCTTAATTTGTCTTGTTGGAAGTTAGCATTTCAGGCTGAAATTTATTTGAACTTGTTAACTCCTAAACAGAACAAATTCTTAACGGCCAGTTTCAGTTTCAAGAATGTCCAGTCGGCCAAGTTTTCTTATTAAATATTTCTGCATCAGTCCTGAGATGGTGTATGGTGATATATGAGGGCCTTAATCCCCCTTAAACCCGGCCTGACTGCGCCTGTTTTCCCATCCGATTATATTTATATCGTTAGCAATATACGAGCTTAATCAAATACCTAACTCGAAAGAATTTCAATTACGGACCTATGTCTTAGACGCAGGGTGGAGGCTATATATACATCATTTCAAAATCAATTGCTGTTACTAATATAGTTGAGTGGGTGTACGCTCTACAATGAGAAAAGTCTATGCCTATAAGACCTGTCGATGAGGAGAATGAAAGGAAATTCTATGGGGTAATTGATGAATTAGAAAAATTTATTGCCTCAACAAATTCGAGAGGGGTGCGGGTTTGTAATTTTAACTCACAGAGGAAAGTTAAATTTGCATACGACGCTAAACACTCAATAGTATAGATTATAACTGAACTTTCTATAGAGTTGATTATTTTTTTTCATTTCTTAAAACTAATGAAATGTTTCAATGTTTGTCACGTATCTCTGTTTTAACCATATAATAATACTTCCAAGAAATTACGCACACCAGAAAAATTATATATAACTTTATTAGAGTTACAGGGAACCTTTTATACTAAAGGTACTTGGAATAGCACTTATAGTATTTTTGGTATAGAATGACGTCCAATAAAAAGTATATAATTCTTGACGACAAACTTAGTTGAGATAGTTTCTTTTACTAAATAAAACAGAACGTTGGACTTCCATTATCTTTTTAATTAAATAAACTATGTTACATATTTTACATAACGTTTCGGTAGCTGTGTATCTGCTACCGTCATAGGCATACTACTAATTGTAGACATATAACTACCGAAACGTTTTGTGAATTGTATAACATAGTTTATTCAAATAAAAATATAGTCTCTTTTTAGCTACCTACTCAGATTATAGAATCTGTTACGTATCTCGTAACTCTGTTCAGGAAATAATTTAGAATTGTCAACACAGTTTGCACAAATTGGTGAGTATTGTATTTCTATATTTCTTGTTGGTTAACGTGATTTATCAATAATGCCATAAAAACTATTGAAAAGAGCTAATAATGACCATATATGCATGTTGGTTTCTTGACGCAGAAAAATATAATTTCCTAATAGGTGTTGGCACAGATTGCAAAGTAATTTGAATTACCTATATACACAAAATAATATTGCGCATTGCCATTCGTAAGTGAAGAATACTGTATTAAACATTACTTGTCATATCTTTATAAGATGTTTATATTATAAGCTACCTCTTACTAACGGTAATACGACAATGTTTGCATCTTTTAAGAAGTTTGTTTTTAATTAAGTTCCCTGTGCATCTTGTGTTATCCTTTGCAATTTCCTGAGCCCAGAGTCCATCAGCTGCGCATGTATATTCTGTGCTATGTCCGGTCTCATATCGGTATTTTTATTAACCAAAGTGTCTCAATTCCAAGCGCTTCAAAGGCCACGGGCTAGTGGGATTTCACCCCCGTCCCTGATGTATGCACGAGCAGAATGTATGTTATTGCAAGCTCCCCACGCGAGCTCTGGTCAGCGGAGATCCAATATTGCCTCCTGCAATCATCTTACGACTGATAGAAAACAACTATATTATCTCCAAGGAAGGCTTCGCATTTCGCATAAGGGTAGATACTTCTATAGGGATATGCGTAGTGGTCAGCTAGGGGTTTATAATGAACTATACTTCCAGTTGATTGTTCGAGTTGTGATTTATTGCTTATATTCAAATTCCCAACTTCAGGATACTTGGAATACTTGATTTATTCTGTTTTCTTGAAAGGATGTTCGAGAAGCTATTCAAGGAATGTGCTGATACCTTATTCCAAACTCTAATCTTGTAAAGTATTCATATACTTTTTTCTTTAATCGAAAACAAAATTGTAAACTGATTCTTACTTTGAGGCGATATAAAATTCTAACCCCGATTTTTATCTGATTTTGTTATTGATCATTAACCCTCAACTGGTATGATGGGTCAAATCTGACCCAGTGTAATTTTCATTGGATTATTACTATTGTTTGTATTTCGCACAGCTGCGCGCCCCACCCAGAATTCTACTATCATTTAAAGTAGTTGCACACACCACATGCGTTAGTAACGTGCCTTGCGTAGTTTCGTATGTATATTATCGTATTTATTATAACTAACATTTTGTTAAAATGGATACAAAACGGTCGCGTACAGAGCACGAATTAGAGATACATATTAACAGTGATTATTCCGATGCTGAGGATGAATTGAGCATCCACAGCAAAGATAATAAACGGAACAGTGATTCAAACGATAGACGACTTGCTAGACGTTAAAGCAGGGCATCGAACCCGCCAAAAACTGGGTTCGGTTTAGGTTCAGGTTAATTTGTTTTTTGAAATATGGGTTCGGGTGAGGTTCTGATTCAAGCATTAATAAAATTTGCGGTTTTGTTCGCGGTTCAGGTTCAAATAATGTAAAATGAGAGCCGGAATTTACGCAAAACGCAACAAGAAACGAACACAATTTTCACGAAAAGTCAGCCCAGACAGCAACGCAGACGTCTAAGACCGCGATTATCGGTTGTATTTACTTTTCGAACTAAAAATTAACCTGAACCGGAGTTGAACCCCGAACCTGAATTTTAATGCTCGGTTCGGTTTCGCCTCAGGTTCAATTAAAAATATATCTGAGGTTCGGTTCTCGGTTTGGGTTCCCTAAAATGTTACGGTTTGGTTCCGGTTTTGGTTCGGTTCAGGTTCGGGTTCGATGCCCTGCATTAAAGAAATAAGACATAAAAACGAAGGTGTTACATGTGTCACGATGACATTAAATATCCCATTAAATGCTCCACATGCAATAATGAGGTATGTAAGGTCACAACATCTCTACTACAATCTCTATCAGCATCAGCAATGTAGTGATTCAAAATAAGATAGAAGTAAACACTTGAGACTTTTTGGTAATGATATTTTTTCCTTTTCCCCTTTTTACCTCTCGCTAAGAGAGGTATTGGATTCATGCTAAAAATCACATCGAGATTTTAGTGAATAAGCACGATTTAAGGTCCCTATAAAACGATTTTAACATTTTTACGATGATGTCTGTGTGTGTGTGTGTGTGTGTGTGTGTGTGTGTGTGTGTGTGTGTGTGTGAGTGTGTGTGTGTGTGTGTGAGTGTGTGTGTGTGTGGATGTGTGTATGTATATGTGTGTATGTGTGTATGTGTGGATGCTGCAGGGACGATTACTCAAAAACTATAAGACATAAGAACAGTTTAACTATGAATTCCTCAATCTGCCATTCATGGGAAGAGCTGAAAAGGTTTTGGTACCAATTGGACAACCGGAATTAGTAGTTTCTTTAAAAAAATCTTCTAAATATAATTTTTTGGAAATTTGTTATAACAAATATTAAAGAATATAAAATTCTCTATCTAGTATATTGAACATTTTTATTATATCTTCTATAAATTTAGAGATAGTGAATTATAAAATAATCCACTGTATCCATCAAATAGCCCATGAAAACCAGTTGAAAAATTAAAATGTTTGTTAATGACATAAATGTCAGTGTCAAAAATCCAGAAACATTACTGAAGGCTTTTTCTGGGAAGTACATTTAATATTTCTTATTTTATCATTAATTAAATATTTAAAATTATAGGCATAGCTGCCGCACGTTAACTTGACACTGTTCTTGAATTCCGAAAACCTAAAATTCGTACTTGGAAAAGTCGAGATGTAATAGTAATTATAATATGCTATTTCTATAACAAGGAAAAGACTCCGTCTACATCTAAAGTTGGTATAAACAGAAACGGGATTCATTTATAAGCTAAAGTAGGTACAGTAACAGTAATGCCAATCTCATCATGAATTGGAAGAATCTCGAACATTCAGAAGAGTAGGACGATACTTGTTCATAGAATGAATGAAAATAAAGAATAGATGTAATTAAAATATTTTGTATCTACCAGAAATGTTAAATACAATATTTGTAGCTTAATATAAAATTGGCGAGAGATATTGTGCTGGCCACAATAGATTTTTTATATTGAATTTTGAACTGTGAAATGAATAATAAGAATTTGTACTTCAATCTATTGTTAACTATAAAATTAAAACCTAGAAGTAATCACCAACAAAATGTTATTCATGGCAAAAGTTTTAAAATAAAACAATAAAAAAAATTATTGGTCAGTATTGACTCCTTAAGTAATTGTTTAACATACCATACCAATTGAGGGTTAATATGAGAATAACAGCATTTCCTCGGTCGATAAATTTCAGTGTGTTATCTACTATCATTACTCAATTTTACAGATCAAGAGACTTACACAATACCAATTTGAATTGCTTTCAATCAATAGCTCGTCAATGATCGATAAATGATAATGACAGAGTTACAAAATATCCCCGAATGTCCCGTCATTACATTTCAGAACTGGATCAGAATTCCACTGCCAAAAATCTCAATTTGGATTCAGAGTTTGGGACCTAACAAAAAAATTCTTATTAGTCACGTCTTGAAAAGTAATTCAGGTGTAATCTATCTTGTAAACAAGACAATTGGTGACGCATAAATACTCGTTTCTTGGTGATTCATATCTATGACGAAATGTATCGCCAAGACAATAATTCCCCGATGGCACCCTACCGTGGCAAGACAACCCTACGACAATGTCCGACTGTGAAACTCGGACAAAACACGGGGTAGAACCAAGAGCCCCCCGCGATTAGAATGCAACGTATGATTTATGTCCCAAATACAAGCAGCGAAATGTAAAACAGTCCACAAGATTTATAGAGGATTATTTTCATTAGGCTGTTTTATATTAAGTGTTTTAGTAAACACCAAGGAAAAAACTTATGTCGTAAATTTGGTGGAAATCAACACATAAGTTTTCTATTGTGTTAAAGATTACAGGCGCCTATATGTGCGGTTAGATTGACCTAAAGTTGTGGTTTTGCACTTTGGACATTGGATTTCATCATTTTTAAATAGTTTCCTGCGATAAATGTGCGTAAAATTCAGCAACATTAATTACAAAACATTGTTATACATTAATACTACTACAAAATAGAAATCTAAGCCGGGTCCACATTGGAACGAACTGAACAAGAAATGTTGAGCAACATAGTTCGTGAATAATTATTGTTGCAAGAATGTTAGTTAAGGGGTGGATCTAGTCTGAGAGTTTAGGGGGGGTAATGCTGTAAATCGCATTTTTTCGTAAGAACATAAAAATTGAGCCCCAGGAAAAAAATAGGACATGCGTTGTATTTATGTGCGAAGAGACTTTTTCATCGCCTAGATGAAAAAGTTATCAGTTTGGATTGTTTCATTGATTCCTTTTACCTTGTAGAATCCATTTCAGGTTTTTTCATAATTCTCAGGCAAAGATCAGCCTAACAATCAAATTTGCCCATTTGACAGACAAATCTGGGATAAAAACTAGGCGATCATTTATAATAAAGTGTCCTTAGAGTACAATTATCCCTTTTCTTAATAATCGAAAAATGTGAGCTTTTAACGTTCGTTTCAATATTTCTGGTATTTTTAAATTGTAATATTATGTTTCTCTTCATTCCTTGAGGAAAACTAAAGTTTATTTTTGCATTTTTTTAAATATTTAAAACAATGATACATTTTCAATATCTTTAGGGGGGGGGATTACCCCCTTTACTCTTCCCATAGATCCCCCACTGTGTTAGATAATATGATATCCACACTGCAAAATCCATTCCCCACATTTTTAAAACAAAAAAGAGAAGTTACTCTTTTGTTAGATTTGCAACTCGAAGACGACAAGCTTTAAAGTTTTCATGAGAATGTCACCACCAAATTTTTTAATATTTAATAAATTAAATTGAATCCAAACTTCCTCGTCAGGACACTAATTTCCAAAAGAAAGTATTTCCGTAATTGTAATATATCATCACGGTAAATAGCCCATTTTCGGGTGTGAGAATTTGCATTGTATACAGATAATAATGAAATATTTGTATCGTGCGGGAGCATCACCTCACGGGCACACATTGCTGGCATGGAGAGTGCACCCAAAAGGTTAATTTTGTGCCATTTAAAATGCGAAATAATCTTTAGCGAACATTGTTATTAGATCACAAAATGTTAGCAAACACACAAATGTCCGTTTCATTAAGGACACAGGTACCTACTAACGTCAGTTAGTAATTAAATAATAAAAGCAGAAATGTAATAATTAATTAAGAGTAAATTATAACCGCGCATTTCAAGGAAAAACCGTCAAATAATATTTCCAAGAACATCGCATTAACCACATCTGTTCGTATACTACACATTCATATCATATTTCTCATATTTGCGATAAATACATTCAAAACACTTTATTTTTCAACAAAAATATGTTTACATCCACATTAATTATCATTTTATTCTCAAAAATAACTCTCCTTTTATAATCACTAAAACT
This sequence comes from Ophonus ardosiacus, assembly GCA_943142095.1. NCBI lineage: Eukaryota > Metazoa > Arthropoda > Insecta > Coleoptera > Carabidae > Ophonus > Ophonus ardosiacus. The sequence continues at coordinate 17,321,398 of OW964824.1, forward strand.
TTTCTTATCGTCACCTTGTTAAATCTCCAAATTGATTTCCTTACGGTCCTTTTATAAAGGGAAGAAAGCTATAACAAGTCGGAAGGAGGGCATGTTAACCCGTTAAAGTGGTTCGAGAAGTCCGGAAGACAATGGAGAACTTGTTCACCAAAGTAAGGTAGAAGGGAAGGAAACGTGTCGTCAGCTTTGATCTTTCTTGTACAGACAAATGGTTGCTGAGAAAATAACGCAAAGATTTAAATTATTTCAAATTAGTTATATGGTTATAGTATAGAAATACATAGAATAGAACAGAATAGATTTAAACTTCTTTTTTACCTCCCGCTAAGAAGAGAGGTATTGGATTCATGCTAAATATCACATATCCAGATTTTAGTGAATTAGCAAATTTTACAATGATGTCAATATGTATGGATGTGTGTATGTATGTGTGGATGTTGGAGGGTCGGTTTCTGAAATGCCATAAGACTAAAGACCAATTTAACTACGTATTCCTTAATTTGACATTAATGGAAAGAGCTGAAAAGGTTTTGGTAACAATTGGACAACCGGAAGTAGTAGTTTCTGAAAAAAAATCTTCTAAATATTAGTTTTTTGGAAATTTATGATATTACATTTTTTTAAAGAATATAAAATTCTCTATCCTATACATTGAACATTTTTATTATATCTTCTACTTATAGATTTACATATAGAGAATTATAAATATATACAGGTAATTTATTTGAACATGCAACATATGGTGAATCACTTCCATGGTTACTATTGTCAAAAAATGACAGCAATGTAATATTTGTCCATTTTAAAATGCAACATTCAAAATTTGTAGTTTTGTATTATCAAAACTTATTTCCAATAAATTAGCCTTCATACGATTAACCAATAATTAAACATGAATGTTGTACATTTTAACAAACTTTAGCTTACAAAAATTCATAACTTTCATGTAATAAATGTTAAAAAAATACCCCCAGTTACACTGAGGCAATATTCTAGTCGATCGTAATAAGAATTGACACCATTTGTGATGTGTTCTGGAGGTATCTCCTGTGCTGCAATACTATTTATAATGTTGCATTTTAAAACGGACAAATATTACATTGCTGTCATTTTTTGACAATAGTGAGTAACCATGGAAGTGATGAACTATAATGTTGCATTTTAAAATAAATTCTCTGTAAGATAATCCGATGTAATGAATTTCACAGCCCAAATAACTCCATGGGAGTTACAAAATTAAAATGTTTGTAATTGACAGAAAAATGGCAGTGTTAAAACTCCATTACTAAAGGCTTTTTCTGGGAAGTACATTTAATATTTCTTATTTTATTATTAATTGAATATTTAAAATTATAGATTAAAGAAATATCAGTGCAAAAAGACTTAGAAGATTTAGGGATAAAAAACTGGAAAGAACGAGCACAGGTCAGAATAGAGTGGAAAAATATTACAAGAGAAGCCTGGAGAACTGAATATTATTATTATATTATAAATAGGTACGCATCAGAAATACCGCCAATCTCGTTAATGAATTTGAAGAGTTGGAAGAAAATTATTTATAGAATGAATTAAAAAATATATAAATAATAGATGTAATTAGAATTTTTGTGCGTGAACCAGAAATGTTAAATACCTATACAATATGTACTTATACAACCTAATATGGAAATGGAGAGAGGTATTGTGCTGGCCAGAACAGATTTTTTAGATTTGCCTTTTTAAAATGTCAAATAATCCAACATTACTTTTCGTGCTATCTGCTGCATATGTCACCTTCTTCATCGGCAGCCGGTGTATCTCTGGCGACCAGGCGAGGCGACCTGCCCTTGTTCATGTCACTGTGTCCATGATCGCTTTCCTACTTTTTATAAAAAGAGCACGTACTGTATTTCTGACAGCGTATCCTCTAGAATTTATCACTGTTTATAACTGACACTCCACCTGTAAACGTGATTTATTTTACATTCTGATAGAACATATAGACAAAGACTCTCTAAAGATAGATTGTCTCTGTTAAATAAACACAGTCACGGCATTCGAAGTAGAAACAAGAAAGTCAAAAGTGTAATGATATAATTTTTTTTATTGTTGCTCCCCTGTTTGTGATTTATTTCTGTGATTATGTGAAGCTTGAAATGTATTCTCTTTGCGGAAGGTATAACAAATTAATGTAATTATAGCAGCTCGCCGGCTGCATTCAAGTTTTTCCTCAGGCATTGTGAAAGTTAAGCATTGTCAATTTCTTTAAGGTATACGCGATTCTTGTTCTAATTGTCAGAATTAAGAAATGTGCTTAATGAGATATGGATTTAGGAAGGCGCTATTTTATTTTGAAACCAGTAACTTTAGGTATAAATAAAAAATCTGTTGTGGCCAGCACAAGATCTCTCGCCATTTCCATATTAGCCTATATAAGTACTGTATTGCACTTCGCTTTCGAACCGTCTTTTTATAACAAAAAATTACAGAACTTTACCAAAATATTGTTTTTTATTGTATCTATATACAGTGTGTTAATTAAAAACCTGGCCATAGGAGTTTAACATGGGAAAACAGTTTTTCTTTGCGCAAAAGTCCCCAATACCCATGACATTGAAACAAATTTACAATGAAATTCACATCGTTTGAACTGTCAGAAATTTATTTTATAGATTACAGAATGTGAAAAAATAGGTAATAATAAAAGTTATTTAAGTGTTAGATTTTAAAAATAATACCTGGGTAGTGATTTAGGTGCAGAATTGAATTATATGCAACTTTTAATTGAAAACTGAATTTCTGACAGTTCAAACGATACGCATTTCTTTGTAACTTTGTTACAATTTCATGGATATCGCTAGAAATGAGCAATATTTTTATACAATTTCAAATTAGATTTTACAAATTGCCAAACGTCCAAAATTAAAACTATTTCCTGATTTAGGCGTAGAATATAATTATCTGCAACATTTATTTGAAACATTTTGTCTAAAATTAATTGGGGACTTTTGCGCAAAGAAAAACTGTTTTCCCAAGTTAAACGCCTATGGCCAAATTTTTAATTAACACATTGTATATATATATGCGTGGTTTTTATGTATGTATTTTACCTCTCGCTAAGAGAGGTATTGGATTCATGCTAAAATTCGCATATCTAGAGTTTAGTGAATAAGCACAATTTAAGGTCCCTAGAATCCGATTATAACATTTTTAAAATGATGTCTGTGTGTGTGTGTGTGTGTGTGTGCGCGTGTGTGTGTGGATGTGTGTATGTGTGTAAGTTTGGATGTTGTAGGGACGATTCCTCAAAAACTATAAGACTTAAGAACTGTCTAACTATGGATTCATCAATCTGACATTCCTGGGAAGAGCTGAAAAGATATTGGTAACAACTGAACAACCGGAAGTAGTAGTTTCTTAGAAAAATTCTTCTAAATATAATTTTTGGAAATTTTTGTTATTAATATTGAAGAACAAAATTCTCCATCTAATACAGTAAAAAATTTTATTATATCTTATATAGATTTAGAGATAAAGACACTATAATATATATATATTAATCGAATCGCAGAGGCTAAGGCACTAAGGAAACCAGTTGATAAATTCCAATGTTTATAACATAGTTTGTAAATGACACATGTCGGTATCAAAAATCAACAGTTTTAGTGACATTCTGATAGCTTTTTCTGGGAAGTATATTTAATCTTTATTATTGTTTTTTAATTAAATATTTGAAATTATAGGTAAAATGTATATATATATCCATCAGAAATACCGCCAATCTGGTTAATGAATTGGAAGAATCTCTCACATTTGGAACTTCCTCATACAATGAAAAATAGATATAGTAATTAGAATTATATGTGCGCAGAAGACATGTTAAATAGAATAACATACAGGCTGTTAATTAGAAATCTGGCCTTAGGCGTTTATTTAACAAGGGAAAACAGTTTTTCTTTTCGCAAAAGTCCCGAATTAATTTTAGACAAAAATGTTGTAGATACTTATATTCTACGTCACATCTGTATATAACACTATCACCATAGTCTTTATCAGACATGTCCGCAATTTTCATTATTTTTCACGACACAAATGACAAAAAATAAGACAGGTTTATAATTTATAAATCACATGATGTCCATCAACGACGATGGTCATGCGCGATATTAATTGATTAGTTTTTTATTTTCCCGAAATTAAAAATTAAGGTTTTTATTATTATGTATTTTGTCAAATATTATATAAACCACGTGAGTTAAGAATGTTTATTTATGAAAATAAAGTTTAAACCATTTGCATAAATATCTATTAAATATTGTAATAGGTATTTTTAATACTAGAGTACTACATCTATTTAACTACTGAAATTTTGTTAATCGTACTGCAAAGGTGTATAATAAATGATCTTGTCGTTTCGGGTAATTGCATACAAAACGTCTGATTCTAAGTATTTCCGTGTTTCAGCCCACACACACTCATAGGTAAAACAACAAACTTCGTTCGTTTATTATTTTTCTAACAATCCACCTTCTTCAACAGCGCGGTGGTCTAGCCATACATCACACAAGAATTAGTTTTTCTCGAAACGATCCGTGTCCAATCACAGCGCTCTGCAAGGTGCTAGTAAACATCCGAGCATCGGGCTCCAAAGCCGCCGTTTGATTAAATAAACAGTCGACGCACCGAGACAAAAACGCAGCTAGAATAGTTTTCTAGCCAACCGAAAGATTTCTGCCTTGGTTTTTTTGTTCTTCGGGAAATCATGCTGTTATCCATTTGATTTATTTTTGTCAAGGGATTTTATCAATATTTTTTTAAATATAATTTACGTCTTGTAGTGTTACAGATAAGTGTTGTTTGAGGTCGTTTTTTGTCCTCTCTTTAAAAAATTAAATAAGTTATGCACGGACACTAAATAAAGGACAAGGACAATTTTTTTATGTTGACTAAATGTGTCATTTAATACTTGAGATAAAGATGTCACAAGATGTGCAGAATTAAAACGCCAAATTGTTATACTTACTTACTCATCTTTATTTATGATGCAAATAAATCGTCCTTCCCAATTTCGTCTGATTAATTATTAATTGTTAATATAGACACGGTCTGCATGTTGTTATCCTCACATTCAAACATATGTCACATAAGTTTCAAAAAAATAAAAATTAATGGACGATACTGTGATGTAAGTAAAGTATGTTCAACTTGCTTATTACTAAAACAATTAACATAGCTTAAGCTTTAACACTCATATTTAATAAAGAGCTAGTGGACCATTTTCTTCGATAGGCTGTTAATTAAAAACTGACTATAGGCGTTTAACATGAGAAAACAGTTTTTCTTTGCACAAAAGTCCCCAATTAATTTTAGAGAAAAATGTTTCAAATAAAAGTTGTAGATAACTATATTCTATGCCTAATAACTAAAATGATTTAACTTTGCACGTTTGGTAACATTTGTAGCGATATAGACATGGAATTGAAACAAAGTTTCAAACAAATGCGTATCATTTGATTGAACTGTCAGAAATTTACTTTTTTTAGGTTAAAAAATGTTAAAAATAATAATAGTGATTTGGGCGTACAATATAATTATCTACAACTTTTATTTGAAGCATTTGTGCCTATAATTAATAGGTTAAATGCACTAAAAATGATACGTACAATTCCTGAAGTGTAGCCACCTGGTGGCAAAATTATGAAGTTGTCTATATAAGAATTAATTATCTTGAAAATATCTGGTATTCAAGTAAATAATTATAAAATATACGTACTCTTAAATAATAATTTTATATCTATTATTTTACTTTTAAAGTTATACTGTAAATATTTGTATGTACAATTAAAATATAAATCAACTTCTTCGCTTTGTCGTAGTATTAAAACAAGCTTGTATGTGTCATATAGACTTGGTCGAACTATATAATTATTAATTGTCTACGTCACAAGAATTCCACCGCGAAATTTATTTATGGAAATTATGAATGAAAAGTTTTATATTTTCTAATAATTTTAGAATTAATATGTTTAGAATTAGTTTATATTTCATAATTATAAGAAAAAATAACATTTATTATTAAAAATCTTAATTGAAGCATTCAACAAAAAGAAAACTTCTTGCGATATTCTTATCCATTTTATTATTTACTTTTTTAGGTTAAAAAATGTTAAAAATAATAATAGTGATTTGGGCGTAGAATATAATTATCTACAACTTTTATTTGAAGCATTTGTGCCTATAATTAATTGGAAACTTTTGCGCAAAGAAAAACTGTTTTCCCGTGTTGAACGCCTATGGTCAGATCATCCTGTATATGACGAAGTTTAGTTTTGACTTGCCCCATGCATCTCTGGCGAGTTTCAAAATTTATTTTGCGTACTTTTTGAAAAATCCTGCGCCTTAATTGTTTTTATTTCAGGGCTCTACACCTGTCGTACACCTTTCTTGTAATTAACGCCTAAAAAGTTTCTAAAGGTCTCGCCAGGGTACGTTAGAAGGATTGTTTTCGCGGACTACAAATAGGTAGTATGTTTTTGCCTCCAAACACTCCGTTGTTGTTCGTTTATTGTTATAGTAATAAGGAGATTCAATATACATTCCTATAAAACTACAATATCGACCATCAATGTTTTTCCGAAAACTTATGTGACACATGTTAATTATAGAAAGTTGTCTAAATTTAGAAGAAACTTATTCTAAATGTGTTATGAGCAGTAATTAAGCATTTAATCCCACATCTTTCCCTCTAATAATAGTTCACATTCTATTTTTATCTGAAATCATCATCCGACTTCAACGTCCAACCGTCACCTGTTCATCATAGCCACCCGGATACATTTAATTGAGCCAATTGAGTGCTGTTTTCCCCTTTGTTCTGTGATTAGAAGACAAGAGAGACGCAGCCCGTAGCCATTCCATCCCCGAAGTACCGCTTGCTTTATTAATACGTCATCGCTAACACTGACGTCAGTTGGTAAAGTGAGGGTAGCATAGCGTGTTTACGCAACGTCTAATTACTGTTAAGTGGAGGTACAGCGGTCAAACGACACCTGCCTCCCGCATAGTGATGTCATCAGGGAATGACTTTATTGTCGGAAGGGTAATTATTGTTAAGTAAAATTAATTGAGAAGGTAGCTTTTTAAATTTCTGGGAATTGGACGATTAGACTACAGCACTAAAACTAAAACAGTTTCTAAAACATATAGGATGAGTCTGGACTTTAATATTAGAACAATTTCACCAAGTATAGCAATAGGGTAGTTGCGCATTTTTCAATTTATTTTTTTTTTTTTCTGAAAGAATTGTTCAAGTTATTTACGTTAATACATGTTTTGCGTCTGGCAACTATATATTTTTCAAAATATACTTTTTTTAAAATAAATTCTTATTTCAAATTTTCCCGTGTGTGACGTGTACTATTAATACCAATCACAGTATTTCTTGCCCTAGCGGTACACTCTCGGTAGTACACTGTGTATACAATACTACTATTTTTATCTGAAAAGATGTATATTTTTAAGTGAAGCACTATTTCCAAAGAAATTATTAATTTTTAGACAAATTCATTAGTTTAATTACTTTGTCTTAAATTTGCTGATATAAAAAAGAAAGGGCGAGTGAGTTAATTTCTTCGAGTGAATAAACATTCTTCACTCACGTGGTTTGTACAATATTTTATTCAATTTTGACGAAAATACTAATAAAAACCATTATAATATTTAATTATGACAAAATAAAAAACTGATCAGTTAGTAGGCTGAGCATGACAATCGTCGCTGATAGACGTCAAGTCATGTATTTAAAATGCTTTATTGTCTGTCATTTGTGCCGTGAAAAATAATGAAAATGGCTGATAATGTCATAAATATTATGGTGAGTGTTATTTTCGTACCTGATGTTATTTTATGCATTATTTGTTGCAGAGTGAGTTCAAATTTTGTGAGAGTGATTTAAATTTTTTTTAATTCACATGTGAAAAAAGTGTTACTTATAGTTGTTGCAATGGAGTTAATAATGACAGTTTAAAACGTCAAAATTAAACAAAAAATATTAATTGAAGCATTCAACAAAAAGAAAACTTCTTGCGATATTCTTATCCATTTTATTATTTATTATCAATGTTCTGTTGGCATACATAAACCGCACTCCTTAGCACAGTAGTTAACATTCTGGCGCAGAGTTGTTTTATAAGCTTCAAGTCCAAGTTATATTCTGCGAAGAGGTCCCAAAGGTGCAATTAAAAATTAACCCTTTTCCGAAACTAACGCTATAAATTGTGATCAGAAACAAAATGAAGGAAACGCCAAGACGCACGTTAATATTACTATTGGGAAATTTTACTACCTATGAAGGCGTTCGCTGCATATTAAGACAAATACATTGACGATGGTCCAAACTTTCCCAGAATTGTAATTCGGCACATTTATTATTTAATAATTCCTTAGCAAACTTATACAGATCTTATTCTAAAATAATATTGTTAAGGAACTGGGAATCCGTGCCGTGAGACATTTTTAATAAATGTGCAAAATTATACTTAAAGTACTACTCAATAAATAACGATTAAAAAAAAAAAAACATTTTTTACCTCTCGCTAAGAGAGGTATTGGATTCATGCTAAAATTCGCATGTCCAGATTTTATTGAATAAGCACGATTTAAGGTTTCTAGAATCCGATTATAACATTTTTAAAATGATGTCTGTGTGTGTGTGTGTGTGTGTGTGTGTGTGTGTGTGTGTGTGTGTGTGTGCGTGTGTGTGCGTGTGCGTGTGTGTGTGTGGATGTGTGTATGTGTGTATGTGTGTATGTGTGTATGTGTGTATGTATGTCTGGTGTTGTAGACACGATTATTCAAAAACTTAAAAAATATTTAACTCAAGTTTCTTCAATCTGACATTCCTGGGAATAGTTGAAAAGGTTTTGGTAACAATTGAATAACCGGAAGTAGTAGTTTCTTAGAAAAATTCTTCTAAATATAATTTTTTTGGAGTTTTTTTTATTAAATATTGAAGAACATAGAATTCTCCATCTAATACACTTAAAATTTTTATTATATTTTGTATAGATTTAGAGCTAAAGACACTATAAGTTATAGAGTAAACTAATCGCAGAGGCTAAAAGCACTAAGGAAACCAGCTGACAAATTCCAACGTTTATAACATAGTTTGTAAATGACATATGTCATTGTCAAATATCAACAGTTTTAGTGACATTCTGATAGCTTTTTCTGGGAAGTATATTTAATCTTTCTTATTGTTTTATTAATTAAATATTTGAAATTACAGGTAAAATTACCGCTAATCTAGTTAATGAATTGGAAGAACCTCTGACATTAAGAAACTTCCTCATACAATGAAAAATAGATATAATTAGAATTATTTGTGTGCAGAAGACATGTTAAATACAATAAAAAACAATATTTGAGTAAACTTCTGTAATTTTTGTCTACTGTAAAACGAATGTTATTCAGGAAACAAAATCTTGCAAATATTTGGACTTCTTTACTTGTTGTTCAGCCTATTCTGACGAATGCCGAAAATGGTATGAAATGTAATGATTCCATTCCATCTGTAACACTGTTATTACTTACTTGCATGAAAAAGTGTTTTCTCCACTAGTTTATAAAAAACAGAAAAAGTATAGATACAGCCTGAAAAATGTGGACTGTATGATCACAAGATACAACTATAAGGTATCCACTATCCAGCCAGTCAAGCGGTTTACGTTATCGTTGATTTTTGAAAAATTTTCTACATATTTAAATATATTTTATTGTTTGTTTATTTTTATTATTATGTATTTGAAACCATTAATAGAAATAATTATGTATATTTTTGGTATTTATGCAAAATGATGTCCGATTATTTTTTTTATTATTGTTAATTCTGAACGTGTATATTACTAAATATTATATGACATTTCAACCTATACTGTGATTTCATTGTGTTTTTCGTTTCGTTGTTCATTGACAAAATGTCAAATTCAAGAATTTGTAGTTTATTTATTGACTTATTTTAAAATTGAAAAATAGAATGGTTATTCAGTTTAATTGATCAATTCGCTACTTGATAATCTCCATTTTAATTGGAGCAACGGAGCATCAAAGATTTCAACTGAATGTCAAGATAAACAATCGCGAATTGTAAGTCCCTGGCTTTTCTCCCACGCATCGCCCACGAAGTCTACTGAAGGAATGATTCCTTTCCCGGTTTTCTCGAGCCAACCGCCACCGGACGGCGAGAGCTGCGTCCTCTGGCGGTTTAGTTCGCCGACAACCCGCTAGGCGCCGCCTGCATTCACTCGCGGCGCCGAAGGATTCCCACCAGCGGCAGAAAACGCGGGAAAAATCCAGGATGAGGATAGTTTAATAATAGGGAGTCTACTAAGGAGTTTATGGAATTTTGTTTAAAGGATAATAAGGTAAGGTACGATAAGGAGGAGAAGGATAAAGAGAAGAGTGAAAAGGGAGGGGAGGATGTTTCGTGTTTCCTGCCGTGTAAACACAAACAAAGGAACGGGGAAGTCAAGATGGGAAGTTATGTAATATATTTTATTCACAATCATTATAGTAATATACCGATTCTTAACCTTTTGGAGATTGGGAAATACTTCATTCCTAACTTTAATGAAAATCTCTTGGGTTGGAAATAATAGATTTCATTTTCATCTCTTGGGTTGGAAATGTTTATGTAGAGGTTACCTAACAACAATGTCATAGAGCCTTATAATAAAGTAGGCTAAGACAAATTTTAAAAGAGCTGTCAAAAATATTAAAAAGGCTGTAACTCATTGATTTATTTTGAAAATTATTGATTTGAAATGAGGATGATTGTGAATAAAATAGTGTACATAACCTCGAGGAGTTTCAACTATCCTCGAGGCTTCGCCTCTCGGTAATAGACATAAGCCCTCGATTGTAATGAAACATCTCCTATGTTGAATGTAATAATGTAATATACTATTAAACTATTTTATGATCCATCCTTAAGTCAATTTAAGAAAACTACTTATAGAAGCGAAGGTTTTTTCATCAAAAACTTAAGGTACCTACTTACGTATGATGAGACCCATGATATTAAAAATAATGTCGCAGCTGAACCCACCTGAAACAAAACAAAAAAATTAGATTTGTTGCCTATGAAAAAATACTTATTAATAAATTTAAGCATTAAAATTTATATATATTATATAAATGGTATTCAGCAAAGATCAAAACCCTATTTTTTAATATTTTTTGCTTGATAGATTTTATAATAAGCCGTTTTCGAAATAAAGATACTATTATGCCTTCTGCAATACCTGGTTAACTAAAAAAAACATTAAAATAGACAGGCAATATTATGAATTAAAAATAGTTTTAAGACTTTTACCAAATAATATCAGCGATAAAATGTCTTCGAAAACGGCAGAAAAGCGATTACTTGGTGAAAGACTTTATCGTCGTGGGCCAGCAAAAAAATAATACTTCTTTCAAAGAAGAACGTGGAGGTCCGATTAGATTTTGCAAAAACAAATTTATACTGGACAACTGACTTGGGGAAAAAGTGATATTTATAAATTAACCGATGCTTTATATATTTAGAAGTTCTAAATTGTAGATGAGCAACTATCGCACAAAAGCCCAAAAAAGCTATCTATACAATTATCTTAAGAATAATGATTGGGACTTTTGTCCGCATATTCTCGGGTCATTCTAGTATACATCAAATATTGAGTAGATTTTTTAAAACTTTAATTGCCTCAGAGAAAATTAAGTTCCAAAATTTGTCAAAACCTAACCGTCAAATATTAATATTAAGCGAAATCATTGCTAGCATATTTTTCTTTGTTTATTTTGAACCACTTTAGGGGCCGGCTCGATTAAAATTTGGTTTGACCCCTTTTAAAGTCTACCCTATAGACCATATGTAAAAAATCTTGTTTCTAACAATTATTTCATAACATTACTTCCTTCTTTGGCTTTGGCCATGTAAAAATATTTGTCGACGCTTGCCTTTAGAGTCTGGTCATAATACAAGCAGAGCGACCCAGCCTGTTTCGGTCGCTTCTTTACCAAATATATGTATATAAATGTTTATAAAAAGTAAAAAAAAAGCATAGGTCGTAATATTGACCCTTGAGGAACCCCAGATTTTGTAGTAAATACCCAGACTGATAATTGATTTGGAGAAGCCTGCCTCTAGATTCTATTGGTAGTTGGATTATTTGTCACTAGGTTTCTATTTAAGCATAAACTGTTGTCACACCTGTCATTTGCATATCTTTTTGAAAATATTACATGTTATATTTTATAGAAAGGTAAATAAAACAAGTTTTGAAGTACATACTCGTATTATATATAACGTAATATAAATATTTGTTGAAAGATATTGCAATTCATGCAAAATGAAAAGAAAATGAAATAGAAAATGTTTCATTCCTGGATGTGAAACCGGTAACAAGAAATCCACTGAAAAACAATCTGTTTGCTGCTCCACTCGATATATCACTTTTAAAAAATGGCAATGTGCAATTAGTAGATATGATCGCGAATTAAGATTGAATGATGTTTGTAGAATATAATAGAAATCTATAAAAATACTTAACAAAATACATATTACTTTCTTTAAAAAAATTACTAAATTATTTCACAATGTGAATATTAAATAAATATTTATTTCTTGTTTCATTAAATAGATATTTCTAAAAAAATATTTTTTAAATTTATATTAAAAATAAATTCATTATGCATTTCTTTTTTTATATTTTATGTAAAAATAGTTTGCTGTGGTAGGGTCGTTCTCACGCAGCGCATCTAGCGGATTATTCAAGGAAACACGTATCAAGCGGACCATCAAAAACAATGAAAAACATGACAAGTGGCATAAACAGTATATCGTGTAAGAAGCTAAATAAGCTACAACTAATTCAATTTTAGTGACCTGCAGTATCTACAGTCACAAAGAGCATAAAATTTTATGTAAATTATGATAGTAAATGCATACTAACTATTTCTTCGTAACAATGGTTTATTAGTTCTGTGCTTTGTGGAAAGGAAAAAGTGAGACTAAGTAAAATGTAAATAAAAGTTTGTTGTGTGTGTTGTTTAAGAATTCCTTGTCTGCTTGGTGATTATTCCCGCAGTCTATTTTAAATTTTATAGCTTGTCAGCAAAACACTCTCTTGCTTTTATAGTTTTTGTGCTTGAAATTTCAACATTTTTGTCGACTCGGACTATACCCGTAGGTTTAGTAGCATACTCCACTTGAAACTCAGTGGACACTAGATCTTTGTACTGCATCCCACGTTGGAGTGGTGCCAACATTTAAAATAAAATTACGTCATGTGGATAGCCACAACGCGACGTAGTGTACTTGTAGGTATACTGACCATCCTCAGATCAATTCGAGTAGAGATTGGTTTTTGAATTTTATAGTTATAGTTTCCACATGCTATGCTCTCCATATCCAGCAGAGCTACAATGGAAGACAAGTATTTTACATTCAATATCGTCAACGCTCGTATTTCCAGAACTGCAAGGCTCGGTTCCTCCTAATAGTTCTACATTTCCAAATTGAAACTGTCTGGATTTTTTACGAATATGTTTAGTTGAAAGGGAAGTAGCGATGATATTTGTTTTCTCAATGTCTGCTTCAAATTTACAAGATTTATGAACCGTAAGCACTTTAGACTTATCCTTCATTTTATGTGTATATTTTTCAAATATTTTTTTCGCTCACTCACAAATGTAGATAATTATCATAGATCCACTCGTAACGTGCGTAACAAAAGTTTTGAGGAAAAAAATACGCTTCATATTTTATTACTAAATAAGGCACAAATTTATTTGTAATTGAACATATTAAATACATAATAGTCTTTTTATAATAATGTTGCCAGGAAAATTTTTGAAACATGTTAAACTTGAAATACATAAATTTAAATCGATCTGTAGGTTAGTTGGGCAGATATCCGAAACGTGAAATTGTTAACTTTTTAAGGATCAAAATATTGGGCTTATTTACCCGAACTTTATGGGAATGTGAAAAAATGTTTCAATTTACCAAAAAGTGGTTTAACGGAAGTTTTGCCCCCCAAATCGAATCAGCAGACTCATTAAAAGTGTTCAAAGACAAAGTTAGAACGTCATCCCGCAAATTAATTCGTCAATTTAGAATTTTTAAGATGATTGTTAGCAGAACTCAAAAAAATGATTTAAAATTTGAAGAAAAAAATAATGAAACCAAATAGACTATGACCAGCTTAAACGAATTTCCAAATGTTGCAGAGCATTAAGGTAAGGGGCCAACATTTTATAGAAAACACACACACACACACACACACACACACACACACACACACACACACACACACACACACACACACACACACACACACACACACACACACACAGAGAGAGAGAGAGAGAGAGAGAGAGAGAGAGAGAGAGAGATGGAAGACTTTTGGACATATCTTAGCAGAAAATAATGGATAAAAATACCAAATCGAACCAACAGTTACGGACAAGAATATTTTTGACGATCGTCCATAGATAGTCCCCTACCAATGTTGTAAAATTAAATTTCTTATCTCCTTAGGAACAAATCCTTATATCACCGTTTCAATAAATAAAAATTCTATTTGATGAAGAGGTGTGTAACTTGTTCTCAAAATTTTTGTTACATACGTTACCAGCATGAAAATGTGCTACTTTTATAAAATGTGAAAACGAAGATTTTCCAAAGCAAATGCTTAATTTACTTTTTATATATTTTCCTTGATGTAGGTGCGAAAATGAGTTATTTTAAATTTACCCGCGCGACAAAGAAACATCTGAATCTGTAGAACATTCGAGCATGTTTGTTACGCGTTCATCTGTTGTAAAACTCGCACGCACATCATAACAAAACATCTCAGTCTTGCGACGCTCCTTACAGTTCTCAACTAGGTTTGAAATTAAATTTTGTTTGTATCATCAGCATCATTCGCAACCAGTGCTTGTACGGATTAACTCAAGGCTGGTTAATATACGATATAATATATGTAGCAAGGCTTAGAGTAACTCTCAGTCAGAGTCGACTTGGATTATTCGCTGTCATTGTCGCGCCAAGGTAGCGACGTCTTTTGTTGGATTACCTCAGGAAGTTTGTCAACCGCATAAGTTATAAAGGGGAGAGGAAGTTAATTCTACCGGTTATCTTTGTACAGAAGAGGTTGCGTTGGTTTAGGTGAATGTTTTGTTTCTACTCTGACAAGTGAATAAGAACTTCTGGGTTTAGGAGATTACTTAATTGTTATCGTTTTCTTGTTGCTGAATTACTTGTGGAACACGACGTCATCTTTGATAATTCTGAAATTGTTGAGCTGCATATTTTGAATGACAGATAAGTTTAAATTGCTGTTTCTCTTTTTCTACATATGTATTGATAAGAACTTTCTCTTTTGATATTTCTTATCTATTCTTTGCTGTCGTATTTTAATTTATTAAGCTTATTTAATTAAACTACTTTTATCTTTCTGTTCTTCCGACTTTGTCCAACCAATTCTTTTTTACTTATTTGCAATTTTTTCATATTCTTTTAATTTTTCTTTGTTCAAAAATACCACCTGTTTCTAAATTAAAACCTTTTTTTGCTTGTTCAGCTCAGATCCTAAATAATCTGTCTGAAGTACTGCCGTAAGAATTATTTTACATTACAAGCAGGTAAAACTGTTATCTGGCGTGTATTGTATATTTGTTGCTCACTTGTAAATCAAATTTAAAATTATAACTAAAATCTGTCAGTTGCAATTGACACTTTTTACTTCTCGCTAAGAGAGGTATTGGATTCATGATAAAATTCGCATATCTAGATTTTATTGAATAAGCACGATTTGAGGTTCCTAGAATCCGATTATAACATTTTAAAATGATGTGTGTGTGTGTGTGTGGATGTGTGTATGTATGTGTATCTGGATGTTGGAGGGACGATTCCTCAAAAACTATAAGACTTAAAAAATATTTAACTGCAGTTTCCTCAATCTGATATTCCTCGGAAGAGCTGAAAAGGTTTTGGTAACAATTGGACAACCGGAAGTAGTAGTTTCTTAGAAAAAAAATTCTAAATATAATTTTTTGGAAATTTTCGTTATTACAAATATTGAAGAACAAAATTCTCCATCTAATACACTTAAAAATTTTATTATATCTTGTATAGATTTAGAGATAAAGGCACTATAACATATACAATATTCTAATCGCAGAGGCTAAGGCACGAAGGAAACCACTTGACAAATTCAAATGTTTATAACATAGTTTGTAAATGAAATATGTCAGTGTCAAAAATCAACAGTTTTAGTGACATTCTGATAGTTTTTTCTGGGAAGTGTATTTAATCTTTCTTATTATTTTATTATTGAAATATTTGAAATTATAGGTAAAATGCATATATCCATCAGAAATACCGTCAATCTGGTTAATGAATTGGAAGAATCTCTGACAAATAGGAACTTCCTCATACAATGAAAAATAGATATAATTAGAATTATATGTATGCAGAAGACATGTTAAATATAATAAAAAACAATATTTGGGTAAAGTTCTGTAATTTTTTAAATAAATCGACGGTTCGATAGCGAAGTGCAATACAATACTTATATAGCCTTATATGGAAATGGCGAGAGGTCTTGTGCTGGCCACAACAGATTTTTTAAATAGGTACGACCGTATGACAGTAACAAAACAAAAATTTCACGTCAACAACGTTACTATAGTTGCAGTCAAATAAGTACACTGTTGCCAATTTAGTGGCAATTTTGAAAATGCTAAGCTATGAAGTAGAGGCAACATTGCACGCCAAGGGACATCAGCCCGTACTTGACGGCGAGTATAACTTTTAAAACTTTACCTGTCAGTTTTATAAATTAATATCTAGTAAAGATTAATTTTCTGAAAAAGTTTACGAGTAACAAATAAATCCATATACACATCCAGCTGACTTTTTCGTGTTAGCCCGAACCAGAGATGACTATGCTAGAATAATGTAACAAAAAATACCCCTTACATTTCACTTTCCTTCCTCATCCAACTTCCACAGTTATTAGGGAAACAAAATGTTATTTGTAGCTACGCTATCATAGCGTAGTCTTGGGAACCCATCCCAGGTCTGAATACTATTTGGGCAATGTAAAGTCTGTTCGCTCCTAGCTGAAACAAGCCGATAATTTATTACCCCAATAGTTATTACCACAAACCATAAACCACTTTCTTGAGCCTTTGTTCATCAAACGGCGGTCAGTTGTAAATGGAGTGTTGAACAAGGATTGTATTCAGTTCGTTTTGATATATGCGTTTGTAAATTTTTAAGAGAATATTTTGAAATGATTTTGAAATGTATTTACAGCTAGGTATTATCATTGAATACGTATAATTAAGAATTACCTGGAAAGACGTTTTCGGCTAATGACATTGTTTTCGGATTTGGCCATCATCATAATTTCTAGGAATTATTTAATCTACTATTATTTAAGTCACCCTTGATTGAATTTCGTTCCTTTATAATCCCGGTTTTCTTTCGTCTTAACTCAGTTTACATGTAACATTAGTTAGCAGCGGTTGTAAGTGAAATTTTAAATATGGAAATGTGGAGGCACTAGGATGTCGACAATGCTTCTGCCAGTGTTAGTGACGAAGTCAATACCTGTGACACCGATGCCGACGTTGTGCAAAGTGATGAAGACACAAATTGTTTTAAATATTTCATCAACGAACAAACGCAGTAAGTTATATTAAATGTGTATAATCATTTTGTAGAAGTGGGTGAAACGAATGCTCTGAAAAAAACTTCGATTTATTTATTTATTTATTTATTTATTTAGAATACAGACCCAACAGGCAAAGCCCAATAAGAGGGTAGGGAGAGACATAAGAATAAAACAAATACAAGTTAAATACAAAACACAAATACAAAAAAACAATGCACAAATTGCGATTGCGACAAAAACGTCTCTCGCATCCGTTCGTCGCATTGTAAAACGAGGAGTTCCAGTTCAAAAACGGAGAGGACTACTTCTGTACTTTCAAAAATTGGTAATTTTGAAAAAGAACTGTATACTTGTAAGAATGACATTTTCCCTTACTTATGCAGATTTCGAATACGTCCCTGTTCCACACTACCTGAGGATTTTCTATTTGTTTGTGGTAATATCTATTGGGGTAATAAAATATCGGCTTGTTTCAACTAGGAGCGAACAGACTATACCATACTCAGCCTGACCATATAGATCATTTGAGTCTAGCCTCATACTTTTCTGCAAGACAGTGAAGCAACATAATAGCGTGAAAATATTGGTAAACATTGTTCCTACTTAGCGTAATTATTGTAAAAAGGTAAACAGAGCAACCATCTCGAATGAAACTTCTTTCGTGCATCTGCTAATTGGACTAATCCATTCAGAACGAATTCCCTCGCTTCTGCTCTGGCAAAATGATTAAGTTGTTGCCGTGCGACGACGTAGTAAGCGAAGGAACTACAAGTTGTAAAGGTAATTCAAATTTGTGTTTTAATTAAGTAATAACAGTACATTTCGCGATACCACTTGTTGTCGCTGCTGCGTAGGAATAGCGCTGCTGAGAGGCGTCGGTTGCCGTAATGAAGGCGTCGCGATGCCGCCGCTTCGGGCGTCTTGCATATGCATTAGCCTGCAACGAACAGCAAGGCTTCCGTAGGTAGAGTGAACACTGTTATGAAATAGGGATGGGGGTGTTTATACACAAAATATTATGGGTATCACTTACATGGTTTAATTTTAAATACTTTTTCATTGGCGGCAGATTGAGCGGATATCTACAACTACATGTAGGTAATAAAATATTGGGTTGTAACATAAGTTCGTAGTGGTTTTGGTTTCTAGTTTTCTAGGACAAAAGTGCATTGGAAAACAATTTGTTCGGCATTATAATAACATTGTTTTAATGTTATATTTGTAAGATTGCAAGTCGTATGCGGACGTTGCTGTTACATAAGTAAGGACAAGCAGTTTGCTGTATCTGTAGGTGAGTGATATAGCTCACAGTCATTTTAGTTATTGTACCTTTGGGTCTGGGACGGACTTTATTGCAATTGATAATTTTTGTGATTGGAATGACAATGTATATTTTGTCTCACTTAGGGGAAGCGTCCTATGCCCAGTTGCACCGATACCACTTAAGAATTTAAGTTTAGTTTAGCCTTAAGTTTAATTTTATTTCGTTGCACCGTATGCTAAACTCTCCATAAACATCTTAAGGCTTCCATAAATTTAAGCCTCCGAAATTGACGGTTTATCTTACACTTAAGTAAGTAGTGAGGTTATATTGAATGGAAACGTTTTTAATTTCTATCAGAATCATTGAAGTTATTGATTTTATTGTCGATGATTTAGATGCATTGGATTTAATTTTATGCGGAATACCAAGGCAAATATACGACAGATCTGAACATTTTCATACTCTTTCTGATCATGTTTTTTTTCCACGGTTTCGATTAACCAAATATACAGTATTGCAATTACTGATTTTAATAGAAAATAATATTGTATTTTATAACGACATGTAAGTATTGCATTCATTTTTCTTTCAATGTTTTACTTATTAATTTAATTAGTTGGCACTTCGTGTTCCCTTTCTTTTTTCGTCTGATACCATTTTTGCTAAAAACAATGAATGTATTTAATTACACTTCAATTTAAAACTATAATTCTATTTGAATCGAACTTACCAATATAACCTCCAAACTTTAACACAAACAAAATCTCTAAATTTTATTTTTCTTGTTACTAAAAGTACAATTTGAACAGCTTAAAAATATATAAACTTCACTTACTTAAGGTTATTAAAAAAATATGTGTGCAACAGTAGATACAAATTAAGTGATACTTAACTTAAGTTCAGTTTTATTAAGTGTAAATTTAAGAAACGTCGGTGCAACCGGGCAGTAGGGACCAAACCGATGCTGACGAGTTTGTTCGTGTGGAAAAGTACGCAGATAACGGGTAATACAGCTCATACAGGGTGTTTCAACATAAGTGTAAAAAAATTAAGGGCATATAGTACTGACCAATTGAATAAAAAATAGTTTCCGAAATATGAGGCAGTGAAAAATGAGTTTTTACGGGGTTTGCCTCTGCTATCTTGAAAACTGTAAAAGTTACGACTTTAATTAAATAAGACTTTTTGTTTAGCTTTCAGAGGTCATCTTAGATAAGCTTTTGTTTAAAAAAAAAAATCAAATAATTTTACTAAGTTAAATGTTGTGGCGACCTTGGCCAATGTTTAATTTTTGTATAGGTAACTTCGTAACGATTAGAAATTGAGAAAAATGTTTCATATAAATTTTTTTTATAGTCTATTTACTGACATAGGCTGTATCCGATGTTGCATTTTTATCACCCTAATATCTAAATCTTAAATTTATATGCCCTAAATCTGGTGATTATTTAGGATATTAGGAATTAGATTTTAGGGTTTTTCAGTAGCACACTACGCCTTGAAGTTGACGCGCACTAATTAATCAAATCATATTCGTTGCTATAATTTGTACAAAACATCAAATTTACGGTCAAAGAATAGCTTCTTAGCTTCTATTTTATTATGAAATATAATATTAACATTTACTCTCAAGCATCAAATTGAATCGAATTTTATAATTTATTTTTGTTGTTCTAAAGTGTTGCCATACAAACCAATGGATATCACTAGTGGGCCATTCGGAGTTGAATTTATGTGAAGAAGACCTAAATCCTAAATACTAAATGCCAAAATGCGACATCAGACAAAGCCATAAACAAAATTTTGTGCAATCACTATCATTGTCAATTTTTCTTCAATTTTTCATTATTCTCCGAAACAGTTGAAGATCAGACTTATGTTGAATAAGCTTTTTTTACTCATTTATGTCAGTACCATATGCCCTTAAATTTTTTTACACTTTTTTCAAAGAGCCTGTCTATTCTTGATAATAAATAGTTCTATAGAAATTGAACCATCTTGTCACGCAATAAAAAAAATAAACAATATATTATATTACAGTATATTTATAAATATGTCTCTATTCTATATTCACAATTTAAATAATAATTTAGAACTATATCTTTATGTTTTAATTCTTATAAATTTCTCTGTGTAGAGTTAAGTGAAATGACAAATTTCTCGCTAAAAAGTATTTATAAACGTTTGCTTTTCACGAAATAAATTTTTCTGTAGATTCTTAAATAATCTTGAGGGATTTAAGAATTAGGTCACTGGAAAGTAAACAACCAAGAGTAGGAAGAAATAAATATAAAACTACAAGAATAAGTGCGAAATATACGTTGTCGCAAATTAACGTTACATATATCAAGTGTCTCATATATCTTATTTCTGAAATCTGGGTGGTCGCTGCTTATATGTCACATTTTACTTGCATTAAAATTTATTTCAAAGCTTAAAATTAAAGCTTGGAGGGAAAATTATAAAAATCAAGCCTGCATTTATCTTTCACCTTTATAAATTCTTCAACTTCAAAGTCTTTCGACTCGCACCTAGGAAAAACTAACAAACATCAAAAGAATCTCCGAATATATAAATTAAGGCAACTCATGAATCATTCCAAATTAACATATAATCATATATTTCTCGAGTGCCCGTTGATATTTGAGAAGTTGGTCGATATTTTTGCTAAGTTAAGAATAGAAGTCACAAGGTATATTTAAAATTCCGTCTACTCGTCTACTACTTCAAAGGAAAAGATTAAATTGTCAAAATAAAAACAACAAAAGTTTGAAAAAAAACTGATAATTCATATTTCGAAGATTTGGGGTCAGGACAAAAATAACGGACACCTGATGAAGAAGACTAATTAAACCTAAACTATTTGAAAATTGTGGTATGTTCCTCAATGTCGTTTTGACAATAAGTAGCACAATGTAGGTAATAATTTACATAGCCAAACAGTACTTGCTTTAAACGCGGCTACGTTTAATTAAAATTCCGAAGCAATTAATGTTAATAAGCATCGGAGACTGCAGTGTGTCCAGCGACACCTGCTTACGTCACTCCTATCGCGTATTAACAGCATGTCCACAAGGAAAATTGCAGAGAATCAGGTTAATGCGAAAGGAATGAAAAATACTGGCGTTCAAAATGACATCTAACCATGAACGAAATAGCTATTTGTGTATTAAGAGCGGAAAATAGGATATTGTCGATTGAGAGGTTTTTTGAAATCCATTTCTACAGTGCCACATGGGGTTTTCCACCATAACAAAAAATAATAAAATGTACACTTTGTACTTATAGTGCTACTCAATAAATAACGATTATATTTTTTAATTTTAATTTATAGTTATTTTCCATTCTTCATGAGCTATTGCTCCAATCTAATCTAAGAATTTTTTTACTTTCGTACGGCATTTTGTTTGGTTGTGTAATATACAGATCAGTTATATGTCAGATTGACTTGTGGAGGTGGTAAATGTGTAAGTAACTACAGTGCCATTAGTTCCTGACTAAACGTTCCCATTAAGCATGTAGACAAGTAACAGTTCTGAACATTTTATAGATAGAAATTCGGATAGCGAGCGTTTTTTCTACTTTGTCACGCATGAGCGGCAAAGTGACATTTTGCGTTGTCAAAAGCGAGCGCAAATGCCTTTATATAGACTATAGAAATACAATATTTTCTTTAAATGTGAGAAATTTTTCGACTGTGATATGGATAAATTGGTGACAATTACTAGAAATCTCAGTTAAACAGCATTTATTCTGATGAACACTGATGAATCGGTGCACACTTGCACCTTCTTCAGGGTCTACAATTTACGGATTATTGAACGTCGCAGAAATATACAAAACAACTCGGCGAACAAATGTGCCAGGTTTGAACCCGGGACCACCAAATCTCTAGTCCAGACTAGAGATTCGGCGTCAGCTGATTTTTCTCTCTCATATTTATAATTTATTCTCGTAGTATTTAAATAAATATAAAGTTCGATATACTTCAAAAATATTAATTTAAGACATTCTAAGACACTGTAACACATACTGCATTTGCAAAATTTCAAGGTTTTGTACGAAGAACAGAATTACTCCACACGTATATTTCTTGAAATGCTGTATAGTCATAAAAATTGTCTCTGTCGGGTCAAGCAATAAAATTATATATATATCGTAATTAAGACAAAGCGGCATATCGCTCACTGCATGCATTATAAGAACATTGGGTGTCAACGGCTTATAATTTGCGCCGATCTGTTGTATGGATATAGATACAGAAAATTATGTATATAATACTTAAAAAAAAAGAAGAATTGCTGCTGCAATGGCAGTCTACTGGAGAACAAGTAATAAGGGAAAAAATTGTGACACTTTTGTTGGATTAGTCACTTAATAAAGTAGCTGGAAATGGTATCTTATAGTAAATTGGCATAATACATTAGGCCTTATGCACTAATAATTATGCATTAAAACATTCCGTGGAAATGAGGTTTAAGTGTGATAATGTCCACGTTATTTTGAATGTATTATATTGTTTTTATAAAATGTTATAGACCCTGAACAATGTGCAAATGTGCACCGAAACGTCGGAGTTGTAAGAAGAAATGCTGTTTGACTTAGATTTCCAGTAATTGTCAACACAATATTTTATTTAGTTACTTCTAATTTTTTTATTCTAATTAGATGGTTTTGTTAAACGTCTATCTTGTTTTTTATTAGCGGAAAGTAAATTCATATAGATTGTTTGGAAACTATTAAAGTAAAGCAGATCATAAATCCTCATTAAATTTTTATCTGTTGTTGTTTTTCATTGAATGAAACAGTCGTTATCGAGGCCTTCACAATTAAACATTTCCTTTAACCTCTCCTCTCGAGCAACTTTTGATAAATGAACATTAAACTGCGATATTTCTGAAGCAAATTACATTTAACCACTTTGCCAAATATTTATTAACGCTTTTAAGGAAAAGAAAACAGCACATTCGACCATGGAAAGTAAAACGGACGAAGATGTTGCATTACTCATTCTGAAAACATTTGTGTTTCGCCATTTCGCTGCGTATAACTTTAACTACTGACCTAATTATCCGCTGTTCAAAGAATACTTTTTCGTATTTTTTCGTGCTCGGTTGCGTGGATGTAACGCAAACTTGATTTAATGATTTTCGAGGAAAGAAGATACGGTTCAACGTGTAGTGTACTCATTTGAGATGTTCCTCTATTGTTAATAGCTTCCGGTAATGGCGCCACAGTAGCTCCACTGCACTCGCTAGGATAGCGATGGGGAAATAAATTCCAACAGATTTTTCTCTATACTCCAATACAAGTTTTCTTTTTTCAAAATCTGTTTCAAGTAGAAGTCAACATTTTAGTTACATTTAAATGTCGGTAACTATATTATTACTATTATTATTTCAGTTAAGGGATTTAAGCGCTAACCACTTCTGTCACTGTGACCTGTAAACCGTCCTAGAGTTCTTATAGAGCCAGTTACTGGTCCGACCGAGTGATGTTTACGTTTAGTAAAACAAAGAAAATTACATTTTAATTAATTTTACAATTATTTGAAAGTCGAACATAATATTTTTCATGCATTTTTAATTTATTTCAAATAATTCTAGTTCATTTTTTCACCACATGTTGTCACTATTGGTAAGAGCCAACAAAGTGTCTGACATCTGGTGACAAAATAAAACATATAAGTTGTAGGGAAAACATTGTGCTGTCATACAGGGTTATAAGTAAACATGACCAGCAAATCGAAGAGATATTGTTCTGTACCGCAGTGCAATAATTATGCAAGTGCTGGCATATCCGTTCATTATTTCCCAAAAAGAGAAATATTAAAAAATAAGTGGAAAATCGCGTTAAAAATCGGAAAGGACAAATCACTGTTCATGAACGTTTGTTCACATTTTTACCTAAGCGATTTTATTCCATGTAAGTATTTATAAAAATTTATGCTTCAAAACATTATTAGGTTGTTTTTGTAGTCAAGAAAAGAAAAATATTTAAAAAAATATGATATAGCAAGCTAAAAATTACAGCAAAGAAAATTCGACAAAACCCCTGTACAGAGAAGAAAAATAGAGAGACGTTACCTGTAAGTAGTAACTATTATTCTTTAATATTATATATTTATTTTAAATTGTTTATAGGAAAGACAGGGAAGAAGAAGAAACTACAAAAATATCAGAAATTGAGCAAGAGGAAGACGTGCAAAACAAAGAACTTGATGTGCATTTGTATTTAGTGTTATTACGATTGAGTGGTTAGCCCCTTTCAAATTAGATGTTTGAACACACAGTTAATTTGTTTCTATATTATTCTGTTAATCTGTCTTATATCCGCAGAAGATAAAATGTCCAGCTAAAAATAATTAAATAAGTAGTTAACATGCAGATAACCTCAATTTTGAATCTTATTTTACCCTTATATACTGCTTTTCCTTCGACCATATGCCGCACAGCATCATTTAAATAAATGTATATATCTGACATTATGATGAATATATTTGATTTCAATTAAAAATAACAAAATATCCTCAAAACAAAGCCTCAAAATACAACTAGCACAAACGTAAAATATAATGTTTTCCCTATAAGTCGGTCATTAGTGCTGCCATCTCTACGATGTGGCTCTCCCGGATTGGATTTCAATATTTATACGTTTATGTGACATGTATATTGTCGACCGGCATTTGGTGTTCTTTCAATCGTTTTTATCTTTTCGTATGATAACATTTGTTTACGTTGTTCGTTGTTTTTTTTTTTCTAGATTTCATCACTGTTGCCTTGTTGCGTATCAAATTTGTATTTTTCAATACAAACAGTAACTGTTTTTGCATTTGTGTTTGCCATATAAACCTAGTAATTCCGTGACATCATTACATTATCTAGATACAAATTTTAATGACGTGACTACTCTGCTTAAAAAATTACTATAGACTTAGACATTCACAACAATACGTTCCGTCCTCTTCGCAGGGTCGACAGAAACGCAAATGGTGATAACTTTTTTCAAATTTCTTTGAAGTAGTTCAAAATACAGAAGCATTCCACGATTTAATATTGGGTTTCATAGTATTTATTACTAAAAACAGCATCAATTATAGTAGGTATTATATCCACAAGCCTTGCCCATTTGGCTTGCAAGGATTTTTACGAAGTCGTTCTTTATTGTGCGAAAAATAAAGGGTCTCGGAGGAAGATAAATTTGAACTAGAAGATGACCCTTTAAATGCCAGTCTATTATCATCCGTCATTTTTTGATCCACAGTTTTTGTAAATTTTTATGTATTATATTTAAAAACACCTTTACAAATTCACAATTTATTGGAACTATATGTATCAAACAGAATATTAAATTGATATTTGATTTACGATATTTAGGGAACTACATACTTATTTGCGATTGCCGTGAAGATTGTAAAATTTGTACAATAGGTGTAAGATTCAGAGATGGCTGGTAATGACCATCAATAATTCTTACTGAAATATTTCTAGCGGGGTGCAGTTCTCCACATAGCTCTCACTATCCATTTTAACGTATTTAGTTTTGCACTTTTCAAAACGATAGAAATTTGTTGAATAATGTAAACACAAAAATGGAAAATGATGAGTGACAATATTAACAATGACAAAACTGTCAAATGTCAGACGGTCGGAGGAAGGGTAATCGCGGCAGAATCAAAATAAAAGTGAATAATTGATTCCTGGTTCTGTGATTAGCCGAAAAGAGTAACTTATGGCTACCATAATTTTTACAGGAGTAAAAAAGAATATTATCGAGCTTTTGATGGCACTGTATGAACTTCATATTAAATTTTTAATTCTTTATTCGAATAAACTGTAGTAGTAATAACATTTTAATCGTCTGACATTGTACGCATAGTTTGGTGATTTCGCAATAGGTAGCTACAAAAACTAATTATTTCTGTTATCGTTCAAATTTAGTAATTTTATGATTAAGTTTATTGTCGCTGCATCTCTAAATACACGTGTAACAACACAATATTTCATATTACATTGAACGACAAGTGTATTTATACGATATTATATTCCCATAATTAAATTTAACGTTGATTTATGTAGCAGCGTCACATTTATTAGTTGTAGCATTATGGTGCGTGCAGAAGGACGCCATGTTTATTTAGCTTTCACGTAAAATTGCTTCTTGGTTGCATTTTGCTGCTGTTGGATTGCGCAAACATGTCAAAAATAACCCCATTCGTACGTAAACCTAGTTCAGTGGAGCATAATATAGAAAATATACGATCTGCCATAGAGTTAAGTGAATAAATATTAGCTGCAGGCACATGCATAGGGTAATTGTGCATAGCTTTGACGAGTTCCTGAATTATGCCCCGTTTTGTGCCGCGAATTTACAGCGCTATCATTTACAGTCTCTTTCACCGGAAACCTCATTACGTCATGTCGTGTATTAGCCAGCAAACTGCCACGCCATCTATCAACACCTGCATCCAGCCAGCCATTTTTACACAAATTTATATTACACTAAACGTTTACAATGTATTCGAATATGCTAACCGAGGTATATCAAATTTATATTTGCGGACTTCAACAATGTTTCATATTTGTAAAACAAATGAAATATTTACTTTTCAAAATCCGCTTCTATTTTTAAAATGACCGTTAACACACGTGGGCTTATATAAATAAATCTTTTCAGGATTTTAAATATTAGTTTTCCGCTCATTTAAAACACAAAATAGTCTACTTATATTTAATTGTAGCTCATAAAACTAAAAGTTATTCCTACTCATTTTTAATACAGTTTATACCTCTCGCTAAGAGAGATATTGGATACATGTTAAAACTTGCATATCCAGATTTTAGCGAATAAGCACGTTTTAAGACACCTGCAATTTTAACACTTTTACGATGATGTCTGTGTGTGTGGATGTGACTTAAGACCTGTTTAACTACAAATTCCCAATTTGACATTAATGAGAAGAGCTGATTAGATTTTGGTAACAAATGGACAACCGAAAGTAGTAGTTTCTTAAGAAAATCCTTCTAAATATATATTGGAATAATACTACCTTTTTAGTTTATGTTCTGTATTTTTTATTATTACAACCCAACGTTTCGGCACCATAAACCGGTGCCTTCTTCAGGAGAAAATTGACATAAAAATGTGAAAATACAATTTTTCCCGGAAAAAGGCACCAGTTTATGGTGCCGAAACGTTGGGTTTTAATAATAAAAAATACAGAACTCAAACTAAAAAGGTAGTATTATTCCAATTTATTAATATGAGTTCTGAAAGATATTTTAATAATATATATATTTTTTAAATTTATGTTATTACAAATATTATAGTATATAAAATTCCTTATCCGATATTTTTTTATTATATCTTAGCTTTACAGATAAAGAAATATAAATATATAAAATATTCTATTATAATGAATCACACTGCCCAAACAACTACATACAAATTAGTTGAAAAATTTAACAGCACGATTCACAAAAAAGTTTAAGCTAATCTTCATTTTTGGATTAGTGAATTCTATTCTATTCCTGTATTTAAAATTTAATTTTCATGATATTATCAATAAAGGTAAATACTAGGAATAGATTAGACTATATTTTAAGATATAAACTGTCAAAATTAAAACAGAATTCGCTAATCCAGTATTAGCTTAAAATTTTTGGGAATCGGGCTGTAAATGTTTATAATTGACGAAAAAATATCGGTGTCAACAATGTAGAGATATATATCTAAAGGCTTCTTCTAGGAAGTACATTAAATATTTCTTATTATATTGTTAATACTAAACTATTTAGAAATACCAATTTCGGCAATGAATTGGAAGAAAATCGAGCATTTAGAATGGTAGGAGAAAAAGAATAGATGTAATTAGAATTTTTTGAGAATACCAGATATGTGAAATAAATTACTTATGTAACCTTATATGGATATGTGAGAAGTTTTGTGCTGGCCAATTTTTTCTTTTGCTAAAAAGGGAGTCAAATTACCGTTTTACGGGCCAGAAATTTGTTATGAACTCTTGAAAAGCCTTATAAAGATGAAGATCAAACATTGACAGTAATCAACAATAGCCTCATATTGGAGAGACATTCCGGGCCTTATTCAGTCAAAGAATAGTTATTTATAATTAATTTTATTCCTTCATATTAAAAAACATCTGGTGAGAACGAAACCTTCTTTATGTATTGTGTATTGATTTCCTTCAAATCACATGCAAAAATTCCTGCCTTGAATTCGTCCGCATTTTATTGTAATGCCTCAGGTGCATCCGGAAGTTCTCATTACCGCCCGGAGCGCCGGCAGCGCCTCTACCGGCCGCGTATGACTCCCCCACCCCCACAACAACAGGAAGTAAACACAAATTCGTTCCGCGGGGACCGATAACTCCGTGAAATATTTGACATTTACCGGCCGTTCCAAAAACAGGTGGAAAATACTGTCATTTTAAACATGAAGAGAAGCCTCACTTTATTGTTCTTGCATAATTCGATCAGAGACAGAGAAACTAGATGGAAAACGAAGATGGGTATGCTTTCTTTTTATTAGATTGTGGAATTTATTTGTACCTGTGAGTTTTATCCAGAATTTTATGAGTCAAGGCAACGAACATAAATTAATTTTATTATTTTCTTTTGCAGTATAGAAAACGCAATATCTTTTATTGCTAGGTATCTCTGCATTATATTTTACCGTTTTATTGCCGTACCTATCGGGAAATATTGAACAGAAATGTACGAGTATATCGAAGAAAGTTATATCTTTCTAAATTTCCTTCAGCATTTCAATACAGTTCCCATACAGAACAAACTGCAGGTAATGTGAGAAAATTTGTCGACTGTGTTACGAATAAATTGTTAAAAATTACTAGAAATCTCAGCCAATCAGCATTTATTTTCTTACGAAACAAATGTGCTCTGAATATTCCAATACACTAAAACACACTTTTGATTTAGAATTTTTTTAAGGTTTTGGAACTAGAACAGAATTACTCCAAACACATGTTTCTTGAAATGCTACATATCAGGGATGGTTGTAACAACATAAATGGAACAAATGATACACAAAGACTAAATAGCGTGTATTTTGGTATGATGGAAATATTCAAAAAGGACAAAGCAAATTTCAGGCCAAATTAAGGTAGTTCATACGTGACATCCCTAATCAAGTGTCATAATATTTAACCTTATTAAAAAATTGTATCAATAAATTAAAAATTGATAAAACAATTTTTAGTTTCAATTGATGAAAACCATACAGTTTACCCTTTTATAAATTATTTTATCTTAAGTTCTATGTATGACTTCAATAGTATCGAAATGAAAAATTTAGCCGAGTGCTATGGCAACGGCAACGTTGTTTTTGTATAAAAAAATCTGATGTGGCCAACACAAAACCTCCCGCTATTTAATTTTTATTAATTTAAATACATACCTACGTATTTAGCAGTGCTGAAAACTATACTATGTTCCATTGCATATAACTATTGCTTTATTTACGATTTTCTTTATTATTTAATATGTCACTATTATTAATTTGAAGTTATTATACTTGCCGTCAAATAGTTATGGGCTCATGAATTGTGTGCAGAAGCGTGCTGTGTTGGCAGATCTTACTGTTCATCTAATAATTAATTATTCTAGGGACCTTAAAACGTGGTCATTTACTAAAATCTCGATATGTGATTTTTAGCACGATCCCTATACCTCCTTTACCAAGGGTACGGGAGGTAAAAAGGTTTAATTTTCTACGATTTTGTTACACATTTTTTTCTTTTATAATTTACCATATTTCAAGTGAAATAAATTAGTAATTATTTATCTAATCGTGCGTGAATTAAATCTCACGCTGAATTGTTAATTGCAAGGTTGCCAGTCACATAACACTTTATTGCGCATTTGCGTAATAGTGTCAAATATATAATTTTTCTTGAGACTGCAACTTTTTACGTGAGATTTCTCAACAATGTCTCATAGTTTTCATTTTTTTTTTTAATAAATATTTCAAACATCAAAGAATAACATATTCGTTTTTCAAACATGTGCTGGGTTGTTGTCATGTCATATTCATATTTTCTTATCAGTAGTGCATTTACTGCTAATCTCAATATACGCATTCCAGTGTCATTTTAAATTCAATTATCTATGATATTTCAATGGTTACCTATGATTTCTAATTTACATTCAAATTCTACGACTCGTAATGAATATTATATAGGTATGGATTTGAGTCACATTTTGGATTGTGACCATCAACGGATGAACTATCATTTAAATTCCCGCAGCAACGTTACACAGTCATTGATGTACAGACGACCAAAAGAAGTTCGTTTCGATGATGTCTCCAAGGAATCCTTCCACAAGATATTTTCGGCTTGTCTCCGATTTAATCTATTGTCGATTTTGAGAGCAAACTGATGTGTGTGTGCTCTTTATGAATTTTTTACCTCTCGCTAAGAGAGGTATTGGATTCATGCTAAAATTCGCATATCCAGATTTTATTGAATAAGCACGATTTAAGGTCCCTAGAATCCGATTATAACATTTTTAAAATGATGTCTGTGTGTCTGCGTATGTATGTGTGTGTGTGTGTGTGTGTGTGTGTGTGTGTGTGTGTGCGTGTATGTATGTATGTATGTCTGGATGTTGTAGTCACGATTCCTCAAAAACTATAAGACTTAAAAAATATTTAACTGCAGTTTCCTCAATCTGACATTCCTGGGAAGAGCTGAAAAGGTTTTGGTAACAATTGAACAACCGGAAGTAGTAGTTTCTAAGAAAATTTCTTCTAAATATAATTTTTTGGGAGGTTTTTTTCATTAAATATTGAAGAACATATAATTCTCCATCTAATACACTTAAATTTTTTATTATATCCTTTATAGATTTAGAGTTAAAGACACTATAATTTATAGAGTGAACTACGGCACTAAGGAAACCAGTTGACAAATTCCAATTTTTATAACATAATTTGTAAATGACACATGTCAGTGTCAAAAATCAACAGTTTTAGTGACATTCTGATAACTTTTACTGGGAAGTATATTTTATTTTTCTTATTGTTTTATTAATCCAATATTTGAAATTATAGGTAAAATTGTGGTATAATGCATATATCCATCAGAAATACCGCCAATCTGGTTAATGAATTGGAACAATCTCTGGCATTTATAAACTTCCTCATACAATGAAAAATAGATATAATTAGAATTATATGTGTGCAGAAGACATGTTAAAAAACAATATTTGGGTAAAGTTCTGTAAATTTTTGTTATAAAATGACGGTTCGAAAGCGAAGTGCAATACAATACTTATAAAGCCTAATATGGAAATGGCGAGAGGTCTTGTGCTGGCCTCAACAGATTTTTTTTATGATGTAAAACTGAATGTTTAGAACGAATGTATTTGGTGTATATATGAAATGTAATAATTTGTAAGATCTAAGATCTTAAGTTTAAGTGTAATAATTTTTGTATGTAGTATTGTATTTTGGATGCTTATGGATCTTGATTGATTGAGATTTCGAGTAAATGTTAAGATCAAAACTGCAGTTAATAATATAACGATTCAACTTGAATAATTGTGAATCACAGTCGAATTTTATAGTTATAGAGTATCCCTCTACTTCGTCGTGTGTAATTTTTAAATTGAAACCACTCTGTATTCCCCCAATCTACCCCTGTCTAACAACGCATTTCACTCCAGTTCGCCCTGATATGTGCGTACGTACTAGCGTCCCAGGTGTTTGATCAGCCGCGTCGTAAAACAGACGCTGTGATTGCTTCCGTCACTCGACGCCACCACGTGTGGGAGCGCCGCAATCTGCGTGCATCTATATCGCCCTCACCACATACTAAAACTGGTTATGGAGCCTCTAAAGCCTGCAGTTTAGCTAGCACGGACTGCGAGTTAATAAAAAATATATATTATGACCGAGAAGAATTATTGGTAAAAGCTTTTTGATCAAAATCTCGCTTCAGATAAACTCAGTACATTGTTGTTATTTTTATCCTAACTGACATCATATCCCACCTTACCGACTCTGCATCACCCGCGAAATAAATTCAAAATGATCTGAGGCATTCATTTCACTAAAAGATGTTATGTTATGAGAAGAAATGTCAATTTGTAGGCTATAATGCCAGATTGCACCGCTGAAGCTTAAATTTAAGTGTTGAATATTGCTGTCAAAATTTCGATTTACATTTTTTGTTTAAGCCAATTTAAATGTCAACGGTGCAACTGGGCATAAATGTATTATAAAAGTTGTCTTCGTGGTTAAAAACAAAAATGTTATAACCAGCGTTTCTTAACCTTTTCTTACTGCCGACCCCTTTGTATTCACATTTGAGATAGCAAACCACTTAGTGAAATCTTTAAAAACACTAATAAAAAGTAGAAATAGAACTGTTTTTTTAAAGAAGAAATTATTAAAAAAAGGTCTTGTCTGTAATATTTTACTCTTTAAAATACGAGTTTTATTTAAAAAAAGACAGGACTAATGTAGGAATGAAATAATTGTAGAATACCAGCAGTTCACAAAATAAAATTATGGACACCATGGTGTTACATCTCATTAACCAGCTTGCTAATAGCATATTTAATAGGAGATCGTTGTATCCTGAGATCACAATCGACGTTTTTCAGTCTATTCCTACATTTGTTTTTCATATGAATTAACGCAGAAAACTCCTTTTCACACAAATAACTAGTTACAAATGAGATCAGTACTTTCAATGTCTTCTTCGCTAGAGCAGGATAATCAGTAAGTTGAGTACAAAGGATATTCGGCTGCACTGCTGATGCAATTGTTCGCCAACAGGGACAGTCATAAACAGCTTAATCGCCCCTATACTATAAAACTAAAATGGAATAGTTAATAATAATTATTTGGATCGTACCTGTAGTTTATAAACAATTGTGGAGGTCCGGGGTTCGAGTCCCTGGGGTGTCATTGAATGTTTCATACTTTCTTTCGATGGTATATTTAAATATTCTTCTTGATTGTTAAGGTAATTTCTATGTTTTTAAAATGGAATAGTTTAGCATGATGCACCACAAATTGCTTTAGTTTTGTCTGCAAAACAATGACAGTATTCGATCTTATTATTTACGATGGGCAAAAGTTTTAGCTTCCATTGTGAACCTAAATGATGGACGGTTGAGCTGTTTATGACCGTCCCTCGATTTTGATGGCGAGAACTGTACAAACTTTTGTTCAATTTTACTCGACAGGCAAAGACACCTAAAAATTAACAAGACTTCCAAGGTGATATTCTAGATATATTATTTCTCGGTGCAGTCTCGGGCCCCAGGTTAAGATAAGTTGTCATATACGGTAATGAATTTAACTTAGAGTAAGAATTATTCTTTTTATACGTGACATATTACCTACAAAATATTTTAAAATTAATTAAGGTTATATCTCGCGACACACATTTGAAACCTACATTCATCTTTACTGTGTCATTCTTGAAAATCATTTTGCTTGTCACTGTTAATGTTTACTTATTTTGTCATCTTCATTCATTTATTTATAACTATAAACAAACAAATATTGGGAATATTTTCATGTTTACTTTATATATAATCTTCGTTTGATAAACTACCTTCTCTCCGTGATTGGCTGGTAGGAACGTCAACATCTTTATCATTGTCTTTGTCTGAGGCAAGGTACCGATGAATTTTAAACACATCTTTCGATACCTCCCATTTCTTATCTGTCCCTGAAGACAGACAACATTTACCGTTGAGCTAAGGTCAAAGTATCCAATATAAATAAACCATCAATATGTTTTTGCTGCGTAATGGGACTTATCTACCGTTACCGTGTTGGAACGATAATAACAATGAATCATAATGCTCACATATAAATAAGAAATATTTGTTTTCTTATAATAAATACACTAGTTTGGAATGTACAACAAATACTGCAATCGAAAAATGAATATTTATTTGTTAGCTTTGCCAAGGCAGGGCCGGAATTTAGAGGCGCGTTTTCGGGTTCATTTTGTCAAGTGGTCAACCAATTTTAGACGCCGAAAAGTTATTTGAGATAAACATTGTGAATGTTCTACTGGATGAAATGAAAATCCATCTGAACTGACATTGATGAAAACATACAACACGTATGAAATAAAATCCAAAAATGCAGAATATATAAAAAAAAATGTCTGAAGTAATTTACAAATTTTGATAACGACAGAGAACACTCCGACATAGACGGAGTTGATTTAAAAGATGGGGCTATGTTGGTTGGCATCTTCTATGGACAATGTGTAAAACCATTTGGTTCAAATTGGGCTAGACACTTTATATCCAAATACTATTATTGCTCTACGGATACTCCTTCGAAGCCAGTTATCTGTTTCTAAGGGCGAAATAAACTTTTTCAAATTTAAATTAAATAGTAATTTACGTAACAAGACCTGAAAGTGATGATTTACTGGGTGAGCAAGCTTATGAGCCCAGTATAGACACTTTCAGGTCATGTTGGGTACAATATTTTTTTGCGATCCTGAAAAAAGAATAAAAAAGTATTATTTTATTTTTTACTGCGAGCAAATAAGAAATAAATAAACAACTGATCTCCATGGAAATATTTAGCTTTACCGGTCCCGGGATCGGTAAAGTACTTTCCGATCCCTTATAGACAACTTTCCGAGCTAGCTCAGCAAAGAAGGACTTTCCGGTCTAAATAGTGATCAGAACGAGCTCATTTTCTGGGCGATCACGAAAAAACATATTTATGCTCTACTCACTCTACTCTACTCCACATAGTTTATTTTATTAATTCTTGCAATATGTTACAAATAGCTTCCACTTTTGTTATAATAAAGTGATC
Organism: Ophonus ardosiacus; assembly: GCA_943142095.1. Classification (NCBI taxonomy): domain Eukaryota; kingdom Metazoa; phylum Arthropoda; class Insecta; order Coleoptera; family Carabidae; genus Ophonus; species Ophonus ardosiacus. The sequence continues at coordinate 17,357,206 of OW964824.1, forward strand.
GGTGATTAACTATTAATTAATTGCAAATTTTTAAACAAAAATTGGGGCACATAATTTGAAGTGTGCCTCATTTGTTCCAAAATTACCGTCCGGCTCTGAGCCAAGGTCCTATTAGGAATTACATATTTTATGTATGTCTTATTGGAAATGATAGGAAGCAATTCCGTCAGCGTATAAATAGTTGAATTGATTAAAATAAGCGTTTAAAAGTAGTGGGGCGGAAGGAATAGTTGGAAGAAGCCACACAAGTTCCACCCAAGTCAATCTAGACAGCTTCTGCATGCCTGCGGAGTAAGCTTCATTTATGACGGCATAAAATTAATGCAAATCTCTAGATACACCTTGTTTGTCTGCCAGCGAACGAATAAGTTATAAAATTTGGAAACGTTTACCTTTAGAAGACTTCGTTCTCAGCCAAGTCAAACACAGCCAACAGGAATTTGGAATCTTGGAAATATGCAAAGTGCGAAGGCGAACCACTTAGGGTAATAACAACAGCGCCACTTTTAATCGGATTTACATGTCGACTAATTAAAATACATCATCAACTTTAAAATATATACAGAACAGCGTGCGGAAGCTTCTTCCCTCTTTCTAATTGCTAATTATGATGCTGTGTATTTTATAAATTGAGATTCTAATCGCCAATCATGATAATGAATTAATCACAGCGACCAGGGGCTTTCAGATTCTTTTTTAACTTAACCAAATCCTATATGCCGAATTTAATAAAGAATAAATTTTTTCCCTTGCAGTATAGTCCAATATTGCGGTAGATTTATTCAGCAAATGGACGGGTATTTTTAATTATTGGACGTGTTTTATATTTAGAAACCCCAATAAAAAATTCAAGTTTTCAGTCTTGGTGCATTTCCGGAAGCAACGCCATCTTATAAAAATGATGTAAATAATCAATTTTTAAATAATATCTCCTCGCCAGTAAGTAATAGAGCAAAAATAGTTATCAGTTTTTGTAGAAGACAAAATTCCCTACCATACATCTTTGATCTAGAATATTTTTTTTTACACTCGCTTTAAATTTATTAGATTGTTAACTACAATGCTGAATTTTAGTTTACACTTGTTTAGGGCACTTTTTTATTTTCTTTCAAATAGCGATGTTCAATTATTTTTACGACTATTACATTTGGATTATAACATGAAATTCAGAATTTTTATGTGGAAGATATAGTATGTATATAAGTATTGCTGAAAAAATATGAAAGAAAAATCGGTTGACGCCGAGATTTGAATCCGGGACCACCACATCTCTAGTTTGGTGCTCTCCCAAATGAACTACATCAGCCGATCTTTTTAACTTTTTCTTAGGTATTAAATAGGCTTAAAATATTAATTTTAGTGAAAAAATGATTTTGTATAATGATGTATGTAGGTATATGGATGGATAACTTACCCATATATTCTTTTGTTTTAATCAGCTGTTATTATAATAATAAGGCAATAATAAATAATGTTGTATTTTTGCTGTTTAAAACAAAAGAACTAAGCGAATGACATATCGTTAAAGCAAAATAAAAAGTGCGGAAAGTAATTGCAAATAATTGATTTCAATAAATTTTGCAAATATTTAATGATTTTAAGTGCTGTATAACTTACTATCTATTGGTTATAGAAAAAATCTGTTGTGGCCAGCACAAAACCTTCCGTCTATTCGATGTATTTTGTACAAATCCGATAGCAAAAATTCCTTGGAAAAGATTCTATATATCCTGTAAAATTGTAACACGAACACACTATTTTTTACAAATTCCATATTGCAAGTTCCTTTGAAAAGATTCTATAAATCCAATATAATTATAACACGAATGTACATTCTGTAAATTGCACTTCACACTTCCTCATTCCTACCCAACGCATCTTCTTCACACAGTTCTTCCTCTCTTAAATATTCTGCTACACAGTCCTTCCATATTCTCTTTGGCCTTCCTCGTACTCCCGGCATTGAAACTGCAAGTCATTTGCGAGGGACACTCTGTCACTTAAGTTACTTTCTGATCCTATGCTTTGCACTTTGGTTTTGCACTTAACACTGACATCTGTCAATTAGAATTTTTTGAATATATCTGCTGTTTCCATAATTTTTGCAAAGCTGGCTGATTTTTGAAAGTTAACCTCTCTTAATCTCTCTATAACTCTATATCTATTGAATATGAAGGAAAATGTATAATCAAATCATATAGGGAATAAGATTTTCTTTCATATTAATGACCATAAAATGTCGAAAATTGATTTTTAACTGCGTTTTTTCCAGAAAAACTGTTAAGAACTTCAAATAAGGGTACTTCCGGTTGACCAATTATACCCAAAATCTAATCAGCTCTTCATAGGGTTGTAAGGAAGAGGAATACGAAAGAATCATAATTTTTAGAATTATAGTTTTGGAGTTATCGTCGGAGAAAATTTTGTCACACACACACACACACATACACACACACACATACCCACACACACATACGGACACACACACACACACACACACACACACACACACACACATACATACATACATACATACAGACACCACCGAATTTTTTGACCAAAGACAATACCTTCCCTACCTAAAGGTGACGGAAGGTAAAAAAATTTTAGATCAAAATTGAAGGAAATTTTGTTTTCTACAAAACTAATAATCACTATTTTTGCTCTAATACCAACTGATGAGGAGATATTTTTTAAAAATTGGTGATTATTTGCATCATTTTTCCAAGGTAGCAGTGCGTCAGAAAGTGCATCAAGGTCGAAAACTTGGATTTATTATTAACACATCTAAATATAAAACATCAAAAATTCGTGACTTTTTCTGGAATAAAACCTTATTTTTATATCCCACGAGTGGATTAATAATTTATTTTTGTCGTGATTTTTGTCTTATGGTCGGATGCAAGAGCAAAAATTCCTTGTCTTTTAAAAATAAATAAATTTAACTATGCACTTTAAAAATTAGGTTAGGTATTCATAAGGACTTCCCAGTATCTCAGTATAATAATTTTATTTAGAAAGGTTAAGTGTATTTTAAAGCAGAGTATTCCGAATTTGAAAATTGTAGCAGTAAAACTTAGAATGTTGAGTAATATATCATCGTACATAATGTGACAGTTGTGAATGTGATTCCACATTTGTAAGATTAGGTCGGGAGTGCATTAGAAGCCCACGTGGCATCTCGGGTTAAAATTATTTGTGATTTTAGCGAAATAAAGAAGAGAAAAGGTTCATTCGACGGGGCCAGAAGCCGAAATGAACAAAACACGAATATCAGTGGAAACATCGCGCTGTCGTAAAATAAATTGAATTTCAAATCAGTTTGTTGATAAAATTCAGTGCCTTCCTCGTCCTATGCACCCTCGCCGACGCCAGCTTGATTCGCACGACTGGTAATAGTGCACACAATGGTATATTTTATCCCAGCAAGATTGGAGTGCTGGATGCTGGTGCATTCGCTGGGTGCGATGTTTTTAACAATATATCTCGACAAGGCGACAATGATACAAAGCACTTTAGATACACATACGGAATATCTTACGATTGATAAGTGTGCATCAAGATATTTTTAAGGTAGTGACTGCTCTCTCTAATCTTCCAATTTATTGCAAAACTGACATTTTTCTTTATTGCTAGCTATACACATTACTTTGCCCGTGTTTTTCCAACAATGTCCTCAATCCACAAAGGGAGAGAAGTTGAGTTAAAATATATATTAATATCACCAACGAATTATCGTCGTGTGCACTAATTTTTTGAAAGTTACCATTCAGTTTTTTTTGAAACTTTCCTGACTCTTTCTTAAAATTGAAGACACCGGTGCAAAAATGAGGTAGGTCTAATTTTATACAAATATAGGTAGATATACTTGGAAAAGGATGCTTACTTTTCCCGAAACAGATTAATTTACGTTTTCTGAAAATGAAGTTACTTTGTTTGAAATTTAAGTTGACAAGGTATAGTGTTTGATGGTTGAAATCAGTGAGAAACCCAGTCCTCAAACTGCTTCGCAGATGTTAGGTACTCTTGTTAAAATAAAAATGATAAAAAGATATGTTATGGCCAGCACAGTAACTTTCGCCATTTTCATTTTATAAGTATTGTCGCTGTCGAAATGTAGTTTTATAATAAAAAAAAAAATTCTCATACACACAAAAAAAGATTAAATGTACTTCCCAGAAAAAACTTTCAGTAATGTGACTAACACTGTTGATTTTTGATACTAACATTTATCTGTCAATTATAAAGTATATTACAAACATTTGAATTTGTCAACTGGTTTCCTTGTTGTAGTTTAGACATTGTGAGATTTATTACATCAGATTATTCTAATATATTATATTCTTTATCTCTAAATCTATAGAAGATATAATAAAAGAATTTAATTTATCAGATTTGGAATTTAATATTATTTGTTATTTGCAATAACATAAATTTTCAAAAAATAATATTTAGAAGATTTGTTTTGAGACACTATTACTTCCGATTGCACATTTGTTACCAAAACCTTATCAGCTCTTCCCATTTATGTCCCATTGAGAAATCCGTAGTTAAACTGGTCTTTAGTTTTATAAAATTTGAGAAACCGTCCCTCCAACATCCACACATACGTACACACATCCATACACACAGATATTAGTGCTTATTCACTTAGTAATTGAGAAACCGTTATTATAACATCCATACACACGCGGACATCATCGTAAAAATGTTAATATCGGATTCTAGGGATCTTAATACGTACTTATTCACTTAAATATAGATATGCGATCTTTAGCATGATTCCAATACATCTCCTCCAGCGAGAGGTAAAAATACAGGATTTCGTTTTAATAATATATTATTTAGGGATTATTTACGCATATATGTTGGTAAAGTTGAGGGTGTTCGATTGCGTGGCCGTCCAGTGTGTAAAGCCTGTTTTACATTATACTTTTTTTGTATAGATTCTAGTACGAGATCTATCCGAGAAATTTCTAGACAAATCTAGCATAATGTAAATCAGAAATTTTCATCCAACTTTCATCCGAGATTCTAGTATAGAAATATACGCCCGGCCGTATATTTCTATACGAGATTCGTACTAGATCGTTAATGCGCAGGCGCGAAGTCGTGATATTAACAGTTACCAACTTTTGTTACTCAAAAACAAAGTTAACTGTACAAATTTGTTAGATTGGTATTCATTTATTTTCATTTAAAATACGATACATTCCGAAGATTACCGATTATGCACGACTTGATAGCATGGAAATTGAATGGAACTCGATCAAAAATCTGTCTAGAAATATAGTATGAAAATAGACGAAAATAGTATAATGTAAAACAGGCTTAAGTGGATGGATGTGATTGGTAGTGTTTTGAAGGAGCGTAAGTTTCCGAGTGGAAAGAGAAGAAGAGCATGCATGAATACGATTATGAATGTGGCTGAGGCGAAAGAAGTGTGCCTGGATAGGAATGTGTGGCGAAGGATGATAGTTTTGTAAATGTTGTGGTGTGAAGATATATGGTTAGTAAGAATGTTTTATGAGAATGGAGAGACAGCTGAAGTTTTATGTGGACGTTGTGAACGAAGTATGTTTGTACAGGAATGTGTGGCGAAAGATGATTTTTTTTATCCCTTTCCCTATTGTTAATAATTTTTTTTCGGGTTTTTGCTAACCCACTAAATGGGATACGCGTGATTTTATGTATGTATGTATGTATGTATGTATGTATGTATGTATGTATGTATGTATGTATTTAGGGATTTCAGATTGTCTCCCGATGCAAAAATTGGCAGCTCCACAATTTTATTAAAACATATAAAACTTTGATAGGTTACATATTGTTTATTAAACTATACCAGAGTATTTACAGAACATCTGGAGTGCCTCACGGTTCGAATTTGGGTCCCTTATTTTTTTTACCTATTTATAAACGACATTACAACAAATATATGGAATATTTCAATTTGTTATTCAGCAGACGACGTTTATTATACATTATTGTCTGTTTGTGAAAATATCTTACGCATTTTAATTCATGCAAGGCGCGAACATAAACCACTCCAATAACTCTTATTTCAAAATGTCGATGTGAATATTTCTCGGCCTGTTTACAAGATTTACTGACTATGTTTTGTTGGCTTAGAACAAACAAAAAAAATCTGGCACCCAACAATATATTGGACAGTAAAAAATTATTAATGTATATACAAAATAACACAATTGTGTCTCTCGTATATTAGAAAATGTGAATTCTTTTGCACTTCCTTGATTAGTCGATATAAATACGATGGAATCCAAACTGTTGTTGGACTTTACCTGTGCCATTCTTCGGCATTTGCCGCGACGTGTATTTCTGGATGGCCAGCGATGTTAGCAATGCGAAATGAGACTTGGATACGCCCAGGTACCTCACAAACTAAATCTGGGACCGTTAACATTTTTATACAAATTCCCGAAACTTAACTGCGAAACAAACATTGCGCATTCCGCGAAAATGGACGAAAAATAATGACCGCTACACCTTCACATACTTTCACAGAAATTCACAAGGAATGTAGGACATGTTTACGTAAAATAACAACAAAATAAATAGCCAAATATCGAGGCCTTTCAAGAATTTGATGTGGTTTACGATTCATTATTTTTTTTATTACATTTTTTGTATCACGACAATCCGTCTAAGTTTGACAACTTAAAACACACTAGTCAATTATTACAAACATATTAAAAATTATTTAACGTTAAGTGGACTCCCCAATTTTTAACTGGGAATCAATGTTTAGTATTTTTAAAGTGGGATTCTTAAACCTCCATTTATCTATAACATTGGTGGTTCTTATATTACCGATATTTAATAAAAACTTAAATCATTTAAACATTCTATACGATCCCAATATGTCTATTATCATTTGTGGAATGTATAGTTTTTTGTTGTTGAATGGCACTAGATACCAGCTTAGTTTCATAATTTTTATAAATAAAATTCACTAATATTCAATAACTTACATTAAATAATTATGAAATGTAGTAATTAATAATAAACATCTTAAGACACCACCACAAATAAACAAGAGAAACACCTGGATCCTCCATAATATTATCTATTATTATTATTATTATTATTATTATTATTATTATTATTATTATTATTAATGTTAACAGGACGACAGACACGTGATTACTAATTAACAAAGTTAATCATTAAAAATATGTTTGAAATGAAAGGAAATTAATGAAATAATTATAAATTAGTCCCCATTTCGTAATTTTTTAAATTAATAATTCAATTAATTTCTACGTAAAATAAAATTTAAACTTCTAGTAAAATCTTGTGTTCATTTCTGAATTAATTGCATATATATGTATGAATTTCATAATTAAAAATCGAGTTAATAATTGTTAGAAAATCTCGCTGCTTCGCGTAGTAATTTTTGCACATATTATATCAATACATTTTCTACGCTAGAACAAGTAGATCTGTATATGTATTTCATTTCAATTTCAAACAACAAGTTTACAAGTAACAACCTAAAAATAGAACTTTGGTTTGTACAAGTCTACTACACCTTTATATGCATACATTCACGGTTTTATTATTTTCTTTTAATGAATTTATTTATAAAAATTGTGAATTTGAACACGTTAGTTAGAATAACATAACCTTCCAAGTAGATGTACTTTACAAGTCACTGGATGCTTTGCATAAAATTTGTGTTTCTTATAATGTTCTATTTTATATTTTGTATTTATGTGTATACTAAGTTGGACACGAGTAATAATAATGAATAACATACAATTTTGTATAAATGATACACTTTCAATCTATCTGCGGCCTATGAATCCTATCCCGTCCTGCTACGAAGATATATCCGTTGTCCGTCTTAAATATACTCAAATGTAGTGTAAGCTATTCCTGCTTATGTGATAACAAAAATAGACATTTCAATTATAAACTTCTGCTTAAAAACTTGCCATGACATTCGACACCTTCCAACTCAATTTTTGTTAACAAGACGTGTCCTCCTGTCGAAGAAAAATGTAAAACAATTTTCTACACGACCCACCCATCTTGCTTTATTTCTACTCTTTTCTTCTCTCTTCCTGCACCTGCAGTTCGCTCTAATTCTTCAGTTATGAAAAATAGCTACACTTTGTCCATTTGACAGCGGTAGCAACTAGGGCGGAACACCGGTATCGAAAAGCGAAAAGCGAAGTATCCAATGAGTTAATTATGAATGATGAAGAAACAGGCGTGGACGGTGGTTTTGTAACAACTGAGGCAAACTTCACATTAACCCGAAAGTGCGCTTCTAAATTCTCATGCCACTATAAGATATGCCCTGCCTTAGACGCTGGAAGTTACGGTGATCGGGAATCGAACCCTGGAACCGTACGATGGGAAGTAGATCCGCTGACCACTGGACCGTTGGAGACCTGTGTAGGGTAAGAGCTGGTTCATTATGAATTTAATTTATGAATTTACAATTTATAATTCAGATTTTCAAATATAAACTCACTTAAAACGCATACGATGGTTTATGAACGATTTACAAATTTATAAATTTGAAATTTAGATTTGAAATATAATATGTAATATAATATAGCTATATTTCATACTTCAGAATATAAATTTTAAATTCAACCAATCAAAAAAAGAGAACTATTAAACTTGGCGGTAAGGTATAACTTTGCTTCATCCGTCGGCTGCCTTTCTGTTTGTGAGTTGTTGACATTTTGAAGATGGATTCTCAGGAACAAATTGATGTTATGTGTTTTGTTAATAAGCAGTATTCGCAAACATTATAATTTGTGTTGAGAAGAAAATAAAGTAATCGGAAACTGCAGTCAGTACGGTTTTATTTGATTTGAATCTACGTTTCAAATAAAACCGTACTGACTGCAGTTTCCAAATACTTTATTTTCTTCTCCACACATCATTCTCCAGTCGATCATCGTTACTCCAACATTATAATTTGTACGAGAAAGCAAATGAATTGTACAAAAATAAAAACGTTTGAATAATTTCAATGCAACGAGGTATAGCAAGGAATTAAATACATGCACACTCATACGAGTATATTTGAAAAATTATTCATAATCTTGCTATTTCACTTTCAGAAACAAATTACGTTACTGCCCTTTAACAAATTAATGTGTTCATAGGCCTAACCACGGCCTAACAAAACATCTACGTTTTTTAAATTTTATTTCTTTATTATAGAAATCAACAATAGTAAAAAAAAAACATTCCCGATATTAGTAAAAAATCATCTTGTTCATCGTCTAATAAATTCATGGCTATGAAAATAACATTGTAACCTAAAATCTGAACTGATTACTGAAACGTGAAATGACACGGATTGGTCAGATTCAGAACTTCAAAATTGAACGTAAACCAGGGAGAAAATTGTAAATTTCTAAATGTAAATTTATATATTAAATTCATCATAAACCAGCCCTAAGGCGAGTCGCACGCCCTTGAACGTAGTCAGGTTGAATTCCAACCGTTGTCCGGCCCTGTAGAAGAAGATGTCATCTATTGCCCTGTGGAGTTAATTAGATCTAACCACCACTGACTTTCTGGCAGTGACGAATAAGTGTATGTTTTATTTTTTAAATTTATTGCCTCAGTTGATTTATACGCCTGTCAGATTTAATTGTGGCGTCATTTGTTTTTTCAGGTGTGCTGATCCCAATACATCTCTGTAAAAGTTGGGGACAGGTAATCAAATACCTCTTCTAAAAATAACTGATCGACTCTTCGCAATCCTGAGAAGCGTCGAGGCACTTGGCAAAGTTAATTATCTATTCCAGGTATGTAAGAGTTCCATCGTCGCATGCCGTTTATTTACAGGGTGTCCGCAGTTGTCAACGACCATTGCAAGATAAATGGGAGCAGACAAACTGGCGCCAAGAAAGGTTTCCAAAGGATTCAAATATCGGAAGATTAATTAGTACCTATTGATTAATTTTGAAGTAATTAGAGCAAATCTGAATGAAAAATGGTAGAGGATATATATTAAGATATGTGAAGTATTCTACCGATGTTCTGTTAGGAATTATGACTAAGTCTTTCAAAGAAATATGTAGAAAAGGTGCCAGATTATTAATCCACGATTTTTCATGTCATTCAAGACTATGCGGCTTGCATAGCGTTACGAAAAAATGCTCAAAACTTTGTCCCTATTCATAAAATAAATTGCAGGAACCAATCTTTACCTAATATTGTGTTATGCCCTCTAAAATTCATATATACCCAGCTTTGGATAGGTAATATTTAAAAAAAATAAATCAAAAATTCACTTTGTTTACTTGTAGATACAACTCAACGAGTTGATTCCAAATTTTCAAACCGCATGTGAATATCTCTTTCTTTATCTAGTTCCTGCGATTTTTGTTTTCAAACATAGTCCCCAAAAATTCCCATTTTTGGGCCATAACCTAAAAATGAGTGTAAGTACATGTCTAAAAGTATTTTTACTATTTCGAAAGCAGAAATATTATTACATCGTTGAAATATTGTACCCATTGTGTTTTAATTTATTTATTACATAAAAGAGAGCCAATGACAACCGCAAATTTGGCCTTGGTTATAAAAACCCTCAAAATCCAAATACATCTATTTTTTCCTCAAAAAATCTTCAAAATTTTCAAAAATCCAATTTTTATACATTTCGGTAGATCTAATTCTTAATTTTCAAACCGCAGCTCGTTGATATCTACCTAAATGTATAAAAATTGGATTTTTCAAAATTTTGAAGATTTTGAGGAAAATATGTGTATTTGGGTTTGTGAGTTTTTATAACCAAGGCTGATTTTATGGTTGTTAGTGGTTCTCTTTCATACAATAAATATTTCAACGATATAATAATGTTTCTGCTTTCGAAATAGTAAAAAAAAACCCACAAACATATTTTTAAATTACGCTGTCTGTCAAACGGTAATCCTCTATTTTCTAAAAAGCAAGACTCCCCTTGATTAATATATGTTTTCGTCTAAGAAGAAACCAATTTATACCGTTCATACATCGGTGGAACCGTGGGTAAAACAAAATTAACTCAGTAATCCAGCAAAACCCAAATTCCTGTGACGATAGAGTCACAATATCCTAGGACATTTTTATCATGGCAGCAGCCATAGTGTTGCCACAAGACCAAGACCAGTCTTGGTCTTGGTCTCGTCTCGTCTTGGTCTTGTCGAGACGAGACCATCATTTGGTCTCGACTAGAAAAGTCGAGACGAGACGAGACTAGCATCAAGTCTTGTCGAGAAAGTCTTGAGTCTCGACAAGACTCTCGACTTCAGATCAAAGGTATTTTTTTAAACATATACCTATTCTAAAAGTCCTTCAAAAACTGAGAGTATTGCTGTAAATACTGATTGAAAATTCGAATAAATAAGAGAGATATTAATTTTTCAAATTTTGTAATTTTCTACTTTCATAATTGTGTCCCAGAAACATTAATTTATGTAAATATGATGTATTCCTTATTCATCTAAATAATCCAGATATAAGTTTTAAATGAATTTAAATCAATTTAGAATTCTTATGTTATTTTAATGCACCAATATTTTTTATTAAATTAATATCAACCTTTATTTTATACTACACGTGTTATTTTAATTTAATTTTTGTTTAATTCTCAATTAATATATTGGTACAATTGGGTATATGACATACTGACTTCATCTTCAAAAATATTTCCAATTTTCAAATAGCACACAAAAGTTACATCTGTGGTGCATTCTGCAAGTTAGCAATGTACTTCAGTTTTATTTATTAAATTAATATATTATAACAAAAGTAACGTTCCCTTCAAATATACATTATTTTTCTTTTATTTTTAAAGAATCTATTGTGATTCTTAGAATTTTGCGAAAATGCACACAAAGATTTTACGATCTTAGGGAAATTCCCGTTTTAAAATAACCATATTCTACATTTTCAACGGATGTACTTCTTATTCACCTAAATAATTCTTCCATTGAAACATATGAATAATATCGCATGTATCATTTAGTAAAAAAAAGATAAAAGTTTATGTATCTTTTACATGTATAATGAAAGTAAAACTTTATCTCAACAAAGTGAAATGTAAGTGACATTGTTAAAATATGTAGTTACAGGTATAACAATTTGGGAAAATTGGTATCAGATATTCTAAGAAACTGGTATTAAGCATTTCTCGTAAGAACACATGCAAAATGCAAGTACACTCGCCCGGTGCCCATGGGCGTATACAGGGGGACCAGGGAAGGGGGGCGCCCCCTGAGAAAATTAAAATACATTGTATAAATTCATTCATATGAAAAAATTGAAAACAATAATCAACGTTTGCTTAAAGAAAATAGAAATATAAAAGTCGTAATGTACAAGCCCTTCTTTAATAATGTTCTTAAAACTTTGTATGCACAAAGGTGTAAAACAAACTGTTTTTCCAATTCCCTAATATAATATAATTTTTAAAAAATGGGTAAAAAATAACACAACATTTCTTTTCTTGTAAAAATCCAATAATGGAACAATAAATTTTACAACGGTGCTATAAATGCTGCATATTACCAGACAATAACAACCACTTTTAGACATCTGCTAGTAATAAAAGTAGGTAGGTTTGCCCAACCCAAATCCAAATATTTCCGAATACAATACTTTAGTCAATCTAACAATTTTGCATCCTAAAAATATAAAAATATGTAATAAAGAAAAGTATAAACGTATGATAAAGAATTAAATGAAACATAACATAGACAATTTTTATGAGGAATCATTATTATGGTTTCATAAGTGGAAAGAGGAACCTCTTGAGAAAGAAATACCATATGAAGATTTATTAGATATCTCCAAAAAATTCTATCCATTTTTACTCCATGGCTTGATTTTATTTTTAACTCTACCTTCTACAACATGTAAAAGAAGATTTAGTAGGTACATAAAAAATCTGTTGTGGCTAGCATAAGACCTTCCGTCAATTTGATGTATTTTGTACCAATCCCACATCAAAAGTTCCCTAGAAAAGATTCTATATATTCAATAAAATTACAACACGAACACATACTATTTTTTACAAATTCCATACCGAACGTTCTTTGGAAAAAATATGAATCCAATACAACAATCATTATGCATATTGTACTTGACACTGACATCTGTCAATTACAATTTTTTGAATATATCAGCTGTTTCTATGATTATAGTAAAGCTGACTGATTTTGGAAAGTTACTCTATTTATAATTCGTTAAACCGTACAACTGTTATTATTAAAGTTTCTTAGTTTCTATTTTTTTTTACTAATTTTATAAATTTAAGCAAGTTTATTATAATTTATTTGTTTTTCAAATAAGTGTGGTACGCGTACTAGGAGATACGCGAAAGGTTAAGTTTTAGTTATCTACTTATTTAACATTTATTTAGAAAAATATAAAAAAAAATAGCGAAAGAATTTTTTTTTTTGGGGATTTTTGTCCATTTACTTACTGCTTCATTTAAACATATACATACCTATTTAACTATTGCTAATAATATAAATGCATTGCTGTGATTCATACTGTAGCTAAGGATTTGAAATTATATATTTTATGTTTATTAACAAGAAACAACACTCGGTATGTATGTATATTTTCATATTAATTATTTCAAGAGCTCAAGTATCAAGTTGATATTTACAGAAAAAATAATAAATATCTCTAATATTATTTGGAATTTTTGAATCGCGATTGTACTTCTGTTCTTAGAATTTTATGTACTATTAGATGGGATTATAAAAAAAATGTTAATGGAGGCAAAGTCGAGAGTCTTGTCGAGACTCGAGACGAGACGAGACTGACATCAAGTCTCGTCTCGACAAGACCAAGACGAGACCACTCTAGTCGAGACTAAGTCAAGACCAAGACGAGACCGACCCCAAGTCTCGTCTCGTCTCGACTTCTGGCAACACTAAGCAGCCATTTGTACCTGTCTTCTTTAACTGCACGGGAACATAAGTGGACAGGTGGAACGAGGAGGCGGTCTTACCTGACAACGAAGTCGACGTAGATGATACGACAACCAACCGGATACGTCAATGGGGGACTTGTCTTAGAAAACGGGTCCCAAAATAGCCAACAGAAAAAATCTGTGCTGACACAGTGATACATACTAGGAAACTATCTTTTTTCTGCATCAAGAAACGCATATACAAAACAAGACTTTTTGTTAGGTTTTTTTTTTATGGCATTCAGTAGGTTTTACTGTACACACTAGATTTTTACGAAGTTGTTATTTATTGTGCCAAAAGTAAGGGCTGGTTCATGATGAATTTAATTTATAAATTTACATTTAGAAATTTTGATATAAAATTTACAATTTTCTGTGATTTATATGCGATTTTGAAATTCTGGACTTGTCACTGCTTGTCGTTTGGCGTTTCACCAGTTAATAGTTCAGATTTTAGGTTACAATTTTATTTTTTGTTAGACGCTAATCAACAAGATGATTTTTTAATAATATCGGGAAGTTTTTTTCTATTGTTGATTTGTATAATAAAGAAATAAAACTTGAAAAACTTAGATTATCTGATAGGCCGTGATAAAGTCAAAGAACACATTGATTTATCAACGGGCAGTATCACAGTTTGTTTCTAAAAATAAAAAACAATTCGTCAAATACACTCGTATGGGTGTGCATGTATTTAATTCCTTGCTATCCCTCGTTGCATTAAAATTACGCAAACATTTTTATTTTTGTACAATTCATTTCCTTTTTTTACAAATTACGATGTTCGCGAATACTGCTTATTAAAAAAAAAAATATTAATTTGTTTCTGTGAATCCATCTTCAAAATGTCAACAACTCACAAAACGAAAAAACAGCTGACGGATGAAGCAAAGTTATACCTACCTTACTGACATGTTTAATAGTTCTGTCTTGTGATTGGTCAAATCTAAAATTTATTTTTGGAAATATGAAATATAGTTATATTCCAAATCTAAATTTTAAATTTCTAAATTTGTGTATCGATCATAAACCATTGTATATGCGTTTTAAGTGAGTTTATATTTAAAATCTAAATTATAAATTAGTAAATTAAATTCATTATAAACCAGCCCTAAAGTTTCTATAGAAGATAAATTTGGACAAGAAAATGACCCGTAAATGCCGGTCGAACTATCATCACCCATTTTCCAAGTTTTATGTTTATATTTAAAGTAGTCAAAGAATTTTGTAGAAATTTCTCACTTAGTATATAACATTTATCAGCCCGATTCACAAAAAAGTTTAAACACTAATCCTCATTTTTGGATTAGTGAATTCTAATCTATTCCGGTAATTAAAATTAAATTTTCATGATATTATCAATAAAGGTAGATACTAGGAATAGATTAGACTATATTTTAAGTTATAAACTGTCAAAATTAGAGTAGAATTCGCAAATCCAAAAATATTAGCTTAAACTTTTTTGTGAATCGGGCTGTATATGTTTTAAAGTTGTTATGTTCTCTTTCTTGGAACACTAATTCGTTTCTTAATCTTTTCATCTGATCATCGGTGGCTTAGCCTAAATTATCTGTTCTCCTTTGAGTCCGGCAGTTTTCCGGCATGATTTCATAAGCCGGAAGTAGCTGGTTAATGTATAACTAATACCCATACGTCATCGGTTTTGCAGGCGTTCTCCTCGTTTCACGTTTCAAATAGCCAGTTCTATTTCTATATTCATAACTAATAACCGGCCGCTGGTTCTTTGGTGATGCTAGCACGTTTTACACTGTTTTGTTTTTATGTTTTGGGCTGTCATGTGCCACATTGCTTGCTGACACGATGTCAGATTATTTGAATTGTTTTGATGTTGTTTATTTTGTTGACTTATTGTAGCTCCATGTAAATATATATTTATTTTTTGACATTTATAACAGAGATTGATTTATTTTCAACAGATTGAGTTGTGTGTTTTAATGATATGCATGAATGTTTTGAAAATGAACTAATTGTTCATTTTTATTACCTCTTGCTAGAAGCCAAGTTTTATAGTATTGGTTAAAATTCTATACCAGAGTGTACGCACAAAAATTGTGTTGTCCGAAATGACGTTAATATCGACAAAATTAAACATGGCATAGCTTTCCTATTTTACAAATATTTGCGTGTAATTGCAAAGCAAACAATGAACAATGACAATTCTTTCCCAGATATTATTTATCGTTCCACCATTTCCAAAAATATTTTAAACCTGTGTAAATGTCGAAACGTCCACAATATCATCCAGTGACAAACGGCCATAACTCAAACTGACAACGACAGCACGGCCCGTGGATACCGCAAAACATACGAGTACATCGTACACTCCTCAAAATAAAAGAGGACTACCACCTTCGAACAAGTCCAATCGGAAAGGAGACTATAGTATTCCTCACGTAAGAATGGCATGCACAATAAATAGTGTATGATTTTTGACATACAGTGGCTCACAAAATTATTCTTACACTTTAGTTTTATCAGTAAAATGTAAAATAAAACGGGTTTATAAAAAATAATTTAAAAATTTAATCATAGCCTTCTTTCAATATTTCAAAATCAGATGATTGTCATCGAATTTAAAAATATGTGGTGGCCAGCACAATACCTCTCGCCATTTCCATTTATGTTATATAAGTATTATATTGCACTTCGCTGTCGAACCGTCGTTTTATTATGAAAAAATTTACAATACTTTACCCATTTTTTTTTTCTTTTTAATTGCATTTAACATGTCTTGTGCACACATAAAATTCTAATTATAGGTACCTATTTTTTCATTGTATGAGGATGTTCCTAAATGTCAGAAATTCTTCCAATTCATTAACAAGATTGTCGGTATTTCTTATGGATATATGGATTTTACCTATAATTTTAAATATTTAATTAATAAAAAGTAAGAAAGATTAAATGTACTTCACTAAAACTGTTGATCTTTGACAATAACATTTCTCTGTCATTTACAAACTATGTTACAAATATTTGAATTTTCCAACTGGTTTCCTTAATTTAGTTTAGTTTAGCCTATGGGTTTTATTACATTCGATTATTCTATATATTATAGTGTCTTTATTTATAAATTTATAGAAGATATAATAAAATTTTTAAAGGTATCAGATATAGAATTTTATGTTCTTCAATATTACTAATAAAATTTTCATAAAATAATATTTAGAAGATTTTTTAAATAAACTAGTACTTCCTTTTCAGCTCTACCTATGAATGTCAGATTGAGGAATTCAACAGGTCTTAGGTCTTATAGTTTTTGAGGAATCATCCTTCCAACATTCACACATATACACACATACATCCACACATACACACACACACACACAAACACACAAACACACATACACACACAAACACACACACACACACACACACATACACACACATACACACACATACATACACACACACACACATGCATCATCGCAATAAATTTTAAAAATCGAATTGTAGGGATTTTAAATCGTGCTTGTTCACTAGTAGGTATCTGGATATTACTATTACTATTATAAGTCTGGGCTCACAGATTCCTTTGACTTTAATGATTTCGTTGCCATATTTGAAAATTATAAATACAAACTTTATTATTACGAAATGTTAAGATGTTGTTATGGGTGTTAATTTTTTCATAGCATAATTTGCTTGTGTGAATAAATATATTTAATATTGCCCTCCTGCAGCGCAATGCAGAGAGGCTGCTAAAGACACTCCGCACACCACCGTTTACAAACTGACAGTTTACATTATGGTGCAGATTTGTATACACATATCTTGGAAATGACGCGATTCCACGGCGGAGCAGGCCTACGTACCCGCGTAGCCCGCTGGCTTATATTATTACCAACGTACTTATTCTAAACAGATTTATAACCTGCTCTATCAAAATATTTCTCTTATACCCATATTCCATTTCGCATTTCGGAATGCACTGCTGTTTAATGGTGTTTTGAATCGCGTTACTGTTATTGCAAACAGCTTTGCAAATATACAAACTTACACATTTTATTGCTCATATTTTAATTATAATTTACTTGTGTTAAACACATGTCATTTCTCTTAGGTACAATTAAAATTTATTCTCTAGCGGTCATCCATCTAAATTTAAATCTTGTTCACATTTTTTCATTCTCTAGCTGGCGAATTTATTGACATAATAATAATAATAATAATAATAATAATAATAATAATAATAATAAAAAATGACAACAACAATAATAGGAATAATAATAATAATGATAACAATAATAATACCTAATAATAATAATAATAATAAAATAGTATATTACAGTGAGTTGTAAAAACCTTGCCTTATACGTGCGAATGGAAGCGTTACTCACGAGCCGCCAAGCGAGATTATTATTCATTCACATATAATTGCTTTACAACTCGAGAGGTACAACTTAAATTTTACTTTATATAATATATTTTAAGAGAAAATAAAAATATAAAGTATTACGTAAATATTCAAACAAAACCAATAATATTCAAAAATCAAATAACGCATTTATTCTTCCATTAAACGACGGTATATGCAGAAATTTTAATTCATTTGGAATAGAATAATACTGTGCAGGTGAAATGTAAGAGAAACAACATTTGCAACTATGGAACAGTCGCATATAAATGAACATTGCGCTATTGTCAACAAAGAGTTAAGTGATTTTGTATCATGGGTAAAGAGCAATGGTCTCAAAATTAATACCAACAAATCATCACTTCTAATCATTAGTGACTGTGGTACCTGATATTGTGTTAGATGGTTCTATTTTAGTTCGCACAGATAATGTTAAAATTTTGGGACTTCACATTGACAAAGATTTAAATTTTAGTAACCATCTTAATGTAAAATTATGTGCAGCAAGATTGAAATTACCACAATTATTTCAGTTTAAAAATGAACTAAATTCGTCAGTGAAACTTAAACTGGTCAATTCACTTATTCTTCCACTATTTGACTATTGCGCCTGCATTTATATTCCGAACCTCACACAGACAGATAAACAGAGACTAACATTATTGCAAAATTCTTGTCTGCGTTTTGTATACGGTGTGCGTAAATACGATCATATATCTAAATATCGCAAAATTTCTAAGATGCCCTCTGTTGAAAACCGTCTTAAATATCTTTATTTATGCTTGCTACATAAAATTATATTGACAGGTACTCCATCATATTTATTTGACAAATTTATAATTAAAGATTATAACTATTCTCTTAGAATGAAGGATTTGTACATTGTACCAATCTTCAGAAAGTAAAAATTTAAAGGTGCGTTTTCATATATGGCCCCCACTTTACATAACAGTATTCCTGACTCTCTGAAGATCCTTTCTTTAAACAATTTCAAAAGAAATATACGAGCATTATTATTTGCATAATATTTATTTCATTGTTTACTATTTTGTACTCTATATTATCTTAAATGTTTTTATTATTTCAATTATCTGTAATTAATTATATTTATAACGTGTCTATTAGTTTTATACCTACATCTGTGTATTACCTATTTGTTGGTTAGGTGGAAGAGCAGCCTTAGGCTGAACCTCGCCCTTGATTATATGTCAATAAAATTTATTATTATTATTATTATTATTATTATTATTATTATTTAAATTTAGAAGTGTTGTGTTGAAAGATGGTATAAATCCTTATCTCTGAAACCGTACCTAATCATAATTTTTCAGGCTCAATTTTTCTGATAAATAGGAAGGAATTTCCGTCATTTTAATTTTATGAGTGAGATTGAGGAAAACTTTTTGAATTGTAACATCAATATCTTGCATTTTAGCTAGTGTTCTATATTCGAAACTGTGGTCACTTTTTCGCACGCCATATGCATAACGCAAACCAGAATTTTGCAGAACCTTAATCCCGTTCTTGTCAAATTAAAGACTTTACTAATCTTATTTTTACTTGTGTTGAGAGTATATGTCGAAAATGATACAAATTCCGCAGTTTGATTACTTATGGCTGTTCTAATTTTACTGTGAAGGTGCATTTATCTATAATGAATTTAGACTCGTAGTATAGTAGGACTAGCGAATGAAAGTTGATGTTTAAATTATTTTATAGCTGTGGTTTCTTTTGAAAAGATTTCGTATGCTTCGAATTTGAAAGGAAGCTAACCTTTATGTATTCTGTTACCCATTCAAATACTGGACTAGTATTTCCCAAAAATACATTAGTATATCTTGCTCAAAATAGATGGATGTCTACTTTACCTGCAGAATAACAAGACATGGGTGCATTTCAAATATTTTTCATTTATTTTAGTTATAATAAAATATTTATTCTATTTGAAATCTGTTATATGGGGACTACAATGTTAATTTTTTTTATTTTGCTGTAGTTAGTTACCGTGCCAACTTTTAGTGCTATTGATTTCACTTACTAATCGAATCGTTATTCCCTTTGCAGAATGAGACTCTTTATTCTAAACCTACCATGAGGTTTAATGTTATTTTTTTTTCTGGAACAAATTAAGGGTTAATGTGATTTGAAAACTTTTTGTGTAGTTTACGTATTCATACTTTTTCATTTTTAAAGTTTTGTAAATTGATGTAAATAATATACATTTTTATTGTCAATTAAAATATTTTTCATTAATGTTTATTATTTTTTTATTTCCTACTCTGTTATTAATAAATATTTTTTGAAGCATATTGTTGTACACTTATTTTTAATTTATTTAAAATAGCAGAAACTGTATACATACGGTCCAGGAATTTTTAATTTACAACTTTCTACCTGCAGAGAGGGTCTTCCGTAGTCAATAGCATTAAAAGTTTGCACGATCTGTACAATTCTAAACTTGTCTAATAGTACTCAGTACTTATAAAGGTCAGTCCTTTCAAATTTGAAAGATACGAAAAACTTTTCAAAAGAAACCACATCTATAAAATAATTTAAATTTCAACTTTCATTCGCTAGTCCTACCATAACAGTACTGCTTTCCAATATTATCAGCTATAATATCCCGAGGACATTGATAATTACGAAATAATTTTATGACAGTTACCTAAAAGCAACGTGCTTGAGGAAGTGTGATAAAATTATAAGTATTTATCAATGATCGAGGGGTATTCGGTGAGAATTTTTTTTGCAGTTTTAACATTAAATTTGCCTAAAATTTGTATTTAACAGAATTTTTGTGTCTAACATAGCCCAGTAGATGTCACTAGTAGCTATTAACGTGAGGGTGGCTATGAATATGTTCAGTGTGAAGTGTGCAATGAGAATGAGACCTCTTTGAGTGAGACCAAAGAGAAGAAGATAAAACGTACAAAAGTCCATAAATATTCTCCACATTTAGTTTTTTTATTTAATACAGTATTTTTTGATGTGTTTTCTTCTATAATTTTGTTGATTAAATCATCATTTTCAATGACAGCGTGAAAATGACATTTTCAAATTAAAACAATTAATCTTTAATTATATGTCATAGTGACATAAGTGATAATTGTCTTAGGATAATTATCAGTGTAAGTTTGTTTTGATTGGTTACTTTCGCACACGTGGTCAGCAATAAAGAGATTCAATTGGATAATTTTTTAACCAAAAAATTTTCCCATTTAATATAATGTCTGGTACAGATTCTGATCCAAATACTAACTAATAGAAAAAGTGGAACTGTCTTTCGGAAATATTTTCGTATGACAGAGATCGTTGAATAGTGAACAGTAGTAAATTAACCAGCAGATTTAATTGAATCCGAGCAGCAAAGAAAATAAAGCAACCCTCTGGGACTAATATAGGAATGTAGAGCCATCTTTATCTGTGATAATAATCCCTTATCTTTAAGCATCAAATTACCAAGAGTCATAAACTTAGATAACATCCCCCAAAAATCTTGTAAATCAGAAGTGGGGTCAAACATCCGAAAACATGTCAATTATCAGAGTCGACAATTACCCAGGCCGATAAATAAATCAGAGTAGTAATAGCAGCGAGTCCGCCCGAGCAATATACATGGATTGGGCTACTTTAGTGGCCTCCAGAGCCGTCTCTAAACGAAATTGCCTGTAGAATCTCCAAATCTCTCATGCATCTTATTAGCTTCGCGCCGTGAACAATTAAATTATTCATTTAATCAAATGCGTCGCGTCTTTTGCGGTGGTGGGTTGGCTTTGTGGTTAGGCAGTTTCTCTGAGACACACCTCGTTGTTTATACACAGCGAGCGAGGCACAGATGCGGGTACCGCAATTCAAATAACACAGACACTCATGTATACGGTTCGCACCTAAAAACTCCAGAGAAGGTGTTTAGTGTTTGCTTCACAAAATTCTAATTTAATTAAGTTTCTCCCACTGCCAAGAAACACAAACATAACGGTGGAGACATCCACAGAAATGTTCCACAAGTACAGCTGTTCTAGTGTGATCCTCGCGACCCCAGTTCGAATCTCACTAACGACAAATTTGAAAATTGTTCCCAATTTTCAATTGCACAAAAGTGTCCATAAGATAATGCCTGGTAATGTTTATAATTGCTTCAACATTATAAAACACCTCGTGTCAAATAAGTTTTCGAAAAAATTTAATGAACAATACTTATTACTGCAACAATTATTCCTTAAAACACTTCCATTTGCCAAGCTTTCAAATTAGTTCACTTTGTTCAGTTCAGATCACTTAATAGTGGTTCAGATGTGCAAATGGAACAACCACCATTCGGTTAGTGTCACTATTTGTAAAAAATAGTAAAGAAGTTATATTTTATAAAAAAAATTAACTTAAAACTCATTCTAAATAAAATATGTATAAAATAATCAACATATTTTATAAATTTGTAATTTATAAAGGAAGAACTACATAATAAAAAATAAAATGAAGTCTATCATGTACCTACTGAGGAGTTACGCTTATGTGTGTAAAAAACAATATAATGTTTTTTGGCTTTTTAGTTTTCGTTAAAAATATATTTGTGGACTCTATTTTTATTCTAATGTATACTTTGTATTATTTTCTGCATTATATACTTGTAATGTATCCATGTTCAGAAATTGAATTTAAATTACCCACAATTTTATTAAACTGATCCGTAACTGAATAAACTGAACCAAGTATTTTGAGGATTACTTCGTAGTGAGCAGGATCAGTAAATATAGTGGTGGGGGTAAATTGATCCGTGCAAATGAAATGACAAAATAAGTGAGCTAATACAAAAGTGTAAGTTAGATCTGATCCGAGTGGCAAATGGAATACGCCTAATAAGGTCATTCAATTTTTTACCGAAAACTTATGTGACAAATGTAGTACAAAATATTATTCTTAGCACCATCTCCTATCTTGTTACTTCCCTCGAACCGGAACAATATATTAACATCATTACTAATTACAAGTCCAGTTAATTATGACACGTAATTTATTGAATAATAACCGGGACAATCAGGGCCGTAAATCTCAATTACAGAACCGGACAGGGCATGGCAGGGACTACGTCTGCGGTCTCCTTCCCTTTAAAGTGGGTTCCGGTTTACTGCGTCGTGACAAAAACTATCAAGCGGACAATGTATCACTGGACAACCGCAGGTATGAGACAGATTTATCTCTCTGGATATTCTAATTTGATGAATTCACAAGAAATGATGCATGTTTACTTTTTACGTATGAGAAGAAAACATTTCTTAGGAAGTAGAAATTGGAAAAACCTGAACTTTAAAGATAACTTTGAATCGTAACTTATGTTTAATAATTAATATTTATTATTAATTAATCTGAATTTTCAATTATTTTCTGGAAATATACAGTTTAAAAGGTGAAATATGTTCTGCTTGAATGGACGATACTGTGGCTTAAGAAAATTGAATTTGCTTATTATTACAATTAATTAACATAGCTTAAGCTTTAACAAACATATTTAATATAGAGCTAGGGGCCGTTTTCTTCTATACGATGAACTTAGTTCTGACTTTTCCCATGAGTTTTTGGCGAGTTTTAAAAATTATTTAGCGTACCTTTTGAAAAATCCTTCTCTTTAACTATTTTCATCCCTACAGATTGTTGTATAATATCTTTTTTGTAAGTAACGCACAAAAAGTATCAATATAAAAAAAGTAAAAGCAAAGTTTTGAGATAAAATAATGGTGCATTGTGCAATTTCGGAAGCAAGCATTTCCAGTCAGTGATAGAGGTTTATACACAAAATTTCCTGCCGAAGATTTCATTAATTTACATCATGTAAAGTTTTGGTCTGATCCAACTTCAAGCCACTATGCCCGAACAACAACACTGTACTTGGAGGCGAAGCAAACCATTTATAGCCCGCAAAAACAATCCTCCTTAACATACCAGGCGAGACCTATTTCTCTTTTGGCGTTACTTACAAGAAAGGTGTATGACAATATGAAAACAATTAAGGCGCAGGATTTTGCAAAATGTAACAAAATTTTAAAACTCGCCAAAGACCCATGGGGAAAGTCAGAACTAATCTTCGTCGTATGGAAGGAAATGGGCCACTAGCTCTATATGAAATATGATAATTAAAGCTTAACCTATGTTAATTGTAATAATAATAAGCAGATTCAATATACTATCCTTAAACCACACTATCGTCCATTCAAATTGTTTTCCGAAAACCTATGGGTCACATTTTATCATATAATACCATTTATAAAAAATTTGATGTACAGTAACTTCCGTGAATTCTATACATTTTGTACAAATCCCATACCAAAAGTTCCTTGGAAGAGATTCTAGATATCCCGTAAAATTTTCTACAAATTAGGTACATACCGAAATTTCCTTGGAAAAAATTCTATAAATCCAATAAAATATATATAAGCTTTTGCCTTGATTATAGCAAAGCTGCCTAATTTATGAAAGTTAATCTTTTTATTTTTATAATTCTTTTACTCCGTAGCTACCGAATATGAAGGAAAATGTATAATCAACTTGTAAAGACAGTAAAATCTTCTTTCATATTGATAATCACATAAAATGTCACGAAATGATATTTAACTGCGTTTTTCAAATAAAACTGTTAAGAACTTCAAATGCGTGAACTTCCGGTTAACAAATTATAAGCAAAATATAATCAGCTCTTCATGTGGGATGTAAAGAAGAGGAATGCGAAAGAATTATAATTTTTAGAATTGTAGTATTGGAGTTATCGTAGGAGAAAAATTTGACACACAAACAGACACATACACACACACACACACACACACACACACACACGAACACACACACATGCAGACAGACATCATCGTAAAACTAGTAAAATCGTATTCTAGGTACCCTAAAACGTGCTTTCATTAAAAACTCACCACCTTCCTTACCGAAAGGTGACGGAAGGTAAAATATTGTCGATTCAATACCGCAAATAATGACAAAAATTAAAAGATATAGGTACGCGAACTTATCTTCAGGACAAGGAATTAAAACAGAAAAAATTATTAATTTCTACCTCTGATTCTCCTGGTGACGGCCTGCTTCCTTCGGCTCGCCATCCTGTTCTTCTTCTTCCTCTAAGCAGGAAAAACCATCACGTGACACACCAGTTCACAAACACTTACTCCTTCAGTTTGTTTATCACACAACGTAACGCATTCAACACTGACACTACACTGAGTATTGGTCAGAAGCTGAGACAACAGACTTGAAGCTTATCATCTAGCACGGGTCTTAAGTTATCGTTTTTCTCCTCACTGAAAAATCTCAATTTTGCACCAGTTAGGATCGTAGTTAAACAGTGACGTCACTCTGTTTATCAAACAAAGTTCACAAATGTAAAAAGTTTTGATAGAGATAGATTTAGGTACAATGACATGGAGTTTTTGATTTTAACGACGTGAAGAAAAAAATTAGAGTTTTAATCAGTTTTTAACGATATCTTTCGAAACTAAAAACTTCTTTCAATAAATAATGTAAAATTTATCAAAAAACATCTGTCAACATAAAATACATAACCACACAAAACGAATCTTGTAGCGTTTCAATTAATAACTTATTAAAACAATCAAATATGTTTACATAAACAATTACACGATAAAACATTATAGTTTAAACGAAAACTTAACGAATATTTAAAGTGAAAACCACTTTAAAATGTTTTTAATTAACACATGTTCACATGCAAATGACAGATAACAATTATTAATAAACAACTGCAACAACTATAGCCACCTGTCGGTTGTTTATAAAAAACAAGATTGCCATTGTAACAACGTTAAAAAATATATTGTGTTTGTCACATTACATCCCGCTAATACCAACCGATGTAACAATAAACTCAAAGAAGAAGAATAATATTTAATAACAATCAAATTATGTCATAAATTCATTTATTATCTGAAAAGAATAATCGTAAATGCATTCTTAACACAGATAATGTTACCACAGGTCAAAAATAAACAAAGGAAATTTTGACTAAATTTTCAAACAAGATATTAAAATAAATAATATCATTTGTTTATATTATCTGTCATTTTAAATATACTACAATATCATTCTATGTATGTATATGCGTACCACATGTTAAGATACATAAATTATTTTTTCGTATTTTGTTTATAATGTTGTACTTCCACATAAATAAATATATATATTTAGAGATAAATAAAATTTTCAAGAAAATTATCTACAAGGCTAGTTTGTTGAGAATGGTATTTAAATTTTATTTTCTAGGCAAGCCATAATATTTCTATAAATAAATTATTATATTTCGCAATATTTTATGATAAATATGACGATAGTACTAAATATTTATGTCGGAAAAAATCAAATCTTTAACCTTTCAAATAGATAAAAAATACAAATTTGCATCCTGATTGGGAGAATCAATATTTCAATAAATATTTATATTAATAACATATATCACATAAGTTTTCAGAAAAAAAATACAAGGTAACAAAGGTGTAAATATGACATTATATTATTAAGATGTGCTCCATAAACGCGCTTTTATATAAAACTGCACTTCTAGGGCCATTGTCTTGAATCATTCTTAACTGGCTGGCACATTTCTTTATTTATTTATTCCTAGAGCTCGAAAATTTATATGTAGCACCCTTGAGAAAACAAGAGCATGGCATGCTACAGGGCTCTGTGTTAGGCCCAATATTATTTATCATTTATAAATGCATTTATATAACTACATGCAGTTTTGTGAAAGTGTTCTATTTACAGATGACATTAATTTACTAAATACACATAATGATCTCAATACACTTGCAGAATGTTGTAATAGTTATTTACATTCGAGTGCGTGTAAGTTGTATTTTACAGCGCGACAGCTTTATTTAAGGCACGAGCCCTTAAGACGAGTGCCTTATTAGCTGGAGCGCTGTAACATACTTCAAGCACGAGAATTGTATCAAACTTTTTGGCCGACGATAATGAAAATCACTTTTTTTAATGAGTTGTACTTCTGAAAAGGGTTAGTTTAAAATACTGTTTTAAGTCAATTTCCAAATTTGATTTTACTTGCCTTCATTAGAGTACTTCTTCTAGCGAAAATTTATTTGTAATAATAGACATTGTTTATGGCTGATAATATATTTATTTGCTCATATTTTCTTCGTAATAAGTAATAGGTAGGTGTCGATATTTGACATTTCAGTAATGTTCGCATCGCATATTTGACAGGTATATCGATCGGTGACTATGTCGGTAACGGCGGATTTTTACAATAATGGCAGATGTCGCTGCCGTGATTTTGGTTTATATAAATTAATTTTAAATATAGGAAATGTTAAAGTAAAAAAATAACTTTTGTAGGTAGTACTTTTTTACATGAACTTTATTATAGTAAAGATGATTTCTTTTCTAAATGTCCATAAACGTCCAGTGCATTTTGATTATTTTACCGTATAGTGAGACAAGTTAACACAGTAAGCATAAAAAGTAGGTTACACTTGCTGTGTATATAATTGTAAAGTTCGCATTACACTTCAAGAGAGCAAAACTCCAATTTACAAAAGGCTGAATTTTGGTTCTCGTCAAACAATCTGTTGTTTAATAAAACAAAAAACTCATAAATTAATAATCTCCACTGATAATAAAGTTCAAAAAGGAAACTCAGTAACTCTATGTGGATTAACAATAGATGATGAAATATACATGTCATAAATATTAGTAAAAAATTGTCTTCTAATATTTTTCTTCTTAGAAGATTAAAATATTTAGTTGATTTCTCTACTTTTCGTATAACATATTTTGCACCTTTTCACTCCATTTTAAGTTATGGGATAACTATGTGTAATTTAAATCCTAGAGAGTCATATCAACAATATTTTAGTGATCTCGAAATAATGTCACTTCCAACACTTTTTACATACTCTCATACTTTAGAAATACGTAGGAGAAAATCTACCTTTTCTGCTAATAAAGATTACCATTCCTACCACACTCGTTCAGCTTCTCTTTTACGTAAGAGTAAATTTAAATTCAGTAAATCCGAAAAAAATCTTTAAATTTTGATTTGTACAACGTTCTGTCGGAAAAAGTCAAACTTCTTGATGAAAATAAATTTATCTAAAATCTAATCTTAAAACAATATTTATTATGAAATAGTTTTTACTCTATTAAATAATATTTAAACTGTAAACATGTCATGTGATATTATATTATGTGCTTTTTTGTTATTCTGACGTGCTATAAACATTTTAATGTAATGTGATGTAGTTAATAAATAACTGATGATTGCTTTGCAGTCGAAATGTACATTTTGTAATTAAAAATATTTTGTTAAGAAAGGTGTATTATTGTTTAGATTTTAATTTAAATCTTCACGTAACTCAAATGCTCAATTTAGTGTTTAATATATAATATATTTCAACCATCCTTGTTTGTATTGAAAAATGTTAGTTTATGGGTACATGCACTCTTCGCTCATAAACTCAAAAACTACACCTTACTTGAACTCAGAATTCTCCTATTGTCATTTTGCCATTAATATTAATCTAATTTAATAACTATATAGATGCAAAATACCCCATTGGTATAATTAAGCATTGAGTCCTTCTATACTCTGGCATTTCCTCACGATAGCCCCTGAGGCTCAGGTAGTACCTTTGAAGGGTGTTGCGGGCAAGTGTTGGAAGTGTGGAAATTACCTCATTTATTAGGTAAGGGTGGCGCGACCCTGTCGCTGACACCTCTCCTTTGCACCTGCTGCCAAGTATTATTGAGTTTGCCCGTAGCGGGGGAGGCATGGCGCTGTTCCGACGTCGCCGCAAGTGTCGTCCTTGCTACCCGACGCTCGACATCGCGACTACGACGGTCACACGGTCACTTACGCAGTGACGCACTAAGGGGGTGGACTTTTTGCGAGATGTTTCATCAAGGTGGAAGGAGGAAGGGTCGTTTTGTGTGTAAGTTACCCATTGCGGGGGGGTTAGGGGGGGATTGGGTGCCAATCAGTTTCTATTCGCAGATTTCGGTAATGATGATTTTTTTACTCACTAGTTTCGGTATTCGGGCTACCTATCTAATTACTAAATTGCTGACTACGTTTCTTGAATTGTGTTATCGTGAGAGCCGGTGCTAATATATGAACCCAAACTCAAAACAATTCGACCGGTTTACATTTTCAACAAATTATATCTACACAAATATACAGGGTGTAAATTTTAAAACGGGTCATAGGGCTATAACATAGAAAAACAGGTTTTTGGACGCCAAAAGTTTCTATATTAATTTATTATAAAAAAGAATTAGTGCATATTATGAAGAAAAAAATTACGAATTTTTTGATACCAAACACATTACATTTCTGTTTCATATAAAGCCAGAAAAAAACAATAAAAAATCTGCACAATTAAGAAAAAAATCTTTAGCCGTGAAACTGGCAGAAACAAAACAAAACAATTGTGGACTTAAGACTGTCATTAATAAGCATTTTTTGCACATTATTTGTTAAATTATTATTATTTCCGTCTTATTCAGGAGAAATCATGGATAATTTGTTTCATGAAGAAAAATTACAAATTATTAAATGGTTTTAATTGCTTCCTTGTAGTTTTTCTCGTTTCTTATAACTTATTTCCATGTAGATCATCTTTAATTTGTAAATACCTATTACAATAAATAATGATTGTTTCTTAAATAAATATCCTAGTGTTTTTTTTTTATTTTGGGGCAATTGTTTATTAGTTAATAAATTTAATATTTAATTTATTGTCCTCTGTCATGTTAGTAAAAAATGACAATGTTTTGTTATTATCTGTTTCATGGCTAATGATATTCTTTCGTAATTGTACAAATTTAAAAT
This sequence comes from Ophonus ardosiacus, assembly GCA_943142095.1. NCBI lineage: Eukaryota > Metazoa > Arthropoda > Insecta > Coleoptera > Carabidae > Ophonus > Ophonus ardosiacus. The sequence continues at coordinate 17,387,410 of OW964824.1, forward strand.
TTATTTTCTGGCTGTGTATGAAACAGAAATATAATGTGTTTGGTATTAAAAATTTCGCAATTTTTTTCTTTATAATATGCACTAATTCCTTTTTCAATAAATTAATAATATAGAAACTTTAGGCGTCTAAAAAACTGTTTTTCTATGTTATAGCCCTATGACCCGTTTTAAAATTTACACCCTGTATATATATATATATATATATATATATATATATATATATATATATATATATATATATATATATATATATGAACATTTCATTACGGCATATTACCCATTTCTAGGTGTGCCAATCTGCTTTGTATACAGATATCTGTAATGTTGATGACATATTTGTACCGTGCGGGCGTTTCCCAGGCGCCACCTCACGGGCACTCATTGTTGGTGTGAAGAGTGCACCACGTTTTGGCGGCCACAAGACCCCAAAATTCTTTCGATTACTTTAAATATACCTAGGTAAACCTAAAGTTAACAAAAAACTGTTATCTAATTGACTAGTGATATTTTAAAGGTCATCTTCTACTCCAGATTTAGCTTCTACCGTTCTACCAAGGCCCTTTACCTTTGGGTCAATGAAAAGCAAGACATATGAGACAATATTCACAGAAAAATGTGCAGGGCTTAGAGATACAATGACTAATAGAATTAAACATTGTAATTTTAAAATCTGTATTTTAAACTAGTCGAAAGATTTTTTTAGATATTTCTCACCGGTTGCGTTGGTTTTATAATTTATAATTTGTTTGTTGAAAATATAAACCAGCCGAACTACAGGGTTGGGCAGATAGGACGGACGTTTTATAAAATGTCACAAAATTAATACTTTTTGCTTAAGAAAAAATTTATTGACTGATTTGAGTGTGTAATGATACAGCATTTGACAAAATCAAGTGTGGAACACATCTTGCTTCGCTTTGTCTATTTGGGCAACTTTTACGCCAACAGCTTCTTTCAGTTCTCCCAATATGCTGGGTTTAAGTTCGTATGTACGTATCTTGAGGTGACCCCACAAGAAAAATTCGCATATGGACAAATCAGGGGACCGAGGAGCCCTATGAATGTCACCGAGCCTGGAAATTAGGCGATCCGGAAAGAACGTCCATTGATATTCTGGCTGTGTGGGCTGTTACTCCATCCTGCTGGAACCACACACGTCGGATAGGAACCCGTTTCTTCATAATTCAGGGCAAAAGATGTTGTGTATCATCTCGATATAGCGCTCCGAGTTCACGGTAACAGCAGTCTTGTTATTAATGATAACGGACACGACAGGTAAGATGTTGTTTTCCGCACTTGATTTCGTCAAATGTTATATCATTACGAACTCAAATCTATGAATAAATTTTTTCTTAGGAAAAAAAAGTATCAATTCTGTTACGTTTTAAAAAGCGTCCACCCTCTCTGTCCAACCCTGTACTATGAGTTTGGACCCGTATTTCAGATTGTAGAATATTTCTGCAGGAGTACGGTGTGAATATTCTCAACATAAAATAAATATATCATTACGACATATTACCTATTGTTAGGTCTGCTAATCCGCTTTGTATATTGGAAATTAATTAATGATAATGACCTTTCGGGTATTTGTTGTTGATGTGGAGAGAGTATCATTCTTAATAAAAAATATATTTATATTATATATGGGACAACTAATCCCGTAGAAATTACACAGTTTTGAATGCATGCTCTCTAAGAAATTCTGTTTAAAATAAACACTAAAATTGGTTTATATAGGTCCACACCAAGTTGTGTAAATTTAACCACATACAAATTTGGTATAAAAGTACACTTTGAAGCGGTTCAAAATTGAATACCTATATATCGTAGCATAACACCAACTTATTTATTTTAACTATGATATGATGTTACAAGATACATACATATATGTATGTGTGAATGCAGTGGCGTAACTACCGGTGTTCCATGTGTTCCGTGGAACACGGCCCGGAGACCTTAGGGGCCCGGAGGCAATCGACAAAAAAATAAAACATTTAAATAAAATTTTTCAACCCAAGAATCGTGAAATACTATGAAATAAACATTAGGTAGATGAACTCCAATATTTTTTATCTGCGTGCTACCTATATTTAACAAAGTCTAAAGTTTGGAACACGGCTGAATATCGCCTTGTTACGCCACTGCGTGAATGTATGTATTATAAATAAATAAAAACAATATGTTCAAAGATCTCATTCATAGAACGCATTTTACATAGATTAAATGATGAAAGAATACTTACCAGATAATGGGAAATCTTCAAATCTGACGCCATCGTTAAAGAAAACACATTTACAAAAATTTTTGTATTTCACTTTGAATGTTAGTTTGTATTATCATTTAATACACAAAACGTAGAAATATACAACCAAACACTTCGAAGTATCACAACAAACTAAACTACCGAACGATTTTTAACTTGTTTCATTAGGAACTCGACAAAACTGATCAGAGTGTAGAATGAATTTTCTTTAAATTATTACTATAAATAGTGTAAAAATTTTATAAATTATTTAGCACTACATATTTTACTGCATTTTATTATTTACAATTAGCAAATTTTATAAAATTTAATGTTGATTTTTACACTAATATATTTCACCACTTACCAAATCGGTTTTTACACGGCGAATATTTTTTAGAGTGTGTTATTCGATAGTATCCTTCCTGAAAAGTTAGACTTTAGTGCGACTCCTTCCCTGGATATCCTGGCGAGCCGTCCAAGTTCAGCCACTAAATCATCCTGCCTAATTGTCGAACTTTCTTCATTGCATTCATTAATCGAATCGGGGTTCATTAAAAACCACGACACCGGTGACTTTTTACCTTTAAATCACCCCAACTGTATTGATTACCTTAATGGATTGCTTTTGAATTACTCCCCAAACTTTCCAAATTTTTTTACACTATATATTTCACACTGGCATGAATACTAACATGCGTCACATAAGTTTTTGGAAAAATATGAATGAATGATACTGTGATTAAAAGAAAGTACCAGCTTATTACGACAATGATTAATATACAGTTGTCTAGAATAACTATTAGAAATATAAATCGGTTAAATTAAATAAGAATTGCCCCATTAGGAGACCATTTATTGTTATTTTTTGAGAAAAAATAAATACCTCATTATATCTTAGGGGAGGATGAAAATGATGAAGTTTTTTTTTACCTCTCGCTAAGAGAGGTATCTATTGATTCATACTAAAAATCGCATATCAAGATTTTAGTGAATAAACACGTTTTAAGGTTCCTGCAATTTGATTTTAACATTTTTACAATGGTGTGTGTGTGTGTGTGTGTGTGTGTGTGTGTGTGTGTGTGTGTGTGTGTGTGTGGACGGGATGTTGAAAGGACAATTCCTCAAAAACTATAAGATTTAAGTCCTATTTAACTATGGATTCCTCAATAGGACATAAATGGGAAGGGTAGTGTCTTCTAAATATTATTTTTTGAAATAAAAAATAAATAAATATATCATCACGGCATATTACCCATTTCTGGGTGTGCCAGTATCTACAAATAATAAAGAACATTAAATTCTTAATCTGATATATTTAATTTTTTATTATATCTTCTATAAATTTAGAGATAATGAATAAAATATATTAGAATAATCCGATGTAATAAATCGCACAGTCCAAACTACACCAAAGAAACCAGTTGACAAATTCAAATGTATGTAGTTGACAGATAAATGTCAGTACCAAAATCAATAATTTTAGTGACATTACTGAAGCCTTTTTTTGGGAAGTATATTTGATAATTCTTGTTGTTTTATGAATTAATTAAATTATTAAAATTATAGTATTCATATGAAATATTTTTTATTTATTTATTTATTTAATTTGTGAGCGGGAACTCGTCCCATACAAATAATTGACAACATCCATTTTATATTATTAAAAGTATACATAACAACTATATTACTTATTATTATTGTTATTCACTCATCACAAATCCTAACCATTCTTAATTAATTAAACATATTTTACATACATAAATGAAGTATATTAATGATTTAATATAATATAGAGCCAACAATTCATTCGTTTAGGCAAAAACTGCGTAGCATAAAAGCATTAATTGTGTAATAGAAAATACTGTTAATTTTTCCTGGGTCTAAATTTCTCAAAAGAGAGATAAAATTATCTTTATTGACTTCGTTATTAGGGAAATATTTTATTAAATGTGAGGTTCTTAAACCTTTATAGATTGGGCATTGCAAATAAAAGTGATATATATCTTCATTTTTATTAAGGTTACATATTAAACATATGTTTGAGCTAATTATTTCGTACTTTATATTTTTATAAAATATTTTTAAGCCTCTTTCCCAAGATAGTCTAATTTGGCTCATTATTTGATGCTTAATTATCGGTAGGTTAAAATTTAGATATGTTTCAGTTTCTGAGTCACTTTTTAGCAATTTATATAGCGAGCTATAGGAAGAAAGCTGGAGTCTGTCGAGATCTCTCTGTTTTAGTGAATTCTGATAAAGTGTAATAATTTGATCTATCTTTGTTTTAGTTAAAGCCTGATCACTCCATACAGAGTGGAAGCCCTGCTCATAAAGGAAAATTTTGATTTGGGAGCTCCAATTGAGATCCACTATGTTATATTCACATTTATCCAAATTATACAGTCTTTGGTATAATATTTTAGGAAGACGCTCCTGTGACATTTTCATTATGGTTGCCCACCAATTTAGTGTCCTTTTCCACATTTCTGTCGCCAAATGCGCAACGCCTGTTTCCAACCTAACGTAGTAATTTGGAGTGTTTTTTGGTAACCTTAAGATATTTTTTAAACAATAAACTTGTATTTTTTCTAGACTGTCTAATTGCTGAGGCCCCCAAATTTCTACCGCGTACATTGAAGTAGCTTGTACTATAGAGCTTATTAGTTTCATTTTTTCTGCCCATCCCTCGGATTTACCCTTGCTTAAAATATTTTTAACTTTATGCATCGCTATTACGGATTTGTTGTAATTAGCTTTTGACGCTTTGTTAAATTTGCCTGAAGATGAGAAAAGGACTCCTAAGTAATTGTAGCTATTCACTATTTCTATGGTTGAATTATTAAATAGAAAAGGGCTTGTAATTTTTTTTGGTCTTCCCTTAAAGAAATGCATAATTTTAGTTTTATTAGAATTTACTTCTAGGTAATTTTCAGAGCAATATTGTTTTAAAATGTTTAATTTTCTTCTTACGTCTACTGGTGAATTACACAAAATCACCAGATCGTCGGCGTACGCGAGTATGTTAACGTTATTGTGGCCGTCAATGTTTATACCCTCTGCCCCAAATTGATTAAAATAACTCCACATATCATTTATAAACAGTGCAAACATTAGAGGAGAGAGAATTTCCCCCTGTAAAACTGAGAATTGATTTTTTATTTTTATTTGCATTACTGCATTATTATACAAGTTTTGTAAAATTCTAATCAGTTTACTTGAAACTCCTGAGTTATATAATTTATACCAGATAATTTTTTGATTAACGCTATCGAAGGCCCGACGGAAATCCACAAAAATCGCGTAAATATTATTTCTTTTTAATCTTAAACTTAATTGAATTGTTGAAACTAAAATAAAGATATTATCCCTTGTCCCTCTGTGTCTTCTGAACCCCGTTTGACATTCATTTAATATTTCGTTTGTTTCACACCAAATTTGTAACCTGTGATAAATTATTTGTGTGAATATCTTACAAATTGAGGCTAATACGGCTATTCCTCTGTAATTCGTATGTTCTTTAGTATTACCTTTTTTATATATTAACGTAGTATAAATATTGTACCATGTGTCGGGTATCTTTTCTGATGTAAGGATAGTATTAAACAAATTTAATAAATAGTGTTGCCATTCGGGCGTGAGATTTTTGTAGAATTCATTTGACAAAGAATCAAGACCTGCTGCTTTATTCAATTTAGATTTTTGTAAACTCATTTGTAATTCATTTAATGTGATTATTGTGTCAAAATAAGGATTCATATGAAATACCGCCAATCCCTTCATTAAATTGGAAGAATCACTATTGAATTTCGAGTTGATTTTTATATGGACGCCATATTAGATAGCTACACCAATGCAAAGAGATTATTTTAGCTTTCCATTGATATTTTGTTTATGTTAATATGTTTCCAACCAACAGGAAAAAATCCAACAATATTTAAATTTTAAATACTAGGGCCGTTAATATGTTAATAATAATGACTCTTTATTTTATATTTATTCTATTGCTAATGGACACATTTCTAATACAAAAACCCTATTCCTATTGAAGTGCATTCACATGTCACTAATTAATTACTCCCAAACATTGAATTTTTGTTTCTATTGAAGGGGTAAGCCTCGAAAATATCTACATCTACATCTTCTCGTGACGAACGTACGCCGATAACAATTCTCCTAGCGGATTGGCGGTGAATCGCAATCAGGTCTAAATTGGATCGGGGCAGGGGGGTAACTGTACTGTACTGAACCCTCAACCCTCATCCCCCTGACTGGCAGATGGCATGCGAGGGTGACTTGAGGTGAGCTACAATGCATATGCATTTAAACAAAGCCACCCTCCACCTATGCACGGCACAGATGTGACCGTTATCCCCAGGGTGGTGTACTCAGGTGTTGGTCTGTGCTTGGATTAAATCAGAGGTGAGTTCAGGACCCTAACTATGAGCATATACTCTCTTTTCTCTGTGTATGCTGATGTGGAATCAAAATAGGCGAAAGCTGGATGGTACATTATAATGGAGCGAGGAATTGATTGATCCAAAGTCTAATCGATTAGATATAATATAAAAGAGAAATAGGATGAATAATAAAATTATAATAGAAAAGTAGGGTAGTATATGCGGGTAGTTACACTACGAGCACCTTTTCTATAAATGAAAATATCTATTGAGATACTCAATAGACTGTAAATAAAATACTAATATTATTTATGAGCTCAAATTCATAATAGTTCGGCCGCTTTACATTTTCAACAAACAAGCTATAAAACCTACGGAAATGGTGAGAAATTTCTAAAATTTCTTCGACTAGTTTAAAATATAGGTAGATTTTAAACTTACTAAAACTGAAAATGTTATTCAAATATTCCGCCATTAAATACTGAGTTACACAGCCTTCATTTTATTAAGAGACGGTTTTATAAAGAAATAGGGCTGTTGCAAAATTTTTATATGACTTCTAAAGACTAAATTTTATAAGATATTGTTCTTTAGAGCCTAAAAATTGAAAATATCCATTAGATATTTTACAATTAATTATTAAAATTTGCGTAATATTTTGAAAAAGGACACGTGCTCTGAAACAGATTGTGACGTCAGAGTACACTTAACATGTGACAAACCATAGCCTACGTTTATTTATATAAATAAAGTAAACTGTTTTTCTATTGGCTATGAATGACGTACTGTATGTACTACGACGCCACAGGAGTGGAGATTGTTTTTCATGACTATTTCTGGCGCCGTTCTTTTTATTTAATTATTTATGAAAGTAATAATAAATTATTATTATTATTATTATTATTATTATTATTATTATTTTAAATGTGAAACCGGCTCATTGAATCTTCACTTAAAATTTAGTTGTCAAGTAAATTTAATGTAATGAACAAATTCGAATCAGTTTCTCTGTTCGTATAGCATTTAAATCATTGCTTTCAAAAAAGTAAATTTTAAGTGAAGATTAAATTTTTAAGCGTTGTATCACTAATGGCCGTTTGCACCACTTCTATTTAAGTATAACTTAACATTAAGTAGACCTTAAATTTGAAAAATGTATTGCACCGTTTGCTAATTTATACTTAAGGTACACTTACTTAAGCCTTAAAGTAGATAGGCGAAAGAATTTTGTACTAACAATTTGTGTATGATTTTGGAGGTCTCGTAGCCGAGTGCCTGAGTGTCCTCCTGTGGAAGAAAAAATAAAAAAGGTGCCTGAAAAATGATGTATTAGAAAAGAACTATTAGCCACTCAACCAAATGTATCTTAATTTTCAGTAACTCTATACAGTTATTCAGGCCACCGACCGTTAGCGAATGTTCTGAAACAGTTGAAAGTGAATTCATGCAGGAGTAAAATTTGATAAATAATAAATTTTGTCCATCTGCCAAAGTCAGATTGGTGATAAATCAGCAACTCTGAGCTCGAAAGATAGGTGGTAAACAACAAATTGGCATCCCAACACAGCCGAACAGGATATGAACGCATCAGCGACTGAAAAACAACAACGAACATCGCTGCTCGCAGGGCAGGTTCGCTTGTAGACTGATTACTTTGATATACAGCCCATTAATCACTGCCCTGTGTAGGGAAATTAAAACTCCTCACATCTCGAGTACACAACCAAATCCCGAGTAATTTAAAGCCCGAATCGTTCAATTTCAATAATCGATGCGACACGCACAAGACGAGGGCAGGAGGAAAGCGCGTGCGAATGACGTGTGCATGATCCTGCACCTGTAATCAATCATACGCCGAGACGCTATCATGCAGGGGTTGCAGGAGCAGGAGCAATTAGCTGCCGTCTCAGGAGACACTAAGGGATGACACTGTGATCTCAGGAGGATAACACGACAATGAGATGGAGAAGCCCGTAAGATATACACCCACGATGAGGGCTTAAACTGAATCGACTTACCGCTAAATTTATACTCAATTCTAAACACTACAAACAACAAGATTCAGATCGAGTTCTTTCTAATTTTACCAACTACAATGACCAGTAACCAGGAACTAATTTAATTATCGAGTTATGTCTCACCTTACACCCTTTTCTGGGTATGCAATTTACACAGATTCCTCAAAAGGCTTTCGCCAAATTAGATCACGAACTTCTGCTTCATAAACTCAAGTTGTTTGGTTTCAATGATACAATTATAAAAAAAAAATTAAAACTTATTTAACTGACTTATGTTTGTTCAGTATAATGGCTTTACTAGTAAGCCCTTCTATCCTACGTCCGGCGTACCGCAGGGATCAAATTTAGAACCTTTACTTTTTATTCTTTTCATCAATGATGTCTGTAACTCATTAAATTGCGACATTCTTTTGTATGCTGATGATATTAAAATTTATCGTACTATAAATTCCATACAAGACTGTATAGATCTGCAAAATAATATTAACAGCTTTTCAGCTTGATGCAAGGTACATAATCTTCCTTTACATACCAACAAATGTAAAGTTATGATTCGTAGAAAATGTACAGAGACTTCATTGTACCATATTGAGAATAATGTTTTATCACGTACCTCCTCTTTTAAAAATTTGGGAATCGTTTTCGATCCTGTTCTTAAATTTGATTCTCATATTGTTCAATTGATTTCATTAACTACTAGATTACTTCGTCTTATTATTTAATAGAGATTTCACTAGTATTGATACATTGATACATTATTCTATGCTTATATTCGTTCCAAACTGGAATATAGAATTATTATTTGGTTTTCGCCTGTACAATTTTATAAAAACAAGCTTGATTGTCTTCAAAGGAGATTTCTTAAGTTCATGTGGAACGAAAGGCAATCGTCTTACCCCATTCAATAGATTGACAGTCGTGTCTTGCTACATGAATTTTAATTTGAGCCCGTTATGGGTCCCGTTGCCGCGTGCCTGAGTGTCTGGTCGCGAACCTGGGGGAACCGGGTTCGATCCCGACAGACACCAAATATTTCCAATTTTAAATGGAACAAAAGTGACCCCTGTGGTGCATTCTCCACACCAGCTATGAGTGCCCGTGAGGTGACGCCTCGTAAGCGCCCACACGGTAAAATATATCGTCATCATTACCGATGTCTACATGTGTTGTAGATACTGGCACACCCAGAAATGGGTAATATGCCGTGATGATATATTTATTTATTTATTTATACTCAGCCCTGAAATTTCAAATCAGTGAGCTTTTACACAATGTTGACGGTCCAGCTTTATATCTAAAGTACCGATTCATATACCTTTTAAACCTGCAAGAAACTGCAATTTATTTTATAGTAGTTATGTTCCCAGCTTATAATAAGCAAGAATAGTAAATATTTTTCTATATCTTTTGTAACAATTTTTTTGTACTATTTGTTTTTGGCCCATTTTTTGTGTATTTACCTGTTAAGAAATAAAGATTATTATTATTATTATTATTATTATTATTATTATTATTCGTTTTAGAAAGAATATAAACTAAAGGAAAACAGAAAATATTTTTATAATAATAATAAAGTTTCGATTCATTGCCCGGGGATGATATCTGCGTGAAGTCATGAACCGCGAATGAAAAAGGTATTAGAGACAATGAAATGGGCAGCGGGCAGTGGGCAGCGCTGAAGACAAACCTCTGTGAAGGTTGAGTTCACACAGATGCGTCGGAGCCGAGAATCCGGGCCCTGAACACTGAGCAGAGCACACCTAATAGGTATAGCGGAGTATCCAACCGTGAACGGACCGTACGCCACGGCGGCTGTCGGAAAGTGATAGCAAGAATTAGGAGCCGGAACAAAATGACCACCACGTAGCGGATTAGACCTAGAGGTGACCGCTTCAAGTCGTAAGGAGAAGATAAGGAAGACAGGTAATACTGCTTCCTACCAGCCAGGACCGGGCTACGACTCTAAAGACGTTAAACCTCTTTTAAAATATCTGATGTGGACACCACATGACTTCCATGTACGCCTGTTACACTATACATATTTTGTTAATAATTAAAATATGTATTATATTTATAACAGACCCAATCATAAAATTGCACGTATTTGACATAATTTGACATTGACATTAAATTCTTTATTTTTTTATTTCTTGTCCTAATTCATAGCAAACTTAATTACAGAAACCAAAAAGTACATAATGTTTAAATTTACATATTTCGCTTATACAAAGAACTAATTTAATCATACTTGAAGTTTCCGACGCAAAATTCAATTCTCTAAAACTTTTATTTGAGGCATTTATTGTTAAATTCAAAATAACACCATTTTTTCAAGAATAACTGATAATAGCTTCAAGTAAAGTATCACTTCCGGTTAGACTATTTTAACCAAAGTCTATTATGTTATTTCCATTGATATAAAAATATTATATACCAAATTTGAAAAGTTTTGGATTATATTTTAATATAGTTTTCCATTAAAATCTATTATAGGTTTCAAGTAAAGTACCACTTCCGGGTATACCATTTTAACTAAAATCTATGATGTTATTCCCATTGATATAAAAGTGTTATATACCAAATTTGAAAAGTTTTGGATTATATTTTAATATAGTTTTTCATTAAAATCTACTATAGGCTTCAAGTAAAGTACCACTTGCGGGTAGACCATTTTTACTAAAATCTATTTTGTTATTCCCATTGATATAAAAGTCTTATATACCAAATTTGAAAAGTTTTGGATTATATTTTAATATAGTTTTCCATTAAAGTCTATTATGGGCTTCAAGTAAAGTACCACTTCTGAAAGTTATGCAATGACCAAAAAGGGAGGTGCACAACTAGATGTTATAACAGTCCTAAATACAAAATTTTAACTTTCTACGGCTTTCCGTTTTTCAGTTATGCGAGATACGTACGTACGTACGTACAGACGTCACGACGAAATTAGTCAAAATGGATTCAGGGATGCTCAAAATGGATATTTCCGTTGAAATCTGGAAACCGAATTTTTTCGCGATTACAATACTTCCTTTACTTCGTACAAGGAAGTAAAAAGTGTTTTCTAAAGGACGTCTTGCTATTACCTTTGCTTTATTGTTCACGAAATTTGGTACATTGATTTAATTCATATCTGAATTGCATGCCGCAATGAGTAGCTCTCAAAGAATTCAGATTTTCTTGTAACCGCTAGTGTGCCTCAAGGATCTCATCTAGTACCACTGTTTTTATCATTTTATTAAAGAATAAATAACTTGCTTCTCGGATTGTAATGCTCTTTCTACCAGGTCGTACGGTGGCAATCGTAAACAAGGAAGGAGAATACGACGGGTCGTTTTTATGTTCCCAGGCTAGACAGTTTTCAATTTTAATGTAATTTTTCATTATATTGTTTTTTTAATCGCATATGCCTTGATAATTTACAGAACAATTGCAGCAATATTAGTACTCATATCTGTCAGTTTGTGTTGTGACGCAAGATGTCTTGTTGCTCCACGACAATGCACCAGCCCACTCGTCAATACTTTCAAAAGCTGCCGTTGCTCAATGTGGCTTCGTAGGAATTGACCATCCCCCTTATAGTCCAGATCTAGCCTCCTATGACTACTTTTTGTTTCCAAATCTCAAAAAACACCAAGGGAAACAAAATTTAAGGACGATAACAAACTTACAGCGACCGTTGAAAGGTATTTTGCGGACAAACCAAAGGAATATTTTTATAATGGATTTAAGATGTTATTGGACCGATGTTATACTTGTATCCAAAAGCAAGGGATTGAAAAATAATTTTTTTTTTTGCTGTTCTAATCTTTCATTTTAAAGCCTAGTCCGAGAATTTAAAAACGACCCTTTCATATATGCTTGTTTTTTTTTAATTCAATAAAGAATATAAGAATCTATATATCAACCTGATAGATAAAAATGTATTAAAACTAAAACAGTTTATAAATAAAATGTATAGAGAATATGAATACAATTAATACTGGTATGCTGTATAATTTAACAGGATGTCCAATTCTCATCCTTCTCCATCATAAAGTTGTTGCAATAGGGTAGGTGTCTGGCGAGGTGAATGATTCGGCCATAATTTCAATTAGGTCGAATTGATCTAGCGGAATAGTGGAGCGAGTGGCCGGCAGCTTATCTAAAGTTAAATGCAAGCGTAGCGACCGCCGGAGCAGCGTCGTAATCCGCGAGGTAGCCACCGACTCCGAACTCCGGAGCCAAGCGAAGATGTCTTCTAATCCGGTTAACCTGCCCGGACATAACTTTCCCATTTCGCACCGGGTCATCCCGTCTAGATTAACTTTACGAACGCATAACTTGATGATAACTGCGTCATTAAAACAACCGTTAGCGTAAATTGATTAACAAAAGGAAACGGGATAGAAACCAGGAGGATATTTTTCTCATACTCACTTCAATGGCGGGCTCAAGAAGAGAATCACCTTTCCAAAAGAAATTTTTTGGTAATAATAGTGCTACTTTTGAAATTATTACGGCTTAAGATAGCATGTAAGAGGCCCCGCGATTTGTAAACAATTCACATTTATTTACTACAAAATAAATTATTATAGTTAATTTTTTTTCGTATTCTTTAAAATGTTAATACAGAAGTTATATCTTATAGTTCTTCAGTTTGTAAAAGACGACATTGATTACAACAATAAAATTATTAATTACAATAAAGAAAATGACTAACTAGTTTTCAATTTTTGACGCCCTTCTTAATTTGCTGTCCCTAGGATGTCTAAGCTGCCTATCTTATGTAATAGTTGTCATTACGTAGATTTACCCTGCAAAAGGTCGGGTATTTTTGATTTTTGGATATATTATATATTTAGGGGGTCCTAATAAAAAATACAAGTTTTCCCCTTCGGGGGCTTTCGGGAAGCACCGCCAACCTGGAAAAAAAGGCACAAAAAAGCGATTTTTTCTAAATATCTCTTCACCTATTCGCATTAAGGCAAAAATAGTTATTTATGAATTTGTTGAAAATAAAATTCCCTACAACTGTCTTCTAATACATTTTTTTTTCTATGAGAAATAGATAGCGAGCTACAGAGCTTCAAACAGATCAAATTTTTGAAAATTTCTTTAATGCTTCATGTAGATCATATTTTATTATATCTTTTTAATTATTTTTTTTTCAAATTACTTATTATTATTCATTTATTATTATTTAACTACCATACATACACACATATCAGTTATTGTTTATTGTTTTATTTTCATTCTAAAGACGTTTTATAGTCCAGGAAATTTATGATTTTACCTCAAAGTAATTACTTACAAGAAATGCTTTTAAACGGAATTCTATCCAGAAAATGCGCTGAATAACATATCAAAAATTTTCGGATATCGGAACAAGGGAAAAATGGCGACATATTTATGTTTTTGGCCATTTGCTGAAAATAATTATGAAAGATATTAAAATTACTTAAAAAACAAACAATATTACATATTTAATACATAGTCTAGTAGGTTTCACTATTTATAACAGTTTACATTCGTCGTGGCATCGAAAGAAGTAAATTATTGATGCCTCTTTACCTCCCGCTTTATGTCGTTATGAAAATTAAAGATTATTGAATTTTCTACAGGAATACATTAATACTTTTTCTATATATTTTACAGATAAATTTAAAAATAATTTTTTTACAAGTCCCGAAGCCTAAGAAAAACACAATTACTTTGTTACGCAGTTCATATTTCAAATGAATGTAACTGACAGTAAATGTCACTGTCAAAAAACTAATCACTTAAAATTAATAATAGTGACCTTTTAAAAAGACAATAGTAAATAAAGCAATAGTTTTATGCAATGGAACAGTTTGCAGCGTTAGTAAATCCGTAGGTATTTATTTAAATTAATAAAAATTAAATAGCGGGAGGTTTTGTGTTGGCCACATCAGATTTGTTTTATAATAATTGTCAATGTTTTCCTGCAATTTTTAATTTTTTCATCCACCACTCTGATCTTGTTAAAGATACGATAACGCAGTTTGAAAATTTGAATTCAGCATGAAATTCTCTTTCATATCAAGTATTACACAATTTTTTCCAATGAGCAATTTGCGAGTTACTAACAAATTGAACACACATGAAATTCCTCTAAAATTTTAAACATCTGAAAATCGGCTCATTTCTCAAATTCTCATCAACCACATTGCCACATATTAAATACTTGTTATATTGTTTATCTTTAATCGTGTCGAAATTTTGAAGACTTTCAAGATCGCTTTTAATTTAAAGTAGTGGAGGTTCCCAATTTTATCACCAGATTGACACTTGTTCTCGTTATCTATTAACTACAGTCTTGTCTTCGTGACAGCAACAAGCCGCGATAGCAGAACACCGCAGTGTTTGATTTTTCAGCACAGCAGCAAGCGATGAGCGAACTAAGTGCACTTCGCTCCTGATAAACAATCCGAGATTGCGCTCAACGAAAACAATCACTCATTTTCCGATAAATATTTACCTACGTTAGATGCGATGCCTCGTCCTAACACCGCTCAACAGCATACACTTACTACACCGCGTAAACAGACAAGGCAGAGATGACACCTTCCCCTTGACAAGGTTGGATACATAGGAGAAGAATACTATATTTTATCGCGGGCATTAATGCTATAAAGCAGTTAGAGACATTATTTTACAAGAAAGTAAACTCTCTTATACAAAAATCTCATATAATATTTTTTGAATGATTTTTTCTCCTACTTCATTTCTAAGAATGTATTTTTAAATAAACATTTGTAATAGGTAGTAAATAAGAAAAATATATGATGATGCCAAATCCTAAGAAAAAGTTTGTAAATAATAATAAGGTTGTTATTAGTTAAAATTAATAAACAAGATATGGAATACGAAATAGATATACGAACAAATGTAAAATTTTCATTAAAATTTGGACAGGATGGAAAAACATACGTACAGATGAATCACAGGCCAGTATGCGCATTTTGAAACCCTACATTTGTATCTAAAATAATTTACAAACAAATTCTGAAACATTCAGAAGGCGATTGATTTTTAAAGTGCGTTTTATAAATAAATAAATATTAGATCTAAAAAAAAATATTTAAAATGTAATTTCAAACTTAAACATCCATCACAAAACTATCACGTCGTTATAACAAACACATAGCATATAAATAAATAGAAACAGTACAAGTTAACTTCATGTATAGCAGTTAGCAAGAAAAACGTGAAATTTGTTGCTTGGAAGCAAATCAAGCAAAGTCGTTCAACTAATTTTACTTCCGGTTGCTTGTTTTGCTGAGCAGAGGCGGCTTGTCAAAGAAGGCAAGGATGGCTAAGCTTCCTCTTAACTTATCAGGATAAAAACTTATTCAAAACATTTACTATCATGTTTATTCTTTTTTGTATTTTCATTAATTTTGTGTTGTTTTGCGTGTGTAAAATGGTCTTAAGGCATAATTTTTCTGTATTAATCATGTTACACCTATTTTTAAGACCGCTGTGCATACAATGGGGGCTAAGCTCCTTTGTACTTTAAACATATACAGCCCGATTCACAAAAAAGTTTAAGCTAATCCTCATTTTTTGATTAGCGAATTCTACTCTAATTTTGACAGTTTATAACTTGAAATATAGTCTTTATTGATAATATCATGAAAATTAAATTTTAAATACCGGAATAGAATAGAATTCACTAATCAAAAAATGAGGATTAGCCTAAACTTTTTTGTGAATCGGGCTGTTAGTTCTTATAGGCACGCCCCACACTCGTGCGTGCTCGCGCTGCATAAACGGTACTTGAATCAACCCACATTATACCAGCGTATAAGTTAGCATAGAAGGCTGCCTTCCATTGCTCTTCGTGAATGCTCGGGATGATTCGGGATAGCTGTCGCTCGTTAAAGGAGCGGAGAGTAGTACAGTGTACGTACAGTAGTAGGTTATTTTTATTTTCAATTAAGTGCAATACACAATAGATAAATAATGGATAGATTAGATGAAATTAAGTGTTGTGACGATGTGGTCGACTGGTTGGTAAGTAACTTGTTTATTTTAATAAACATTTATTTTCGCTGGATAGTTGTGGACTGGACGAATCGAATCCTGCTCGTTCCCAACTTAGTTAGAGTTCGAAAACGTCCCCACTGAAGAGTGACCGGTTGCCGTTGCGCGTGATCCTTTCCCGAGGCATAGTGATGAGGTTCTCCCGTCGCCAAGTGACAGCGCTATATGTTGCTTTGACAGTAAACTAATTAAACTGGGTTTCACGTGGGATCACCTGCATCCCCGTTGCGATGTAAATAACCCAGCTCAAAGACACGCAAGGTAAATGCTCGTATAATGATACTCTGCCAGCCAATTTACAGCCATATGTTCAAATTGACAGCAAGACTGATTATTTGCAGCTTTTTGGCATCTTCCTGCTAGGTGGATGGATGCTAATTAGTGATGTATTTTTGGAAAACACCTGGGAGAAGTGCGTCTAGTCTAAAAGATGAAAGATGCTTCTTTGATGAGTAATTATGGACTAATTGTCTCAAACATTTGTTAACGTTTTCTCTAACAAACCGCTTAATTACATTGTTTTAAATTGGGCGTCTTCTCAAACGCGCAAAACTTTGGAATTGTAATGAAAATAAAGAAAGTATTACTTTACAAAATTAACTCAACGATAAGCCATTTAAAAACATACTTTGCTTTTTATAGATAGATAGATTATATAAAAAGTGATCCTTGTAGAAGACAGATATCAATGGAAATAAATGATGATGATACCCATATTCGAGTGTAGAATTTCCTTTCATCGAGATTAATTTTTAATTCATTTCTTAATTTTCTATGTCTTGAACGTGAACTTCATGTAAAGCGAATATGCGATGAGGCAATAGTTACATAACGTACTCCAGCTGGTTTGGTGTCCGGCCGTCAGCTTTTATACAGTGGAGAGGGGTAGGATCGAAACCACAGGAATGGTTATAAAAAATAAAAACAATTTTAGGTTAACTAAAACGCGCGTTTCGTCGCAAAAACGTTAACATTAGATGTATATAACAATAATATACGTCCGCCAAATGACTAGATATTCAAAATATACATATATGGCAAGTACGATAAAATAAACATAAGATAAAATCAATAGGAGCTTAAGATCAACAATAGGCTCGAAATTTTATATGCCTAAAAAATTACGACAAAATAAATAAATGATTATGACTCTAATGTGAACGTAGGCTTCTGGGTGTTCCTCTTCCTCCTTTTACATTCCGTCACCTTTAGGTAAGGTATTGTCTTTGGTCAAAAAATTTGGTGGTGTTTTTAATGAATAAGCTCTTTATAAATACTATAAAAAATATAATTCTTTCGTATTCCTCTTCTTTACAACCATATGAAGAGTTGATTAGATTTTGGTTATAATTCATCAACGGGAAATTCCCTTATTTGAAGTTCTTAATAATTTTTCTTGAAAAAAACGCAGTTAAATATTACTGTTTGAAATTTAATGTGATTATCAATATGAAAGAATATTTTATTGTCTATTCGGTTTGATTATTGGATTTATAGAATCTTTTTCAAGAAACTTTCGGTATGGAATTTATAGAAAATAGTAGATGTATGTTCGTGTTACAATTTTACTGGATATATAAAATCTTTACCAAGGAACTTTTGGTACGAGATTTGTACTAAATACATAGAATTGACCGAAGGTAATGTGCTTGGCACATCAGATTTTTTATTCATACTTCCAGCTTCTATTACTTTTCTTACTAGGCTGCTCTGGTCTATCCACATTATCTGTTCGTACCAGCCCAGTTATAGATGGCGGTTAAAACTCTCATTATGCCTAAAAGCTGATTTAATATTGCAAACCATTCGTTTCTCATAAGTTAACAAGAGTAGAGAAGAATTTCGTCAAAAAGACATTGAGTAATCATATTCAGTCAGGATTTTTATCATGAGATCACAACCATATTTAAATTCCTTCTCCCTTCTTTCTTTTATCAAGTGCGTTGTCCCTTGGTCTTTCAGGTATACGTATACAAAACAAATTCCGCGGCATAGTTGCATTATTCATGGCAGATATAAAACGAAGTCGCAGTCGACTCGTCGTCATGGTGAGTGTGTATAAACACGTTGGTTGACCGTGGGGCCGTAGATTGCTGTCTCCGGGAAGGTGGCAGTGCCCCTCGGGAGGGTCGTAATATTCCGGGAGCGGATGTGACGCGTGCACGTCCTTTCATGTCACGTTCAGATAAAAAGCGGGTGATTAATGGCCGTGAGTTTATCAAAATGAGATTTTTCTCTGACCGCACAAAAGAGAGATCGGATTGTGGATGTGGACACGGTGAACGTACCTACAAGATGCCACAGCAACGAAGCAATTCAACCCCGCGTAATTCTCACCACAAAAATCTTCCGCCTGAATTTTTTTTTATTAAATGAATTGGTTGACTGTTATTTTGCCTAACTCATCAACCTATTTCTGCAGGTAGCATAATGCAATCAGCGCATAAATGAGGTGCTGAGCTAGTTCACCTCCTTCCGGTACACCTTGGGTAAAGGTAAATTAACTAGCACAAATCAGCGCCGACCAGAAAATCTTCAAGACATTCTTGAGGATCTCCTGGTCAGTACGTCCTCCTTAATGGTTCAAACACGGCGGCCGTCACTTTAGGAATGGTAAGATGACCACTATGAGTCATAATTTACTGTTAAATTTACTTTTATTGGCCTCTTGTAGGAACTCTAGGCCTCCTAAGTTTCCGAAACGGACATTAAGTCGAGTTGTAATTTGCAAATATTGATCCAATTTTCCAATTGACATAACAGAAATAATGTAATAGCTATTGTCAGTGTCACAAGTTTAATTAATTAAAAGCAATTGCATTCGTTCACTGTGTTTTGAATGCAATTTTATTATATTATTATATTATAATTTATATATATATATATATATAATATAATATAATATAATTTATTTATTTCTTGCCCAAGCTTTATGATACACTAAAATAGACATAAGGTACACTCATAAGATTTAATCACTAGTACATTATATCCTACATGCAGTTCGATGTTCGCCTGATGTCTATTTGTGAGTTGTCGCCATTCTTTCCAAAAGCCTTCACAACCAGTTCTTCCTTACATCCGAAGGCAACAAGCAGCTTGGTCGTAGCAGAATTATCAGGTCTACAAGTAGACTTTCTTGTGGTCGCGATGACCGGGGGAGATTTATATTATAAATATATTACCATTCGGACCTACTGTGTTTTGTTATATTACAAAACAATATTATAAATATAAAATAATTGTATAATAAAATATTTCAACAAAAAAATTGAAAATAATAAAATCTGCACTCTCGAAAAAGATAACTGTAGGATTTTTTTTTTTTTTTTTGATTCTATGAAGTTGCAGTGAAACGATGGCCGCCTATTTACCGAACACCCTGTATATTTCAATTTTGTGATGATTATACGCCATACGATTCCACGATACGATACCATTCTTGAAGGCTCTGTGTCATAGACCATAGAAACCACTAAATGCAAGTAAAAGTGAGTCAAAGACACTGATGGAATTCTGGTGTCAAAAGCTCCACAAAGAAGTGGACTCATTTAAATTCGTCTCTTAATATTCTTTCATAAGGTAAAATAATTAACACTTGGGTAAGTTTCACAAAATAAAGTTTATTATCTTTACCGCGATTTCGGCTTTTACGCCATCTTCAGAAGACTGAGAAATGTACAAGAGAACTACATGAATATATATACAAAGATACAGGTATAAGATTATAAACTAATTTGTTGGAGTCTTGGGAATACCATCTTAAGGGATCAACAAAAATTCCCTTTCGATAATATTTCCAAAATATCCGAGTGGAGAACATCTGTTTGGTCATTCATCAGATGTTCTCCACTCGGATATTTTGGAAATATTATTATTTAGCCAAGTGTTAATTATTTTACCTTATTAAAATGTTTCACCTAGTGCCAACGACGGATTCAATCAATCAAATATTCTTTCATAGTTACCAGAAATAAAAGAAGTCTCACTATCAGTTTTTATTTTAGCATTATTTATAGCTACCCTTGTTTAACCATTTATCCTTAGTAGATAACGTACTTTCTTAATTTTTAATCGCTTGTAGTTATTACAAATAGCTGCAGTTCCTTCAACTTTGTCTTAAAGTACATAAATCATCGAGATATTTATTGACGAAGAGTATATTGCAAGGTTGTTTTGGTAACACATCATCCAACAATTTCTTTATGACAAGATTTGCAATGGAAGGGTTGACAGAAGAGCCCTTGGGGATACCATTTTTTTGTTTATAAAATTTAAAGAAACTCTAAGCCTACTATAATTGTGCGAACTTCATAAGACATCTTTTTGATGTTAGTATCATCGTGGTCCAGCTTGTCAAGGGCCGAATTGCATGTTCACCATCCCTTATTTTCGCACTACCCTTACCCGTCGTCCAGATCTGTTTCTGTATCTTGAATATACTGCCGTCGGGCAGTCGTTATCGATTGAGTTATTGACGAGATAGGGCGCTACAGGTATTTTAAATGATCGACGGAGGAGACTTCATTGATAATGTTCCCTCAATGATTTATATACCATCATGAAATATCATAAATTATTGTTATCTACAAAGAAAATACACTATCAACAGTCTATTCCAATTATTGGGAATATATAGACGACAATAGAAAAGAACAATCATTTGATGAAACAAATAAAAAATTTCAACATATAGAAATGGACTTAATGCATCAGAGAGAAATATTATAAACGAAGAAAGAATTTTTGAAAAATACATTGACCTCGCAGGGATTTTTCAAAATTTCTATATGTTAAACTTGTAGGTAGGATCGCAATTAATTTATATCATCAAATAAAAATTTTCCTTAATTTTTGAACAAATTTTATAAATGTTTTTTTACTTACTTAGTTTACATGCAGTTTTAAAAACTGTTTTCAGAATGTGTATAAAAAAGGTGTTCAAACTGCATGTAAACAAAGAAATAAAATAAGGGCTAATCCAGTTGTGGACATAATAAATACACAATAGTCGTTTTATAATGTATACCATGTTAAAATTATTAGAAAATGTTTTGAAAAATGTTATGCAAACTTGAAATACGCAAAACTATATAGGTTATTTGGACAGATAGCCCAAACGTAAAATTTTAACGTTTTTGTAGATCAAAATGTTGGACTGACGACTATTTACCGAACCATAAAGGATACAAATGCAAAGAAGGTGTGGTATGAATTAATTTACCGAAAATGGCCGACCCGAACTTTTGTCCTAAAAATCGAATCAGCAGACTCTCAAATGTTTCTCCGGCGCAACTGATTAAAATCTTTTGGACATTTCTTAGCAGAAAAGTATACAATAATGGCTGGGAATACAAAAAAATCTGAGATTCCGTGAAATAGATATAACATCGTCCAGAAACAAAAAGAAGAATTAAATACTGATGTGGCCAGCACATTACCTTCCGGCAATTCTATGTATTTTGCACAAATCCCATTCCAACAGTTCCTTGGAAAAGATTCTATGTATCCAGTAAAATTGTAGCACGAATGTAAACTATTTTCTACAAATTCCATACAAAGAATTCGTTGGAAAAGATTCTATAAATCCAATAAAATTATAACACGAACATACACTATGTAAATTGCACTTTACACTGACATCTGGCAATTGGAATTATATGAATTTCTCAGTTGTTTCCATGATTATAGCCAAGCTGGCTGATTATGAAAGTAAATCTCTTTATAATTCTTTAACTCTGTTGGACATGAAGGAAAATTTATAATCAAAGCGTATAGACTATGATATTTTTAATCACATAAAATGTAAAAAAATGATATATAACTGCTTTTGTTCAAGAAAAACTGTTAAGAACTTCAAATAAGGAACTTCCAGTTAACCAATCAAAATTTAATAAGCTCTTTTTATGGTTGTAAAGAAGAGCAATAAGAAAGAATTATAATTTTTAGAATTGTAGTGAAGTTATCGTCGGATAAATTATCGTCACACATACACACACACAAACACACACACACACTTACACACAAATAGACATCATCGTAAAACTAGTGAAATCGTATTCTAGGGACCCTAAAACGTGCGTATTCATTAAAAACTCACTACCGAATTTTTTGACTAAAGACAATACCTTCCTTACCTAAAGGTAACGGAAGGTACAAAAACTGCGGGGCAATGAAGATAATTGTGTTGCAAAATTAGCTTTCTTATCTCTTTAGTTTATAGGAAGAACCCTGTACGTTAACGTTTCAGTAAAAAAAATTATATTTTTACTAAAAACTTTTATTACATACGTTATGCACATTCTGCAACGAAGAAGGTTAAATACAAAGATGAAGAAAATAATGAGTTAACATCAACATTGTCAGAATTATTGTTTAAAATTATTACAGTCAGAAAGTCTTAAATTGGTGAGTACCCCCGAAAAAGACCACGCGAATTTTTTAAAATAATTAAAGTCGCATTACCGGCAATAGCTACGAAGGTAATTCCGCTGATGAGAGTGAAATTAGCGATGATAAAAGATCACCGCGATGAAATTACCAGCGTCGCTCTACCGGCGAACCTGAATTTTTAAAACTTGTCTTTCGCTCAAACTTACTTAACGTAATGAGGTAGCTAACTCAATTTAAACTCGAATACAACGTGCATAAGGCAGCGGCATTAATGAGAAAGAATAAGTTACTAGGTAGGTGCGTTGGTGTTGGTAGCAATGGAGAAAAAGTTTCCCGTTTGCCGTCACCTATCGGTTGCCAGCACGTAATGTAATCAGGAGAGGTAATAGTGCTTTTTACAACGCCAATGAAGCTAATATTCTACTACTTTATTTGGAAATTCTTCTGCTATTTGCCACAGCAACACGGGAGTTTTTATCCTTGGAAATAATAGCCTTCGCTTTTCAAAATATAATGTTGTAACAATCTTGTTTTCTAATCTAAATATATGTTAGCTTTTCCTGTCTATTGTTCAATATAAAACATACATTTATGCGTTTAAAATTACAGTTTATTTTAACAAGTAACACAACAATGTTTAATATAAATTTTTATTTATATTTAGTGTCTCTTAGTATCATTTCTGTGAAGGTAAATATTTTTAAATATAAAGTATATTAAGATTATATAAACGATTGTAAAAACTATATAATAAATTAATAAAGAGGAATTCAGTATTAAAAAAACTTTAGGTATTTAATTTTTTGTCGACGTTTCGGAATCTATTATTCCTTCTTCAGGACAACAATAATAAATATATAAAAATACAATAATCAAATTCAAAAATGAAATTTAAAATACTTACAAAATATTATGATTATCGTCCAAATGAGAAAGAGAAATAGAATTATTTTTTAAAAAAATATTTAAAAATGACATAACGATGGCAACAATTTTTTTTAAAGAAACATTGGTAAATAGGCTTAGACTTTATTTACGTAATTTGCAAATTCTGCTATAAGTACTAATTTTCAATGTTAATTCCAATATTTACATTATTTCCATTATTTTGTATATGCACCATCTCCAAAAAAAGTCTTTTTGATAAATTACTTTCTCTATATCCATCAAAATCAAAAGTATGATCAAATTCTATGCAATTCTGAGCCAATTCAATTTCCGTTTGTTAGGTGTTTATTTATACCTCTTTCTCTTCTCCAAGATCTTCAGTATTACCTTACCCCAGTAGTCTTTAGGTCTTGGTCGGTATCTTTTTTACTGTATTTATATTTAAATTGATGTTTTTGATTATTGTACCTCACTAATTTGAACGATGCATAATTTTGAATATATAACTCACTGTGAGTTGCAATTTTACAATTTCATAAAAAATAATTTGTAAATTAATTGTAGAGCTTTATAAGATATAAAACCACGAAAATATTTTTAAGAACATTATTGTAAATTTACGTCGTTTGCAAGAATTTAACATTTGTTGTATAATTAATAAATAATTTCTCATTGAATTATATATTTTATTTTCGCAGGCTACAAATGAGCTCCAAATTGATAAAGCAAAAGTAGCAGAAGCAAATAAAAATTATTTTGCATTTGCTGATTTAAACTTAAATGAAAATGATGATGGTTCTTATGGATTGAATGGAAAATTTGAACTTATTCAAAATATTCCAAATACAACTATAGTAAGCTTAGTGAACAACAAAATGTTTAATACTATTTTTTTATCTACGTAAATCATTCAAGGTCATTGGAAGAATCTTCAGTTTTACTGAAAATAAATATGAATTAGAAGCTGAAACCACCGGAAAATTTCTGTGTAACTTTTTAGAAGACGAATACCATGACTGGTTTTCTGAAGACTATTTGAACAATCAAAATATGTTCCAGTACTGTCCCATAAAAAAGGTAAATACGAATCCAGGCTCATAAAAGTTTGTCCGGCTTACATTTTCAAGTAATTATAAAACCTATACAAATGGTGAGAAATTTTGATAAATTTCTTCCGTCTAGTTTAAAATATGTCGGTTTTGTAAGAAAATAAATCCTATTTGATAGAGATTTCGAGTAATTGTTAACAACCTCATAAATTTTAAATTTACATATACTGAATATGTTATTCAAATATTTCTACTGTTAATATTAGGTTTATCGCATTTATTAATAGTAACAGCTTTAATTCTATTAGGCATTGTATCCTCAAGCCCTGCAAATTCTTCTGTAAAGTCTTATCTCTTATGCCTTGCAAAGTAGATTTTACTACATATAATAGAATTTTACGAAGTTGCTTTTCATATTGAGCCAAAACAATCTTGGTAGAAATACTTGTCTAACTATTATTACCACCCGTCATTTGGCTCACAATACTTTAAATTTTAAGACAATCCTATAACAGTCCTCAAAATGATGTAAAACATGTGATTCGCACGGAACGCTACATCTCGCCATATTATAGTTTAAAATTAACAGAAAAAAAATCTGATGTGGCCAACACAAACCTCCCGCTATTTAATTTTTATTAATTTAAATACATACCTACGTATTTACTAACGCTGCAAACTGTTCCATTGCAGAAAACTATTGCTTTATTTACTATTTTCTTTTTAAAATGTCACTATTATTAATTTGAAGTGATTAGTTTTTTGACAGTGACATTTACTGTCAGTTACATTCATTTGAAATATGAACTGTGTAACAAAGAAATTGTGTTTATCTTAGGCTTCGGGACTAATAAAAAAAAATATTTTTAAATTTATCTGTAAAATATATAGAAAAAGTATTAATGTATTCCTGTAGAAAATTCAATAACCTTTAATTTTCATAAGACATAAAATGCGAAAAAAATGGCATTTAATAGTATTTTTTGAAGAGAAACCATTATGAGCTTCAGGTAAAGTGCCATTTCCGGTTATCCGATTTACACCAAAATCTAATGGCATCTTTTCATATTAGAATAGGGTATAAATGCAAGGTTTCAGAATTTTCTGTATTTGAGTTAGAGCGAAGACAAAATCCCTACACATACATACACAAACACAAACACACACACGATACATACATACATACATACATACATACATACACACACACATACACACGTACAAACAAATGTTATAATTGGATTCTAAGGACCTTAAAACGTGGTCATTTACTAAAATATCGATAAGTGATTTTTAGCACGATCCCTATACCTCCCTACCAAGGGTTAAAATGTGAACTTGTTTGAAAAGAACCATACATTTTATGAAAGAAGAAAGCATAATCTAAAAATTAAAGCAACACTTTTTAAAAAAAATTTTTAGGAGCCAAGTTATGACTAATTGGAAAATAGCTGATATCATCAGTCCTTTGCAAAATCTCAAAATTTCATTTGGAGCATATTGTTCATTGGCTTTATATTTATACTCAAAATCCTAGAAATAGAGGCTGAGGAGTTTCGCGCGATAAATACTATTTTCTATTCTTATTAATTTGCACTCAAAGTTCAGTAGTACAGTCTTAGGTACGCTCTACCTTCACTTCGTTACGCTTCTCTACCTCAGATATACAGTAGGGGACGTACTAATACTGTGTCTTCTGGGCTTTAGTTGATTCATCTGCATATTTTTGGGTAAAGAAATTGCCTCGTCGCTATAGGATCATCTTAAGTTTATACATATATTATGTAATGTTGTCGAATGAATTTTGTAGAAATTTTTCACCATATTTGAAGGTTTTATAATTTTTTGAAAATATAAGCGTGCCGAGCTATTATAAACCTGGGTTCATATATTTGAAATGATACTGACTGACATTTCACTAAAATAATAAATTGTAGGGCGCATATTGGTTCAAGGATTTCTATGTAAAAAACATCCCTTATCCTGCAGTTCGTTTATGGCGCAAAAGTTTAACTGAATTATTGTTTTATTACAGAGAAGAATTGTTATTACATGTAAAATGGTACGCAACTTTGGTTAAACACTAAAATAAATTTTATTTCTCAAGAATAAGTTATACATATTCATGAACGCTGAATCGTAAATTTAAATTAAATCCGATTAACGAAAGTTTGACAAAACATTTAAAATAAACACATTCTAACAAAATGTCGCCATATGTTTCACTATCCCGACTTGTGTTGAACGGAGTTTGATAAAAAGTGATTTTTAGTATTTATCCTTGCACAGTACGTTTATGATGGTATATAATTACTGTTGCGAGCTGTATGTTTAAGCAGTGGATCCAAACTTTGGGAGTAAAATTCATCCTCACTAATCTCTAGATTAGAGTGAAATTATTTCTGGGATACATGCGTTTTAGTGGTGATCTTTACAATCGTTCTGTTCTGATGTCTGACTTTTACTACCGGAAAACAATTAACGTGAAATTACTCTCCTGTAGAACCCCACCGCACACATCAAAATGAAGAACTAAAGCGCTAGCTCAGCAGGGCTTTCTATGTAAATGAATAGATACTTTTGCTTTCACTGCATTTCGCTTGCAGGTTTTCTTCTCTAATTAAAGTATAAATGTTGGACAAGGACCATAAGTTTTTTTTTTTTAGTGACAAATTCAGTAAATGTAGTTATACACAACAAGTCTTAAATTTTAAGAAAGGCTTAAAAAAAATTTAAATCAAAATTTTGACAGCAATATATTGATATACCTAAAACATTTAAGCAGCCAATGCACGTCATTAATAAAAATTGAATAAAAGTAACTAGATGTGTGACGTCATGTACTGGTACGTTTTGCAGAGGTTTTAGAATCTTTATGAAAAGAGTTATACAGATTGCAATCTGTATTATCGACATGGTCATGAACTGTCATATCTACAAAATAAATACTATATTTTCGTCACTGTCCATTTCTATTTAAATTATATTATAATACTAACTAAAGAAAATAAATAAAAGTGAGCCGAATTTCAAAGAAATATACCGAATTCTTCTGATTGATTAGAAGTGCTACCTTTGGCAGACTCACAGATTTTGTGTTTGGGTTAACGGTCACGTTGCGTCGTTGCGTTGCGTTTAAGATTACTTTATTATAAATAGGCCTTTACAAAGTACAAAAATGTTTCAAACATGATACAAATATTTTTCAAATAATAATTTTGACAGTATGAACATACAAATTATCAATGAAACGAATAATATGACGTTGATGTACATTATTTATATATTATTCATGCCATATACGATAAGTAAAGAACTCTACTATTCATCTTAATAATAATTATATAAGGCTATATACTTTTTGCCGGTTAAAAATGATTAAAATTTTATTTCATTTTTCACTATTAGTGATTTTAATGCATGAAGGTTTTTACACTAAATGATGACGTGCATTGGCTGCTTGAATGATTTGGGTATAATTCATTTGACATTTCATTTCGATGTAATATTGTTATTTTAAGCAAGTTTAATATTTAAGTTACGTTGGTCAACCAAGAGTAGCGGGACGTAAAAATACAAAAACTGTTTTGTATGGAATTTTTATTTTGAATAACTTTGCACTAAAATTAATAGGAGAGCAAGAAATTGTACAAAACTAAAATCCAGTGTTATATGTTCACTCCTAACTGCCACCACTATGTATAATTATTTTTCTTATCCTGAAATATATAGAGCACCAAAAATAAAACTGACAAGAGTGAAAGAAAGTCTACAAAAGTTTCTAAGGTCACCGAAACTTTAACTATTGATGTATTGAATTACAGTTTGAGAGATAACTTTCTTTCATTACTTGGAATGATTTATAAGTATTCACAACAATTACTTATTTTTTTTTGCAAAAGTCACACGAAATAAGGACTATAACTTGTGGGCAAGAAATTTAAAGTACATTCTTTTTTTTATTTATATTAGTATAAGGTACGAATTTAAACGTTTTTAACTTAAAAGTGATTGCTGAATAGAACCCCAACTTTTCAGCATGTAGATTACTTTTTGAAAACAGCAATTAAGAAGGTAAAATTTACATCCATCATACGTGTCAAGTAACAAAGCCCCAGAGAAATGATTACAGAGCTTGGGGAATGGATTGCACACGCACGTTGTACGTTTACCTCGAAATGATGGACAGGAATACGGGGACAATTGTATGTGGCCACGTGTACACGCGTACTTTCAATGTACGTAATGAGCCCTCGGGAAAAGTCCCTATGGATCAAGGGATAGGATGGGAGCGCTTATAATACCCCTGAACCTGAGATGGGCGACAATTTGGATGGTGATGAGAAAAAATATCATTATTAGATTTAGTTTTTATCTACCCTGAAAGAAAATTTAGAAAGAGGATTATTTTCAAATAATATAGAAAAAAAATCTGTTGTGGCCAGCAGAATACCTCTCGCCATTTCCATTTTATGCTATTGTATTGCACCTCGCTGTGGGAATACCATTTTATAATAAAAAAAATCTGCTGTGGCCAGGTACAAGATCTCTCGTCATTTCCATATTAGGCTATATAAGTATTGTATTGCACTTCGCTTTCGAACCGTCGTTTTATAACAAAATATTGCAGAACTTTACCCAAATATTGTTTTTTATTGTATTTAACATGTCTTCTGCACACATATAATTCTAATTATGAGGAAGTTTCTAAATGTCAGAGATTCTTCGAATTCATTAACCAGATTGGCGGTATTTCTGATGGATATATGCATTTTACCACAATTTTACCTATAATTTCAAATATTTAATTAATAAAACAATAAGAAAGATTAAATATACTTCCCAGAAAAAGCTATAAAAATGTCACTGAAACTGTTGATTTTTGACACTGACATGTGTCATTTACAAACTATGTTATAAACATTGGAATTTGTCAACTGGTTTCCTTAGTCTATACAAGATATAAGTGTATTAGATGGAGAATTTTATGTTCTTCAATATTTAATAAAAAAAAAAAACTCCCAAAAAATTATATTTAGAAGAAATTTTCTACGAAACCACTACTTCCGGTTGTTC